>JARCIV010000009.1:9797500-11181271 GCA_029618585.1 Citrus australasica | reverse complement strand
AGTGCTAGAAAGTGTATATTTATAAAGGAGAAAATCATCATTTTACACTCCAAGTCTCACTAACATTCATACTTTTATGTATTTAAGTCCCTTATAAATTAATTATGTGTGTTTTATTATAATTAAATATTTTATGTACTTTAGAGGGCATCATGATCATTTCACGATGAACAAGAGATCATATAGCAAAACGGACAACAATTTTGAACCCAGGACAGTCGAAAACCTTAAGAGGAATATAAAAGAATAAACGACATTGATTACATGTACGGTATTGTTCATAGCACTGTTCATGACACTGTTCACATACACGGTACGACGATGTTGCATTGACCGATTACTTACGTAGTTTGGCCAACCTCGCCTACATTCACAGATAAGGGAAGAGAGATTTAAACATGAAGATTTTTACGTGGTTCGGCCAACCTCGCCTACGTCCACGCCTCCAAGATTTCCAGGCTTGAGGATTTTACTAAGCAAGCCTCCAAGGCTTCAAATGCTTACACTTGACTTTTAAAGTGTCAATGAACCTTTACAACAAGAGATTATCCTCAATCTCTTGACCCAAGTGTATCCCAACACTTACAATCACTCAAAATAGAAGATTAAAAATTATTTTTCTCTCATACAATATTTAAGATTACAAAACAATACCCAATGTATGAATAGATGAAGCAAGAATGTGTTTTAAAGCTCTATGAAGATTGTATTCTCAAATACAAGCTCAATGGTCGTGTTGTGATCAATCTTGTTTTAATTTGAATGAGCTTATTTATAGTTGGAGCTGAAAAACTACCCGTTAAAGACTGTCTGCTCGAAAACAGTTTGTTGTTAACCATTAACGGTTAACCGTTTAGGCTGGTCAAAGTTACCGTTGCGCCATTTTTCAAATAAACGGTTTGTCATTTAGGATTACCCTTTTTCCGTTAAGGATTACCCTTTTGTCGTTAAAATTCTAGAGACCTGCAAGATAAACATCAGTTATCTGTTTACATTAAACGGTTAAGGATTTGCATGAAATGAGCTCTCTGGAATTTTATCGGTTAGCCGTTTGTAATAAACGGTTCGCCGTTTGTTTCTAGTAACTTGTAGAACAAGTTTAGCCTTATCTGTTTCAGTTACACTTTTGTCGTTTGTTTCCAGGTTCAATCTTTCATTCTAGATTTTATCGGTTAACCGTTCAAATAAACGGTTCATGGTTTAATTTCCAGAATCACAGTTTAAGCCAGATTTTACAGATAATCATTTTCCAATTTGAAAATTAACAGCAATCTATCTTTTATGAATATAATTGGAATGATTATAAGGTTTTCGTTTATTAAAGAATAGCTCCAACATTTTAATCAAAAACCATTTAAAGTTTGTTATCATCAAAATCAATATTATTAACATATTCATGTTAACAATCTCCCCTTTTTTTATGATGACAAACTTCATTCAATATTTTGCTTCCCCTTAATATAAGCTCCCTCTAAACGTATGGCCAACTTAAAAAAAAATCCAATAAACTGATTTTTGCTCATGGAAACATTTAAAAGAAAAAAAATTCATTTTAAATCTCCCCATAATTATCTCCCCCTTCATCATCAAAAAGAAAAGAGAGAAAAGAAATTCGTAAATCCATAGAAGAAAGAAGTTACCCATTTTTGACGAGCGAAAAATTTGGCAGGGTTTCCCCTTAAAATGGAGCAAAACTACTAATACAAAATGAGATTAAAAACACTTCCAAAATATATTAACAACAACTCTATCATCCAACAAACCAACTTCATCAACTAATATCAAATCAGCCAATATCAAGTCATCCAATATCAAGAACATCACAAAAACATGTCATCAAAATCCATCAAAATCATATAGAGGTAGTAATGTATTCAAAAATATAAATAACAACACACAAATGAACAAAATATGAAATGTATGTGCGAAAATGAAACTCAGAAGCTATGGAGGTGGAGAAAACGTGCTCCTCGAATCATAACCGAAATAATGGAGAAAAGTGCGTTGTCCAGCGATAAACTCAAGCTGCTGATCAATGCTCTACTGCTGGAAGGTCTGAAAGTCAGAACGTAGCTGCTGGTGGTCACGGGAGAAAGTGCCCAACCGATCGATAATCAGCTGCTGCTGCTCAGAAAACCTGCGAACATCAGCACCCAACTGCTGCAAAACATCCGAAGCAGGGGGCTGAACTGAAGCATGAGGTTGCACTGGAGCTGGAGGTGGCTCAGAAATGGAGGGCTGCTCAGGAACATCAAATGGCTCGGCAGTGGAAGGATGTGCTGGAGCTGCAGGTGGCATCAAAGAGAATGGAATATCAGCATCCATCTCACGCTCCTCAGAGTTATAGTCAGAGTCAGCTGGGGGCTGGGGGATAGAACGGTGATGAGAAGGAGGTGGAAAATCTCCTAATCGAAAATCTGGAAGCTGATCAGGAGTATAGACATCATTGAGCATCCGATCATTCTCAGGAGCAATCAAAGTAACCCGGTTTTTGAAGTTTTTAGTCTTTATCCACTTGCCATTCTTTTTAGAAAAACCGATACCAGTCATGGCCTCTGGACCAATCCGTCTAGTCTCCGTATAACCGGCATCTAGAATAAACACCTCAAAGCATCACAGTAGCTTAGTAATGATACTGCCATATGGAAGCAAGCGGTGGTTAACAGCGGGAGTACTCAACATGTGCCTCACAATAACATAGCCGAGGTTAATGGGTCGTCTAGTAAGCCAACGTCTAACCTCGTAACCTCATCCAAGTGACCCTTTCTAGGTGTCACTATATGCTGTAAAATTGTGTGAAGTATGCGAACTTGCAGAAGTAAAAGTTGTGACTTAAAAGGTAAGTGACAAGTCTTATAACTTAGATCTTCACGCCGACAAATATTACGAACTCCATCATCATGACAAAAACCGTCAAAGGAAAAAGGTTTCCTAGATGTATAAATTTTAAGACCATCACTAGATATACCTAGAAAGCCATTGAGGTCTTCATCATCAAATTCAATATGAACACCGCCAACTTGAGTAACTATCCTATCTAGGTGAGTTGTGGAGATTTCCATGTTCGAATAGAAAACTCACACTAAATTTGGATATACTCGGTCATCAAAATCAATGGCAGATGTTGTGCAAATTTTATTAAACTCCCAAGCGCACGAATCTATTGTAGAATAGACTAATGGTGACGAGTGTCGATCCCACGAAGAGGTGGATTTTAATTGTGTGTAGAATTAATTTTGTAAATGGGTGGTTGGATTTGTGGTGAAAATGATTTGGATTACCCTAAACTTGGAATTGAAATGGCAAGAATAAATTCTAAAATTGAAATTTAAATGGCGAGAATAAATTGAAGAGAAATCCATTGAGATGACGTACTTGGGTATTTGGATCCGTATCAACATGCATCATGAGCTAAATAATCCTTATTAATGCCAATTAAATCATAAGGGGGGAATCCACGCCTCATGAACCACGCTCTAATCAATATGGTGCTAAGGGCTTATCGTGCCAAATAATAATAACCTTGTACTAGGGGGCCAGTGAAACCAAGGCGGTACTAGACAAGATTAGTATTACTTGTTGAAGAGAAGTCAAAACATCCACAAAACTTAGAGGGGAAGAGAATGTAAATTTACCAAATAAAGCCCATGACACATGTTGAGACTTTACCTTCAACCTAAGCTTAAAAGAAAATTAGTCACTCATAATTGAACTAGGGGTAAAATGGAAATTTATTAAAATATGTAGAAAATACAAGATAAAGAAGGAATTACAGAAAATGGATGGTCATCGGATTAAAAACAGTTTGGACGCTCAGGATTGCACCACGTCATCAGTCAACAGTACGCGGTTGGACCACGCGGAAGAATAGTAACACGGTTTGACCCAGGTTGAACAGTGACGCGATTTGGTTGAAAATAATCCTGTGTAATGCATGTACCCACGAGATTTTTTGTCCACTGATATGCTGCCACATCACCATCAACAGTACATAAGAATTTTAGTCTAACAGGATCGTAACACCTCATCAGTCAATGTTACATCATCGGTAATGCCACGTCATCGATCCGTCTATGTGAACAGTGTCGTGAATAGTAACATAGACAGTACCGTACACGTGAATAGTACCATACATGTGAACAGCGCCATTTTTCCTTTTATGCTCTTCCTAAGGTTTTCGACCGTCCTGAGTTCAAAAGTGATGTCCATTTTGCCGTCTGATCTCTCACTTATTGTGAAATGACAATGATGCCCCTAAAATACATAAAATATTTAATTAAAATAAAACACACATAATTAAATTACAAGAAGCTTAAATACATAAAAGTAAGAGTTGTTAGTAAGACGTGAAATGTAAAATGATGATTTTCTCCTTTATAAATATGTATTTTCTAACACTCAACAGCAGACTCCCAAGTTTGAAGCATATTTCTAACATTTTTACCACACACAATTAAGGTTCTAAAATTTTCTATGTCAACATAAAACGAATCAAGTACCTTACTGCCATTGAAACGGTCCTCGAAACGCTTGGCTAATGAGGGTGTGGGAAAATAAATTCTTGCGAATTCAGAGACTGCCCGTGGTGGTATGGGATTCTGTTGTGGCGTATCTTTCCTCATTCGAGTTCTCCGAGATGACTCGGCCATGATAAAGAACATGGAGAGTGAGGGATTTTAAGAACAGTGACTATGGTCAAAAAATAACTTATTTTGGGATCAGGGAACAGTGGAAGATGGAATTTCAAAGCTTAATTTGGTGGAAAAAGGACACGAGTTAGGTCAAAAATGACGAAACCTAACCGGCTGCCCTTAGGGTTTTGATTTGAGATTTTTCGATTTCAGGCTAGATTTGAATATTGGAAACGGTAAAAAGGATCTAAAGATGATGTGAAAGGATATTTTAGGTGTGATTTGGCAAGGAAATCAATAAAAATGGAGGTTTGAGGATAGAGAAAGCTTCGGCTGCGCAACAATGGTTGAAACGGTAAGAGGGCAAATGAGAAAAGAGAGGAAACCCTTGGACCAGTTTTTATATCGCACAAAAACGGTTAATCGTTTATTTAAACGGTTAGGAAGTAACTTTCCATAGACTAATGAGAGGGAAACGGTGAAAGGTTATCCTTTTAACGGTAGAGTAATTTTCCGGAGAACTCTCTGGTTTTAAACGGTTTACTGATTTCATCAAAGGGTAAAAGTCAGACATCATTAACTAGTTTCTGGAATAAAAACGGTACACCGTTTATTGGAAACGGTTATCCATTTATTGAAAACGGTTATCCGTTTATTTCATCTATAATTTCACACATTTGATTTAATTTTTGGCCAGTAAATAATACATTCCAAAATCATTTAATTGATCCAAAAATGTTTTATGAGCCATTTTAATGCATGATTCATGAACATGTATTCAAGCAATTAATTCATATAAACATTTAAGAATTATCAAAGCAAACATATCACTTGAATATCATGCTTAAGCATTTCATAAATATTAAAAACATCAAACCACCAATAAGTCAATCAATTCAATACACTCAATAGCATGAATAGAGACGTTAATGCGAAAATTTCATCATCCCAAGTTCATGCCGAATTTTTGAAAATTGTTCTTCGCCAAGAGGTTTGGTAAAGATATCGGCGAGTTGTTTTTCTGTAGAAATAAATTCTAATACAATATCCCCATTTTGAACATAATCTCTCAAGAAATGATGTCTTATTTCTATATGCTTAGTTCGAGAGTGTTGAATGGGATTCTTTGAAAAATTTATAGCACTAGTATTATCACACTTAATAGGAATTTCCTCTAGGTTAATGCCATAGTCTCTAAGTGTTTGTTTCATCCAAAGAGCTTGTGCACAACAACTTCCTGCAGCTATATATTCAGCCTCGGTAGTTGAGAGTGCAACAGAATTTTATTTCTTGCTAAACCATGAAACAAGTGAGTGACCTAGGATATGGCAAGTTCTACTAGTGCTTTTTCTACCAACTTTATAGCCAGCAAAATCCGCATCCGAATAGCATGATAGATCTATATGAGTTCCCCTAGGATACCAAAAGCCAATATCTATGGTTCCACTCAAATAACGAAAAATTCTTTTAACAGCAAGCAAATGGGATTCCCTGGGACATGATTGAAATCTTGCGCACAAACATACACTAAACATTATATCGGGTCTACTTGTAGTTAAATAAAGTAAAGATCCAATCATACCTCGATACATTTTGATATCCACTTCTTTGCCTTTTTTCATCTTTTTCAAGTTTTGTTGTTGTGCTCATTGGAGTGTTTTTGCTCTTTGAGTCATCAATGCCGAATCTTTTTAGTAGATCTTTTACATACTTGACTTGATTTATGAAAATTCCTTCCTCATTTTGTTTTATTTGCAACCCAAGGAAGTACTTCAACTCTCCTATCATACTCATTTCAAATTCATTACTCATGAAGATGAAAATTCTTTACACAACAATTCATTAGTAGAACCAAAAATAATATCATCAACATAAATTTGAACAAGTATATCTTTGTTCTTATGTTTGACAAAGAGAGTAGTATCCGCTTTACCCATAAAAAAATCATTTTCTAACAAGAAATTCTTAAGCCTATCATACCATGCTCTAGGTGCTTGTTTTAATCCATACAAGGCTTTAAACAACTTATAAACATAATTTGGAAATTTTTCATTTTCAAGACCAGGGGGTTGTTTTACATACACTTCTTCCATAATATACCCATTTAAGAAAGCATTTTCCACATCCATTTGAAATAAAATGAAATCTTTCTAACATGCAAATGCCAACAACATTCTAATTTATTCTAGTCTAGCAACAGGTGCAAAATTTTCATCAAAATCAATTCCTTCTTCTTGGTTGTAACCTTGAGCCACTAATTTAGCTTTATTTCTTACATCCACCCCGGATTCATTTCATCTTATTTTTAAATATCCATTTAATACCTATGACGGATTGATGTTCCGGTTTAGGAACTAATTCCCACACATTGTTTCTTTCAAATTGATTTAACTCCTCTTTCATTGCCATAATCCAATATTCATCATTTTCCGCTCCGCAAAGGATTTGGGTTCAATTTGAGAAATGAATGCATTATGCTCACAAGTATTCCTAAGTGATGATCTAGTTGTAACACCTCGTGAGGGATCTCTTAAAATTACATCTTTAGGGTGAGAATAAACATACCTCCACTCCTTGGGGAGTGCTTGAGAAGTACCTTCATGTTGCTCCATATTTGTTTGCTCTTCTTGCTCATCCTCTTGATTTCTTTGTGCTGCATTCTCTTGATTATACTTTGATGGTTCTTCTTGTAACTCTCCATCTGCATCATCATAATTTATTACTTTCTCCGCAGAGGAGGAGTTAGACTCATCAAATGTAACATGCATAGATTCTTCTACAACTAGTATATTTTTGTTATAAACTCTATAAGCTTTGCTTGAGTTTGAATATCCAAGAAAAATACCAACATTAGATTTTGGATCAAATTTGCCAAGATTGTCTTTTGTGTTCAAAATAAAACATTTGCATCCAAAAATTTTGAAATAGCCAATATTGGATTTTCTATGTTTCCAAAGCTCATATGGAGTTTTGTTAAGATTAGGTCTAATCAACACACAATTTAAAACATAACAAGCGGTGTTGACGGCCTTGACCCAAAAATACTTAGGCAATGAATTTTCATTCAACATAGTCCTAACCATTTCTTGAATTGATCTATTCTTTCTCTCAACAACACCATTTTGTTGTGGAGTTCTAGGTGATGAAAATTGATGCTCAATGCCAAAATCATTACAAAAAATCTTAAATGCATGATTTTCAAACTCTCCTCCATGATCATTCTTAATGCATGCAATACCGTACCCTTTTTCATTTTGTATTTTCTTACAAAACACTTTAAAGGCATCAAGAGCATCATCCTTATTGGCTAAGAATAATACTCATGTATATCTAGAATAATCATCCACTATCACAAATGCATAATATTTGCCATTTAAACTAGCATATCTAGAGGGTCCAAATAAATCTATGTGAAGAAGTTGAAGTAGTTTTGAAGTAGAAATATGATTTTTATTTTTTAAAAATGTTTTGATTTGTTTTCCAAATTGACAAGCTTCACAAATCTTATCTTTTTTAAAACCAATTTTTGGAAGACCTTTAACTAAATCATTTTTCAAAATTTTTCAAATCAAATCCATACTTGCATGTCCTAACCTTCTATGTCATAACCAACTATCATCATGTAATGCTGAAAAGCATTTATCAAGAGTAGATGCACATTCTATGTCAATGATATAAATATTACCACATCTATTCCCAACAAATAAGATCTTGCCATCACAAGAATTCTCAATAACACAACTAAATTTATCAAAGATAATTTTATAACTTTTGTCACATAATTGACTTATACAAATTAAGTTGTGTTTCAAGTTCTCAACCAAACATACATTCTCAATTAAAGTTGAGGAAACTTTACCAACATTTCCAATTCCAAGAATTTTTCCTTTTGAGTTGTCTCTAAAAGACACGTCTCCACAATTTTCAATTTTGGTGAAGCTTGAGAACCATGCATAGTTTCTGGTCATGTGCCTTGAACATCCACTGTCCAAGTACCATTTATTTTTCTTCTTCTTTAAGTCCTACAAAGCTTTTTGGGTCCTTGAGAGTTAACAACGATTCCTTTTGGAACTCAAATATATTTGACACCATAATATGCATTCCTTTTCACGGGACATCTATATTTCATGTGACCATTTTGATTACAATAATGGCAAACAATCTTATGATCACTTGTGGAGGTAGCTTTAACAAAATAATTCTTATAATATTTTTGCTTCAAGTTAAGCTTATACCCAAGTCCTCCTTTATCAAAAACACATTTTTGTGAGATAAGCATATTATCCAACATCTTTTGCCCATTTGTAAATTTCAAAACAATCACATTCAGTTCATTGCTCTTTTTCTTAAGCATTTTGTTTTCATTTTTCAAATCATCTATATGTGATTCTAAATGCTCATGTGAGATGGTAGGTTTCTCATTTGATAATGCAATTTCATCATGCAATATTTTGTCCTCCACTTCTAGGCATGCAATTCTAGCATTTAGAGAATCATTTTCATTTTTAAGCTTTGTCATTTCCTTTTTAAAACATATATTCTTTTTACCAATCTTCGTCAACTCATTATACAATTCTTTAAAAGCATCATACAATTTATCAGAGGTGGGATCACTTACCTCATTGAGATCATCATCCCCTCCTATTGTCATAAGTGCTAGGTTTGATACTTCTTGCGACCCTTCTTCATCACTTGAATCTTCCTCGCTATCATCTCAAGTTGCAACCATGGCTTTCTTCTTGAGTTTGTTGATAAGTGGGCACTCCGATCTTATATGGCCAGGCTTCTTGCATTCACAGCATGTGATTACCTCTTTCTTCTCCCTTTGGTTCTTGAAGTTTCTAAAATTTCTTCGCTCTCCGGTTTTCTTGAAGAATTTTCTGAACCTCCTTGCTAGCATGGCCAGCTCTTCATCATCTGGTTCACTCTCCCCATCACTCTCATATTTTGAAGGTTTGAGAGCAATGTTTTTCTTCTTCTGCTCATGCCCTTTTTCTGCTGTCAAATCTTCTTCATATGAAATGAAAGAACCAATTAAATCATTAAGAAGTAAAGTATTTAAATCTTTGCCCTCTTCAATAGTGGTTCTTTTAGGTCTCCATTCTTTTAGAAGTGACTTAATGATTTCTTAACTTTCTCGTTATTTGGGAAGGTCTTTCCCAAAGCTCCTAGGGTGTTCACTATGTCCGTAAATCTAGTATACATAGAATACACATTTTCATTTTGTTCCATTTGGAACAATTCAAATTGACGAGTGTATCTACTAATTTTAGACTCTTTAACTTGATTTGTCCCTTCATAGACAACTTTAAGTTTATTCCATATTTCTTGTGCACTTTCACAGCTAGATACTCTATGGAATTCTTTCTTATCAAGAGCACAGAACAAGGCATTCATTACCTTGGAGTTTAAGGACATTTTTCTCTTTTCTAACTTACTCCATTGACTTGGTGGTTTAGAAATATCATCTCCTACTTCATCTTTAAACATAGGCATGAATAGACCATCACAAACAACTTCCCAAATTTAATAATCTCAAGCTTGCAAATAGATTCTCATTTTAGTTTTCCAATATGCATAGTCATTACCGTCAAAGGATGATGGTCTAGTTGTAGATTGCCCTTCACTAAAGGTTGAGTCATTTAGGGTTGCCATGGATCTTTTACTCTAGACGATTAAGTCCTAACAAGAGAATAAGGCTCTACTACCAATTGAAATACAAGTATGCAACCCAAGAGGGGGTGAATTGGGATTCTAAAAATTATTAGATTCTAAAACAAATTATCATGCAAATCTAAAACGAATTTAGTAGAACAACAATTAAATCAATTACAATATGAAAAGATAAGGGAAGAGAGATTCAAACAAGAAGATTTTTACGTGGTTCGGCCAACCTCGCCTATGTCCACGCCTCCAACCTTTCCGGGCTTGAGGATTTCACTAAGCAAGCCTTCAAGGCTTCAAATGCTTACACTTGACTTCCAATGTGTCAATGAACATTTACAACAAGAGATTATCCCCAATCTCTTAACCCAAGTGTATGCCAACACTTACAATCACTCAAAATAAAAGATTAAAAATTATTTTTCTCTCACACAATATTTAAGATTACAAAACAATGTCCAATGTGTGAATAGATGAAGCAAGAATGTGTTTTAAAGCTCTATGAAGATTGTATTCTCGAATATAAGCTCAATGGTCGTGTTGTGATCAATCTTGTTTTAATTTGAACGAGCTTATTTATAGTTGGAGCTGACAAACTAGCCGTTACAAACTGTCTACTCGAAAACGGTTTGCCGTTAACCATTAATGGTTAACCGTTTAGGGTGGTCAAAGTTACCATTGTGCCAATTATCAAATAAACGGTTTGCCGTTTAGGATCACCCTTTTGCCATTAAAATTCTAGAGACCTGCAAGATAAACATCAATTATCCATTTACATTAAACGGTTAAGGATTTGCAGGAAATGACCTCTCTGGAATTTTATCGGTTAGCCATTTGTAATAAACGGTTCGCCGTTTGTTTCTAGTAACCTGTAGAACAAGTTTAGCCTTGTCCGTTTCAGTTAAACTTTTGCCATTTGTTTCCAGGTTCAATTTTTCATTCTGGATTTTATCAGTTAACCGTTTAAATAAATGGTTTATGGTTTAATTTCCAGAATCACAGTTTAAGCCAGATTTTGTAGATAATTATTTTCTAATTTGAAAATTAACAGTGATCCATCTTTTATGAATATAATTGGAATGATTAAAAGGCTTTCGTTTATTAAGGAATAGCTCCAATATTTTAATCAAAAATCATTTAAAGTTTGTTATCATCCAAATTAATATTATTAACATATTCATGTTAACATACCCCACTATGAAGCGTAGCTTGAAATATTGTGAGCTTCATGAAGATTTCGGTCATAGCACCGCCGAATGCTTTCACTTGCGAAAAGAAATTGAGTCATTGATTCCGAGTGGGTACCTCAAGGAATTTGTGGCTGATATGCGGGAGGCTAGGAAGTTCTCGGAGCAAGAAAAGGGTAAACAAGTTGCTAACTCTAATCCCGCATTTGAGGTACCCCAGAGGTCTAAGAAAGGCGTTTATGTTCGAATGATAACAGGAGGTCCTACCCTCGCGGGGGAATCTAGATGGGCCATCAAACATTACAACAAGTCGCCAATTTTTGATCACCTTGGAAAAGATGTGAACTTCGCTTGTCAAAATCACTTTAGGGTACCCCGAGTACCCGACCATCCCGTCCTTATTCTCTTTACAGAGAAAGATGTGAAAGATGTCTCATACCCCCATGATAATGCTCTGGTTATAACACTAAAAGTTGCCACCGGTAAGGTTACAAGGACTCTGGTGGACATCGGTAGTTCCGTGGACATCGGTAGTTCGTGAACATCATCTTTAAAAGCGCCCTAGATCAGCTGCTAATCGAATCGCCAAGGATCACTCCATGTGACACGCCACTCATCGGTTTTGCAGAAGACATGGTTATTCCCAAGGGTATCATCACTTTGCCCGTTACAATCGGCAAGGTACCCCACCGAGTGGTCCATATGATCGACTTCCTTATTGTTGATTATCTCGGTGCCTATAATATCATCTTAGGAAGACCATTTTTAGCAACAACTAAAGCGGCAATCTCCATGCATTACCTCACCATGAAGATTCCAACCGCCGGAGAAATTATCATAATCAAAGGGGATCAGCAATCGGCTCGAGGATGTTACTCTGTCGCCTCGAAGGCGAATTATCAAATTGCCACTAATATGTTCCCCGTCAGCACAAGGCCACCCATTCGCCTATCCAAGTGGGCAGTAGCTAGGCGCCGGCAATGCTAAGGAAGTACTACTAATATGAGGACAATGTCTTAAACTCTATGGTTTACTTTATCTATCTTTTATTTTCTTTCATATGTGTGTAATATGGTAAAGCCATGAAAGGTACCTCGGGTACCCAACATGTGCAAGTAAAATTTTTAATTCTCTAAGTCCTAGAGAGTGGGTGTCTATACAGTTTCATGTTCTCATTGGGACAATGAGTCAGTCTTATTTATTGTTTTCCTTTTGATTACTGAATGTGATTATGGTTAAATTTTCGCCCTTAATGTGACTCCATCTTATTACGCCATGTCTTGTATGCACCTTTCAGCTATAATTACTCCATTTCCAGATAATTTGAGCAACCTGGGGTATCTGACCCGATTTGATCTTGAAGATCTGTTCGAGGTCAAAGTCAATAAGAAAGAATACAACAAATTTAAAGAGAGATGGTCAGAGAAGACCCGAGGGCAAGGTAAACCAGCATACCCTAACGCCATGAGACTTCGTTAAAGTATGCACACGCCCACACCTCCATTCTTTAACTTGAGCCAAGTAAAGAATAGACAAATGGCAATCACAAGACTGGCCAAGTCTGACCTCCCCTCGCAGTCGAGGTGCCACTAAAGGCGCGGAAACTGTGGCTAAGGTAAAAGGTCGCCTAAAAAAATAATAATAATAAAGAGAAGAAAAGGAGTCAGGATGATAAAAAAAATGAGGCACTTACGTCATGACAAGCCTTGAGCGCTCGGCTATAGCGCTCATTTAAGTCCAATTTATTCGCCTCCAAGGCCATGTCTGTAGAAATGCATTAGGAGGAATAGAGGAAGCAATCGGCCAGGTGAGATATCCGCTTGTTTGCCACCGGGTCCATCTTACCCTCCTCAAGATCTCCAAGAACCGTGAAAATAGAGCCAAGCTTCCTCTTGTGGGTAGTCGGGGTACCCCGAGAACCCCTAAAAGAGGAGACGGGCAATTTGCCTTTGGCGCCTAGAACGATAGGAGGTCGATCACCATTTGCTGAGGTACCCAAGGTAGCGGAGGAGATGTCGCTCATGCGACTGAAGAAGGCATCGAAATCTTCAGCGAAAGGGTCCAGACCTATCGAACATCAAGCAAACCAAAAAAAAAAAAGTGAGACAGAGAGATGGATCAGAAAAATGAACATCAGAATCATCACTGGCAAAAAGACGCATTAAGAAAAATAAGATATGGTTGCCAAAAAAAAAAAAGAGTTTGTGCAAATGATGGGGGCACCCCACAGAACCAATGAAGGCAGGGTACCCCAGCAACACCATATAGCCATACATGAATCGCCCCTTGAAGAAGATGGAAGACTCTCCTCAATCAAACCAGCTCTCGCCAGCCGGGTAGTGCTCAGAATATCACCCTCACTCTGCAACAACTGGAACTTCTCTATAACACCACTCATTTTCCTCCCCACTTCATGAATTGGGGATGTTCCCTTGGACTAAGTGATGTCTGCAAAGGTCTCAAGAAACAACAATAAGAAGAAAATTCATGCGAGAAATGTATGTACACATAAAAATAGAGAGAGGAGGAAAGAAACATATACTATCTTCATTGAAGAAGTTCCGAACTTGCACAACTTCATTCCCCACTGGTATACTCCTCCCCCACTCGCCTTCAACCACAAACCACCCATATCTATAGCCCTTTTTCAGTAAGGGGTCCGGTCTTACCAAGCTACCATGAACCCCCCAAGTAGCAAAATAAGCTACGGATAAACCAGTCGGCTTCTTCAACTAATAAAGTCCCCTCAGATCTCCATAAGAAATATCTTCCCCAAATACATCCAGCCATAGAACCTCTAAACCCATGAACAATCTCCAACTAGATAAGATAATTGTCTGGGAGCAATCTTCATCTCACTGAACATTTTTCTAAAAAATGGCTGAAGAGGCAAACAGAGACCTAAGTCAAAAAGGTCAATATGAAGGGCTACACCATCAAAATAGGGGTGCTCGGGGGGCTCGCCTTTGCGAGGTATTCTAAGGCAAATAGAATGAGGTATGTTATATTTAGCTCTAACTCTTTCTAAATCTCTCAGAGTAGCTAGCCTACCCCCTAGTGCATATAGCATATGAGCTACAGAGACAAATGGGGAGATCAGGGGAGGTTCAGGAATGCTGATAGGGGTAGGAGATTTGGGTCTGGAATTCTTTGCACGGGTTTTTCTATGGGCTGGCTTGGCTGGTTGTTTGCCTTTAATCTTTGATTTTCTACTAGGATTGGTTCGAGATAACTTGGGACTAGCTGAAGGGGACCCATCCTCGTCACTAAGGGATATATAAGGGGCTGACTCAGAAAATTGAGCCTCCTCACTCGACTCCCCAGGCTCCCTGACCACGTTACGACCCTTTTTCCCAACAATTTTTCTCCCCATCTTGTTCCCCTAAAAACATAAAACACAAGTTGAAAAGAAATTTCTCCACATCAAAACATACCCTCATAACTTCAAACTTCATCCATCATAAGCCAAACACCAACATCCACTAATAAAAGCATAAACAAAAAGAAAAGGTACCAACACTTTCCATAAAATCCAGAAACAAAGTCACAACAATATTTTTCAAAATAAAGAAGCCAAAATAGGTATAAAAATTCATACCTAGATTTCACCAAGAGCAGCAAATTTTAGTCATAAAAAAAAGCAAGTTTGGAGATGAATAGACTGTAAATCGCCAAGAGAAGTCACGGATCACCAAAAATTACTTAAAAGATGACGTTGTGCAGGGGCTATCATGGGCACAATGAAATCCGTTAGAGATTTAAAAAAAAAGTCGTCAAGATGATAAGAAAAAAAAAAGAGGAGAGTCTGGATGATTTTAAAAAAAAAAGAAGTCTAAAAAAAGCATCCAAAGAAAACGCAGTAGAGGAAGAAAATAGAGAAGAAGAAAAAGAAGTGAATAAGACAATGTGGGGGAGAGAAGCACCACGCCAAACCTGCCGGAAGCTGCAAGACGCGGCCGCACGCCGGATAGATTGGGCAGCGGAGGCCGCCGCAGCAACCGCCAAGAGCCCGCCGGAAACGCGCAAAAAAAAGTGCAGCCGAGAGGGAAGGAAAAAGAGAAAGAGAAAAAAAAAGAAGGAAAAAAAAGAGGAAAAGGAGAGTTGACCGAAAGAAGAAAGACGAAAAGAGAAAGAAATGGAAAGGAAGAAAGAAACCATGAAAAAAGTGACGTGAAAAGGCATAAAAAAAAGGGAGAAAAGCAAAAGGAGATAGAAAGAATGATGATGGGCCAAGAAGAAGAAAGGAAAAGAAGAAGTAAAGGAATATTCTTTTACCTGTTTGTGGAATGATAATGAAGATCAGGAGATGATGAGAAACTGAAAAAAAAAGACGAAGCCAAAAAGAATAAGAAATAAAGGAAAAGATGAAAAGTCAGGGAGCAAGAAGAAGCCACTAGAAGCAATTAAACTTGATGGTAGACTTTTTGGGATTTTCAAAATAAAGTGGTAACAAAAAAGGAGTGGAACATGTTTTAATTAAACCTGACAAATCGTACTTCATAAAGTGAGAGGTCAAATAATTTTGCAGATGGGTGTTTTCAAATTCAAATCATGCGTCAGGTGGTTACCACTTCCCCAAGAAAAGCTGGAGAGACGTGAAGACAGCATCGGTTCAGTGTTTGTAAAAAAAAAAAGAGGTAAATATCGCCATATGTCACGCACAGTTCCTTCAAGAGTTTCTTGTGCCTCAATTACATTCGCCATAAAGAAACTAGGGGGATGTTGTTTGAGAAGAAAATATGAGGCCAATAATGAAGCACCACGTGTCGATATTTAATAAATTAGCTTACCTCGAGTACCTTTAATACCCCAAGTACCCTAGGTACCCCGGCTACCCTAGGTACTCCAGGGGTACCTCGAGTACACCATGTAAGGATATAAAAAGTCTTCGTAAAAATGTGAAGGGATATGTAGGCCCCGAATCTCAAAAAGATCAGTTTAATACATGTCAAAAAATAAGGAATCGGTGAGGAAATCTCGTGCCACAAAAGAGGAGACAGCCGCCTGTAACGCCAGTAAATCTGCCAAAAGTTTGATATTATGAGTGGGACCACCAGCTTTTCCTGCTACGCCTACAAAATTACAACGGAATTGCAGAGGTACGCGGGACCACTCCACTACGCTCAGCACGTGAATAAGCCACAAACTTGCTCTCCTCGCATATTTTTGAAATGCATAAACCGCCATACGCATGAAAATAAGAATATTCCTGACATGACAGCAGGGAACGCAACTAAATTAGCGCTAGGTGGCACGGCGACCGAGGTACACCATATAAATACTCAAGTTTAATTTTTATCAATTAAGTTCACTCACACACCAGAAAAAGTGAAGGTTTCTTCAACCTCAGAACCTCCATTACCGAGAGCTTGCAAGCTCTCTAACCTGAGATAACCCAACTCTGACTTGACTGTCGGAGTGTGGTCGCCGGCCACCCTTGGCTCCACCTCTAACCTTTTTTTTGGTTGTTTCGCAGGTTTAAGGCGAGTTTCACCAGCCCTCCGCACCTAAAGTCAGACCCCATTCATATTCACCGTGATTAGTATTAAATATTGTTGAATTATCAAGCGATAATATGTTATTTTATGCTTATGTTATAATTTATATTTGTGTTTATGTAATATATTAAGAATTATTAATTATGTTTTAAATATATCTAATTTTGTGTATTTTTATGTGTTTATTAGGAAAAATATTAATTTCACGTACTTCGAGGCTCCAAATAGAAAAATGGAGGTGAAATTTGGATTCCGGAGGTCCGAAATAGTCTTGTTATATTATATTTTGATTTTAAAATTCATAGTAAATTGTTTTTGTTCCCTTTTCTTTGAATTACTCGAATTTGTGAACTCTCCACTTGGTTATTAAGTTATTTAATTGTTTACTCATTTAACAGGTATTATTGAATCATTCTTCACACACACATTATGACACATACTAGTGGGTTGTAAGTTAAAATTTCACAGCATTTAGTTCTTTTGATTTATTAGGAATAGTATCTAAGGTAGTAGAAAGTGTATATTGCAAAAAAAAAACAAAAACAAAAAAAAAATAAAAAAATAAATAAATAAATAAAAAAACAAAGTTTTTATATCTAGAAACTCGAGTAATTAAGTCCATAGGGGTGCTTCAACACCTAGTGCCCTAAGGCCAACTGGTCTGGGAGTCACTGACCTAAAGCTCGCTACATGGGTAATAGATATATTATTTATTTATTAGAAACTCGAGTAATTAAGTCCATAGGGGTGCTTCAACACCTAGTGCCCTAAGGCCAACTGGTCTGGGAGTTACTGACTTAAAGCTCGCTACACGGGTTAGAAATGTAATATTTTAAAAATATGTGTGAATAATCTACTGCCTAAAAGATATAATTTCTAATAAATTTTGGAACGAAAATGTTGTTTTTCTTTTAATGAAGCCCCATAAGTATTGTGTTAATTACTTGAGCACAAAAGAAGGTTTGATGATATTCTGGATAATGAGTGAACATCAATGTGGTAAAGAAATTTGGGAGAGTTCATGTATTTGGTAATTTAGAGGATAGATGAACAACTATTAACTTGCATGTGAATTTGATAAATCTTAATTTAATATAACGCTTTAATTGCTAGAGGACTAGCAATAAGCTGGTTGGCGGGTGTGATTAGTATTAAATATTGTTGAATTATCAAGCGATAATATGTTATTTTATGCTTATGTTATAATTTATATTTGTGTTTATGTAATATATTAAGAATTATTAATTATGTTTTAAATATATCTAATTTTGTGTATTTTTATGTGTTTATTAGGAAAAATATTAATTTCACGTACTTCGAGGCTCCAAATAGAAAAATGGAGGTGAAATTTGGATTCCGGAGGTCCGAAAACCTTAAGATCGATCAAGATCGGCTTAAAATTGGGCTTGTATAAAAAAAGTTGACTTTTCCAGTTGACTGAGCACTGATTGGATGATGAAATGAGCTTACAATAGATATGAGTGCATGGGATAGTTGGCAATTTTGACTAAATCTCAACCGTCCATGATTCAATGGCTATGATTGTGCCACGTGGCAATGGTTGGTGAAGCAAGTGGGAGGATCCAAATCTTTGTATTCGGGTCGACCCGATCCGCCCATTAACCCGCCAAATCTCAACCGTTCCTTGAGCAAATCGGACGAGTCAAATGATGCCACGTGTGATGTTGACTTTTGAAGTTTGACCAGCCATTGGATCTTGATCTAAAGGTTGTGAGGAGCACATGCATGAAGCTTATGATGGACCGCAAAGCACTAGATTAGGAATTTATTTTTCTATAAATATAGCCTCATTTTAGGTTTTTAATCA
This sequence comes from Citrus australasica, assembly GCA_029618585.1. Classification (NCBI taxonomy): domain Eukaryota; kingdom Viridiplantae; phylum Streptophyta; class Magnoliopsida; order Sapindales; family Rutaceae; genus Citrus; species Citrus australasica. The sequence continues at coordinate 11,162,463 of JARCIV010000009.1, read as the reverse complement.
TCTCTCTACAACTCTCTTCTTCTCAAATTCTCTCCATCTCCTTGTAATCTTCATTTCCAGGTGTGTTTTTAATATTTTGTATAATTATTTTTATAAATAAAATTAGTTTTATTTCCAATTTTAGTTGTTTTTATTACTTTTAATTATAAGTAATTCAATTCTACTCCTTCTTTTTCTTTTAATTATGCTTAATTAAATAATATTAGTTAGGGGAAGGTGAAACTCTTAGGTAATAAATATGATTTAATCAAATTCTATTTTTAATTTTATAAATTAAATTATTTTCTATTTAATTTTATACATGTTTTATATTTTGAAAATTTGATTTATTGTAGACAAACAAATGAATTTGGCACAATAAATTCTTAAGATCTTAATATAAGGCATGGTGAAATGGTATTTTGACTTATTGTAGACAAAATAAATTTTGGCACAATAAATACTTAATCCATCATAAAATTAAAGGGAAAATAATAATAATTTGTATAATTAATCTTTTGGGTATTAAATTTAAATAATTTAGCAAAAAGAATTTATTAAGTTTTATTTATTCCTAAGAGTGGATCCATAACCCTAACTAGTTCAATTCCATAGTTTCACTTAAATTAAGTTATTTAAATTCAAGTTTTAATTTCAATTTTTAGATAAAATAAAATAAACAAATTAAATCTTTTCTCTGTGGATCGACCTCGGACTCTCCGAGTTATAATACAAATAGACACTCTTATACTTGGGAGTTTAATATTACTTTTAAGTTGTGTCAAGTTTTTGGCGCCGTTGCCGGGGAAAAGTTTTTATTTTGCTTTATTTTTCTGTTTTTTATTTTCTCTTTATGTAAATTTTCGTTTGTCCCCTTTTCTTGTTCTTAAATTCTCTTTTGACCCTATATCTTTCATAATTCTCGTTTTACCCCCAACAATTCTCGTTCTAGCCCAATTTTCTGATAATTATGTTCGGACCCTAATATTTTTCAGGTATTTCACTTTCATCCTAAATTGCTCAACTCTAAACTTTTAAAAATTACAGTTTGGCTATACAATTAAAAATAATTTGCAATTGAATCCCTAGACGAAATTCCTCAAATAATCAAGACTTGGACTTATATCTTGGACATATTTTGGACATATTTGGACATATTTTGGACTTAATTTGGACCAAACTAACTTTAACTACTAACTCTAATTTCTAACTTTTAACTTACTAACTGCTAACTCCTAATTTTTTATTTCAGTTATTTAATTTTCTGCATTTATTTAATTTCGTATTTATTTATTTTCGCTTTATTGGTGGGTTCAACCACCAAACTAACTACTAACTCTAATTTTTATTTTCAGTTATTTAATTTTCAGTATTTTTTTTTTATTTTTAATTGGTGGGTTCAACCACCATTTTTTTTATTTTATTATTTTGCATTTATTTATAATTTATTGTTTATTGGTGGGTTCAACCACCATTTTTTTTTCTTTCTTTTTCTTTCTTTTGTATTTATTTTATACTTAATTTATTGTTTATTGGTGGGTTTAACCACCAAAAATTGTTATTTAATTTCTTTTGTATACTTATATTATTTGCATATTTAATTTGTTATTAATTTGTGTAAATATTATCTTTATAACATAACTATTGCATGAGACACTGGTCTCGATCTCCAAGTGGCAGGTTAATTCGTAGATCTCAATCTCCACCGTTAATCATGGATGAAAATCAAGGCGAAAATGTTTTGGGTGAATTTAATCTTCAAGTTGATCAGGGAGACAACCAATCTCAACATGGGCATGATCAGAATCAACCAAGAACGCTCAGAGACTACATGAATCCAACCAGAACCGGAGCACCATCGTGTATAGTATTTCCTCCAGAAGCATCTCGATTCAACTTTAAACCAGGTATTATCCAACTTTTACCAACATTTCATGGTTTAGAATCTGAGAATCCGTACTTGCATCTAAGAGATTTTGAGGAAGTTTGTAATACATACACGGATCAAAATTGTAGCATGAACATAATTAGATTAAAGCTTTTTCCTTTTTCATTAAAAGATAAAGCTAAAACCTGGCTACAAAACCTTAGATCTGGATCAGTAAGAACTTGGAATAACATGCAAGAACAGTTTTTGAAAAAATTCTTTCCACCTCATAGAACAAATTCTTTTAAAAGGCAAATCACTTCTTTCACTCAAAAAAATGGAGAAACATTATACCAATGTTGGGATAGGTTTAAAGAGTTGCTTAATATATGCCCACATCATGGTTTTGAAACTTGGCGATTGGTCACTTACTTCTACGAGGGCTTAATACCCCAAAGTAGACAGGTTGTTGAAATGATGTGTAATGGTGAATTTAGGGATAAAAATCCTGAAGATGCACTAGATTACCTCGACCAATTAGCTGAAAATGCACAACATTGGGATACTGTTGGAACTTTTGAATTGACAAATAAGCAACAACCATCTCCATCTAGTGGAGGAATCCATAACCTTAGGGAAGATCATGATTTACAAGCAAAATTTGCATCCCTAGTTAGGAAAGTTGAAGCTTTGGAGCATAAAAAGAGTGATCAAGTAAAATCTGTTCAAGAAATTGCATGTAACATATGTAGTTCAAATGATCATTTCACCCAAGAGTGTCCCACTTTGCCTGCACTTAACGAATGTCTAAATGATCAAGCTAATATCATCAACACTTTCAATAAACCAAACCCATATTCACAGACTTATAATCCTGGTTGGCGAAATCATCCGAATTTCAGTTGGAGGAATAATAATAATGCACAATCTTCACAAGCGCCACCTCCACAAAATTTTCAAAATCCTCAGCCTTATCCACCATATGTTCCACCACCCTGGAAAAATCTGGAAGACACAATGCATTCATTCATCAGAAAGCAAGATGTTATTAACAATCAAAACGCACAAACTTTTTCTGATTTGAAAGATACTCTTGCTAAAATTGCTTCTGCACTCACCATTCAAGAAAAAGGAAAATTTCCAGCTCAACCACAACCAAATCCTAAAATTCAACAAAATCCACCCACAGACCAAGTCAAGTCAGTTATAACTCTTCGTAGTGGTAAGGTTGTTGATAGACCTATGCCTGAACCTTGTGAAAATGATGAAAATTCAAAGGGTAAGGAATGACTAAATGAACTTACACCTAGTGAAGAAGTAACTACTGTTCCACCTGAGCCACCATTTCCGCATGCATTGAATAAACTAAGGAAATCAAACCACTCTTCTGAAATTTATGAAATCTTTAAGCAAGTGAAAGTTAACATTCCTCTATTAGATGCAATCAAGCAGGTACCTTCATATGCCAAATTTTTAAAGGACTTGTGCACTGTTAAGAGGAAATTGAAGGTAAGAAAGAGTGCTTTCATGGCCGAACAGGTAAGTACAATTCTGTCTACTAATAATAAGTTGAAATATAAAGATCCTGGTTGTCCTACCATTTCTTGCATTATTGGTAACCACAGAATTGAGCATGCTTTACTAGATCTTGGTTCTAGTGTTAATTTGCTTCCATATTCCCTTTATCGTCAACTTAATCTTGGTGAGATAAAATCAACTTCAACTACACTTTTGCTCGCCGATAGATCAGTTAAAGTACCAAAAGGAATAGTGGAAGATGTTTTAGTACAAGTTGATAAATTCATTTATCCTGTGGATTTTATTGTCTTGGAAACTGAACCTGTTGTGAATAATTATAAACCAGTTCCTGTAATTTTAGGTCGACCATTTTTAGCAACTGCTAATGCTTTGATTAATTGTAGGAATGGTTTAATGAATTTATCCTTTGGGAATATGACTTTGGAATTGAATGTTTTCAACATGTGCAGGCAACCTAATGAAGAAAATGAGAATGAAGATGATTCTGATGAACAAAAGGAATTGGTTGAATCTTGTATCGAGGAAAATATTCAAAAAGGGGATTTTTCTGAACTTTCTAATGTTTGTTTAGTTAATTCAATTGAGTCAAATAAGCAACTTGAACTTGATATTACTAATATAAATTCGTTGCTTGATTCTGTGCAGACTTCACAAAATTATGATGACGAGCCAAAATTTGAGGAGTTTGGAAGTATTGAAAAGACAGAACAACAAGAAGCACCTAAAATGGAATTGAAACCTTTGCCTGGAGGATTGAAATATGCTTTTCTTGGAGAAGAACAAACTTATCCTGTTGTGATTTCTTCTACTTTAGCAAGTGACCAAGAAGGTAAGTTACTAACTGTTCTTAAAAAGTATAAAAATGCAATTGGATGGACTTTAAATGATATTAAAGGCATTAATCCCTTAATCTGCACACATAGAATTAATTTGGAAGAAAATGCTAAAACATGTCAACAACCTCAAAGAAGATTAAACCCACATATGAAAGAGGTAGTCAAATCAGAAGTCCTTAAATTGCTTGATGTAGGAATTATCTACCTTATTTCTGATAGTAAGTGGGTAAGTCCTACACAAGTAGTGCCTAAAAAATCTGGAATCAATGTTGTTAAAAATGAAAAAGGTGAATTAATTCCAACACGAATTATATCTAGTTGGCGCATGTGCATTGATTATAGAAAATTAAATGAAGCCACTAGAAAAGATCATTTTCCATTACCATTCCTTGACCAAATCTTAGAAAGAGTAGCAGGACATCCATACTACTGTTTTTTAGACGGATATTCAGGTTATTATCAAATTCCTATAGCACTTGAGGACCAAGAAAAGACCACATTTACATGTCCTTTTGGAACATTTGCATTTAAAAGAATGCCATTTGGCCTTTGTAATGCTCCTGCAACATTTCAAAGATGCATGTTAAGCATTTTTTGTGATATGGTTGAACATTGTTTAGAGGTTTTTATGGATGATTTGACTGTGTTTGGGAATTCTTTTGATGATTGCCTTGATAATTTGGAGAAAGTTTTAAAAAGATGTGTTGAAAAAGAACTCGTGTTGAATTGGGAAAAATGTCATTACATGGTTACTTCTGGAATTGTTTTGGGTCATGTTGTTTCTATTAAAGGAATTGAAGTTGACAAAGCAAAAATCGAAGTCATATCTAAATTGCCACAACCAAAAACAGTTAGAGATGTGCGATCCTTTTTAGGACATGCAGGATTTTATAGGAGGTTTATAAAAAACTTTAGTGCCATATCTAAACCACTTTGTAACCTCTTATTAAAAGATGCACCGTTTGAATGGAATGATGATTGCCAAAAATCTTTTCAAAAAATAATTTGTCTTTTAACATCTGCACCTATTATGCAATCTCCTGATTGGTCTTTACCATTTGAATTAATGTGTGATGCGAGTGATTTTGCTATTGGTGCTGTTTTAGGACAAAGAAGGGATGGTAAGCCTTTTGTGATTTATTATGCGAGTAAGACTTTGGATAGTGCTCAAATGAATTATTCTACAACTGAAAAAGAATTACTTACTGTGGTATTTGCATTAAACAAATTCCGTTCATATTTGCTTGGCTCTAAATCTGTTGTGTTTACTGACCATGCTGCTGTGAGATATTTGATGAGTAAACAGGATGCCAAACCGAGACTTATTCGTTGGATTTTGTTACTACAAGAATTTGACCTTACCATCAAAGATAAAAAGGGTGCTGAAAATGTTGTTGCGGATCATCTATCAAGACTCACATCCGAATTCTGCAATGATATAACACCCATAAATGATTCTTTCCCTGATGAATTTTTATTTTCTGTTACTTCAATGCCATGGTATGCTAACATTGTTAATTTTCTTGTTACAGGTAAAATGCCTTTGCAATGGAATGCTCAAGAGAAGAGAAAATTTTTGGTTGAAGTAAAGAAATTTTATTAGGATGACCCTTATTTGTTCAAATATTGCCCAGATCAAATTTTTCGACGATGTATTCCTGATAATGAGAGGCCTGATTCAAAGCTGTAAATCACATCGACTTTGGGATCTGCAAGTACCAGAATTCGTGTCCTATATTGAGGATCTAGAGGGACAACTCAGAAATATAGAGAGAGGCATATATGAATTTCAAATGGAGCTTGAGGTTAACTCAATAAGAGGACGAATGTAAGTTCATTTTCCTTTTATATTGTGGTTTCTTTTTGCTTGCTTTCACGTTTGATTTGATTTTGCAGATTAGATTTTGGTGTGTTTTGATTTATTTTCCCGTATAAATGGCGGATAACGGTACTCCGTGACTTTTTAAGTCGGTATCTTTAGTTTCCCACAATAACTGAAACCCCAAAATCAAACATGGAAGAAATACAACATAAACTCCATAAGCATTTTCCCTCTCTCCCTCAGAATGCCCTTAAGAAAATTTACAAAGCTCGTTGTGAACGATTGCGTTTGTTAATGATCAATGGCATTCCTTCTGACATTCGTTGGTTAATTGAAGCAAAGGTCCGATTAGCAGGTGAGTTTTCTAATTCATTTGTTTCTTACATGCCTGGTTTTGGTAAAAGTACGTTTGCTAAGAAAAGGAGAGCCAAACGACTTGGTTCAAAATGTCATTACTGTGTAAGACTTGGTTGCAAACGACCGAATTGTAAATCTTTAGGAATGATTTCTGATACTCGTGAAGATAAAATTAAATTTGTTAAAGATGGCATGAGTAAAGAGTCGTTGGATGATATCTTACGATCTCTTGAGACGCATCGAAGCGGATTGGTGCAACGTGAGATTTACAATTTGTGGATACTTTTCCAAAAACAAAGTGCACAGTTAAGTCTTGGGAATCTGACTCAAAAAGACCCTGTTTGCCAGTTTATAAGAAAACTGGATGGGAAGCCGATCCTCGACCCATAGAGGGCGTTCAAGCCGTTACTGGACGTAAAACCAGAGGAAGATGTGAGCCACAATCACAACTACCAGTAAATATCCTTTCCCTTCACTGTTATTTTACTCTATTGTTATTTTATTATTTGCATTATTGCATTTAGCAGTGTGATTTTATATTTAATAATTTTTGTTTTCTTTTACTGTTTGCTTTTTCTAATCATTATTTTCTTTTTATTATTTGTTTTTGAATTATTGAGCCACGAGCTGACAAATATGCCAACCCATTTACAGCTGTTTCTCATTATTTATGTCACCAAGGTCTTTAAATATGCGCTCGTTTTTCAAATACTCACAACTTGTTTTTGAAAAGTTAGTCCAATGGCAGCATCTTCGAGTAAACAATTCAAAAACATTTGTGTGCTTTCTGGGTATCACTATGGAAAGTACAAAGAGTTCATTCAGGCAGCTGTAGATCTTGGTCGTGTCATAGCAGAGAGGAAACTGCATCTTGTATATGGAGGAGGTGAACGAGGGTTATCAAGACTTGTCTCAGAAGCTGTTTTTACTAGAGGAAGCCAAGTACTAGGCATCATTCCAAAAGCCATGAAACCGCTAGTGTGCACGTCTGGCCCACCAATTGGAGAAGAATTAGTGGTATCAAGTATGCAAGAGAGAATTTCGAAAATGATGAATCATGCTGATGCTTTTATTTTCTTGCCAGGAGATCTTGCAACTTTTGAGGCACTAATTACATTTGCATCTTGGGCCCACTTGAACATTCATCAAAAACCCATCGGTTTGTTAAATGTTAATAATTTTTATGACGGCTTGCTAACTTTTATTAACCATGCAATAAAGAATCATTTTGTTCCACATTCTGTAAAAAAACTCTTTATCTTTACTTCTACTGCTAATGAGTTACTTGATCTTTTACAAGCTTATACACCAGAGCCAGATCCAAAGGCTTTTGCACTGAATTGGTCGACGGATGATGGTAGCGGTAACAGTAGCAGTGACAAAAAGTGCGACGATTTAGATTTAACTCTCCGTCTGTAAATATTTTCTGTTTTTGTGTTCATGTCCTGTCTTCTAAACTCTTTCTCTTTCCTTTCAAAACATTGAGGACAATGTCTTTTTCAGGTTGGGGGGAGGGAATAGTTGATAATTGTGGAATGTCTTAGTCCTAATGATGTGTTTACAAAAAAAAAAAAAAAAAAACAAAAACAAAAACAAACAAGAGCAATTTTTTTTTTCTGTAAAGACTAACTTAGGACAAATTTGAGTCGAAGATGGCAGGATATAGAGAGTGTAGTACCTCTAGAAACGCATCTTCTTAGTATTAAGGGTGTTGTTTAAAAAAAAAAAAAAACTGACTTTTTCTTCATCTTTGTTATCCTCTTTTAAGCTTCTGCATCAAGTTCAGGTGAGACCTCTTCTTCTTCTTCTTTTATTATTCTCTTGTATTATTATTATTATTATTGTTGCATATTTTTAAAATTATAAAATTTTAAGATAATGTTTAGATTAGGTTGTGGGGTGGGGATAATTGATGTATTTTTTTTTTTATGTGTGTTGTTTTTCTTCTTTGTGTGTTGTTTTTCTCTTTTCTCTTTTCTTTTCTTGGTTAAAAAAAAAACAAAAAAAAAATTTTGTTTTGTGTAGGATGGCCGAGTAAAGAGTCAAAACTTTTGAGACGCATTCTAATAGTCTTGTTATATTATATTTTGATTTTAAAATTCATAGTAAATTGTTTTTGTTCCCTTTTCTTTGAATTACTCGAATTTGTGAACTCTCCACTTGGTTATTAAGTTATTTAATTGTTTACTCATTTAACAGGTATTATTGAATCATTCTTCACACACACATTATGACACATACTAGTGGGTTGTAAGTTAAAATTTCACAGCATTTAGTTCTTTTGATTTATTAGGAATAGTATCTAAGGTAGTAGAAAGTGTATATTGCAAAAAAAAAACAAAAACAAAAAAAAAATAAAAAAATAAATAAATAAATAAAAAAACAAAGTTTTTATATCTAGAAACTCGAGTAATTAAGTCCATAGGGGTGCTTCAACACCTAGTGCCCTAAGGCCAACTGGTCTGGGAGTCACTGACCTAAAGCTCGCTACATGGGTAATAGATATATTATTTATTTATTAGAAACTCGAGTAATTAAGTCCATAGGGGTGCTTCAACACCTAGTGCCCTAAGGCCAACTGGTCTGGGAGTTACTGACTTAAAGCTCGCTACACGGGTTAGAAATGTAATATTTTAAAAATATGTGTGAATAATCTACTGCCTAAAAGATATAATTTCTAATAAATTTTGGAACGAAAATGTTGTTTTTCTTTTAATGAAGCCCCATAAGTATTGTGTTAATTACTTGAGCACAAAAGAAGGTTTGATGATATTCTGGATAATGAGTGAACATCAATGTGGTAAAGAAATTTGGGAGAGTTCATGTATTTGGTAATTTAGAGGATAGATGAACAACTATTAACTTGCATGTGAATTTGATAAATCTTAATTTAATATAACGCTTTAATTGCTAGAGGACTAGCAATAAGCTGGTTGGCGGGTGTGATTAGTATTAAATATTGTTGAATTATCAAGCGATAATATGTTATTTTATGCTTATGTTATAATTTATATTTGTGTTTATGTAATATATTAAGAATTATTAATTATGTTTTAAATATATCTAATTTTGTGTATTTTTATGTGTTTATTAGGAAAAATATTAATTTCACGTACTTCGAGGCTCCAAATAGAAAAATGGAGGTGAAATTTGGATTCCGGAGGTCCGAAAACCTTAAGATCGATCAAGATCGGCTTAAAATTGGGCTTGTATAAAAAAAGTTGACTTTTCCAGTTGACTGAGCACTGATTGGATGATGAAATGAGCTTACAATAGATATGAGTGCATGGGATAGTTGGCAATTTTGACTAAATCTCAACCGTCCATGATTCAATGGCTATGATTGTGCCACGTGGCAATGGTTGGTGAAGCAAGTGGGAGGATCCAAATCTTTGTATTCGGGTCGACCCGATCCGCCCATTAACCCGCCAAATCTCAACCGTTCCTTGAGCAAATCGGACGAGTCAAATGATGCCACGTGTGATGTTGACTTTTGAAGTTTGACCAGCCATTGGATCTTGATCTAAAGGTTGTGAGGAGCACATGCATGAAGCTTATGATGGACCGCAAAGCACTAGATTAGGAATTTATTTTTCTATAAATATAGCCTCATTTTAGGTTTTTAATCATCTCTCTACAACTCTCTTCTTCTCAAATTCTCTCCATCTCCTTGTAATCTTCATTTCCAGGTGTGTTTTTAATATTTTGTATAATTATTTTTATAAATAAAATTAGTTTTATTTCCAATTTTAGTTGTTTTTATTACTTTTAATTATAAGTAATTCAATTCTACTCCTTCTTTTTCTTTTAATTATGCTTAATTAAATAATATTAGTTAGGGGAAGGTGAAACTCTTAGGTAATAAATATGATTTAATCAAATTCTATTTTTAATTTTATAAATTAAATTATTTTCTATTTAATTTTATACATGTTTTATATTTTGAAAATTTGATTTATTGTAGACAAACAAATGAATTTGGCACAATAAATTCTTAAGATCTTAATATAAGGCATGGTGAAATGGTATTTTGACTTATTGTAGACAAAATAAATTTTGGCACAATAAATACTTAATCCATCATAAAATTAAAGGGAAAATAATAATAATTTGTATAATTAATCTTTTGGGTATTAAATTTAAATAATTTAGCAAAAAGAATTTATTAAGTTTTATTTATTCCTAAGAGTGGATCCATAACCCTAACTAGTTCAATTCCATAGTTTCACTTAAATTAAGTTATTTAAATTCAAGTTTTAATTTCAATTTTTAGATAAAATAAAATAAACAAATTAAATCTTTTCTCTGTGGATCGACCTCGGACTCTCCGAGTTATAATACAAATAGACACTCTTATACTTGGGAGTTTAATATTACTTTTAAGTTGTGTCACACCGCCATCTCAATCCTCCTTCACTCACAAAAAGCCTAAACAACCCATACGCGCCGAACAAGCGAAGCACCCTGCTCCCCAACAAAAATAAATTTATTGTTCTCACCTTGGTTTTGTGATTTTATTTCGTTAACCCAAAATCAACCGTAAACAGGCAGATTTTAGGGTGAGGTTATTTAAACCCATCAAAATACTTTACAAACCCAATCTCTCATGATACCCATCACTAAAATTTAAAATCTATAATTTTACTTTAAACGCCCATTTTAATCTCAAAAATATCCCTCTCATAGTCTCATGTCTATCTTCTTCATAAAAATGGTGTGAATATCGAAGATCTTTATTATTCATGGTATATTTTCCAAAACAATTTAAGACCCATAAATTTATTAACTGATCTATACAAAATTATTGCTTCTGGAATTAATATATTAATATAGATTTGATCATCATAAAGATTTTGTAACAGAGGAAGCTCCTTAATTTTGATTTGGCATTATCCAAAGAGACTTTTGGAGTTTGTGCAAAAATAATTTCTCTCTGCAATCAAATTGCCAGTTACGATTTGATAATTTGTTGGTGCAACTCTTTTTTCTTCCTTTTGCACAAATCTATTAAGGATTTTTTAAATTTAGGGTGCGATATCAAACTTGAAAATATAGAATTATTCTTTGTTCAATACAAATTGAGGTTTTATTCTCCATACTTTTAATGACACGAGAAGCAAAAATCATAATCTTCACAAAGTATGTTATAATGGCGGATGTCTCTTCCATTAAGTGGAGACTTAACTTAATTATCAAAAAATTTAACAGAGAAAATTATAAGATGGATGAAGAAGAAAGGATTTATAAGTAAATTTATTTAAGGGTATATTTATAATATAAAATTTTTATGGATAAATGAGTGTTGAGAGTATTTTTTTAGGATCAAATAGCCCCACCCCAGCCTTTATTGGGTTAATAACTTGATTAGTTGCTATAACAGTGCTACTTTTGTGTTTCTCTTTTAAAATTAAAATAAATTTAATTCTGTTGTTTGCATTTTTTTTTTTTGGTTTTATAATTTAGATTAGTTGCTATTGCATGAATACAATTGGGTTATAACCGATATTATTGGTTTTGTTATTCTGATTAGTTGCTATTGCATCATGGTTAATAGTGGCCTTTTAATTTCAATTATTTGATTAAAAGGTTTGTTTGTGTAAGGTAGAATTGTGGAGGCCACCACTTTGTTTTAGAAATTAAATTATGTTTTATTGTAAGCCTAACGTGATTATATATACTATTTTGAGTTATTTGAAGAAATGGCTTTGTGAGCCTAATATTGATATTGATACGCGATTTTTGGTTTTCTTGTTAGGCCAGGCTTGTAGATGAGGGCCTTTGGCGATTGGGATGAAGCTTAATCTCATTTATTGAGATGGTGGCCTAAGGTCTGCAGCTTGATTTTGCTATATTTAATGTGATAATCGATGAACTTTACAAGAACGGGAGGATAGACAATGCAAATAAAGAGGTATCAATTAAATACATTTACATATCCTATGTTGTTGATAGATAGTTTTTGCTTGATGAATGTCTGTCCGTCATAATAACTTCATAGTAAAGATTCAAGTGCGGTCATCCAAAGGTTGATGAATATGCTTCTCGTACTTTTGGTTCAACTCATATTATGTGAGGAAGATTGCTTAGAAGTTAAGCACCACTTTCTGCTTTCATCTGCTCTTCTATCTTTTGGTTCAACTCCGAATCATATCAAAGTTGGTTATGCTAAAATGATGTGGAACAGGTAGACTTGTAGTACTCTATTGGATGTTGTGACGCGTCATGATGCATGGGCTGTTGGTGAATTTCAAATATGGAGGCAAAGAACAAAGAAAATTTCTTAGGATTTGAGACGTGTTTGCACACTTTCCTTTAAGGTTTTATTTGTCCTCACCAATCTTGGTTTGCTATAGAGTTTTAATAGTAAATTACCCCCAAGATATATCAAATCTTGAATACAATCTCTAGCAAATAAGATTGAATTTCCAGAACATGTATAAAACCTGTAAAATCTAGTTTTTAGTCTAATGTATGTGTCTATTTTCATGAAGAAGATGAAAGATTACAGCCATTGGAAATCATACTTCTTCAAAGACATTCTTTGGTTTGAAATTTGCATCCATTCACAATTGAAATTTCAAGCTTGCTAATTGTTTTTACTGTTGAAGCGAAAATACGCTCTCTGGAAGAAAACGGTCTGCTGTTTTCTCAATAACGGCAAGCCGTTTTATTCCATAATGTCAAAATAAGTTGCTCTCTGGAAATAAACGGTTAGTCGTTTTCTCCAAACGATTAGCCGTTTTCTGTAGAACATAAAACATGCTCTCTGAAATTAAACGGTTAGCCGTTTTCTCCAAAAATGGCAAACCTTTTTATTCCAGAATGTCAAATCAAAAAATGAAAAATGTTACAATCTCTCTTACATGGGCTTTGTAAAGAATGGAATGGCAAATAAAAAGCATCATGATGCATGGGCTTATGTTCATAATCTAGATGCTTTTGTATCGTTGCATCCAGGATAATGAGGCATCAAAAGTTATTGAACTTCCCTCACAAAAACAAAGAAAAATGTAATACTGGATGCAATTTCAATTGAAATAGTTTGTAAGTGAAAAGAATATATGATGTGATTAATGTAATTATACTATAGGCAGTGTTCCCTTTTTATATTACAAGACTGGAGAATATTTGTTATTGCAAATACTAATTTTTGGATCTCTTGTATTACTTTTCGTGAAATATGTTCTTTGAAGAGATTTAAACTAAAGACGTAACTAAATTTAAAATGCGTTAACTAACACAAGAATTCAAGAGATTGAGACTATCATAATTGCAAAATCCACCACAGTTCAACTTAACAAATATCTAATTCTCAATTAATTCTCAATTTTAGAGTGACAACTCAAAATCTTTATGTCTACTCATAAATACAACAATTTAGTCCAATTAAAATTAATCTTATGTAGGTTCTTTTTTTTTTAATAGTATTATATCTAAACATCCCATGTAAACAATATTGAATAATAAAGAGTTAATGTTTTTCTAAGTACTTTAGGTAAACAATTTAATAAAAGACACATAATTAGAGATAATCATATATAGATTTTATAGATCCAAGCATTGACTTAGTTAAATATTTATACTAACAATCAATAATATATAGCAGAATTAGTGAAAAGATTTAATTATATTCAACCAAATATATGAAACAAGAACCATAAACATTCAGGCGCACATATAGGGAATTAAATAAAAAGTAATTTATCTCATTGAACACAGCATCATCCTTAACCATAGTATAAAAGATTTAATTACACATAATTGATATAAGGATAAAAGAATAAATAAAGGAGATCAATCTAAGCGACTGGCTCTTCTCCCAACCTGTGGCTGCTGCTTCAATTGCTTTTAGCAATTTCTTAACTTCTGTCTTTGTCTTCTTCTCCTTCAAAGCCAAAAGGCAATATATATTCCTGATTTGTGTCGTATAATTACTATAGTATTTTAATTCTGTATTAAGCGACCTTCTAGGAGCCTTCCATAAACCGTAATTTCGGCCCAGCACCTTTCCTACCCCTAAAAGGTAGATGTTTGGCGATCAAGAAAAATTATTTAAGACACAAATCCTAGAATCCTCTCACAATTAGGAAAAGACTCCTTTTTACACATAATAAAGGAAAGAATCCACAAAGCCCTACCTTGAAGCAGAGAGATTCGTGCTACCTTCGAGGAATAAGATTCTTAGGCCTTAAAAACTTGGTTTTCCCTCAAAAACTTATAAATACAGCACCTCATGCACTATTCTTGAATCCTACTAGAAAGGATCATCATCCTCCATTACGTTTCCAACCCACTATCAACCTTTTCCATGTTAAGTTCTCTGTTAAATAAACCTAAAACAGCAGCTTTGCAATGATCTTTTGTTCTTGATCAAGAAAGTCCTTCTTGATCAAACTTTCCGTAAAACCATACCTTAACCCACAAGAAACCATAATCAATAGTTCTTTTCAAGTTTCTCCTCTCATAACCTTGTCCTTAATCAAGAATAAGCCTTTGCTCTTGATCAAATTCATTAAAACCTTAATCTTTGTGTATTCGACTCCAAGAAGACAACGTAACAGTATTCCTGTTCATTCAAATTGACCATAGTCGCCACACTCAAAACAACCTTAAAGGCATAGTCTTTCGCGTCTACAAGTCTCTGCAATCATCCCAAGCCTTTTTCTTAGTCTCCAAGAGCCTAAAAAGCCATACCCAGTCAATTAAGTACCCAAACCTTAATCAAATGGAGATCTTTTATTTCTATAATAATTTCCATATTCTGTAGTTTCTTGCACAGAAACTCCACATATTTAATTGAGATTGCACTAGGATTTTAACCCAATTGTCGCAATATTATATAATGCATCAGTCAGTAAAAGTCCTAAATAGTTCTAGAGTCCCAAAATCATCTCTTATACACTATATGCACAATCTATAGGGTATCTACTTCTTAAAATCCCATCCATAAAGTCTATTTCGCACTGAAAAGATTTTTCCGTAGGTTTCTCGAAGTATCAAATTCCAAGACGGTGTATAAAACCCTTGGTTCTCCATTATTCGTTGGTATAACATGCACCCACACCACCATCTACAGAGGGTGTCTTTACTATTTAAGCTCATATTCGGACCATCTAGGAAGTCAACAACTGTCAAAGCTT
Organism: Citrus australasica; assembly: GCA_029618585.1. NCBI lineage: Eukaryota > Viridiplantae > Streptophyta > Magnoliopsida > Sapindales > Rutaceae > Citrus > Citrus australasica. The sequence goes on along the minus strand of JARCIV010000009.1, from coordinate 11,146,923 downwards.
CAACACGACTTTATTGAGGCGATATCAGTGCCCAGATAAATTGTGGACCTTTCTCTGCGAACTACTAATGGAAATGATGAGTTAGCCGACCACCTCAAGCCCAAGTCAACAAAAATCCGGCCCAAATTCAATACTGACCAAAAAGAGCACGCCCAACCAATTAGAGGCAACACGTGGGCACGTGAAAATCCCATCAAAACAAGTATACTTGGAAATTTTAAGAGTTAAACTTTAAAAAAAAAAAGAGTTAAAATTAATTCTTTATATTATTTCCACGACGAATTTAATTGTATCAATTGTTAAATTTCAAAACAGTTTTTTGAATATTTTTAGACATTAACAATTATAAGAGTACAATTGAAAAATATGAAGATTCTTAATAATATTTTTGAAAGCTCTTCACGTAACGATACAATAAATTAGTTCAAAGGCACATAAAAATATATATAAAATATTAGCTTCTCTCCAAAATCATGAAAAGTTTTAAAAACCTTAAATTCAGTGACACGAACTTTCTTCGATTCTAAAATGGTAGGTATATAATTCTCCCAAAAAAAAAGGTAGGTGTATAATAATTATTTTATAAACAATGGAGAAAATAACTAACCGGTAACAATAGTATGGAAAATAGTGAGTCTTATGAATTGGAAGAATTAAGTTGGGAAAGAGATATTTACTAAAGTGAGAGATGGACACGAACCATAGATATACATCAAAACCATTCCCTAAAAATCAAAACGGCCAAAAGTAATGAGGAGACATATACCTCGCGCGTGTGTGTGTGTGTAAGATAATATTTATCCCCATCCTACAATTCCAAGAGGAAAATAAAGTTTGGATAGGTAAACTCAAATTGGTATCTTCTGTATAGCTATTGGTGGGAGTATATGTTCTTAAATTACTATAAATAAAAAAAAGGGCACAAGATATGTTTTCTTTTCTTTTAATAGGGGCAGAAGATATGTTGATATGAAAGTTATTTCAATTATAAATAACTACAAATATATGAAATCACTGTTCATATGGGACTTATTGATAACTGCAAATGTTAAAATCACAGGACTTGGTTGATATTTCTCCAAACAAGGACTTCAGTATAAATTCAAAAGTTACACACATGTATATCAAAAACTGAGAAACCTAAGTACTACGCCGAAATCCTAAAAAAAGAAATTCTCCCATGGATTCCAAATTCTCAAATTGTTTATTTTCTTCTGCTTCAAAAATTGCTTTAAGATTCACTCACTCTCGGAAACCCACAACTTCAAATTTTAAAAAAAAAATCGAAATAATTCCCTAGTCGCAGTCAAAGACTGAACCTCACTTGAAAAATTCCCCAGTGACGCTTGTGATTCAGGTAATTATTTTACTCACGGCCAGCAGCTGTATTCTAAGCAATATCCTTTGTGTCTCTTTTTTGAAAAATAAAATAAAATAAAATAAATTCAATTGCGTTGTTGGCAGATTTTATTGGGTTAAATATTTTGATTAGTTGCTGCATTATGGTTAATTATGGCTGTTTGTTTTGAATACTTTGATTAAAAGATTGAGTGTGTAACGTAGAATTGTGGAGGCCACCAGGTTGTTTTAGAAATTAAATTATGACTATGCTTTGTTGTAAGCCTAATGTGATTACACATACTACGTTGATCTATGGATTATGTTGGACAAGTCATGCACTTGTTGCTATTGAGCGATTGAATAGATGGCTCTGTGAACCTAATATCTTTACTTATGGTTGCATTTTTTCTCAGGTTGGGTGTTTACATAGGACATAGGAAAAGGTGTGCGGCCTGTTATTACAGATTTTAAAATGAATGGAAAGATAGACAAAGCAAGTAAGAGGTTATTACATGTTGATAATGGATGGGTTTTGCTTGACGGACGTCTATTTTCATCACAAATGGTGGTGTTAAAATTCTTAAAATTCAAGTGTGGTATGCTTATCCTGATCGATTGGTGGAATTTAAGCAACTCTTATCTCTTAGGACTGCTTTCGGATCTTTCGGTTGCTATCAAATAATGGATTTTAGTGTTAACTATCTCTCACCACCATATAATTGATTTATTGTTAAGTATCTATGACCACCACCTAATGAAGTTTTTCAGGTTGTTCTTGTACTTTTCTACATATAATCAGATCAAGAAAATGTTTAGCTTTGGAAAAGTGGACAAGTACTGTTATTTTAATAAATGGGTACTACACGAATCAAATCCTAGAGGAAGATATAAGTCTTTACAGGGAAATTTTAAGTGCACGTAGAATGGCTACATTCTCAGTCAAAGTAGAATGATTACATTCTTGAGGTAGTAGAATTATATTGACATAAGAAACTGCAAGTGTGAACATAGTATTGAAACTTGCAGTTCCCTTATAGATAGACTAGAAGTTTGCTTATGAACTATACCATAGATTGCCTAATGAAGGCTTAATACTAGATGTCGTGACATACAACAATGCAAAAGGAAATGGTGTGGAGCCAAACATAGTCATATTTTATAAGCTTATGGATTGGTTGCATCCAAGATAATGAGGCATCAAAGGTCATTGAACTTTCTTACAAAAATGGTGGAGAAAAATGCATCTATGTTTCAGTCGCTGTAGACTTGTGAAGAATGAAGTTAGTCTCAACTAGTTTCTATATTTTCATATAAAAGACCCACGGGGTTAATGTAATTCAAGTAGTTTATGTTCCTTTTCTGTATTACAAAGTCGGAAGAGTTAATTAGCTGTGTTTGTAATGGAAGAATGCATGTTAGTGCAAACACTAATTCTTTAGTCTCTTCTTGCAGTACTTTCTTTTTCTTTTTTTTTCCTTTTTGTGAAATATTTATTAAATGACTTTACACTTTTGACTGATTTTGCATTCTCACATGCTTATATTAGAACTTTTTATCAGATTGATTGTTTTTAAATATGAAACTTTATGTTTGATGATTTTGGGAGAAAACTAGATCGAATAACAAATGCATAAAATCTAGAATGAATTTATGCTTTCTTGCTTGATTTAGTTGTGTAAAGGACATGTTACGGAGCAGCATACTGTTAAAATTTAAATAAATAAATGGATATAAATACCTAAAAAATATTTCAACAAGTCTTGTTGAATAAACATATCCATTTTCATATATGGATAATATATTTAAAGCTTATTTATGCATATTATTGTTTAATATGGTTATATAATAACTGATGAGATTATGATAAACTCATTTAAATAAACTTTTTTCTGAATCATTTGAATAAAGAAGGAAAATTATAAAAATGACCTAAAAGACTTTGTAGTATTCAAAGTTATCCACCCTAAGCTTTTCTCTCATTACTTTGTGGTGTGCAATTTCTAATGCTACGAGTGTCAATGTATAAGTATACACAACAAGTAATATATTGATGAGTATTCATATCGTCTTCACAGATATTGATATTATCATATTGGTTACAGCAACCTACAATACTGGACAGAATCCCTCATGCATTCTCAGTTGTCGCTTATTGGATATCTTATATATAATGCAACCTAACAGTGACCAATTGTTATGCCTACATTAAATATGGCATTAAACGTTCTAAATTTCATTTACCTTACAAGATAAATCTCTATGTCTAGTTCATCCTTAATTTTAAATAAAGTATAGTTGTATTCAAATTGAGATTCGCTCAACTTGGGAAACTCAATCTAAAATCAAGTATTGTCTTAATTTAATCTACTAAGTCAGACTTTGTTTAGGTTTTTTCTTAGCTAGTATCCACTAAATGGGTGGTCAGCCGAAATAAAGAATTGAAATAAAACAAAATGATTTAGCAAACACAAAACAACAGGCATGTGTCAGTCAAACATCCATTAAGATCATTTATCACTCAACCACAATAGAATTTAGTTTATGATTGCGATAGAAGAGCAAATAAAATTGTTTTAGCTATCAAATACATCCCCATAAATAAATAGAAAACACAAATAAAATTTAATTTTTTTCCTTGAGTGACGGATCTTCCTTTTTTTCCTTTGCAAGCATGCTCCTTTTATAACTCAAAATTAGGACAACCAAAAGTATGTGGCGCGTATCCTCTATTTTTGAAAATTTTAGATCGCCATCTTTTAGTTGTGGCATGCGAAATCCAGTCTTTTATTGCTCTAGGATTGTTACAACAACAGCTACAGCATCTGCATTATTTCATATTTATTTCAATTCCTCTATAGTCAAGTTCTTTCATTGTCTCTACGAGTCTGTTTCAGCAATTTTCCTTTAAACTTGAGTTTTTCAATCACCTACAATTATGCATATAATCTAAGCACAAATTATTTTAAAACAACTTAATTTATTAAAAAAAACTAAAATGGATATTCATGCAAAATATAGTTAAAATGCAATAAAAATATATTTTTAACTCTTTAAGTAATCTTGACTTAAGTATAAAAGCGTCATAATAACTCTTATTTCATAATCTCATTTTCAATCACCTACAATTATGCTATAATCTAAGCACAAATTATTTTAAAACAACTCAATTTATTAAAAATAAACTAAAATAGATGTTCATGCAAAATATAGTTAAAATGCAATAAAAATATATTTTTTACTCTTTCAGTAATCTTGAATTAAGTATAAAAGCGTCATAATAACTCTCATTTCATAAAGTTATCACTTAGCCAATTAATTCTTTTTTAACCAAGTAACCCTTGCTAGTTAGATCAATTTCAAACTTAGATTCTCTTTTCTCCCAAAATCGGTGTTTGGTTCTAATGGCGTCAGTTTTTTTGGGGGCAATAATTGACGACGACTTTGAAGTTTGAGGGTAACATCAACTCCGAGAGGACGGGGCTCCATTTTTAGCAATTGGACAATAGTTTTTCTCAACGATTTAGACATCAAAGCAATTTTTTTCTTAAGATTGAACTTATAAGAATGTAATTGGGTGCATATTTCACGATAGATGGGCATTACGATTAGATTCTATATGAAGTTTGAAAAATATTTAATGAAATTGGGATTTGATAAAAATAGTATATGACGTGTTCATTGAAATGCCTCCTAGAATATGTTGCATTTATTTTTTTATCAAGTTTCTAAGAATTTTAGCAATTTGATGAATATTTATTTTGTATCAAGTTTCTATATTATAAATGGCACATTACGTGCTCGATGAAATGCCTATTATACTTTGTTTATGTCATTTTTGATAGATTATTGAATCTCAGATAGCTTATACTTTGTTTATGCTCGATGATAGATTATATTTTGTTGTGGGTTGATGGTCTTTTGGTGTGAATCTATGTTCGGTACGAAGTTCATCATGTCGCACCAAGAGGACTTGTCGCACAATGGCAAAACACAACAAGTATTTTTAAGCAACAGGCACATGTCGCATAAAACACTTGTATTTTGTGCGATGGACACCTCTGGCACAAAAAAAAAATGAAGAGGCCAAGAAAAAATGAAGAGGCAAGGTGTTTTGTTTTTTTTCTTTTTTATGCGACATGTGCTTATCGCATTAAAACATAGCAATGTCTATATGCCTTTATTATTTCTATTTTTAATTATGAATGTGATTAACGAATAAAATTTGAATTTTGTTGTAGTTACAATGGCCAAGGAGCCACGAGGCAAAGCGTAATCCACCCAAAGCAAAAAAGGAACATGTAAGATAAAGATTCTGGCATACTAGCATTTTCCCAGCCGTATTACAAATACTTCAAAATTTAGAAATCTGATGGAAGCTATCAAATTAAGTTAACAAAACGATAATTAAAATTATTCTAAATTTAGTCATTTCGCGAAGATGGATACTTATGTGTTTAGTGGCGCAATCATGCACAACGCGCTATATAGGTAAGCCGCGCATGATAAATGTGATAAAGACCAGTTGTGGTTTGAATTTGGTGGCCAATTAGCACAATTATCGATCATTGAGTGGTGCTTAATTACGGGACTTTACTATGGTGCACACAACGTACACAGAAAAGCAAGCGTTACGGCAAACTACAGGTTATGTCATTTTGTATTTTGATGGTAATCTAAGAGCGGATCTTAAAGAATTATAAATAATTAGATGAAAACTTTGAGAATTTGAACTTTAATGACATGGACAATATTGATGCGTTAAAAATCGCGCTATATTATTTTGCGAATAGAGTATTTAATGGAAGAAAAGATCGACGTACGCTGAATTCATTATTGCTAAATAATATTGATGATCTTGAGTATTTTAAAAGTCTTCCATGCAGTCGTTCATCTTGAAAAAGGTATATGACAGTTTAGATAATGCATTGAACAAAAAATTAGAACTTTAATGATATGGACTTCGAGGATTTGAATTTTAATGATATGGACAACATTGATGCGCTACAAATTGTGTTATATTACTTTGCGGACAGAGTACTTAATGGAAGAAAATATCAACGTACACTGAATTCATTATTGCTACATAATATTGATGATCTTGAGTATTTTAAACGTCTTCCATGAGGGCGTTCATCCAGCAAAGGTATATGATAGTTTGAATAATGTATTGAACAAAAAATTAGAGACTTTCAAGTCTTCTACTCGTAAAGAAGTGAAGTACAACATTACGGCTTTTGTCTTGGGGATTCAGGTGCGTTAATAAGACAAAAAAAAATATGGTCATTTTGTATTGTACCAAATAATGATTAACATCTTTTTTGTTGATTTTCTATCTTCACTTTGCTATAGGCCCCCCTGTTTGAAGTAACTTATGGTTTTCTAAGTGAAAAGTGAGCTATCAAAACAAATAAAAAAGACTACTTGCATATAAAAATAAGAAGGCGTTGTTTCTTCAAAAATAAGTTTCACTATTTTAAGTATTTCATATATTTTTATAGAATGGCTATCAAAACAAATAAGAAGACTATTTTAAGTATTTCATATTTTCACTTCTTCCCATTCCCACTATTGACCATTTTGCCCTCTCCAAAATTAAAAGTACCCACTTTATCCTCATTTATAATTAATTAATATATTAATATAATTAACTAAATAATATATTATTACTAACTAATTAATATAATTATTACTATTAATTAATATATTAATATTTTATTAACAATAGTTATTAATAAATATAGTTTTTTAATAAATAATCACAATAATTATAATTATTGTTGTTGTTGTTATGATTAACTAAGTATATTTTAGTAACTTGAAACGATTCAGTTTAATCTGATTTCGAGTCCAAAATAAAATAAACATATTAATCACATTTCAATCTATTCTCATTTTGATTTTCTTAGATTAAATAAATAATTTATTCTGATTCAAAATTAATATTCTCATTCTAGCCTATTTTTATCCCAATTTATTTCGATTTCATCCCATTCAAATTACTGAGAAGTGACCGCAACATAATTATCTCTCATTTATTTCAATCTTGAATGAACTGGGGCCGAGTTAACAAGCTTTGAAACCCTTCTGGTATTACATGTATATTTGTAGGTGTACCCAAAACGTCCGGGCGTAGACTGAAAGAAAAGATCGAGAAGATTTTAGAACGTTGCTTCATACGTGCGTGCGACACCGTTTTGGATACGTGTTTCGTTTGCTTAGGCCAAGGGCAAAATAAAATTATAAAACCCCCATTTGATTAATTAATTAATCAAAATATCAAAATTTTCAAAAAAAAAATAAATTGAAAGAAACGAATCCAGCGAACGAACGATGGCTCTGAATCCTCAGCTTTTTCCAAATTGGATGCCGGTGCCGTTTACGAACGAATTATTCGTGCTTGCCAGAGACGGCGTCGAGTTCCACGTCGATAAGATTCCGGGGTCTGTTCTTTAAACTTTTTAATCCTTTATTTATTTATTATTATTATTATTATATTCATAAATTTGGATACATATTTCTGTACGATTCAATTTATATTACGATTAATGATCATAGAAGTTGGAATCTAGAAATGATTGAATTTTTAATTTTATATAATTTTTACCCAAAATTTATTCCAAATGTGCATAAATTTTGGCCTTGTGTTTTTTCAGAACTAATCAAGTTAAAGCGAGGGGCACAGTTTACTTGTCAAACATACGCATAGTATTTGTTGCAAGCAAGCCTGTTGGTAACTTTGTTGCCTTTGATATGCCTCTGGTACGCGATGCTTAGCTGCTGCCTTAGCTTTTATTCTGTTGCCTATATATAATTGTGTTGTGTTTGCTAAAATTCTTGTGAGTCAAACAAAGTTGTTTGGATGGTCATTTGAGTTTGCCGCAAGAAATACTGTTTAGCACTCTTCATATGTTCCAAATGGTATTAAAGTAAGATTGGATATGAGATACTAGTTATTTGTGTCGAAGAAGATATATTTCTTAGGATCTACTTTATTAGGAGATTGCGAGGGAAGTTGCACTAGGCTCCAATTAATATTGTGATATGGTGGCTTCTAAGCTCTAAGTCTAACCAGCAAGTGAAAGTCGATGGATTTTTGGTTAATAATTAATTTCAATTGAGAAAGTTAGTTTTGACCACTTAGTAATGCTTATACAGATTTTTTATCAAACATCTGTAAGGGAATATCACATTAGCTTCTAAGCCACAGTTGTTAAGTGTTAACCAAACACTCTTAAAAACTTGGCCTTGGAAGCACGGTACTAGACAGCAATACCAAAACGTAGCCCTTGCTTGCTGATGCTCTGCAGCTTCAGTTTCTCATGTGTAGCTTTGTGGCATTTCGATCCCACTTTGGGAATTGTTGGGTACCACAAGTGATCTTAAGCTTTCTATCTGTTGCTAGGTGCTGTTTTTGAAATGCTTGAAATGCTTGGCTTGAGACATTGGTACTCTTTAATTTTCCATTTCAGTTATAATGTGGTGTTATTTTTGGGATGTGATTTAGTTTCTGTCCTATCTGATAAGTCACTGATCTGTAAGTTGATTTATCTCACAGCTCTACATCCATGATGAGAAATTTAACCAGCCAATATTCCATTGCAACAATATTTCTGGTTTTGTGGAGCCTGTAAGTATATTATCAATGCCTTAGGTTGTGATATTAAGCAATGTCTGCTGTAGATAGTAATTTATCAGCTTGACTTTAACTTCAGGTAGTACCAGAGAACGAGCATAGAGCTCTGTACTCCACTCATTCATTCAAGATTTTATTTAAGGAAGGCGGTTGTGGAACCTTTGTTCCACTTTTTCTCAATCTGATCTCTTCAGTTAGACAATATAATCAACAATCAAATGTGGGAACAGAACCTCGTGTGGATCCTTTACAAGCAGCTCAGACTCCAGTTGATGAAATGATGAGACATGCGTAAGTGGCATATTTAGCTGTTTACTTTTGTAGTGTTTATTATTTAATTGAATGCTTATCAGTTAAATGTCGAATTCTTATTGTTGCAGATATGTTGATCCAAACGATCCAACAAAGATCTTCCTGCAGCAGCCCAATTCTGAGTCTCAGCTAAGGCGGCGCACCTACCATTCCCAGCCAGTTGAGCACTCGAATTAGTTTTAAAATTACATTTAACAGAGAAATTTAAGTAGTAAAATTTGTGCTGCATAGTTGAAGTGTATAATACACTGCATAAATATTCCATGCATGCTTATGTGGGTGGTGTGTTGCAATAAAATCTGTTTTTAATTATGCTATTATTTTCCTGATCTTATGGTTTCTCCCCACTCTAATCACATGTTCTCTGTCTCGCGCACACACTTTGATTTTCATCTGTTTGTGTAAGGTGATTTTATAGCTACTGAAAAGTGAAAAGAACCGAATTAAATGGTGTGTCATTAACAATGCATGATAGTAAATTAGTAATTCATGCACCAATTTGGAGAATGTCACCAAAAGATACTGTAAGGTTTGAAGCTGACAGAAGTTGTCAATTTAAAAATAATGAGAGATTCACTATGGAGAGTTCTGTCACTTACGGGGAATTAAGTAGAGAATGCCGGCTTTCCTATCTGATGATTTCTATGATGCCTGAGCTGGAAGTGGTGCAATTCTGACTAGTGATCGATGTTGGTGCCTCTTCTGTTCTTGTCTGAGTAGCCACTCTTGGTGTCTTTGTGAAGGCATGGCTTAAGGAGAGCGTTTATAGCACTTTTTTCTATTTGAAGAGCAATTGCCCTTTCTATTAAAAGAAAGAGGGAAATTTACAAAAATAACTATAAAATTTTTATTATTTTCACAATTAACCGTTTAAAATTTTTTTATCAACATTAGTCAAACACACACTTTTCTCCTGAAATTATCTTTGTTTACAAATCAAAAGCAATTTTTTTTCTCCCATTTCGTCAAACCAAACACAACTTTGCACTCTTGAATAATCACTGGCGACGGCAAAAGGCAACGATAAGAGTGAAATTTAATTATAATTTATTCGGATCTAACACTAATTGACATCATTTAGTAGTATGAGTTATTTTCTGAACTTGCGCGGAGTTTCAGTGCGATTGCTTATTGTGAGTCGTGGGTGAATCTGTCTTTTGGTGCAACAAGTGCCCGTCCCTGGACAATAGTTCCCTCGGTGGGCAGCACCATTCAACCCAAAACAATGCAATCACAAATCACTCCCAAAATAACACACTCCCAAAACAACAACCAATACTACAAACACCACCACCATCATTATTCTCAAATTACAACCACTATTATTTTAAAATTTCATTTTAAATTAATGAAATATAAATAAAATGGCTAACCTAAGTTTTGTTGAAGGTCGTAGATGGTAGATCGGACGCCGATGATGGATGGAGCCGCCGCCAACGAGGGTTGATGTTGCCGCCGACTATGGGTGTTTCTTTGGTTTGGGAGAGATGAATGAAAGAGAAATTGTTGGGGGAGAGATGTGAGAGGGGTATTTTGGTCTAAAATATTTTTTTTTTTTACTAATGTTGATAGAAATTAGTTTGGGGGGTTAAGATGGAAAAAGTATAAAATTTTATGGTTATTGGTATAAATTTCTCAAAGAAAGAGAGGAAACAACCCTCTTTATGTTCTTTAGTCCAAAATTCTATAATAAAAATATGAAATCACTGTTTATCAAATATTATACAATTGATATTTAGGTTTCAGCTACGGTGTAACTGTGGTACAGTGTCACAGTTATATCTAGTCGTTGGATCATTGGATGCACTTGAATGAATGAGGTTCACTGACATCCAACAACTTGATGTAACTGTGACACGATACTACAGTTGCACCACAGGTTTCCCCTGATATTTGATTCCTAAAATAATGCTTTTAAATTTGAGCACAAAGGAGAAGGAAAAATTACAATGACTCATTCCAGATATATATATATATATTTTGGGGAAACAATTAATAGCGAATAATATTCATGTTTTACAAATATTTTTAGTTTTTCAAGCAAAAAGTTGTTTCTATTTCAAATTTTTTACGTCCCAAGTGAAAAGAAACTTTGTACCCAAAGGTACAACTAAAGCAGGCACAAATGTACAACTAAACCAAGCACCTAACCAGAAGTAAAGAAAACGACGACAGAGACATTTGAAATGAAGATTTGATTTGATTCTTCAGTCGAGGCCAGCGCCAAAACATAAACCGGCATTTGAAATGAAACGAAGAACATTCCATTCGATTCAATAAAATTAAATGCATTTTGACAAAAAGAAAAAAATAGGGAAAGAAAATGAGCGGAGCTCGGCTGTGCGCATTGCTGTGTGAATTAGGCTACGGGGGGGCGGATTCGTTGGACCCCGACAGCTTCGAGTGGCCTTTTCAATACGACGACGCACGACCCATCCTCGACTGGATCTGCTCCTCTCTCCGTCCCTCCAACGTTCTCTCCCTCTCCGAACTCTCTCAGTACGACGCCGTTTCAGTTCTCTCCAATTTTTAAATTTCAGATTCAAATTCTCAATCCATCCATTAATTAATTAATTAAAATTATTTGTATTATAGGTTCGAGCAGTTTCTTCAAGAAGAAAAATTATTGGAAGTAAGTGCTTTTTATTTTTATTATTTCACTTTAAATTTGTATGTTATTATTTATTCTTGACTCCAAAAAAAAAAAATGACCAACAATTACGTGATTTATTTAAAAAAAAAATCTGCTGATAGGGGGAAGACTTGGAATCTGCTTTTGATAGCATTTCGGCCTTTTCTTCTAGAAGAGATGATCAGGAAGCTGTTTTTGGATCTGAAGAGGGTCTCAAAGATATACGGTAACTCATTTTCTTTTGCCATTTTCACTGTTTTTATTATGCATTGAATCTGCTGTTATATTAAATTTGAAATTTTGTAAAAGCTATATAATGCAATGTGCGTTCTAGAGAGTATGGATTGTTTAAATATGCTGTTAAGTGCCTTGATATGCTACTTATAAGGAGGGAATTTTTTGTTTATTTGTTTATCTTTAGTTTTTTGGTTTAATGATGATGGTTGTATTTTGTTGTTTCTAGCACTGATGGATTTGTGTTCGTGTTTAGGGAAGCAACTCAGGCATATAGAGATGAAGCTGCACAGTTGCAGAGACAGCTTAGGCATCTGCAATCCCAGTTTGACATGCTTACTGCTCATGCTTCAACTTTGATGCAGGGTAGACGGGCAAGAGTTGCCGCAACTTCTACTGTCAATGGGCACCTTTCAATCCTAGATGATGGCCTTTCAGCGAGAAATTTGCAGGTATGGGATAAAGAAAGTTTTAATTAGCTCTATGGTTTACGAAATTGGAACTTTATTTTTATAAAAAATGTAATAAAGCTGGAGGACAAATGCATACATGAATTCTGTATGTAATCATGTTTTGTCCGTTTATTTTCATTGCCAACAGTCAAATTGCATACATAATTTCCGTATCTGTAAAAGCTACATGATATGCATTGTACGCTTACTATGGTCTTCAATTATATAGAAAGAAAGATAGTGAAAATAAATTGTATTATAGTTCAAATTATGGTACTCTAAAATAATGCAAAGATATGGATACTGGCTTTGATCGTCTATGCAAAAATTTTCAAGCAACACATTTGCATCAGCTATGAACCATAATTCCATATTGCTTTCATCTCTTCTTTAAAGTCTTCTGTGGTATCCATCAGCATGTGATTTCTTAAGCCCCATTACGCATGTTTTCGCGGGTTTTCTGTAATTTTCTACTCTTGTAAATATAATGTTAATGCCTTTCGCTTGGCTTGCTCCATTTTGCTCATTATCTATGCTATGCACACCAATGATAGTGTATTTGGTCTCTTCACATGCATCTTTTGAAAAATTATGTACCATTTTTTCATATTTATTATGCTGCTATAGAAATTCGAAGTAAATAAATTATTTATTTTATTTTACTCCCTTAACACTCCCTCTCTATTAAACTTTTTTTTTTTCTTTTTCCTTTTTGCTTTGGTGTTGGTGAAATTATGTTTTTATCTTGTATCTTAGTTTTGATGCATTTCTTTTTGAGAAAAATGTTTACTGCACTTTATTTCTTGCTTAAAGTTTTTAAATTGTTATTGAATCCTCTTGTTGCTTTTTAGATGAATGATGTATTGGGAAGGATAGCTTCTACAGCACAAGAGTTGGCTCACTATCACTCTGGGGATGGTATTATATTGTTTTACATTTTTGTATTTCTTTTTAGCTAGAACTTTAAAGTCAATGATTAGTTCCCTTTTCTTCAAAGATGCAAAATTTATTGCCAATTTTTCTGCAGAAAATAAAAGATTTAAAAATTGATCACCATAATTCAATCATGATTGTATGTTTCTCATATTTTTAAAAGTGAACTTTCATTTCTGGCTCATATTAGTTAAATTTTTTATTTCGATGGTTTTTACCTGATAGTAATTCCTAAGTTGCGTTTTTGTCGAGGTAGCAGGACCTTACTATGAAATACTGGTTAAAGATTGGGAGTTTTCAACTGAACCTATTTCTTTTAGTTGCTATCCTTTACTTGTATTCTAAATCTGTTGGGGTTAAAAAATTTTACTGTTCGAACTGGACCCTGTATTTAATTGCAAAATGTGACACTTTACCAAGGGAAACAAAAATGAAAGAACCACTTTCTTGTGACTAATCTGCTCTGTTTATTTTCTTGATGAGTTTTGGATGTTATTTATATGTGCAGAGGATGGCATATACCTGGCTTACTCTGATTTTCATCCATACTTGCTTGGAGATTCATCTTCTATGAAGGAGCTAAATCAGTGGTTCTCTAAGCAACTGGACAGTGTATGTAGATTTAAAACTGACATTGAGTTGCTGTACTTTATTAAACCTTATAGGTTCTCTTTTTGTCTTTTTGCATAGCCTATCCCTTCATTGCAAAACCTTGAATTGTATTATCCATTCTTCCCAATCCCAAACCAACAACATTCTTTGGAAAACAAATTGTTTTCCATGTTTTTTCCTTGCATAAGTGTTGCTTTCTCTTCATAATCTCACCAATACCTGCGTATCATTACATGAATGCATTTTACAAAGATCTTATGGCAGCATAAAAGGCAATGCCATAGCAGCTGACTTATCAACAGTTATCCTCCTTGCTTGATTCAGTACTTCGGTTGTCCAGCTGCTTAATTCTCTTTTTAACTTTCATTTTAATCTCCTCTATTTCTTATAATTCAGGCATTAGCAATATTAACTGTTTCAGTCCTTTTTTTATTTGGTGATTAAATTAAGCTTTTACTGTCATCCTAAACTGCCAGTTCTCGGGGATTCAACTGACCAACTCTCTTTATACTAGTATTACCTAAGACTTAATAAAATAATTTGGGCAATGTGTTGATATGCATAATTTATGCAGCTCTGTCATTTATCAGTGGTCCTTTGCCATAGATAGTTGGGAGGCATTTGATCATATTTCCTCTGTCAGTAGATAGGAGCTTTATTTTGCGTCCAGAAGTGTCTTTCTGTAATAATATGTTCATTTAAGGAGAAACTGAAAAATAACAGCTTTTTTATGGTCTTTCTTTCCATTAATATACAGAGTTTCTGTTTTCTATAAAATAATAATGTCATCTTTCCATTGTGATTTCTTTTTCTTTCTCACTTAATGGTAATTGAATCAAGTAAGTTTATCTGGTTCTAATGTGATTGCAAGCAGGGTCCTTTTAGGTTAGTTGCTGAGGAAGGAAAATCAAAATGTTCATGGGTAAGTCTTGGCGACGAGTCAAATATCTTAGTGCGAGGTAGGCTTCTAATGTTTTCTTCATATTGTTTCTTTTAGCCTGAATGGATTTTCTGCTTGAACATTAGTCTTCATTTGCTTAAAATATTTGATCATCTTTTGTATGTTCTGGATTGAGTGAAGACTTGTAGGTTGTGCATGTATAATTATTCCTACTTGAACAGGAAAAAAGTCCTTTCTCTTCTGTTTCTTCTTTTCACTTGCTCAACCCCAACCTTAATTTTGAATTACTTCCTACTCCACATATTATTAATTTAGACCTGCATGTGGATTCTTTTTAATTATATATAATACTGGCAGAATATTTATTTGTCGTTGTTGTTTTTTGGTTGTAGCAGATTTAGAAAAATCCCATCATCAACGTGTATCTGAGTTACAAAGACTTCGTTCTGTGTATGTATTTTTGTTTCTTTAACTGTTTAGCTTATCTTTTTTACCTTTCTTATTGTTTACCCTTTTTACAAAGTATTGCTGACCTCTTAATTGATCCATGTAAGTAGTAATCCTGAAATGGCATGTTGGAAGAGGTTTAGAAGGTTTTAACTTCTGATCAGGATGACAAATATTGCATACCTTCCATATTCTTGTGAAAGAATCTAGAAGTCTTTTGACGGTCACAATTTTAATGTATCTCTCTTTCATGGAGAAGCTCCTTTGAAAGTTATTTCAACAGATTATTAAGAAATAGAATTGAAAGAGCCAAAAAAATAAAAATAAAAAAGATTTATCAGCTAAAATATTTTAGATTAGCACTTGTCAGCATATCTTAACAGTTTAAGAGAATAAGTAATTATTTGACATCTCTCTCCCTTAGACAAATATCACACTGCTAAGATTGCCAGTATAGGATGCCTTTTGAAAATTTCTTTCTACTTTTGATGTTTCATTCTACTTTTTATAGCTGGACTATGATCATTAATTAAGTTGAACATGCCTTGAAAGAAAGGGGACTTGTGGGTAGGACAGTTTTGTTTTGTTGTTGCGTCTCCTTTTTGGTACTAAATTTTGATATTGATGTACTTTGAAGCTTCACTTTAAGAATGTGATAGAATCACTGTTTCTTGATATGTTCTGCAACTTTTTGAATTTTTCCTTCAATTGTACTTTCTTAAGTTAAATAGGTGTTTCAATATTGACAGATTTGGAACAAGTGAAAGACAATGGGTAGAAGCCCAGGTTGAGAATGCCAAGCAGCAAGCTATTCTAATGACACTGAAATCTCAAGTAGCATCCGACGAAGCTTATATTCATCTTGACTTTCATTCACTTAAGTAAGAGTACTTTGCTTGACACCCATAATTATTAGCTTCTGAGTGTTAAAGTTCTTTATTTACCTTATCATACAATAAGTTCTTTCTGCGCATAGGTGATATGCGAAACATGTGCTTAACCAAATAGGATGACATCTTCAGAATGCTTGTTGAAGTGCTCAATTTCTTTATCCATTCCTTTTGTCCTCTTTCTCCTAATTTTTCTTTATCTTTTGCAAAAATTATGTCTGCTTGGTCCATTTCATGGTAATTTTGCAATGGTTATAAATGTTCAGGAGAAAACATGTGGAATTGGTAGGAGAACTCTCAAATCTTCACCACAAAGAAGAGAAATTGTTATCTGAGGTTTGTATGTGTATTTATTCCAAGTTTCTGCTAATTGTTATTGCTGCCAGATCTTTCTGGTTACACGACTGATTTGTTTGCTGGTTTCTGCCTACTATGGAGTGAATCAATTTATACAAGGCATTTGCTTTATATATTTCTTGTTCGTCAAGATATAATATATAATATAAGGTTGATAAGAGTGTAATTAGATATCTATTATGTTATCTCTTGTAGTAAGGCGGATTCTGACAATTGAATTTCAGTTTTTTTCTTTTTATTTCAGTTGCCATGTACCCCACCCAATCCCACCCGAAATTTAACCGATCCCAGTTCAAGGTTGGTCTGAGGAAGATTTCGACCTTAACCTCTTGCTTCTACTGCAAGAGGCAAACTAACTGGGCTGTCCCCAAGGGGATGATAAGTTCACTACCACAATACTTGTTTTTTCTGTGGTAGATTTTTTAAAGAGTAATACAGTTTTCTGATAAAATTTAATAAACTCACAATACCTAGGAGCTTCTAATATGTGTTTAACTGGGTGTAACATGAAAATTAGAAAAGCTAAATACATTTAAGGGCTTGATGGAAGAGACAGGCTAGGGCTTTATAGAGAAAGAAAGCGATCAAAATAGAGAGATATTGTTATGAGTTGTATGAAGAACATGATGAAAAACATTGGTGAGAAGCATTGGTGAAAGGTTGCCTTACAATTACTAAAATGATTTCTTAAATTATATATTTTACAAAGATTATTGAATTATGATAATCTGCATTGGTAAAGGTGTTTGCTACAGCATTTGGAACATAATCACTGACCAAATTACTGGAACCTAGGGGTGGGCATGGGTCAGTTTGGTTCCATTCGTTTGTGAATGTAATTGAACCGATCAGCTTTTGCCTAATATATAAACCTCGGTTCTCAGTTTTGGTTCTGGTTCGGTTTGGTTTTTTTGGTTTTAAACCATAAATCTTTTGTATTTTGTGATTATTTTCGGTTTTTTTTTTTAATATGAACTGATCAGTTTTTATTATTTTTTTTAACTGAACTGAATCATAGTTTTTTGTGGGCACCTGTTTTTTGGTACACTCGTACTAGAGCCTGAATCTCTCACATTAACATGAGCTGTTATCGAACAGTTTTAAGTACAGTTGCGATTGGTTCAAGGATGCAGTGACTGAAAATAGTAATTTCTGTTTTATTGCCTCAAGAGTGACCCTGGATTGTTTTTGTAATTACCAATAGATATTAATGTTTCAAACCATATATTTCAATAATGATAGGATATCTTACCCTGGAATTTGTATCTTTTTTTGTGTCTGGTCAATGTCATTTTGGGTTTTCATTTGACTACCATCTCTATATTTAATTGTCTACTAAATCTGTATGCATTTCAGACTGTTCCCAATCTTTGTTGGGAGCTGGCTCAACTCCAAGACACGTACATTCTACAAGGTATTTTTGTGGTAGTTTTTCTACTTCAGAATCATTAGAATTAAATATCCAACTTTATGCTTCTATTACGATGATAATTCTACAAAGTTAATACAATTCTAAATTTATGAACTTGTAGGTGACTATGATTTGAAGGTCATGCGCCAAGAACTCTATATTAGCAGACAGAAAGCGGTAGGTTGACTACTTCATAATTTTATCTCTTTGCTTGTTTTATAACTTCTGAGAGGTTCTGAAAGTATAAACATACAATATAGTGAGGATTTGACATGTCTACGGCATGGTAGCTGTTTGCTTGGTAAATCATGGATGTATTATTGTATTCTGTAAGCTGTTCATTACTATATTGTATCTAAGCTAATGTGGGAAACTAGCACCCTTGCATCTGGACTAATCTCCTTTATTTTCTTGTTAATTATTGATATTACATGGGTCCATAAAAGGTCTTCCCTTAATGCCTTGAATAATTGTTTGCAATATCTGAAACAAGTTACATGGTGTTGGCCTTTAATGTTGCTATGAGCTTTGTCTGCCTAGGTTCACATCACAGAAAAGTTTGGTTATTTGACATTACATAGCACTATAATCATTTTTGGCATAGCCACTGTCAGATTGTGATACAACTGAAATATTTAAATTTATGTTGTAGTATTTGTGCTAGGATATTTACATTTCTGATTTCATTGGCAGTTCATCAATCATCTGATCAATCAGCTTGCAAGACATCAGTTCTTAAGGCTAGCTTGTCATCTGGAAAAGAGAAACATGCTTGGAGCTTATTCACTGCTTAAAGTTATTGAGTCAGAGCTTCAGGGATACCTCTCTGCAACCAAAAACCGAGTGGTATTACACTCTTAATCTGAGTGTGTCAACTTTGATCCTAATTTTAGTTTTGGTGCATAGAAAGATGTTAATGTTCTATCTTCCATAAGCTTACCACTTACCCATGTCCCTCTCAATCCACTTTTCAATGTTTAGCCCTTATATATATGTGTGTGTGTGTGTGTATCTGTTGGTTCCCTTAACTTTTATACTTGAAATGATGATTAAATTTTCATTCATAAGATTTATGCAATCCAATGGTGTAAGTTTAAAGTAAAAGAAGAGCACCTAGGTCATTATTCATCTACCACTGAAATGGACAGAAATAATCATCATTTTAAGTTGGAAATTTTAAGTGACAAAAAAAAACAAAAAAACAAAAAACCAACAAACATACATGCATACACACACACACGCATACAAAATAGGTGTGACTGTCCTTGTGAGTGCTTAGAAAAGCTTTTAGAATGGAGGAACGTTTATTGGTTGGATTGTTCATTTGGCTCTTGATCAATGAGATCCATAAGATTGCACATCTGGAAATTTACTCAGAGACCACGCACTGACACTTATGGGGCTCTTTCAACACTGAACCCTGAGCATATGACCTCCCTTTATCGACATGCCTGGCTTTACTTAGCTAATGAGTGTTTTTCCTCGTGCAAATAGTATTGATACCCTTTTTGTCTGCATCATCCTGTTTTTGATTCTGCTAAATTGATCCAGTTCATTCTGAAACCTTTTTCTGAATCATGATTTTGTTACAGAGTCGTTGTCTGGCACTCATTGAAGCCGCATCTGATGTCCAAGAACAAGGAGCAGTGGATGATCGGGATACTTTTCTGCATGGTGTTAGAGATCTTTTAAGTATCCATTCAAGTAATAAGCATAATGATTTTTGTTAAACTGATTGAAGTTTTGTTATCTTTTTCATATTGGTAATTTTTGCTTTCCTGAAATATTTTTCTTAGATGCTCAAGCTGGGCTGTCAACATATGTATCAGCTCCTGGTATTGTGCAGCAGATATCTGGTCTTCGCGCAGACCTGACAGCCCTTCAGTCTGATCTTGAGAATTCCCTTCCAGGGGATAGAAATAGATGTATCAATGAGCTGTGAGTTATTTTCAGATCAGATTGTGTTGCTCTCACTATTCATGCTATCTCATTTGTACTTATTCCACCCTGTAATGATTGCTAATCTACCTCTGCGATAAGTAAAATTAAAAGATGTAGTCAAGAGCTGAAAATTCCAGTCAATAGTTTTTATCATTTTCAGGCAAACGTCAAAGCCATTACTTCACGTTGCATGATTGGCAACAATTTTTTCAAGTATTTATGATTCCTCAAAAACTGCTGCTAATATCATGTTTCTTGTGTTATGTAGTAATGTCATTTTGATTTGTTGCTAACATCTCATGCTTTTCCTCTGTGTTATAGGTGCACTCTTATTCAAAGTTTGCAGCAACTACTATTTGCATCTTCAACAACTGCACAACCAATCCTGACACCTAGGGTAGGATCTTCATCATCCAAGTGTCATGTTCAAACTTGCTTGTTAATATTTCTTCAAACTCACCTGTTGCTTTTTCATATCCAGTTTTCGACTAAGCATGTTTCTTTCGTATTTGCTTTGTAATGATTTATGAATGATTACATGTCAGACACCACAAATATACTGGAAACATGAGATGATGGGGGTAATCCATTCATTGAAATGTACCAGGAAATCTGGAATAGTCTGTTTTTCCGGTTGTAATTAAAGTGAGAAACATGATTTTTTCCGGTTGTAATTAAAGTGAGAAACATGATTTCTCTCTCTCTTGCAATCCCTAATCTGTTGGATTCGTAGTTTCTTGCTCTGCTGCTAAGTGTGTGTAGTTGGCAGATACAGTGCACATTTGGTTCAAGTGATTAAAAAGAGAATAACCTGCTAACGCTAATGATAATAATCATAGATTTAAATGTGTGCACCCACAATAGCACATGTTTTGTCCAGTGAGAAGATTTTTGGGTTTGCATTAATGCGTTTAAGATTTTGAAGGAGACAATGGGCATTAGTGATCTTGAAGTTATTTTCAAGAGGTGATTGAAGTACTTTGTTTATTGTTTGCCACAGATATATGGACTTAGGTTCCTTTTTGCATCATGTTGACTTCGTTCTTTTTCACCATTATCATTTTACTACAGCCTCCTCTTGTTGGTTCTTCTGTATTCTTCTAACTCTCTGTGTTTGCTTCTGTTACATTTTGACACCTTTTAAAGTCATTGATGAAAGAGCTTGATGAAATGGAAAAGATCAATGCAAAACTCTCTGTTGCAGTGGAAGAAGTGACACTTGAGCACTGCAAAAAGAATGAGGTAATACACACAGTCTTATCTTCTCGTGGTCTTGTCTTTTATTATCAGATTGTTTTGCTCCTAGGAGCGACTATCATGTAACTTAAATTAAGCAATGCAGGCAAATTTCTGGTGTGCTTGCAGATTATTAAACATCACTCTCAGGAGGTTGGCCTTCAAAGGCGGGTTTTTGTCGACTTCTTTTGCAATCCTGAGCGTTTGAGGAGTCAAGTCCGTGAATTGACTGCTCGTGTGAGAGCCTTGCAGGTCTCTTAATTGCATTCTTACAATTAAACGGTATGCTTCTGGATCAATCGCATTGTATATGTATTTAAAGCCATCATTCTTTCCTTCTTCTGGATGTCAAGGCTTTTTATTGTTGAACCAAAAACTCAAATATCAACTTGGGAAGAGTGTAAATGTATATACTCGGATCTCTGTATGGAAAATGAATGCTGGTTTATTTAGCTCGTCTCTTCATCTCTTTCGTCTCTCACTTAGAGTAAATGCCTTGGCTATTTTAGACTACCAAATGTGATTGAATTATGTGTACATGTATTCTATGCTCTAATAAGAACTTCCAAATGATGAGGGTCTAGTTCAAATTTTCCAAGTGATCATAAATATTGTTATATATATATATATGTTTCTTTAAAGGGCTCTCTTCCAAACTTTTAGAAGGATAAAATATTGTTGGAAAATGTTTTCTAGTGAGAGGGTGGGTCCCTAATGAGAATTGGATTGATTCCTCCAAAGAAATTTGTCTTCACCGCCCATTCAAGCTATCAATTTTATTTTGCTTTTCACTCACATGGCTGTCCTTGTTTTTATTGTCTGCAAATGTTCAAGGGATGGAAGTTCACAAATTGGCTACAAAACCAACAATTTTTTATAAAAAAATTGCTTCAAAGTTGTACCATATTACAATGTCACAATTTTTTTATTACTGAGACAAAATTTGATTACTGATCCCTTTATCTTTTATTGTTATTTTTTTAAATTTTCTTTATGTTTGTAAATATGTGTAGCTAAAATTTAAAAGGCGTCTGCACTTTCTAATATATATAATCATTCCTTTATATTTTTATACAAACTCTTTACAATAATATAAAAAAAATTATGTTATTATAAAAAGATAAATTTATATTTTAAAAGATAGGGACGTACCAGTCCATTAAAGATTCTAGACGACAATGAATGAGTCCCAATCTATGAAAGACTCTATAGACAACAGCGAATGAAGGTACACAAATCCAAAAAATGTTTTAACAATTTTGGGTGGTTTCATTGCCTTGGGCCCATTTGCTCATCGAAGAGACTTTCTTTCTTTTTGGTTGGTGATGTTTGTACAGTTCATATTTGATCATATATTCACATTACCCAGATATTAATGTATCATGCATCCACCAATGTTAATCTATTAATCCCAACACCATTTCACAATCTCTCATTTCAAGACTAATATTATTAATCAATCTTTTCTGATCTTCTGATAAATCATCAGAGTGCAGAGCATCAATTATAGAAAGTTTTTCAGGGCCACCTATTTGTTATGTCAACATGTCACATGTATCTTTCGTATACTAGATTGCAGGCCAAAAAATTGAAAGCTAACCCACGATTACTTTCACCTTTTCCCTTCTGATGAAATGCTCAGTTGTCAATGAGACATGTCGCTCTATCATGTCTCTTTACAGTTATGGACAAAAGATCAACCTGTGACTCACTCAACTGACAAAAACTTTCACAAATTCGCTATGCTATGATAAAAACTTAGAAAAGAAAAATTGGTGGTCATTTACCTTGGGATATGCTACGATGGGTCGTGTTTTATTTTTTAAATTGTCACACTACAAATATTTTGTATTCATAATTTTGAGATCTACTCGTACGGTAAATACACGCACTTATAATAAGTCCAGAAATTACATTAGGATACCACTAGCTCGCCCATTAGGCTGGCTCAAATGGCTAGTGTCTTGTTGTTTATGTTAAAACGTATAACTTATTATTCGTATGTCATATTTATAACTTTTGAGGTATATATTTCAAGTTAACTTTAGACATAATTTTTAACATGAAATGTAGCTCAAAAGTTTATAAAGTAATGTTATATTATTTACTTTGGATATTTAGTAATGCAGTATCTGATCTATCATTTATCAAGTGATTTGTAAAAATAATAGATTATTGATTAACGATACACATGACATTAAACTGACTAATGATACATAAGTGAATATTCTAATTAAGTACCAAACTTAATAAATATAATATTATTGAGCAAATTTTAAATCCATTAATTTTGAGGTATGGGTCACCTTATCTTTGGTACAACAATAACAATTTATTCCAAGTCTTATTGTGGATGAGAATTGAGTGCTCCATTTACCTGAAAAAAAAATAAAAATAAATAAATAAAATAAACATTCATAGGTTTTACAAATTTTTGCCAAAGCTTTACCTTGAAGTGTGGGGGGGGGGGGGGGGGTGCAGTTTTCTCTTTTTGTATCTTCTACTGGTAAACAAGCAATCAATGCAGAGTTGAAGTCACAATACAACTTTTTCATCTTTACAAAATTTGAAAAGCAAAGTGAAAATGAAGTGTCATTGGAAATTGAAGATTCTCTCATTTTCACCCAATACTATTGAAGCAACTAACACCCACCACCACTATAACCACTATATTTTTTTCAAGCACCTTGTTTCTTATCATCAATTCATTTGTAAGGACAAGATTGCTCAACATAACACATAAGAATAGGCATCGACAATCAATCACCATTTTAGACTGACGCCACCTCACATTTTACTTATTTCAGCACCTGAGAGCTGAGGGCACTTCGAATTCTGGCATTTTACTGTTTCTGCCCGAGCCTGACATAATCTGATATGACAACTTTCAATTTCACACTCAAAACCAATCTTAAAAGAAAAAAGTTGTACAATGATTCAATGAAATCTTTATGATCTAACTCTTGACTTACTGGAATTTTTTTTTTAATTTTCTTTTTAATGAAATAAAAATACCTATAGCAAACCAAATTGTTGATGTATTAGATATTGTTGGGTTACTTCACAAACCCAATTGTTGAGTAAATTGTTGGGATAATCAGTTCACTAAAATTATACAACGCAATGGAGCTCCTCCATCAGCAATACTCCTCAATTCTTTTAAAAGACCATTTTAGATATTGTAATTATCTAAATAAAAAACTTCGAAGACTCAAGTCAGATGTAGAAAGGATTTTGCTTTTTTTTTCATTTTTCCCCCTATAAGCAAAAGTTTGATACTCCGCCGACAGTTGTTTGGTTGATGCATTAAAGGGGGCACTATTCAATATTTACATTCCAGCGTTAAAACTTTTTTAGTTGGATATTCTTTTCTTGAAAGAGAATTGTAAGTACCTTAAAAACTTGCTTGTTTTGACCAGTGACCTTCTTTCTTTTTTAATTTTCTTGTTTCTCTTTCAAACTTTCAACCTTAATGCTGAGTGAATAAATATTACAACTCCTTTCGTACTTGGATTCCATAAAGATGCCCATATTCTCCACCAATTATTCAAGATAGATACCCTGACGTTGAATGTTGAGCCTTAAACAAGTGTTGCAACAATAAATTTCATGATAGATCTTTTTTTTTGCTTTTTTTTTTTAAAAAAAAATTGATCTGAAATATCTAAAACCTACTCCTCGAATTCTCGATCAATGTTCAATGAGAAAAATTCATGCACAAAAAAACCCCATACTCAAACCACCTTTTGCAGATACTTATTAATTCAATTGGTAAAATCTCTTTCAATAATTCGGTCACTCACCTTATAATGATTAATGAGGAGGGAGTGAGAGAGAGGAGTTGATTTTCATTCCTTTGCATTCTTCAGTAAAATTATAATGCCTGCGAATGGCAAGTATTATTCTCAACAAACCCTACAGGATTATACATTGCTTTGCCATTTTCCTGTCCCTTTACCACCGATTTTCAGCCAAGAAATTTGAGAGAAAAGGCTGTTTCTTTGACCCATGAGCCATGTCATGCCCTTACTCCATATTCTACTTTCCCTGGAATCTTTTTAACTGTACAAAATTGTCTCATACATTGGCAACTAGCAGCGGATAAGGCACCAATTGTCAAATAATATATGATAAAAGAAACAAAAGATTCTTCCAATAAGAACATAAAAGACCCACACCCCCACTAAAACCAACACCATCAACCATTTTCACACTGGCATATAGTGCTAAAAAATAGCATATAGTGCTAAAATAAGCAGTCGGTTCATTAACTGTGTGCTGCTTCTGATCACAACAACTGGGCAGCTATCATCTAAATTCACATGTCAAAGCGGCCAAAATTTCTCATCAGTCATAGCAAGTGATACTGCCAAAGACAAACTTGAAGAAGGAAAAGGGTCATGTTTATTCCAAGGAGTTTTTTCACGTTCCATCCAGTACATGTATAAACAAAGAAGAGGATGAAATTACGGTACACAGAAAAAGATCTAGTAAATTTTTGTACCTGATACACTGACCTATGTTTTAAACTGAAACCTAACCCTAAAACCTCTTTTCCCTTCTCCTATTACATGATATGTTAGACAAAAGGACTTTGGTTTGTATTTGCTTTGTAACTCATAACACCCCTCCTGTTATGTTACAGACCATTAGTCTACACATATCTTTGATAGTCCTACTACTCCTTTTCTTTACAAGTAAAATAAGAGTGGTGACGGAAAATGGAATGGACACCGTCACCGTTAGCGCAACCTAAAACTAATTCCTGCTAATTCATCAGTTCCTAAGCTCAAGATCAACCCAGAATTTGCAGGAAAATATCAAGTCTGTCTCCTATGGGTCAACTTTCTGCCATTTGAAATGGCCAGGGAGCGGCTTATCATTCACGGGATCATAGTTGTACCTGCAAATAAACCACATCTTATATCAGCTAACATAAATGTGAACGAACTAATAGATGGAATATCACAGATAGAGCAATCTAAAAGTTTCTGGGAAGTGTAAAGGAAAGCTGGAGAAATGAATTTTGTAGTATACTTCTCAATAAATTGTCTTTGCTGCTCTTCTTCTGTATCAGCAAAGAACTTATCTATTTCATGTGCTGTTGGGATGAGACTGCACGCAGAAATCTGTGCTTCCCTGTTCTGCATTGAGCTGGTAGGCCTGTTGCTGGAACCCGGGGTCCTTATGATCTCTGGGTCCCTTATCAAGCTGCATGGAGTGGACTCCCTAGTGCCCCTGCCACAGTAAAAGAAAAAAGGAGCTTTCAAAATATGTATTACGAGACAAGCAACAATATAATCTGAAAAACTAATAAAACAAATTTTTGGGAAAAAATTTTAATCATCCATTTCAAAATTATTTGACACAGATTAAGCAAATAGGTCCCAAAATGAAAACATGTGTAAATGGTGAAGTAACAGAATCTAATATAAGTTGAACTACTAAAGACATTTTGTTCTTCATCTCCGCGCCCAATCTGCAGAATGCAGGATAGCAACTATCCACGTACATTTACTTAAAGGCCCGACCAATTATAAACAGGGTAACAATAGATAAGTCCATAGCACAAAATGATTCATGCAATTAAAGGGAACAGAGACCTTTTTCTAAGCATAATGTATACTAAAATCGCAAACATTTATGCAACTTTATTTACTAAACTAAGAGCTTCTGTTTGCCACATTAAAACACTTCATTCGCAAATTTTTCATTTTAAACAAAAGTTACAAAAAAAAGAATCCAAACCAAAGACTTCCACGAGATATCAGCCTCAGCATTCTTACAATGATAAAGGACCACCAAACACAAGATCAGTTCTCATATGTTAAAAAAGTGAAAAGGCATCTACTGAAGGAAAAAGAACAACATGGTTTTATTCTATTCAAATAGAGACAATGGCATCCATGTCTAGAAACACCTACGCAAAAGGACACACCACAGTATATACTTTAATTTGATGCTCATGTAATTGAAACCACCACCCAAGTATTAGAAACATGTGAAATATCCTGTTCAATAAAAATGCAATCATAGCTTATCAATCTCATGTGAAAAAAGTAATAAAAAAAAATCTCATGTAAAAAACAAAAAGCTGTAAATGACAGTAGAAGGCTGATGAGGGTATTTCTTTGCTTTAAAATAATGTCTAATGGCATGTACATGAACAAAACTTGATTTGACTATCACTGCAAATATATGCTCAAGGACAGAACAAATAGAAGTTAAATTAAAAAAGAGACACAAGAATTTTACTGCCACAGCAAAGAAAAATCACAGAAACAAATTAGAATATAACATTTCAACATCTTCAAACAGACCCATAAGAAGTTGTAAATGAAGCAGTTAAGATACAGGTGTCAATGAGTTTCACTAACAGCAATGAAGGCTACAGAAAAACCCAGTTGTCTAAAATCTTTGAAATTATATGCCCCCCCCCCCCCCCCCCCCCAAAAAAAATTAAAAAATAAAAAGAAAGGCAGAAGCCCCCAACTTTGATTTACAATTTCTTTAACTTCCTTAAATGTTCACTGCAATTAAAAGGTTCTTCAAATAAATAAAGCAGATAAATGGGTCTAGTAAAATGCAAAGGCAACAAATCTTGCATCTTTTCTCTTACCCAAGCAACCAAGCAAGCAACAAACAAGCAGAACACTAAAAAAAGAAAAAATGCTTGAATGAGAAAAGATAAGCAAATTGTGAATAAGAATTCAATCAAGCCAAAATTAAGATGCATAATATGAACACGAAGGAAACAACAAAGAGATGAGCAAACTAAAATTAAAGCTTCAATTTTTTGTTTTGGCAACAAACAAAAAGCATTTCAGCGAAAACCCTCAAAATATGATTCAATGACAACACTTTAATCATTTCAATTCGTAATCAAAGCAAAATGTCTCCTTTTTCTCATACATTTTCTCTACAACCACAAACTCAAAAGAGAAATTACTAAATAACACTCCTAAATCAAAGCTTCCAATTTTTAAAAAATTCCCCACTTTTCCCTCCATTTTCTCAGCAACCAAACAGGAAAAACATTCTCAAAGCAGCACATAGCTTCAGGCAAACAATTCAACCAATTTTGCCTCCATTTTATACAGCAACCGCTTAAAATAGAACCCTAAAAAATAGTCTACAAAAAAATTTAAAATAAAAAACCAGAAAATGCAAATTATTACATTAAAAATAACACCCGAAAACAACAAAATTAGATTTTCGAAAAACCCCAAAAAACAAATATCCAAAAACAAAACCACCTCAACAAAACAATTTTTTTTATTTAAATAAACTAATTTCTTAATATAAAATAAATAAATAAAAAACCCACCTTTCTCTTGCTTCACTTTCCAAAGCATTTTCACCAAAGGAAGCTTCAATGTCCAAATTCTTATTGCCATTTTCTTCTTCTTCTTCAACTTCAACAGCAGCAGCAGCAACATCATCAGTCTCCTTCTCTTCCTCCACCTCATCAACATTTTTCTTCCCACGTGACCTCTCACGTGCCCTCGAATTCTCCTTCCTCCTCCTCCTCCTCCTCCGGCCCAAAGTCTCATTCACCAGAGCCGCCGGCTTTTCGAGCCGCCGACTCCGCAGCTGAAGGTACGAGCCACTACCACCAGCACCAGCAGAGGTAGCCTTTTGGAGGGCTAGGGTTTTGGCTCGAGTACGAACGCCGAGTGGCGATGACTGGGTCACCTCCATAACGGCCACTTCACCGGCCGCCGTTTTGGCCTTCCTCATGTACTTGCCCATCAAGCAAACACACACCCCCAAATAAAAAAAAAATTGAAAATGAAAATGAACGGTAACTAATAACTAAAACTAAGCTAAAGCTACAGCACCCTTTTTAAAGCTAAAAGCTTATAAAATTAAGCTTTCATGAAGAAAGAAAGAGAGAGAAAGAAGTGTATGTTGGAAGAAGAGAAAATGGTAGGGTTGGGTTTTTTTTCCTCAAGTGGGGCTACTACTTGCTTACATATATACTACAAGATATACAACTCGCCTCGTATCGTCTCGTCTAGTCTTTTTTCTTCTCTTCTTTTACTCTTCATTTTCTCATCTCTTTTTTTCTCTTTCTCTTTTTTTATTATTTTATTTTATTTATATTTACGTGTGACAAAATATAATTATGTGAAATTAAAATTAATTATTAATGATAAAGGTTATATTCACTTACGTGGGGTTTATTTTTATTTTAATCAAGGAGTTAAAGATGTTAAGAAAGTT
The DNA here is from genome assembly GCA_029618585.1 of Citrus australasica. Taxonomy (NCBI): domain Eukaryota; kingdom Viridiplantae; phylum Streptophyta; class Magnoliopsida; order Sapindales; family Rutaceae; genus Citrus; species Citrus australasica. Next base: position 11,117,365 of record JARCIV010000009.1, on the reverse strand, counting down.
TGATTTTTTTTTCATTTTTTTAATGGTTAGTGAATGGGTATCTCCTTAATTCTTAAATAGTAGAACTCAAACAGTGCGTGAGTAGCTTGTTTAATATCATAATCATACCCCTAATCATATAATTTATGCATTTCGCGTAAATAATTATAAACATCACCATTTTATTTTTTTTTATTAAGTGAGAACGAAGAATCATAAGTATTTTTTTTTTCTAGTGACTATGCTCTCCTGCCCATGTAACATATTTCATTGGAAACAAATCTTACTTCTACAACTATGGACCAAACCAATTGTGATAATGTTTGAAGTTACATGACTAAAATATCGAACTTATCGCTTAAGTTGAGATCAAACTGTATATATATCAACTTATCATTTATATGTCAGTAGAACATCAGTTTATCGTTTCTACGACGCGATTTCCTAGGAAAATATTAAAAAGTACTTTCCAAATAAAATTTTTAATAATTGATTTCCTTAATAGAGATTGATTGTTATCCTGAAAATCTCGATCTACCAACTCTATTGGTTAGATAATATTGGGAAATAATTGAAATTTTTGTAATTTAGTGTTCCTGAAATTTAGTGTTTCATCTTCCAAATAACAAATTTATCTTAATTTGTCACTAATATTTTGAGATCGTGATATGAATTGATTGTAGATCTTAACTATAAGGTTAAATGATCGATTATATGTATCAATAATTTTCATAAAAGACATAAAAATGTTTGGCTTTATCGTGTAAATGGCTTATCTATATGTCCCTTTTAATTTTAGAAATATGTTTAATTTTAAAGTTATACTACAATTCATTGGAGAATCAAACAAACTAAGAAAGCCCCTATTAGTTCGGGATCATAAGAAATAAGTAAGATCATAACAACTCCGGTTCATCATCCATTTGTGCTCTTTTTTTAAGCCAAGTGTCAAGAAATGAACAAATGATATGAGTCTCATTACGTCATTATAATCTTCGATATTATTAATCAAAACATTAATTTTTGCTATTATAAATGAGAGGTTGAATCAATCATTAGAAGAAGAATTAAGATAAATTTGGGAAAATAAAACTTTTGTTGAAGAGAAGAAAATGAAAGGTTTTCATCAAAATTTTCATAGAATCAAGAATGAAATGTTCATTCCGTACATATATGTCATACCATGAATTAGTAATTACATCCGATCTGTAAAAAAAAATTCCTAATCATTTGAAATTTTCTATTTTTGAAATGAAATATTTACGAAATCTTCATGAATAGAATCAAACCTTATAATGTTTCCAAGTAAATTAGTTGCTAATTTATTTTATGCACACATGATATTGAAACTTATTAGTTAAGTGATTATTCTAATACGATTATTTGTAACAAAATTTATTAAGATGGTTGCACAAATGGGGCAATATCGGGGCAAGACAAGGTTGCAAATTTTGGTAAGACTTGATATATAAGATAAAAGTAGTAAATTTTATGCATAACACATGTTATTTAAAAATATTAGGGAGGGGCGAACCATGGAGAAGCCTACTACCTTGGTCAAAAAAATTCCAAACAAAGATAAGGTATAGATTGGAATTTAACCTATTTGTAAGTAATTTTTTTTTTGTTTATTAGTCTCCTTTATTTTTTTTTTAAGGTATGACCATTTTGAGTTTGTTATTTCTCTACTATGGTTTCCATCAAGGCAAAGTTAAAAGCGTAATAATTTAAGGAGTAGTTTAAAAAAAATTAAATTCTTATGGAAATTTTGATATTATTAAAAAAAACGAAAAGAGGCATCTTATTTAATCATTGATGAAATGCGTTGTACATACTTTTTATTAAAAATATTTTAAATCCAACACGATATTTTGTAAATGCAAATTTAAGTTAGATCACGATAACTAATATAACTTAATATTGAATAGTATTTAAATTGACATAACTAATTAGAGCTACTTACCACCATTTTGTTCAAATTCGTATTTACAAAGTAAAGACATTTGCACTTAATAATTTTTACGTCATACTACTCTAAAATATTTTTAAGATACCAAATAAAATATATAATCTTAACTTATAATCGAGTTGTTAATAGATTAATTATAATATTATTAGAATGCAAACCGTTAGGATTTACTATAATTATTGATAGCTTGAAATTTTATTATTTAATAATAAATTCACATTTCCTCATTATCTAAGTAATCGACACAAATAACAACACAAAAATTTTATTACATTAGTAATTTGATTATCCAAGAAAAATATCTAATATTTGTATTTAAATTTTTATTATTATTTGACTAACATAATCCTAAAAACCAAGAAATTGCATTAGTTCCTCTCACAAAGCTTTCAAAATAATAGATTAAATGTTTCATCTTTTGAAAAAAAAAAAAATAATTCGCAAGAAATTTTATATATTTCGCAAAAAAAAATTAGATCAATATCTCGTGATACGATGAAAAGCCGAGTTTTTGAACTGATATAAGCTGGCTTTGTCATTGGATTCTCTTCGTAAGTGGCCAGGTGGAAAGTTTAAAGCAAAAAATTTCTTGGTACGATAAGCTTTTGTCTGAAACCCAACCGCTAAGGAAGCGGCGTGAATTACACGCGCTAGTACACGTGGAAACGAGCTGTTGAAACGGGCATGCATTTCTTGCATCATCGGTATTTCTGGGCATGGAGTGCGTGTGATCAATGCTTCAAAAGGACCTTTTGTCCCTTAGTTTTTAGGGTACCACTGCCCCACGGCCCCTCTATCTATGAGTCACCCTCCAAATGGGACGGGACCGTCAAATATTTGGAAAGTCATTTAAAAGTTAACAGTGGCACAAACTTCTTTAGGAAAGAAAATTTGAGCATTTGATTATGTGAGCAATGACTAGTTGTATGTGACCTTTGAATTGGATGAATATTTGGTAAAAATGTTGATAGCTTGCCTTTGGAATGTTGTTGTCAAATGGTAACTTTGTTAAAACAAAATCTTTGAAATTATGCATAAATGAAAACAAAAATTTGCTAGCATTAAATATTTTTTTGAAAAAAAAAAAGCAGCCTACCATTGTTAGTTCATGACTTGAGTTTAAGGATTCGAGTATCCTCATTAATATCGCAGGAGTAATTTTTAAAATTATAAATGAAAATAAAAATTTGATGGCTTTAAATATTTTCAAAAAAACAAAAGCAACCAACCATTGTTAGTTTTGCTATGGACATCCTCCCGTCTCATGGTTTGAGTTTGAGAATTCGAATATCTTTATTGGGGTGCGTTTGAAATTGAGATTAAGGAATTATAGTTTGTAAGTTATAGTAGTAAAATTTTTTGTAAATACTAACTGCTTTAGTTTGACATTTATGTTGATGTGATTTTTCACTTATAAAATAAAAAAATTTATTATATCTTTAATAATTTTATCAAAATTATTATTTAAAATTTATATTTACTGCATATTATTAATTTTTTATAATTATAATTTTTTTTCATAGCAACTGTAATTTAAAAGGTACATAACCTTAATCTTAAATAGGACCTTAATATCGTAGGAATAATGTTCTTCTTTCTTATCATATTTTTTTTTTATTTTAAAAAAGACTTTAACTATGGTTTATAGATGATGGACTCAAATAGACATTAAGTTAAGCTTCAAGTCCTATGATTCTATAAGTAAATTTTTAATGTATATTGCATTAATGTAATATTATATAGATTGAGAATTGAGATAAACTTTCCTCAAAAAACTATTTTGATAAAAACAGTGCATTTTAATTATCTATAACTAATTTTGACCAAAAAAATATATATTTATTCTTAAAAATACTCATATAACCAAAATCATAATTTATTGACTGGCTGACAACGTACAAGCGTCACCCGATAGTGAAAATTTTAATAAATCTATAATTAACACAACAAAGAATTAAATACACAAAAAGTATATCTAAAGAAAACTACATCAATCAATCGTACACCAATAAAGTGAATCAACATGGTATAATAGCATTGTAAGCAAAAAAAAACGAGGGTAACCAAACAAAGGGTGAATAAAAATGTGACCAAAAGTTTTTCCTAAAGCCAGATTCTAAAACCATTTGTCTTTTTTCAATTTGAAAAACCACGTCCTCTTCTTATTAAAGTTCAAAATGTTGTTTGCGACTTGTATTGTTTTTCATTAAGCCATTGGTTTTAAGAGCTACTTGTTCATTCTGTTACACATATGGTCAAAATTGATTTTTAGTCTTAGTTGTTAATGTTACTCGTGCATTTTGTTAATAATAATAATAATAATAATAATAATAATAATAATATAGCATAGCTTAAAATTGGGTGTGACCAAGACACTATATATATATATATATACATTACGGAAGCTTATTACATCTAATGAAACTTGTTACTATTAAAAAAAACCTTATTATAGATAACATAAAACCAGTGATGGATCGATGCATGGGGCAGCTGATGCAAGATCCAAGAAAAATTGCAGTAATAAGAGTCAGTATCACTCTCAATTATTTGAAAGTGAAAACTACGTACCTTAACAACTTTTGTTTTAAGATATCAAAACTTTCTATAAATGATATTCTGGTACAAAAGCGGATGGGTGAGTAAGAGATGTAAAGTTATAGTGAAAGTGAAAACTAGTAAACTCTACCCTAACAGTGTAGGATTGTTTATTAGTAAGAGTTTCCTCATTTCATTTGTGTTAAGATCTTTCCTACTCTCGAACTAATGCAAGGTCCATGTAGGATATATATTTTATTGAATTTTTTTTTTAAATTACAATATGAAAAAATTCCAAGGCCTTCTAAACCTAGTTAATTATATGATAGTGTAATATGGATTTGCTGATCTAAATATTTGGAGAAAAACCTATCTCTACAAAATAGATTGGCGAACTCAAAATTCTTTACCTCAAGAATTGAGGCAATGAGGTGCCCACAACAACTCAACCAATTGAGTGTTTTGTGGAAAAATATAAAATTTTAACTAAAAGAAAATTGATAATAATGACAAAGTTCAATAAAAGGATATATATATATATATATAATAGTGAAGATATTATTTAACTTAAGAAAAATGGCAAATTAACTTCTGAGGAACGGCAATCATCAAAACCCCTGAACCGCCCTAATTAAGACTTTCAGATACTGCTGTCTAATGAAGTTGGCTTTATCTGACTCCCATGCACGCAACGATGACAATTACAAGAAGCCCACTCTTTTTGACGCTGTATTTGATCAATTCACCCCTTGCGAGCCGCCTAGAGCTTTACAAAAGGATAAATATTAATTAACTACCAGATCAAACACATGAATTTTTACTATCGAAGATGAGAGAATTTTAATCTTACAAAAAACTCTCCGTTATAACAATGGGCTTTAGTTCCATACTCGAGAGGGTTGTCCATACTCAATAGGATTCTTATTTGAACAATGGTATATAGTATAATCTCGATAAATTAATAGTATTAGGAGTAGAAAATTTTATTGATTAAGTGAATATTAATTAATCGAATTATAATTTAACACGTAGACCCCTAGTTCAGATTGGCAAAATCTATTATTCAATAAAGGGTTTAATTATGAATATTAATTTATCAATGTTCTATTGTATGTATTTGTGTAAAACAATATCTATACATTTGAAAAAAAAATAATAAACATCAGTATTCCTGTTGAACTAATCAAAAATCAACAAGTCAACTTTTCGATTCCTCCTCAATAACAATAGAGATTGTCAATTTTTTCTCTATTAAAATCAATATATACCACTGACCCGTTACTGTTTTTATAATAGTAAATAACCTCTCGACAACATAATTTTAAATTATTACCCTTATTTTCAAATAAAATTTTATTTATTCTTATTATAAATTAAATAAACCATATAAATGGAGATTAAAACAAAAAAACTTAAGTATTACAAATAAGAAATGTATGTATAAAAAGTTCATAATAAGACAATTCTCTTATATTTTTTGTTATTTTATATATTTATTATAAGAAAATGTTTGTAAAATAACAAAAAAATGCAAGGAAAATCTTATATTATTAATTCTCATTTGGATAAAAAAATATATTTATCTTATTTTTAATACTTAAATTTTTTTATTTTAATTTCTGTTCGTATATTTATTTAATTTATAATAAATATAAATAAAAATATATTTCAAAATAAAGATAATATTTTTACCGAATGAAATTATTAACTATTATAATAATAATAATAAGAGACTAAGTAATAAACATTCATTTCAGTAGGGCAAATATTGATCATCTCCCCAATAACAATTATTTGTAACGTAAAAAAAATGATCAGAGAACATAATCCTGGGAACGATAAAATTAGAATCAAAATGACGTCGTTTTTTACATTAGAAAAACTCCAATCTTGTCAGAGTCATATTCGTTCCTTCGTTCGTCGGAGCCTTGGTTTCATATTTTTATTCGCGTCCGTGCCTCCGTAATGCTGCAGGAAGGGTGTCGTTGAATTTTCAATTTTGCGTTATTGAAATATAAAAGAAATTATTAAAAAAAAAAAAAAGAAGAAGAAGAAGAAGATGAAAGTGGTGCTTTTATTAATTTAAGTGGGAGTGGGGACAGAGAGACGGTGAAGGGGAACCCGTGACAGAGAGGGAAGTAATTTAATTGGCCCAATTTCGTATTCAGTATCCCACACGTTCGGTTTTCGGTTCCCAATGCGTTTCTTTTGTACGGCTATTTTTCACTTTTCGTTTTGCCCTTTTTCTCTCTAATCTCTCTCTCTCTTCCCCCGCCCCCCACCTTTTTTTGGTTAATTCTTTGTTTTATTATTTTCAGACAGTAGAATCTCTAAACAACAATACTCCGCTTCATAGTAATAAAAAAATGTAGTCCTAATTTAAAATTAGTTATAATTAAAAATAAATTTTATATTATAATAAATTTTATTTTTTATAGATCCCGTCTTAATAAATTTACTTCCATATAGTAATAGTATTTTAAAAATATATATCATGTTATATTAAATAATTAAGATAAAATAAAATATCTTTTTAAAGTTACTCGTGACAATAATTTATTCTTTAAAGTTGCAACCATATCTTTCAAATTACGGGTATGTATTAATTGGCCAGTATAGGTATTTTATTGTTGAAACCAAAATATTTATATCTTCTCAAATATGTTTGTAGCTTCCAGGTATAAAACTTTTTGTATTAGTTTTTTTAAACTATATATCTTTTTTTTTATTAATATCTATCCATTGAATTTGACTCACTTACTAATTAATTTATTAATGTCTAGACATTGAATTTGACTCAATTATTAATTTATTAATACATGACATAATTTACCTATATATCAGTTGTATTAGGAATAATTAAGTAAAGACAATAATTTTTGTACTATACCTCTCTTGAGTTATAACTTCTTTATAAGAATAAATTTCTCCAGTCCCAACAATATAGCTATATAAAGGTTTTATTGTAATTCAAACTTATCTCACAATCCGTGACTCCCGAGGGCAAATTAGTTCAATTAGGAATTTAGTTTAAAGAAATACAAAATGTGATACCAATTGAGCTAATTATCTCCCACGTGTTTTTTTCTTTTTTATGAGTAAGAAAAACAGTATCTTAATTAAGAGAGAAAAAGCTAACATATTAAAAATATTTTGCATAGGTGGTTTATCATCCAACTTTTAAAAGTGGTTTCATTTATCTAAAAAAAATTAACATAAAAAAATTTAAGACTTTCATATTTTAATTGTTTGTATTTAATTAAATACCTACTTTGCCATTCACAAAAATTATGTGTAAATTACTAATAATTTTAAAGTGTGGGTATTTTTATTTTAATAGAGTGAGGATTATGTTAAATTATGAATAATATTTGAGTCTTTTAATACATTTGTTTGGGTTGAATTTTTCTGATAGCATATAGAAATAGTCAACCTTGCTCATAATTTATTGTTGTTGAGTAGACCTCATAAGTATAGTCTCAAGCCTATGTTGGTGACCTGATCTACAAGTACAACCTAAGATTTATATGAACGACTTGATTTAATAATATAATTTTAGCCTATACAAGCGATCCAAAAATTTACCAGTCTGATATGAAAGTAAGGTAGTTCGATCTTAAAACTCATTTGTCCAACCTGATAATTAGCTTGGCATGAAAAATTGTTAGTCAAAAGAACGTGATCTGATTTATAGGGAAGTTGTATGCCACAATTTCTTAAACTGCCTCTAATTGATAACCACTTGCAACTGTTGAAGAAAGTGAGTTGAAATTAAAGAGAAAATGACCCATAAACAGGAGCATATTTAAGCCAAAGAGGGCATTAGAGGAAGAGGTTAGTAAAATTGACCAAAAATTTTACAAGCCACTTATCTATTATTATTATTATTTATTATTTCTTATTTCTTATTTCTTATTATTGTCTCTCTTTCTCTCTATTTATTATTATCATTCTTTTTTGGTCTTCTTTGGCAAAATAACTTATTGCATAGGGTAGAGGGTTTTCAAGAGGCTATGAGATTCTCTGACATTCATTTAAGGGTAATTAGGGTAAGTTTGAATGAGCGGTTGTGGGTCTCACCTTTAACCTCTACCTTAATAGGTGCGACCAATGACATGGCAGCTTCTTACTTTGATTAATGGGTCAAAACTTGGCAATACCCATGCTCTTTTCATGCATCCCGACTGCTTCAGCATGTTGGATTTTGGCATTTGTTCTTCCTTTCCGGTATGCACAAGGACATGGCTTCGTGGGTAAGTTTTTTCAATATATTCTTGTATCCTTTTGTTAACCATATTCTTTTAGGTAATGTGCCTTTCATCTATCAAATGATAGTTAAGTAATTTTATAAGTTATAAAATTTATCTTCTAATAAATAAGTGACAAAGGATATTATAACTCAAGTGTTAGAATTATAACATTATTGAATATATATCTAGAATCCTTCTTTATTAAGAGCATCCTCACTTTGTTAAATAAGAAAACCATTAAGAAATATATATATATATATATATATATAGAGAGAGAGAGAGAGAGATTTCAATATACTAACAAAAATAAAGATACAATTTTCAATGTATTAGACTTTATATTTTTTTATGTTTTAATAACATCCGTTAAAATGAAGATATCTTCATTAGAGAATATATATATATATAGACACACACACACTCACACAAAATGTAAGACTAAATCCTTATTTAGTATGTTATTTTTGGATAATTATAACTTAAATATTACAACACTCAAGTGTTTTTTTTTTTTAGACAATTGTTCTCGTAATTGGAAGCAAAGTTATTTTAGTCCACAATTGAATGACGAATAATTTATAATTTTTTTGTTATTCTTTTCAAAATTATTATTTACATATCATTCTACTGCACTCTATATATTTTTAATTTTTATTTCATTACTAAATTTTTTTTTTCCTATAGTACTATGACTTTTATATCACATCATCTTAACACCAAATAAAACCTAAGACCTGAAGGGAAAACAAACAAGGCTCAATGATTTCAATGCTAAGGATTTGAGTTGCTTATATAACCTTATGTTGCGATGTGGCTAAGCTTGATTAGGAAAATCACTCGCTTTTAGTAGGCCTCGGCATCAGTTTGGCTCATAATTACGATAAACTGGAAAATAACCGGAATAAAATATAAACCGGTTTACAGTTTTAAAAAAAATTAAATTTTTTTTATCTATTTAAATAATTTAATAATTTTAGGACATGAGCTAACATGTAATGTCCTCTTCTATCACGTCGCATGCCACTATTTTTTTTAAATAAAAATAATCTTGATTTATTTGGTTCGTTACCCATTCTAAGAACTTGAACCGTGAACCGAATTAAATTTGATTTAGTTCTTAGCTTATATTTACTGTTTCTTTAATAAAAAACCAAACTGAGATGAAAAAATCAAACCAAATCAATTTATTTGGGAGCCGTTCTACTCACCCTATCTTTGAGTCTTTAGCGTATAAATGAAGTAATTAAGATGAATAGTTACTCTCATTAATTGAGATAAATAATGCAATAAGTAATCTTAAATAGAGGGGAAAAAAAATCAAGATAAATACAGCGTTGTAGAGGGAATTAAAGTTCATTACTTTCTTTTATCCCATAATACAAAAGAGTTTAAGAAAAAATAAATAAATAAATAAATATGGAGAGCTGATCAGGTGAGCGCCCTGACTTACGAAATGGCCCATGTGGCCATCAGGTCCACTTGCGAGCAATGACGCTCATTTGAATCAAACCCAGAGAGATATGAATGGATATCTCATATATACATATATGATAATGCAATAAGTAATCTTAAATAGAGAGGAAAAAAATCAAGATAAATACAACGTTGTAGAGGGAATTAAAGTTCATTACTTTCTTTTATCCCATCATACAAAAGAGTTTAAGAAAAAATAAATAAATAAATATAGAGAGCTGATTAGGTGAGCGCCCTGACTTACGAAATGGCCCATGTGGCCATCAGGTCCACCTGCGAGCAATGACGCTCATCTGAATCAAACCCAGAGAGATATGAATGGATATCTCATATATACATATATGTGCGTGTATCCAAAATTTATTTTAATATTACAATAATATATTTTTCAGTAAAGTGTTGGTTAAGCAATAAATTTCTAATTTTTAATTTGTATAGCACAATGTTTTGGGAGAGATTTTTCATATAAATTTCACATTCAAGTTTACATGAATTAAAACTTTTGTTTAAAAAGATTTGTATTCACAATCTCATTGTTGTAGTTCATTATTCCCTTTTTATTTAAAATTGATATTATCTACAAAATTGATATTATCAATAAGAATATATTTAAATAGTTTTTAATATTAGAGGAAACTAATAAAAAATATTTCTGCTATAATGAATTAAATCCTTGACTTGCTTATTGTAGTTGATATTGAATTCTTGCGTAACGCACATCATTCACGTCTCTATTGGTAAAGAGGATATATTTCACTTGTATAACCAACTCACATGGCATTCCTATTGCAACATGACAATTTTTTTTTTGTATGTATTAATTAATTTTTTTTCATCAAATATTATTATTATTATTTTTTTGGGTTAAGTATTAGCTTGAGAATAAGTTAATTTCCTAGTTAGGTGCTAGAAATATTTTGTTGGTAAGCCTTATCCTCCGATCTTCTTCTTGTGTTCACATTATAGATAAGCAATCATTCAAATCCACATCAAGTAGGTAAGTATATATTGTAAAACATGCATGTAAGCTTTGGCGTTAAGAGAGCTTAAAAATTAATTATCTTACAAGTCTACATATTATTTATAAAATTTTTTTATTTGAATTAAGATTCTCTCTTAATCTTCTGTTACATGTCTTTTAATGATAATGGCTGGATCAGATTTAACCTTTTTTTTTTAAATTTATTAACCACAAATCACCACATTTTTGTTCGGTATAAAATCAAATAATGAGAAAATCCTAAACCAACCCAAATAATTAACTTGTCTTAATTTACGTTTCCTATATAATAAATAATAACTATATTATCTGAAACAAATCCATATAAACAAATTTAAATACTAGTGATTGAAGCAATTGGTTAAATATTCTATAGATAGCCTTTATATGCTTACAATTAACATTTTGCAAGATAAATAATATTTAGACCAATAAAAAAATTTCTAAATAATATTTGCGTTTTGAGTGCAAATTTTTCTTTAAAGACTGTAGAACGTTATAATAGTCATTTTCAAAGGAAAACCATTGAATCTAATGAGATGAAAAAAAAATGGAGAGATTTGGCTGATGAATTTAATTTTTTTATTACAAGGAAAATAATAGGGAGCAAAAAACATATTACCCAAAAATTATTTTAATAAAAAAAATGTTTAAATTCAGCCCAAAATAGCGAAAGGGGTGGAAGCTGGTGTCGAAGGAGAGTGTTTGAAGTATACAACACTAACCCAATTGAAAAGATCTAGTCCATGAAACTTTCTAGTGTTGGTTTAAAAATTTTATAATGGAATGGAGTTGGTAAGTAATAAGCAAGAAAATGGGCTACGTGTGTGATGATAAGGAAGTTTGTGATTAATAAATGTGCTTAGTGTGTTTAGTAGCACATTATATGATTATTATTGCATTTGCGATGTGTATAAACCTTTCCTTGTAAGCTTGTATTGTATCTAGAACCAGCTTCTTTATAAGCAATAAAAAGAATTGTACATGCTATGAGTGTAGTATTGAGTGAATTTCTTCTTTGAAGTTTATAATTCTACAAGAATGTCAGTCAAGCATGTTCGGTATAGTTGAGATCTTGTCGACAAGATAGGTGATCTCCATGTAGTAGGAATCAAGAAGTTTTAACTCCAAAACTATAACACATGGGCAACTTGTATGGAGTTTTACCCACAAGGTCAAGACCTTTGGGAGATTGTCGGTGGTAGTGAAGCCACCGAACCAACGGCGGAAGATACCAAGGGGTGTTTTGCGAAAGTGGAAAATCAACATAGGCAACGCAATATTTCCTTTAAAGACCACAATTAAAGAAGAAATGTTGGAACACATTTGGGATGCCAAAACACCGAAGAAAGCTTAGGAGACTCTCGTCGCCTGTTTTTCAAAGAAAAGCAAATACAAAACTATGACTTCTTTGAGAACGAGTTACTATCAATTGCGCATTGTAACAGGACCATTGCTCAATGCTTTCACAAAGTAAACAGAATAATTGTCCATGATTTCAGAATAATTGCGCAATTACCCCTTGAAAAGCGCCAGGATAAACAGAATAATTGTCCATGATTTCATATCCCAATACCGAAGCTTTGTTGCTGCAGCACAAGGATGGCAAACACAACCATCACTTATTGAATTTGAAAATTTGCTTGCCAATCAAGAAGCAATGGCTAAGCTAGAGGGAGAAGTTTTGCTGAAATGTGAGGAGAAAGCACCCTACACCAATAAAAAGCAAAGGTAACCCAACAGCACAACAAAGACGAGTCTAAAAAGAATGATGACAAGACAAAAAGTCATCAAGCAGAGGGAGGTTCTCATCCAGGGGGAGCTTCAAAGAATCGTGGTGATAATAAAAAGCTTGATGGCCAAAGATTGTTGGTCTAAAAAGAAGAAGCCCGCTGAGAGTAATGCTATTACTTCTAGCTCTAAAGAGAAAAACAAAGATGACTGAGATGCTGAAGCGTCATTCGTGTGGAGGAAAATGAATTGGCTCTTACAGTGACAACCACGAAGCAGATTGACTACAAGAATGACTGGATCGTTGATGTAGGTTGCTCAAATCACACGACTTGAGACAAACAGAAATTAAAGAATTTGTTTTGAGTATAACTTAAGTCGAGTGGTGGTGACAGCCAACAACTCAAGGTTACCAATAGCTTACATTGGTAAAACCATAATTGCACCTCAATATAGTCCTAACCAAGTAACACTCCAAGATGTCTGTCATATTCCAAGCATGAAGAAAAATCCACTTTCAGTGTCACAATTGACAAGAAGGAAAATTTCCCTATCAGCAAAAATACTCCTAAAATCTATTAAAGAAGTTTGGGATGCTTGAATGCAAACCAATCTCAGTACCAATGGAACCAAATGACAAGATGTGTGCACATGAAGGAAAAGACTTGGAAGATAGAACAATATATTGATAATTAGTAGGTTGTCTTATCTACTTGACCTTGACCTGGGTTGACATTTCTTATGTAAGCCAGTTTGATGAGTAGATATAGGTCATATTTGGAAGCAATTCGACGAATACTAAGATATGCAAAGGATACAATTGACAATGGTCCTTTGTACAAGAAAGATTAAGATTGCAAGCTAGTTTGTTATTATGATGCTGAGTATACAGGAGATCACAATACTTGTCGATCGAACGCGGGGTATATATTTAAATTGGGTTCTGAAACAGTTTCTTAGTGTGGCAAGAGACAACCGATTGTATCTTTGTCAACAATGGAAGCTAAGAACAGCGCAACAATAATGGTAGCTCAAGAAAGTCCATGGTTGATACAGCTAATGAATGATCTATATCAACAAATCGATTATGCTATTCCATTGTACTGTAACAATCAATCAGCAATTCGATTGGTTGAGAATCCAATCTTCCATGCAAAAACTAAGCACATGGAGGTGCATTATCACTTTGTCCGGAAAAAAAGTCTAGCAAGATGAAGTGGAACTACGATACATCAAGATGGATGAGCAAGTTGCAGATTTGATCACGAAAAGTTTGGTTGCTGGAAAGTTTGAAAACTTTCTTCGTCAACTCAGTGTAGCAAAAAGGATGGAAGCAGGTGTTGAGGGGGAGTGTTGAAGTATACAACACTAGCCCAATTGAAAAAGATCCAGCCCATGAAACCTTCTATTGTTAGTCTAAAAGTTTTATAATAAAACAGAGTTGGTTCGCAATAAGCAAGTGGACTACATGTGTGATGAGGAAATATTTGTGGTTAATAAATGTGCTTAGTTTGTCAGCACATTGTGTGGCTATCTATTATTGCATTTGTGATGCTATACAAACCCTTCCTTGTAAGCGTGTATTGTATCCAGCGCAAGCTTCCTTATAAGCAATAAAAGAAGTTGTGTTAAGAGTATAGTATTGAGTGAATTTCTTCATTCAGTGGTAAAATTAGAGTTGTGAACTCTACATCTCCACTTAACACGAAGAACTAATTATGAGATCCGCACAAAATAAACAAATATAGGGAACATCAAAGAAATGGAACTAATCTAGTACATAGCCATAGCCAAATTTCAAGATTTAAGTTTTTAGGTTAATCTTTGTTTGTCTGGGCTGTGGTTAGGTAGTGGGGTACAATATTGGCCGCAGAAGGATGGGCGATTCACCTAAAGCCTTTCCACACAACAAATTCTAAGTATAGGTTTTAAGGTTTGGGAGTTGGTACCTTTCTATTCTCATCGAGGGGAATCTGATGAACGTTCGTCAGAATCATCTTGTGGATCCAGTGAGGCATCAACGGGCCAAAAACAGGAAGAAGCATCCTCCAGATCATTAGTATCATTTTCTGGGTCTTCTGGAACATCACCTGACAAGTCGCCAGTTCGAGCAACACCATCACGAATCTCTGTAGCATCTGAGCCTTCATCATCAGACATATCAGAATTGATCCTATTTATCAGATCACTTAAGCTTGCTGGTTGCATGATTTCAAACTTGTGTTCTGGTTTGTGCTGTTGATTGAATCGACCTGGAACCTTAGCAGGATTATTGTGGCATGCTTCACACAGGTCAAAACCTATTGACTCCACACAGTCTTTGCATTTGTATCTCTCCCCAATTATAGGAGACATCTGCATAAAAAAAAATATACAGAGGTGTTTATTCAATGAGTGAAGAAGATTGCATGCAATACATTTTGCAGCATAATTTATATTATCCTGTATCCAAACTATCTTAGTCGAATGATAAATTAGTAGGAAAGTATATCAAGCAAATGTTCAATTTTTGCCAACCCTAACAAGCAGCAAAACTACAAGAGAATCAGGTGTTTTACAGTGGATGGTTTAGAACATTCCGGTTCAAAACAATACATCCAATATTAATATTTCTTCTCATGTAAGCCACCAAGCTACTTTGGCACTTATTCTGAAAAAAAAGAACCATTAACACTGAGAAGAAATAAAAAAATTGATAATATTACCCCACAATAATCACAACCCACTCCAAAATGGATCTTAGGCCCATTGCCAAACCACAATGATGCGTAAACATGTTTAGGGAATGAAGCTGTTCGATTTTTTCGATGTCGAGCCTGTGTTGCACCTGAAATAAAGTTGGTTTTGGATGGCAGAAGCAAGTCAGATGATAAACAAAAATGGCAACATAAAGATTGATAGAGATAAATCAACATCGAGAAAACAGTGCCACCCCACAAATACACATAGCTGTCCTTATTACTCATTGTAATAAGTTGAGTGTATCTGGAGATACTAGTGTGAAAAAGGACACATAGGCCAGCCACTTGTTAGGTAAGAAACAGGCTTATACATAAATAAGATGGGAATGTGGTACCACTCAAGCAAACATAAATGAATTAACATGAGTGGGATGTTATGACTAAAGATATCATGAGTAGAGAATTTTCCATTTCACCAATATGTTATTTGCTAAAGACAGCTTAGTAACTGATACATTCATAATGGTTCTGACTTGCTTATGCCCTTAGAAAGAAAGAAGAAAGAGAGAAAAAAAAGGAACTAATAGCTAAATTATAAATTAAATTCATTTTCCTTATAGCAAAGTCAATGATAATTTAAAGTATCCCAAAAGAAATCAAGAATATAACACTTTTGGAAATAGAAATAAACTCTAATGATCCTATTGAAAGATTTCTCTTGTGTTTGATTTCTTTCCTTTTATTTTGTTGGGATAAGTAAAATATTTTAGCAAGGCCTTTAATCATTGATTTGGCATAATCACTAGATCCCTTATCAAAGATATGAAAAGCAAACAACAACTATGAACTAAATCACTTTTGACGATTTTTCCAAATAGAAACCAACAAAACTATGGAAAATTAGCAATTAACTCTAATGACATAGCTGAAACATTTTTCTTGCCTTCACTATTTCCTTATTTCCTTATAAGCATCAAGTTTAACCATAAGTTGTAGAAGTTGATCAAACTAACAATATCAAAACTTGATAAAGAAATTGAAAGAAACAAGCTCCCATACTGACCACTGGTTTGTTTCAATAAAGCTTCCTTTCTCTCTGCATATAAATCAGAAAACTGCTCCTCCAAGAAATGCTCTATAATCAAACACACGCTAGGGAGCCCATAAGGCTGCAAGCTTTGACAATTTGGGCACTTAAAATTTCCATCTTCAGGAACAACCAAACAAAGTTCACAAAACACTGCAGAATAGAAAATTTAAAGTGAATGTCCGCACACACACAAGAAAAAAAAGTGCTATTTCCTTTCTCAATTGTAAACCAAAATTACTTAATTTAATATAAATTACCATGTCCACAGTTAAGAACAACTGGCTTAAAGAGCATCTTCTTGCATGCAGCGCAAGATAAATCATCAACTGAGACCCGGTTTTCAGCTTTATGTTCAAGATCATTTCCAACCAAACCACATTCCTGGGCAGTTGAATTTGCAGTGGCTTCAGAGAATTCTGAAGATGTCACCAATTTCAGCATTGCATCATCTCCAGATTCTGCGGTCGTTTCCAATGATTTCATGCAGGGGGAAGATTTCCCTTCCCCAGAAAAAAGACTTTCTGAATACAATTTTATCTGCTGTTGAGAGGGGGAATCTAGAGACTTGCCCAAGATATCAACCTCCTTATTAGTAGGTGATCCAAATAAATTATAATCAACCTGTGGTGAGAAGTGGCCGTGTTGCTTCTCTTCTTCTGAACAACCAAAGAAGACCATAAAAGAAATTTTCACATGAGGGATTGTTGAATCACATGCATGAGTAAGAAAAACATTAAGACAATCTTCTAGTATAAATATGCTTAAGTAGAGTGGCGGTTGTAATAATGTGACATGTATCTAATATTTGTTGTATTCAAAGGAATGCAAAAGGGAAAAAAGTCAGAGGCAATGGGGTCAAAAGATGCAGATAATGACACCTTCCCCACCTCTCAGACAATGAAATGAAATGCACAGTTCATTCAGAATCTTAAACTCAAAGTACTATTTAGAACAGATCTTTAATATCTGCACAATGCCCCTCACCAAAACTGGAGATAACATAAGCCTACTGCTTTAATTTCCAGATCCTACTTTCCACCCATGTGACCTTTCATGCACAAAAGACTCTCGTTCAACCAATGAAGTTATAAACTCAGCACGAAAAGGGAAAACATTAAGAAGTTAGACAAAAAGGGCAAGTAGTAATACACATTCCATCAACTGCACTCTATCAATCTTGCTTTATCATGCTACTATCTCTATTCAACGAACAAAACCACTGATGTTCATGTACCCTGCCCAAGATTCAGGATCAAAAACATTTCTTGTTTTTCATTGTTTTGTTTTAGGCCTTTGCCATGGTATTTAGTCATGTATCATCACTCGTACATAGAAGACCTGTAATTATTCTCTATTCAATACAATTTGTCTCCACTGTTTAAAGGCATATAAAATATCATGAAGATTTATGGGTTTTACAGAAAAAACTAGTATGAGGAGATATGGATAATCAAGAACCTAAATGAAAGAAAAACAGAGATTCTCACCTGCCACTTGCCTTTCCCTTTTCTCATAGGTCAAAGGATACAGCTTCTTGAGCAAGAAGTGCAGCAAATGACAAATACTTGGAAAATGATTGTAAGGGTTACGACAAACTGGGCAGTTAGACTCATGCCAAGAATTCATGGCATTATATACGCACCAGAAGCATGAAATGTGGCCACAGGCTGAAAACATAGAAAAAGCGGCATCAGAAAGGTACATCTACATATCAGCATGCAGTTTCATGTAGTACCTTCTTACCCAATACTACCGGCTTGTAAAGGAGTTCCCTGCAACACAAAAGGAAAGCGGTCATACAAATCATATACCCAGTAAAAAAATTGAGGAATGTTTCCAAAAACTAATGGCAACCAATTGACCATAAACTCCACGCAAATAATACAATATCATAGGGGAAGAATACAGTTTCATAGTATCAAATTTCAGTGAACTGAAACGTAGTTCCACTGTGCCCTGATTGTTCAAAGTTTCACCTAATCGGACAAATTAAAAAACAATCTTCAGGTTGAATATATCCTTTTAAACTTTTTTATTGGAAGGGCAAGTACAAAATAAACAGAATGTAAGCGCCCTCATCTTTAACATTCCACGAGTCTTTTTATATCACATCCGTACAAAATTAGATTCTATTGAACATTTACAATCACTTGCAATGACAGTTATATTCGTTCCAAATCAAGAAACGAATCCAAAACTTTTTCATAAAAGATAAAGTGATCAATTCAACATAAGCATTTGTCATGCACTTATAGCCTTTGACTCACAAAATTACTTTTCACAAGTGCTTCTACGACTCCAATTAGTAAAATAAATAAATAAATAAATAAATACTTCGAAAAGAAAAACTAAATTGACAAGATATAAATTATTTTAGCTTGTTGTTTATCTTATTTATGAGGCTAAACAGGCAAAACGAAACGACTAAATATGAATGATTTTGCAGAACTGAAAAAATGCGATAAATAAATAAACAGAAAAAAAGGTGATAAAAAAACTTACAGGCAAACGCAGCATTTAAACTCATCGCTGAACGGTTCCTTATCCGCAAGTTCAATTTCCAGCTCTTCTGCTTCCATTAAGGATTTGGAATTATTATTGTTATTAATATTGTCAATTTTATTGTTATTATTATTATTATTATTTTCCATTAGAGAGAGAAAGAGAGAGGTGTTGAAAGAAAAGAGAGAGATGGGGGAATGACAGGTTGAGGGTACCGGGAGGAGGTGTCAAATTGTCTTCTTTTATATAAATATTTCTAGAACTTTAAATGGGTCCCATCCACTCCCTTCCTTCAGAAGACTCCTCACTTTTCTACATGTGAATTGCGGCCCAAGGTATTTCATTCTGGGGGATGACGACTTGGGTTGGCGGTGGCTCTTATCTTTACTTAAACTTGGGTTAGAACTTGCTAATCTAAATTCGACTCTTTTATTATTAAAGTCCCATTATTTGGGACAGCTCCGCTTGCCCCAAACCCGTATCATAGGACACTATCATTATCTCAAAGAGGGTATGGATCTAAGATTTGATATTTCATGCTAATTTACTTACTAACTCTTCGTAATTTTTTGCAACACGTGCATGTATAGTAATAATATACAGATAATATTTAAGTAATTTTATATGAGTAATGATACATATATAAATTTTTATACAAATTTATTTTAAATAAACTAATTTAAAATTAATTTATTGGTTGAATAAAAATATAAAATAATAAAAATAAATTATATGGACCAATAGATATCTAATCCAACCAATTAAACCATACTAATCAGTTTGTACAAAAAAAGATATTATATAACAATTTATATCTATATTATTACTCATTTTATATTCTTGTCTAATAACTACCAATTGAATCTTTCTAAAAAGTTAGTAAAAAATATCAGTTCATCACTGAATCCAAATCCCTAAATATATTAAAATATGATGATTTGCATTTCATAGTTCAATTATAAATTACATTAGAAGTTAAAATTTCTGTTAAATTGAATTTTAAAACTCTAAATGTAAATAGCTAATTTTTTTTTTAAAGCTCACACACTTAGTATCACCCTCACATTTGGAGTTACATCTTGGCCTCATAAGCAGATAATTTGTTAAATGAACAAAGGTATCGCTATGCTCAAACTTGTATTCGACTCATTTATTAAATTAGTTGATACGAAATTAGGTTCTTTACGTTTTTTTTTTTATATGTCTCAAATAATATTATAGTGTGTCATGTTTATCAAATAGATGCCTTAACTTCATTTTAAATAAGATAAACATATCTTGCAATGTTAAGCCACGTAAGTTAGAATGTGAGATGGCAAAGAATTGTGCCTAATTCCTAAACCCGAATTCGCAACCTCTAGTTATCTTAATACTAAATCATTCCCAAACTGTCGACGGGTTAGGAACTTTATTATCAAATTCTCTTTAAAAGATATGTATTGATCTTTGCTAAATTCGTGCATTTATACGGGGGTTTATGGCGGGTTTTGGAATAATTAAAAAAAATCTATTCATTTCAAAGTTTAAATTCAATCTAAGACATTGCACAATAACATCTTTAGCTTTTTTAAAAGAAAATTATAAAATTACATTTTTTTAAAGAGAAATTGTTCTTTATGAGTGTCAACCCATTATTGTTGCTTATGGGTACCAAACCGTCGAGTTAATAAAATGTTTTATATTAAAAATAGGGGTTCTCGAAGTTCAATTTCTACTCACATGAGTAAGGAGGAATTGAATTATCATTAAACCAAATAAAAAAAAATTATCAGTAAAAATTTGATTAAATAACTTCCAACAGTTTTATATAACTAAATCATCCGAATCAGAAACCTATTTTAACAAATTGATAAATTATTTCTTTGTTTGGAATGAATTTCATTGGCACCGACCTACCGTTCTGTACTTGTTCAAAGTCGGTTTTCGGAATGGCCTGCTGCTTAACTCGGATCATTTTTGCTCCCCACTACGTGCCATCGAAAAGTCAACAACTTTAAGATCATTTCTCACTTTTTTTTTTTGAAAGTAAAAGTTTATTAATAGCAAACGATTACATTGATTTATCTTTACAGACATAAGCAGCGATGTCAGTTGGAGCTTCCTCCTCTAGGCAAATTTTCTCAATGGAATTACGGAGAGCTAATTTAGCTAGATGATGTGCAGCTTCATTACAGGACTATGGAGCGAAATTCACTTGGAAAGAATTCTTAAAAGAAGATAAGACTTTTTGAATGTCGGAGATTACACCACCCCACTTCACATCTGCTGTGTATTTTGTTACTAATAAGATTAATGATGTTGAGAGAATCGGACACAATTATAGCTGGAGCCAACTCGATGTCCATCACCAATTGAATTCCTTTGTGCACAGCGACAAACTTCCACAAACTCTAAATCTTCAGAAAAGATCACCTTGCAAATAAAGGCTGCCATAACTTTGCCTTCCGAATTGCAGACTACTACTCCAATACCAGCACGATCTTCCTTAGAACTAACAGCCGCATCAACGTTGACTTTGTACCATGAAGGGAGAGGACTTTGCCAACATGGCCTGGGAGAATTGGGTTTAATGCTCTTGCTGCTTCCACGTTGCAGAGTGTCTGCTCTAAATGAATTCACTGCATTTGCAGCTTGGGCAACAATTGCTTGAGGCTCGCTGATAGGATTACTATAAATCAGATGATTCGTAGCAAGCCAAATTGACCAACACAAAACTACCCATTCTTCAAACTCATCTTTTGTTAATATAGATTGATATATGAATGGACAAATTGGAAAACTCCATAGGCATTGTAAGCTCTAGGCAGGAATAAAACCTCGTGAGCTTCCATACCTTTTTCGCTTGTTTACGCGGGGTTTTTAATTAAATATGCCTTAAAAGTAGGGTATTTAGTTAAATATATCCCATGTTTGAAAATTATCTAGAAATATTTTTTTATGTGGTACATTGTCTAAAATATCTCTAAAGAAAAATATAAAATACACACAACACTCTTTACTTCTCAATCTTTTTAACTCCACACAACAAAAACTCACACCACACTCAAAATAACTCACAAACAGCTAATGCACTAAGATTTTTGTTTGTAGCTGGGTGTATTATTCATCCCATGAATAAGGTATTTGAAACTTTTATTTATTTATTTTGTGTTATCTATTCAATTTGTTGACATTATATTATTTTTAGGGTTTTATTTGATTTGTGATAAACACTAAAGCAACTCATATTTTCATTACATTTGCATCATATGATAGTTATTTGATGGATTTTATAACTACATTCGTTAAAACCTGAAGTTGTTGTCAAATTTTTTTCTGCACTCGACATACATGACAGCAGTCGTGTATGTATGTATGTATGTATGTATTTACACGACTGTAGTCGTGAAAATGTGCAGAAAAGTCCAATTATTATGACAGCTTATCATTCTATTGGTTCAAAAAATATATTTTTTTCACTATATATATCCTTTTATTATTACTAGACTATAGTCGTGTGTGTTAATAAGTTACACGACTACTAACGTGTACGTATGAGCTTACATACTATAATTATATATATATGTAAAATGTTTCAATTGTTATGAGATCCCAATATTTTTTTAAAAAGAAATATGTCCTCTGATTATTTACTGAGTTATGTATTTTTGCAACTTACACGATTTCTGTCATGTATGTATGAATTTACACGACAACAATCGTGTAAGTTTGAAAGATATAGTAGTTGTTATGATACTTAGCATTCTGTTAGTACAAAGATTATAGTTATTTTTTATTAAATATATCATCTGACTGTTTACAGAACTATAGTGGTGTATTTTAGCAAGTTACACAACTATTGTTGCGTAAACTATCAATTACACGACGTCAGTCGTGTAAATAGGCAGACAGATCCACACTTCGTTATAAATCTTGTTTGATTTTATTTTTGTATTTTTTGTATAATCAACTGTTGTATTATCATAGGAAATGACTTCAGTACGTGTGCCTATTATGTTTTGTGGTGAATGGATTAAGCAAAACGATCATTATAGATTTAATGGTACGGAGGCAAGAGGGATCATGGTGCCCCATTCTACAATGTATGGACAATTGATAGAAAAAATATCTCGAGATATTTGTATTGTTATTTTTGAATTTGACATTGAAATGAAGTTCAAGCTCAAAACATTTGATTCAATGCTACCCGTCCCAATTATGAATGATGATGATGTAGATTATTTTATAGAGGAAACAATTTTGTTATTTGATAGGCAACCGGACTACAGTTAGTTTTATTTATTTAAAGTTTGATATGTTAAAGTCTATATTGATTGTGTCATCAATATAATGAATGTTTTAGGAGAGTTTTTATTCTGTGCACATACCCGAGTATAATCGTGTATTTTGACTGTTACAGAACTGGTCATGTTTATTTCTAAATACCCGACTGCAGTCGTTTATTTTCTCACAGAGAGCTTGTCATGTTTATTTCTAAATACCCGACTGCAGTAGTGTATATGTGCAAATACCCTACTGCAGTCGTGTATTTTCTCACAGAAAGCTTGTCATGTTTATTTCTAAATACCCGACTACAGTCGTGTATCTGTGCAAATACCTGACTGCAGTCGTGTATTTTCTCACAGAAAGCTTGTCATGTTTATTTGTCAATACTCGACTGCAGTCGTGTATTTTCTCACAGCGTTTTCCCTGTGCATCTATGACAATCCTGTTATATCACATAGATTGTACAAACTATCTTATCTATCATTAATATAATTAACAAAGAAATAAAATAGATTAATGATATCAAGTTATCTTTAATGACATCAAATATCAACAACATCCTCATCATAACTATTACATCTTATAGTCTAAAAAATGACAGAGCACTTATTCAACAACTTAATAAACGATTAATAAATTAGTTTAGTTTTGTTACCATAAAAGCATGGGGAAAACAATGCACACTATATGTTGCTTCCTTGTATTTAGAATCCACTATTGACTTCTTCTTAGGCTTCGCAACACGCTCTGCAACACCTTTTCTCAAACTATCAATGATCATCTTGAAAGAAATGCGTCCCTAGGGAAATTCATTAAACTCGGTAAAATTATCCACAATGAGTACATTAGTTTCATTTAAATGATTTCTATTCTTTTCCAAGTAACAAGGACTCAACAAAATACAACATGGCCAGCTTGACCATTTCATGTCATCATTTGACTTAGCCCGCAAGAACTTTGTATGAAGTTCTTTTGTTGTGAGTGCACAATTTCCATATAGGAACTCATCAACTATTCTGTAATCATCGTCATTATTTTCAATATCAGGCTCATACGATGGACTGCAATCTAAGCTTGTCACCAAGGCAAACTCCTCTAATGAAAATCGAATATTTTTTCGTCTGATTAAACCACATTGCTTTTTCATCTGATTTCACTTCTCTCAATAATATGTTGTGGAGTAACTGAGCAGAAAACTTTAACTCTTTCACATCCAAAAAATGACCGAAGCAAGAATGCCTAAAAATATTTTTCTGCGCCTCAGAGAGTCTATTTTTAATGTCCTTCACTGCCTTTAGTGATGATTAGTTTGAAATCTTTACTTTGAAGTATTCAAATTCCTTGATCTTCGGTTCCATCTGCATAAATACAAAAAAAAATTATCAATCAATAGATAAAATGATTGAAAAGTTGCATAATAATATATTTTAAACCAATCATAAAAATTACACGACATACTAGTCGAGTAAATCATTCATTGCACGACTATAGTAAAGTAAAACATGCATTGATCTACAGTCCACTATATAAACCATAGATTCTTTGTAACATTGGAAATAAAGTGTTCATACCCGACGCATGTCCAGTGAAGAATTCTTTACAAACTACAGTCGAGTAAAGAACTAATTATGCGAATATAGTCTAGTAAAGTGTTCATACCCGACTACTGTCGAGTAAAGTATTTTTCACACAACAGTCGTGTAAAGAATTCTTTACACAACTGCTGTTGAATAAAGAATTCTTTACACGACTACTGTCGAGTAAAGAATTCTTTACACTACTCCAGGTAAAAGTCAGGTAAATAAATGCTTTACACAACTGTATTGGAGAATTCTTTACACAACTCCAGGGTAAAAATTAGGTAACGAAATTCTTTACACAACTGCATTGGAGGCTAGATTATAATAACAACTAAAAAAGGAAATTGAGCTGCAAATCACAACCATAGACTACACATAGTAGAATACAATTAATTAAACGAAATCAATAAAAAAAATATAAACAAATTAATTGGATCTTCATGTAATTCAGCATGACAGTCCATCATGCATAGGCATCTTTGTGTAGATGTTACTTGCAAATCAACATAAGTGATTTTTATTGGTATTCACCACCCAGATTTGTTTTCAAAGCAAAACATGGAATAAAGGCATAATTGTCAAATGCACTAACCTGCAGCTTCAACTAATGAATTAGTTCACCATTCTGCGACTCAAGTTGTCTAGCCAAACTGCTAACTCTCACTACTTTCTCCTTTAGATATCTTATTTCTGCAGCCCTCTCTCTACACTCAACTTCTTTATCTCGTAATGAGCATCTAATACCAATAGAAAAAATAACATTAAGTTAAATTCAATATAACAACAGACATATGCTAAAAAAGAATTAAACTCATTTATTTATCTCTCGTAAACTCAAATTGAATAATAACAGCCACATCAACATCAAAATATTTATGATAATTGTTTTCAACTGATTTTGGGGTCTATCTTAAACAATGAATTTATATTTTTGGGGGAGATGGGGTACCTCACTAGTATATTGTGTGCGGTGCGGTGTATCTGAAATTTGGGGGAGGTGAGAAGGGGAGAGAGAGTAGTAACAATGGTGGAAGGTCAGAAACAAAAGAGGTGTCCTTCGAAATGAGCTTCACTCCTGCAAAACAGTGAAATAGAGGTTAGAGGTGAAGCCGGGGTACCTCGGCGTTCACACTCCGACGCTTAAGTTAGCAAACTCAAGCTTTTATGGCAAAGAGAGCTAGCTAGCCCTCTGTAAATTAGGGTTTAAGGTTGAAGAAAACCTATTTTCTCGAGTGTGAGTGTTGATGGTGAGTGAGAACATGATGGAGAATGAAACCTAGATGCCTTTATATATGGAGTACCTCAGCTGCCACGTGGCATACCCTTTTTGGCTAACGTCATTTTGCCGTTTTCATGATTTTTGGGCCGTTATGTGCATGCTCGCGGCGTATCTCATCATTTGGAGACGTGACGCACGCTGGTGAGTGGTCCAGGGTACCTCTGCAGTAGCTGTCGGGTAGGCGATTGGGGACCACTGTGCTTGGGACAGTGTCCTTTATTTTGACAGAGGTGGCAGACGGTTGTCCCTCCTTTTAGCACATCGTTTTTGATTCCTAATTATGACAAAATCAAATAATATCTTTTAGGAGGCGGAGACGTTTCTCATGGTAGATATTTTTGGAGGATTCTCTTGCATCCGTTCTGTCGGGTACCTCGAGTTACGTGGTGTACCTCTCATCATTCGGGGTACCCCTCTTTGTGTGAGGTACCTCATATTATATGGGGTACCCCATTCGTGTGGGGTACCTCAGATTGTTCTGGAATCATTCCATTAATCGACACGTGGCGCTTTACTACTTTTCCTATTTTTCCCTCAAACAACATCCCCTTAGTTTCTTTTTGACGAGAAGTATTGGAGGCAAAAGAAACTCATTGTGCGAGTGACACGTGGCGATGCGGCTGAACCGAGGGTAGCTTGCTTAATTTCTTCCCTTGACTAAACTTTGTGTACTTCGAACTAGAAATCTTCTCTTTGTCTTTTCCCTTTCCCGCCTTTTTTTTTTACGATGAGAACGAGCAGTTGTCCTCATTATTATTATTAATTTTTTTTGGGAAAGCAGCAGCTGTCTGACATGCAGTTTGAATTTTGAAAATACCGATCTCACTCAAACATCCCTGAACTCCTTCTTTGGGCAGTGTGATCTGTTAGGTTCAATTAGAAAATCCCTGACGTGTGTCAATTCTTCTCTCTTGTATTTTGAAAATCCTCAAACGATCTCCCAAAATTAATTCTTTCCAGTAGCCTTTTTTCTTTCACTCTTTTTTTCTCTCTCTTTTCTTCATCTTCCCGTTTCCCTTCTTCTCTTTCTCTCTTTTCTTTCTTCCTTTCTTTCTTTCTTCTTTTCCTCTCGGCCGACGTTGATTCGGAGTGTTTTCTGGTGTGGATTTCGGCTGCTGCAGCGGTGGTTTTGGGCTCCAGATCCGGCAGACTTTGAGGTGTTTTTTCGGCGGTTCACGGCGAGGTCTCGGTCACGATAACCCTCCATCCTTCTCTCTTCTTCTTCTTTCTTTTCCTTCTTTCTTTTTCTTCCTTTTTCCTCGTTTCGGCCGGCCGTTTTCTGGGGGATTTCCGGCGTCTTGGTGGCTGCAGTCGCGTCGGTCGGCCTCGGTTTTGTTGGTGGCATTAGCCGCGGTCAGTCGGCGCCGGTGCGGTGGCTGCATCTCCCCCTCTTGCGTCGGTTTGCTGCAACTTCTCCATTTTTCATTTGTTTCTCTCTTTTTTTTTATTTCGACCGGAGTTGCTTCTTTCTATTTTTTCGGCGTCGGCTCTTGGTGATTGCGGCCATGGCTACCGGCGTTGGTTCTTGGTTGCAGCCCTTCGTTTTTTTTTATATTTCGGCCGGAGTTGCTTCTTTCTATTTTTCCGGCGTCGGCTCTTGGTGATTGCGGCCATGGCTGCCGGCGTTGGTTTTTGGTTGCAGCCCTTCATTTTTTTATTTATTTATAAATAATTACATATATTTAAGCTTATTGTATTTTTTATACTTACTGTTTTTGGTTGCCTGCAGCTTCGTCTCCCTGCGACTATCAATCCCGATCTGCTGAGTTGGTGACTCATAGGTATCCTTCCTCATTTCTCCTCATTTTGGCGTATTTACAGTGGCGCCATTTTGCACATTTTGAGAGGAAATTTTATTTTTGTTTGTTTGTTTGTTGTTTTTTTTTTGTGGTTGGTGTTTGCATTGGATGGTTGATGTGTGGTGGGTGGTGCTTGGTATGAATATGTTGCTGTTTGGGAAATATGTGGCTTGTTGGATATATTGTTGGGGGCTTGCGGTTGTGTTGTTATTGGGTGTGCTGTTGGGTGTATTGTTGATGGTTTGTGGATGCGTTGTTGGAGGTTTGTGGATGTATTGTTGTTGGGGGAAGTAGATGGGTAAAAAACATATGGAACCCGTGAGGAAACGACGTGCAGTTGGGGGTAGGAAGGTTGACAGCCCTCTTGCGGGTTCTCCTTCTCACATCTCTATTAGCGAGGGGGATAAGTCCCCCCTGACTCCTCGAGGAGTTGTAATTCTCGTTCTGAGCCTCCTCCCCTTAGGATTACTCCTCGTGTCAGCCCACGTTTTCCCAGTAAACGGCCGACCCCCTAACCTAAGAAAAAGAGTAAGCCATCTAAGCCCAAGGTTCCTGCTCGTTCCTCGGAGCAGCCTCCCACATCTTCCCCTGCCACACCTTCAAAATCCGGCAACCTTTTCTCCCTAGGCATTCGGAGGGCCACTTTGGGGGACCTGGAATAAATTAGAGCTAAGTATAATATTCCTCAATTTGTTCAGCTTAGGGTACCCCATGCAGATGAGCGGCCCGAGTGTCCGCAATTTGGCGGGATAGCTCTTCATATTGACCTTTTTGACCTAGGACTTCGCCTCCCCCTCCAGCTTTTTTATATGAGAATGTTTAGTTACCTGGGGGTAGCTCCTGGGCAGCTGTCCCTTCCGGGGTGGAGGACGCTCACGGGCTTACAGATGTTATGGTTGGAGGTCGTGAAGCGCGACAATTCTGTTCGGGAGTTGAGGGGTCTTTACCAATTTAAAAAACCTAAGAGCCCCGGCGTGGCTTACTTCTCCCCTTGGGGTGACCACGGTCATATTGTTGAGGGGAACCCCGCCTTGAAGAAGGGTTACCGAAAGTGGTAGTTTGTTGCCGAGGGTAGGTGGGGGACCGAAATTCTAGGCAAGAAGGGTGACCCCATGGCGGTTCTCAATTCTTTCAATGCTGATTGTAAGTATCTCCCTTACTCATGGTTCTTTATGGTAATCTTTCACATGAATGTCTCGCTAACCTTGGGTTTCTATGCTTTTGCAGGTGTGACATGGGCTAAATGATCATGCCCAATTCAGGAGGTGGGGAGGGAGGTGAAGAGGTTTGTGGATAGACTCCGTAGTACACAGAAGGGTAGTGATGTGCTGGAGGAGAGTAGATTGTGGAGAGCAGAACTGATTGATCGAAGTCCTCCACCTGCTCGTGGGGGTGACTCATATATGGCTCGGGTGTCAAGGGGTACCCTGTTATTATCTACGGGACTGGGGTACCCCGTCATCATCGCATCTTAATTTTGCTCCCCCTCTTTTCATTTCCCATTTTTGCTTTTGTAGTTCTTAGTACTTGTCCGACTAACATGACTTTTGTGCTTTGGTGCAGCTATGGAATCGGCGGGGGACACTTTTGACGCCTTTTTCCAAGCGGTAGTGGGAGGTGCTTTCAGATCTCAGGATTCGACCGTTCCCCTGAAAGGCTCCCGTCCTCCTCGAGCTCCCGGTACAAAGGGAAAGTCTCAGGGTACCTCTCATAGCGGGTCGAAGGGTACGCCACGCTCGAAGAAGAGAAAATTCGGGCTGGTTTCCGCTTTCCCTGAGGAGTTGCGCGAGGGTGATCTAGACCCGGCTTCAAACAAGGAGGTTCACACTTGGCTCAGTGTTTTTACTACTCCACTGAAAATGTTACCTCCGAGGTTGCCGAGGAGAATGACAAGATGAGCTTGAGCCAGCGCTATGGCCAAGCGCTTAGGGTTACCCAGGAGGTAGACTTTCCCAGGGTACCCTGGGTGTACCCTTCAAAATTTTTTTTTATTCTATTGGCATACATATATATTTAATATGTCTTTTATGACCCGCATGCATCTTTTCTCCTCAGCCACTGCCTTCCGGACCTTGACTCCCTTGTCGCCGCCCAGTCAGAGGTTGACAAGCTAAGGGGTGAGCTCCAAAGCCGCCAGCTCGAGAGGATCAACTTGCTCGAGAGGTCAAGACTTTGCATGAGCGCATTACTGACCTATCGGGAGAGAAAGCTCGGGTGGAGAAGGACCGAGACGAGTTGAGGGCCACCAACGATGATCTGTTATCCCGACAAAAGACGATGGCGGAGGATGCGTTCTCACTTATCATGTCGGAGGTGTGGAGAGTGGATCCGGAATTGGAGGTACGCCGCGTGCAGAAATTCGTCAATAAGGCCACAACTTTGAAGACGATTACGGAGAGGAAGAAGTCTTCCCAGGCACGGTCGGGTACTTCTTCCGAGTCGCTTGGGGTACCCCGCGCGCTTCAGCCATTGCCTGCTTCGGATGCCCCTACTTCGGCTACTCCTATTCCGGGTACCTCGGAGTCCTCTGTTGGTCGCCCTCTGGAGACGGATGTTGGAGATGGCGTTCCCCCCTCGGTGTACTCTTTTTTCACTGTGCTCTTGTTTTTCGGATCTATCCACATTTTGACATTTGGACCTTGTTTATTTCTTTTTGCTTTCTTAGGATATTTGTATTATTGGGAATTCTCTTTTGTCATGATACTATGCTACCAAGTTTTTCTTCTACTTTGCATGCTTGTCATTCCACAAATGAATGCTTAGCTAGACTGCTATCTCGTACATTTTCAGGGTACCCCTTTTTTCTGAAATGGGGTACCCCCGGTACTTTATCAAATATTCAACATCAAGTGCTTTTTTTTTTTTTTCTGAAATGGGGTACCCCCTGTACCTTACACAGATCGGTGAATCTGGTGTCTGCCTTTCTCGGCAACCATGGCAGATTTCTCTCAAACGCGTAATCAAAACATTATCGCAACATCTTTGATCAAACGTTGAAAATGCAATTAGTCCAACCAATCACTTTCTTATTCTTTTGAAATTCTCTTCGAATTTTTCAGATAGCTTACCCCCTACTTTGCTCAAGTAAGAGGACGGAGGTGTGTGTGTACTCATACCTAAGCTGAACCTCGTGGCGCTAGGGTATGCCGGTTTTACTCCACCCTCGGGTCCTCTTTGACCCTCCCTCTCTTTGTTTAGGTAGCTTCACTATGCTTCCGCAGAAAGGCTACCCCTGGGCTGTTTATTCTGTTGCCCATCTTGGCGTTGCATAGATCGTCACAATCTAGGCATATCAGGTACCTTGGCTGGTCCTGTGACAGGTTAGTCATAATTGACAAGCGTATGTCGAGAATTGCATATATCCAGATGCGAGGGTATATTAATGGCGATAAATGAATATAATCCGCATTCTAAGATCGAAGTGGCGAAAAATAGAGAAAGAACCCACATCATATTTGTTGAGATAGAAAATACATTTATAAATAACGAAAGCGTTGATCAATACATGACTTAGCTTTGTTATCCTGAGGATAATGTGAGACCGCAAGACCTCCTACCTTTTTCATTTGAAAATTAAAGAAACTCTAAAGTTGCAACTGACCAACATAGGGCATTTGGGGTACCCCATTTGGCATACCACCAAAAACATTAAAGAAAGCATTAAAGAAAATAAAAGACTAAATGTTAAGACACTGTCCTTTAGTAATATTTCTGTAGCATCGCAGCGTTCTAGGGGTGCCTCACAATTGTGCCATCCATGTGGAGTAGCCTGTATGCACATGTCCCAACGGGTTTGTCGATGCGGTAAGGTCCTTCCCAATTTGCCCCAAAAGTGCCTTCGCAAGGTACCCTCGTGTTTTGAGTTACCCTTCTCAAGACAAAGTCTTTTTTCTTGAATGATCGAGGGTGTACCTTTTTTTCATATAGACCCGAAATGCGATGTTGATGTATGGCTGCCCTCAATTCTGCTCTAGCCCTTTTCTCAGCCACCAAATCAAGGTTTGAAGCGACCAATGAGGTGTTCTCGGCCTCATCAAAGTATTCAACCCTGTGAGAGAGTACCCCGAATTATGCTGGAATCACTGCGTCAACACCGAATGTGAGGGAAAACGGGGTCTCCCTAGTGGAGGTGTTTTGAGTAGTCCGGTAGGCCCATAGAACCCCAGGTAGCTCGTCTACCCATGCTCTCTTTCTTTCTTCTAGCTTCTTCTTCAGGATACCTTTGATAATCTTGTTAACGACTTCAACTTGCCCATTAGATTGGGGGTGGGCAGGTGAAGTAAATCGGTTGGCTATCCCCAACTCCGAACAAAAGTTTCGAAATTTTTCATTATCGAATTGCTTACCGTCATCACTGACAATTGCATAGGGGATCCCAAATCTGCAAATGAGATTCTTCTAAATGAATTCCGTAGTTTTCCTCTCTATGATACTTGTTAGTGGCTCCGCTTCTACCCATTTTGTAAAATAATCTATTGCCACGATTGCATGTTTTGCTTGCCCCTTTCCGGTAAGTAACGGGCCAATGAGATCCACTCCCCATATAGCGAAGGGCCAAGGGGAAGATATAACTGTTAGCTTCTCTGGGGGTAGGTGGGGTACTTTGGCGAACCTCTAGCATTTGTCGCAGCTTCGTACCATATTCTTGGCATCCTCCCTCATGGTTGGCCAGTAGTACCCCTGACGGAGAGCTTTTTGCGCCAGTGATTGTGCTCCATAGTGATTGCCACAAATTCCCTCATGTATTTCCCTCATGACATACTCGGCCTCTTCGCTTCCCAAGCATTTAAGGTAAAGAAGAGTGAACCCTTTTCTGTATAGGGTATCCTAGACCAGGCAATACCGCGCAGCTTTGTACTTTAGTCTTCTTGCTTCACTTTTATCTGAGGGGAGGTCTCCGTCTTTGAGGTACCTTATGATAGGCTCCATCCAAAGTACCTCGTTAGACAGTGATCCTACTTCCAATGGCTCTAGGAGGCCAAAGCTGGGTGCGGGTATGTGTTCTATCGTAATGGGGCTAGATAGCTGGGCTACCCCAAGGGATGCCATTTTTGCCAGGGTGTCGGCTTCGTTGTTCTCCATTCGGGGTACCCTTTCCATCTTAACCTCGCAAAATTAGGACATCAACTCTCTGGTTTTTCCGAGGTACCCCTTCATGTTTTCCTCTTTCGCTTGATACTGTGCGGTAATCTGGCTTACCACCAACTGGGAGTCGCTCTTGATGTGTACCATTTTTACTCCCAAAGCCTTCGACATCCTCAGCCCCGCTATGATGGCCTTGTATTCGGCTTCGTTGTTTGAGGCCTTGAATCCAAATTGCAGAGCGTAGTATATTTTCACCTTATTCGGGTCAATTATAATAACTCCCGCACCACTTCCGTGTGAATTAGAGGAATCGTCTACATATATTTCCCAGACCTGCCCCCCTTCATCGGTGGATGGGGTATCCGACAGGTACCTCAGCTCACCTTCGCCACTTGAATCACTGGCAAATTCCGCAATGAAATCAGCGATGGCTTGGGCTTTAATCGCCGAATGAGGCTTGAAGATGATGTCGAACACACTTAATTTAAGGGACCATCGGAGAAGCCTTCCGGACATGTCTAACTTTTGGAGGACTTGCCGAAGGGGAAGATTGGTGACGACTGCAATGGTGTGAGCTTGAAAATATGGTTTGAGCTTCCGTGCGGAGACAACCAATGCCAAAACGATCTTTTCAGAGGTGGGGTACCTCTTTTCGGCATCAACCATAGCCTTACTAGTGTAGTAAATAGGTCGTTGTACCCCATTATCATTCTCTCGGAGTAACACAGAGCTGGAAGCATGCTCGGATACGGCGAGATACAATAGAAGCACCTCTCCCGACTCAGGTTTGGCAAGTAGTAGAGCATTCACGAGGTACCCCTTCAGCTCTTGGAAAGCCTCTTCGCAATCGGGTGTCCATTGGAGCTTCTTGTCGGCCTTCAAAGCTTTGAAAAAAAGCTTACACCGGTCGGTAGCCTTGGAGATAAAGCGGCTTAGGGCAGCTACCCGGCCTGTCAAGCTTTGAACCTCCTTGATGGTGCTTGGCGATTTCATATCAAGAACTGCACGAATTTTATCAGGGTTGGCTTTAATCCCCGTTGTTGTACCATGTGTTGAGTGTTAGAAAATGCATATTTATAAAGGAGAAAATCGTCATTTTATATATCAAGTCTTACTAACAACCTTTACTTTTATGTGTTTAAGTTTCTTGTAATTTAATTATGTGTGTTTTATTTTAATTAAGTATTTTATGTATTTTAGGGGCATCATAGTCATTTCACAACAAACGAGAGATCAAATGGCAAAACAGACATCATTTTTGAACTCAGGACGGCCGAAAACCTTAGGAGGAGCATAAAAGGAAAAATGACATTGTTCACATGTACGGGTAATGTCTACGTTACTGTTCACATAGATGGATCGATGACGTGGCATTGACCGATGATGTGGCATTGACTGATGAGGTGTCATGATCCTGTTGGACTAAAATTCTTATGTACTGTTGATGGTGACGTGGCAGCATATTAGTGGACCAAAAAACGCGCGTACGGTACATGCAACACATGAGATTATTACTGTGTAAACCGCGTTACTGTTCAAACCGAGTGCAAACCGTGTCACTGTTCAAACCGTGGTCAAACCATGTTACTGTTCATGCATACTGTTGACTGTACTGTTGACTGATGACGTGGCGCAATTCTGAGCGTCCAAACTGTTTTTAATCCGATGGCCATGATTTACTCGATGTATCTATAAAAAGGGGGCCTCCCCCCCTAATTTGGCACCTCTGAATTCATTTTTGGGATCCATTTTCCGTAATTCCTTCTCCATCTTGTATTTTCTACATATTTTAATAAATTTCCATTTTGCCCCTAGTTCAATCATGAGTGGCTAATTTTCTTTCAAACTTGGGTTGAAGGTGAAGTCTCAATATGTGTCATGGGCTTTATTTGGTAAATTTATTTTCTCTTCCCCTCTAGTTTTTGTGAATGTTTTGACTTCTCGTTGACAGATAATAATAATTTTATCTAGTACCGCCCTGGTTTCACCGGCTCCCTAGTATAAGGTTATTATTATTTGGCACGATAAGCCCTTAGCACCATATTTATTAGAGCGTGGTTCATGAGGTGTGGATTCCCCCCTCATGATTGAATTGGTATTAATAAGGAATATTTAGCCCATGATGCATGTTGATACGGATTCAGATACCCAAGTACGTCATTTCAATAGAATTCTCTTCAATTTATTCTTGTCATTTCAATTCCAATTTTAGAATTTATTCTCGCCATTTTAATTTAAGTTTTAGCATATTCCAAATCATTTCCACCACAAATCCAATCACCTCATACAAAATTAATTCTATATATAATTAAAATCCACCTCCTCGTGGGATCGACACTCGTCACCATTGATCTATACTACAATAGATTCGTGCGCTTGCGAGTTCAATAAAATTTACACAACAAGTTTTTGGCGCCATTGCCGGGGAGGTAGGTAATTTTAATTCATAGAATTAATTTTTGTGAATATTTCCATTTAATTGTTTTCTTGATTTTTTATTAAAAAAAAAAGGTGAATATACATTTAAAGGTTAGTATTTCTTTTCTTTTTCTCTTCTTTCAAATTCTGTAATTTAATTTTCAATTTATTTTTCTTTTTAAATTTTTTTTTGGTTTATCTTATTAATTTATTTTTAGTTAATTTATTTCACGTATTTGTTTTTGTGTTTTTATAGTAAGGTTGTAATAGCGCAATAAGGTTAGTATCGTAATTTCTCATTCTTCTTTATTTTTATTTGTTTTGTTACCATCTCTATTTTTATTTTATTTGTTTTGTTCCCATTTATTTTTGTGTTTCTTGCATGCATGGTCGTAGGTCATTATTACCTAATCTTGAACCTATAGACCTTGAATTTGAGAAAACACTTCGCACACACAAAAACGTTAAAAATAAAATGGATTTACAAGCACCACAAGAGAGGCCATTTAAGGACTACTTCAGTCCTTTAGCCAATTTGAGCACATCATGCATACGATACCCAAATGTAGCTACTAGGAGTTTTGAATTAAAACCTAGTGTGCTAAATTGTCTCCCAACATTCTATGGCTTAGAAAATGAGGACCCATATAATCATCTGAATGATTTTCATGCTATTTACCAAACCTTTAAATACAAGAATTTTTCAGACGATGATGTTAAATTTAGACTATTCCCATTTTCTTTAAAGGATAGAGCTCGTTCATGGTTAAATACTTTACCTGCTAATAGCATTACATCATGGGAACAAATGGTTACGAAATTTTTAAATAAATATTTCCCATTGCATAAAACCAAAACTATTCGCAGGGAAATCTCGGAGTTCACTCAGAGAGATGACGAGCAGTTTTTCGAAACATGGGAGCGATTCAATGGGCTACCCTTGAAGTATCCACATCATGGGTATGAAAAATGGCACCAATGCCAATACTTTTTGGAGGGCTTATTGCCGAATGTGCAAGAATGGCTAATGACAACAAGTGGAGGAGAGCTAATGTCAAAAAGTGCATCAGAGATTTGGGAATTCTTCCAGCGATAAGCAGATAATTCCCAACAACGGAGTCGATCACTCAGAAATACTAGAAGGATTAAGGGAGTAAATGCGGTTCAAATTGGCGAGTCAAGTTCAGAAATTAAAGAAGTCAAAGCGATAATTGAAGGTCTCTCTCGACAAATAGCATCGTTATCGACTGCTAAATCAACAGAGCCACATGACCATGACTCATACTCAGATCAAGCCAATGCCATAGGTGTAATGAGAAAACCATCGAATTACAACCCATACTCCAACACATATAACCCTAGATGGAGAGACCACCCCAATTTTTCATGGTCTCAAGGATTCCAACAGAATGGACCAACAGCTCCAGCTCCACCAATGCAACCAATTGCTCAAAATCCTCAAGCCTCTCAGCCCCCATTTAGACCATTCAATCAGAACCAGAACTACTCTCAACCCAGACCATGGGAGGATGCATTCCAGAATTTCAGGAATGTTACTCACTCCACGATTGAGCAACAGAACCGCACCATTGATGGACTACGAAATGAGTTGAGAGCGGGCTTCAACTCACAAGCCCAATCAGTTTCAAGCCTCGAGAAGATGGTGGGACAACTTGCTTCTTCAGTTCAGACCTTGGCAATGACTGTTGAGAAAGGTAAATTTCCAAGTCAACCAGTGCCTAACCCTAAAGGAGTGCATGAAACAAGTACCAGTTTACCACAGCAGCATGGAGAGGTCAAAGCCGTCATGACCTTGCGAAAAGGAAAAGAAGTCAACAACAAAGTGGAGATGCCGGTAACAAAAGAAAATCAAATTGTACCTGTGAGTGTTGAGGACTCATCACCAGAGGAGAAAGAAGAAACCAACCCACGAGAATATGTTCCCAAAGCTCCATTTTCTCAGAGGTTAGCTAAAGGAAAGAAGGGAAAATCCACAGGTAAGATTTTCGAAATCTTCAAGCAGGTAAATGTCAATATCCCTTTACTTGATGCTATAAAGCAAGTTCCATCTTATACCAAGTTTCTTAAAGATCTGTGTACTAAAAAAAGAAACATGCATGTTCAAAAGAAGGCATTTTTAACAGAAAACGTTAGTTCTATACTCCAACATAAAATTCCTCTAAAATGCAAAGACCCAGGCTCCCCCACTGTCTCATGTAGCATAGGGAACCACACAATTGAGAATGCTTTGTTGGATTTAGGAGCTAGTGTAAATTTGTTGCCTTACTCTGTTTTCGTGAAACTTGGACTGGGAGAATTACATCCAACTCCAGTGGTGTTACAGCTTGCAGATCGGTCCACGAAAATACCTCGTGGTATTGTGGAGGACGTGCTTATCCAGGTAGACAAGTTTTATTTTCCTGTTGATTTCATTGTAATTGACACTCAACCAATACAGGATTCAAGAAAGCGCATCCCCATTATTCTAGGCGACCTTTCTTGGCAACTGCGGATGCTCACATTCAATGCATGACTGGAAATATGCAGTTGTCCTTCGGCAACATTGCCGAACAACCTCACAATACAGATGATGGAATTATTGATGTGGATTTAATTGAAGCATTAGTTGATGACACTTTTGTTTCAAACCTTAGTGATGACCCTTTATAAACATGTTTAACTCACTTTGGTTTGAATTTTGATATTAACAGATCGGTCGATGAGGTCAACGCCCTACTTGACTCAGCACTATCCATGGACACTAATAAATGGAAGTCAAGAGTTGAACAACTAGCACCATCAGAGAAGAAACTCATCCCATCATTAGAATCACCACCGCAACTCGAGCTCAAACCATTGCCCAACACTCTGGAATATGCATTTTGGAGGAAGAAAGTACTCTACCGGTAATCATCTCAGTATCCCTCAATAACGAACAAAAAGGTAAGTTGTTGGATGTTTTAAAAGAGCACAAATGAGCATTAAGATGGACCATAGCAGACATAAAAGGTATAAATCCAGTAGACTGCATGCATTATATTCACCTTGATGGAAATGTTAAATCTACTAGGGAAATGCAACGTCGGTTAAATCCTAATATGAAAGAAGTGGTTAGAACTGAAGTCTTTAAGCTATTAGATGCAGGTATCATTTATCCCATTTCTGATAGTTCATGGGTCAGTCCTGTACAAGTTGTCCCCAAAAAGTCAGGAGTCACTGTAGTTATGAATGTCGATAATGAATTGATACCAACTAGAGTAACTACAGGATGACGTGTATGCATTGATTATAGGAAGTTGAATTCTGTCACACGTAAAGACCATTTTCCTTTACCATTTATCGATCAAATGCTTGATAGATTAGCAGGCCATGAATTTTATTGCTTTCTAGATGGCTACTCAGGATATAATCAGATTCCCATAGCACCAAAAGATCAAGAGAAGACTACTTTCACTTGCCCTTTTGGCACTTTTGCATAAAGGAGGATGCCATTTGGATTATGTAATGCACCTGCTACATTTCAACGATGCATGTTGAGCATTTTTTCTGATATGGTTGAACGATTCCTTGAAGTCTTTATGGATGATTTTTCTGTCTTTAGTGACTCGTTTGATCAATGTTTACGTCATCTAACACTAGTTCTGCAGAGATGTATCGAGAAGAATTTGGTCTTAAATTGGGAGAAGTGTCATTTTATGGTAAAACAAGGTATTGTTCTCGGTCACATCATTTCGAGCAAAGGTATTGAGGTTGACAAAGCCAAGGTGGATCTCATTTCTAATCTTCCTCCACCCAAAACAGTCAGAGAAGTAAGATCTTTCCTTGGGCATGCTGGTTTTTATAAACGTTTCATTAAAGATTTTAGCAAAGTTTCTAGACCCTTATGCAATTTACTTGCTAAGGATGTACCTTTTATCTTTAATGATTCATGTCTTGTGGCTTTTGAAAAATTAAAGCAATTGTTGACATCATCACCCATCATTCAGCCCCCAAACTGGAGCTTACCATTTGAGCTAATGTGTGATGCATCTGATTATGCAATAGGAGCAGTATTAGGGCAAAGAGTTGATCGGATTCCCCATGTTATTTACTATGCTAGTATGACATTGAATGATGCACAGTTGAACTATTCAACTACTGAAAAAGAAATGCTAGCAGTAGTGTCTGCATTGGAAAAATTTTGATCTAATCTCATTGGTTGTAAAATAATTGTGTTCACAGATCATACTGCTCTTAAATATCTTCTCACGAAGAAAGATGCAAAAGCTAGACTAATTCGTTGGGTGTTACTTTTGCAGGAATTTGACTTGGAATTCAAAGATAAGAAAGGCACAGAAAATGTTGTGGCAGACCATCTCTCTCGTCTCCATTTTGACACAATTACAGAGCCATTAACATTGAATGAGTCATTTCCAGATGAACAATTAATGAGTGTGGAAGTATTACCTTGGTATGTTGATATCGTTAATTATCTTGTTACAGGTCAACTTCCAGAGCATTGGACAAAGCAAGAGAAGGCTAAATTCTTTGCCGAAATAAAGAATTTCTTTTAGGATGACCCGTATTTGTTCAAGTATTGTGCAGATCAAATTGTCAGACGATGTGTCCCAGAAAGTGAAATTCACAATATCCTTTCATTATGCCATGAACAAGCTTGTGGAGGCCATTTCAGTGCTAAGAAAACAGCTACAAAAGTTTTACAATGTGGTTTCTATTGGCCAACTATATTTCGAGACGCTTACACTTTCTGTTCTTCATGTGATAGGTGTCAACGAATGGGGAGCATTACACGAAGGAACATGATGCCACTAAATCCAATTTTAGTGGTTGAGATTTTTGACGTATGAGGTATCGACTTCATGGGACCCTTTCCCCCTTCTTTTGGCCATCAATTTATATTGGTTGCTGTTGACTATGTATCGAAATGGGTAGAAGCAATTCCATGCAGAACCAATGATCACAAGGTGGTGATAGGATTTTTGAAAAGCAACATTGTTTCACGCTTTGGATTCCCTCGAGTGATAATCAGTGATGGTGGTGCCCACTTTTGTAACAAAGCATTCAAGGCTCTTTTGACGAAGTATTCAATCACTCATAAAGTGGCGACCCCATATCATCCGCAAACCAGTGGCCAAGTGGAGATCTCCAATCGAGAAATAAAGCACATATTAGAAAAGACGGTGAGGCCGGACATAAAAGATTGGTCATTAAGACTTGATGATGCATTATGGGCATATAGAACGGCTTTCAAGACCCCGATTGGGATGTCACCCTACAAGTTAGTGCATGGAAAAGCTTGCCACCTACCTGTAGAACTCGAGCATCGTGCATATTGGTAAAAAATTAAGGACCTAAAGAACGGTGTCACGTTTAAAGTTAATGGTAAAAAATTAAAGCCGTATCTGGAGTGCCAACCACATGGAGAAGACACCGAAATAAATTTGAGTGACCCACCAGATTTGAATTGATTTTTTCTTCTTCTTTTCTTTTCGGTGGTTTGATTTTTCTTTCTTTCTTTTTATTATTCTTTTGCTAAATTGAAATTATTTTTGCATAAGTGTGTTTGTTTTACCATTAAATTTTCTCTTATCATTGTTAATCATGAGTACCATACGTAGATCGTTCCTCCTGAACATTCTTAAACCACTTCAACGTATCAAAACTCATCTCAAAAGGCAGATTCAATTTTGTAAAACACATCGCATTTGGGCTCTATAACCACCAGAGTTAGTAGCCTATGTTGAGGATTTAGAAAGCCAACTCAGAAATATTGAGAGAAGTGTTTACGACATCCAGTTGGAGCTTGAGGTAAATTCAATAAGAGGACGATTTTAATTTTCTTTGTGAGTTTTAATTTATTTTTCTGTTTGTGTGCTTTAGTTTGTTACCCCGGTAAAGTGGCGGATAACGGTACTCCGTGACAATCAAGTCGGTTACTTCAGTTTTCCCATAATAACTGATATTCTGAGGCGAAGGTATGGACAAAACCGAGATTCTAGCGAAGCTTCACAAGCGATTCCCTTCACTTCCTCAGAATGCCCACCTTACGATCTATAAAGCTCGGTCCGAACGCATGCGATTGCTCATGAGGAATAACATACCTGCTGACATCCGTTGGTTAATCGAGGCGAAAGTACGATTGGCAGATGAGTTACCTCCAAAATTTATTGCATACATGCCTAGTTGTGGGAAAGGAAATTATGCAAGAAAACGACGAGCTCGAAGAATTTCTGTTGCTTGTCATAAGTGTGCCAGAATGAGTTGCAATAAAAACCCATGTTCTTTAGGAATGATGTCTGATAACAGAGAAGATAAGATTCAATTCATTAGGGATGGCTTGAATAAGGAGTCATTGGATGATATCCTTCTGTCTCTTGAAACGCATCCCAGTGGATATGTGCAAGGAGCGATTCTCCAGTTATGACCATTATTCCAGAAAGAGCATGCACGATATAGTCTCGGGAATCTGACTTTAAACGACCATGTTTGCCAGTTTATAAGAAAACTAGATGGGAAGCCCATCCTCGACCCATAGAGGGCGTTCAAGCCGTTTCTAGATGTAAAACCAGAGGAAGATGTGAGCCACAGTCGCAACTACCTGTAAATATCCTTTTACTTTACTGTTATTTTATTTCATTTCACTGTTGTTTTATTGTTTGCATTATTGCCTTTAATAATTTTATTACTGTTTGTTATTTCCTTTTTACTGTTTTCGTTTTGACTATTGAGCCATATGCTTTACACGTTATTTGACACTGACATGCCACCTCATACACAGTTGTGATCCACTGTCACCAAGATCCTTAAATATGACTTTTTGTTAAGCACTCACAAATTGTTTTTTGAGAAATATTCCAATGGCAGCTACTCTCAATATACAATTCAAGAACATTTGTGTGCTTTCTGGATTTACCTATGGCAAACATAAAAAGTTTGTTGATGCAGCCATAGATCTTGGTCGAAGCATAGCAGAGAGAAAATTACACTTGGTGTATGGATGAGGTAACCGAGGGTTATCAAAATTGGTCTCAGAAGCTGCTTTTGTCAAAGGAAGCCAAATGTTAGGCGTCATTCCAAGAG
Organism: Citrus australasica; assembly: GCA_029618585.1. Taxonomy (NCBI): domain Eukaryota; kingdom Viridiplantae; phylum Streptophyta; class Magnoliopsida; order Sapindales; family Rutaceae; genus Citrus; species Citrus australasica. The sequence continues at coordinate 11,074,645 of JARCIV010000009.1, read as the reverse complement.
TCCTAAAACCTTTGGGCAGTGTGTATGACTCATCGACTGGAGAAGAGTTAGTCGTCTCAGGTATGAAAGAAAGAATAACTGAAATGCTTAGGAGATCTTGCAACACTAGAGGCACTTATCACACTAGCATCTTGGGCCCATTTACACATTCACCAGAAACCCATCGGTTTGTTAAATGTCAATAATTTTTATGATGGCTTTATCGCATTTCTTAACCATGCAATAAAAAACTATTTCGTTCCTTCTAATGCGAAAAAACTTTTTATTTGTGCTCACACTGCTAATGAGCTACTTGATATGTTACAAGCTTATAAACCGGAGCCAGACCCCTGAAACTTTGTGTTGGAGCGTTTAAATGATGACGGTAACAATAGCCGCAGTAAGAAGTACAAAATAAATTTAACTCTCCGCCTGTAAATATTTTCTTTTGTGTTGCACCACCCAGGTGATGTCTTCTAAACTCTACTTCTTTCCTTTAAAACATTGAGGACAATGTTTCGTTCTGGTTGGGGGGAGGGAATAGTCGACAATTGTGGAATTGTACGGTACTATTCACATGTACGGGTATTGTCTACGTTACTGTTCACGGCACTGTTCACATAGACGGATCGATGACGTGGCATTGACCGATGATGTGGCATTGACTGATGAGGTGTCATGATCTTGTTGGACTAAAATTCTTATGTACTGTTGATGGTGACGTGGCAGCATATTAGTGGACCAAAAAATGCGCGTACGGTACATGCAACACATGAGATTATTACTGTGCAAACCGCGTTACTGTTCAAACCGTGTCACTGTTCAAACCATGGTCAAACCGTGTCACTGTTCACGCATACTGTTGACTGTACTGTTGACTGATGACGTGGCGCAATCCTGAGCGTCCAAACTGTTTTTAATCCGATGGCCATGATTTACTCGATGTATCTATAAAAAAGGGGCCTCCCCCGCTAATTTGGCACCTCTGAATCCATTTTTGGGATCCATTTTCTGTAATTCCTTCTCCATCTTGTATTTTCTACATATTTTAATAAATTTCCATTTTGCTCTTAGTTCAATCATGAGTGACTAATTTTCTTTCAAGCTTGGGTTGAAGGTGAAGTCTCAACATGTGTCATGGGCTTTATTTGGTAAATTTATTTTCTCTTCCCCTCTAGTTTTTGTGGATGTTTTGACTTCTCGTTGACAGATAATAATAATCTTATCTAGTACCGCCCTGGTTTCACCGGCTCCTTAGTATAAGGTTATTATTATTTGGCACGATAAGCCCTTAGCACCATATTTATTAGAGTGTGGTTCATGAGGTGTGGATTCCCCCCTCATGATTGAATTGGTAGTAATAAGGAATATTTAGCTCATGATGTATGTTGATACGGATTCAGATACCCAAGTACGTCATTTCAATAGAATTCTCTTCAATTTATTCTTGACATTTCAATAGAATTCTCTTCAATTTATTCTTGTCATTTCAATTCCAATTTTAGAATTTATTCTCGCCATTTTAATTTAAGTTTTAGCATATTCCAAATCATTTCCACCACAAATCCAATCACCTCATACAAAATTAATTCTATATATAATTAAAATCCACCTCCTCGTGGGATCGACACTCGTCACCATTGATCTATATTACAATAGATTTGTGCGCTTGCGAGTTCAATAAAATTTGCAAAACACTATGAACCCGAGAAACTTTCCCGAGGTAACCCCGAACGCACATTTTTCAGGGTTGAGCCGCATTTGGTGTCTTCTCAAAACAGTAAAGGTATCTCTGAGGTGCCCCAGGTGTTCCCCCGCATGCACCGATCTGGTAATCATGTTGTCGATGTACACCTCCATGGTGCGCCCGATTTGTTCCTTGAAAATTTTATTCACTAGCCGTTGATAGGTAGCCCCGGCATTCTTCAAACCAAACGGCATAACCTTCTAACAGTATAACCCACGGTTGGTGATGAAGGTCGTTTTCTCTTGATCGGGTTCATACATCGAAATTTGGTTGTAACCGGAGAAAGCGTCCATAAAACTAAGCATCTCATGCCCCGCTGTTGCATCAACCAATTGGTCCACCCGGGGAAGTGGGAAACTATCCTTGGGGCAGGACTTGTTTAAATCGGTGAAGTCCACGTACATACGCCACTTTCCGTTTGATTTCTTAACAAGAACAACGTTGGATACCCAATCGGGGTACACTGCTTCCCGTATAAACTTCGCTGCTAATAGGCGATCTACCTCCTGTTCAATTGCATCGTACCTCTCTTGGTTGAAGGCGCAACGCTTCTGTTTGACCGGTTTATTATGCTGGCTGACATTGAGTTTGTGACAAGAGAAAGAAAGTGGGATACCCGGCATATCTGAGTGGGACCAAGCGAATACATCGTGGTGCTCACGTAGGAAGGCGATGAGCTTCTCTCTTTGTTCCTCCGAGAGGTTGGAGCCTACTTTCACCGTCTTTGTCGGGTCGGTGGCACAAATCGAGACTGAAATAAGGTCTTCAACTGGGGTACCCCGTTTTTCATATTTCAATATTTGGGGATCCAAAGGTGCCTCAACTTCACATCTGGGCTCCTCCTGGTCCCCGTGGGGTACCCTCAAGCTATCCTCCGTAACTGCTTCTACCCCATTAGTGAAGACTCCAACTGTTTTCGCGGGTGGGCTACCTGAGGAGATTTTTTAAGTATTGCTCTCCGCTATCTAGCAAGTGCTCGCTTTGAGGGGGAAGGTGCGGGCTGGCTACCACTGAGGTACCCCTTCATCGGTGGATCGGAAGCTATTTGGTAAGTGACTCTGGAGGCCATGGAATAACATCCACGAGCCGATTGCTGGTCCCCTTTAATGGTGATAACCTCTTGGGCAGCCAAGACTTTCATGGCGAGGTAGTGCATGGATACCACCGCTTTAGTTGCTACTAAGAACGGCCTACCCAATATAATGTTGTAGGCACCCGGGTGATCTACAATAAGAAAATCAATCATATGAACAACACGGTGAGGTACCTTACCAAGTGTAACGGACAGCGTAATGATGCCCTTTGGTATAACCATATCTCCAGCAAACCCAATAAGAGGCGTAGCATAGGGGGTGATCTTTTGCAACTCAATTAATAGTTGATCCAAGGCGCTTTTGAAAATGATGTCAACGGAGCTGCCGGTATCTACGAGAGTTCTTCCTACCTTACCAGTGGCAACCTTCAACGTAATTACGAAGGCATCGTCGTGAGGGTACGAGATGCCCTCCGCATCTTTTTCTGTAAAAAGGATAGGCGGGGGATGGTGGGGTACCTTTGGTGTACCTCATTCATTAAGGTTGAGTTCTCTGCCAATATTGGTGGCTATCGACAACGATCGACAACGATCTACCATAGCCTTTGAAAGCCCTGCTAGATTAGCCCGCTAAAGTCGGTCCACCCATGATCATCCGAACATACACGCCTTTCTTATGTCCAGGGGGTACCTCTCGTTCAGGACTGTCATCAGCTACCCGCTTGCTCTTATCCTGCTCCGCGGACTTCCGAGCTTCTCTCATGCCAGCAACAAATTCTTTGAGGTACCCACTAAGAATCAAAGATTCAATTTCCTCTCGCAAAGTAAAACACTCGGTTGTGCTGTGCCCAAAGTCCTCATGGAACTCACAATATTTCAAGCTACGCTTCATGTTGGGATACTTCTTCATTGGCTTAGGAGGACGGAGGAGGCCACTATCCCGAATATTGTAGAAGATCTGCTTTGGGGATCGATTCAGTGGGTGGTAAGACTCGTACCTAGGCCTCGGTGGTGGCTCTCGCTGATCCGGTGGTGGCGATCTTGGAGGTTGGGGTACCCTTGAGGTACCGTAAGGGTTATACCCTCGTCCCCGCGGGGCAACCCCTGGAGGGCTCCGTGGTTGGGGTACCTGCGGTATTGGGGCTTTCGTCCTTTTGGGCTTCTCCTTGTTCTTTGTAACATCGGCCTTATCTTTTTGGCGCTTCAATTGATATTTCTCGTCCATCTCCACCTGCTGCAACGCCCGGAAACGGGCTTCCCCATATGAAAGTGGGCGCTTCTTTTGAAAAGAACGCCATAATTTGCCCAACCGTAAATTTTTCTCAAAATGGGTCAATGTGTATTGGTTCCCAAATACTCCGGTTCGCAGCACCTCTTGGTGGAAACGACTCACATACTCCGCCAAAGGCTCGGCTTCCCCTTGCTTGATAAAGGCAAGTTTGGAGGCTACCTTGTCTTGGGTGGAAGCGTAGGAAAACTCTTTAGTAAATTCGGATAACAATGGGTGTAGGGAAGATATGCTACCCGCTTTCAAAGAGCGAAACCATGACTTCGCGGGGCCTGTGAGTGTGTGTGTAAACATCCTACACATGGCGCTCTCATCTACACCCTTGATAAGCATTTGGTCGCGATATAGCTCAGCATGCTCCGAGGGATCAGTGGTACCCGAGTATTGGGGTAGCTGGGGCATGGTGAACGCCTCGGGGAGGATAGCCTTCCGAATCTCTATAGTGAATGGCGATTGGTAGGTCATTGGCGTTGGTGCAGCTGTGATGTTTTGCTTCTCGGAGAGGAGCTTTACTTGGGCTTCCAGGTTCTCCATCTTTTCCACAAGTTCGAAGGGTATCCTTGGTGTACCCGATGATGTCGCTGCCATTTGAGAAGCCCTTTTGGCATTTAACTTCTCACAGAGATCCTCGTGGGCACGCTTTGCACACCTCATACCCTGACTGCTGCGGGAGTTGCAAGAGGCGGTGGAACGATCGTCGCGAGAGCCCACGGTTTGAAACTTAGAACGAGTACCCGATGGCCTAGGCTTTGGCTTGCTGGCCTCGGGTACCCCTCTCCTGACCATAGCTTGGTCGTTCGCTTGAGGTGATGGAGCTTCTAACGCAACCGCCCTAAGTATTGCGTGGGCGAGATCCCTCAAAACGCTTGTGCGAAATAGGTTCCTCCTCTTGGCGAACACCCGTCGATTGCTTGACACCCTTGCCCTTGTTGATGCGGACTACCCTTCTTGCAGGATCACTACCTTCACTACTGCTGTCATCTCTCATCCTTGTAGGATCCCCCATTAAACCTTCGGGAGGTACGTCGGGTGCCATGTATTGGAGTACTCATAACAACTAGTTTGGTAATCGCGGTGGAGGCTTTTCGTGCGAATCCTCACAGACGGCGCCAATTGTTTTCAACTAATTTTGGGGTGGGAAAATCCAAAATCTATATTTTTGGGGGAGATGGGGTACCTCACTAGTATATTGTGTGCGGTGCGGTGTATCTGAAATTTGGGGGAGGTGAGAAGGGGAGAGAGAGTAGTAACAATGGCGGAAGGTCAGAAACAAAAGAGGTGTCCTTCAAAATGAGCTTCACGCCTGCAAAACAGTGAAATAAAGGTTAGAGGTGAAGCCGGGGTACCTCGGCGTTCACACTCCGACGCTCAAGTTAGCAAACTCAAGCTTTTATGGCAAAGAAAGCTAGCTACCCCTCTGTAAATTAGGGTTTAAGGTTGAAGAAAACCTATTTTCTCGAGTGTGAGTGTTGATGGTGAGTGAGAACATGATGGAGAATGAAACCTAGATGCCTTTATATATGGAGTACCTCAGCTGCCACGTGACATACCCTTTTTGGCTAACGTCCTTTTGCCGTTTTTATGATTTTTGGGCCCTTATGTGCATGCTCGCAGCGTATCTTATCATTTGGAGACGTGGCGCACGCTGAAGAGTGGTCCAGGGTACCTCTGTAGTAGTTGTCGGGTAGGCGATTGGGGACCACTATCCTTGGGACAGTGTCCTTTATTTTGGCAGAGGTGGCATGCGGCTGTCCCTCCTTTTAGCACATCGTTTTTTATTCCTAATTCTGACAAAATCAAATAATATCTTTTAGGAGGCAGAGACGTTTCTCAAGGCGGATATTTTTGGAGGATTCTCTTGCATCCGTTCTGTCGGGTACCTCGAGTTACGTGGGGTACCTCTCATCATTCGGGGTACCCCTCTTTGTGTGGGGTACCTCATATTATATGGGGTACTCCATTCGTGTGGGGTACCTCAGATTGTTCTGGAATCATTCCATTAATCGACACGTGGCGCTTTACTGCTTTTCCTATTTTTCCCTCAAACAATAATTATGATTCTAACTGCAATCAAACTCAATGTAACAATACAACAACATGACATCTTTAGATTATACTGTCTATTGGACTGAGTAGCTAGAGACATTAAGCTTTTGGCACAAGACTTTGTACACATTTCAATACCAGTTGCAGATGGTTTTTTCCAGGAAAATCAATAACTTGAGCTTTGAAAGTTTCAAATTTTATTTTACATTAAAACAAAAAATTTGACTTTCTAAAAGTACCTGGAGGAGGAGACGCTGAAGGAGAGTGGGAAAATTACAGCTACTGGTTTGCAGAGAAGCGGTGTCGTTTTACTTGTTTTGCTATGTTTCAGCGAGAGTGTAGAAGAGTTGTTGTAAAATGGCAGGGATTTGTAAAATGGAGGAGGAGACGCTGAAGGAGAGTGGGGGAATTGCAGCTACTGGTTTGCACAAAAGCAGCGTCGTTTTACTTGTTTTGCTGCGTTTCGGCGAGAGTGTAGAAGAATTGTTGTAAAATGACAGGGATTTGTAAAATGGAGGAGGAGAAATCTAGAAGAACGGGCTGAAGGAGGCGCTGCTCACGAGAGAGAATTGGGGGTTTTGTTACACGATTGGTTGTGGTAGTTTGGTTGATTTAGGTTTTTCATTAGGATAAGTTCGTAACTGCATATTAAAAAAGGCATATACGAGGAATTTTTGAGTATGGGGATATTTTTAGATAAATACCCAATTTTTGGGGTATACCACGGACAAATCCCTATGTTTACACCCCACCAAAGCATGATATTGATCCTTATAAGTAAAGCCACAATAAGGGCATGAAGGAACAACTAGAATTTTCCTTTTATGCAAATTTGAATAAGTGGGTAGAATATTGGAAAAGGCTCTCCAATAAAAGATTTTAATCTTGGATGGTAAAGACAAATTCCAAAAATACTTCCACCACTCTGTATTAGTATTGGAACTTGGGGGCAAGTCCTTGAGTTTCAAACGAAGGGCCACATAGGAGCCACTCTTCACTCTATATTGGCCACGCTTATCATATGCCCAGACCTGTTGATCCTCCAATGGCCTTTTGGGAAGTGGAATTTTCAAGACTTGAGTTGCATCTTCTTTGAGAAAATGATTTCTAATTAACTGTTCTTTCCAGCATCCTTCTTCGTCAATCAAAATGGCTACTCTAGATTGAAAAGGCAGGAGCTAAGGAGAGAATAGCTTAAATGTGCTAGGGCGGGGAAACCATCTGTGGTGATAAATAGAAACATTTTTACCATCTCCAATTCTCCATATCGAACCGGCTTCAATGACCCCTCCCCCCCATAAGATACTTCTCCATATATATGAAGGATTACTACCCAATTTACTCTCCATGAAGTTGCCTCTCGGATAGTATTTAACTTTAAGAACTTTGGAGACTAGAGAATGTGGATAAGAAATTAATCTCCAGTATTGTTTTGCCATAAGAGCTATACTAAAAGAGCTCAACACTCTAAAACCAAGGCCCCCATATTTCTTTGAAAGGCAAAGTTTCAGCCACAGCAACCAGTGAAAGCTTCTGGAGGATGAATTCTGACTCCACCAAAACTGTGATTAAATCATCACAAAAGCTGAGAGGGAGATTGAAGACACTCATTACATATGTGGGGATAGCCTAAGCAACAACTTTGATCAATACCTCTTTACCGACGCTTGAGAATAGTTTGGTTTTCCAATCTTTAATCTTGTGCCAAAGTCGGGCCTTCAATGTATTGAAGAAGAATTTTTTACTTCTGCCCAACATTGATGGAAGACCAAGGTATTGCTCATGATGAGAGACGACATAAAGGTTGAAGATATGTTTAATCGCCTCTCTAACGTTCCCTGGAGTGTTTGGACTGAAAAATAAAGATGATTTTTGAAAGTTGATGACTTGTCCAGATGTATTGCTATATAGATCAAACAACTCTTTTTTTGGTTTTGACTACGAGGTATCCTGGAGAGGGCCCCAACTGTGGGAGGCACCTTTAAACCCGTACTACAACCCAAACTAGAAGTCCCCGCTCGAATCGAGAGGCACATGTTCTCCCAACAAAGGCGACTTTCCTGCGACTCGAACTGGGGAGCAAACCCAGTCAAACCACTATCAAACAGCTCTTTAAATTGATTACATTGTGTGATTGATGCTTTGGAGAACACCAAACTATCATCAGCAAAAAATAAATGAGAGACAGTAGGGCCTTTGACACCAAACTTAATGCCATGAATGAATTTATGATTTTCGGGTTGGACCAATAAAGAAGATAAAGATTCTGCACATAGAATAAATAAATAAGGGGAAAGAGGACATCCCCATCATAACCCTCTTTGAGGCTTGACGAGGCCTCGAACTTCGCCATTAAGCAGGAAGGCGAATGTAGGTGACGTGATGCATTGCATTGTGAGACTTACCCACTGGGTTGAAAACCCGAGCTTACGCATACTGCCCTCTACAAAACACCATTCAATTCGGTCATAGGCTTTGCTTATATCAAGTTTACAGCAACCAACCCCTCTTTGCCCTGCTTCCTGCATCTGATTTTATGGAGACACTCGTTACCAATTATGATATTATCTGTTATTAGTCTTTGAGGAATAAAGGTTGATTGGTAAGGGAAAATTAAGTGCTCTAACACAGTTTTTAGTCGATTAGCAATGCACTTGGAGATAATTTTATAAATAATATTACACAAACTAATTGGTCTATATTCAGTTACTCTCTTAGGCTCCTTCACTTTTGGAATCAAGGCCACATATGTATGATTAATTAAGGATAAGTCTCCATCCCCATGCAACATCTCCAAACAAGCTGCAGTTACAGAATGGCCTACTATATTCCAATACCTCTGAAAGAAACCTGCTGATAAGCCATCCGGGACTGGTGCCTTTGAAGGATGCATTTGGAATAAAGTGACTTGAATCTGTTCTGGAGAAAACATCTTGTCCAGCTCCATCTTCATTTCTGCAGTAACTTTAGGCTCAATATATTGAAGTGCCAGCTCTACGGACTGTGCGGAAGGGTTGGATGATGTGAATAAATTCCGAAAATAATCAGAGAATTCATTTTCAATGGCGGTTATGTCCTCTATCCACTGATTATTGTTGTCCAAAAGGCCAACAATAAGATTTCGTTTCCGCCTACCTGAAGCCTTGGCGTGAAAATATTTGGTGTTGCGATCCCCTTCTTTAAGCCAAAGAGCTTTAGATCTTTGCCTCCAATATTTTTCCTCGTCCCGGAGAAAATCATCTAGCTGCTTTTCCACAGCTCTAATTTCGTGGGTGGGTCAGATTTTAAGCAAGTGAGTTTTATGGTCAACATTTGCAGGTTACGTTTCCTATCCCCAAATTTCTGTCTGCTCCATGCTTGCAATTTAGCTCGCACAGCTGTAGAATTGTGCAAATAAGTGGAGATGGAATTATAATTAGCTTCATTGTGGCTTGCATTCCACGCTTGCTCCACTATTTGTCTACATTCACTATAGTTGTTCCAGTAGTCTTCAAAAAGAAATCTTTTTCCCCAATGTTAGTCTTTTCTGAAAAAGAGAGGTTTGCCGCTTCCAAAATTCAACTTAAGATTGGAGAGTGGTCAGAGCCCCAAGCATCAATATTTGTCACTGATACAGCTGTGTAGACGGAATCCTTCCAAGAAGAAGAGGCCACAAATCTATCAAGTCGTTCTTGAACCAACCCCTCCTCTCTTCTATTGGTCCACGTGTGAGGATATCCTGTAGAGCCCGAGTCAGAAAGGTCATACACCTTAAGTGTTTCTTGGAATTCCAGCAAAGTATCAATGTATTGGAGTTGACCCCCCTGCTTTTCTTCCTTATGCAAAATTTGATTAAAAATCCCCTCCACATAACCAGGGAATAGAGGAGAGTGGAGCGAGTCTACGCAACAGGGTCCAGGTGTGTTTCTTTTCCACCTGCTCGGGATGGCCATAGATGCCGGAGTGTGAATCTCAACAAGTCATTACCGTTGGGAATCACGGTATCAATATGATGCTTGGAGTACGAAACAATTTTAAGATCGATATCTTTAGTCCAAAAGAGAGCCAAACCAACACCCAATCCATGCCAAGGCACCGAAAAACAGATAGGAGAGTTGAAGCTTATATTTCAAAAATTCAGATTGCTACAATATTAGGCTTAGAGTTTCGGAGAACTTCCTTGAGGTCAATTTCAAACGTTGATATGAACTCATTTTAGACTACTCCTCAAGTAATGAAAAGCTTAAAATACTCACAAAAAGTTAAATTATTGTAAACTTTAATTTGCTCCATTATTTTTATTAAAAAGACCAAAATTTTCATCAAAACACTTCCATTTTTTTCTTTATCCTAAGAAAGCAAAAATAAATTAAAATTTACAGTAATTTAAAAAATATTTTCAAAATTATCATTTCACAAAGAAGTAATCCAAAAATTACCCCTTCTTTATACCTACTAGATTTGAGTTTAATTTATAATGGGAAAGCAATGACAAGAGACATAAATGTCCATTAAAACAAGAACTGGCTAAACCATGCGGTTTTAGCTTCAAAATGTTCCGTGTATAGCTGTCCTTGGCAACGGAAAATTTTAGAGCCAATCAATCACCCAACACAAAGAGGGCTATCAATATCATCAACAATGAAGTAATTAAAAAAGCGAGGGGGGGGGGGAGAAGATCATCAACAATATCGTGATAAATAGATAAAGCAAAATAAAATACAAGGGAAGATAATCTTTTCTTGTGTTTGAATTTTTGTTGAATGATGTGCGCGAAAAGTCAGCGGCCTTTATACTGGAGGATTTGAAGCACCAAAAAGCAAGCGACAGGTTATTTCCAGATCTTAACAGATTTGTCATGACTCGCAGAGGCAACCATCCCAGTTACTGGAGACTGTGCTAGGGCTGATATCACACAATCATGTGCCGCGATTGTCATACACTTATTCTCAGCCATATTCCATAACTCCAGTGACTGTAAGAGAGAATGGTATGGAACCATGAACACAAGATTAGCAATCTATGACACGTTAAACACCATTATAGTCTCAACTATTGGGCCAGTTTAAAATCATGCAATGGATTTGAGTAACCCACAAAGGTTAAAAAATGATCTGTCCTCTGGAATTAAAATGAAATCATCCCCCCAGACCTATTGTACTGTAACAAGAGATGAAAGTTTTTTCCAACAAACACAAAATATTGACAGTTTCAAATGCTAGATTTGTTGCATCATGCATAAACGCAATGGCAAAAAGTTAAATTGGAAATTTTACAGTCGTAGCTCAATTCCAAATTCCAAATTCCCAATGCAGCATCAGAGCAACGAAATGCTTTTTCCTTCAGGAAATGCAATTGCAGACAAAACTTAGCAAAACAGCTTAATGTTTATGGATCTTCTAAGATATATTGGGCTAGATGAAGAACACAGCAATCAAAATTCTCTGCAATTTAATTTAACAAAACAATGAAATTTAAGTTAAGATAAGAAGATCACCTGGTAGCCTCCAATGACCATGAGGGTGGGATAGCTTGGATGAAAAATACAAGAATGAAACTTGTTCCCACTGGAACTAAGCTCGTGAATGCACTCTCCTGTGCCCAATGACCACACTCTGACAGAATCTTGACTGACAGATGCCAAATATTCTCCATTTGTGTCCCAACACACAGAGTATATCTCAGTGGAGTGTCCCTGAGAATCAAAAGATTGTACTGTTTATAAGGAACTTTAAGATGAAAAGCATGTTGTAGAATTGTATTTTTCAAATTCCCCTGATGCGACAATTGCATTTCTACCTTGAAAGAGTGTGTCAGTCTATCTGTTTCAACATCAAAGATAGACACAACATTCTCGGACGCTGCAGCCAAGAGAAGTCCAAGTCTTGGCTGAAATCTTACTTGCACAGTACCGCCCTGATCCATCAAGCGATTCAGATTGGAAGACTATATATCTGATAAGCCTTCAAGAACATAAAGCAATAAAAGATGAAATTCAAGGCTAACCTTGGAAATACGAGCGCAGGAGTACTGACTTAGATTCCAGAAGCGAATCTCACTGTTTCCATCACATGAGCAGAAAAGGTCATTCTTCTTAGGGTGGAAGTCAAGGGACATCACGTGAGTGTTATGCCCTGTATAAGTCTGCAAGCAAAAGTTTGGCTGCAAGGATACACCAAAATAAGTGCCTATCATATTTGGTCTAAACATAAAATTTAAACAAAATAGTTGAATTGGCATCTCAAGATCAAAAGAAGGAAGAGAGTGAATATGTAGAGCATTCCTCCAAGAAAAAATAATAAGCAAAACTTTAAGAGCTATGAAACTTTTCAAAGAAGGTAAGCTTAGAAAGGAAACAGTAAGCTACATGGCACTTTTACAAAACCCCAAAAACATTTACAAAAACTATTTATGCACCTTGTATTAGAAAAGAGGCAAGAATTGCAACTTTTATGATGCAGAAAGGAGAAGAGTGTTCTAAAATTTACGGTCAAAATGCGAAAGAATAGTTTAGCAGAACTTAGAAAAGGCTCTCATACTGCCTCTGCAGCACATTCGACCAAAGCATGAAAAAACAGAGAGAGAGATAGAGAAGAAAAAGAAGAAGAAGAGAGAAGAAGAAAAAGAAGAAGAAGAGAGAAGAAGAAAAAGAGAAAAGGTAGAGAACATACTTTAGCAGCATCCCAAATTCGCACTGTCTTATCAAATGAAGATGTTGCTAGCTGAGTTGAATTTGGTCTGAAGCGAACATCAGTAATTATATGATTGTGATCATCTGGAGTGCATTCAGTTTGAAAATTTTCCATGTTCCAAACAACAACCTACTGACATAAATAAAAATAAGCATCCATATCATTTTTACTCTTATAAAATAAAAAATGGTTCATAATGTTTTGGCCAATGAAAGATTCTTCAGTGAAGCTTAAATATATAGAGGAATTTATCCCCCAAAAAGAAAAAAAATACATACAAGAATTCAATAACCAAATTTCTATAAGGCATATGTATGTATAATGACAACCAAAATTGTGTCACTGAAGTTCTACATGTACTTACTCAGAAACTAAAGAATTGACTGCCGAAAGGAATAAATATTTTGGTATTTGAAATAAAGAGAATTTAGACAAAGAATATTTATTCCAGCGATTTATTGAAAAAATCATGAAAATTTTTGTAATTTTAAGTGAGTACAAATTAGATTTATCAACTCTGAAAAATCAAAATTGTTATGGTTCCGACTTTTTCAAATTATTTTTCACATTTTTACTTCCTTTCAACACTCTCATATACAATTTACCCCACACATGAACAAGCAAATGCTTAGTCACCTCATTATGTCATGCTGCACATAAAGAGGATCTCCAGAAATGTAATTGAATCCCTTAAAAGATCAAGAAATCCATAACATGGCCTAGCAAAATCTATTTTAAATCCACAAAAGAAATGAATTTGTGGTATGTTTTCCGAAGCATTGTGAGGGATAAAGAGTGGAGTGGAAATGATTTACTTTCATAATCATTTCTTTATTTCTTTCCCCAAATGAGCTGTGCACTTAGCGTTCCTGTCTGGGTGCCGTTGGTGTTACACTTGTCTCTGCTGCTTTATATATTTATTGCAACTCATGTACTCAACCAGGACCAAAACAAACAAGGATAAAAAAGAAATTATAACTTTTAATTTTACAACTAGGAGGACCTTCAAGTGATCCATCATCTATGATCTTGTGATTATATCTCCTATCCAAAGGAGAATAACAAGACACACTATACCATACGATGACAAAATTAGAGAATGTGGTAAACAAGGTAAGGAAGATGATGTTACGCAAATAAGTACAAAAAGTGGACATGCACTTCAAGATCCAAGCTAATCATTTAAGCATTGCCTGTGGAGGCATTTGTATTTAACTTTTTGTTAAATGAGGAGAATTCATTGAGGATTAAACCTTAATGTTCCTCATAAGAGCAAGTGAAACAATTAAATACCAAAGAGTATAAGAGCATCTCCCAAATGTACATCATAAATATATGATATTTACCTTGAATCATGTGGTATGCAGGCAGCAATAGAAATACCAATCACTTGGCATAAAAGTAAAGAGTTGTGAGGAGTCACATTCAAATGTTTTATATATCAGCTAGACTGAATGATTTAACAGTTGCATGATCAAAGGGCTGTAATTCTGGTTAAACCTTTTCATAGTTTTGAGGTCAATGGTTACAACAACTTATCGCACCAGTTATCTTGTATCGCAATCAAGAATGGTCCACCTGACCTATTTCACTTTTATAAGAATTATTCAGGTGGGAATGCTGGGAGGCCTAGATTTTTATCTAATGGCAAATAGATTATGCTGACCAACTTTTTTCATTTCTTCAATTCTTTTACCTGTCAACACATCATCTTCCTTGTTCAAAAAAGAATATTTTATAAGGAATATCATAGAACAAGCACTATAAATAAATCAGGAATTTGGAATACTAACAGAGTACCTTTTTTCATTTTAACCTTGAAACTTTGACAAACAAACGGTCCTTGTTTGAGCTAAACTGAGATAATTTGTTATTTAAAACTTGTTTCAAACTTTTGTTGATTCTTGGGCTACTGAGACCCATAAATTTGAACAACAAAGCATGTGGTCTTTTCCATAACTTTCATTCATCTATTTGTGATCCTCAATATATCATATTGGTTAATCAACTGAGTTGACAGCCGTTTCTCTTTTTTTTTTTGGTTATTTTTCTATAGAAGTGAATATCTATTGAACATTTTATATTAAGTAAAACATCCAATTACAAACAATCAAATTTTATAACATCTAACAATTTGAAAACATTATTTTAAGAGTTTTATGTTTGGAGATCAAGATTAACAAAGAGAATCATCAGCGCTATAGCAACATCGATATTTTCCCTATTGCGGAGGGTTCATAAAAATATTTTATTCCTTGCAACACTAAAATGGATTATACCTTCTTGTCAAGCCCAGCACTGGCCAATAACTTTCCATCTGAAGAGAAATGACAACAGGTAACTTTGCTACTGCTTTTACGTATTGAACTAACTTCGTTGAATGAGAAAGCTGAAAGAAGAAAACAGTCATTCCTGTTGTCAATATAAACAATTATCACTTGTAGAAGGATTAGATCAAATAGTACCTTTGGAAGTTTCAGTAGCTTGTTCGGAAGGGTTCCGTTTCAATGTGCCAAACAGATCCCTTCCATCTCCATCATCTTGAGAGAGAAAAGATTCCACATTATCATCTAAGGAGCCAATATCTCCAAAATGTTCCATGTCATCCTGCAATCAAGTAAACAGGAAACCTAAATTTCCCAACACTCAGACATGATATTCAGCATGAAGTACAACTTTAGTATGACACAAGGCCGGAAAACGAGAATCCACACCGGAAAACGAGAGCAAGCGACTCCGGCCGAAACCAAAACAAAAAAAAAAAAGGGAGAGAGAGACGAAGTTGCAGCAAACCGACGCAAGGGGGAGGGAGATGCAGCCACCACGCCGGCGTCGGCTGACCGCCGCGGCAGCCGCCAGCCAACCGAAGCCAGCCGACGTAGGAACAGCCGCAAAAACCGCCGGAAAACGCCCAGAAAACCGCCGCCCGAAACAAGGGAAAGGGAAGAAAAAGAAAGAAAGAAAAGAAGGAAGAAGAAGAAAGAAGAAAGAGAGAGAGAGAGAGAGGGGATTACCGTGGCTGGAACCGCGCCGAGAACCGCCGGAGAAACGCCCGAAAACCGCCGGATCTGGAGCCCGAAAATCACCACTGCAGCAGCCAACAGTTGCGCCGGAAAAAACACCCCAAGCCAACGCCGACCGAGAGGAAAGGAAGAGAGAAAGAAAGAGAGGAAAAGGAAGGAAGAAAAGAGAAAAAGGGAAGGAATAACACCAGCCGAGAGAGGTAAAGCAAATAGAAAGAATTTTGGGAGATTATTTAGGGATTTTTAAAACTAAAGAGGTAAAGGTTGATATGCGTTTGACGTTAGAGATTTAAAGATATTTGAGAATTTTTTTTTAAAGATATTTGAGAATTTTTTAAAATTTAAAATTTATATCAGACGGCTGTCATTTTCCAATAAATAAAAAGGGGATACGATTGCTCGTTCTCACAAAAAAAAAAAGAGAGAAGGAAAAAGTGGCGGGAAAATGAAAAGACATAGAGAAGAATTTTTTAATACACAAAGTATAGTCAAGGGAAGAAGTCAAGCAAGTCAACCCCTGTCCAGTCATATCGCCACGTGTCATTCACACAATAAGTTTCTTTTACCTCCAATACTTCTAGCCAAAAAGAAACTAGGGGGCTGTTGTTTGAAGGAAAAATAAAAAGAACAGTAAAAGTGCCACGTGTCGATTAATGGAGCGAGTCCATAGCGAATTAAGGTATCCCACATGAATTGGGATATCCCGCGTAAAATGAGGAAATCCATATAGAAAGGGGTACCCCCCGTACCTTGGGGTATCCTACAGAACAGTGTAGGAGAATCCTCCAAAATATCTGCCATGAGCAACGTCTCTGCCTCCTAAAATATTTCATTTGATTTTGTCAGAAAAAGGAATCGAAAACGATGTGCAAAAGGAGGGACAACCGCCTGCCACCATGCAGAATATTACACCAAGGACAGTGGTCCCCAACTGCCTACCCGACAACTGCTGCAGAGGTACCCTGGGACCACTCACCAGCGCGCGCCACGTCTCCGAATGATGAGATACGCCTCGAGGATGCATATAACGGCCCAAAAATCATGAAAACAGCAAAGGGACGTTAGCCCAAAAGGGTACACCACATGGCAGCTGAGGTACACCATATATAAAGACACCTAGGGTTCATTCTCAACAAGTTTTTTTCCTTCCACCAATATTCACCATTCACACTCCCACTCCAAAAACCAGGTTCTCTCCAACCTTAAACCATAATTTACAGAGGGCTAGCTAGCTCTCTTCACCTAAAAAGTTCGAGTTTGCTAACTTGAACGTCGGAGTGTGAACGCCAGAGGTACCCCCCCGGCTTCACCTCTAACCTCCATTTTCACTGTTTTGCAGGTACGGAGCCCACTTCAAAGAATATCTTGTGTGTTGCTGACCCTTTGCCGTAGTTTCCCCTCACTCTCTTCTTCTTACCTTGCCCAAACCTCGGATACACCACATCCCACACAGTAAACTAGTGAGGTACCCCGTCTTCCCCAAAATATCAAATTTATTGTTCTAGATTGGTTTTGGATTTCCTTACCCCAAAATCAGTTGAAAACAATTGGCGCCGTCTGTGGGGATTCGCACAAAAATCCTCCACCGCAGTTACCAAGCTAGTTGTTGTGTATACTCCAATACATGGCACCTCACGTACCTCCTAAAATTTTAATGGGGGATCCTACCAGGATGAGAGATGATAGCAGTGGTGAAGGTAGTGATCCTGCAAAAAGGATAGCCCGCATCAACAAGGGCAAGGGTGTCAAACAATCGACGGGGGTTCGCCAAGAGGAGAAACCTATTACGCACCAGCGTTTTGAGGATCTCGCCCACGCAATACTTAGGGCGGTCGGATCTCGGGCACCCGAAAGTTCACTTCCTCCGGTGACGCTAGAAGCATCCATCGCCTTAAGCGGACGACCAAGCTATGGTCAAAAGAGGGGTACCCGAGACCAGCAAGCCAAAGCCTAGGCCTTCGGGTACTCGTTCCAAATTTCAAACTGTGGGTACCCGCGACGAGCGTTCCACCGCCTCTTGCAATTCCCGCATCAGCCAAGGTACGCGGCGTGCAAAGCGTACCCATGAGGATCTCCGTAAGAAATTAAATGCCAAAAGGGCTTCCCAAATGACAACGACATCATCGGGTACAGCGAGGGTACCCCTCGAACTTGTGGAAAAAATGGAAAACTTGGAAGCCCAAGTGAAGCTCCTCTCCGAGAGGTAAAATCTCACAGCTACACCAACATCAGTGACATTCCAGTCGCCGTTCACTATGAAGATTCAGAAGGCAACCCTCCCCGAGGGGTTCACTATGCCTCAGATACCCCAATACTCGGGTACCACTAACCCCTCGGAGCATGCTGAGTTATACCGCGACCAAATGCTTATCAAGGGTGTAGACGAGAGCGCCATGTGTAGGATGTTTACACACACGCTTACAGGCCCCGCGAAGTCATGGTTTCGCTCCTTAAAAGCGGGTAGCATATCTTTCTTACACCAATTGTTATCCGAATTTACTAAGGAGTTTTCCTATGCTTCCTCCCAAGACAGGGTAGCCTCCAAACTTGCCTTTATCAAGCAAGGGGAAGCCGAGCATTTGGCGGAGTATACGACGCGTTTCCACCAAGAGGTGCTGCGAATGGGAGCAGATCAACACACACTGACCCATTTCGAGAAAAATTTACGGTTGGGTAAATTATGGCGTTCTTTTCAAAAGAAGCGCCCACTTTCATATGGGGAAGCCCGTTCTCGGGCGTTGCAGCAAGTGGAGATGGACGAGAAATGTCAATTGAAGCGCCAAGAAGAGAAGGCCGACGTTGCAAAGGACAAGGAAAAGCCCAGAAGGATGAAGGCCCCAATATCGAGGGTACCCCGGCCGCGGAGCCCTCCACGGGTTGCCCCGCGGGGACGAGGGTTTTATACCTCATGTTACCTCGGGGGTACCCCATCCTCCAAGACCACCACTATCAGATCATCGGGAGCCACCACCGAGACCTCGGCATGAGTCTTTCCACCCACTGAATTGGTCTCCGGACCAGATCTTCTACCACATTTGGGATAGTGGCCTCCTCCGTCCTCCTAAGCCGATGAGGAAGTACCCCAACATGAAGCGTAGCTTAAAGTATTGCGAGTTCCATGAGGACTTTGGTCACAGCACAGCTGAATGTTTTACTTTGAGGGAGGAAATTGAGTCTTTGATTCTCAGTGGGTACCTCAAAGAATTTGTTGCTGACATGAGAGAAGCTCGGAACTCCGTAGAGCAAGATAAGGGCAAGCAGGTAGCTGATGGCAGTCCTGAACGAGAGGTACCCCATGGGCACAAGAAAGGCGTGTATGTTCGGATGATCATTGGTGGGCCTACTTTAGCAGGCCAATCTAGGAGGGCTATCAAAGGTTATGGTAGATCGTTGTCGGTAACCACCAATATGGGCAGAGAAGTCAACCTTAATGCATGGGGTACACCAAGGATACCCCACCACCCCCCACCTATCCTTTTTACGGAGAAAGATGCGGAGGGCATCTCGTACCCTCACAATGATGCTTTCGTAATTACTTTGAAGGTTGCCACTGGAAAGGTGGCGAGAACCCTTGTAGACACCGGTAGCTCCGTCGACATCATTTTTAAAAGCACTTGGATCAGTTGTTAATTGAGTCGTCAAAGATTACCCCCTATGCTACGCCTCTCATTGGGTTCGCCGGAGATATGGTTATACCGAAGGGCATCATCACACTGCCAGTTACACTCGGTAAGGTACCCCACTGTGTTGTCCATATGATTGATTTTCTTATTGTAGATCACCCGGGTGCATACAATATTATATTGGGTAGGACGTTTTTAGTAGCAACTAAGGCGGTGGTATCCATGCATTATCTCGTCATGAAAGTCCCAGCCGCCCAAGAAGTTATCACCATTAAAGGGGACCAGCAATCGGCTCGTGGGTGTTATTCCGTGACATCCAGAGTCACTTACCAAATAGCTTCTGATTCGGGAGTGAAGGGGTACCCCAGCGGCGGCCAACCCATACCTTCCCCCTCAAGGCAAGCACTTGCAAAACAGCGAAGAGCTACACTCAGAAAACCTCCTCAGGTAGTCCCCCCATAAAAACAGTTGGAATCTTCACCAATGGTGGTGGAAGCAGTTACGGGTAATAGTTCGAAGGTACCCTAAGGGGAGCTGGATGAGCACCGGTGTGAAGTAGAGGCACCTTTGGATCCCCGAATATCAGAAGGTGGAAAGTGGGGTACCCCAGCTGAAGACCTTATCTCAGTTCCGATTTGTACTGCCGACCCAACAAAGACCGTGAAAGTAGGCTCCAACCTTTCGGAGGAACAGAGGGAGGAGCTCATCGCCTTCCTACGTGGGCACCACGATGTATTCGCCTGGTCCCATTCGGATATGCCGGGTATCCCACCAGCCCTTTCTTGTCACAAACTCAATGTCAGCCCGCATAACAAACCGGTCAAACAGAAGCGTCGCGCCTTCAACCAAGAAAAGTACGATGCAATTGAACAAGAGGTAGATCGCCTATTAGCAGCGAAGTTTATACGGGAGGCAGTGTACCCGGATTGGGTATCCAATGTTGATCTTGTTAAGAAATCAAATGGAAAATGGCGCATGTGCGTGGACTTCACCGATTTGAACAAGGCCTGCCCCAAGGATAGTTTCCCCCTTCCCCAGGTGGATCAGCTAGTTGATGCAACAGTGGGACATGAAATGCTAAGTTTTATGGACGCTTTTTCCGGCTACAATCAAATTCCGATGTATGAACCCGATCAAGAGAAGACGGCATTCATCACCAACCGAGGGTTGTACTGTTACAAGGTGATGCCGTTTGGCTTGAAGAATGCCGGGGCTACCTATCAGCGGCTTGTGAATAAAATTTTCAAGGAGCAGATAGGGCGCACTACGAAGGTATACATCGACGATATGATCACTAAATTGGTGCATGCGGGGGAGCACCTAGGGCACCTCAGGGATACCTTCACCGTTTTGAGGAGACACCAAATGCTGCTCAATCCCGAAAAATGTGCGTTCGGGGTTACCTCGGGTAAGTTCCTCGGGTTCATGGTACAGCAACGGGGGATTGAAGCCAACCCTGATAAGATCCGTGTAGTTCTTGATATGAAATCGCCAAGCACCATTAAAGAAGTTCAAAGCTTGGCAGGCCGGGTAGTTGCCATGAGCCGCTTCATCTCTAAGGCTACCGATCGGTGTAAGCCGTTTTTCAAAGCTTTAAAGGCCGGCAAGAAGCTCCAATGGACTCCCGATTGAAAAGAGGCCTTCCAAGAGCTGAAGGGGTACCTCGTGAATGCTCCACCGCTTGCCAAACCCGAGCCGGGAGAGGTGCTTCTGTTGTATCTCGCTGTATCCGAGCATGCCACCAGCTCTGTGTTACTCCGAGAAGATGATAAGGGGTACAACGACCAATTTACTACACCAATAAGGCTATGGTTGATGCTGAAAAGAGGTACCCCACCTCTGAAAAGGTTGTTTTGGCATTGGTTGTCTCCGCACGGAAGCTTAGACCGTATTTTCAAGCTCACACCATTGTGGTCGTCACCAATCTTCCCCTCCGGCAAATCCTTCAAAAGTTAGACATGTCCGGAAGGCTTCTCCGATGGTCCCTCGAATTAAGTGAATTCGACATCATCTTCAAGCCTCGCTCGGCGATTAAAGCCCAAGCCGTCGCTGACTTCATTGCGGAATTTGCCAGCGACTCAAGTGGCGAAGGCAAGCTAAGGTACCTGTCGGATACCCCGTCCACCGACGAAGGGGGGCAGGTCTGGGAGATATATGTAGATGGCTCCTCTAATTCACATGGAAGTGGTGCAAGAGTTATTATAATTGACCCGAATAAGGTGAAAATATGCTACACTTTGCAATTCGGGTTCAAGGCCTCCAACAACGAGGCCGAATATGAGGCCATCATAGCGGGGCTGAGAATGTCCAAGGCTTTAGGAGCAGGAATGGTACACATCAAGAGCGACTCCCAGTTGGTAGTAAGCCAGATTACGGCACAATACTAAGAGAAAGAGGAAAACATGAAGGGGTACCTCGGGAAAATCAGGGAGTTGATGTCCCAGTATTGTGAGGTTAAGGTGGAAAGGGTACCCTGACTTGAGAACAGCGAGGCCGACACCCTGGCAAAAATGGCGTCACTTGGGGTAGCCCAGTCGTCTGGACCCATCACCACCGAACATATACCCGCACCCAGCTTTGGCCTCACCGAGCCATCGGAAGTAGCATCACTGTCCAATGTGGTACCTTGGATGGAGCCCATTGTAAGGTACCTCAGGGACGGAGACCTCCCCTCGGATAAAGCTGAAGCAAGAAGAATAAAGTACAAGGCCGCACGGTATTGCCTGATCCAGGATACCCTATACAGAAGAGGGTTCACTCTTCCTTACCTTAGATGCTTGGGAGGCGACGAGGCCGAGTATGTTATGAGGGAAATATACGAGGGGATTTGCGGCAATCATTATGGAGCACAATCACTGGCACAAAAAGCTCTCCGACAGGGGTACTACTGGCCAACCATGAGGGAGGATGCCAGGAATATGGTACGAAGTTGCGACAAATGCCAGAGGTTCGCCAAGATACCCCACCTACCCCCGGAGAAGCTAACAGTTATATCTTCCCCTTGGCCCTTTGCTATATGGGGAGTGGATCTCATCGGCCCATTACCTACCAGGAAGGGACAAGCCAAGCATGCAATCGTGGCGGTAGATTATTTTACAAAATGGGCAGAAGCGGAGCCGCTGACAAGTATCACAGAGAGGAAGACTACGGAATTCATTTGGAAGAACCTCATTTGCAGATTTGGGATACCCATGCAATCATCAGCGATAACGGCAAGCAATTCGATAATGAAAAATTTCGAAACTTTTGCTCGGAGTTGGGGATAGCTAACCGATTTGCTACACCTGCCCATCCCCAATCTAATGGGCAAGTCGAAGCCGTTAACAAGATTATCAAAGACATCCTGAAGAAAAAGCTAGAGGAGAGAAAAAGGAGCATGGGTAGACGAGCTACCTGGAGTTCTATGGGCCTACCGAACTACTCAAAACACTTCCACCAGGGAGACCCCATTTTCTCTTGCATTCGGTGTAGATACAGTAATTCCAGCAGAGATTGGGATACCCTCTCACATGGTCGAATACTTTGATGAGGCCGAGAACACCTCCTTGGTAGCCTCAAACCTTGATTTGGTGGCCGAGAAAAGGGATAGAGCAGAATTGAGGACCGCCATATATCAACATCGCATCGCGGGTCTATATGAAAAGAAGGTACGCCTTCGATCCTTCAAGAAAGGAGACTTGGTCCTGAGAAGGGTAACTCAAAATACGAGGGTATCCTGCGAAGGCGCTTTTGGAGCGAATTGGGAAGGACCTTACCGCATCGACAAGCCCGTTGGGACATGTGCATATGGGCTGCTCCACATGGATGGCACAATTGTGCGGCACCCCTGGAATGCCGCGATGCTACGGAAATATTACTAAAGGAAAGTGTCTAAACCTTCAGTCTTTTGTTTTCTTCAATGTTCTTGGTGATAGGCCAAATGGGGTACCCCAAATGCCCTATGTTGGTCTGTTGCAACCTTTGAGTTTCTTTAATTTTCAAATGAAAAGGGGTAGGAGACCTTGTGGTTTTCCGTTCTCCCCAGGGTAACAAAGGTAAGTCATGTATTGATCTACGCTTTCGTTATTTATAAATGCAATTTCTATTACAACAAATATGAAGATGGTTCTTTCTCCAGTTTCGCCATTTCGGTCTTAGCATGCAGACTATATTCGTTTATCGCCATTAAGATACGCTCGCATCTGGATATATGCAATCTTCGCCATTCGCCAAGCTACCTAAATAAAGAGATAGAGGGTCAAAGAAGACCCGAGAGTGAAAAAACCGGCATACCCTAGCGTTATGAGGTTCGGCTTAGGTATGCTAACACTCATACCTCCGTCCTCTTGCTCGGCAGAGTAGGGGGTAAGCTATCTAAAAAATCTTCAAGAGAGGGAAGGGTCAAAGAAGACCCGAGAGTGAAAAAACCGGCATACCCTAGCGTCATGAGGTTCGGCTTAGGTATGCTAACACTCATACCTCCGTCCTCTTACTCGGCAGAGTAGGGGGTAAACTATCTGAAAAATTTGAAGAGAGGAAGGGTCAAAGAAGGCCCGAGAGTGAAAAAACTGGCTTACCCTAGCGTCACGAGGTTCGGCTTTGGTATGCTAACACCCACACCTCCGTCCTCTTACTTGAGCCAAGTAAGGGGTAAGCTATCTGCGCCGAAGTTTTAATTACCAATTCGAGAGGAGATCCGCCATATTACTGAGAAAAGTAGTCACCAGATTCGCCGTTCAGTGTAAGGTACTGGAGTACCCTACTTCAGAAAAGAAGCGCCTAATGTTGAACATTCGAAGGGGTACTCCATTTTAGAAAATATAGGGGTACCCCATTTCAGAAAATATGGGGGGTACCCCATTTCCAAGAAAAAAAGAACAAAAGGGTACCCTAAAAAAGTTTGCAGTCAGACCAAACATCCAATTGCGGAATGATAAGAATGCAAAGTACAAGAAAATCCAAATAGCATAGTATCATCACAAAAGAGAGTTATCAACAATACAAGCATATCCCAACAAACCAAAGAGAAAGAAGCAAAGTTTCAGTGTCAAAATATGGGTAGATCCGAAATGCGCCAACATAGCAAACAAAACCTACACCGAGGGGGGGACATCATCTCCAACATCTGTCTCCGGGAGGCGACCAGCAGAGGACTCAGAGGTACCCGGAATATGAGTAGCCGAAGTAGGGACCTCCGAGACGGGCAATGACTGAATCTCGCGGGGTACCCCAGGTGACCCGGAAGAGGCACCCGACTGAGAAGACTTCTTCCTCTCCGCAATTGTCTTCAAAACCGTGGCCTTGTTGATAAACTTCTGCACACGGGGTACCTCCAACTCGGGGTCTACACTCCATACCTCCGACATAATGAGCGAGAACGCATCCTCCGCCATCGTCTTCTGTCGAGATTGCAGCTCGTCGTTGGTGGCCTGCAACGCGGCTCGGTCCTTCTCCAGCCGGGCTTTCTCTCCCGAAAGGTCTGTAATACGCTCATGTAATGTCTTGACCTCTTGGGCAAGCTGGTCCTCTCGAGACTGGCGGCTTTGGAGCTCACCCTTTAGCTTGTCCACCTCCGATCGAGCAGCGGCAAGAGAGTCGAGGTCCGAAAGGCAGTGGCTAAGGAGAAAAGATGCTTGCGAGTCATAAAGACATGTCAAGTATATATATAAGGCGATATAATCGAAAAGAAAATCTTTGAGGAAACTCTCAGGGTATCCCAAGAAAGCTTACCTCCTGGGCAACCCTAAGCGCTTGGCCGTAGCATTGGCTCAAGCTCATCTTGTCCGTCTCCTCGGCAACGTCGGGGGTAACACTCTCAGCGGAGTAGTAGAAGCACCGAGCTAAGTGGGAGACATCCTTGTTGGAGGCCGGATCCAGATCACCCACGCGTAACTCCTCTGGGAAAGCAGACACCAGCCCAAACTTTCTCTTCTTCGGGCGTGGGGTACCCCTCGACCCACTCTGGGAGGTACCCTGAGACTTCCCTTTCCCACTGGGAGCTCGAGGAGGACGAGAGCCTGCCAAATGAGCGGCCGAATCCTGGGATCCGGAAGCACCTCCCACGATCGCTTGGAAGAAGGCATCGAAAGCATCCCCGGATGATTCCATGGCTGCACATAAAGCACGACAGTCATATTAGCCAAGCAAGCACTGAAAACGTCAAAGGAAAAAATGGGAAATGAAAAGAAGGAGGAGCAAATTCAAGATGCGGTGGTGATGGGGTACCCTAGTCCCATGGATAATGATAGGGTACCCCTCGACACCCAAGCCATACATGTGATACCCCCACGGACAGGTGAAGAACTTCGGTCAATCAGCCCCGCTCTCCACAGTCTACTCTCCTCCAGCACATCACTATCCCTTTGTGCATTGCAGAGTCTCTCCACATACCTCTTCACCTCCCTTCCCACCTCCTGGGTTGGGCATGATCCTTTAGCCCAAGTCACGCCTGCAAAAGCATAGAAACCTAAGGTTAGCAAGACATTTATGAGAGAGATTATGGTAAAGAACTATGAGTAGAGGAGATACTTACTGTCTGTGGTGAAAGAGTTTGGAACCGCCACGGGGTCGCCAGTCTCGCCCAGAGTGTCGGTCCCCCACCTACCCTCGGCCACAAACCACCCCTTCCGGTAACCTTTCTTCAGGACGAGGCTCCCCTCAACAATATGCCCGTGCTCACCCCACGGGGAAAAGTAAGCCACACCGGGGCCCTTAGGCTTTTTAAATTGATAAAGGCCCCTCAACTCCCTAAAAGAGATGTTGCGCTTCACGAGCTCCAGCCACAACACTTGCAAACCCGTGAGCGTCCTCCACCCCGGGAGGGACAGCTGCCCAGGAGTTACACCCAGGAAACTAAACATCTTCATGTAAAAAGGCTGGAGAGGGAGACGAAGTCCTAGGTCGAAAAGGTCGATATGGAAGGCTATCCCGTCAGACTGAGGAAGCTCAGGCCGCTCATCACTATGGGGTACCCTAAGCTGAACTAGGGTTGTCAAAATAACCCGGACCCGGCCCGGAATATAAAAAAATCCGGGTTCGGAATTAATTTTTACAACCAGGGTGTATTCGGGTCCGGGTCCGGGTCCGGGTTTAGGTTAACCCGGACATCCGGAACCCGGACCCGGATATTTAATTTTAATATTATTTTTTTAATTAATTTTATTAATTAATTTAGATATATTATTGCTTGAAAATATATAATTTTTATTTTTAGAATTTTAAAAATTAATATTAATTTATTAATCCGGGTTCAAAACCCGAAATCCGGAAACCCAAATTTTTCCGGGTTGAACCCGGATCCGGACCGGGGTGAAAAAATCCGGGTTAAAATCTGGGTCCGAAAAAAGAAAATCATATCCGGGTCCGGATCCGGAAAAGAAAAACCCGGACCCGGACCCGGATCCAGATTTTACCATCCCTAAGCTAAACAGACGAAAGAATGTTGTATTTAGCCATAATCTGTTCTAGATCCCTTGAAGTGGCTCTCCGAATGCCTAAGGAGAAAGGGTTGCCAGATTTTGAGGGTGTGGCAGGGGAAGGAGAGGAAGGCTGCTCCGAGGAGCGAGCGGGAACCTTAGGCTTGGATGGCTTACCCTTTTCCTTAAGTTGGGGGGTAGGCCGTTTACGAGGTAAACGAGGGCTGACGCGAGGGGTAACCCTAGTAGGAGGAGGCTCGGAACGAAGGGTACAACTACCTGAGGAATCAGAGGAGGACTTATCCCCCTCGCTAATGGAGATATGAGAGGGAGAACCCTCAGGGGGGCTGTCAGCCTTTTTAGCCACAATTCTACGCCGTTTCCTCACCGGGCCTACATGCTTTTTACCCATCTCTACTCCCCCCTGACAATACACCACCCACAAATCCCCTAGCCATACATCCACAAACCGCCAATAATACACCCGACAAAACGTCCAACAACAACACAACCGTAAAACCACCTACCACCCATCAACCATCTGAGGCAAACACCAACCACAAAAGCAAAACAAACAACAACAAGCAAACAAAAATAAATTTTTTGACTCCAAACACGCAAAATGACGCCATTACAAGTGCGCCAAAAAAGCGGAGAAAAGAGGGAGGATACCTATTGCTCACCGGTTCAGCAGATCAGGATCGATGGTTGCAGGGAAGCGAAACTGCAAGCAACAGAAAACAGTGAGTATAAAAATAATCAAGCTTCGATTTAAGAAAATATTTACATATACAAAAAAAAATGGGAGAGAGAGGAAAACGGGCAACAACCGAGAACCCACGGCCGGCAGCTATGACTCCCGTCACCGAGAATCCACGCCGGAAAACGAGAGCAAGCGACTCCGGCCGAAACCAAAACAAAAAAAAAAGGAGAGAGAGACGAAGTTGCAGCAAACCGACGCAAGGGGGAGGGAGATGCAGCCACCACGCCGGCGTCGGCTGACCGCCGCGGCAGCCGCCAGCCAACCGAAGCCAGCCGACGTAGGAACAGCCGCAAAAACCGCCGGAAAACGCCCAGAAAACCGCCGCCCGAAACAAGGGAAATGGAAGAAAAAGAAAGAAAGAAAAGAAGGAAGAAGAAGAAAGAAGAAAAAGAGAGAGAGAGAGAGGAGATTACCGTGGCTGGAACCACGCCGAGAACCGTCGGAGAAACGCCCGAAAACCGCCGGATCTGGAGCCCGAAAATCACCACTGCAGCAGCCAACAGTTGCGCCGGAAAAAACACCCCAAGCCAACGCCGACCGAGAGGAAAGGAAGAGAGAAAGAAAGAGAGGAAAAGGAAGGAAGAAAAGAGAAAAAGGGAAGGAATAGCACCAGCCGAGAGAGAGATAATCGGGAGAGAAAGGAAAGGAAAAAGGGGGTGAAGGAAAAAAGCAAATAGAAAGAATTTTGGGAGATTATTTGGGGATTTTCAAAACCAAAGAGATAAAGGTTGACATGCGTCAGGCGTTTTAATTGAACCTGACAGAACGTGCAGTCTGAGAAGAGAGATTCAGAGATGTTTGAAAACTTTTTAAAATTCAAAATTTATGTCAGACGGCTGCCACTTCCCGATAAAAAAAAAAGGGACACGACTGCCCGTTCTCAACAAAAAAAAAAAAGAGAGAAGGGAAAAATGGCGGGAAAACGAAAAGACAGAGAGAAGAATTTTTTAATACACAAAGTATAGTCAAGGGAAGAAGTCAAGCAAGTCAACCCCTGTCCAGTCATATCGCCACGTGTCATTCACACAATGAGTTTCTTTTGCCTCCAATACTTCTCGCAAAAAAGAAACTAGGGGGCTGTTGTTTGAGGGAAAAATAGGAAGAACAGTAAAAGTGCCACGTGTCGATTAATGGAGCGAGTCCAGAGCGAATTGAGGTACCCCACATGAATTGGGATATCCCGCGTAAAATGAGGTACCCCGTATAGAAAGGGGTACCCCAAGTAGTAAGGGGTAGCCCCCGTACCTTGGGGTATCCTACAGAACGGTGTAGGAGAATCCTCCAAAATATCCGCCATGAGCAACGTCTCCGCCTCCTAAAAGATTTCATTTGATTTTGTCAGAAAAAGGAATCGAAAATGATGTGCAAAAGGAGGGACAGCCGCCTGCCACCATGCAGAATATTACACCAAGGACAGTGGTCCCCAACCGCCTACCCGACAACTGCTGCAGAGGTACCTCGGGACCACTCACCAGCGCGCGCCACGTCTCCGAATGATGAGATACGCCGCGAGCATGCAGATAACGGCCCAAAAATCATGAAAACAGCAAAGGGACGTTAGCCCAAAAGGGTACACCACGTGGCAGCTGAGGTACACCATATATAAAGACACCTAGGGTTCATTCTCAACAAGTTTTTTTTCTTCCACCAATATTCATCATTCACACTCCCACTCCAAAAACCAGGTTCTCTCCAACCTTAAACCCTAATTTACAGAGGGCTAGCTAGCTCTCTTCACCTAAAAAGCTCGAGTTTGCTAACTTGAACGTCGGAGTGTGAACGCCAGGAGTACCCTCCCGGCTTCACCTCTAACCTCCATTTTCACTGTTTTGCAGATACGGAGCCCACTTCAAAGAATATCTTGTGTGTTGCTGACCTTTTGCCGTAGTTACCCCTCACTCTCTTCTTCTTACCTTGCCCAAACCTCGAATACACCACATCCCACACAGCAAACTAGTGAGGTACCCCGTCTTCCCCAAAATATCAAATTTATTGTTTTAAATTGGTTTTGGATTTCCTTACCCCAAAATCAGTTGAAAACAGGTCTATATTCAGTTACTCGCTTAGGCTCCTTCACTTTTGGAATCAAGGCCACATATGTATGATTAATTAAGGATAAGTCTCCATCCCCATGCAACATCTCCAAACAAGCTGCAGTTACAGAATGGCCTACTATATTCCAATACCTCTGAAAGAAACCTGCTGATAAGCCATCCGGGACTGGTGCCTTTGAAGGATGCATTTGGAATAAAGTGACTTGAATCTCTTCTGGAGAAAACATCTTGTCCAGCTCCATCTTCATTTCTGCAGTAACTTTAGGCTCAATATATTGAAGTGCCAGCTCTACGGACTGTGCGGAAGGGTTGGATGATGTGAATAAATTCCGAAAATAATCAGAGAATTCATTTTCAATGGCGGTTATGTCCTCTATCCACTGATTATTGTTGTCCAAAAGGCCAACAATAAGATTTCGTTTCCGCCTACCTGAAGCCTTGGCGTGAAAATATTTGGTGTTGCGATCCCCTTCTTTAAGCCAAAGAGCTTTAGATCTTTGCCTCCAATATTTTTCCTCGTCCCGGAGAAAATCATCTAGCTGCTTTTCCACAGCTCTAATTTCGTGGGTGGGTCAGATTTTAAGCAAGTGAGTTTTATGGTCAACATTTGCAGGTTACGTTTCCTATCCCCAAATTTCTGTCTGCTCCATGCTTGCAATTTAGCTCGCACAGCTGTAGAATTGTGCAAATAAGTGGAGATGGAATTATAATTAGCTTCATTGTGGCTTGCATTCCACGCTTGCTCCACTATTTGTCTACATTCACTATAGTTGTTCCAGTAGTCTTCAAAAAGAAATCTTTTTCCCCAATGTTGTCTTTTCTGAAAAAGGGAGGTTTGCCGCTTCCAAAATTCAACTTAAGATTGGAGAGTGGTCAGAGCCCCAAGCATCAATATTTGTCACTGATACAGCTCTGTAGACGGAATCCTTCCAAGAAGAAGAGGCCACAAATCTATCTAGTCGTTCTTGGAACCAACCCCTCCTCTCTTCTATTGGTCCACGTGTGAGGATATCCTGTAGAGCCCGAGTCAGAAAGGTCATACACCTTAAGTGTTTCTTGGAATTCCAGCAAAGTATCAATGTATTGGAGTTGACCCCCCTGCTTTTCTTCCTTATGCAAAATTTGATTAAAAATCCCCTCCACATAACCAGGGAATAGAGGAGAGTGGAGCGAGTCTACGCAACAGGGTCCAGGTGTGTTTCTTTTCCACCAGCTCGGGATGGCCATAGATGCCTGAGTGTGAATCTCAACAAGTCATGACCGTTGGGAATCACGGTATCAATATGATGCTTGGAGTACGAAACAATTTTAAGATCGATATCTTCAGCCAAAAGAGAGCCAAACCAACACCCAATCCATGCCAAGGCACCGAAAAACAGATAGGAGAGTTGAAGCTTATATTTCAAAAATTCAGATTGCCTCACTGTTAGTTTGGTTTCACTTAAAAATACAATATTAGGCTTATAGTTTCGGAGAACTTCCTTGAGGTCAATTTCAAACTTTGATATGAACTCATTTTAGACTACTCCTCAAGTAATGAAAAGCTTAAAATACTCTCAAAAAGTTAAATTATTGTAAACTTTAATTTGCTCCATTATTTTTATTAAAAAGACCAAAATTTTCATCAAAACACTTCCATTTTTTTCTTTATCCTAAGAAAGCAAAAATAAATTAAAATTTCCAGTAATTTAAAAAATATTTTCAAAATTATCATTTCACGAAGAAGTAATCCAAAAATTACCCCTTCTTCATACGTACTAGATTTGAGTTAATTTATAATGGGAAAGCAATGACAAGAGACATAAATGTCCATTAAAACAAGAACTGGCTAAACCATGCGGTTTTAGCTTCAAAATGTTCCGTGTATAGCTGTCCTTGGCAACGGAAAATTTTAGAGCCAATCAATCACCCAACACAAAGAGGGCTATCAATATCATCAACAATGAAGTAATTAAAAAAGAGGGGGGGGGGGGGGAGAAGATCATCAACAATATCGTGATAAATAGATAAAGCAAAATAAAATACAAGGGAAGATAATCTTTTCTTGTGTTTGAATTTTTGTCGAATGATGTGCGTGAAAAGTCAGCGGCCTTTATACTGGAGGATTTGAAGCAACAAAAAGCAAGCGACAGGTTATTTCCAGATCTTAACAGATTTGTCATGACTCGCAGAGGCAACCATCCCAGTTACTGGAGATTGTGCTAGGGCTGATATCACACAATCATGTGCCGCGATTGTCATACACTTATTCTCAGCCATATTCCATAACTCCAGTGACTGTAAGAGAGAATGGTATGGAACCATGAACACAAGATTAGCAATCTATGACACGTTAAACACCATTATAGTCTCAACTATTGGGCCAGTTTAAAATCATGCAATGGATTTGTGTAACCCACAAAGGTTAAAAAATGATCTGTCCTCTGGAATTAAAATGAAATCATCCCCCCAGACCTATTGTACTGTAACAAGAGAAGAAAGTTTTTGCCAACAAACACAAAATATTGACAGTTTCAAATGCTAGATTTGTTGCATCATGCATAAACGCAATGGCAAAAAGTTAAATTGGAAATTTTACAGTCGTAGCTCAATTCCAAATTCCAAATTCCCAATGCAGCATCAGAGCAACGAAATGCTTTTTCCTTCAGGAAATGCAATTGCAGACAAAACTTAGCAAAACAGCTTAATGTTTATGGATCTTCTAAGATATATTGGGCTAGATGAAGAACACAGCAATCAAAATTCTCTGCAATTTAATTTAACAAAACAATGAAATTTAAGTTAGGATAAGAAGATCACCTGGTAGCCTCCAATGACCATGAGGGTGGGATAGCTTGGATGAAAAATACAAGAATGAAACTTGTTCCCACTGGAACTAAGCTCGTGAATGCACTCTCCTGTGCCCAATGACCACACTCTGACAGAATATTGACTGACAGATGCCAAATATTCTCCATTTGTGTCCCAACACACAGAGTGTATCTCAGTGGAGTGTCCCTGAGAATCAAAAGATTGTACTGTTTATAAGGAACTTTAAGATGAAAAGCATGTTGTAGAATTGTATTTTTCAAATTCCCCTGATGTGACAATTGCATTTCTACCTTGAAAGAGTGTGTCAGTCTATCTGTTTCAACATCAAAGATAGACACAACATTCTCGGACGCTGCCGCCAAGAGAAGTCCAAGTCTTGGCTGAAATCTTACTTGCACAGTACCGCCCTGATCCATCAAGCGATTCAGATTGGAAGACTATATATCTGATGAGCCTTCAAGAACATAAAGCAATAAAAGATGAAATTCAAGGCTAACCTTGGAAATACGAGCGCAGGAGTACTGACTTAGATTCCAGAAGCGAATCTCACTGTTTCCATCACATGAGCAGAAAAGGTCATTCTTCTTAGGGTGGAAGTCAAGGGACATCACGTGATTGTTATGCCCTGTATAAGTCTGCAAGCAAAAGTTTGGCTGCAAGGATACACCAAAATAAGTGCCTATCATATTTGGTCTAAACATAAAATTTAAACAAAATAGTTGAATTGGCATCTCAAGATCAAAAGAAGGAAGAGAGTGAATATGTAGAGCATTCCTCCAAGAAAAAATAATAAGCAAAACTTTAAGAGCTATGAAACTTTTCAAAGAAGGTAAGCTTAGAAAGGAAACAGTAAGCTGCATGGCACTTTTACAAAACCCCAAAAACATTTACAAAAACTGTTTATGCACCTTGTATTAGAAAAGAGGCAAGAATTGCAACTTTTATGATGCAGAAAGGAGAAGAGTGTTCTAAAATTTACGGTCAAAATGCGAAAAGAATAGTTTAGCAGAACTTAGAAAAGGCTCTCATACTGCCTCTGCAGCACATTCGACCAAAGCATGAAAAAACAGAGAGAGATAGAGAAGAAAAAGAAGAAGAAGAGAGAAGAAGAAAAAGAGAAAAGGTAGAGAACATACTTTGGCAGCATCCCAAATTCGCACTGTCTTATCAAATGAAGATGTTGCTAGCTGAGTTGAATTTGGTCTGAAGCGAACATCAGTAATTATATGATTGTGATCATCTGGAGTGCATGCAGTTTGAAAATTTTCCATGTTCCAAACAACAACCTACTGACATAAATAAAAATAAGCATCCATATCATTTTTACTCTTATAAAATAAAAAATGGTTCATAATGTTTTGGCCAATGAAAGATTCTTCTGTGAAACTTAAATATATAGAGGAATTTATCCCCCAAAAAGAAAAAAAATACATACAAGAATTCAATAACCAAATTTCTATAAGGCATATGTATGTATAATGACAACCAAAATTGTGTCACTGAATTTCTACATGTGCTTACTCACAAACTAAAGAATTGACTGCCGAAAGGAATAAATATTTTGGTATTTGAAATAAAGAGAATTTAGACAAAGAATATTTATTCCAGCGATTTATTGAAAAAATCATGAAAATTTTTGTAATTTTAAGTGAGTACAAATTAGATTTATCAACTCTGAAAAATCAAAATTGTTATGGTTCCGACTTTTTCAAATTATTTTTCACATTTTTACTTCCTTTCAACACTCTCATATACAATTTACCCCACACATGAACAAGCAAATGCTTAGTCACCTCATTATGTCATGTTGCACATAAAGAGGATCTCCAGAAATGTAATTGAATCCCTTAAAAGATCATGAAATCCATAACATGGCCTAGCAAAATCTATTTTAAATCCACAAAAGAAATGAATTTGTGGTATGTTTTCCGAAGCATTGTGAGGGATAAAGAGTGGAGTGGAAATGATTTACTTTCATAATCATTTCTTTATTTCTTTCCCCAAATGAGCTGTGCACTTAGCGTTCTTGTCTGGGTGCTGTTGGTGTTACACTTGTCTCTGCTGCTTTATATATTTATTGCAACTCATGTACTCAACCAGGACCAAAAGCAAACAAGGATAAAAAAGAAATTATAACTTTTCATTTTACAACTAGGAGGACCTTCAAGTGATCCATCATCTATGATCTTGTGATTATATCTCCTATCCAAAGGCAAATGACAAGACACACCATACCATACCATGACAAAATTAGAGAATGTGGTAAACAAGGTAAGGAAGATGATGTTACGCAAATAAGTACAAAAAGTGGACATGCACTTCAAGATCCAAGCTAATCATTTAAGCATTGCCTGTGGAGGCATTTGTATTTAACTTTTTGTTAAATGAGGAGAATTCATTGAAGATTAAACCTTAATGTTCCTCATAAGAGCAAGTGAAACAATTAAATACCAAAGAGTATAAGAGCATCTCCCAAATACACATCATAAATATATGATATTTACCTTGAATCATGTGGTATGCAGGCAGCAATAGAAATACCAATCACTTGGCATAAAAGTAAAGAGTTGTGAGGAGTCACATTCAAATGTTTTATATATCAGCTATAGTCTGAATGATTTAACAGTTGCATGATCAAAGGGCTGTAATTCTGGTTAAACCTTTTCATAGTTTTGAGGTCAATGGTTACAACAGCTTATCGCACCAGTTATCTTGTATCTCAATCAAGAATGGTCCACCTGACCTATTTCACTTTTATAAGAATTATTCAGGTGGGAATGCTGGGAGGCCTAGATTTTTATCTAATGGCAAATAGATTATGCTGATCAACTTTTTTCATTTCTTCAATTCTTTTACCTATCAAAACATCATCTTCCGTGTTCAAAAAAGAATATTTTATAAGGAATATCATAGAACAAGCACTATAAATAAATCAGGAATTTGGAATACTAACAGAGTAACTTTTTTCATTTTAACCTTGAAACTTTGACAAACAAACGGTCCTTGTTTGAGCTAAACTGAGATAATTTGTTATTTAAAACTTGTTTCAAACTTTTGTTGATTCTTGGGCTACTGAGACCCATTAATTTGAACAACAAAGCATGGGTCTTTTCCATAACTTTCATTCATCTATTTGTGATCCTCAACATATCATATTGGTTAATCAACTGAGTTGACAGCCGTTTCCTCTTTTTTTTTTTGGTTATTTTTCAATAGAAGTGAATATCTATTGAACATTTTATATTAAGTAAAATATCCAATTACAAACAACCAAATTTTATAACATCTAACAATTTGAAAACATTATTTTAAGAGTTTTATGTTTGGAGATCAAGATTAACAAAGAGAATCATCAGCGCTATAGCAACATCGATATTTTCCCTATTGCGGAGGGTTCATAAAAATATTTTATTCCTTGCAACACTAAAATGGATTATACCTTCTTGTCATGGCCAGCACTGGCCAATAACTTTCCATCTGAAGAGAAATGACAACAGGTAACTTTGCTACTGCTTTTACGTATTGAACTAACTTCGTTGAATGAGAAAGCTGAAAGAAGAAAACAGTCATTCCTGTTGTCAATATAAACAATTATCACTTGTAGAAGGATTAGATCAAATAGTACCTTTGGAAGTTTCAGTAGCTTGTTCGGAAGGGTTCCGTTTCAATGTGCCAAACAGATCCCTTCCATCTCCATCATCTTGAGAGAGAAAAGATTCCACATTATCATCTAAGGAGCCAATATCTCCAAAATGTTCCATGTCATCCTGCAATCAAGTAAACAGGAAACCTAAATTTCCCAACACTCAGACATGATATTCAGCATGAAGTACAACTTTAGTATGACACAAGGCCGGAAAACGAGAATCCACGCCGGAAAACGAGAGCAAGCGACTCCGGCCGAAACCAAAACAAAAAAAAAAGGGAGAGAGAGACAAAG
Organism: Citrus australasica; assembly: GCA_029618585.1. NCBI lineage: Eukaryota > Viridiplantae > Streptophyta > Magnoliopsida > Sapindales > Rutaceae > Citrus > Citrus australasica. The sequence goes on along the minus strand of JARCIV010000009.1, from coordinate 11,038,273 downwards.
TTGCAGCAAACCGACGCAAGGGGGAGGGAGATGCAGCCACAACGCCGGCGTCGGCTGACCGCCGCGGCAGCCGCCAGCCAACCGAAGCCAGCCGACGTAGGAACAGCCGCAAAAACCGCCGGAAAACGCCCAGAAAACCGCCGCCCGAAACAAGGGAAAGGGAAGAAAAAGAAAGAAAGAAAAGAAGGAAGAAGAAGAAAGAAGAAAAAGAGAGAGAGAGAGGGGATTACCGTGGCTGGAACCGCGCCGAGAACCGCCGGAGAAACGCCCGAGAACCGCCGGATCTGGAGCCCGAAAATCACCACTACAGCAGCCAACAGTTGCGCCGGAAAAAACACCCCAAGCCAACGCCGACCGAGAGGAAAGGAAGAGAGAAAGAAAGAGAGGAAAAGGAAGGAAGAAAAGAGAAAAAGGGAAGGAACAGCACCAGCCGAGAGAGAGATAATCGGGAGAGAAAGGAGAGGAAAAAGGGGGAGAAGGAAAAAAGCAAATAGAAAGAATTTTGGGAGATTATTTGGGGATTTTTAAAACTAAAGAGATAAAGGTTGATATGTGTAAGGTGTTTTAATTGAATCTGACCGAATCTGCAATTTGAGAAGAGAGATTTAGGGATATTTGAGAATTTTATAAAATTAAAAATTTATGTTAGATGGCTGTTACTTTTCGATAAAAAAAAAAGTGGGGACACGACTGTTTGTTCTCAAAAAAAAAAAGAGAGAAGAAAAAAGTGACGGGAAAACGAAAAGACAGAGAAAAGAATTTTTTAATACACAAAATATAGTCAAGGGAAGAAGTCAAGTAAGTCAACCCTTGTTCAGTTATATCGTCACGTGTCATTCACACAATGAGTTTCTTTTGCCTCCAATACTTCTCGCCAAAAAGAAACTAGGGGGTTGTTGTTTGAGGAAAAAATAAGAAGAATAGTAAAAGTACCACGTGTCGATTAATGGAGCGAGTCTAGAGTGAATTGAGGTACCCCACATGAATTGGGATATCCCGCGTAAAATGAGGAAATCCGTATAGAAAGGGGTACCCCAAGTAGTAAGGGGTACCCCTCGTACCTTGGGGTAGCCTACAGAACGGTGTAGGAGAATCCTCCAAAATATCCGTCATGAGCAACGTCTCCGCCTCCTAAAAGATTTCATTTGATTTTATCAGGAAAAAGGAATCGAAAACGATGTGCAAAAGTAGGGACAGCCGCCTGCCACCATGCAGAATATTACACCAAGGACAGTGGTCCCCAACCGCCTACCCGACAACTGCTGCTGAAGTACCCTGGGACCACTCACCAGCGCGCGCCACGTCTCCGAATGATGAGATACGCCGCGAGCATGCATATAACGGCCCAAAAATCATGAAAACAGCAAAGGAACGTTAACCCAAAAGGGTACACCACGTGGCAGCTGAGGTACACCATATATAAAGACACCTAGGGTTCATTCTCAACAAGTTTTTTTTCCTTCCACCAATATTCACCATTCACACTCCCACTCCAAAAACCAGGTTCTCTCCAACCTTAAACCCTAATTTACAGAGGGCTAACTAGCTCTCTTCACCTAAAAAGCTCGAGTTTGCTAACTTTGAGCGTCGGAGTGTGAACACCAGGGGTACCCCCGGCTTCACCTCTAACCTCCATTTTCACTGTTTTGCAGGTGCGGAGCCCATTTTAAAGAATATCTTGTGTGTTGCTGACCTTTTGCCGTAGTTACCCCTCACTCTCTTCTTCTTACCTTGCCCAAACCTCGGATACACCACATCCCACACAACAAACTAGTGAGGTATCCCGTCTTCCCCAAAATATCAAATTTATTGTTCTAGATTGGTTTTGGATTTCCTTACCCCAAAATCAGTTGAAAACAATTGGCGCCATCTGTGGGGATTCGCACAAAAAGCCTCCACCGCGGTTACCAAGCTAGTTGTTGTGTATACTCCAATACATGGCACCTGACGTACCTCCTGAAAGTTTAATGGGGGATCCTACCAGGATGAGAGATGATAGCAGTGGTGAAGGTAGTGATCCTGCAAGAAGGATAGCCCGCATCAACAAGGGCAAGGGTGTCAAGCAATCGACGGGGGTTCGCCAAGAGGAGGAACCTATTACGCACCAGCGTTTTGAGGATCTCGCCCACGCAATACTTAGGGCGGTCGGATCTCGGGCACCCGAAATTTCACTTCCTCCGGTGACGCTAGAAGTTCCATCGCCTCAAGCGGACGACCAAGCTATGGTCAAAAGAGGGGTACCCGAGACCAGCAAGCCAAAGCCTAGGCCTTCAGGTACTCGTTCCAAGTTTCAAACTGTGGGTACCCGCAACGAGCGTTTCACCGCCTCTTGCAATTCCCGCAGCAGCCAAGGTACGCGGCGTGCAAAGCGTACCCATGAGGATCTCCGTGAGAAATTAAATGCCAAAAGGGCTTCCCAAATGACAACGACATCATCGGGTACAGCGGAGGTACCCCTCGAACTTGTGGAAAAAATGGAAAACTTGGAAGCCCAAGTGAAGCTCCTCTCCGAGAGGCAAAATCTCACAGCTGCACCAACATCAGTGACATACCAGTCGCCGTTCACTATGAAGATTCGGAAGGCAACCCTCCTCGAGGGGTTCACTATGCCTCAGATACCCCAATACTCGAGTACCACTGACCCCTCGGAGCATGCTGAGTTATACCGCGACCAAATGCTTATCAAGGGTGTAGACGAGAGCGCCATGTGTAGAATGTTTACACACACGCTCACAGGCCCCGCGAAGTCATGGTTTCGCTCCTTAAAAGCGGGCAGCATATCTTTCTTACACCAATTGTTATCCGAATTTACTAAGGAGTTTTCCTATGCTTCCTCCCAAGAAAGGGTAGCCTCCAAACTTGCCTTTATCAAGTAAGGGGAAGCCGAGCCTTTGGCGGAGTATACGACGCGTTTCCACCAAGAGGTGCTGCGAACGGGAGCATTTGGAGATCAACACACAATGACCCATTTCGAGAAAAATTTGCGGTTGGGTAAATTATGGCGTTCTTTTCAAAAGAAGCGCCCACTTTCATATGGGGAAGCATGTTCTCGGGCGTTGCAGCAAGTGGAGATGGACGAGAAATGTCAATTGAAGCGCCAAGAAGAGAAGGCCGACGTTGCAAAGGATAAGGAAAAGCCCAGAAGGATGGAGGCCCCAATATCGAGGGTACCCCGGCCGCAGAGCCCTCCACGGGTTGCCCCGCGGGGACGAGGGTATAACCCTCATGTTACCTCGGGGGTACCCTATCCTCCAAGACCACCACTACCAGATCATTGGGAGCCACCACCGAGACCTCGACATGAGTCTTTCCACCTACTGAATCGGTCTCCGGACCAGATCTTCTACCACATTCGGGATAGTGGCCTCCTCCGTCCTCCTAAGCCGATGAGGAAGTACCCCAAAATGAAGCGTAACTTGAAGTATTGTGAGTTCCATGAGGACTTTGGTCACAGCACAACTGAATGTTTTACTTTGAGGGAGGAAATTGAGTCTTTGATTCTCAGTGGGTACCTCAAAGAATTTGTTGCTGACATGAGAGAAGCTCGGAAGTCCGCAGAGCAAGATAAGGGCAAGCAGGTAGCTGATGGCAGTCCTGAACGAGAGGCACCCCATGGGCACAAGAAAGGCGTGTATGTTCGGATGATCATGGGTGAGCCTACTTTAGCGGGCCAATCTAGGAGGGCTATCAAAGGTTATGGTAGATCGTTGTCGGTAACCACCAATATGGGCAGAGAAGTCAACCTTAATGCATGGGGTATACCAAGGATACCCCACCACCCCCCACCTATCATTTTTACGGAGAAAGATGCGAAGGGCATCTCGTACCCTCACGATGATGCTTTCGTAAATACTTTGAAGGTTGCCACTGGAAAGGTGGCGAGAACCCTTGTAGACACCGGTAGCTCTGTCGACATCATTTTCAAAAGCGCCTTGGATCAGTTGTTAATTGAGTCGCCAAAGATTACCCCCTATGCTACGCCTCTTATTGGGTTCGCCGGAGATATGGTTATACCGAAGGGTATCATCACACTGCCAGTTACACTCGGTAAGGTACCCCACCGTGTTGTCCATATGATTGATTTTCTTATTGTAGATCACCCGGGTGCATACAATATTATATTGGGTAGGCCGTTTTTAGTAGCAATTAAGGCGGTGGTATCCATGCATTATCTCGCCATGAAAGTTCCAGCCGCCTAAGAAGTTATCACCATTAAAGGGGATCAGCAATCGGCTCGTGGGTGTTATTCTGTGGCCTCCAGAGTCACTTACCAAATAGCTTCTGATTCGGGAGTGAAGGGGTACCCCAACGGCGGCCAACCCACACCTTCCCCCTCAAGGCAAGCACTTGCAAAACATCGAAGAGCTACACTCAGGAAACCTCCTCAGGTAGTCCCCCCACAAAAGCAGTTGGAATCTTCACCAATGGTGGTGGAAGCAGTTACGGGTGATGGTTCGAGGGTACCCTAAGGGGAGCTGGATGAGCACCGATCTGAAGTAGAGGCACCTTTGGATCCCCGAATATCGGAAGGTGGAAAGTGGGGTGCCCCAGCTGAAGACCTTATCTCAGTTCCAATTTGTACTGCCGACCCAGCAAAGACCGTGAAAGTAGGCTCCAACCTTTCGGAGGAACAGAGGGAGGAGCTCATCGCCTTCCTACGTGGGCACCACGATGTATTCGCCTGGTCCCACTCGGATATGCCGGGTATCCCACCAGCCCTTTCTTGTCACAAACTCAATGTCAGCCTGCATAACAAACCGGTCAAACAGAAGCGTCGCGCCTTTAACCAAGAAAGGTACGATGCAATTGAACAAGAGGTAGATCGCCTATTAGCAGCGAAGTTTATACGGGAGGCAGTGTACCCGGATTGGGTATCCAATGTTGTTCTTGTTAAGAAATCAAATAGAAAATGGCGCATGTGCGTGGACTTCACCGATTTGAATAAGTCTTGCCCCAAGGATAGTTGCCCCCTTCCCCGGGTGGATCAGCTAGTTGATGCAACAGCGGGACATGAAATGCTAAGTTTTATGGACGCTTTTTCCTGCTACAATCAAATTCTGATGTATGAACCGGATCAAGAGAAGACGGCATTCATCACCAACCGAGGGTTGTACTGTTACAAGGTGATGCCGTTTGGCTTGAAGAATGCCAGGGCTACCTATCAGCGGCTTGTGAATAAAATTTTCAAGGAGCAGATAGGGCGCACCATGGAGGTATACATCGACGATATGATCACTAAATCGGTGCATGTGGGGAGCACCTAGGGCACCTCAGGGATCACTGTCCAATGTGGTACCTTGGATGGAGCCCATTGTAAGGTACCTCAGGGACGGAGACCTCCCATCGGATAAAGCTGAAGCAAGAAGACTAAAGTACAAAGCCGCACGGTATTGCCTAATCTAGGATACCCTATACAGAAGAGGGTTCACTCTTCCTTACCTTAGATGCTTGGGAGGCGACGAGGCCGAGTATGTTATGAGGGAAATACATGAGGGGATTTGCGGCAATCATTATGGAGCACAATCATTGGCACAAAAAGCTCTTCGACAGGGGTACTACTGGCCAACCATGAGGGAGGATGCCAGAAATATGGTACGAAGTTGCGACAAATGCCAGAGGTTCGCCAAGATACCCCACCTACCCCCGGAGAAGCTAACAGTTATATCTTCCCCTTGGCCCTTGGCTATATGAGGAGTGGATCTCATCGGTCCATTACCTACCGGGAAGGGGCAAGCCAAGCATGCAATCGTGGCGGTAGATTATTTTACAAAATGGGCAGAAGCGGAGCCGCTGACAAGTATCACAGAGAGGAAGACTACGGAATTCATTTGGAAGAACCTCATTTGTAGATTTGGGATACCCCATGCAATCATCAGCGATAACGGCAAGCAATTCGATAATGAAAAATTTCGAAACTTTTGCTCGGAGTTGGGGATAGCTAACCGATTTGCTACACCTGCCCATCCCCAATCTAATGGGCAAGTCGAAGCCGTTAACAAGATTATCAAAGGCATCCTAAAGAAAAAGCTAGAGGAGAGAAAAGGAGCATGGGTAGACGAGCTACCTCGAGTTCTATGGGCCTACCGAACTACTCAAAACACTTCCACCATGGAGACTCCATTTTCTCTTGCATTCGGTGTAGATGCAGTAATTCCAGCAGAGATTGGGATACCCTCTCACAGGGTCGAATACTTTGATGAGGCCGAGAACACCTTCTTGGTAGCCTCAAACCTTGATTTGGTGGCCGAGAAAGGGCTAGAGCAGAATTGAGGACCGCCATATATCAACATCGCATCGCGGGTCTATATGAACACCCTCGATCCTTCAAGAAAGGAGACTTGGTCCTGAGAAAGGTAACTCAAAATACGAGAGTATCCTGCGAAGGCGCTTTTGGAGCGAATTGGGAAGGACCTTACCGCATCGACAAGCCCGTTGGGACAGGTGCATATAGGCTGCTCCACATGGATGGCACAATTGTGCGGCACCCCTGGAATGCCGCGATGCTACGGAAATATTACTAAAGGACAGTGTCTAAACCTTCAGTCTTTTGTTTTCTTCAATGCTTTCTTCAATGTTCTTGGTGATAGGCCAAATGGGGTACCCCAAATGCCCTATGTTGGTCTGTTGCAACCTTTGAGTTTCTTTAATTTTCAAATGAAAAGGGGTAGGAGACCTTGTGGTTTTCCGTTCTCCCCAGGGTAACAAGGTTAAGTCATGTATTGATCTACGCTTTCATTATTTATAAATGCAATTTCTATTTACAACAAATATGAAGAGGGTTCTTTCTCCAGTTTCGCCTTTTCGATCTTAGCATGCGGATTATATTCGTTTATCGCCATTAAGATACGCTCGCGTCTGGATATATGCAATCTTCGCCATTCGCCAAGCTACCTAAACAAAGAGAGGGAGGGTCAAAGAAGACCCGAGACTGAAAAAATCGGCATAACCTAGCGTCATGAGGTTCGGCTTAGGTATGCTAACACTCATACCTCCGTCCTCTTGCTCGACAGAGTAGGGGGTAAGCTATCTAAAAAATCTTGAAGAGAGGGAAGGGTCAAAGAAGACCCGAGAGTGAAAAAACCGGCATACCCTAGCGTCATGAGGTTCGGCTTAGGTATGCTAACACTCATACCTCCGTCCTCTTACACGGTAGAGTAGGGGGTAAACTATCTGAAAAATTTGAAGAGAGGGAGAGTCAAAGAAGGCCCGAGGGTGAAAAAATCAGCTTACCCTACCGTCACGAGATTCGGCTTTGGTATGCTAACACTCACACCTCCGTCCTCTTACTTGAGCCAAGTAAGGGGTAAGCTATCTGTGCCGAAGTTTTAATTACCAATTCGAGAGGAGATCCGCCATATTACTGAGAAAAGTAGTCACCAGATTCGCCATTCAGTGTAAGGTACTGGGAGTACCCTACTTCAGAAAAGAAGCGCCTAATATTGAACATTCGAAGGGGTACTCCATTTCAGAAAATATGGGGGTACCCCATTTCAGAAAATATGGGGGGTACCCCATTTCCAAGAAAAAAAGAACAAAATGGTACCCTAAAAAAAGTTTGCAGTCAGGCCAAACATCAAATTGCGGAATGATAAGCATGCAAAGTACAAGAAAATTCAAATATCATAATATCATCACAAAAGAGAGTTATCAACAATACAAGCATATCCCAACAAACCAAAGAGAAAGAAGCAAAGTTTCAGTGTCAAAATATGGGTAGATCCGAAAAGCGACAACATAGCAAACAAAGTCTACACCGAGGGGGAGACATCATCTCCAACATCTGTCTCCGGGAGGCGACTAGTAGAGGACTCAAAGGTACCCGGAATAAGAGTAGCCGAAGTAGGGAACTCCGAGACAGGCAATGGCTGAATCTCGCGGGGTACCCCAGGTGACCCGGAAGAGGCACCCGACTGAGAAGACTTCTTCCTCTCCGCAATTGTCTTCAAAACCGTGGCCTTGTTGACAAACTTCTGCACACGGGGTACCTCCAACTCGGGGTCTACACTCCATACCTCCGACATAATGAGCGAGAAAGCATCCTCCGCCATCGTCTTCTGTCGAGATTGCAGCTCGTCATTGGTGGCCTGCAACGGGGCTGGTCCTTCTCCAGCAGGGCTTTCTCTCCCGAAAGGTCTGTAATACGCTCATGTAATGTCTTGACCTCTTGGGCAAGCTGGTCCTCTCAAGACTGGCGGCTTTGGAGCTCACCCTTTAGCTTGTCCACCTCCAACCGAGCAGCGGCAAGAGAGTCGAGGTCCGGAAGGCAGTGGTTAAGGAGAAAATATGCCTGCGAGTCATAAAGACATGTAAAGTATATATGTAAGGCGATATCATCGAAAAGAAAATCTTTAAGGAAACTTGCGGGGTATCCCAAGAAAGCACTTGCGGGGTATCCCAAGAAAGCTTACCTCCTGGGCAGCCCTACGCGCTTGGCCGTAGCGTTGGCTCAAGCTCATCTTGTCTGTCTCCTCGGCAGCGTCGGGGGTAACACTCTCAGCGGAGTAGTAGAAGCACCGAGCTAAGTGGGAGACATCCTTGTTGGAGGCCGGGTCCAGATCACCCACGCGTAACTCCTTTGGGAAAGCGGACACCAGCCCAAACTTTCTCTTCTTCGGGCGTGGGGTACCCCTCGACCCACTCTGGGAGGTACCCTGAGACTTCCCTTTCCCACTGGGAGCTCGAGGAGGACGAGAGCCTGCCGAAGGAGCGGCCGAATCCTAGGATCCGGAAGCACCTCCCATGATCGCTTGGAAGAAGGCATCGAAAGCATCCCCGGATGATTCCATGGCTGCACATAAAGCACGACCGTCATATTAGCCAAGCAAGCTCTGAAAACGTCAAAGGCAAAAATGGGAAATGAAAAGAAGGAGGGGCAAATTTAAGATGCGGTGGTGATGGGGTACCCCAGTCCCATGGATAATGATAGGGTACCCCTCGACACCCAAGCCATACATGTGATACTCCCACGGACAGGTGAAGAACTTCGGTCAATCAGCCCCGCTCTCCACAGTCTACTCTCCTCCAGCACATCACTATCCCTTTGTGCACTGCGGAGTCTCTCCACATACCTCTTCACCTCTCTTTCCACCTCCTGGATTGGGCATGATCCTTTAGCCCAAGTCACGCCTGCAAAAGCATAGAAACTTAAGGTTAGCAAGACATTTATGAGAGAGATTATGGTAAAGAACTATGAGTAGAGGAGATACTTATTGTTTGCGGTGAAAGAGTTTGGAACCGCCACGGGGTCGCCAGTCTCGCCCAGAGTGTCGGTCCCCCACCTACCCTCGGCCACAAACCACCCCTTCCGGTAACCTTTCTTCAGGACGGGGCTCTCCTCAACAATATGCCCGTGCTCACCCCACGGGGAAAAGTAAGCCACACCGGGGCCCTTAGGCTTTTTAAATTGATAAAGGCCCCTCAACTCCCTAAAAGAGATGTCGCGCTTCACGATCTCCAGCCACAACACTTGCAAACCCGTGAGCGACCTCCACCCCAGGAGGGACAGCTGCCCAGGAGCTACACCTAGGAAACTAAACATCTTCATGTAAAAAGGCTGGAGAGGGAGACGAAGTCCTAGGTCGAAAAGGTCGATATGGAGGGCTATTCCGTCAGACTGAGGAAGCTCAGGCCGCTCATCACTATGGGGTACCCTAAGCTGAACAGACGAAGGAATGTTGTATTTAACCCTAATCTGTTCTAGATCCCCTGAAGTGGCTCTCCGAATGCCTAGGGAGAAAGGGTTGCCAGATTTTGAGGGTGTGGCAGGGGAATGATGAAATACTAATAAGGCAACCCAAGAGGGGGGTGAATTGGGTTTCTAAAAAAAATAATAGGCTAAAGATGAATTATCATGCAAATTCAAAAACAAAATAAAAACTATAATAAGTAAATTGATCACAAATTAAAAAGATAGGGAAAGAGAGAATCAAACACAACGATGTTTACGTGGTTCGGCCAACCTTGCCTACGTCCACGCCTCCAAGCTTTCCGGGCTTGAGGTTTTCACTAAGCAAGCCTCCAAGGCTTCAATTGCTTACACTTGACTTCCAAGGTGTCAATAACCTTTACAACAAGAGATTATCCCCAATCTCTTAACCCAAGTGTATCCCAACACTCACAATCCCTCAAAATGAAAGATTACAATTTGTTTTTCTCTCACACTAAATCAAAGATTACAAGTTGATGCTCAAAGTGTGAATAGATGAAGTGAAACTATGTTTCTAGCTCTTGTGAAGATTGCAAACTCGAGTATAAGCTTAATGGTTGTGTTGTGATCAGTCTTCTTTGAATTTGAATGAGCTTATTTATAAGCAGAGCTGAAAAACTAGCCGTTATGCACTGTCGGCCAGAAAACGGTTCACCGTTTATTGGTTAATGGTTAACCGTTTGCGCTAGTCAATGTTACCGTTGGGCCATTTTTCAAATAAACGGTTTGCCGTTAATGTTACCCTTTCGCCATTAACGTCCAGAGACCTGCAAAATGAATATCGGTTATCCGTTTCAAGTAAACGGCTAAGGCTTAGCATAAGGTGACTCTCTGGAAGTTATCGGTTAACCGTTTGTAAATAAACGGTTCACCGTTAGTGTCCAGTGACCTGCAAAAAAGAACAATGGTTATCCGTTTAAGTAAACGGCTAAGGCCTTGTGTGAAATTGCTCTATGGATGTTATCGGTTAACCGTTTGAAGTAAACGGTTCACCGTTTGGAGTAAACGGTTCACCGTTAGTTTCCAGTAAGCTTTCCATTTCTGTTTTCTACTAAACGGTTAGAGCATAGCCAAGCCTTTGCTCTCTGGTCGTAAACGGTTAACCGTTTATAAATAATCGGTTTGCCGTTTTCTGCCAGAAACACATTTTAAACTAGTTTTTGCAAAGAATCTTTTTCCAAATTAAAATCCATCTTTTACAAGTATGAATTGAATAGTTTTTATGACTTTCATTTGTTAAGAAATAACTCAAATAGATTTATCAAAAATCATTTAAAGTTTGTTATTATCAAAATCAATATTATTAACATATTTATGTTAACAATCTCCCCCTTTTTGATGATGACAAACTTTGTTCAAAATTTGGCTCCCCCTCAATATATGGCTCCCCCTTAATATATGGCCAAATTAAGAAATGTTCAATAAAATGATTTTTGCTCAGGAAAGCATTAGAAAACATTATCATCATTTTAAAATCTTCCCATTTATAAAATGCATCATTTCACCATTAAAAAAAAATCATGTCAAGTTTATTCAAAGCATTTTCAAAACATTAAAAAACACTTAGGTTCCTAAATTATCTCCCCCTTCATCATCAAAAAGAAAGAAGAGAAAAGGAAGAAATGACAAGTTCAGTTTTCAGGGAGCAAAAAATTGGGCAGAGTTTCCCTTGAAAAATGAGCAAAACCAATAAGATACATGAGAGAAAAACACTTCCAAAAAGTCATTCCAATCAGCTCCATCACCAACCCAACAACTCCATGATCAAACTAAACACTTCAATAATCAAAAATTCACAATTCATATCAATCTTAACCAAGACATCCAATATCAGAAATAAGCAGAAAACCATGGCATCCAAATCTATAAATAACATATAGCAGTAAAAATATACATGTCAAAATGCAAATAAGCAAAATATGAACTGTATGTGCGAAAATATAATCCAGAAACTAATGAGGAGGTGGAGGAGGAAGAGAAGATGAGCTCCCCGGATCATAGCCAAAGTACCCAAGAATGATGCGCTGAGCATGGATAATCTCAAGCTGATGATCAATGCTCTGCCGCTGAAAGGTCTCAAAATCAGAACGCAGCTGCTGGTGATCTCGAGAAAGGCTGTCCAACCGATCAAGAATCAGCTGCTGCATACTGTCAGAAGCGGGTGGCTCAGCTGAAGCCGGAGGTGGAACAGATGCAGCTGGTTGCTCAGGAACATCAGATGGCTGCTCAAGCGCAGCTGATGACTCCGGAACAGTGAATGGCTCAGGTGTAGGTGGTGGCTCAGAGGTGGATGGCATATCAGCAGCTGTGGCATGCTCCTCATGCTCAGAGTCAGCTGGAGGCCGAGGAACAAAACGACGACGCGGAGAAGGTGGCTGAGCTCCTAATCTAAAGTCAGGAAGCTTATCGGGAGGATAGACATCGTTAAGCATCCGATCGTCCTCCGGAGCTATCAAGGTATCCCGGTTTTTGGAGTTGCTGGTTTTAATCCACTTCCCATTTCTCCAAGAAAAACCAATACTCGTCATTGCCTCGGGACCAATCCGTTTAGTCTCCAAATGTCCAGTATCTAGGAGAGGCACACCAAATTGACGCAGTATCTTAGTAATGATACTACCATATGGAAGCAAGCGGTGATTGACCGCAGGGGTACTCAACATGTGCCGCACAATGATATATGAGAGGTTTATGGGACGATCTGAAAGAAGGCTATCTAGTATGCCCACGTCCAGCCTCGTGACCTCATCCGTGTGACCCTTCCTAGGAGTCACTATGTGCTGTAGAATAGAATGCAGAATGCGGACTTGGAGAGGTAAAAGTTGAGACCGAAAAGGAAGTAAGCAAATATCATCAGTTAGGTCTCTACGGCGACAAATGTGACGGACTGCATCCGTATGACGGAAATGATCAAAGTCAAGGATTTTTCTATAAGTGTATATATCATGTCCAGCACACCGGATACCAAGATATTCAGCTAAATCTGCATCATCAAATTCAATAAGGACACCACCAACTTGAGTAATTACTCTATGCTCACGACTATGGGAAATATCCATGTTTGAGTAAAATACTCGCACTAAGTTAGGATAAATACGCTCACTAAAGTTAATAGCCGACTCCCAAGGCATAAGCATATCCCGAACATTTCTATTACAAACAACTAAGTTCCGGAAATCATTAGGATTAACACAAGAGGAGTCAAGTACCTTACGCCCATTGAAGCGGTCCTCGAACCGTTTCGCCAAGGGACGAGTGGGGAAGTGAATTCTGGAGAATTCAGTGACTTCTCTTGGCAGTATTGGGTTCACTCGAGGTGCAGACTTTCACCGGACGTTTCTCCGAGGTGGTTCAGCCATGGAAGAGTAAGGTGAAGGTAACACAGCCGAGAGAGAGAAAAACAATTAGTGAATGGACGAGAAATGGGTAAGGAATGTGAGTGTGATGCTCAATTTGGGTGAAAAATGGAACAAAACGGATCAAAAATGGATAAACCCAACTCGCGGCAATTAGGGTTAAATTTGGGATTTTTTGATTTGAGCTTAGATTTTGAGTTTTGAATCGGTGAAAGAGTTTTAAAGATGATATAAAGTGATTTAAACGGTTTGATTTGGCACAAGAAGAAAGAAAAATGAAGATTTGAGGAGAAGGAAAGCTTCGGCTGCGCAGGAATGGCGAAAATGGTGAGAGGGTAACTGGGGAGGAAGAAGAGAAAGCCTTTGAACAGTTTTAAAAACGCGAAAACTGTTAACCGTTTATAATAAACGATTAAAGGGTAACGAACAGAGGCTTGAGACTTGAAAACGGTAAGAGCCTAAAGAGCTTAACGGTTAGAGGGTAACGATTTAGTGACTTACTGCCAGCAACCGGTTCACCGTTTGTAGAAAACGGTGAGAGGGTAAAAAGACAGACACAAAACCTAGTTTCTGGAGCAAAACGGTTCACCGTTTATGGGAAACAGTTATCCGTTTATTTTAACAAAAATTTTCGCACATTTAATTTTAATATACGGCCAGCAACTAATAAATTCCCAGATCATTTAATTGATCTAACAATATATTATGAGCCATTTTGATGCATGATTCATGAACATGTTTTCAACCAATTTATTCATACAATCAAGAGATGATAAGACAAAATCAACCTCAAGCAATTCATAACCATTATTTCACAATTATAAATCAATCAAGTTAGTACACTCAATAGCATGAATAGAGATATTAATGTGAAAATTTCATCATCCCAAGTTCATGCCGAATTTTTTAAAATTGTTCTTCACAAATGGGTTTAGTGAAAATATCGGCAAGTTGTTTTTCCGTAGAAATAAACTCCAAAGCAATGTCTCCTTTTTGAACATGATCTCTCAAAAAATGATATCTAATTTCTATATGCTTGGTTCTAGAGTGTTGAATGGGATTCTTTGAAAGATTTATAGCACTAGTATTATCACACTTAATAGGAATTTGTTCAAGATGAATGCCATAATCTCTAAGTGTTTGTTTTATCCAAAGAGCTTGTGCACAACAACTTCCGGCGGCTATATATTCAGCCTCGGTAGTTGAAAGAGCAACAGAATTTTGTTTCTTACTAAACCATGAAACAAGTGAATGTCCTAGAACAAAGCAAGTTCCACTAGTGCTCTTCCTGTCTACTTTATGACCAGCAAAATCCGCTTCCGAAAAACACGTTAAATCTATATGAGTTCCCCTAAGATACCAAAGGCCAACATCTATGGTTCCAATCAAGTAACGGAAAATTCTTTTAACAACAAGCAAATGGGATTCCTTGGGACATGATTGAAATCTTGCACACAAACATACACTAAACATGATATCGGGTCTACTTGCAGTCAAATAGAGTAAAGAACCGATCATACATCGATACATTTTGATATCCACCTCTTTACCTTTTTCATCTTTGTCAAGCTTGATGGTAGTGCTCATAGGAGTGCTTTTTGCCGTTCCATTTTCATAGCCAAATCTTTTGAGTAGATCTCTCACGTACTTGGCTTGGTTTATAAAAATGCCTTCCTCGTTTTGTTGGATTTGAAGTCCGAGGAAGTACTTCAACTCTCCCATCATGCTCATCTCAAACCTTGACTAATACAAGATGAAAATTCTTTGCACAAAAGCTCATTAGTAGAACCAAAAATGATATCATCAACATAAATTTGAACAATAAGTATGTCTTGATTCTTATTCTTAACAAAAAGAGTTATGTCCGCTTTTCCCATTAAAAAATTGTTATCCAACAATAAATTTTTAAGTCTATCATACCATGCCCTAGGAGCTTGTTTTAAACCGTATAAAGTTTTGGATAACTTATACACATGATTTGGAAATTTTTCATTTTCAAAACCAGGAGGTTGTTTCACATAAACTTCCTCCATAATGTATCCATTTAAGAAAGCGCTTTTGACATCCATTTGATATAGAATAAAATCTTTATGACATGCATATGCTAACAAAATTCTAATAGATTCTAATTTAGCTACAGGTGCAAAAGTTTCATCAAAATCAATTCCTTCTTCTTGGTTGTAGCCTTGAGCCACTAGTCTAGCTTTATTTCTTACAACCACACCGGATTCATCCATTTTATTTCTAAAAACCCATTTAGTGCCTATAATGGATTGATGTTCCGGACAAAGAACTAACTCCCATACATTATTTCTCTCAAATTGATTCAACTCCTCTTGCATTGCCATAATCCAAAATTCATCATTTTCGGCATCCGCAAAAGATTTTGGTTCAATTTGAGAAATGAATGCAGCATGCTCACATGTATTCCTAAGAGATGATCTAGTGGTAACGCCTCGTGAGGGATCTCCTAAGATTACATCTTTAGGATGAGAGGAAACATACCTCCACTCCTTGGGGAGTGTTTGAGAAGTACCTTCATTTTGCTCCACATTTTGTCCTTCATAATGCTCCTCTTGAATTCCATTTGTTGTGTCTTCTTGGTTGACATTTGATGCTTCTTCTTGTTGTTCTTCTTCTGCATTATCATCAACAACTCCTTTCTCCGCAGAGGAGGGGTTAGACTCATCAAAAGTAACATGCATAGATTCCTCCACAACCAAAGTTCTTTTGTTATAAACTCTATAAGATTTGCTTGAATTTGAATATCCAAGAAAAATACCAACATTAGATTTTGGATCAAATTTACCAAGATTATCTTTTGTGTTCAAAACAAAACATTTGCATCCAAACACTTTAAAATAACCAATGTTGGGTTTTCTATTTTTCCAAAGCTCATATGGAGTTTTATTTAGATAAGGTCTAATCAACACCCGATTTAAAACATAACAAGCGGTGTTGACGACTTCAGCCCAAAAATACTTAGGCAAAGAGTTTTCATTCAACATGGTCCTAGCCATTTCTTGAATAGACCTATTCTTCCTTTCTACTACTCCATTTTGTTGTGGAGTCCTAGGTGATGAAAATTGATGTTCAATGCCAAAATCATTACAAAAATTTTCAAATACATGATTTTCAAATTCTCCACCATGATCACTTCTAATACAAGAAATAAAATAGCCTTTTTCATTTTGAACATTTTTATGGAAAATTTGAAATGCATCAATGGCATCATCCTTATTAGCTAAGAACAATACCCATGTGTATCTAGAATAGTCATCCACAATCACAAAAGCATAATATTTGCCACTTAAACTAGCATATCTAGAAGGTCCAAACAAATCTATATGGAGTAATTGAAGCGGTTTTGAAGTAGAGATATGATTCTTGTTTTTGAAAGAAGTTTTGATTTGTTTTCCAAATTGACATGCTTCACAAATTCCATCTTTTTGAAAACTGATTTTTGGAAGTCCTTTAACTAAATCGTTTTTCACAATTTTAGAAATCAAATCCATGCTTGCATGACCTAATCTTCTATGCCATAGCCAACTATCATCATGTAATGCGGAAAAACATTTATCAAGAGTAGATGCACATTCTATGTCAATAGTATAGACATTACCACATCTATTTCCCATAAACAAGGTTTTCCCATCACATGCATTCTCAATAACACAATTTGATTTATTAAAGACAACTTTATAACCTTTGTCACACAGTTGACTAATGCTTATTAAATTATGTTTCAAATTTTCAACCAAGCACACATTCTCAATTAAAGTTGAAGATACTTTACCAACATTTCCAATTCCAATGATTTTTCCTTTTGAGTTGTCTCCAAAAGATACGTCTCCACCATTTTCAACTTTGGTGAAGCTTGAAAACCAAGAATAGCTTCCTGTCATGTGTCTTGAACATCCACTGTCCAAGTACCACTTATTATTCTTCTTCTTCAAACCCTGTAGAGAGAATCTCAAGCTTTAGGTACCCAAACCTTTTTGGGTCCTTGAGAGTTAGCAATGGTTCCTTTTGGAACCCAAACACATTTCATATCATAATATGCATTTCTCTTCACTGCACATCTATTTTTCATATGACCATCTTGATTACAATAATGACATGTAATTTTATTGCTAATAGATGTATTCTTCACAAAATAACTCTTGTAGAATTTTTGTTTCAAATTTGGTTTATAACCAATGCCACTTTTGTCAAATACACATTTTTGTGAGTTTAGCAAATTATCCAACATCTTTTGTCCATTTGTGAATTTTAAAACAATCTCATTTAACTCATTACTCTTTTTCTTGAGCATTTCATTTTCATTTTTCAACTCATCTATGTGTGATTCTAAATGCTCATGTATGATGTTAGGCTTATCATTTGATAATGCAATTTCATCATGCAAAGTCTTGTTTCCTACTTCTAAGCATACAATTTTTGCATTCAAGGATTCATTTTCATTTTTAAGCTTTGCAATTTCCTTTTTAAGATCTGCATTCTTTTTACCAATCTTCATCAACTCATTATGCAAATCTTTAAAGGCATCATACAATTCATCATAGGTAGGATCACTTACCTCATTGAGATCATCATCATCTCCTATTGCCATAAGTGTTAGGTTTGAGACTTCTTGCGATCCTTCCTCATCACTTGAATCTTCCTCGCTATCATCCCAAGTTGCAACCATGGCTTTCTTCTTGTGTTTGTTGATGAGAGGACACTCCGATTTAATATGGCTAGGCTTCTTGCATTCATAGCATGTGATTGCCTCCTTCTTCTCCCTATAGTTCTTGAAGTTTCTGAAATTTCTTCTCTCTCCGGTTTTCTTGAAGAATTTTCTGAACCTCCTTGCTAGCATGGCCAGCTCTTCATCATCCGGTTCACTCTCCCCATCACTCTCATGTTTTGAGGCTTTGAGAGCAATGTTTTTCTTCTTCTCCTCATGCCCTTTTTTTGCTGCCAAATCTTCCTCATATGAAATAAGAGAACCAATTAAATCATCAAGAGGTAAAGTATTTAAATCTTTTGCTTCCTCAATGTCAGTCCTTTTTGGTCTCCACTCCTTAGGTAGTGACCTAATAATTTTCTTGACTTTTTCGCTATTTGAAAAAGTCTTCCCTAGAGCTCCTAGAGTGTTCACTATGTCCGTGAATCTAGTATACATAGAGTACACATTTTCATTTTGTTCCATTTGAAACAATTCATATTGCCTAGTGTACCTACTTATTTTAGATTCTTTCACTTGATTTGTGCCTTCATAGACAACCTCAAGTTTGTGCCAAATCTCATTAGCACTTTCACAACTAGATACTTTATGAAACTCTTTCTTATCTAGTGCACAAAATAAGGCATTCATGGCTTTAGAGTTTAGAGAGGCTTTTCTCTTTTCGAGTTCATTCCAATCCCGTGATGGTTTTGGAATATCTTCTCCGACTTCATTTTTAGTCAAGGGCATAAAAGGACCATCACAAACAATTTCCCAAATTTCATAATCTAAAGCTTATAAATAAATTCTTATCCTAGTTTTCCAATAAGGATAGTCATTTCCGTCAAAGAATGGTGGCCTAGTGGTGGATTGCCCTTCCCTAAATGTGGAATCATATTGAGTTGCCATTGATCTTTAACTCTAGACGATTAAGTCTAAACAAGAGCACCAAGCTCTGATACCAAATGAAATACTAACAAGGCAACCCAAGAGGGGGGTGAATTGGGTTTCTAAAAAAAATAATAGACTAAAGATGAATTATCATGCAAATTCAAAAACGAAATAAAAACTATAATAAGTAAATTGATCACAAATTAAAAAGATAGGGAAAGAGAGAATCAAACACAACGATGTTTACGTGGTTCGGCCAACCTTGCCTACGTCCACGCCTCCAAGCTTTCCGGGCTTGAGGTTTTCACTAAGCAAGCCTCCAAGGCTTCAATTGCTTACACTTGACTTCCAAGGTGTCAATAACCTTTACAACAAGAGATTATCCCCAATCTCTTAACCAAGTGTATCCCAACACTCACAATCCCTCAAAATGAAAGATTACAATTTGTTTTTCTCTCACACTAAATCAAAGATTACAAGTTGATGCTCAAAGTGTGAATAGATGAAGTGAAACTATGTTTCTAGCTCTTGTGAAGATTGCAAACTCGAGTATAAGCTTAATGGTTGTGTTGTGATCAGTCTTCTTTGAATTTGAATGAGCTTATTTATAAGCAGAGCTGAAAAACTAGCCGTTATGCACTGTCGGCCAGAAAATGGTTCACCGTTTATTGGTTAACGGTTAACCGTTTGCGCTAGTCAATGTTACCGTTGGGCCATTTTTCAAATAAACGGTTTGCCGTTAATGTTACCCTTTCGCCGTTAACGTCCAGAGACCTGCAAAATGAATATCGGTTATCCGTTTCAAGTAAACGGCTAAGGCTTAGCATAAGGTGACTCTCTGGAAGTTATCGGTTAACCGTTTGTAAATAAACGGTTCACCGTTAGTGTCTAGTGACCTGCAAAAAGGAACAATGGTTATCCGTTTAAGTAAACGGCTAAGGCCTTGTGTGAAATTGCTCTCTTGATGTTATCGGTTAACCGTTTGGAGTAAACGGTTCACCGTTAGTTTCCAGTAAGCTTTCCATTTCTGTTTTCTACTAAACGGTTAGAGCATAGCCAAGCCTTTGCTCTCTGGTCGTAAACGGTTAACCGTTTATAAATAATCGGTTCGCCGTTTTCTGCCAGAAACACATTTTAAACTAGTTTTTGCAAAGAATCTTTTTCCAAATTAAAATCCATCTTTTACAAGTATGAATGGAATAGTTTTTATGACTTTCATTTGTTAAGAAATAACTCAAATAGATTTATCAAAAATCATTTAAAGTTTGTTATTATCAAAATCAATATTATTAACATATTTATGTTAACAAAGGAGAGGAAGGCTGCTCCGAGGAGCGAGCGAGAACCTTTGGCTTGGATGGCTTACCCTTTTCCTTAAGTTGGGGGGTAGGCCGTTTACGAGATAAACGAGGGCTGACGCGAGGGGTAACCCTAGTAGGAGGAGGCTCGGAACGAAGGGTACGACTACCTGAGGAATCAGAGGAGAACTTATCCCCCTCACTAATGGAGATATGAGAGGGAGAACCCTCAGGGGGGCTGTCAGCCTTTTTAGCCCCAATTCTACGCCGTTTCCTCACCGGGCCTACATGCTTTTTACCCATCTCTACTCCCCCCCGACAATACACCACCCACAAATCCCCCAGCCATACATCCACAAACCGCTAATAATACACCCGACAAAACGTCCAACAACAACACAACCGTAAAACCACCCACCACCCATCAACCATCCGAGGCAAACACCAACCACAAAAGCAAAACAAACAACAACAAGCAAACAAAAATAAATTTTTTGTCCCCAAACATGCAAAATGACGCCATTACAAGTGCGCCAAAAAAGCGGAGAAAAGAGGGAGGATACCTATTGCTCACCGGTTCAGCAGATCAGGATCGATGGTTGCAGGGAAGCGAAACTGCAAGCAACAGAAAACAGTGAGTATAAAAATAATCAAGCTTCGATTTAAGTAAATATTTACATATATATTTACATATACAAAAAAAGAGAAGAGAGAGGAAAACGGGCAACAACCGAGAACCCACGGCCGGCAGCCGTGACTCCCGTCACCAAGAATCCACGCCGGAAAACAAGAGCAAGCGACTTCGGCCGAAACCAAAATAAAAAAAAGGGAGAGAGAGACGAAGTTGCAGCAAACCGACGCAAGGGGGAGGGAGATGCAGCCACCACGCCGGCGTCGGCTGACCGCCGCGGCAGCCGCCGGCCAACCGAAGCCAGCCGACGTAGGAACAGCCGCAAAAACCGCCGGAAAATGCCCAGAAAACCGCCGCCCGAAACAAGGGAAAAGGAAGAAAAAGAAAGAAAGAAAAGAAGGAAGAAGAAGAAAGAAGAAAAAGAGAGAGATATAGGGGATTACCGTGGCTGGAACCGCGCCGAGAACCGCCGGAGAAACGCCCGAAAACCGCCGGATCTGGAGCCCAAAAATCACCACTGCAGCAGCCAATAGTTGCGTCGGAAAAAACACCCCAAGCCAACGCCGACCGAGAGGAAAGGAAGAGAGAAAGAAAGAAAGGAAAAAGAAGGAAGAAAAGAGAAAAAAGGAAGGAAGAGCACCAGCCGAGAGAGAGATAATCTGGAGAGAAAGGAGAGGAAAAAGGGGGTGAAGGAAAAAAGCAAATAGAAAGAATTTTGGGAGATTATTTGGGGATTTTCAAAACCAAAGAGATAAAGGTTGACATGCGTCAGGCGTTTTAATTAAACCTGACAGAACGTGCAGTCCGAGAAGAGAGATTCAGGGATGTTTGAGAACTTTTTAAAATTCAAAATTTATGTCAGACGGCTGCCACTTCCCGATAAAAAAAAAAAGGACACGACTGCTCGTTCTCACAAAAAAAAAAAAAAGAGAAGGGAAAAGTGGCGGGAAAACGAAAAGACAGAGAGAAGAATTTTTTAATACATAAAGTATAGTCAAGGGAAGAAGTCAAGCAAGTCAACCCCTGTCCAGTCATATCGCCACGTGTCATTCACACAATGAGTTTCTTTTGTCTCCAATACTTCTTGCCAAAAAGAAACTAGGGGGCTGTTGTTTGAGGGAAAAATAGGAAGAACAGTAAAAGTGCCACGTGTCGATTAATGGAGCGAGTCTAGAGCGAATTGAGGTACCCCACATGAATTGGGATATCCCGCGTAAAATGAGGAAATCCGTATAGAAAGGGGTACCCCTCGTACCTTGGGGTATCCTAAAGAACGGTGTAGGAGAATCCTCCAAAATATCCGCCATGAGCAACGTCTCCGCCTCTTAAAATATTTCATTTGATTTTGTTAGAAAAAGGAATCGAAAACGATGTGCAAAAGGAGGGACAGCCGCCTGCCACCATGCAGAATATTACACCAAGGACAGTGGTCCCAAACCGTCTACCCGACAACTGCTGCAGAGGTACCCCGGGACCACTCACCAGCGCGCGCCACGTCTCCGAATGATGAGATACGCTGCGAGCATGCATATAACGGCCCAAAAATCATGAAAACAGCAAAGGAACGTTAGCCCAAAAGGGTACACCACGTGGCAGCTGAGGTACACCATATATAAAGACACCTAGGGTTCATTCTCAACAAGTTTTTTTCCTTCCACCAATATTCACCATTCACACTCCCACTCCAAAAACCAGGTTCTCTCCAACCTTAAACCCTAATTTACAGAGGGCTAGCTAGCTCTCTTCACCTAAAAAGCTCGAGTTTGCTAACTTGAACGTCGGAGTGTGAACGCCAGGGGTACCCCCCGGCTTTACCTCTAACCTCCATTTTCACTGTTTTGCAGGTACGGAGCCCACTTCAAAGAATATCTTGTGTGTTGCTGACCTTTTGCCGTAGTTACCCCTCATTCTCTTCTTCTTACCTTGCCCAAATCTCGGATACACCACATCCCACACAGCAAACTAGTGAGGTACCCCGTCTTCCCTAAAATATCAAATTTATTGTTATAGATTGATTTTGGATTTCCTTACCCCAAAATCAGTTGAAAACAGGTCTATATTCAGTTACTCGCTTAGGCTCCTTCACTTTTGGAATCAAGGCCACATATGTATGATTAATTAAGGATAAGTCTCCATCCCCATTCAACATCTCCAAACAAGCTGCAGTTACAGAATGGCCTACTATATTCCAATACCTCTGAAAGAAACCTGCTGATAAGCCATCCGGGACTGGTGCCTTTGAAGGATGCATTTGGAATAAAGTGACTTGAATCTCTTCTGGAGAAAACATCTTGTCCAGCTCCATCTTCATTTCTGCAGTAACTTTAGGCTCAATATATTGAAGTGCCAGCTCTACGGACTGTGCGGAAGGGTTGGATGATGTGAATAAATTCCGAAAATAATCAGAGAATTCATTTTCAATGGCGGTTATGTCCTCTATCCACTGATTATTGTTGTCCAATAGGCCAACAATAAGATTTCGTTTCCGCCTACCTGAAGCCTTGGCGTGAAAATATTTGGTGTTGCGATCCCCTTCTTTAAGCCAAAGAGCTTTAGATCTTTGCCTCCAATATTTTTCCTCGTCCCGGAGAAAATCATCTAGCTGCTTTTCCACAGCTCTAATTTCGTGGGTGGGTCAGATTTTAAGCAAGTGAGTTTTATGGTCAACATTTGCAGGTTACGTTTCCTATCCCCAAATTTCTGTCTGCTCCATGCTTGCAATTTAGCTCGCACAGCTGTAGAATTGTGCAAATAAGTGGAGATGGAATTATAATTAGCTTCATTGTGGCTTGCATTCCACGCTTGCTCCACTATTTGTCTACATTCACTATAGTTGTTCCAGTAGTCTTCAAAAAGAAATCTTTTTCCCCAATGTTGTCTTTTCTGAAAAAGGGAGGTTTGCCGCTTCCAAAATTCAACTTAAGATTGGAGAGTGGTCAGAGCCCCAAGCATCAATATTTGTCACTGATACAGCTCTGTAGACGGAATCCTTCCAAGAAGAAGAGGCCACAAATCTATCTAGTCGTTCTTGGAACCAACCCCTCCTCTCTTCTATTGGTCCACGTGTGAGGATATCCTGTAGAGCCCGAGTCAGAAAGGTCATACACCTTAAGTGTTTCTTGGAATTCCAGCAAAGTATCAATGTATTGGAGTTGACCCCCCTGCTTTTCTTCCTTATGCAAAATTTGATTAAAAATCCCCTCCACATAACCAGGGAATAGAGGAGAGTGGAGCGAGTCTACGCAACAGGGTCCAGGTGTGTTTCTTTTCCACCAGCTCGGGATGGCCATAGATGCCTGAGTGTGAATCTCAACAAGTCATGACCGTTGGGAATCACGGTATCAATATGATGCTTGGAGTACGAAACAATTTTAAGATCGATATCTTCAGCCAAAAGAGAGCCAAACCAACACCCAATCCATGCCAAGGCACCGAAAAACAGATAGGAGAGTTGAAGCTTATATTTCAAAAATTCAGATTGCCTCACTGTTAGTTTGGTTTCACTTAAAAATACAATATTAGGCTTATAGTTTCGGAGAACTTCCTTGAGGTCAATTTCAAACTTTGATATGAACTCATTTTAGACTACTCCTCAAGTAATGAAAAGCTTAAAATACTCTCAAAAAGTTAAATTATTGTAAACTTTAATTTGCTCCATTATTTTTATTAAAAAGACCAAAATTTTCATCAAAACACTTCCATTTTTTTCTTTATCCTAAGAAAGCAAAAATAAATTAAAATTTCCAGTAATTTAAAAAATATTTTCAAAATTATCATTTCACAAAGAAGTAATCCAAAAATTACCCCTTCTTTATACCTACTAGATTTGAGTTTAATTTATAATGGGAAAGCAATGACAAGAGACATAAATGTCCATTAAAACAAGAACTGGCTAAACCATGCGGTTTTAGCTTCAAAATGTTCCGTGTATAGCTGTCCTTGGCAACGGAAAATTTTAGAGCCAATCAATCACCCAACACAAAGAGGGCTATCAATATCATCAACAATGAAGTAATTAAAAAAGCGAGGGGGGGGGGGGGGGAGAAGATCATCAACAATATCGTGATAAATAGATAAAGCAAAATAAAATACAAGGGAAGATAATCTTTTCTTGTGTTTGAATTTTTGTTGAATGATGTGCGCGAAAAGTCAGCGGCCTTTATACTGGAGGATTTGAAGCACCAAAAAGCAAGCGACAGGTTATTTCCAGATCTTAACAGATTTGTCATGACTCGCAGAGGCAACCATCCCAGTTACTGGAGACTGTGCTAGGGCTGATATCACACAATCATGTGCCGCGATTGTCATACACTTATTCTCAGCCATATTCCATAACTCCAGTGACTGTAAGAAAGAATGGTATGGAACCATGAACACAAGATTAGCAATCTATGACACGCTAAACACCATTATAGTCTCAACTATTGGGCCAGTTTAAAATCATGCAATGGATTTGAGTAACCCACAAAGGTTAAAAAATGATCTGTCCTCTGGAATTAAAATGAAATCATCCCCCCAGACCTATTGTACTGTAACAAGAGATGAAAGTTTTTTCCAACAAACACAAAATATTGACAGTTTCAAATGCTAGATTTGTTGCATCATGCATAAACGCAATGGCAAAAAGTTAAATTGGAAATTTTACAGTCGTAGCTCAATTCCAAATTCCAAATTCCCAATGCAGCATCAGAGCAACGAAATGCTTTTTCCTTCAGGAAATGCAATTGCAGACAAAACTTAGCAAAACAGCTTAATGTTTATGGATCTTCTAAGATATATTGGGCTAGATGAAGAACACAGCAATCAAAATTCTCTGCAATTTAATTTAACAAAACAATGAAATTTAAGTTAAGATAAGAAGATCACCTGGTAGCCTCCAATGACCATGAGGGTGGGATAGCTTGGATGAAAAATACAAGAATGAAACTTGTTCCCACTGGAACTAAGCTCGTGAATGCACTCTCCTGTGCCCAATGACCACACTCTGACAGAATCTTGACTGACAGATGCCAAATATTCTCCATTTGTGTCCCAACACACAGAGTGTATCTCAGTGGAGTGTCCCTGAGAATCAAAAGATTGTACTGTTTATAAGGAACTTTAAGATGAAAAGCATGTTGTAGAATTGTATTTTTCTAATTCCCCTGATGCGACAATTGCATTTCTACCTTGAAAGAGTGTGTCAGTCTATCTGTTTCAACATCAAAGATAGACACAACATTCTCGGACGCTGCCGCCAAGAGAAGTCCAAGTCTTGGCTGAAATCTTACTTGCACAGTACCGCCCTGATCCATCAAGCGATTCAGATTGGAAGACTATATATCTGATAAGCCTTCAAGAACATAAAGCAATAAAAGATGAAATTCAAGGCTAACCTTGGAAATACGAGCGCAGGAGTACTGACTTAGATTCCAGAAGCGAATCTCACTGTTTCCATCACATGAGCAGAAAAGGTCATTCTTCTTAGGGTGGAAGTCAAGGGACATCACGTGAGTGTTATGCCCTGTATAAGTCTGCAAACAAAAGTTTGGCTGCAAGGATACACCAAAATAAGTGCCTATCATATTTGGTCTAAACATAAAATTTAAACAAAATAGTTGAATTGGCATCTCAAGATTGCATTGCATAGCAATGGGTCAAAAGAAGGAAGAGAGTGAATATGTAGAGCATTCCTCCAAGAAAAAATAATAAGCAAAACTTTAAGAGCTATGAAACTTTTCAAAGAAGGTAAGCTTAGAAAGGAAACAGTAAGCTACATGGCAGTTTTACAAAACCCCAAAAACATTTACAAAAACTGTTTATGCACCTTGTATTAGAAAAGAGGCAAGAATTGCAACTTTTATGATGCAGAAAGGAGAAGAGTGTTCTAAAATTTACGGTCAAAATGCGAAAAGAATAGTTTAGCAGAACTTACTGCCCCTGCAGCACATTCGACCAAAGCATGAAAAAACAGAGAGAGAGATAGAGAAGAAAAAGAAGAAGAAGAGAGAAGAAGAAAAAGAGAAAAGGTAGAGAACATACTTTAGCAGCATCCCAAATTCGCACGGTCTTATCAAATGAAGATGTTGCTAGCTGAGTTGAATTTGGTCTGAAGCGAACATCAGTAATTATATGATTGTGATCATCTGGAGTGCATTCAGTTTGAAAATTTTCCATGTTCCAAACAACAACCTACTGACATAAATAAAAATAAGCATCCATATCATTTTTACTCTTATAAAATAAAAAATGGTTCATAATGTTTTGGCCAATGAAAGATTCTTCTGTGAAACTTAAATATATAGAGGAATTTATCCCCCAAAAAGAAAAAAAATACATACAAGAATTCAATAACCAAATTTCTATAAGGCATATGTATGTACAATGACAACCAAAATTGTGTCACTGAATTTCTACATGTGCTTACTCAGAAACTAAAGAATTGACTGCCGAAAGGAATAAATATTTTGGTATTTGAAATAAAGAGAATTTAGACAAAGAATATTTATTCCAGCGATTTATTGAAAAAATCATGAAAATTTTTGTAATTTTAAGTGAGTACAAATTAGATTTATCAACTCTGAAAAATCAAAATTGTTAAGGTTCCGACTTTTTCAAATTATTTTTCACATTTTTACTTCCTTTCAACACTCTCATATACAATTTACCCCACACATGAACAAGCAAATGCTTAGTCACCTCATTATGTCATGTTGCACATAAAGAGGATCTCCAGAAATGTAATTGAATCCCTTAAAAGAGCATGAAATCCATAACATGGCCTAGCAAAATCTATTTTAAATCCACAAAAGAAATGAATTTGTGGTATGTTTTCCGAAGCATTGTGAGGGATAAAGAGTGGAGTGGAAATGATTTACTTTCATAATCATTTCTTTATTTCTTTCCCCAAATGAGCTGTGCACTTAGCGTTCCTGTCTGGGTGCTGTTGGTGTTACACTTGTCTCTGCTGCTTTATATATTTATTGCAACTCATGTACTCAACCAGGACCAAAAGCAAACAAGGATAAAAAAGAAATTATAACTTTTAATTTTACAACTAGGAGGACCTTCAAGTGATCCATCATCTATGATCTTGTGATTATATCTCCTATCCAAAGGCAAATAACAAGACACACCATACCATACGATGACAAAATTAGAGAATGTGGTAAACAAGGTAAGGGAGATGATGTTACGCAAATAAGTACAAAAAGTGGACATGCACTTCAAGATCCAAGCTAATCATTTAAGCAATGCCTGTGGAGGCATTTGTATTTAACTTTTTGTTAAATGAGGAGAATTCATTGAGGATTAAACCTTAATGTTCCTCATAAGAGCAAGTGAAACAATTAAATACCAAAGAGTATAAGAGCATCTCCCAAATGTACATCATAAATATATGATATTTACCTTGAATCATGTGGTATGCAGGCAGCAATAGAAATACCAATCACTTGGCATAAAAGTAAAGAGTTGTGAGGAGTCACATTCAAATGTTTTATATATCAGCTATAGACTGAATGATTTAACAGTTGCATGATCAAAGGGCTGTAATTCTGGTTAAACCTTTTCATAGTTTTGAGGTCAATGGTTACAACAACTTATCGCACCAGTTATCTTGTATCGCAATCAAGAATGGTCCACCTGACCTATTTCACTTTTATAAGAATTATTCAGGTGGGAATGCTGGGAGGCCTAGATTTTTATCTAATGGCAAATAGATTATGCTGACCAACTTTTTTCATTTCTTCAATTCTTTTACCTCTCAAAACATCATCTTCCTTGTTCAAAAAAGAATATTTTATAAGGAATATCATAGAACAAGCACTATAAATAAATCAGGAATTTGGAATACTAACAGAGTACCTTTTTTCATTTTAACCTTGAAACTTTGACAAACAAACGGTCCTTGTTTAAGCTAAACTGAGATAATTTGTTATTTAAAACTTGTTTCAAACTTTTGTTGATTCTTGGGCTACTGAGACCCATAAATTTGAACAACAAAGCATGTGGTCTTTTCCATAACTTTCATTCATCTATTTGTGATCCTCAATATATCATATTGGTTAATCAACTGAGTTGACAGCCGTTTCTCTTTTTTTTTTTGGTTATTTTTCTATAGAAGTGAATATCTATTGAACATTTTATATTAAGTAAAACATCCAATTACAAACAATCAAATTTTATAACATCTAACAATTTGAAAACATTATTTTAAGAGTTTTATGTTTGGAGATCAAGATTAACAAAGAGAATCATCAGCGCTATAGCAACATCGATATTTTCCCTATTGCGGAGGGTTCATAAAAATATTTTATTCCTTGCAACACTAAAATGGATTATACCTTCTTGTCATGGCCAGCACTGGCCAATAACTTTCCATCTGAAGAGAAATGACAACAGGTAACTTTGCTACTGCTTTTACGTATTGAACTAACTTCGTTGAATGAGAAAGCTGAAAGAAGAAAACAGTCATTCCTGTTGTCAATATAAACAATTATCACTTGTAGAAGGATTAGATCAAATAGTACCTTTGGAAGTTTCAGTAGCTTGTTCGGAAGGGTTCCGTTTCAATGTGCCAAACAGATCCCTTCCATCTCCATCATCTTGAGAGAGAAAAGATTCCACATTATCATCTAAGGAGCCAATATCTCCAAAATGTTCCATGTCATCCTGCAATCAAGTAAACAGGAAACCTAAATTTCCCAACACTCAGACATGATATTCAGCATGAAGTACAACTTTAGTATGACACAAGGCCACTTGTCTTTTACCAACAGGCAAGGTTCATAAACTAACTGGATTGGCGAACAAGCTCTTGGATTGATACCAGCAATACATGTTCAGAGATTTCCCTTCATATTGATAGTCTTTCTTTGTATTTCTTTCATTTTTTTATTTTGTTTTGTTTGCTTCGACATGATAACTGCCTACTAACTAGGTTACCCATTTATTATAGACATACCAGCTGGTTTGTCGATGATGCATGACCACCTGTTCCATCAGAACCATACATCATCAAACCTTTAGGCATGTTACTAACATGCTGCATACTGCCTGAAATGGCTACGGCATCACCAGGTGTATGAGTTGATGGGGTAGATGGTTGGGAATTTGGAGAAGGGCCAACGGTGTTTCCAGTGCAACCACTATTAGCAGCTCCAGAAGAAGAGGGCCCTTTCCTTTTTCTGTTATTCTGTTCCATCATGAAATGCAAGTCATCAATAATCAGGCAAACAGGATTAAAAAGGAAAAAATAGGTCGGATTGTTATTGTACTAGTTCATAAAGAGAATTATACAAGATGCAAATAAGTGGCAATAAATTATAAGATCTTTCATGAACCAAAAACATTATATCATATAAAATCACAATAACTGTGAAAAGAAAAAACAACCTGTTGGGTTTGCGGTGGTTGCAGAGGATCTTGTTGTTGAGAGGAAGACTGCTGTATCTGTGGCATATTCATCTGCTAACATCAAAGTTTTCAGAATAGTCATCACAATGAGCTTTGAGTACTCTTAACCATATAGGAGAATAACAATAGCCACAATAACCATAGGAAAATTGCTGACAAAATTTTATAGCTTTTTTTTTTTTTTTTTTACGTTTCTAAAATGTTGAGTCCATTTCTTTCTCAGTCTACAATAATGACTCACTTTGGGTTTGATGCTTCTCCAGCTTAGGACAAGTAAACAAATGATTCTTGGATATATCTAGTTATTTGAGAGAAGATGCTCTAAAACCTCAAGGATTTTGAATAAGCACAACAAGTAGCTGTAAAAGCCTGTTTTGCAATCCCATAAGCCAAGATAGCATAGTAATTCAAAATAAGTCTTCAAACGCTTCGTAGACAATGAATTACAAGAAACACACCTTAATTCCCTAATTCTACATAAAAGCAGCTAACTAATTTAGCCAATTACGGAATTTGGACCTCATAACATAGAATTTCAAGAATGGACTTTCATACCAAAAATTAATCTTCGATGCAGGTGTATCAAAATAACTGCAGATATATAATGATTAGTAGTGACTGTAAGGTGTGTGCGTTCAATCTCATTATGAGGCTGGGCTTCATTATTTTAGAGGGGCATATTCTCATTGACTGCACTCTATTACGCCTGTACAAACAATCAAAGATGAGATACACACAGCTTTTACGTATTAACAAGGATGCCCAAAATTAATTCCAGCCAACGGTCAAGTTTTGACAACAACAATTATGAGGAAGTCCCAACTTTCCTCATGGATGAAACTGAGCTTCTATAGACTTCTGTCAAGCCTTACAATAAGATAATTCAAGGAGAAATTATCAACCATGCATTAAGGGCATTCAGTGCAATAACGTGATGCTTGAGCATATACCATAAAAGTTAAAGCAAATCAACCAGTTCTAGAGAGAAATGCTTACTTTTGATGACGTTGATTGCATTGGAGAACCTATAGAGCCATCATTTGCGATCGATTGGCCATCTTTCGTATTTAAATTGCTCCTAGGTAATCCCCCAAACCTACGAGGATCCATCTCTCCATACATTGTATTACCAAGGTTGCCTTGTGCCTGAGCCTGAGCCTGTGCGATGAGCTGCTGTTGTTGCTGTGACAAGAGTTGAAATTGATTTCCACCTTGTAAAAAGGGCTTTTGGACTTGCGCACCTAAACTTGGCCGAATTTGGTCAATACCCTGTAGCATTCAGAAAATGCCATGGTCACGTACAACCAGTCATACATATTAAATTAGACTCAAGGACATATGAAGTTGATTACAACTTACGGTTAATGGCCAACCCTTCAGCGGAAGACCACCAACTCCAGGGCTCAATCCTTGAAGAAGAAGAGAAGGCATAAAATTATAAAGATTTCAAATACATAACTTGCAGTGTATCACATACTCATAATCGAATTTAATTATATCTGTACATATTTTAGTACAATCAAGGTGGTTGTAGTGCCTGATACATACTTGCAGAGGCTCCAAGTGTGTGTACAAGTTGAGAGGACTAGGTGTCCTTTGCTAACCTGTCAATATTGTCCAGGATCACATACATGGGTGGGCAGGTATTCCCCTGTTTACTAGTAACATACTCTCTCTTTACACAGTTAATTTGAGACTTCATCAGCAAGCTGCCACATTATGTTAACTTCCACATTCTCTTAACTAGAGTTGAGAAACTATGACGTTCCTTCTAGATATCACCTCATCCTCATAAACCGACTCACTAAATTTCCCGACTCTTCTCTCTAGTAAAATAATTGCTCAAATTTAAGAGTATTCTTCATAAAAAAAAAGCCTATCATCGCATGACTACTGCAAGAACAATGATGACTGATTAGCCCAAGCTTCTAAATGTAGCTCCTACATCAAACTCCAATCCATATAATTGAAATCCCCATAAAGAAATTTAAACAAATTATTTGGAGATAACTTTTTTTTTTTTTTTTACAAAGAAAATCCATCCAGTTGTGTTTGTTTTATATGACTACCACTTTTTCTCTACTCTCTACCATATCACTCCTCTACTTCCTTCTATTTTTCTTAATACTTATCAGCTTTACCATGTTTACACTTTGACTGATACTCTCCAGTGGAGAAAGATGAAGAAGAGAGCTACCAAATCTTCAGCAGTGACACCATCAGACATAGAGGGTCAAACTAAAAGTCAATTAGACATAATATTTGTGTAAGCCACTACATTTCAAGAATACATAATTCCAGTGAAATTTTGCCTAATTTTATCTCCCATTTATGCTACAGAGTATGGAGGCTTCCAACTGTCTATTGCCTTTTCCAAGAGGTCAGTTATAGCGAATGATCATTGAAATGCCTCTTTAGTGTTCCATCAACTCTTTCAATAATGCACAAAAAATTTCCCATGTGGATCGGTTATATTCACCTGCATTTCCTAATCCCGGTTTTGATTGCATGATTCCCTGACTATAAAGTGAAGAGGGATCCATAGGCATAGATCTCTGACTGGTACCCAGGTTCATTTCACCTTTGATGTCCTAGAATACAAGCTTGATAGATTAACAAAACTGACATAGAAAAATATATCAAGACTAAAAGTAGCACCGAACATAGCAACATGTTTTTGAAGTAGTTACGGGAGTCTGTTGGGACCGTGCCTGAATTTGCTGCAGTGCTGCATTTACACTTCCATGATTTCCTTGGACCAACTGACTGTCAGTAAGAGAAAACGATAATGAGCAAAATAAATAACTAAATAAAAAGAACAAAATTGAAGCCTGTCAGAAAAGTTCACAAGCAAATTTACCCAGGATGGTTAGCTGATTTGAGAAGGGCCATCCTAGCATCAAGAAGTGGCTGGGATGTCTCTGAGCCCATTGAATTCCCCATTGAGTTGTTATGCTTCATGCGTTCTTCATACATTTTTGCCGCCAATGCACTAGCATTTGATTGCCCTACCATTCCTTCAGAATTCACAGAATTTACTGCTCCACCTAGGGAAGGATGATTTGGGTTCCTTTGTTGCATCTGAGCTCGCATTAGATGCAACTGCTGCATTTGCAACTGCTGCTGCTCTTTTGTTTTGATTTGTTGTGCCTACATGCCAAAATCATAGAAAGAAAAGAAAAAGGTAGTATAAGTCAACATAAGCTGCTATTTTATTGGTAGTAACATCAATGGCTGTTTAAATTAAAGGAGTTACCTCAATATATGAGGCAGCTGGCTCGGAATGCTTCTCATTTGTCCTTGCAATAAATATATCCCAAAATACAGACCACCATTCAAAAAGAAACCCTCCAGGGGCATCGATTGCTGCAAAAGTAAATTAGCTGTTTCAGACATGCAAACCTTCCAAACACTCTTTCAACATACTCCAACCTAATTACACACTATAGCGTAAGAACCACTTAAGTGGGGCATCAAACAGATCAAAATGGGATGGAAATGATAAAAATTTAAATGAAGCAAGTGTAACACCATGATGATAACAGAAATGCACCAAATTTCTCAGAATTGTCAATAAATTTGAAAACTCAAATTTAGTTTCAAACATTGAAAAATCGCAAGATATGTTTCTTATTTGCAGAGCTGCATGTTGCTAAATAATTTATATCAAATGTCAAGAAGATTTAAGATTCTGTTGGAAAATACATTACCTACAGGATCTGGGGCGACTTTTCCTTCGGTCATGAAGGACTTTGCAGTGTTATGCAATTTTTTCTTCACCAAATAATCATAAATGTACACATCAAGCCTAACAATATAGCAAATGAAAGAAGTAAGACCCAATTTATTTAAAGGAATCAAAAGAACTTATAAACCACCTAGCAAATGAATATCGTTAATAACAGTAAATTTACATCTTATCGGCTTCCCAGTTACTGCTTTGCTGCGCCATTGTTTCCACTCAATCAAACAAATTATCTGCTCAAAGAACGTAGCAATTACAACTCAATTTTGCATCCAAATTCAAAAGCAAGCTAAATTGCTAAGTTCAATTTTCAAACAAAGTTCAAATTTAAAAATTCAGAAATCCCCATCTGAAAACAAAACAACTGCTCGGCACTCAGAAATACCATAATTGTGAGTGAATTGCAAACTTTAGAAAATTCTAATTCAAAAAAGAAAAAGAAAAACAAAATACATTCAGAAGCAAACCAACTGCTCAAGAATCAAAAAGTCATGATTCCGCCAACAGAATTCAAAAATTGAACAATCACAGATCAAATTTTCATTTTCAAACTTAATTACATGAAGTCTTATCAATAGAGCCAAAAAAAGAAATTCAAGAAAATAAAGATTATAGAAGCAAAATTGGAAAGGAAATTGAAACGAAGAAAAATCAATTAATGAAAAACTAACCTCAAATTCAAAACTTTAGATGGATCAAAGCAAATATTGGCAATCCTAAGCTTTATTCTACAACGATCTCAGCTGATCAAGCATTGGTACTACATTAAACAAAACTAATTCAAATGATAAAAGTTCAGAAGAATTGAAGAATTAAAAGCGAAAACTAAAATTCTCACCTCCGAAATTAATGTAATTTATTCAAACATAAATAAAAGAAAATGAGGACCAGGACCTGCGTTGAGTAAATCAACTATGAGCTGAATAACGGCTGGAATTTTTTTTTTTTAACAGGAGAGGGAGTGCTTGAATGGATGCTCAGCTAAAGCCGGTTCGTGTTGGAAGCATAAGTTCGGAGAACTAAGCTGAGGCTTGAAATCGAGGCTGAGGTTGGGAGCTCAAGATTTATGCCCAGTTTAAAGCCCAAAGGATTTGGCTTCGGTGTTTGAATGAATGCTCAGCTTACACCGGTTCGTGTCCGGAAGCGTAGGTTCGGAGAACTAAGCTGAGGCTTGAAATTCGAGGCTGAAGGGAGTTCGAGATTTAGGCCCAGTTAAGCCCAAAAGACTGTTTTCGGTGTACGTACGGTGTAGTGCTCTAGTGCTGGCTTGATATTTTTCTTATGGGGCCCAATGGTGAGCAGTCATGCCCATGGGATCATAACGTGGCAAAGCCTAATTGGCTGAATTTTGGCATTAATTGTCAATTTCTTCGATTTTTTTTTTCATACGTCAATTTCGAGTTATAAATGTAATGAGTTAAATTCTGCCAAGAGCCCTTAAGCTTGGCAATTTTTTATTTTTTTGATGTGCAAGTAAGGCTTTCAATTAAAGAAAAATAGAGAATAACATCGTCACTTTAGTTGGAAAAGTTCCTAGCCATATAGTTGGTGTATCAAAATCTAAGACTTTTTGAGCTAAAGCATGAGCAATAGAGTTACTAGTTCTTGGGATATACTGAATCTGAGATCGAGCTAAGCTCTTCAAACTAGCTTCAATTTCAACTATTACCTAAAAAATTTCAAACTTACTTCCCATTCATATTTCAAGCGAGATCAACAACTTCTTTGGAGTTAGACTCAATAATCATTGGCAGAAGCTTGACATTTTGAGCTACATGAATGCCTAAGTTAACTACTTTTGCCTGTATGCATGCTACCGTCCCTTTATATGGAATCCTTTGAACTGCTGCTGCAACAACTATGCCCTTTGAATCTCTAATCACCACACCCAGCCCTGCTGTTTGGTTTGATGATCTAATGGCAGCGTCAACATTCACTTTGAAACACCCATTAGGAGGAGGAAGCCAAGCTTGCTGATTATTATTTTGATGCTTGAGGATTGTTTGATCAACTGGAGATTTAATCATTTGATATGATTCCACTACTGCTATAGCTCTTGCAGCTGTTAATTGAGGATCTTTTTCCTTGCCTTAAAAAAAGAGAAGATTTCTAGAGCCAAATAGACCAGCACACATCAATTATCAGACCCACATATTTCCCACTTGTACTTGACATTAGCTCTTGGAGGATACTTAACATATCGTGCTGGGTCAGAGGCTTTATATCTTGATAGAAGTCAGTAAATTTCCAGACCCTTTGAGCGTGTTTGCATCACATTAAAGCATGAAAAATATCTTCCCCTTCACGTTGACATCTCCAGCACATTGGTTCCTTGATGACATTCCTTTTTCCATAGGTTGTAAGTTGTTGGCAGCAAGTTTTGAGCTGCTGTCCATATAAACACCTTGATTTTTTCTAGAATCTCTCTAGACCAAATAACTCCCCAATTTGTTTTTTTATCTATCTGAGCTGCCTGCACCCTTTGAAAGTTTCAGATTTAGTGCTATTTGATACCCACTCTTGACTAAATAGCTTTCATCCTTAGCAAAGTGTCATACTAGCTAATCCAACTGTGGAACCCTTGGTAGGGGAATTCTTAGAATTCTGGCTGCATCCTCTTTTAAGAAGTTCTGAACAATAACATCCTCCCTCCATTGTTGGATACTGATCAAGTTAGCTACAACTGAGCTTGAGGGCAAAATCTAGGGGGGAAAGGGTTTTAACGTTTCAGGCTGTGGAACCCAGTTGCTCTTATAAATAAAAACTTGCTCTCCATATGCCTACCCCATAAAAT
This sequence comes from Citrus australasica, assembly GCA_029618585.1. Lineage (NCBI taxonomy): Eukaryota > Viridiplantae > Streptophyta > Magnoliopsida > Sapindales > Rutaceae > Citrus > Citrus australasica. The sequence continues at coordinate 11,001,751 of JARCIV010000009.1, read as the reverse complement.
ACTTCTCCAAACAAACGGAGGATTTGAGCGTAATTTTTCTTCCATAAAGCTTGAATGCTTGAAATATCTAGCTTTTAGAATCTGTGTCATCAATGCTTCTCGATTTTGTAGGATCTTCCACCATTGTTTCGCAATTAAAGTTGGAAAAATCTCTAAACCCTAAGTCTCTTATAATTTTTGCATGACACAATCGCTCTCACCTTGCCCAATGAATGCTCTTATGATCCTCCAAGCCTCCCCATCAAAATCTAGCTATAGCTTTTTGAATGTCTTCGCAAATGCTTAGAGGCATTTTGAAAACACTCGTAGCATACCCTAGCACCACTTGAGCTACAACTTTGATAAGAACTTCCTTCCCCCTGCAAGAAAAAAATTTATTTTTCCAGCTGGTTAGCTTACTAAGAACTCTTAGCTTAATGTTGTTGAAGAAAATGATCTTCCTTCTCCCCACCATGGATGGCAGCTCAAGGTACTTCTCATGTTTTGATACGACATTCAGGTTGAAAATGCTCTTGATCTCCTTTATCTGCCACCTATCAGTGTTGCAACTAAAAAACATTAAGGACTTTTTGTAATTGAAGATTTGACCCGAGGCTGCTGCATAGACATCAAAAACCTTTTTTAAGTTTTTACACTCTACACTGGAAGCTCTTGAAAAGATTAAGCCGTCGTCTGCAAACAAAAGATGAGAAATGGACAGAGCTTTATTGAACTTTAATCCATGAATTAACTTGTCTTTTTCTACCTGCATAAGTAAATTTGAAAAAGCCTCTACACATATGATGAAAAGGTATGGTGATAAGGGCCATCCCTGCCTTAAACCTCTTTAAGGGTAGATTATACCAGTGGCCACAATATTTATCAATACTGAAAAACTTATTGTAGAGATATATTTCATAACTAAATTCACCCAATTTAGGGAGAAACCTAGTTTCTGCATAGTACATTTTAGAAAGCTTCACACGACCCTATCATATGCTTTGCTAATGTCTAAATTAAAAGCTATCCGCTCAATCTTTTTCCCTTTGCTATGTCTAATTTTAGTGAAACACTCATAGGCTATAATTACATTATTCGTGATTAATCTATTCAGAATGAATACACTTTGGGTTGAGGAGATATTATCATTTAGAACATGTTTAAGCCTATTTGCCATTGTTTTTTATTTCATAATCCTATAAATAACATTACAAAGGCTAATTGGCCTAAAATGTGACACCTTTCTAGTGTTTTGCATATTAGGAATCAAAGCAATGTAAGTGTGATTTAAGGGAGTTGTGTTACCTCCTTCGTTGAGAACGTTCAAGCAGGTAGTGAGCACTTATTCTTTGACTGAGCTCCAATGCTTTTGAAAAAAGGCTGCTGCAAGACCATCTGACCCTAGAGCTTTGGTAGGGCACATCTGAGTAAGGGCATTTGAGACATCCTCTTCCATAAATTTCTGGTCTAAGAAGTTGTTCATCTCGCCCGTTACTCGTCTTGGGAGATCTGTCAAAGCTGCATCAAGATGAGTTTGGGATGGGTTGGTTGTAGCAAATATGTTTTTAAAATACGCACAAAATCATCTTTCAATGTTTTCTGCTTCTTCAATCCATATTCCATCTTTGTTTTCTAGCCCCGATATTCTATTTTTTCTTTTCCTTGTCGAGGCCTTTGCATGAAAAAACTTGGTGTTCTTGTCCCCCTCTCTCAACCGGCCAGCCCGTGATCTCTGTTTCCAATAAATTTCTTCATCATGCAGGATGCTATCAATCTACCTTTCTATTTTTTTAATCTCATCCATATCCTCATAATGACTGAAATCTTCTCTAATTGTCTTCAACTTTTCCTTTAGTTGCTTCACTTTTCTTTTTATGCTGTTAAATTCATCATTACTCCATAACTTAAGCTCAGCTAGTGACTCCTTTGATTTCTTTTTAAACAAATCAACAGGGTTTCCTCTGTTCCAATAGCTGGCGTCTTTCCATTCATGCTTGACAATCTCCCTACATCTCTCGCATGGGCTCCACATGTCCTCGTAGTGGACTCTGTGAAAAGCTATTCTAATGCATCTCAGCCCCTTTCCTTTTTCTACAACTTCCGTCAAAATTGGGTGGTGATCAGAGCTCCAAGTAACTAAGTTCTGAGCCGTTTTTTCTTGGAAACAATTACCACAACTTTAATTGCACAAAAATCTATCTAGTCGCTCTTTAATCAGTTGGGCACCAAATCTTCTATTTGACCAAGTAAATGGATACCCAACGAATCCCAAGTCCACCAAATCACATTCTCTTAGAGTTTCCCTAAATTTAGCTACCATGTTTACTTGCCTATCTTTTCCTCATAACTTTTCATTTAAATTAAGGACTTCATTAAAATACCCAAAACATAGCCACGACAAGGAAGACAATTTTGCTAACCTTTTCAATAATTCCCTTGTGTGTTGTTTCTGAGCTAACTCCGGATGCCCATATACACTGGTACATTGCCAATAACTGCCACTTTCACTATAAACCACAACATTGATATGGTGAAGGTTGTATGACTTAATCTCTACCACAACTTCAGAACTCCGTAACATCGCCAAGCCACCTCCCATTCCCTCTCTGCCTACTGTAAAACAGCTTAGAAAATGTAAAGCATTACTCTTACTCCTCATTTGTTTTTGCGTCATTTTTGTCTCACAGAGAAACAAAATTTAGGGTTTATGCTCAGGGAGAATTTCCTGAGCTTCTCCGAACGTTTGGTCCTTCCCTAATCCTCGAACGTTCCAGCTTACGAGTTTCATGGTTGTCGGCGGGGCTGGTCTCTAACCACCGCCGATGATTCAGTAACAACTAGTGATGTTTCCTCCATAGCTTCATACTCTTCATCCTCTCTTTAGCTTTGTCCCTGATGTATTCAGTGGTTAAGCTCGTGGGGGGAGAATGAATTTTTCTAGGTTATTTTCTTTCATTCTTTTTGTATTTAGGCTTTGCTATTGTAAAATGCTAGTTGGCCTTTTCATTTTCATTGGGCCATCTTTACTTCCCCCTTTTCCTTCAGCACTTCGGGTTTACGATTTCCATTTTCTTTTCTTGGGCCTATATTTGCTTGCATTTGACCCCTTTTCCCGTTTTGCTTCTACTTGAATGAGTTGCCATTGACTTTTTTTTTTCTTATGTTCTACAATTTCCCGCTTCCAGTTTTTCCCATTCATTTCCCGCTTATTATTTCCTACTTTTGCCCCTTTCCTCCAAGCCGTACTATTTGTTAAGTTTTAGAAAATGCATATTTATAAAGGAGAAAATCGTCATTTTACATTTTAAGTCTTACTAACAACCCTTACTTTTATGTGTTTAAGCTTCTTGTAATTTAATTATGTGTGTTTTATTTTAATTAAGTATTTTATGTATTTTAGGGGCATCATAGTCATTTCACAATAAACGAGAGATCAAACGGCAAAACGGACATCACTTTTGAACTCAGGACGGTCGAAAACCTTAGGAAGAGCATAAAAGGAAAAATGGCATTGTTCACATGTACGGTACTATTCACATGTACAATACTGTCTACGTTACTGTTCACGACACTGTTCATATAGACGGATCGATGACGTGGCATTGACCGATGATGTGGCATTGACTGATGAGGTGTCAAGATCCTGTTGGACTAAAATTCTTATGCACTATTGATCGATGACGTGGCAGCATATCAGTGGACCAAAAATCTCACGTACGGTACATGCAACACACATGATTATTTTCAACCAAACCGCCTGTTCACCCGAGTCAAACCGTGTTACTGTTCATCCGCGTGGTCAAACCGCGTACTATTCACGGGTACTGTTGACTGATGACGTGGCGCAATCTTGAGCGTCCAAACTGTTTTTAATCCGATGGCCATGATTTACTCGATGTATCTATAAAAAGGGGGTCTTCCCCCCTAATTTGAGACCTCTGAATCCATTTTTACACTCCATTTTCTGTAATTCCTTCTCCATCTTGTATTTTCTACGTATTTTAATAAATTCCCATTTTGGCCCTAGTTCAATCATGAGTGACTAATTTTCTTTCAAGCTTGGGTTGAAGGTGAAGTCTCAACATGTGTCATGGGCTTTATTTGGTAAATTTATTTTCTCTTCCCCTCTAGTTTTTGTGGATGTTTTGACTTTTCGTTGACAAATAATAATAATCTTGTCTAGTACCGCCCTGGTTTCACCGGCTTCCTAGTATAAGGTTATTATTATTTGGCACGATAAACCCTTAGCATCATATTTATTAGAGCGTGGTTCATGAGGTGTGGATTCCCCCCTCATGATTTAATTGGTATTAATAAGGAATCACTACAACAAATATCATCTTTAGTAGCATTAAATTGTAGCACTTTTTTTTAAAATGCTACAAAATGTCATTCTATTGTAACATTTTGTAAAAAAATGCTATTATTAACTACTTAATGGTTACATTTTATTTTTCAATAGATATAACATCTAATTTGTAACACATAATAAATGCTATGCTTAATTTTTAATAATGTAGCACTTTATAAATGTTTCAAATTTATGTTACATTTAATAAAATTCATATGGTAGCATTTTAGAAGAGCTATGTTTAACATTTAATAATATAGCATTTTGGAAAAGCTGCAATATAAACATTAATTTAGTAGCACACTAGAAATGCTACAGAAAAAGAGAGAAAAATAAAGCGGGAATCTAGATCTACCGCCAAACAAAAAAATGAAATTCTCAAATTAATTCTAAAATCCTTTTGCCTCTCTCTTAGCTTTCACCTAACAGCCAAAGTCAAAGCTTTTGTTTTCTTCTCTCCTCAATCCGTCTCTCTCTAGTCTTCACACATCAAAGCAAGTAAAGTCCTAATCCCTCAAAATTTCCTTAGAAATCATATAACATAATCATCCTTTAACTTGTTGAGCAATTGAATCTTCAAATGACTTGACTTTGACAGAAGAAATTGATGGGTCCCAAAAACTGGTTTCATGAAGGTAATTCACAATTTTTGCTTTTGGATTTTTAAATTTTTGTTATAATTGTTCTTTTGTTTCCAATTTCTCTCCTAAAATTATTGATATCATTAATTTTTAACTTTTGTGTTGAATTGTGAATTTGAATTTTTTAGAAAATTAATTGAAGATAACCTTTTTTTTTTGTTGGATTTGAGATGATAAAATAATGCCTCCCAATTGAAGAAGACCCAACTCCTACACGGCTGCACCTCTAGCTTTTGGCCAACCGCACACTGACCCAGTTTTGTAACCTCACCAAAAACAGAGGTTTGTGTTTTGCCATTTTCTTTTCAAATTATTTTTATTATTATTGCTTATTTGTTTTTCTCTTGCTATCTTTTTAAAATTCTAAACTTTTTGTTTTGTGATTTTTTAGTTACACTAGTTTCTCAGAATATATCATTGAGTTTTTTCTTTTTAATTTTCTTTTGCTTTTTTTTAGCATATTATTCTTGTAATCGTAGTACTAGATATGTATTTAATGGTGTTTAATAGTTTTTCTAAGAGCAAAACACAATTATATTTTTGTTCTGAATTCATATGCAGGCTGTGAAGATAAAGAATTTTTAGTGCAGGCCATGAAGATCAAGAATTTTTGGTGTAGTGTTGAAGGCAACTTGAAGATATAGTACTAGATTTGTTTTCCCTAATTTTTTATCATTAGAAAATATACAAGTATGACACAAATATACTTATCATTGTGTCTAATTTTTTAAGTAATTGGATGTTCACATATTATTACATAATTGAATTAGATGAACGATGAATTGTATGTATAATTAGTAGCCTTTAAAAATATTGAGAAAAAAAAATACATTACAAGTATCAATTTTTCTATCTTCAATAACCTTACAAAGATGCTATGGTAGCCACTTATAAATTATCCAGTAGCGTTTTCTAATAGCCATAGAATGCTTCATATATGTAATAAATTTGCCAACAATAGCATTTTTTTGTGCTGTAAATATAATATGGTAGCACTTTCCGGATGCTATACACAAGAGAATGATAGCATTTCTACAATGTAATAATCAATGATTACATAGCTTTTTTTAAATGTTATGTATAACAGTTTGTAGCATTGAAATAATGCTATCAAATGCCAAGACTTTCAGTTACATGGGCTAACTTAGCATTGCTTAAAATGCTACCATTTGCTTTCGGTAGCATTTTTCAGATGCTACTATACATACTTTTTCTTGTAGTGAATATTTAGCCCATAATGCATGTTGATACGGATCTAGATACATAAGTACGTCAATTTAATAGATTTACACTTTAATTTCTTCTCGCCATTTCAATTCTAATTTTTAGGATAATTTGAATCACTTCCACCACAAATCCAACCACCTCATACAAAATTAATTCTACATATAATCAAAATCCACCTCCTCGTGGGATCGACACTCCTCACCATTGATCTATACTACATAGATTCGTGCGCTTGCGAGTTCAATAAAATTTGCACAACAAGTTTTTGGCGCCGTTGCCGGGGAGGTAAGTAATTTTAATTCATAGAATTAATTTTTGTGAATATCTCCATTTAATTGTTTTCTTGTATTTTGTTTAAAAAAAAAAAGGTGAATCTACATTTAAAGGTTAGTATTTTTTTTCTTCAAAATTCTGTAATTTAATTTTCAATTTATTTTTCTTTGTAATTTTTTTTGTTTATCTTATTAATTTATTTTTAGTTAATTTATTTTCACGTATTTTTTTTAGTGTGTTTTTATAGTAAGGTTGTAATAGCGCAATAAGGTTAGTATCGTAATTTCTCCATCTTCTTTATTTTTATTTGATTTGTTCCCATCTTTATTTTTATTTTATTTGTTTTGCATGCTTGGTCGTAGGTCATTATTAACTAATCTTAAACCTATAGAGTATAGACTTCGAACTTGAGAAAACACTTCGCACACAAAAAAAAGTTAGAAATAAAATGGATTTACAAGCACCACAGGACAGCCCATTTAAGGATTACTTCAGTCCTTTAGCCAATTTGAGCACATCATGCATAAGATACCCAAATGTAGCTGCTAGGAGTTTTGAACTAAAACCTAGTGTGCTAAATTGTCTCCCAACATTCTATGGCTTAGAAAATGAGGACCCATATAATCATCTGAATGATTTTCATGCTATTTGCCAAACCTTTAAATACGAGAATTTTTCAGACGATGATGTTAAACTTAGATTATTCCCATTTTCTTTAAAGAATAGAGCTCGTTCATGGTTAAATACTTTGCCTGCTAATAGCATTGCATCATGGGAACAAATGGTAACGAAATTTTTAAATAAATATTTCCCAGTGCATAAAACCAATGCTATTCGCAGGGAAATCTCGGAGTTTACCCAGAGAGATGACGAGCAGTTTTTTGAAACATAGGAGCGATTCAATGAGTTACTCTTGAAGTGTCCACATCATGGGTACAAGAAATGGCACCAATGCCAATACTTTTTGGAGGGATTATTGCCGAATGTGCAAGAATGACTAATGGCAACAAGTGGAGGAGAGCTAATGCCAAAAAGTGCATCAGAAATTTGAGAATTTTTCCAGCGACAAGCAGATAATTCCCAACAACGGAGTCGGTCACTCAGGAATACTAGAAGAATTGAGGGAGTAAATGAGGTTCACATTGGCGAGTCAATTTCAGAAATTAAAGAAGTCAAAGCGATAATTGAAGGTCTCTCTCGACAAATAGCATCGTTATCGACTGCTAAATCAACAGAGCCACATGACCATGACTCATACTCAGATCAAGCCAATGCCATAGGTGTAATGAGAAAACCATCAAATTACAACCCATACTCCAACACATATAACCCTGGATGGAGAGACCACCTCAATTTTTCATGGTCTCAAGGATTCCAACAGAATGGACCAGTAGCTCCAGCTCCACCAATGCAACCAATTCCTCAAAATCCTCAAGCCTCTCAACCACCATTTAGACCATACAATCAGAACCAGAACTACTCTCAACCCAGACCATGGGAGAATTCATTCAAGAATTTCAAGAATGTTACTCACTCTACGATTGAGCAACAGAACCGCACCATTGATGGACTACGAAACGAGTTGAGAGTAAACTTCAACTCGCAAACCCAATCAGTTTCAAGCCTAGAGAAGATGGTGGGACAACTTGCTTCTTCAGTTCAGACCTTGGCAATGACTGTTGAGAAAGGTAAATTTCCAAGTCAACCAGTGCCTAACCCTAAAGGAGTGCATGAAGCAAGTACCAGTTCACCACAGCAGCATGGAGAGGTCAAAGCCGTCATAACCTTGCGAAAAGGAAAAGAAGTCGACAATAAAGTGGAGATGCCGGTGACAAAAGAAAATCAAATTGTACCTGTGAGTGTTGATGACTCATCACCGGAGGAGAAAGAAGAAACCAATCCACGAGAATATGTTCCCAAAGCTCCATTTCCTCAGAGGTTAGCTAAAGGAAAGAAGGAAAAATCCACAGGTGAGATTCTCAAAATCTTCAAACAGGTAAGTGTTAACATTCCTTTACTTGATGCTATAAAGCAAGTTCCATCTTATGCTAAGTTTCTTAAAGACCTGTGTACTAAAAAGAGAAACATTTATGTTCAAAAGAAGACATTTTTAACAGAAAACGTTAGTTCTATACTCCAACATAAAATTCCTTTAAAATACAAAGACCCAGGCTCCCCCACTATCTCATGTAGCATAGGGAACCACACAATTGAGAATGCTTTGTTGGATTTAGGAGCTAGTGTAAATCTATTACCTTATTCAGTTTTCGTAAAACTTAGACTTGGAGAATTACACCCAACTCCAGTGGTGTTACAGTTTGCAGATCGGTCCACGAAAATGCCTCGTGGTATTGTGGAGGACGTGCTTATCCAGGTAGACAAATTTTATTTTCCTGTTGATTTCATTGTAATTGACACTCAACCAATACAGGATTCAAAGAAGCACATCCCCATTATTCTAGGTCAATCTTTCTTGGTAACTGCGGATGCTCACATTCAATGCAGAACTGAAAATATGCAGTTGTCCTTCGGCAACATGACTATGGAGCTAAACATCTTCAATATTGCCAAACAACCTCACAATGCAGATGATGGAATTGTCGATGTGGTTTTAATAGAAACAATAATTGATAATACTTTTCTTTCAAACATTAGTAATGATCCTTTACAAACATGTTTAACTCACTTTGGTTTGGATTTTGATATTGACAGATCAGTTGATGAGGTCAACGCCCTGCTTGACTCAGCACCACCTATGGACACTAATAAATGAAAGTCAAGAGTTGAACAACTAGCACCATCAAAGAAGAAACTCATCCCATCATCAGAATCACCACCGAAACTCGAGCTCAAACCATTGCCCAACACTTTGGAATATGCATTTTTGGAGGAAGAAAGTACTCTACCGGTAATCATCTCAGCATCCCTCAATGACGAACAAAAAGGTAAGTTGTTGGATGTTTTAAAAGAGCACAAAAGAGCATTAAGATGGACCATAGCAGACATAAAAGATATAAATCCAGTAGACTGCATGCATTACATTCACCTTGATGAAAATGCTAAATTTACTAGGGAAATGCAACGTCGGTTAAATCCTAATATGAAAGAAGTTGTTAGAACAAAAGTCCTTAAGCTATTAGACGCAGGTATCATTTACCCAATTTCTGATAGTTCATGGGTTAGTCATGTGCAAGTTGTCCCCAAAAAGTCAGGAGTCACTGTAGTTACGAATGCCGATAATGAATTGATACCCACTAGAGTGACTACAGGATGGCGTGTATGCATTGATTATAGAAAGTTGAATTTTTTCACACGTAAAGACCATTTTCCTTTACCATTTATCGATCAAATGTTTGATAGATTAGCAGGCCATGAATTTTATTGCTTTCTAGATGGCTACTCAGGATATAATCAGATTCCCATTGCACCAAAAGATCAAGAGAATACCACTTTCGCTTGCCTTTTTGGCACTTTTGCATATAGGAGGATGTCATTTGGTTTATGTAATGCACCTGCTACATTTCAACGATGCATGTTAAGCATTTTTTCTGATATGGTTGAACGATTCCTTGAGGTCTTTATGGATGATTTTTCTGTCTTTGGTGACTCGTTTGATCAATGTTTACATCATCTAATACTAGTTCTGTAGAGATGTATCGAGAAGAACTTGGTCTTAAATTGGGAGAAGTGTCATTTTATGGTAGAACAATGTATTGTTCTCGGTCACATCATTTTGAGCAAAGGTATTGAGATTGACAAAGCCAAGGTGGATCTCATTTCTAATCTTCCTCCACCCAAAACAGTCAAAGAAGTAAGATCTTTCCTTGAGCATGCTGGTTTTTATAGACGTTTCATTAAAGATTTTAGCAAAGTTTCTAGACCCTTATGCAATTTACTTGCTAATGATGTACCTTTTATCTTTAATGATTCATGTCTTGTGGCTTTTGAAAAATTAAGCAATTGTTGACATCGTCACCCATCATTCAGCCCCCAAACTGGAGCCTACCATTTGAGCTAATGTGTGATGCATCTGATTATGCAATAGCAGCAGTATTAGGACAAAGAGTTGATCGGATTCCCCATGTTATTTACTATGCTAGTATGACATTGAATGATGCACAGTTGAACTATTCAACTACTGAAAAAGAAATGCTAGCAGTAGTGTTTGCATTGGAAAAATTTCGATCTTATCTCATTGGTTGTAAAATAATTGTGTTCACAGATCATGCTGCTTTTAAATATCTTCTCACAAAGAAAGATGCAAAAGCTAGACTAATTCGTTGGGTGTTACTTTTGCAGGAATTTGACTTGGAATTCAAAGATAAGAAAGGCACAGAAAATGTTGTGGCAGACCATCTCTCTCGTCTCCATTGTGACACAATTACAAAGCCATTAATATTGAATGAGTCATTTCCAGATGAACAATTAATGAGTGTGGAAGTATTACCTTGGTATGCTGATATCGTTAATTATCTTGTTACAGGTCAACTTCCAGAGCATTGGACCAAGCAAGACAAAGCTAAATTATTTGCAGAAATAAAAAATTTCTTTTGGGATGACCCGTATTTGTTCAAGTATTGTGCAGATCAAATTGTCAGATGATGTGTCCCAGAAAGTGAAATTCACAATATCCTTTCATTCTGCCATGAACAAGCTTGTGGAGGCCATTTCAGTGCTAAGAAAACAACTACAAAAATTACTGTTTGTTTTTTCCTTTTTACTGTTTTCTTTTTTACTATCGAGCCATGTGCTTTACGCGTTATTTAGCACTGACATGCCACCTCATACACAGTTGTGATCCACTGTCACCAAGATTCTTAAATATGACTTTTTATTAAGCACTCACAAATTATTTTTGATAAATATTCCAATGGCAGCTACTCCCAATAGACAATTCAAGAACATTTGTGTGCTTTCTGGATTTACCTATGGCAAACATAAAGAGTTCGTTGATGCAGCCATAGATCTTGGTCGAAGCATAGCAGAGAGAAACTTACACTTGGTGTATGGAGGAGGTAACCGAGGGTTATCAAAATTGGTCTCAGAAGCTGCTTTTGTCAAAGGAAGCCAAGTGTCAGGCATCATCCCAAGAGTCCTAAAACATTTGGGCAGTTTGTCTGACTCACCGACTGGAGAAGAGTTAGTCGTCTCAGGTATGCAAGAACGAATAACTGAAATGCTTAATCATGTTGATGCTTTTATTTTCCTTCCAGGAGATCTTGCAACACTAGAGGCACTTATCACACTAGCATCTTGGGCTCATCTGCACATTCACCAGAAACCCATCGGTTTGTTAAATGTCAATAATTTTTATGATGGTTTTATCGCATTTCTTAACCATGCAATAAAAAATTATTTCGTTCCTTCCAATACGAAAAAGCTTTTTATTTGTGCTCACACTACTAATGAGCTACTTGATATGTTACAAGCTTATAAACCGGAGCCAGACCCCTGGAGCTTTGTGTTGGAGCGTCCAAATGATGACTGTAACAGTAGCCGCAGTAAGAAGTACAAATTAGATTTAACTCTCTGTCTGTAAATATTTTCTTATGTGTTGCACCACCTAGGTGATGTCTTCTAAACTCTACTTCTTTCTTTTAAAACATTGAGGATAATGTTTCGTTCTGGTTGGGGGGAGGGAATAGTTGATAATTGTGGAATCTTGGTTAAGTTTTTATTAATTTTTTGTTGTAGAAACTAATTGTTGCTAACTTTTTGTGTTGAAGATGGCTGAATATGGAGTGTAGTGACTCTAGAAACGCATCTTTATCGTTTGAAAAAAAAATAAAAAAAATAAATAAAAAATTCAGATATTTTCTTTTTCTTTATTATGTTTTGATGTTCATTTTTCTTCTTCTTTTTAATTTCTCTTTTATAAGTATACATTTTCAAAAAAAAAATTGAGTCGAAGATGGCTGAATATGGAGTGTAGTGCCTCTAAAAACGTATTTTCTTAAGTTAAAAAAAAATAATTTTCGTTTTCTATCATTTTCTAATTAGTTTTTCTGCATTATTTTCATATTTCCGTATGCATATTTTCCTTTCATGTTTAACATAGGTTGGGGGGTAGGATGTTGTTAAAAAAAAATTGTGAGATTTGTTTTAACATTGGATGACATGATTAATTTCAAATTTTAGTATTTGTATTATCTTTAGTCTGAAGTGATGTTACGATATGTTTACTACTTTACATGTTGATGTCGGAGACAAATATGAGTTGCTTGAAGGAATGAACATGTCATAATAAGTACCAAGTGAGTTTTTGAGCTTATCATTTTTCTTGGAGAGTAACCCTTTTGCCCATTCTTTATACAGCTTAGCAGTTTATTATTGTATACACGATCTCTAGATTTCTTTTGAGTTAACCCTAAAAAAAATTGTAAATTAAAAAAAAAAAGAAAAAAAAATGTGTGTTGCTACATTTGGAGGCCCATCTAACTAGTAGTTATGGAAGATTATTTAGAGCCCTAAAAGATGATGGAAATACCATCTTTGATCTGTTTGAGCCTTTCTAGCCATCCCTTTTATGAAATATCCATAGTTAACCCTTTTGAGCCTTTAAAAAAAAAACTTTTTCTTTGTCAACTTATCATCTTGACCCACTCCGATTTGGAGTATTACCCAATATCTTACAAGATCCATCACCTATTTATGTTTGAGAAAAATGTAAATAAACATTTTGTACAGTGAAGTTATGCCTAGTTCAAAAAAAAAATTGTTGCTTCTTAAAGAAATTTTTTTTTTGTTGTTTAAAAATAAAAATAACAATAATAGGAGAAATCCACCTTGCAACTTCCAAAAAAAAAATTCTCTGCATTTTTCTCAAACATACATTTTGTTTTCCTTATTTCCCTTCTTTATTAGCCATGTCCCTAGCCTACGTTACGTCCTAATAAAAGTTATTGATTTTAGAGAACTATAGTCTGAAGTAGAAGCTAGTTCTATAGGCTAAAAAGATGTAGTGATGCATAATAATAAAAAAAAGATAAATAAATTGGGTTGACTAACATTTTTATTTGACTTGAGATCGTATTATTTCTAAGCTGAGGGCATATTGTGATATCATTTTTTTATTATTTTCTCTCAATTACCATTCATTGGAGTGACTATTTTTATTGGGTTTAATTTCTTTGTGAGAGTATCACTATTTCCAGTGAGATTTTGGAGTTTGACATGTCATTCTTGAAAGCAGATATGACAGTCTACTAGGTTGATTCATGTGGATGGTTGATGTGGTTGTGATATTCCTTTAGACTGGAGATAATGCTTATACTTTTATTTGATTGATATCATTAATCTGATTGATATCATTAATCTGATTGATATCATTAATCTGATTGAATAAATACGAGTATTTCTTAAAAAACAAATCATTTTGGATTTGAATTTTGTTTTCGATTTATTTGCTAGGGACTAGCAATAAGTTGTTTGGGGGGTGTGTTGAGTGTTAGAAAATGCATATTTATAAAGGAAAAAATCGTCATTTTACATTTCAAGTCTTACTAACAACCCTTACTTTTATATGTTTAAGCTTCTTGTAATTTAATTATGTGTATTTTATTTTAATTAAGTATTTTATGTATTTTAGGGGCATCATAGTCATTTCACAATAAATGAGAGATCAAACGGCAAAACGGACATCACTTTTGAACTCAGGACGGTTGAAAACCTTAGGAAGAGCATAAAAGGAAAAATGGCATTGTTCACATGTACGGTACTATTCACATGTACAGTACTGTCTACGTTACTGTTCACGACACTGTTCACATAGACAGATCGATGACGTGGCATTGACCGATGATGTGGCATTGACTGATGAGGTGTCAAGATCCTGTTGGACTAAAATTCTTATGCACTGTTGATCGATGACGTGGCAGCATATCAGTGGACCAAAAATCTCACGTACGGTACATGCAACACACATGATTATTTTCAACCAAACCGCGTCACTGTTCACCCGAGTCAAACCGTGTTACTGTTCATCTGCGTACTCAAACCGCGTACTATTCACGCGTACTGTTGACTAATGACATGTCGCAATCCTGAGCGTCCAAACTATTTTTAATCCGATGGCCATGATTTACTCGATGTATCTATAAAAAGGGGGCCTTCCCCCCCTAATTTGAGACATCTAAATCCATTTTTGGACTCCATTTTCTGTAATTCCTTCTCTATCTTGTATTTTCTACGTATTTTAATAAATTTCCATTTTGCTCCTAGTTCAATCATGAGTGGCTAATCTTTTTTCAAGCTTGGGTTGAAGGTGAAGTCTCAACATGTGTCATGGGCTTTATTTGGTAAATTTATTTTCTCTTCCCCTCTAGTTTTTGTGGATTTTTGACTTTTCGTTGACAAATAATAATAATCTTTTCTAGTACCGCCCTGGTTTCACCGGCTCCCTAGTATAAGGTTATTATTATTTGGCACGATAAGCCCTTAGCACCATATTTATTAGAGCGTGGTTCATGAGGTGTGGATTCCCCCCTCATGATTTAATTGGTATTAATAAGGAATATTTAACCCATGATGTATGTTGATACGGATCTAGATACCTAAGTACGTCAATTTAATAGATTTACACTTTAATTTTTTCTCGCCATTTCAATTCCAATTTTTAGGATAATTTGAATCACTTCCACCACAAATCCAACCACCTCATACAAAGTTAATTCTACATATAATTAAAATCCACCTCCTCGTGGGATCGACACTCGTCACCATTGATCTATACTACAATAGATTCGTGCGCTTGCGAGTTCAATAAAATTTGCACAACACTATTGTCATCCTGATTATGCTTTCCTAGGTAGTTGTCCTCATGCTCTCTCAGTTTTGTAGCCCCATGCATTAAATGATCTTCAACACCCCCTTGATTCGGTTGTCTTTCGGGTAAGGACTTATTCAAACTCGGGTTCGTTCGAACTTGGTTCAAACTTTCTTCTCTTCCTTTCTCCTCTAAGTCATGTTGTTTCTTGCTACCTATACTTGGAATTAATTGTGTATTTGTACCATCTGGAACTTTTGTGTTGGGCTGGCTACACTCTGAATTCCAGCTATCCTTCCCCTTAATTTGCTTCAACCAGTTAGCCATTGTAATTGCCTTTAGCCATGGACCATAAGCTAGCTTATCCTTGGATTGGGATTTATAATGGATGCACTCCCTGTATTGTTGGCCAATGCGACAACAACTAAAGCAAAAATCAGGGAGCCTTTCGTAATACACCACCATTGGAATATCATCTTCGTTGTTGCATTTTGTGCTTTCTTCCTCTTTCATCTCCTTGTGTTCCAATATACCAATCTTCTTCAAAGGCTTCATAATGTCTACTGAAATTCTCATCCTTAAAAATTTGCATATGCATTCCCTTAATGAGTCCGTTTCAACCTCCTCTACCCTTCCAATTGTCGAGCCCAATTCTGCAACCATTTTTTTCTCCATGCACATCAGGTGTACACCATGTATTTGTACCTAGAAAGATACATGGCTAAAGTCCTACTTCTTTATATCTCCAATCCCAGATAGTTCAGTAAGCACTATAAGTGCTCTTTCAAAGTGCCATGGTCCACCTGCTAAAATTCTCCTTTTGTTTTCATTCGATCCAAACTTAAACATAAAAACATTATCTCCAAGACTTTCAATTTTTACTTCTTGCCATGTTCTCCATACTAGTTGTATTGCTAGTTTCAACCTCTCTATCTTGCCTTCTCTTGAAAGAAGAACTTTCCTTACCATGCAGCCAGTCAAATTTTTTTTCCCTTTAATTTTCATTCTACTTTTAAACACTACTTTCCCTTCTTCCTCCTCGCTTAGCCTAATGGATCTACACCGCTTTATTAACTCCTCTGTATCCATTCTAAAAGGCTGGCAAAAAAACCTCAATAAAAGTGGGTAATTGGTTTGGATACTAACCACTGTAAATGATTTTAAAAGACTCTTGTTTCTTTTGGTAAAACTAAACTAATAAACGTGGAGCTAGTGATGCCTTGGCTCTTAAAACTCACTCACAAAGGAGTGACTAAAAACGGAGTTATGACAACTCAAAGAACCTCTCATCCTTTTCGGTTTTCAGAGAAAACCTTCAGGAGATAACTTTTTAAGTATATTGTTGTTTTTTAAGCTTGGCAATTTGAGATTGGTTAAATTGCACTATAAATAAGAGTGCTTTGCTTGTAATAGACACAAAATCCGAGTAAGAAAAGCACGAATCCTACAACCATTAATTTCCCTAAGCTCCCTTTACTTTAATTCAATTATTATTTATTTTATACTTCCTATACTCAATAATTACAACATATTATCATCACATATCTCTAGTATTGGAGGCATCTCATCTCTTATAATTTTATTTTATTTGTTTATTTAATAAAACTAGCCTTATAAATATTTTTGTGGTTGCCATTAATTTAAATTTTCTACATTTAAAAATAAGGCTAGTTATTATATTTTTCTTGTTTATTTATATTACTAATATTACAAACAAAGATTGAAGCATACAAGATTTAAGTGTATTATTAAAGTTTTAATCAAGATTGAAGTATATAAAATCCAGTCTGAAGCCATCAATATCAAGATTAAAGCCTTTCAATATTCTTAGACCCATATGAAGCTTTGTATTTGAAGATTCTTAAGCCCCTGAAGATTAATTGAAGATGACAAATCTTATTAAGCTTGAATTTGAAGTCCACAATATTTTCGGTGAAAATTAATTATCTTGAATTCTCCCTTAATAATTTACCAGAAGCCATGTGACTCAGTAATTCATCTGGAAGCCATAAGACTCGATAACACATTCAAGCTCATCCAGTTAATATGAAGCCATTGATTGAACTAATATGAAGTCATTGCATAAAAATAAAATATCTCACCCAAGTGGAATCACTTTCGATAGTAAGATTTCAAGTTAATCCATGATTACAATTCTGAGCTTTATAGAATTACAATATGGTTAAAGATATATAGAAAGAAAATTATCAATGAAGAAGGTGTACTCAACATTTCATTCTTCAAACATGATTCTATAGGCAATAATACCGAGCTTGCTAACTTGATAAGCTAATGATGTGATTAGTATGAAAAAAGTTTATAAATTTTGCTCAAACACAAGAAGGATGGCATTATAAAGAAACAATCATCCACTATGTTTTCGCATTTACATAGCTACTAATTTAATATACGAAAATTTTGAAGCCTAATCTGTCAATGAATTTAGATTGAGATATGATTGAGCCAAATGGAAAGAAGCAATCCATCCATAATTGACTTCTTTAGCCAAACTTTTTTTTTTGTTTTTTACTTGTAGTCCAACCATAAATTTCCCTAACCTCCCTTTACTTTAATTCAATTATTATTTATCTTATGCTTCCTATACTATCAATAATTACAACAATGTTGGATTTTTCAATCACTTGTTTGAAAATTTTCTTTCAAAATATGTTTGATAATTAATAATTATTTGGTGATTGTAAAATGTATTAAGTTTAAGGTTCTATTTGGTATTGAGATATTGTAACTATAACGGAATAATAATTTTAATAAAAAAGAGTAAAGATATATAAAATTTTTCATCATACAAGTAGTGGATTTAAAACAACTTAGCTTGCAAGTCCTAACTACTATTTATTAAATACATTAATACTATAATTTTTAAGTTACAACTGACCAACCTTAGTACTAATTAAATATGACCTGAAAGAGCAACTTATATTGACTATTTTTCATTAAAAAATAAAATAATTTAACAATACAAATATAATTAAGGAATAGATTCTCTAATAATTTGACACCATAATCGCAAATATACACTTGATGAATTCAACGTAATGGATTTGTATTGTAAAAAATGGTAAAATTAAAGTTGTTGCATTGTACTGGCGTACCAATTTATGAGAAACAAATCTAGATAAATAATCATAAATTTGATAAGAAGCCCCCAAGTATAGTTTGCATTATGTACTTTTTTTTATACATATCAATAAATCATTTTTAATCTTATTTATTTATAGTTAATTAATTATTTATTAATAATATTGGCACATTTAACATTTTCAACTTAATTTACTTCAATCATTTTTGTGACAAAAACATGATAAAAATAATTTTGGTTGCTAGAACCTTTTAAAATGGTCTTTCCATGACAAACATATGACAATTTTATTTTTAAGGTGATTAATTTTTTATCTTTAGTGACTAAATTTGTTTTTATAAAATATTATTTTTCTCATAGAGCACTTAATTAGCCATTGGTTACCAATCAGATGTTGTCGACTATTATTGTTGTCACCATTCATTGCTTGCCAGAGTTAGTTCTAGGCTTCTAATCAAATTTATTGTTAGAATTCTCATATATGGCAAGTTCTCCACAACCATAAAAAGTACATTGGCAAAAGTTCTTTTTTCCCAAAAAAAAAAAGTTTGTAAACTACTGGCTTCCTTTACTCATTACCCTTAAATGGCAGCAAGTTGAGAATTATCATCACAACATGCATTATATCTTAAGCGGATGGTGGTGGTGGTATCACCTAACTTGCAATTGTTTAACATCTAATGACACCTCTCTTTGCCAATGTTTTTTGTATGGTTGCATAGATTCGACAATGAGGTTACTAAAAAATTTAGTGACGTATGACTAACAACTATTGGTGTCAGTGCGTAGTAGCCAATGGCGGTTGAAGGCAACAATGGTGAGAATATTTTTAATAATAAATAATAATGATATATAAATAATTAATATATATATATATATATATATAAATTTATATTACACCAAACGTTGTTCTGCATTAAATTTTAATATATTTTAATATGATATATTACAATCTAGTACAATATATTACAATCCAATATGTAAAATGTAGTGTGACACTCCAAGCACACCCTAAAATCATTCAGTATAATTCTATGTGGTATTTATTCACTTCTCATGTATCAAATTCATGATATATTTGCGTCCATTTGTTAATTCTTGAGTAACGGGATTGTCAGTGGGAATGATTAATTTGAACACAATTTGTAAGGTTACTGAGGCGATGTATTAGAGATTATAATATTCCATATAACATAAGTTAACTATTTTATTACTGTACAATAATATCCATTGATTTTAACTATATAATTTACATTTTTGTATATATATCAATTGCTTACCCATATATTTTATGTGAGAATAAGAAGTAAAAAGATAAATTAAACATAAATACATATAAAAGTGACAATGGCTTCACACTACCAATCAAAATTCTATAGGTGTTGATGCAAATTTTTGCTCAATGTACATTGATTGATTTGTGTTCAAGATTTTCTTCTAAATAAAGTTTTGAGACATATTTTTTCCTTGAGTCGTGTGTATCAAATCACACGTCTCTTTGTGGTTAATCATTCTATAAAATGAAACAATTGTCAAAGGGGGCCGATGTGCCGGCAATAACCCTTTGATGCTCAATTTAGTCTTTTTACCTTTTTTACAATAAGAAAATCTAGAGTGAGATGGGTAGAGTCTTTGTACTCATTTTATGCCTTTTTTCTCTTACCTTCAAATGGGGGGTCTCAGCCGTTACATAACATAATCTTGAGTTAATTGGAGGGGTATATGACACTTTTATTGTGACAATATCAGCTAAAGCCCGTGCATGGAGACACTTATTTACATGTGTCAATACTTATTCATGACAAGTACTATTTTGTCACTTGTCATGTTTTTTTAATCTCTTGGCATTTAATGAGCTCTGACTTGATTTTGGCCCTTATCTTGGCTCCTCATAAAGAGGATTGAGTTTGCAGCATTTTACCCATAGGCGTAAAATATTACTGGCCAATAAACTCATTTCATAAAATATATATTTTTTCGTAGGCATATTTTGTAGAATGAATATTTGCCAGGCGCATTTCGTACAATGTGTATTTGCTCACAAGTGAATTTTGTAGAATGTTTAATTTGCCTTTAGGCGCATTCCGTAAAACATATATTTACCAATAGGCACATTCCATAGAATGTTTATTTGCCTGTAACCTCATTTTGTGAGATGTACATGTGCTCATAGTTGCATTCTGTAGAATGTATAGTTATCCATAGACGCATTCAATAAAATATATATTTGCCCATAGGTGTTGTCAGACTAAATTACGAATAACCCAAAACCCATGAAAAATGTCGGCCTAATAAAAGTATTTTATATGAAATAACCTAGTTCCATTCTCTATAAGAATGAGCTAAGTACTTAGAATTCAAAGTAATGTATCTAAATGCAAGATAAAACAAAACGCTAAAAATGTGATTCATCAAAGAAAATCCTAAGTCTATTCTTTACAAAGAACGACTTAGGTCCATTTTTTACAAAGAATTACTTAAGTCCATTCCTTACAAAGAATAATCTAGGAAATTAAAAAAATTCTAAGAAAATACTTGAAGAGCGAGTCCTTGATAAAGTGCCAAAGGCGTGATTCCTTAAAGAATGATCTAGGTCCATTCTTTACAAAGAATGATCTAGGCCCATTCTTTACAAAGAATGATCTAGGTCCATTCTTTATAAAGAATGGCCTAGGTCCACTTTTTACAAAAAAAAAAATTTAGGTTCATTCCTTACAAAGAACAACCTAGATACTTAGATAATATTTCTATATAAGAACATACAGACTAATAAGCATTCTACAGAATGTACCTATGGGCATATATATATTATACAGAATGCACCTACAGACAAACATGCATTCTATGAGATGTGCTTACGACAAATAAACATTCTAAGAATGTACCTATGGGCAAATAAATATTATATGGAATACGCTTATGGACAAATAAATATTCTACTGATGCGCTTGCACGGGTAAATACACATTTTACAAAATACGCATATGAGCAAATATGCATTCTATGGAATGCGGTTACTTGCAAATATACATTCTCCAGAATATGGCTATGGGTAAATACATGATCTACGGAATGTGCCTAGAGGCAAATAGATATTCTACGAAATGCGGCTAAGGGCAAATATATATTCCATAGAATATGCCTATGGGTAAAGATACATTTTACAGAATAAGCCTACAGTCTAACAAACATTCTATGAAATGCACTTACAAGAAAAATATTACAAAATCAATCCTCTTTGTAATGAACCAACATAAATGCCGAATTAAGCTTAAGCCCACTAAAGGTCAAGGACCTAAAAATATGACAAGTGTCTAAATAATACTTATTCTGAGCAAATATTGGCACATATGAATATGTGTCTCCATGTATGAGCTTTGGCTGACACTTGTTATAAGAAAAGTTCCATATAACCTCTTCAATTGACTCTAAGACGCTTATATAAAGGATAAGACTCCCCCCCATTGCATTTGAAGGTAAGAGAAAAAAAGGGAATAAAATGAGTATAAAAAAATACCCATCTCACTCTAGATTTTATCTCTCTAAAAGTTGAGTAAAAGGAACTGATTTGAGTGTTGGATGGTTATCACAGACACATCGATCCCCTTTGACAATTGTTCCTTTTTGTAAAACAATTAACCATAAGGAGACAAGTGATTTGAGACACTCGCCTTAAGGAAAAGATAAGTCATAATACTTGATTTAGAAGAAAGTCTGAAACACAAATCAATCACTATCCATTGAACAAAAATTTTCATCAATAGGTGCATTTAGTAGAATATATATTTTCTGTATGCGCATTCTGTAGAATGCTTATTTATTAGTAGGCTCATTCCTTAAAATGTTTATTTGCTCATAGATGCATTCCATAAAATGCTTATTGCCCATAAGCGCATTCCATTGAATATATATTTTCCCATAGGCGCATTTCTTAAAATGCTTGTTTGCCCCCAGACTCATTCCGCAAAATTTATATTTTCATGTAAGCACAGTCCGTAGAATGCTTATTTGCTCATAAACTCATTCCATAAAATGTATATTTGCTCATAGGTGCATTCTGTAAGTTTTTTTTTTACTCTCGGATACTCATTCCATAGAATGTATATTTGTGTTAACATATATGTTTCCATAATGTTGATTTTGATGATAACAAACAAGATTAAGAATGATTAATCTTTTAAAGCTCAAATTATGTTTTATGCATTTTTAAATAAATCATTATTTCCAAATTATAAAGGTTTCATATTTAATGGAAAAATGATGTTATGATAATATGCATGTATCTAGGGGGAGTATGCATGTATGCAGGGGGAGTTTGTTTCAAATAAATTTTTCTTGAACCTTGCATTGATTAAGGGGGAGCTTTTTATAACTAGATTAAATCTTTGTAATGTATTTTGTCATCATCAAAAAGGGGGAGATTGTTAGCTTATATAGTTATACATATTGATTTTGATGATAACAAAACACATGTATTGATTAAACAAAGATTTATAAATTGTGCTTTTATAATAAGAAAATGAAGTTATAAAATCAAAGTGTTTTGGACTAAAATGAATGTGTTTTTAAAGCCTTTGATTTTGAATTTCGAATTTGGACTTAAATGACAAGTTTTGAAATCTTTGATTTTAATAAGTATTCTTATAAAATTTCGGAGTTGGATGTTTTTATAAACATTTTAAATGTTTTGGGTCATACTATAATTTATGAATATTTTGGACTAAAGTGAAAGGTTTTGAGAACTTTGAAAATATGGGTATTATGTTGAAAAGGACCTTTGTGCGAAATAATAAAATATTTGGTGCCACAACATAATTTCAGAAAGTTTTTGGATTAGCAAAGTAATTTTTAGAAATTCTGAAACTGGACCTATTTGCAATGTTTTCTACGTTTTGGGTCATAATACAGTTTTATAAAGTTTTGGGGTCAAACTGTAATTTCAAAAAATAATTCACTGTAGCCGTCACTGTAGCAGTAACTGTAGCAACCGGCAATCCGGATGTGTAAATCCGAAAATCCGGTTTCGGACAGAATGTAATCCAAACGCAAGCGGCAATCCGGATTCGACAAACGGCAATCCAGTTTCTGGGCAGAATTCATGCGAAACGAAAGCGGCAATCCGGAAGTGATAAACGGCAATCCAGATGTTCAGAAATTCAAATTTATGCTGTAACGGTAACATCAACCGGCTAACCGGATACCCATAACCGGCAATCCGGTTCCGACCAAAAATGAACATAACGGCTAGTTTTTGAGTTCAAACTATATAAACTCAAAACCAATTCATTTTTGGTAATCCAAGAAAGCATAAACAAGAGCACACAACATATATTGAGCTTCATTTTCGTAAATCTTCATTTGTTGAATCATCATTGATCTTCAATTTGTATATCCACTCTTAAAGAGAAATTGAGTGTTGTATTTATCATTTCTCAAATTGTGAGATTACAAGTGTGGGAAACACTTGGGGTAAAGAGATTGGGGATATAATCTCTTGTTGTAAAGGTTCATTGACACCTTGAAGTCAATTGTAAAAGCTTGAAGCCTTGGAAAGACTTGGATAGTGAAATCCTCAAGCGGGTGAGCTTGGAGGCGTGGACGTAGGCGGGGATAGCCGAACCACGTAAAAATCATTGTGTTCGTTTTTCTCTTCCCTTACTCTTTTAATTATTGTGCTTTTATTGAACTTATTGTTTTCGATTTTATTAAGGCATTAGATTGGATTGTTGTGTGGATTTGCTAGGATAGATTTTAAAATTCCAATTCACCCCCCCTCTTGGATTGCACACTTGTATTTCAATTTGCCCACAGGTGTATTATGTAAAATGTTTGTTGGCCTGAAGGCTCATACTTATAAATATTTTAAAAGTGTCAAAGTCATTCTTTGTAAAGAATATACATAGGTTGTTATTTGTAAGAAGTGGACCTAACTCATTCTTTTTAAAGAATGAACCTAGGTTCTTGGTAAAATTATGCATTTGACTCTTTTTCCAAGGCTCTCTCTTTGAGCATTCTATGTAAAAATATTTTTTAAGTGCTTAGGCCATTCTTTATTAAGAAGAGACTTTGGTCATTATTTCAAGAATCACTCATTCGACGGTTTGTCAAAAACTCGCCCCTTTGGCATTTTTCTTAGAAATATTTATTAAGTTTCCAGGTCATTTTTTGTAAGAAGTAAACCTAAGTCATTCTTTATAAAAAATAAACTTGTGTCATTGTTTGTAAAAAATAGATTTAGATCATTTTTTATTAAATAATACTTTTATCATATCTTACATTTAGACACTTTTCTTAAGATTTTAAATACCCAGGTCAATCTTATAGAGAATGCACTTAAATTATTTCATTTAAAATATTTTTATCAAGCTTATATTTTTCATGGGTTTTGGGCCATTAATACACTATGTATAAACTACAAAATCTTCATTATAAGTAAGGTGAATTTTACCCAATGTTCCAAATGCATGCACTAGCTTGATCTTCATCTTTAAGTTTCAGAATTTCTCTAATATGTTAGATAAAGAAGGCTTGAACGCAGGATGAGTTAATCCAAGCATGCTAACAGCACCAACACTTTTGATGACGATGATATCATCTCTCTTCAAGTTGACCTTCACGCGGACAATAGAAGCAAAAAAATAATTAAAAAAAATGTGTCTACGCGTTTCTGTCTATATAGGCATGGGCTGAGAGAGAGACAAAGAGAGAGTAAGCGAATCATTCTGTTGCATTACTGTTGGCGGGCACCATTAATAATGGTATTGGGAAGCTGCATTAAATGAAATCACATAATTAGGGTTCAACTTCTCTACATTATTTTCATTCAATCTTGATCTCTATTTTGAGCCAACTTTTAAATGAAGTCGAATATTTTCTTGGATTAAAAATAAGCAAGAAGAAACCCCATGCATGCAAGTAAACACCCAAGTCTCTCTGATGCTGTGTGCAAAGTGGAAACAGTATCTTGATTCTTGAATGAATTGAGATTGAATAGGAAAGGACAGTTGGACAAATAAATTTCACTCACAATGACAGATGAGCCTCATTTACTCATGCAAGCGTGGCAGTTGAGTTTTTCCTTTTTTTTTTAACACAAATTCTGTCACTATATATACTTCACTGCTTCTCATTGTATCTCCACACTAAACAGTGAGCTAGCAAAATATAATAAGAACAATGGGTTCTGTTGCACATTTTGTTGCGGTTACTATATTTTGTGCTCTTCTTGTGAACGGTTTTGTTTTAGCTGAACATGATAATGTCAAAGGCGTTAAAGATGATAAGCATTTGTTTTTCCATCATCCGCATTTGTTCAGAGGTGGGGGTTTAGGGCATGGCATTTATAAAAATGGCTTTAGACATGGAGGCTTTGGCGGTGGTGGTGGTCTAGGCGGTGGTGGTGGTCTAGGCGGTGGTGGAGGCCTAGGTGGCGGCCGCGGCTTAGGTGGTGGGGCAGGAGGTGGTTTTGGTGGTGGCGCAGGAGGTGGTCTGGGCGGTGGTGGTGGTTTAGGGGGAGGTGCAGGAGGTGGTCTTGGTGGTGGCGCAGGAGGTGGTCTGGGCGGTGGTGGTGGTTTAGGGGGAGGTGCAGGAGGTGGTCTGGGCGGTGGTGGTGGTTTAGGGGGAGGTGCAGGAGGTGGCCTTGGTGGTGGTGCAGGTGGTGGGCTAGGCGGAGGAGCTGGTGGCGGCTTAGGCGGTGGTGCTGGTGGTGGTCTTGGTGGAGGAGCTGGGGGTGGCTTAGGTGGTGGTGCCGGTGGTGGGCTTGGCCATCATGGTGGTTTAGGTGGAGGAGCTGGAGGTGGTCTTGGTGGTGGAGCTGGTGGTGGGCTAGGTGGAGGAGCTGGTGGCGGCTTAGGCGGTGGTGCTGGTGGTGGTCTTGGTGGAGGAGCTGGTGGCGGCTTAGGCGGTGGTGCTGGTGGTGGTCTTGGTGGAGGAGCTGGGGGTGGCTTAGGTGGTGGTGCCGGTGGTGGTCTTGGCCATCATGGTGGTTTAGGTGGAGGAGCTGGAGGTGGTCTTGGTGGTGGAGCTGGTGGTGGGCTAGGTGGAGGAGCTGGAGGAGGCCTTGGTGGTGGTTTAGGTGGAGGAGCTGGCGGGGGTCTAGGTGGAGGTGGAGGCCTTGGCCACCACGGTGGGCTAGGTGGAGGAGCTGGAGGCGGTCTAGGAGGTGGACTTGGAGGTGGGGCTGGCGGAGGAGGAGGGCTCGGTGGAGGCGCTGGCGGAGGCTTAGGAGGAGGCGTTGGTGGGGGTGCCGGTGCCGGTGGAGGACTTGGTGGTGGTGCAGGAGGCGGAGGAGGATTTGGTGGTGGGGGAGGGGTTGGTGGTGGTGTCCGAGGCGGAGTTGGGGGAGGATTCGGAGCAGGTGGAGGTGTGGGTGGTGGAGGAGCTGGTGGTGGTTTCGGCGGAGGCGGTGGTGGTGGTTTTGGTGCCGGTGGTGGTGCTGGCTTCGGTGGCGGTGCCGGGCTTGGAGCTGTTGGAGGAGGTGGCGACTAATTAATTAAAGCTCGATCAAGAACAAGGCTATATTATACTTGCTAATTGATCTAGTGTGTTTAGTGATAATTTAATTTGCATGAGTTATTATTAACCTATATATTCTCTCTCTTTGTATGATTTAGGCAAAAGACATGCTCGTTATTTCAACTCTTTTCAGCTTATAGCTTGTATTATTATGGAGGTTTGTTGTTTACGTAAAACTATTCTCGTCTTGTTTCCCGCTCCATGCATCATGCACGGGAACTGGGGAGGAGCTGTATTACTGTAACCTTCAAAAGGCTACGAAATTAGTACTGAAAAAAAAAACGTGAAATTAAAGTCCTTGCAATTTGCATGCAACATCGAGGGGATTTGATCAAACACACAGAGATGATAGATCCGAAGATCTATGTCCTTGGTCAAAAGGGTTCCATCAATTGATGAGATGACCCTCACAATTTATTTTTTTGTCTGTTGTTGTACAAATGGCTACCTACTATAATTTATAATTTTGCAGTAGAATTGATGACGATTCATTTCTAAGTCTGTTTTCACACTTAAATCCACTGACTTAGTTTGACTACTAACATGAGTGTCGACGCAACAATGTAATATCATGTAAAAATTTTTAAATACATTAAAAAATTAATATGTTTTATTAAACATTTTTTATATCTAATATATCTTTAATGTATAATGAATTATTTGAATATCTTAGTTAAAAAGTACTTAACATTTTTTTTTAATTTGCCAATAATAATAATTTCTAACCAAAATGAGCATATACATGCCTAAACTAAATGTTTTCAATAATATTATTCATGAACATGTCTCGTAATTCCTAAATTGTATTTAATTAAATATATTATTTTAATATTAATATCTCAATACGTACATTAACCGAACTCCATCCCTCTTCTTTCTTTATTCTTAATTAGTAATTTAGCATCCATCATCTTCTCTTTTTTTTATTTCCTTTTTTCATAAACTCGTACTTAATAAAATAAAATATTTTAGAAATAGATTTTTTTATCAATAGTAATCCTACCATTGATTCTTTGGTATGCATAGTGGTATGATTTAAAAATATTCTTATTTTTTCCATAGATTTATATAACTCTTGAAATTTTATTATTTATAAACTTGTCAATTGCCATTCACGTTCTCTTAAAATTCTTGAACTAAATCTTTTCTCGGGATTTTTTTTAATTTATACAAATTACCATTTTTGTGTTAAATAAAAGATAATATACATAGAGAATAAATAGTTGTAAATTATAGAGATTTATCATTTATCCTTAATAGTAATTTAATGAATGAATATTTTCATAATATAAATTATTCAATTAAAGGGTGGTAAATATCCTCACTCTTTATTTGATTTTTTTGTGTAAGGGTAAAAATAACAATTCCACATTCTATTAAACTTTCCTTAGTGGTCAACTGTAGTCAAGTATATAAGTATAAAAAAAATTAAAATGAACAAGACTTATGTATTAAAATTTAGAAGTACTATTTGGTTATTTTATTTTTATCAAACAAAACAAGGAATTAGTAATTACTTATCCCATTAGAAATATAGTTTTGCCCTGTCTATATAGTTTAGAAATTCAAAAAGTAAATTCTTATTGTTATAGTCTTCTTCTAGTTGGGGTGGGGAGGCATGGTTCATTTTCGAATTGATCTAAACTGTAAATTGCTCTATATTTTGTAGTTTTTTTTTTCTGTTTTTGATTTTACGAATTGACTTGTTTTTTTAATTTTTGAAACAAAACCAAACCTCTAGTTAGCTTTTGGTTTTTTGGCAACAATGATTTTTTTATACCCCTACTTCTGATATTAAAATTTTGTAGTGTACGAAATTGTATTTTGTAGTATGTGTTGCCCTAATTTAGGCTTGACTCTTAGGCATTGACCTATACATTGTACTTAAACTTGATTTTTTTCATATATTTGTGCCTATATACATACGTATTGATGATCATTTTTATCCTAATAATACACGTTATTAATTCTTTTTTTAAAAAAAAGGAATATTCATGTAAACTTTTTAAAATATTGTTAAGAGGATAATTCTATCAACAAAAAAGACGACTGAATATTAGCCAAATAGGTTTTTTTTAAAAAAAAAAATTACTTTCTATAGAGATATGTGAGTAATGAAAATGTATTTTGGGCAGCCTATCTAGTACTCAAACTTTTCTACTTTAGAAGCAATGAGTTTTTATTTGGCTTTTTATTGTAATTTTGGAATTTTGAGAAACTAGAAGGGACTTTCATAGAAGTCAAATTAATATCTATGCTCATTGTGGTTAATTAGCCCTTTAGAAGCATGATTACTTAATTGCGTGCTTTATTTTTCATTTACTTCATTATTTTCGGTAATTTATTAAATTAATCTTTAATTAATTTGGCTAAGACTTAGTAATTATATATCTTAAATGTATTACATTTATAGTAATCATAGAATTTTCCTTAAACATAGATTTAAAAAAAAACTGAGCATAAAAATCAGATCAACATTGAATAACACTGTTAGAATATAGAAGTTAAAACCTCAGGTCAAGTAATAAAAAGATCACATACTCTTCATTGTAATGCGAAATTGAAAGAATAGATTGTCGAAATAATCTATTAAAAAATAAAGCTGACATTGAAGGCTGATTATACTAATTAAAAATCTATTTCAAAATTCTTTGTCTTCAAGGCTTATGTAGTGTTTAAGTGTGACTAATAATCCAAACAACTTGAAACACTTCCCAAGATCAAAATCAAACAAACAAGATGCACCAAGAATCAATCCAGTAGAATACACACAGAGTCTAGAACTAAAACGAATCAAGAAATGAACACAAGTTAACGCGGTTCAGCTAGAGTCAATCTAGCTTACATCCACGGGAGAAACAGAACCCATTTTGTTGATTGTTCACAGAAGTTACAGAAAGCTTTTCTTTCTGATTACAAAGTCTCTCAAGAAACCTTTGTTTCAATCTCACCGAGTCTCACAATAGCTATCTCTCTCTCTTTCTCTGTTTTCCAGAATCTGCTGCATATAACAGCTTGCTAACGAATCAGTAACAGACCCAGAAGCCCACGTGACTAACCAGAAGCCCACGTGACTAACATGTGAATTAACAGATTTTAACTGATCAAGAAAGCAACTTATCCGTGCACGTGAAACTCTCGTGCATCACTTAAACCAAAACGACCTTCATTCATGTCGTTGCAGGAGTAAGTCTGTTGCTTTCCAAAACGCGACATCAGCTGGTCGTTTTACCAACTGATTTGCTTCATAATACAACAGCTTAATTTGTTCAAATTAAAGATGTACTCTACTAAATTTGGGGCTCATGTTTGTTTACTATTTTTCACATTAAAGAATGAACAAAAAAGATGTACATGCATTAGATACCATAAACATTATTAATTGGCCTTATATTATTGAATTTTTCCCGATAAACGAAAGAAGAAAATGTTAACGCAATGACATAAATATAGGAAGAACGATATTTTTTTAATTAAAATAATGGTAAAACGATATCGTTTAGCCTATGCTTTTATTGAACTTATACTTGCCTATTCCTTTATCCTTTGACATACGGATAAAAGGATGAACATTTGAAAGCATATCACATGCACCTTATAAATTAGGGATGGTAAAAAAGTTCGGGTCGGCCCGGTCTAGGCCCACGGGCTTAAAGCCCGGCCCACAAGGGTTATTTTTTATATTAGTATTGGTTATTTATTAGGTTGTATTACTAATATTTTATACATTGGACTATTATTCTATTGTGTATTAGATAATTATCTTTAATTTAAATATTTTATAATTAATAAAAAAACTCAAGCCCTTGGACGGGCTTTTGAAAGGTGTGGGTTTGAATAATGTGGGGTTGGACCTGGGCAAAAGTCCAGCCTAAGCCTACAAATTGCCACCCCTAATCTTAGGAGCATATACTTACAAAATAGAATCTATATATATAATGCTTACCTAACCTATTTGTGGTACTTGATCATTTAAATTTATGACTGCAGTTTATTCAATAAACTGTTTATTAAATAATAATATTTATTAGTAATATATTCACAAATATAGATATATTAAAAGTGATTATTAGAATCAAAATTGAATTAAGGGATAAATATGTAATTACTTAGGCAAGATATTTATCGTGGGTCCTAACGTTGATCACGAGCATCAAATAGAGGGTTAATTAAGTAATTATTATTGGTCTAAGATCAAGCCTAATATTAATTAAAAGGAGTTTTAATTAATAGGGCTTCTATTTATGATATGAGTTAGTAGAGTGTATCTTTAGAATTTTAGTGGAATAACCTCAAGTTAATTTAGTAGCTTTGGTGTGTTATGAAATGTCTGGACTTCAACTATTAAGTTAGAGTTAGGAAGTTCATGAGTCTCCAGTTCTTCTGCCATCTCAATTTCTAGTTGAACTCTTACTCTAATAAGTGTCTTATGAAAAAGAGGAAATTGGAACAGAGAAATTCTTTTAAACACATAATTTTTCTCTATAAAAGGAAAAAGAATTTTCTAAGGTTTTCACCTCTTACATAGAGGATAGCAAAGAAGATTACAATTTATAATCTTCAAATCCCAACAATAGTGGTGGAAAAGATTACAGTAGTTCTTTGAATCTTTATCGGAAGTCTAAGGTATTTCTTTAATTCTATATATGTATACATAATCAATAAAAAGATCATGATTTTTGCTGATTTTATTAAATGAAATTTTTCTAAGCTTGATTTACCAACAATGCAAACTAGAGACGAGAACCACCCCTACATCTAAGAGATATATATAAATTTTAGTGTAAAAACTTAAACAAGTAATATAAGTAAGCGTTCAACATTTAGTATTGAGAGTTTAAATGAAGATTATTTATACATTTGTAATGGTTATACTTCTACTTTGAAATACAATTTAAAGTATTTGGTAACTATCCAAATATCTTATGAACTTACTTATATTATTTGACAGTTATTAACTCAATTTAAATAATGATTACGCATCTAAAGCCAAAGCCTTAATTCCAAATTTAAATGTACAACTACTTATTACTATCCCTCATTTAAGGGTAAAATGATAAAAGATTTTAAAAGGTTGTACTTAAATGGAGGGATGGACAAGCTCAATTAAATTTTTATTCCCCAATCTCTCAAAAGAGAAGAAATCGAGTGGCTAGTCAAATAAAATTACTTGAAAATCACTCATTCAAGTCCTTAAAGGCAAAGTTTTCTAATATATAGACAAAGATCACACATTTCAATGGGGTTCTGATTTTATCCTTGGTTGCATACTTGTGGAAAAGATTGATTTCAAATAATTTTCTAGAATTTTTCTCAATTTTTTTCTTTATTAGCCTAATAACAACTTAATCAATAAAAAGATTTTTACTTCTATTGATTTTATTAAATAAAAAATTTTATTCGTAGATTTATCTACATTACCCACTAGAGACGAGATCCACCCCCTACATCTAAGAGATGCCTATAAGTTTTACTATAAAGACTTAAAACCACTAAGTAAGTGTTCAATATTTAATATTGAAAGTTTAAGCCAATATTATGTGTATGTTTGTAACGGTTATACTTTTACTTTGAAACACAATTTAAAGTATTTGGTAAATATTTAAATCACTTGTGGACTTAGGGTGTGTTTGGGGTAATTGCACTGTAGCAACACAACTATCCCAAATGAATCCTTACTTATATTATTGGATAGATATTAACTCAATTTCAACAATAATTATGCATTTAAATTCAAAGCCTCAATTCCAAGCATACCTCTACGTATTTGTAACTGTCTCATATAGAAAATTTATACCATAGTGCACATATTATAATGTCTAGGGAAAAACTCCCACCTATCTTCCTCCCTTAATTTTGGGCAATTATGCCCATTTTATTCTCTGATGTTTAAAAGTACCTTAATATCCTAGAAATTTATATTAAAGTTTAACTTTTTAATTATTTTTGGGGTTAATGTTATTTGGGTGACATATTTCAACAAATGTCAAAAGGGTGATACAATTTTTTAAAAAAAGCAGACAAGTGACAAATCATTAACTTTTTCCGTTAATTGTAATGATGTAAGGGCAAAATGGGAACAATTGACACAAATAATACAAACAAAGATTAATGTTACTTGGGTGACACATATATCAAGCTTTATCTCACAGGTAATAATTGTTTCAAAAAATACTCCTCCTGGTAACAAACCATTAACTTTTGTTGTTAACTCTAACATTGTAATTGATAGAGAACATGATGGAAAGATGTTGATAGAGCTTTGTTGAAAAATGTATTTGATATCTTTGTCGCTACTAGACTGAGCAGATAATTTGGTTGCCATGAATAGGATTTTGAAAGAACAAATGTTAACTAAGCCAACATATCGGATTCTTGAAGATTTGAGTCTAATATTATGCATCAGGATTCATAGGAGATTTGCTTCTTCTATATGTTAAAAAATTAGTTTGATTCAATGAGATTTTTTTTTAAATATTAGTTTGATAAAAGAAAAGCCTAGATTTAGATTTAGATTTAATTTAATTTATATTTTTCATAAAAGAAAATTAAAGTCATTGAGAAGGGGCAGAAACATTATTTCATAATTAATTGACCACTTTCGTTAGAGTTAATGGTAGAAATTAACAGCTTGTCACTTGTAAGAGTATTTTCAAAATAATTGTCACTTGGGTGATAAATGTTAAAATATGTGTCACCCAAGTGACATTAGTCCTAATATTTAAATAAAGTCATAGGGGCAGAAATGATATTTCACTGAAAAGCAACCAATTTTGTTAAAGTTAATGGAAAAGTTAACTATTTGTCACATATCTGTCTATTTTTAAAAATTGTATTACCTTTTTGATTTTTTTGAAACATATGTCACCCAGATGACACTAACTTTTTTTTTACCATTTTATCCCCTAAATATTCACTTAATATGTAGGCCTAGCTAGCTAGTTGTTGTTAAACCTATGGCACTGAGATCAACATAAGTTTGCTATTACACAAATACCCATACCTCAGGACAAAAAAAAAGTATATACATATTTTTTTATAAAGATTTTCGGTATGTATCTCCAATAATTATATTCTAAATTATTCAAGAAACACATCTTCTATCCTAAGTAAGGATAATTATGTTATAGCAAGCTCATAGGAGTCTCGGTGCCATAGGTATGACAATTATATATCTATTACTATCCCTCAAGTGAACACTATTTCAAGAGTAGAATGGTAAGAAAATTTTAAAAAGCTAAATGGAATCTTTCTACAACCAGGTGGAGTACCCAAATATTTTGTAAATATGAGGGGAAAAGTGGGCAATTATCCAAATTCAAACGGAAAAAGAGGATGTTTTCGTAGTTTTTCATTTTGAACAGATAGAGGGATAAATAAGTCAAATCAAATTTTATCCTCTTACCTCTCAAGAGAATCGAACATAGTTGGCCAGCCAAATGAAATTACTTGAAAACCGTTTAGCCAGGTTCCTAAGGACAAGGTTTTCTTAATATACAGGTATAGGTCACATATTTCAGCGGGGTTCTAATTTCATCATTGGTTGCATTACTTTTGGGAAGGATTGATTTCAAAAAATTTTCTATATAATTTTTTCTTCAATTCACTCTCCATTAGGGGTGGGCAAAATACCCGACCCGACCCGAAAAATTTTGGGTTCGGATCGGATCGGGTTATGAAGAGAACTCTCGGATGAAATCTTGTAAACTCGATCTGATCCGAAAACCCGATCGAGTTGCTTTAAAAAAAAACTAAATCTAAATGGCTAAACACATGCACACCACACACAGTCACACAGAAATCATAGATTCACAAAGTTACACAAACACAAGACTCACAACATCCAACCCACCCTCAAGAAGCAAGAAAACACTTTCTCCCTCTCGCGATCTGCTGTTGTTGTGCTGCGTTCGGCCATCTCTCCCTCCCTATGATATGCTGTTGCGCGTCCACCTATCTGCTGCTGCCAAGTGCCACCGATCTACTGCCGAAAACCCATCCGTGATCAGTTGCTATGGCCACCGATCTGCTGCTCCAAGGCACAAGCCTACAACCTGACCCGAGTTTCTCCCCTTTGTGTTTTGAATTTTGAAGCTTTCATGGTATATATGGTTATTACATAGCAAATTGACATTTAGTATTTGATACTTGTAATTATTTATTTTTTGATGTTAGTATTAAAATCAAGAAAATTTGTGTATTTATGATTTTTTTATGAATAGATTTTTAGTAATTGTTAATTATTAAAAATTTTGTTAATTATTAATAATTGAAATAATGTTAATTGATAACTATTAATAATTGTTAATAACAATTAATAATTGATTTTTTTAAATGAATAGATTAGGACATTAGGTAGATTAAATATTAAAATTAAGTATTACGTTACATATATTTTATAATTATAATATGTGTTATGTGATTATGTGCACTTGTGCAGTAACTTTAACATTAAAAAAATTAACTAATTCAATTAATATTTTATTGTATGTTAGTCATTCGTTAAGTCATTAAGTACAAGTAATTTGGGCTTGAAATTGAGGGATTTATACTTTATAATAAGAATTAAGACATGGATAGGCAAATAATATCCTATTATTTTGGGGAATGGATAATTGGATATTATAAATTAATTAATGAATCATTAATTTCTTACTTTTTCTTTATGGAGTATTAACAATTTTGAATTTTTATATATACAATTATACACCTAATCATAAAAAAATATTACGATGGAAATGTTGAATTAAACAAGTATCATAAAATTAAATTAATAAATATTTGAATTGAAATTACTAATTAGATTATGTTAATAATTTTTTTATGTTTTGATTTTTTAATTAATGATTATTAATTTTTTTTGTATATTTAGATGCTTGGACACTCAAGATCAAATTCGATAAGTGACAATAAAGAACAAAATGTACAAATGGAAGGAGCTGAAAGAGGAAAGTAAAAGGCAAAGCGGAAAAGACCGCCAATGAAAAAAATATCAGAGACGTGGAATCATTTCACTTTACTCGAAGATAATCCAAACAAATGCAAGTATAACTATTATGGTAGACAATATCAATGTCATTCAAGGTATAATGGGATTACAAATATGATAAAGCACATAAAGACATGTGAAGCATACAAGACATTTCGGGAACAACAAGGTGGAAGTCAACAAAATTTGACAACTGAGGGCGGCAAAGAAAATGCAAGTAATCTGGTTTTAACTAAAGGATGGAGTCAAGACGCGTGTAGAAGGGCAGTAACTAAAATGATTATTATGGGTGAGTTGCCGCTTAGTTTTGTAGATAATAAATGGTTTAGGTATTTCTGCAGTATAGTTATCCCACAGTTCATTATGCCATCTCGAAGAACTATTGGTCGGGATGTTATGGAGTTAGTTTTGGAGGAAAAGGCAATGTTGAAAAGTTTGATTTGCAACAACAAGCAGTTGGTGTCTCTTACAACTAATACACGGACTTCTGTTCAAAATATGAGTTATATGACTAATACATGGACTTTCATTCAAAATATGAGTTATATGGTGATTACGACTCATTTTATTGATAGTGACTAGTGTTTGAATATGAGGACTATTAGTTTTAACCTGATCGAAGATCATAGAGGGAAGTCGATCAGCACGAAGATTGTGGCTTGCTTACAGGATTGGAGGATAGAGAGGTTGTTTGCAATAACTGCTGATAATGCCACTACAAATAATATTGTCATTGGTTATGTCATTATGCAGTTGGTTGCTTGGAAGAATGATGATACACCTGTATTGGTGGGACAATATATGCATGTGCATTGTTATGCACATATTTTGAATTTGATTATTGTTTCAGGGTTGGGTGAGTTGCATGCTAGTGTTGCCGCTATTCGGAATACTGTGAAGTACGTGAGATCCTCCACCACGAGGTTGCAAACATTTAAACAATGTGTTAAACAAGTGAATGATCCAAATGGAACTATTGTTTTATATTGTCCTACTAGGTGGAATTCCATTTATTTAATGTTGATGACTGCACTAAAATTTCAAGCGGCATTTGATAGAATGACATAAATGGATAAACCTTATAAGGCATATTTTGCCGAGAAAGAAAATAATGTTAAGAGGGTGGGTCTGCCTGGACTGGAGGACTGGGAGAGTGTTGAACGAATTGTGAAGTTTTTGAAGGTATTTTATGACGCCATATTGTTGTTTTCTAACTCTTTGAGTGTGACTTCTAATCTTTGTTATGATGTTATTGCTTTAATTGAGAGTTCATTGACTGCACTACAAGAAAGTACAGATCCTTGGGTGTCATCTATGACTTATAGTATGGGGGAAAAATTTGATAAGTATTGGGAGTCTACGGGGAAAATAAATAAAATGTTGATGGTTGCCTCTATTCTTAATCCACGAGCGAAAATGAATTTCGCTAAACATGTTTTTGAGATCATTTTTGGCAATGATAGTTCAATGGTTGAATAAATTACCAAAGCAGTGAATGACTTATTGAATGAGTTTTATGATGCATATAGTACATTCTCATCTAGTTTCACACCATCGATATGTAGTGAGAGTGGTCTTAATGGTAGCTATGGTGGTACAAGTTTTTCTCAACGTGCTACAGCTGAGGCTAGTTTGATGGATGTTGCTGGTGGTGAAGGAGATGACACTTTTCGAGTTGCTCGCCCTTTCCTTGTATACGCTAAAAAGGTTTTTGGTTTAGAATAAGGGCAAAAAAGTAGCATCTGAGGTGGAAAGGTACTTAAAGGACCCAGTTGAAGATCCCAACAATCTCAAACTTAATGTTTTTCTTTGGTGGAAGGTGAATGGATCGAAGTATTTAATTCTGGAGAAAATTGCAAGGGATGTCCTCCTTGTTCCTATTTCCACAGTGGCATCTGAGTCTGCCTTTAACACATGGCGTCGTATTATTGATGATTATAGGAGTTCTTTGACCCAAGCTATGGTTGAGATATTGATATGTACTGAAAATTAGTTGCAATCTAAACGTTTTGACAATCCCGCCTACAACATTCAGGAAGATATTAAGCAGCAAATGTTTCATATGGAGTTACAAGAAGGTAATAGTTTTATCGTACATTATAACATAATATATTTAAAATGCATTATAACTTTATATATAACATCTACATGTACTTGAATTACTTACTAATTTCCTTTTTTTGCATTTTAAAGAGTTTATACGATCACAAGTTTCAACAATGGAAACAGTGAGTGCCGACATTGGTGTTATAGATATTTGAAAGGTAACTTTTAATATATATTATTATTTATAATTTAATATTATACTATTAGCTTGTAATTTAAACTATAATTATAGTTGTTGTAGTTCTAAATTTTTATGTCTAATTGTAAGTTTGTAACATTGTAATTTGTAAATTTGTGATTGTTTTAGTTAGACAAGTTGTAGTTGATAGAATAATGTTGTCTAGATTATTATTAACTTGATTTGGGGATGAATCCCATAAAATAAGCATGATTGACTTTTTTTATATATATAATCAAGTGTGTGCGTGTGTATAATATATATATATATATAGAAGAATTTGGTAAACATATTATATTTATTTGTAATTATAAATCTATAATGATATAATAGAAATTAGAAAGATTGTAACACCCTTTTAGCTCAATTAAAGATATGAATTTGATTTATTTATTTGTGTTTGTGTTTGATGTGCAAAGATATGAATTTGGTTTAGTTGCCCAAATTTTTATATGAATTGAGTTTATTCATTTGCAACGTGGCTTAAAGAAAATAGTTATTGTACATTTCTTCAATTCTTCTCTAGGAGATCAGTGCTTCAACTTGGAGTACACGAATTTGAAGTTAGACCTTGTCAAAGTGCTTGCGTGGAGCGGTGGAGGAAGTAAGGAAGCTTATTTAGTATTTATGTTTGAACTTTGTGATTTGTGTTTCGGAACAATTTAATTATGTTTAAATTTTATGACTTTCTGTTTCAAACTTTCAAAGATTAGTATTTGGAAATTGTGCTTTGAACGGAGATTAATAGACTATTAACTTTGAACTTTGTAAGTTTATATTAATTTTAACTTTTATTAAATTTGGATTTTGTTGGTTGAGCAAATAATAATCCTAGTCAATAGGCAATACGATTCTACCCTCCAAGGCAATAGGCAATATTATTCAAACATTTTAATTTTATTCATTTGATTTCATAGCATTTTCTTTTTTACTTTTGGTTGAAAATTAGTAAGAATGACTACAATTAAGAAAAATGTCTTAAAATCAATCTAAAAACTGCAAAAATAGGAAAAAAAACTCAAAATTGCATTAACCGGATTTGACCCGATTTCAACCGACCCGATTTGACTCAAACTAACCCGAACTCAATTCGATCCGTTTTTAACCCGAACCCGATCCTACCCGAATTCAACTTGATTTTTGACCCGATCCGAACCGATCCAAATATATATCGTATCGAACCGGGTTAGGTTGTAAGTTAGGGCTACATTCGAATCAATGTTTACCCAACCCAAACAACCCAAAACTAGATCGGGTTAACATGAACCCAACCCGAACCCGATTTTGCCCATCCCTATTCTCCATCTATGCCAGGAGGGAATTGGGGTTATTGTTAATGTCTCTTATAAACCATTGAGTAAGAAACAAATTTAATTATATCTATTCAATAGTAATAAAATCACAAAGCGCAATGGAAGTAGAAAACAATTACAACATAATCACATCAACACTAATATCATGTAATTAATACAAGAAGAAATTCATTGTTAATTTCTTCGAATCTTAATAAGTATCCTGGTATACAGTATTTTTTAGTTCCAGGGTCAGCAAAACTGCTGCCAGTGAAGTTAGTCGAAGCTAAATAGAAAACAATTATAAGATAATCATCATTGGTTACATGATTAAAGATATGTAGACTAATCATGCTGTAATTCTACTAAGATATGATTATCAAATCATATCTTATGACTTTTTTGGCGCCAGATTTGCTGGGCCATATATTTATTTGATAAGACAAATGAAAAAATCCATGACCTACTGCATAATTAATTTTCCAAACATAAAACTAAAGCTAGTTGTATAGTCAAGTCACTGCACGTAAAAATGACACATCCATCTGAATTCTGACACAAATTCAAAATATAAGATTAATCAGAATTAAATTCAGACTACCTTACCCTGAAAAACAAACGAATACAAGATCTAGACAAATATAATTCACATGGGAAATTTTAATTAATTTTGTCAATCACAAAATACAGAAATTAAGAAACATATCTTAATGAAACCATTTATATTTTCCTGAACTCAATATATATATTGAGAATTTGTACTCGCATATATTAATGGCTATGCATATTATAACTTATATAAACCTCAAAATCATATGAAACATCATAGTATTAATTACTTACTCTATACACAATATTAATCCAGTTTTAAATAGAAAATTAAAGTAGAGAAAACAAACTGTAGATTGATAATTATGGTATAATAACCAGCATACATACATACAGACATACATATATATCTTTAATGCTTGCTTACTAGTTGGATTCAGGATTTGGGCCACTGGGAACATTGTGGGCAGCTGCTCTATATTCTCGATCT
The DNA here is from genome assembly GCA_029618585.1 of Citrus australasica. Lineage (NCBI taxonomy): Eukaryota > Viridiplantae > Streptophyta > Magnoliopsida > Sapindales > Rutaceae > Citrus > Citrus australasica. The sequence continues at coordinate 10,961,298 of JARCIV010000009.1, read as the reverse complement.
GTAGCATTATTGGCTGCAGCGGCAGCACTTGTTGTAAAAGAAGACGAAGCTGGAGCTTTATGCTTTGTTGATTTTGCTGAGAGAAGTTGCCTGCTTGCTGCTGCTGCTGCCGCTGATGATGGTGATGATGAAGGATTAAAATAAAATATTGGGCGAGCAAAGAGAGGAAGGAACAAGAGAACAAGCACAGAAAATAGCAACAAAGCATTAGCATGATGCTTTGTTGAGGATTCGAAAGCAGCTGATGATGATGCCATGATGAAAGAATTATAATTATTATTAGAATCTATATGAAACCTCCCCCCCAGTATCCAGAAGGGATCAATATCCATTAACCAGCTGAAGCACCAAAGAATTAATAATTAATCAAGAAGCTGAAATAAAAAGAGAGTGATGATGATTTTTTTTTTATGGGAAGAGGTTTCAAAAATTTTGAGCCAGACTGCTGATGTATTCTTGGAACTTATAATAGGTTTAATTTATATGGATTATCAACTGGTGATGAAGTGCAATTATTGCCCTCTTCTTTTTTACAAAATTACATTTATATCCCTATATATGACTATGCACCATGATAATGAAACTTTTCAAAATCATATGATCAATAATTGAGTTTAGGCTCTTATATATGTACAGAACTTCTCACGGAAGTTAAAATGAAGACTTCGTGTGAATGTAGAGAAAATATTAGAAAAATGGACTCCAGACACTAAAAGAAAACAATGCATTGAAATATGTATTTTTCTTATAATTTAATAGGATAAGGATGGAATTCGTGTTTTAGCATCTGCATGAGAAATTTTGTGTGTGAACATCATTTTTTGCAAAATCTTGAGGACAACGAAAAATTTATTAAATATGAAATTCTAAATTTTACAACAAAGTATATACTAAAAAAAGGACGGTTTTTTTTTGTTTTTGTTATTTTAAATTATTTTATCTGAGTAAGAGAATTATTTGTTTATTTAACAAATTTATCCTCATTTGGTCAAAGATGGCCGAAAAATAAATAAATAAACTAATGGGCAATTGAAAATTATGCTATTTTTACGGCATATTTAAGAAAGGGGATTAAAAAAATAAAATAATATTTTGGAGACCAGGTGAAACATTAAAATTGGGCAATCTGGTCATATAAGAAGAAGAGAATATGAAAAGATAAAAAGCAAAGTGATAGCCATAGAAGCAGAATGAAATTAAAGGTGGTGAAGGTTGGTGGCTTTTTGCTACTTGGCTGCTTATGCAAGAAATCTCTCTTCTTTGACTTGGTGAAAACCTGACCTTTAATTTGGAAAATGAATAAAAATTATATAATTTTTGCTTTTGTCTTTTTTACATTTTATCAATCAAATTTGAATTAAAGGCACAACATACAAAAGAAAGGAAAAGGAAAAGGGAAAAAAAAATAAAAAGGAAAGAAAGAAAGCAAAAGCAGCAACGTCATATCTTCAATCACTGCTTTTATTTTGGCTTGTGAAAATCCTGGAGTTGTCGCCATAATCTGATACATTGGGTCCCCACGTCCTTTACAGCCTGCAATTCATGGGATGTTTAATGTTACGTTAAGGTTATTTTGGTCATTTGGTATCACACGATTCTTTGCTTTTTAGCCATATCTACCACAAATTCAACATATATTTCCCATGCAAAAGTTGGATTATGACTTCCATGCTAATAATATATCTATTCTTGTCCTCAGATTCATTGTAGAAATTGGGTTTGAATCGCGATAAGAATTTTATAGCAGTCATTGGGGCCAATAATATAATAAAAAATTATGAAAATATGCGATCAAAGTGTAATATCCATTGATACTTGTTAAAATATTTTATAGTTATTCTTGATGCATTCTTATATTTTGGAATATTCATTACTAGTCTTACTATCAATACTATTAAGTTAAGGAAAAAAATTATCTTACTAAGGCAAATAATTTTATCCCTAAATCTTTAAACTTCTAATTGTGCCTTCTAGTTGATGAAATGAGACAAAGAAAAGGAAAGAATTTTGATGAGTTGCAAAGGGCTTTGTTGATCAAGGATGAGAAGGGAGAACTTATTAAGAGCGCTGCTTTAATCAATGGCGAGAAAAACAATTTTGTTAATATTTTAATTGAGTTAAAAATATTAATTAATTTGCCCCAATTGTAAAAGATAATTTATAAAATAAATTGATTCATTATTAAATATTCTTTATAAAATTCCCACAATAAAAAAATAATTCTCCAAAAATTAACATGATTTTTTTAAAATAAAGATTTTCTAGTGAGGACAGTTGCACGCACTAGCCAACAAGTACATCTGCCCATGAGTGTAGAGTTATTTTATAATGCAATATGTCTCTGATTGTAGTTTAAATTTAGATTTTATAAGATGCAAAAAAAAAATAGATTTTTTAAAATTCACACATCCTGTCCTAAACATCTTTATATACATACATACATACATACATACATACATACATATATGTATGTATATGCTTATTTTGAGAAAATGGTGGCTTGGTACGAAGGCGAATGTCAAAGAGCCCCTCAGTTATCCAAGAGAGCAGCTGCTATGAGGCTTGTAGCAAGATTCATATGCTCGTTGAGTTCTTGAATGGCTATAAGCTGCCATACCCGCCATGTTAGGGCTTGATCATCTGGATCTCTTCTGTGATCAACGACCTTCTCAAAGATTTCTTCTTGTAGTTATGAAGGAAGCCACGCAATGAAAGTATTGAGATCTCTGAGAAAGTGTGCTCTAGTCTCATGAGCACTAGAGTTGCCTTCTTGATAATAATATATGTATTGTATTCGTATACTCTCCTTAAAGATAAGGATAAGAGTATAACCAGTGTGATGTGATATAAAGTAGGTTATGAGTTGTAAAATAGATTCCTTAGTGATAAGGATCAGTAATGCCAATAGTGTGTAATAGTGGATCCCTTGAGCCTATAAAAGAGGGTCCATGGTTTGTGTCTAGGCATCGAGTCTTGGAGTGCGATCTTGTATTTGTAAGTCTCTCATTCCTCTTAATAGAAGTAACATTCGATTGTTGGTTATTTAATAAATTGGTTGCCAACATACATATAGAATGTGCTCTTGCAATACTGGCAAACGGAGAAAAGAGAAAAGGCCCTGGAAACCCTATAAAGGAAAGAAGTACCGCTTTATCAAACGGAGGAAACAGAAAAAGGGCTGCACATGCCATTATGTAATAGATGAGAACTAGCCACGCAATGAAAATATTGAGATCTCTGAGAAAGTGTGCTCTGGGAGTCCATGGTTTGTGTCTAGGCATCGAGTCTTGGAGTGTAATCTGGGTTATATATGTATTGTATTATATATGTATAATAATATATGTATTCGTATACTCTATAATAGTGCATTATTGATCCTTATCACTAGGGATCCACTATTGCACACTATTTGCATTATTGATCCTTATCACTAAAGAATCTACTTTACAATTCATTACCTATTTTATATCACATCATACTTATTATACTCTTATCTTTATCTCTAAGGCGAGTATACGAATACAATATATATATTATTATCACAATTGCTTCCACTGTAAGGTCCACTGAGCTTCCGCTACAATCCAGAGTTGCCACTTGTTGGCGTGCTCCTCCCTGACCTATGGTTCCACCTTTCTTCAGATGCTGCTTCCATGTCATCTGCCAGTTGCTGCCAATCTGGTTCAACTACATTGTCTGGTTGTGGGTTAAGTTCTAGTTGGGGCCATTCTTGAAGGTCTAGCAATTCAGCCATTTCTTCAAGCTCGTTCCTCCATCTGTCAATATCTGGAGTATCCAAATAATTGACCTCTCTTGGCCTACCATGCCTAATAAGGTAGTCGTTATACCTCTGCTGCATATCTGCTACTTGTTCTTCGTTTTTATGCAGCTTGAGGTTTCTGATCTCTTTCCGAAAGTAAAGATCTGGAATACTACAGACCTGTGGAGAAATAGGACTGTGAGTAATGTACATAGGAATAGTCTCATATACTTCTGCTAGAGCTTTTTTCGCAATCCAGCAGTCAGTCCACATGGAGTCGATGTCTTCTTGGGAGTGGTCATATTGTACTACCTGTACTATTGGCTGTTTGTATTTTCCCCATATATCCGTTAGCTTCACAATCACTATTATAATATGAGTGATGTGATATCCATTAATTAATTAATTAATTAATTATTGGTATACGTACATACCAAAAACTATAATCTTTCAATGATTAATTTTTTTGTAGAAGCCCCTTTTTTTTCAATTAATCAGTATCTAGAAAGTTAATGGATCTATGTACAAATATATATTTTTAATGTATCTTTCATCTACGTGATCTTGTAAAATTTGGATTATTCTATCACTGGTCCAGATTTTTATCTAAGTAAATACAATTGTATGATTGGTAATTAATAATTAAAGATAAAATTAAAAAAAGTAAATTTTGACCATAAATGAACAAATATACATATGTTAAAAGATTTTCAAAACTCACCTTCCTTACATTTCGAAATCAGGTAATTAGGTAAATAAAACTACATCAAAATCAATGCTTACGATAAAAACCAAGAGTAATTTGGGGTGGATGTATAGTTTACTAGTTATAAGTAACATATTTCTCTTATTTGATTCAATCGTATTGGAGTAATACGAAAATATCAAACTATTGACATGGTGAATGTACATTGTATACTATTACTTTAGATAAGTATACTTAGACCTTTTCTTTTCCTCATTTCCCATGATTTTTTTTTTCAAGAATCAAACGATTAAAAAAAATTGTAAACCTTAATATAAAGCCAAATCGGTAGTCATTAATTTAAGATAAGCATGCAACAAGAGCAGTGTGGTTGCGACTTTCATGTTTGCCCTATATATATATATATATAATTTGTCCTTGATGATTGGATTGGATTGACATTGATATGCTTATGAAAATTTGAGTCATGATGCGCCTTTCACGCTATTTTGTTGGTGGCCTCGCTAGCTAGGTGGGCGTGTGACTTGCCAATAAATTAATACTTTTTGAAATAGAGAGAAAAAGAACGATTCCATTCGATTATGTATGCTTTGGCAAAAGGCAATGTATACTTCGACGTACAGGTTTCAACTATATAGGGCCGGCTAAATATTGATCAATCATTTTCGAATGAAATTTAATGCCGTCTCATTTTGCTTCTGTTCCCATTTGGAAATGGTTGAGGAATCTATCATCTCAGATCATTTATATATTGTAAAAGTTCATTGGCATGAGTGGGAGAGAATTAGATTATCATTATGCTAATTATCAAATAGAAAAAAAAAAAGAAAAAAAAAGAAAAACTAAACCTAAGAATTGTTGCTTGTGGGAGATCGTTTTTCGAGGTGTTATTGGCCTAATCTCTTGGGTGATTAAAATTAGGCCAAATTATGATCATTAATAGAGAAACAAATCTTAAACGAGATGCACCATGGTTCTATTTTGTGATAACAATGTTTGATTAAGAAAGATTACTTGCACGCATGATTACATATAGTTATGTGGCCCACCTGAATTAAAATAAAACAAATCACCTAGGGACAAATGGGGAAGAAGAATTTCATCTAGCTAGGCATATACGAGATTTGCTTTATTTTATTAATTTATAAATCTACGATAATATAATCCTTTGATTAACCTTATTATTAGGCAAATTATCAAAGTTTTACAACATATATAATATGAGTAGAATTCCATCTAGCTAGGGATATATGAGATTTGCTTTATTTTATTAATGTATAAATCTACCATAATATAATCCTTTGATTAACCTTATTATTAGGCAAATTATCAAATTGGTAGAATATATATGGTACAATTAGTCAAAGGGTAAATTTCAGATTATCCCCTTAGTAAATTGACTGTTCTCAAATTATCTCATTACTTTTGAAAATCTCAAATTATCTTTATATTTGATTTAAAAAAAGGAAAATGATGAATTTTTTTAATTTTCTTAATAAAAATAAGGTAAATTAAGATTTTTAAAAATAAAAAATAATTTAAAATATTTAATTCACCAAGAAATAATTTGAAATTAACCTTTAGTCAAATGTAAAAGTAAAAGTTCAGCTTTGACAAAGTTAACAATAATTAATATGCATGCAAAAAACAACATATATGCTTTAGCATAATCAAAAGATATGACATTTAACCACACATGATTTTCATATCCAACGACAACGATATTGTTGGCCAAACAAGGCCCCACCCAAACATTCGTTTTCTTTTTATATTATCTCTGAATTATATGAGTATGACTATATATATAATAAGTTATCTACGTTGTGCCCGCCGTCAAAGAATTTTGCTTTATTCTTAATGAAATTATTTTGCTTTATTCTGAATAAAGTTAATCTCACTTACTTTTGATGATTAGAAAAAAAAAATCTACTGTACAATTAAGTATTTGGTAAATTATAAAAATTACGTAAGTTATCAAAAAATTGTTATAAATAACAATAAATATAGCGAGTATATGTTTGTCAGGATCTAAATGATTTACCGAGGACTACATTACATAACGATAACACATGAAAATTAATATTTTATAGGTTAATGATTTTATAGAGATTATTTTAATAAATTTAATAGAGACTAAATGAAAAAAAAAAATTAAAACCATCCATATGGATTACTGTAAACTTTATTAAAGTGTGGTTTTTATAATTCTCAAAATTAAAATTAAAATTAAAATTTTATGAGTTCATGAGTTTATTGTTTATAAATTTAATGAGACTCTTTAATAGATTTAATGGGTTAATTAATAACTTAAGTAATTTTTCTTTAATTTTTTTTGAAATTATTTTCTGTCGTGGGGCTTGGGCCCTGGCCTACTGATCATGAGGTGGATCCACTTATGCCAATTCCTAAACCTTTGATGTATCAAATTTGTACTCCGAATTGAAAATATGAAACCAAAGAAAAATCACAAATAAATAAACTCTCACACCATGAGGAGACTTGAATCCTCAATCTCAAAGAAAAGTTAAGGAGGTACCTATTCTTATAAACTCAAATAAAGAATTTTTTACCATGTAAAAAAATACTAGTTCTTTTATATTAATTAATTTTTTATAGATAAATTAATTAATATTAAGAATATTGTTGGTAGGTATAATTGTTAAAGAAAAGAAAAAGCAAGGACAAGAATGTAATATATATAATTACATATGTATTTTGAGGTACTTTTATAATAGAGATAAAATAAAAACTTTAGTTAAAATATAAGAATTAAATAAACATTTATCTATAAAAAATTACTCAAAAAACTACGCTATTTAAAAAAATTGCCACATGCAAAATTATTGGAATAGTACTACTTTTACTTCTATAGTTTCGTTGGGAAAGAATTATGAAAATAACTTGACCTTAATTTTCTAATCTAATCCTAGCTACCAAGTACCAAACGATGCCAATTTGTATTCCTCAATTCATGCTCCAAAAAGCCTAAAGCTAATTGCACGATTTTCGGTAGTTTGTTAAAAGTGCGGACATAAGAAGTTCCATATAAAGCATAATTTATTTTTGCTTTATTTAGTGATCTTTTCAACTTTAAGTAAGGCTCATAATGCTAGTCAATTTATAATGTTCAACTTTCGCGAGGATGATATATTCATTCTCTATGCATGATGTCATCAAGTGTGAAAAATTGGAGCTAATTAGACTTACCTCTAATACAATACTGGATTAAAGAAATTTTATTTCACTCTTAAAGGAATTGTACAATATAAGTGCATTTCCAGTTATCTAGAAAATGATATAACAATTTGATGCCGGTACTATTTTTGGGACGCCAAATTTCACCTTTAAACACTAATTCTTACTCTTATTATTATTGAACTCAAATGATCATGCGTGCAAAACGCATTCATGGACTATGCACAGAGGGCTTATGATATACTTTTATTTATGCATTCTTTACATATAATTCTAACTTAATTGTATGCGACTTTATATTTTAGTTTATTTGTCACTCGAACTTAGGTGATTGTGGCTGCAAAGCACATCCACAAGCAACTAATTAAGTTACGCCCAAGAGCTAATTATAAAATATACTTTCATAAAATATACTCGTATTTTTCTAACTTTTTTTTTATGAGAAAGTAAAACTTTCATTAATTCAACAAAGTGAATACATGCAAAATTTTGGGAGGAAAATTTTTCACCGAAACAAAAGTTTTAGATTTTCCATGCCCATCTTGGCTAAGGAATAAGCACTTTCATTACATGATTTAGGGACATGCTTTGCTTCAAAAGCTTTAAAGTTCTTCTTTGAGGATTGAATTTTTTAGATGATCTAATAAATCTCTGTTAAGATGCCTTCTCTGTCGTTTATCAGTTCTATTACCTGATGACAATCAATTTCTAAGATTACTATTGCAAAGCCTGCTTCCTTTGCTATATTGATACCCCACTTAGCTGCCTTTGCTTTTGCATATGCCACATCTCCACCAAACTTTGTAGTCTCTAGTCTTGAACATTGTCTTTTGGTATTAATAGCTGCATCAACATTAATCTTTACCCATCCTTGGGGTGGAGGGGTCCAGACTTTTGGTTTTTTCTTCTGCATTATTTCCGAGTTAAGTAGCTCTGGAAATTTTGTTCTTCTAAAACCTTCTTTAACTGCTTCATCTTTGGTCATTACCAGAATTGGGTCTAACTTCAACCCTTCAAAAACAAATCTATTTCTAGCATGCCAAATCGCCCAACACATTATCACCATAAGCTCGAAGTCAGCTTTACTAAACTTTTCCTGTAACATCATCAAATCCCCTAAAAAGTCTGGATTTCCCATCTTTTGAATTGCACTTGCCATAGTTGAGAGTTGCCAAACCTTCTTCGCTGCTTTGCAAGTGATTAGAGCATGCAAAGTATTTTCCAATCTATTCCTACACTGCTTGCAGTGAGCTTCTTGAACAATTCTATGCTTCCACAAATTCTTAGCTGGTGGTAGTAAGTTTTTTGCTGCCTTCCATATGAAAATCTTAATTTTTTTTTCAGGGAGGATAAGGGTCCAGATGATACTCCAGTTCCTTCTTTTGATGTTAGAGCAGTTTGGTAAATCCAGGAATTTCATAATTTAAAGCCACTTGATATCCACTTTTGACTGAATATTTCCCTTTTCTATCATAATGCCAAATAACTTCGTTTTTTCTTTGTCTCCTTGGTAATGAGATGCTTAAAATTGCATCTGCATCTTCCTTTTGAAACATCTGTTGAATGAAATAAGTCTTCCACTTATTTTCATTATCTATTAATATTGATACAGTGATATCATGAGGCATTTTTTTGCTAGAAAAAGGCTTGAATGTAGATGGTATTGGAATCTAGTTATCTTTGTACACTGAGATGTTTTCCCCATTACCAATTCTCCATCTGCATCCATTAAGAATTACTTGTCGTCGCCAAAGTATGTTCCTCCAAATATAGGATGGATTTAACCCCATTAGTGCATTAACAAAATTAGTCTTTTTAAAGGACCTAGCCTTTAGAGTTGTTGTTGCTAGATTGGATTTTGAATCAATCTCTAACCTTGCTAAGCCACCAAGCCTTGGTTGAAACTCGAGATGTCTCTAAATCTCATTTCTCCTCGAATCTTAGCTTGACTCATCATTTCCCATATGGTCCAGGCAATACCCTTTTTTTTCGCTCCACCAAAATCTCGATATAGATCTCTGAATATCATCACACAAATCAATAGGTGTCTTGAAAACACTTATGGTATAGGCTGGAACAACTTGTGCCACTGCTTTGATTAGAACTTGTTTCCCTCCATGAAAAGCTTTTACTGCCAACTGGCAATCTTGCTCTCAACTTTCAGTTTAATCTCATTGAAAAAATTATTCTTTTTCCTCCCAATCATCGAAGGTAACCCTAGATATTTGTCATGCTTCAATACCACATTGAGTTGAAAAATTCTTTTGATGGCTGAAACTTGGTTTACATGAACATTGCCATTGAAGAACATGCATGACTTGTCGAAATTGAAGATTTGTCCCGAGGCAATAGCATAGCAATCAAAGATGTCTTTGAGATATTGGCAGTCTTTAGGCGAGGCTCTAGAAAAGACCAGGCTGTCATTTGCAAATAGAAGGTGAGAAATGGAAATATATCGAGCGAATCTCAACTATTGTATTCATTTTTTCCTCTTGGCCTGTATTAACATATTAGAAAAGGCTTATGCACATATTATAAACAGATAATGGGATAAAGGGCATACTTGCCTCAATCCCCTTTGAGGGATAATCATACCCTTAGGTATTCCATTTATAATTATAGAGAAAGATGAAGTAGTAATACAATTCATAACTAAGTCTACCCACTTCATGGCAAAACCTAATCTAAGTATTGTCTGTTTTAAAAAACCCTAATCCACCCTATCAGAAGCTTTATTAATATCTAGGTTCAAAGCAACTAAGCCCTTTTTCTTGCCCTTGCTATGCCTAATCTTATGGAGACATTCATATCCAACAACGATGTTGTCGGTTATCAACGTGTTAGGGATGAATGCACTTTGTGACCAATCAATTACAGTATGCAGGATAGTTTTCAATCTATTCGCAATAGTTTTGGTAATAATTCTATAAATGACATTACAAAGACTTATTGGCCTAAATTCAATCATTTTTCTAGGCTTCGCATTCTTTGGAATTAAAGAATATAAGTGTGGTTCAAGGGGGCAATGATACATGCTTCATTTAGAATGTGAAGGCATGTGTTGATGACTCATTCCTTGACAGATGGACAGTGCTTTTGATAGAAAGCACCCAGTAATCCATCAGGCCCTAAAGCCTTAGTTGGACACATTTGGTTTAGGGCCTCCATTATCTCATTCTTTGTATATAGTTGAGTCAAGTATTCATTCATTTATATTGATAGCTTATGAACCATCCTCTTAGTGCCTCTTCTATTTGATCTTGAGTAGGATTAGAGGTTGAAAATAATTTTGCAAAGTACCCACAGAACTCTTTATCAATATCTTTATTCTCTGCTACCTAATTTCCTTGAGCATCTTTTATCCCCCAAATTTGTTCTTCCTCTTTGTTCATGAAGCTTTTTGGTGAAAGAATTTTATGTTTTGATCTCTCTTCCTAAGGTAGTTCGCTCTAGACCTTTGCTTCTAGAAAATCTCTTCATCTAGTAAAAGATTGTGGATATGTCTTTGTATGCTTTTTAACTCTTCACTACTTTCATACTGTCTTTTTTGCTATTGGAGCTTCTTTATTCTGTTCATCAACATCTCTAATTTCCTCTTGTTGCTCCTAAAAAGTTTCTTACTCCAGTGCATTAATTAAGTTAGCAAGGCTTTACTAACTTGTTTAAAAAATTTCTACTACTTACCTCCTACCTATTCTCCATGTTTGACTCATTCTTCCTTAATAATGATCCTACATTCATCGTAAGAACTCCACATATCTTCATAATGGGTTCTTGATTATGTTCTTCTATTGTATTGTCTTTTATCATCCCCGTCTATTGTTTCCATCAATACTAGATTGTGATTCAAACACCAAGTAACCATGTTTGTTGCAGCCTGGTCTTGAAAACAATTTGTCAAGTCTTTACTACACAAAAATCTATCCAAACGTTCTTCAACTAAATGGCAACCAAATCTCCTATTAGACCATGTGAAAAAGTGGTCCAAATAACCCAAATCTCTCAAATTGCAGTCTTAAACAACCTCTCTAAAATCACCAATCATACTAACTTCCCTATCATTTCCTCCATTTTTCTCATCCAAATGCAGAATCTCATTCAAATCTCTAAAACACAGTCAATGAGATAAAGACATACCTCTTAGTCTTCTTAGTAGAGTCCAAGTGTTTTTTTTTTTACTCGTTTCTGAATGCTCGTACACGCTAATGCATCTCATTTGTTTCCCCGTTTCGGTTTCTACCTCAACATCAATGTGGTGGTTGCTGAAAAATGTGATATTCACATTTGTTTCAGAATTCCATAGCATGGCTAAACCCCCACTCTTACTAGTAGTACTAACAACAAAGCAATTTTTCATCTTCAATTTTTTATCAACTTTATTCATCTGTACATACTTCAGTTTAGTTTCATATAGGAAAATTAACTAAGGTCTATACAATTAGAGGAATTTTTTAAGAGCCATGAACGTCCAGTCATTCCCTATCCCTCGGGCGTTCCAACTTAACATTTTCATAGTTGTCAACGAGGCTAATACTTAGCCTCCATTGATTGAATTGCATTGTGAGTGTTTTCATCATTTTCCACCATTTTTGTGCCATTTTAATTTATTTTGTAGTTGTGAAGAGACAGATTGCAAGTGATTGCTTTAGTTGTACAGGTTTTGTAAGGGCTTAGGATCTGTGCTTTTTTTTAATTTGGGCTTGACTTTGGTAATTCACAACCTACCATTTTCCCTTAGATTGACCCTTCTTTTATGTGCCCTTTGGTGCTTGCACTTCGAGCTTGCATCTTTCACTTTCTTCTCTTGGGCCTAATATTTTTGGCTCCAAGAACACCATTTTTTCTAATAGCTTTGTGACGTCAATTAATATTTTGACTCTTGCATATAGGCCAATACATTCCTCATCATCATTAGTTTATACTTTTAGAACTTCTCTGATCAGTCCCCATAGCTTTTGAACATTTTCTTGCTCCATGCACATTATAGATATATTGTGAATTTGTACCCAAAAAACAACATGTGTGAATTCTTTCTTCCTAATATTCCCAATTCCACTAGGTTCTTTAAACACAATCAAAGCCCTATCGAAATGCCATGGCCCTCTAGCCATTAGTTTTCATTTATCTACTTCCTAGCCAAATTTGAACAAAAATATATTATTATCCAAGCTCTCGATTTTCACCTCTTTTGTTGTTTTCCATGCTTGAGTTAATGTAATTTTGATCCATTCCATATGGATGTTTCTTGTCAACAAGATTTTTCCCACTAATGAATTTGCCATTATGCAACCTCATTTTCCTTACATTCCACTTATGAGTGATAGCTTGCGTTCACTGCCATCTTGTATAGAAATTGCTTTGCATTTATGTATTAACTCCTCTATATCCATGAGAGTTGGACACAAGTTAACTCTTTACCTACTAACTACCTGTGTTTGCTCCTAGTGTTTCACTCACCTTTGACCACTCTCTTGGATGCACTCTAGGGGTGGCAATATGGGTCAGAATTCGTTTATTCGATTCGATTCGATGCGAATTAAATGGGTTTGGGTTTGAAAAAATTGATTCGTTTAATAAATGGGTGAATTCGATTCGATTCGTTTATTAAACGAATCGAATGCGGGTTTGAAATTTTGGATTCGTTTATTCGTTTAGAATTCGTTTAATAAATGGGTCATAAACGAATCGAATACAGGTCGATTCGTTTATAATTCATTTAATTAAATTACTTTTTTAGTAACATCAAATCAAACTTAAAAATAAATTAAAAACAATAAAAAAATCGTGACCCTACTATAAAGGAAAAAAATAAAAAACAAATTAAAAACAATAAAAAAATCGTGACCCTACTATAAAGAAAAAAAATAAAAGAAAAGGTCTATATCAAATTATCAATCAATGGGGTGATATTAATTTAATCGAGATAAAAACGGATTCAAAAAGTTTAGGTCAAAGACATAAGCAGCCTTCATATCTAAGACTTCATTGGCCTGGAATGGAGGACATTATTGTCAAATCAAATTGTCCCTACAAGCACTAATCGATCAGATTAGGCAAATTGTCCCTACAAGCAGTCAAGCACTAATCGATCAAATTAGGGTTTCGCTCTTTCTTTGAATTGATTGACGAATCGAAGAATCACCGAGTTAAGGGGAAAGAAGATAACATTAGATCAATCAGATATCACGTTTCACATCAACCGATTAATCACTGGTGCGTTTTGTTTTCTTTCCGATTGTTCTATTCTCGTGCTTTTATTTGTGAGATTTTTTTTTCTCCGATCGAAATATCACATGCATCGGGATCTTGAAATTCAAGATCTATAAATTCATTTTTGCTGAAGATTGAGAATTGTTTTGTATTTTCGTTAGATGTATAACGGAATCGGCTTACAGACCCCGAGGGGGTCCGGAACCAATGGATACATACAAACGAACCAGTACCGACTACATCATTTTTGTTGATCTGGAAGGCTTTACTACTTTAGTTTTTTTTATTTGGATAGTAATTTTTCACATTATGGAAGTACCGACTAATGATAAAAAATCTTTATTGTAGGGAAAAGATACACATATTCATAATAAAGTCGGTAGGATACGTATATTTACTTGGGTATAGTACTGTTTTACTGCTATTTTTTGCTGTTTTGCTATTAATCAGGGCCCTTAAATAATGTTCAATTATTTTGTTTTTAGGAGAATGGACACAAGCCAAAGTAATTTAGCCTACACAATTAATGATTCTAGTGTTGGAGATGATGATGTAAATGACATAATCGAACTGGAAGAAGAGATTGAAAAAGGTTTAAGGCCAGTGGAACAAAAGGCACCACGGCAAAGGAAACTAACTTCATCAGTTTGGTCGTTGTTCCGTAAGGTTCCGGGAGATAAGTATCTGGACAACAAGCCGAGAGCGGTGTGTAAAAAATGCAGTATTGAGTATGTGGCTGTGCGCAATTCTGGTACAGGTAATCTAAGAAGACATTATGAAACTTGTGCAAAATTTAAAAAGCGTGATCCTGTACAAATGATGTTAGATCGTAGTGATGGACTGTCAACTCGTGTTCCCAAGTTTGAAGCTCATGTGTTTCGTGAATTATTGTCTTGTGCCATTATTATGCATGATTTGCCATTTCAATTTGTTGAATATGAGGGAATTAGAAGAATTTGGAATTATTTGTGTGATGAAGTGCCCAACATTTGTAGAAACACTGCGAAAGCCGATGTGTTAAAAATTAATAATAGGGAAAAGACAAAAATTAGAAGCATGTTAGAAGAAGCTCCTAGTAGAATATGTCTTACTACTGATTTATGGACTTCTATAACTACAGATGGTTATTTATGTCTCACAGCACATTTCATTGATAAGGGATGGAATTTACAGAAAAAAGTGCTGAATTTTTGTGAAATGCCAACTCCACACACTGGGGTTGCTTTGGCTGAAAAAATATTATCATTGTTGTGTGAATGGGGTATTGAGAAAAGAATTTTTTCATTGATTGTAGACAATGCTTCAAGTAATGATGTTTGTGTTGTAATGTTAAAAAGTCAATTGAGATTAAGGAATGCTTTGGTGTGTGATGGGGATTTCTTTCATATTCGATGTTGTGCTCATATTATTAATTTAATTGTTCAACAAGGATTGAAAGAAATTGAGAAAGAAATAGAGAAAGCCCGTGAGAGTGTGAAATATGTCAAAGGGTCACAAGTGAGAAAAAGAAAATTTTTAGAGTGTGTTAAGTAAGTATCTCTAGATGACAAAAAAGGATTAAGACAAGATGTTCCTACAAGATGGAATTCAACTTTTCTCATGCTTGATAGTGTTATGTATTATAAAAATGCTTTCCGTCATCTACAATTGAGTGATTCTAATTACAAGAATTGCCCTTCTGAAGAAGAATGGGGGAAAATAGAAAAGATTGGTAAATTCTTGTCTATGTTTTATGAGATCACAAGCATTTTTTCTGGTTCAAAATACCCCACTTCAAATTTGTATTTTCCGAAGGTGTTTGCAGCTAAGGTTGCTTTGGATCAATTATTGTGTAGTGAGGATGTGTACATGAAAACTATGGCACAAAAAATGATCGAAAAATTTGAGAAGTACTGGTCTGATTTTTGTACCATTTTGGCTATAGCGGTCATCTTGGATCCTAGATACAAGATGGCATTTATTGAGTTTGCTTATAGCAAGGCGTATGGTCAAAATTCGGAGGAGTTGAAACATGTTCGAGATAAGTTGTTTTCAATTTTTGGTGAGTATAATTTGATCACGCCATCTTCCTCCACTACATCCGTACTCACTCAAATGAGTGGTGATGGTTCAAGTGCGGGACGTAATGACAATAGTCAAAGTACACTTAACCAAAGGACTATGGATATGTTCAAGGTATATTTATAATTTTCTTATTTGTTCATTGTAAGATTTATTATTTCCATGTTTGTTTTGAATTTTGACTATTCTTATTTCTTAATTATTTTGTAGGAGTTTGATGATTTTAATAACATGGATTGTAGTGCTTATGTTAGAAAATCTGAATTGGAGCTTTATTTAGATGAGCCAAGAATTGATAGAAAGATTGATTTGGACATTCTAAGTTTTTGGAAAGGAAATGGATTTCGTTATCCTAATCTTTCTTCCATGGCTCGTGATATCTTGAGCATTCCTATATCCACTGTTGCATCTGAATCAGCTTTCAGTGTTGGCGGTCGAGTTCTTGATCAATTTCGAAGTGTATTGAAGCCAGAGACAGTCCAAGCAATTATTACTACTAGAGATTGGAAGTTTGGAGAGATTGGTAAAACTTGCTCATAAAATTTATTTACTTTTCTTTTATAATATTATGTGCAATTGTTTCTAATTAAGATTTATTTTTATAAAATTATTGTAGAAAATTTGGATGTCACTGTGGACCAACTTACTCAAAACATTATGAACATCAGCACTAATTATGCTCCATCTGCAGAGAGTGCCAATGGTCCAAATGACAGTGTGTGAGTGTGGTAGGTAAAGTTTTTATCTTGTTTAATTATTATTTTCTTGAAAATGCTACAAATTTGCTATATATTTAATTTTTGAAATTTTACAATGACTATTATCAATATTGCAGCATGTTAATAACATTTTATTTACTTTTTGCTGTAGGATTTTTATTTTCAAGGTGACAGACAAATGAAGAGAATTAAAGAAATTTCATTTCTTTATAATTTGAATTTGAATTATTGTTATTTGTAATATTAAGGATTTGGTATTTAGTATTTGGTATTTGGTATTTGGTATTTGGATGACTGTATAATATAATTTGAATTATTTGTATTTTGTTGTGGGATATTTCTAAACGAATTGTAAACGAATCCTGATTCGATTCGATTCGTTATGGATTCGTAAAGGATAAACGAATAATAAACGAATTCGAATTCGATTCGTTATGGATTCGTAAAGGATAAACGAATAATAAACGAATTAAACAAATTCTATTAAACGAATTAAACGAATCGAACCGAATATTCGTTTAATAAACGAATCGAATCCGAATCCTGAATTTTCGATTCGTTTAATAAACGAATCGAATCCGAATCCATATAATTTTGACCCAATTCGTTTACGATTCGATTCGAATTCGATTCGTTTATTCGTTTTGCCACCCCTAATGCACTCTCCCAAATTAACACCCCTGACAAAATTAAACACTCATTCTAAAGAGTGAGATATGAAGCTATTAAAACTCCGACCTACTCCATTCTCTTGTTCTCTTTCTCTCGAAAGAGAACATTCAAGAAAGAGGTTTATCCATTTGCAACATTAATGAAGGCCTTAATTAAATGGCCTACCCAATAAAATTGACCTAAAAAAACGAGAGTTTTAAACTGGATCTCGCATCGTTCTAACTTAATTTTATGCAAAATTATGTTTTATTTATTTATTTTCATTTTTTGTGTTTTGTTAATATGAGTATATTTTGGAATATCAAGCAAAAAGAGATTAAAGTAAAGTTTGTTTGAAACAAATAAAGGAAAAGAGCAGATCCATGAGTCGGTCGACGGTCACAAAGCAAAAATCAATTGGATTCAACGTGGGGCTACATGTTAAAAGCAAGGAAAGATGAAGAATTTGAAGATATATAAAGAGTTTGAGGATTTACGAGAAGTTTCTGATCATGTCATTATTCATTACTGTTCGTGTGCAAAAGCAGGGATTAGGCGGCAGTCAATGCGCCAACTGAAGGGTCTTCCAAGCCATAAAACATTAAACTGACTCCAAGTATACCCTTTCATATCCTAAATACAACCGTTCCCAGCATAAAACAATGAACCTCATTCTGATTTGGGGTGTAATAAGAGTTAGTGTAAGTGTTTATAGAAGAAGTCTTTTTAAAATTTTAATGTTCTCTATTGAACCCAATTGACAGTAATGCAGACAGCCCAGCCCAATTCTGTCTTACAATAAAAAATAATAGTAATAATACTGAAAAAAAAAACGAAACGACGTCGCCTGCAATACCCGAATCTGATAGATAGAAATTTCCTCCTCGTGAAACCTCAGATCAGACTGTGTGTTTCGTCGCAATGGATTTTCCGACTCGCAGAATTTTCCATCTCATTGTTTTTTCTTCTCTCCTTTGCTTCCAAATTAGGGTTTGTTATTTCTCTTTTGTGCTTTTGTATTATTCAGGGTAAATATGAATTTTTGATCGTACGATTTTATAGTCTGTTTTGGTTCCAATTTTATCCAGGCTCAGGCTGAACCTTCCGGTTCTGTGTTCTTTATCGATAATCCGACGCGTCAATTTATTCGCACTCCTTCACAAAACGATGTCGCTCAGGTTCGTTCGATATTGCCATATTACCTTCAACAATTAACGAAATTTTGGTTGTTTAATTGATTATTTTAAGGCTAAGAAATTGATCATTCACAATGTTAGGCAAGGACTGGATTTGAATTTTGAAATATTAATATGTGAGCATTTGATTAGCACACGTCAGATCGACTCTATGAGTGCTTTTTTTTTAATTTAATTTGTTAGTTATGGATATGTAATGAATCTATGGAGATTTCGAATTGATGATTTCAATAGTTTGCCTTGCATTCTTGTTTTCTACATTTAATTAATTAGATTCTGGAATAAAAGCAATGCATTGTAGTTTTGTTATTATTTGATATTAAAGGTTTATTGTTCTTGCCTTTATTGTTTAAATATGTTGTTGTCCTATGGCTTTTCACTTTCAGTCTCGTTCTATGTCGCTTTTGGAAGTCAGCGCTGCTGTGTCAGTCTTGCTTGGTTTTGCACCACCTGCTTCACTTTCAGCTGATGGCTCATCTAAGGTCATCAAAATTCTATGCTGCTTTTTATCTTTATCATTTTCAGCCTTTGTTTTTTGTGTCTTGTCTAGTTGACGTTTCCCTTAAGAAATTGTTTTTTTTGTTTTTCTCAGTTGAATGAGGTTCTCGTGCCAAATCCATTCGATAGACCTCGCGCTGTTTTCATGTTGGAAGTCAGAGGAGTTGGTGGTACTGACCCTGCTTTGAATAATGAATTTTCAACTTCTTTTCACCATTTTTTAGTAGTACTTGATGATGAATTGAATAATTTCTTTGCTCAGATCCTAAGCTCACGGATGACCTTGATAACACTCAGTTATTTGATGCCTATCACAGCAAGATTATTCCTGGTCCAAGAAAAGCTGATATTCAAATTCCAGGTAGCTTAGCTGTTGTAAACATTTGTATTTGCAGGTTTCTTATATGCATATTGACCATTCATTGTATTAAGATTATTTTAGCACAAAACTTGGTGAGGATTGTTAATTTCTTTATCTTGTTTCAGATGAAGATCAAGTTTCAGTAGTGTTTTTGGATGAACTATCAGAAGATCGCACTGACAAGGAAATTCGCAATTTTGTTAGTCATCACTCAATCTCATCCTCTACAATAGTTGGTTAAATTATCCTTCTATATTTCCACAATCTATACATTTAGCAGTTTCCTTTATGTATATAGGCATCTTGGTTGGGTGGATCATATGTTGCTGATACCTTGGAACCACTGAATGGAGAGTTGATCATCCCTGTGGCCGATGGCGACCATGTGAAACTTCACATGTCAAAGGTTCTATGCCAAATTCAAAATTGTGTTTATCTATTAATGCACTTGCTGATATTACTTTGTAGCATTTAAGCTTGAATTAGAAGAGTAACATCTCAGTTGTTTGCAGAAAGCAGAAAAGGATTTTGCATTGAAGCTTCTGGTTCTGTCCCAGAATATTAAAAGGGCAGTGGATGTACACGAACATTTAGCTCAGAGTATTCGAAGACCAGCTGAGTTAATGATGGGTAGTTTTGATGGCATTAAGGTGAGAGCACTTTCTCTTGGCATTAGAAGTTAAATTGTACTGTGCTTTTTATTTGTTACAAATTATACTGAACAAGGAAATCCAGAGGGGAAAAAAATGGTAGTTGCTGAAAGGGATCATGGAGTGTTTCTGTGTATGCATATAAACATTTAAGTTTGGTTAAGTAATGCATGTGTACAAGGTTGGCATGAATTTAAGGATACTCTCTTTTGGTTGATTGTGTATAAACTATCTTGATGTTTGTATTCATTACCATTTTATTGATGTTAGTATGCTTTACCATTTTGTTCTCTTTATATCTCTTTAGGCTTTGCAAGAGCAGTATGGGTTAGGTCAGCAAGGAATGAAGATACTACTTGCAACACTTTCCAGGATATTTGATTCCTTGCAAACAGCATATGAAGGTATGCTTTTGTTATTTACTGTGTAGTCTGCATGGCATGATAAAATCATTTTTAAAATGGCAGTCCTCCATCATACCAAGTTATTATGAAAGAGGAATAACCTCTTTTTCTGCCAGCCTACTAGCTTTTTGTGCAAAATGTGGACCTCAATTTATGTCTGGCATAACTGCTGGAGTAATGGACCATCAGCATTGTTATTTCCTTTACCATGTGATCATATTTTATTATTTTTTATCCGCATTATTATGAATTTTCATGCAAAATTATTTGCTGAAAAAACCTGGTCTACTACATTGGATTTAACAGTTTTAATCTGTTTTATGGTTTGCATGATGACTTGAAAACTTTGCCTATAGAGATTGGTATTTGAGTTCTAGCCTTCAATCTCAAGCATTTGCCATGTATAGGAGTTTTAAGATACTGTTGTTTATGGAAAAAATTAGCGACATTGTTGATCAAGTATTGTGTCTTTTGATCTCCTATAAATTATTGTTGTTTATATATTTTAATTTGTTAATTAAATTTTCCATAATTGCAAATGTTTATTGTAATTGATGATTGGGCAGGTCAAATTGTTGGAGTTGTCTTCTTTAATGAGACACCATCTCCACAGTCGGAATCTGTGTTAAATTTGATGTATACTTCTAGGCCATCTCCACGAATGTTAGCAGAAACAGAAGGCTCACGCAACGCTACCTTGGCTGCCGCTGAAGTTTTATTGGTTAGACGGACTCTAGCTTGGCTAACAGGAATTATTCTTATTATTGCGACTCTCTTTGGGGTAAGACTCTATGTTAACAAGGACCTAGAAACTGTTTTGCATCTTAAAAATAAAAATTTTATGTTAGTGCCAGGAAGATGTAGTAATCTATATATTTTTAACTGAATAGCTTTTTTAAATTTTATATATAAATATTCTTACAGAATAGAATATTGTCAAATATGAATTCTTTTGCTAATAAGATATTATTCGTATATTCAAAAACTAGTCCTGCATTTGAGACTAGCTTTTAACATGCCATAGTAATTCCTACAAACTTCCTTCTAGGTCAACAGCATTTCATTATTTCTGATTTTCTAACTTAAAGATAACAGTTGATGCTTGATTAATGCTACAAAGTATGGTGCCAATTGCAGTTTTTGTTTCATTATCTTTGTATTTATTTATGTTTAGAAGAAATTGTGGCATATGTTTAAATAGAGGGTTAATCGTAGCAGTTGCAATAATGTTAAAGTAATTTCCAAAATTTGACAAACATGAAATCTACAAAATGTGTTGTAACTTGCAATATTTAGTAATATTAATTAGTTTTAAGCAGAGTTTTATTGCATGATAGTTGATTTAACTAGGCTTTTAGTTGAGAACAAAGTTTGTTGGTATGCTGCAGAAATACATGTCTTATATTTAACTAATTTCATTATAATTCCAAAACTTGGGACCTTGATTATTTTTGTCTTCCAAAAAAAATATTTGTTCTTGTATACAACATGATAAATTGTTCCTATACAAGTGAGTCACTTCTGAAAGGAAAGCCTGGAGAAAGAAGTTAACTGACAGTAACATTACATTGTCTTGACTTTTGACACAGTGACATGCCATTTGAAAAGCAAATTAGCATGAACATTTATCACATGACAGCAATTTAGTTCATAGGACTTGTTGAGAGATGGGGCTCATCAGTCACAACATATGTAGAAACTATAAAGGTTCATTAGGAACTCATCAGATCTCTATAGTTGTGATTGACACCTGGATGCTGCAACACAGATGATAATGTTGACATATACAGGCTTTTTGCACTCTCCATTAGAATTTTTTACATGGATTAATGCGTTAATTGTTTATCGCTGTGGCCGGCTATATAAGTTCTGTTTCTTGCTTTGTCGTTGTAGATTTACTTCCTTCTGAACATGCCACTTACAAGGGACACTCTTCTGTACTCCAATGTCAAGCTCGACTAAGTTGAAGAATGCAACTTAATATATCTTTCAACTTTGAGAAGCTGCTCAGGACAGTATTGAACTCATTTACTTGTGGGTTTATCTGTAGATGTCTTGTTATTAGTGATGCTCTTTTTACATTGTTAGGAAGCCAATTCCTTGAACAGCGTTCTCTCTCTAGTCGCATGCTCTCTTTTAGTTGTTAGTAGCTGCATCGTCGAGGGGCGTTGGCTTATAAAGAATCACTAGTAATCTCTTTATATATCAATTGTAGGGGTGAGCGAAAGTGTAATTTGTGATAAAAGTTATGATGTGTATTTTGGGTGATTATGCTTATGATGTTTGTTGAGTTAATGAATGATTTTGAAAACATTTGTGTATTCAGATCAGATTCAGAATAATTGAAAGGCCAAGATTCCCGTTTATAAACCCTCCTATGCATTGTCAACAAATTTTCGGATTTGATGAAGGCGTAAGGAGTTTACACGCCATAAAATGTTTTATGTAAACTTAGTAAAAGGAAGGTTTTATGTAAACTTCTACTACTTAGTACTTATAGTTTTATTTGTAGGATTGGTAAACATATTTGATATTAGATTATTACATTTAAAAAAGCTAATTCAAAAAATTTAAAATTTCACCCATGTTAGACTTCTTGTTTTGAAGAAGAAATTTTACTGAGTCAACTAATTGGTTCTCACAAACACACACAAGATTTAGTATTTAATTTTAATACTTGAAAACAGTTATTTTATAAATTTTGTAAATACAACCTCATAATAATAATAATAATAATAATAATAATAATAATAATAATAATAATTGTAGTGTGTTGAGAGCTATATTCAAGGTTTTTTTTTTCAATTTATAAAAAATACCTATACGGCTGCCCTTTTAACAGAAAGCAAATCTTAACTGATGTACTGCACAATCTGCTTCGCTGCAGCATGAAAGATCATGCTTTCCAAGCCACTAGTGAAAATTTGCATGCCTCTTCCTCTCATTTATCATGCTTATAAATACCCCATTGCTGTATGAATAATTCAAGAAAAGAGTTTAGAGAAACTCCTTCTCCTCTTCATTTGCATTTCTGTATTAGTTGTATGTAAGAATTGGATGGAACTAAACAGATTAACTAGTAAATAGTAAGATCGAAATATTCTTTTTCTGTTTAGTTTCCTCCAATATCTTATCTCCAACTTCTAAACCATACAACGCAAAAATAAAGTTCTAAGTAATTGGAGGACCAAAACAGACATGTCCATTAAAACATTCTGTTTATTTGGTTCCTCCAATATCTTGCCCCCCAGCTTTAACCTTGAAACACGAGTTCTGTATGGAATTATTAATTTATAAGTTGTATGTAAGAATTAGAGGCGGCTAAACAAGTTAGTAGAATGAAATTACATTCTTTTTAGTTTCCTCTAATATCTTATCTCCAACTTCTGAACTACAACAAAAAAAAAATTTCAATTTTTTTTTTTGTTTTAATTTTTTCAAAGTCTGAATGAAGAGGCAGATATAAAATCGACCTGAACCTGTAAGTAATCCAAGAACAGTTCTCAAATGGAGTTACATTTCCTTTTCCATGATGTGGACCTCTTTCGTAGAAGAGCAAAATTTATGTATTTGTTGATATTTTTAAACTTACAAGGATTTGGTTAATAATAATCCATAAATATCACAGGCATATTAGCTTCGATGTACAGTGTTTTGCCCTAGTTACTAGTAATATAAACAAGTAAACAAATCTTTCTTGTTAATTGTTAATTATCACTGCTAATTAAATTTTAATAAATAGAGGCGTTTTTTGAAATTATAATCATGAAGGATTTAACATGAAATTATAAGGGTTAAAAAATTTTTAAACTTTTAGATAATGCGAGAGTTAGGTGAGAGTTATATTTATTTTTTTGAGTTAATTTTTATTTTTGTCATAATAAAAAATATAACTGGAATTCAAATTTTTATCTTAAAATTAATCTTGTCCTGTCCTTATCCCACCAGGCAGCCGCCAAATGCAGCCTAGGAGTAGGCGCGCATACTAAAAATTTTGGATCTCGTTGATAGTTTAGAAAATTACAAGGACCTAATAATAAAATATAAATAGTTCTGAAATATCTACCGTAGATTAGCTTCCCGCCACATGTAACAGAATCGTGTGGTTCAAACATTTAACGCAAATTATCTTCTTCCTCTTCTTCTTCTTCTTCTTTCTTCATCTTTAGTCTCTGCACTTTTTCTCCATCAAATCTCGATTCACCGACATGTCGTCTTCTCTTATCTCTCTCTCTCTCAATCTTCCTCTTCTTTCCTTTCATCTTCATCATACGACAAGCAGTCCTCCTACTCTAATCTCATTTTCCAGAGCCTCCAAATTCCCAATCCGCGCCACTTCTTCGAGCTCTGATCACGAAGAAATCCGGTGGCTCCGCGAGGAACAGCGGTGGCTTCGCGAAGAGCAGCGGTGGCTCCGCGAGGAGCAGCGGTGGATCCGCGAGAGCGAGACGCTGCTCCGCGAGATTTCGGAGCTTAAATTGCAAATTAAAGCTCTAGAGAATGGCAATTCAAGTGATGAAGCCTCCGTTTCTGTTTCCGATACCATATCAAACATCGCCGGCTTGTTACAGGTGAATGTTGTAATCTTGTTTAGGTATTTGATAAATATATATATATATAAGACAAATTGTGAAAAAATGACTATTTTTAAATATAGTTATGCTTTTAATAGAATGATTCTGGATGTTAAAAATTTCAAATTCACTTACAATTTCTCTTTTCTTTTTTCTTTTGGGGGGGGGGGACAACTTTGCAGATAACATTGATGCCTAGGATTAATGATCTGAGTTTTATATTAGTTTAAATGAAGGTATGAATGTTTTTTTTATTGAAGCAGATGTTGAAGGAGAAAAATATGATTGCGGAGAGAGCAACAGTAGCCGAGAAGGAAAAATTTGAAGATGAGGAGCAACAAAAGGAAGTGGTTAAGGTTTTGGAAGGTGAGAAAAAGAGGAGGAAGGCATTGAGGGTAGGCAGCGAAGGAGAAGATGTCAAAGCGATGCAGGTGTGCTTAGCATTTTTGGAAAGGCGAGTTTTTTGTTTAATTATTGTTTTAGAATTGTGTAGAGTGTATGTTTAATTGTATTGATGCAGACATATAATTTACTAGGATATAATGAGGTATCTGGGTTGCAGGGTTTGTTTAATTGTGTTGCAAGGAACGAGCATAACTCTTTGATGAAATAAATTAATAATCCTTAAAAGTGGATACTTTGCTACCTGGCATTCACATCATGTCCGATATTCATATTTCAGCAAAGTTGAAGCATCGACATATGTCATTTTGGATTGAAGGCATTTTAATGGGTTAAAATATCTAAATTAGGGGAGTGGATTAGTAGGGAGGAATAGGTTGTTAGGCAGAGAGTGAAGACTGAGATGAGTGAACTTATTTCATGCTTGAGATCAACGTTTCAAGATCCTGTAATGGAAGGGCTTCTTTGGCTCTAAGTTCTGGACATTAATATGCATGATTCAGCATCAAAAGCATTGGTGTTGATATTCAAGGGTTAGCTTCTAGCATGGAACAAAATATAAATCAAAACAGAAGAAAAAAATGATTGGAAGACATGAAAGAAATCTACAAGTCTTAAGAGTTGAATTTGAAGACTTAAAATTGATGAAGCTATTTGACAATTTAGATAGTAACATTCAGGAAAATTGTATTAAATTTCTGGGAACAAGGCTGACAAATTAAATGCATTTTGATGTAAATTGAACCTCTTTTGTTTGTAGAAATCTATGTCAACATTCCTTGATTATCACATATATTGTTTTCAGGTACTAATTTTAATTCAATTATGATGTGAAGCTTCCTGAATCGAGGTGACGTGTTGAAAGTTTGCTGTATACTTCTATTATTTTCAAGTGTTTTCATTTAATATATATTCCTGATCATCTGTATTAGGTTTTTAACTATAGGCAGTTGTAATTGTATATCCTTTATATATTGGGTGTAAATTTGATACCAAATTCAGGTTATTTAGTTTAAAGTCTTTCCCATTCTCTTTTTCTTTCCCCTTTTGTATTTGTTCATTAGTAATTGTATTAATGATTTTGAAAGTGGATGTGTCATAGGTTTTGATTTGCTCCGTGGTTTGACCATGACAGGAAGAATTGCTAAAGTTGGGATTTTTCTCAGGCGAGGAGGACATGGAGTATTCTAGCTTTTCGACTGGAACTGAACGTGCTGTGAAGACTTGGCAAGTAAGTTGTAAATTTTTCCAAAGGTTATATCACACGGCTCATGCAAAATCCTCAAAATTACCATAAACTCAATAACATTCCCAATATACTGCAATATATGTAAAATTATTACTTATTAGATCATATTTGGTTAACAGGCAGCAATAGGTGTCACTGAAGATGGAATAATGACTTCAGAACTCATTGAAAGGTTATATATGCAGCATCGAGTTGACGATACTGACACAAACATGAATGCTGATCAGAAAGGAATCATTCAGACTATTCCACCGAAGGTAAGGTTAAGTTACAGTGTTTCCAACATCCTAGCAATTATGACTTTTGTGTGTTTTTGTTGGATCATTTGCTAATCTGGTTGGTGAATTCGCCTTTTAATTGCAGTGAGGCTGCTAATATATGGCAGCTTCAATGTGATTTGTGTGCTTTTAGCTGCCAATCAGGCCATTCCATTTTAATTTATGGATTCATGTTCGCGCAGATATGCTTTTGATTTTATTCGAGTCTGCTAATTTGGTGCAACAGAAAATATCCCTACCAACCAATAGAGCCCCCTCTTAAGAGAGGGATTGTGTTGCTGTATTTCTGTTAATCATTTTATCTATGTATATCTGGTTAAATTTTGAAATGGCATATACCATAGGGGACACTACCTCCAAAATAGAACATGTACATCTGATTCATCCAGGGGATTGAGAACCTTTAGTTCACTGACAACAGTGTAAGAAGTTGGCTCATATGCGCGTCTTAAGCTGTCTCAGAATTTCACTTAGACATTAGGATTGAGAAGCTCAACTTGAATCACAATGCTATTATCTAATCTACCGAAAGAAATTAGATAGAAATGTTTTGGTGCAAAACCTTAGTTATATTACTTACATCGTTGAAGTTAGAAACCCAACTTGGATTTTGTGTTTCATTGACCACTCCTGACATTCTGTAAACATGGGTAGACCATGTTGATTCTAAAATTCGTCAAAATTCGTCCTGGAATTTTGAAAATTGTCATAAATCTCCATTAGATCCCTCTAATTTTATAATTTACCAGAATCCTGCCCTAGGGCTGAAGGTCTCTGCCTATTACTAAGTTGTCCTGGCTGATAACTAAGCTAAAAACTTAGGGGATAATAATGAAATTTGCTCTTGATTTTAATATGCATTCTGGAAAGGGGGGAAATGGAAATCCAAATGCATTCTTTTGTCAATTTTTAGCCTAACGGTTTGTGTTGATTAATTTTGTTGTGGATGTTAAGTGCACACTTGATACAACCAGCTGTAGATATTAGCAAATTCTGATTATTCATTAATAGTTGTTTTCCTTCTCTTAGTTGCCTTATATAGTTAGCTGATGGCATGATAAATATGCATATAAAGTAACTGAAAATTGCCTTAGAAGTTTTCAAATTTCCTGAAAGAACTTGAGTTCATTAAGTTTTAATGTCTTTCAGGAAGGCACAAATGGAGCTCCAATTGCTTCTATTACTGAAATCTCGGAAATTAAGCAGACAGTTGTGAAAGAAGGTGCAACAGAAGTTGATTTATCTGAAAGGCGAGTTTTCCTACTTGGAGAGAATCGGTGGGAAGAACCCTCTAGACTTGCTGGCAGGGGTAATCAAGATGCTGGAAGCAAAGCCAAGAAAGCCACAACCCAGTGTCTTACTTGTCGTGGGGAGGGCCGTCTGATGTGCCTAGGTACTTTTGTCACTGCTCAGATTGAATCTCCATTTTGAGTAAATAAATTTTTGTTTTGGAGATGAAGAAAGAACATAGATTAGATACTGTCTTAGAAGAATTAGGTCACAGCTTTAGTCAAAACTAATTCAAATCATGAACCTATCAGAGGACGGGATAAAGAATCTTGCTTCTGAAGCAGGATTTCTTATAATACAGAAACCTCTAACTATGCTAAATATTTTACAAGTTTCATAATCAATGGAAGTGTCCAAATCACTTTTTGAAGCAGTTTAGGTGATGTTAAGTTTTTCAGTTGCGATGAAATTTTGTTGGTTATATTGGTCATTATTTTGTCCGACGGAATTAACCATGACGGGGCATGACCTGTAGGTCAAGGTGTTATTTAATTTACAAAACGACTTTATGCATGTAACCCAACTTGCCTGCGAATCTTTTTTAAAATAATATTTTTTTTTTATTCTTGTCCCCACAGAATGTGATGGAACGGGAGAGCCCAACATTGAACCACAGGTACAAGGATTTTTTCTCAATTTTTTTCGTATGTTTCATTACTGTCATTATTGTTCGTCAAGATTTGGTTCATATGAGTCAGTTCTGTGATGCAGTTTATAGAATGGGTAGACGAGGGAATGAAATGTCCTTATTGCGAGGGCCTTGGATATACAATTTGCGACGTTTGTGAAGGAAAAGCCGTGGTTTAATGTGCATAACTACATTTTTAATGCATGTAATATCATTTTTTGAACAATAGGTTTATCATACCCAATGATACATGATATAAAGATAGCAATGATGATATCTAATGATATCTAAGCTGTGTAAGTGCTTAAATAATTTCCCGGCGGCGAAGAGATGGCCGTTCAAATTCAATTTTGTAGCCATCAGAATTCAAATCTTGCAATCATGCATCATTTACTATTCTACCAAGTGCTCAGTAAATATTATAATCAAATTTGGATTGATCATTGCCAATAGACCTTCAATTTTTATCTCATTAGGTTCCAAAGTGGCTTGCAGTATTATATGTTTCATAATGAGTTATATTTGTCGATATACACCCTAGTTTGTTCAGTTTCACCTTCTTATAACGAGGAATAATTTAAAAAAAAAATACAAACAATCAACTATATTTAATAGCCGCATTTGCACAAACAGAGAGAGAATGAGTATAGTTATGTCAACTCCCATATGAAGAGCTTCAGGGCTTTTCTTCAACCAATTTAGCATCATCTGGATGGTGTGGTTCAACTAATTTGGGATTAGCTTATCCCCAACTGTGATGGCATCTTAAGAAGAGACTTGCTGGAGTCAGATGTTACAAATACAATCTCTGAAGACATTGGCAATAAGTGAAATCAACCATGTACTTCTCTTCAGTCTGATAAGACTAGTTGATAATTCTTGTGAACAATGAACAGTCGAAGAGGCTTCAAAAGATAAAATAACCGTTTGCATTTCGCAGCAACAAATCGCCATAGGAGTTAAGTCATGAAAATGATTATGAAGAGTGATGAACCTCGTTGAAGAATCTTGAAATAGGGAGACCTTATGTGATGGTTTCATCAAAGGATTGGAACTTCGGTAGAAAACAAAAAGTAAAAACATGAGGAATATAATCCTTTAACCATCGAAGGATAAACCCAAATGAAAATAAAACTGAATAAATAATGCAACAAGCTCATTAGTGTGACTTGTGGAATTCAGGAAAGACCAAACTCGACTACTGGCATCCGCCGAATGATCATGAGAATCAGAAGGACACTATAGATATTATTCAAATAAAAAGATATGAAGATAAGGAATAAAATTACATTGTTGTTTGCACCATCAGAATGAAAACCATTGTCCAATATTTTCAAAGATGAAACTTTTATTTAGGTGAAAATAAAAACCACAAAACTGGGCTACTCCTGCTATACCAGCATTTTCCCCCCCTTTTTTCCTGTGTTTGGTAAACGCGAAATACCTATATTCAAGCAAATAATGTTCCAACATAGTATAAATATCAAACCCGCTTCCTCTCTGATATTTGATTGAACCTTACAGATTTGTCTTTGGATTGCTGCTTGCGGCAGTAACACGTCTCGTCACAGACCGCATGGTCACGAATTCCTCAGCAGAGGAAGGATGTATTCCCACCTGTAGAGCCATCATTAATTACTTTAACAGTAACATAGCCACCAATAATAGTACTAAAAGCCCAAAAATTGTTGAAAGTGATATGGACTTGTCATCAGTGAAACGCAACGACTTAAAACCAAAAATTTATCACAAACTGGGATCATTCCATTAGTTTGGGGAAATTCATCCACTCTTCCTCACAATGCTGACATGATCACATAGTTAACTCATGCACAATATTCATAGAAGTTACTCTATAGGTAACACCATTTTGAGACTCTTTGCATTTCAAAGACACCACTATTTGAATTCCCCACACTATTACTTCAAATCTAACTGGTCACATCATGTCAAAGGTCAAGTCAAAGAACAAATGAGATATATGTTTAGAGCCTATCAAGGAAAATATGCATTATAGGAAGCGATGCAAACATATAAATTAGAAACTCAAGCATACCGTGCTGTCAAATTGTGCCTTCGTAGCTCCACATTTCAGTGCAACAGCAATACCCTGTGAACAGAAACCCCCAATTTGATACCATGATTCAAAAATTAACAACAAATCTTAGACAGGATGATCCTAACGAGCCTCCAAGCCTAAAACCAGGGCAGTTTACCTTGCTCCAAATGGATCTTATAGTAAATCAAGAACTATATCAGATATAATCCAAATTGTTATATGTTTATCTGCAGACATTTATGGATTTGTCAAAAATATCATTTTAATGGCCTCCTCATTTGGCCGAATGTACATTGTTTTGGTGTCATGCATATCAAAAGAATTTTCAACAAACATAATACCATGCCAATTAATCTGATGCATTTAGCAATTTATATATAATCTATTGTATGGAGATTATCTATTTCCGCAGACTAGAACTAGATCAACTGCCATGTGAGAGTGGAAATTGGATTAATCTATGATATTGAAAATTACACTGTAGAACTGGGGTAAGCAAGCTAATCTATTTATATTATATACACTTCCATTCTGAACTCGTCCAGCTTGTAGATCCCCCTCCAATTGTCAAGGATATTTACACCAATAATCCCATTAAGTTAAATGTGGTAAGGTTACCGTCTAATAGAACATTTTCTAGCAAGAATTATGTCGTTGAGTCACAAAATTTCATTGGATCTGCTAATTCAAAGTTTTTAACTTTACCGCACCAAGGATTATTGACAAATGACAAACATGTTTGGAATAATTTCAGAACTCTTCTGACAATGTCCGCCAAAATCACTACCATCCTCTTAAAATTCTACGCAAGTAGTAATCATTCGCTCTCCATCAAATTACATAGCCAAAAGTACCCTTTTATAAATTACAAGATGACTGTTTATTCTTATTAACTACCAAAATTTATTATAATTAACTATCAAAATGAATCTCATCTCACTATTTAGGGTATTTTAGGAAGCTCAAAATGGAAATTTATGTCCAAGCAATCAACCTAACCAAGTCAAAAGCACGATCATACCTGCATTATCTCAGGTGCTTCTGGCCCACACATTGATGCTCCAAGAACTTTATCCGTCTCGGCATCCACCACTAGCTTCATTACTGTCTTCTCTTGCCGTCTAATAGCAAAATATACAAAAATTAACTTTAGACAGTCAAAGACCAAACATTAATACATAAGAACTGCATGCAGAACTATCTGGCATTCTACAAAACATAAGTAAAAGGTTAAAATCAATTAAAATAATAGCACTAATCAATAGAATTCATAGGGATAAACATACATAAGTTTCCTCAATTTTCTTGCTGGCAACCAATTTACTAAATATAAACACGCATAAGTTTCCTCAATTTCCTTGCTGACAACCAATTTATTAAATAAGTCAAAATAATAAGCGTAACCCCAGTACATTCAAAGACCATAACAGCAGATCCACATGATCAAGGCTATTTTTTACATAAATTTTGAAGGGGTCATCTGTCACTCCTCAACCTGTTGTCTTACTTTTTCACAAGATACGAAGTTGATATTTCCTCATGCAAAGGAAGAATAGATCTTACGAGTTCATAAGCCAGCGACCTCTCAGCTTAACTATTTCTATGGAATGTGCAAGCTGTGTTTATCATAAAACCCAATACCAATATCATTATTGATATCTCAGGGACTCTCTGGAGCCAAAAACAAATGCTGACTAGCAAAGATTTCTCATTCAAGAGGCTTTTAACCCCACTTCTTTGATGCATATTATTCTCTATAGCTTGGCAATTTGATCCATTGTAAGATTTTAATATTAATTTATTGAAATGAGATCTCAATTCACCATACATACCCAGAGATAGTGTTCCTCATGGGATTGAAGCTTGATGTGAAAACAAGGATATCACCCTTTCCTTGCTCTATGGCCTGCTCCTCACTGAGACCCACTACAGAGAGAGGAGGTATGCTGCAATAGGCGAAACCGTCAGTCTCAGAAGAAAAGAAACTAAAAAGAACTTTTTCATTTTCTTAGAGATTTTCAACCCTTGCACTTTCGATTGAAGCAATTTGCCCTGCGCTTTTCTAGTTTAAAATTACACCATTTGTTAAACATCCAGAGGTTAAAAGTGATACAATTACAGAGAAGAAATCAATACATTGTAAATGTATTGGTATAATCTGAGAGGAGAAGTTAATACATTGAAAATTTGAGAGCTTCACCATACTATAACCACAGGAAAGTACTTCCCTTTTTATAATCCTTTGACTCTCAATTTATATGGAAGGGATATTTGAGATATGAAAGAAAAATCAAAATGAAATTACTTAAAGCAAAAGCGTGAGAGTGTAAAATGACAAAACCACTAAAATGAAACTAATGGCATCCTATTAGATCAAGAAGTCAAAGAGAGGGGATGCTATGGGAGGAGAATGGGGAATTGCCACTTAGGCAATCACTTTATACAAGCCTGCAATGAACAACAAGAATATTTACCATGTTTTTCTTCATTATTGAATATAAATATATAATGAAAGATAAGCCTTCCTTTGATTGACATGCATCAGAATTTAGTTGTGGTTACTAACAGCCTCTCAAGTAGCTGACCAGAAACATTACGTTTTGCTAAAGGCTAAATCTATGGTGCAAAAATCATCTGACAAGCGAAGTGTCTGGAAGAGGGAAAAATGACAAATAGCTTAAGAGTTGAGAGACCATCTGAGTTTGAAACACTTGAGTTTGAAATAAAATTGTGTGATCTAATTAACTTCAATAAAGTTTGGCTAAAGTGATTGTAAGTAGTAAATGTTAGAGAAAGGGAGGGAGAAAAGAGAGAAAAGAAAGAGAAAAAGAAACTAATTGTTACCAAAATACAGCACAGGGTACATCCCTGTAGTCTGGTTTGCAGGGTTGTCCACCAAAAACAGTTTTCTGCAGGAAGTGTAACAATATAATATTTCAGAATGACATACGATAATTAACGTGCATGCCAAAAAGAGAGCCCAAATAAAAACTAAAATTTCAAATAATATTAAATTGAAAGAATGCACATGAAAAACGTACTGCAAAGTATGTTCCCTCCATCAAGGCGACAGGAGTAAGATTCATTCGATTAGTTACATCACCAACAGCCCATATACTAGGTACGTTTGTGCGTGAGTTCTCGTCCACCTGCAAGAAAATCAGGGGGGAAGACATTGCTGATATTATGATTCAAATAATTTACCCACTCCTTTTCTTAACAGATCAGCATGGCAACCATTTCATGCAATCTTTGAGTCTTGCACCATATATAGCAATAAACACTATGGATATACTCAGAACAACTATAATTAACAAACCAGCTATTGTCTGTTTTGTGACCTCAAAAGATTTTTTTCTTTTTAAAAAAAAAATTGCAGTTCCGCATTAGAATTAGTTGTTCACACTGCATGGAGCCAGCTCAGGGCTCAAAACACAGAAAAAGGAACTGCCGGATAAAATTTCAGAGTTAAATAATTCAGAATAACAGATAAACAAACAGATGCATGAGGACAAATGAATTGGATCAGTCACAAACATTGAATAAAGCAAAAGGAATATCAGAAGAGTAAGGAAGTGACCTTCACAGCTCCTGTTTGATCAACTTCCACACCAACAGCTTTCAAATTCAACCTTTTTGTATTAGGTGCCCTGCCTGTTAAATGCAAAAGTTTACTGATATTTTCTAGAAACAAGTTAAACAAACTTTTTCTTGTTCTTTTTTTTTTTTTTTTCTGAAAAGCCACTTTCATGTTTGAGTGAATTTATGTGACAGTACAGGACATACAGATAAAAAGAACATTAATGCAAGGGAGGTCAGCAGCACTCCCCATTTTTGTAAAATTCAAAAACTTGAAAATACATGGAACTTCATTTAAAAAGAAAATTTGGGTAATCCAAAAAGGAATGTCCGCATACAGCAATGATAATTTAACTGGATACTAGGATAACCAATTCAATCACTTTTTATCATTTTAAGGTAGTTCAGACTTTGGCTTACTTCACTGAAAGAACAATAAGCAGAAAGACATGCACACCAAAGATCTAATTTTTGGCCGTCCTAAAAAAGAAATGCTGTTATGCACATAAGGAGATGATACATATATATGTACAAAAGCATGTGAATATGTGTGTATAGGGTGGGAAGGACTTAGTCAAACATCCGTGAAACAAATGCCATCAGGAAGATGATAATGTTTGTGAGCATGGGCATGTTTCTTAAGTAAAGTGAAAGGCGAGAGGACACCGCGCGAATAAAATGAGGAAAAATCCTGACAGATGAATACATGAAGAAAAGGCCAGAATCTTCAAAATGGAAAGGTAATAACAAGCCTACTTTAGAATGAGCATTGAAGAATTGCTCAGATGTATTTCTACTCCTATATGTGAAGGTACTTACCAGTGGCAAAGAGTACAACATCTGCAACAATCTCTTCACCATGATCTGTAATAACTTTTATACTCTCCTCTGACTTAATCAACTGAAGATTAGATATTGCTATCAGCATAAGATCATATTAAATAAATAAAAAGTATAATATTAAGAAGATGATAACAAATGACAAAATCCTTAGAAAAATAAACAGAAGCCTAGTGAATCAAGAAAATTCCAGTAAGTACCTCCTTTATGGTAGTCCTTGGGTGCAAATTAATTCCCCTCCCTTCCAGATTTCTGGCAACTACTGCCCGCATTTCATCATCAAACCCTCTGTAGACAACAAAGTAAAGAGTGTTGGAAACAAAAAGTTCAGACATAATATCCTTATAACAAGAAGGAATGGAAGGGCCAGACTCAGTAAGAAATACTCATGATATAGGAAATGAAAAAGCAAGTCTATAACTTCTAATTATCATCCAAAATATAAGATTGGAAAAAAAAAAGGCTACTGTTTTATTTCAGTAAAAAAAAATTAAAGGAAACAGTTCAGAAAAAGGCAAAGGGAAACTCCCCATTGTCAATTGCATACCCATTACATTTATTCACAAGCTAAACAATATGTGGGCTCTCCACTATGAGGCCAAAAAACAAAGAATATTTTGAAACTCAGCTATCAAATAAACACCACCTTACTCTGACATGGTTCACAGCTCCATTCATAAGGATTGGTAAGTTTGCAATGCCAGGGGCTAACTACATCAATCAGTGAAAAGATAACTTAACAATTTCACAAAAAGAGGTTACATCTTCTACATGTCCTGATTCATTCAAAATTTTGCCAATAACAAGATATAGTATGATCCAAAGTTCCAACTGGCCAGACCCACTGAATACCAAAGCAAGAAAATTAAGAAACCACAGTAAATTTTGAATTCATATTTCTGAATAAGAGCATAGTGCACCTCGTAACTAATACTAAAAGACAATCAATCTAAGTTCACTGCTAACTTCTAAGATCGAGGGCCTGGCATCAGAGAGTGAAAATGAACATAAGCATGAAAAATAACCTTAATGGAAGTTCCTTTCGAAATAATAGATCCACAGTAGAACCCATCCCTCGCCATATGGAAGCAAACTCAACAGCAATGTACCTACATAACATGAGAGGATAATCATCTAAGATTATCAACAGGCCAAGTGAATGCAACTAAAAATTGTAAAAGAAACAGACAAAAACAGACTAAGGGAGAGTAGTCTCACCCTCCACCAAGCACCACAGCACGCTTGGGTAATTCTTCCAAGCTCAATGCCTCGTCAGAGGTTATAGCCAGCTCCTAAAAATTCAAAGGCAGAGGATGAATGAATGAAGAGAGGAAAAAAGAGTCTGCAATGCCAATATCTAAGTCATTAAGCAATAAATAGTTTTGTCTGGATCATAGAATTAAATTCAATATTTCAAACAGAAGTCACAACTAAGGAACAATGAATCAAAAAAAATGATCTGCTACCCATCAAACTAGAAAGATTTTCACAAGTGCAGAAAATGATGCAAAAAATATGGGAAAAAAACAATATGACTTAGATCAGATTGAGATAACCGGAAACTGAAGCTGACTCAACAGAATAATATGTTAAAAGAGAGAGAGACAGAAAGAAACGCAGTTTCACTCTTAGCTCACCTACAGTAGTTCTTGTGGGCCTGTTGCTAGAACTAAGATTTACAAATTTTCCTTTATGCACCAGCTTAGCTGAAATCATTCAGCTACTGATATCTAAATTTAAAGTAAGTTGCTGACTGAAGAGAAAAAATTTCTGGTCACTAGCACACACAGTTACATGACCGTATTACTACAGTACAAGTGTAGCATAGCTTGCCAGAAATTCCTCACATGAATCATCCAGTATGACCAGAACAAGGTTTGATAATATAGATATGAGTGATTCAGTGTACACACATAATTCATCCGATTTCCTTCAACAACTTGTGTACAGATGCTTCCTCCAAAAATACTTCAGAAGAACAAACATTAAGCCTGACTTCTGATGGTGCAAAAATGCAATTTCATAGAACAAACTGAACTGGTTTCTATATATCAGAAAATTCCAAAGCTTATAGCTTTTATTTATTCACGACAGAGGCAATAGATCCTTAATGACATCGCAAAAACTAACATATACACTGATAATAATCACTTCGCATTTTAAACCTACTTGTAATACGTGAAAAAGCAGCCAGCATGAATATTGTGATGAATTAATTTTCAATCATGCGATATCTGAAAACCAAAAGATTACCTGGCCAGGAATAGGAGCACGTTGAGCCCTACTTCCAGTTGCGATCAATATGTGCTTTGCTGAGTAACTTAACTTAGTGCCATCTAGTTGTGTGACCTCAACTTCATTTGGACCAACTATCTTTCCCTCCCCTTCATATAATTTTACCCCAGCATTAGATAATAATCGCTTGTAAATTCCATTTAATCTGAGTATTTCATCTGTCTGCAATTTCAAAAAATAAGAAAAATTAGCAATCGAAACATACAAAAAACGAAGAGTAATTCTACATCCATGTATTAATCTGACTTATTAAAA
Source organism: Citrus australasica (assembly GCA_029618585.1). NCBI lineage: Eukaryota > Viridiplantae > Streptophyta > Magnoliopsida > Sapindales > Rutaceae > Citrus > Citrus australasica. Next base: position 10,923,438 of record JARCIV010000009.1, on the reverse strand, counting down.
AAAAAGTAAAAATTAACCAAAAAAATGCGAGCTAAAATAAGTATAAAATAGGCAGTTTTGTAAGAGAAACTTTCTGACTAACACTAATATGACTCATTTACCTCAAACATAATAGCTGAACCATAAATGAACTGAAACAAAAGGAACAACTACATTCTGTAAACTTAATGCCAATCCATTCGTCAAAACCCATGAGATGTACATTCTTGTAGCATAAGGGGGGGGGGGGGGGGGGGGGGGGGGGGGGTTGTGTGTGTATAAAAAAAAAGTTTGTCTTTTTTTTTTCTCAGAAGAACTGAATCAAAGAAACCACAAAAGAACAAAAATTAAAACAGAAAGGCCTTCATCACATTCATTTACTCTTGCGTAATCCATATAAAATTTATACAAACCTATTTTATCCAAATATAAATCAACTGAAAGCTGCACTTAATTTCTAACATCAACACAGATGTTGTCAATTTCATTTGATTCTCCAAACTTGTTGCTAAACAAATAACATTATTGGGCAAATAAGCATGAGTAATGGAAGACTATGACACCACAAATACAAAGGTTTTTGAACAAATAAATGAATCCAAACCTTCTTTTGCAGAAGTTTTTTCCAGTCGAAGTCAATTTTCTCGTGTACCTCCCATCCATAACTCCTTGCATCCTAAAACACAAGCAGCAGAATCATCAAATCACTTTAAAATCAACATATAAAAGGGGGGAAAAAACGAATTTCTTAAAACATAATACAAAAATTTAGCAACTACCAAAAACCAAAATTTGATGACCCAATTGAATGCATAAGTAAATTTCATATCCATTTCATGAAAATATTAAATAAACTCTCCTATTATGTGATTATCCAGTGTTAAAACATAAATACATATCTTAAAACATATCTTTAGGCGCAGATGATCACATCTACTAAAGGTCCATATAAAGATGAATCTTTTTCCACTGGAGAGCCCAAAAATAAAACAAAAAAGCAGGATGGTGAAAGACTTTTAGTTGCTGCTATCAAGAAAGAACTTCAGTTTCAGCTATGCAATCCCTAAAACCCCAGCAAAGTTTACCATCTAATCCTTATGTGAAATACAATCTCATCTCACCTCAAGTTCACCTCCAAATGATGCTCCATAGACCAATATCTTTTTGGGTACACAACCACGAATGACACAGCTGAAAAATAAGAAGTTGAGAGATATCATGATCACTAGCACTTTACTTCTATAGGTTAATTAATTTTCAGTCGCTATTATTACCTGTTAATACTCAACAAAACAATCAATCACATTTCAAACATCTAATAGATAAACATTGCTTTTGAGCAACAAGTCAAACAAATCATTATTCACCTAAAGACAGCAGCACCATATCTAAAAGAATTATATCCACAAATAAATTTTCCTAATTTAATACAATTAAGCTTCTTGACTGCTAACAACAGAGACCAGCAAGCAGCCCTAAATAAAAGACCCCACATGATATTCTCCCATTATTATTATTATTATTATTTTTGGGGGGTTCCATACTCAATTGAAGGAAACATTTATATTGACTAATGCTCACGTTCATGCCAGGAACCACATCTCGTTAATGTTTGAAAACATCTAGCTCATTCATAACTTACCACAACTCTAGTTACTTTCAGAAATTACAAGTAATATTTGTTCATATATTGTCATTACACGGGACAGTCAAAGTTACTGATGCTCAATCTCTTTACCCATTTCATTTTGCAGGTCATTCTATGAAAAACTGAAAAAAAAAATTAAAAAAAAATGATTCCGAGTCAATAGCAACATACATTAATTTATCTAGCTATAAAATTTCAACTGCATCTCAATGTCAACCTCATCTTAGAATTTTTCTACCCCCAAACATGTAACTCATTTTTTTTTATCAGCATCCCATCGCAGTCAAAATGAATATAAAAATCAGTACCTGCACCCACTATTTACCACTTGAAAGGTGTCTCTCAATTAATTCAATTAAAGTGCACCAAATCATTTTCTTTTGGGTGAAGGAGGGAGCCACCTAATTCTTGGTTCAGCATTTACTAATACAACATGAAAAGGCTAATGGTCAGAAGATGATGACACCAAAAGAACACCTAAAATTCGTCACTAAGACACTTGCTAAATCTCTCAATGTACCATGAGGGAGAACAATCAGAAATTTCCTCCAAAAACAAGTATAGATAGAAACTGTCCTTTTTATATTTGATCAGACTGAAAGTGATCATGCACGACCCCCAAAGCCTCTCAATCCATGAGACAACAATCAGAAATTACATTTGCAACAAGTAAAAACAGAAACTCCCATTTTCCAACTTGATTAGACTTATGCTAAAGATCACAAGCCTGAGCAAGAGACCCTTTATTTAGCACATAGTCCAGCTCTATGATTTAGATTGTACTTTATTAAAAAGCCCCACTTCCTATTATGAGGCGTCCAACTACATAAAAGACCCACGGTGATTTGAAGTAAATGATAAGGATTTCTGACAACCAGTACAACATGATCTTGTTCATTGCTTTAGCATCCAACTAAGATGTAATGAGATATTTCGAAATGTCCGATAATCTAATTCATCACTCACAGAAGGCCGGCCATCTTGATTTTAAAAATTACTGCAAAGAGCATCTGAGTGGTTTATCATCCAACTAATGGTAAAAACTATATTGCAGATTATACCATATCCCACTAGTTCATCAGTTACCGAGAGAACTTCAGCCATATTGTTAAGTAGGTACCGCAAAGTATAACTGGAAATAAATTAAGTAAAGAAATATAAAATGAAAACATAGAAATTGAGATGTGATTTGAAGAACAAATATTATGATGGCAAGTGAGCAACTGAGAAGGACAGTAAAGCAATAGTCTATCAACTTACGTTCCACCAACTCCCCCAATTACTTCGGAGCTGATCGGATGAAAAGGAAGCTCGCATATCCCAACCTTGAAAGATGAAATTAAAAAAAGGTCAGCCAATAATTAACCATAATGAACTTTATTTAAATAATACTAAGAATTATGACGAATCAAAAGACCAAATGGGGACATGCACAATCCATTTCATAATGAAACTATCAGTTCAAAATAATTTAGTGCGTTACTATTATGAATGCAAGTGTATACATACAGGAAATCAAGTCAACAAGAAGGGAAAAAGCATTTCCAAGAAGGTAAAGTAGAGTTGATCATCCAGAGACCAACTGAAATCGAATTTGGCAAAACAAATCATTTGAAATCAGCTTTACCAATGGAATAAAGTAAGACATTGCAATAACTGGACCGAGGGAAAAAAAAAAGTTTTCCTTAAGTTGAGTGCAACAAAACTCGCCAGTCTGATTCTCTTCTTCTGACGAGTAAACATAACTTAGACCACAACTAGGTGGAATCTACTCAAATTGTAACGTAACGTTGTAACTCTTACCATATATCAGCATAATTTAAATTCTCATACATGCAGGAACCTAGACATTCTTCATAATACTAATTGAAGAGATTTCTAAAACAAAACAAATAGCACAAGTGTGTCTTCTTTTCTATCCATGTCCACAAATAACAACAAATATTTACTTTCACTGATTTAAATCTCATAACAACATATACCTTGGCTCCAAAATTAGCTGAAAATCGAGCAGCACGAACACCACCACTTCCAGCTCCAATAACAAACAAGTCGAAGTCAAAATGAGTTTGTTCTTCTTGATTGGGCTGGCTCAGCTCGCCATCGTTAAGCATCTTCCTTGCCATCGCTCTTTAATCAATTCAACTGAAGCCACACAAACAAACAAATTATAACCTAAATAAAACTATCAATAAACAAAAAGAGGAAAAAAAAAAGAGCAGCTAAGGGTAACATTGTGTCTGGATAATCAGAAAATGAAAATCACTTCATTATCATTAAACCGAACAAATTAAAAAAAAACCCCACATATTTTTAAAATCTGTTTGGTTTAACGAGAAAGCGGAAGAAAACGATAGAAAGAGAAATAAAACGTTAATGTTGATTTCGTTGCCTGTGATTGAATAATAGTAGTCTAAATTAGCCTCAGTGAAGTGGACGAAAGCCGAAGTTTATGATCTTAATGATTAATTCGGTTAATTTATTAATAATTTTCCTACGGTTTTTCTCGGGAAACAAACAGAAAAAATAAGGAAGAGATCGTACCTAAGAGATGAGTTAAGGAATTGAAAGAAAAGCAGAGGCTGCTGCAGCAATGACTAATGACTATGCGGTCGTAATTGAGGAAATAAAAACGAACGAAAAAATTTATTTATGAATGGAAAAACAAGAATGCGATCGCCGAAGAGCCACGAAAGTGGATTATAAAATTACTAATAATGATATAATAATATTAATAACTGTAATAAATTTAGATTCCCGACTTAATTAATATTTTAAATAGATTATGTAATTTTTGTTTTTGTTATGGTAACGAGAGACTAGATAGAGTGAGCAAATCGAAGAAGGAAGTGAATCAAAATGAGTAAATTTACGGATATAGCCAAAAAACTTGTCTAATTTACAATAATAGCCCAATGAATTTCCCTTTTTTGGAGGTTATTGCCGGGTGTATTTCAGTTTCTACTTTGTCGGTTCCATGGGTTAATATTATTTGTTCTGAATGTGTTTTATATAATAAAATGTTGATTTGTTTGTGTATATGTGGGCACGCATGGGTTAATATTACTTGTTTGTGTGTGTGTGTGTGTATATATATATATATATATGAGAAATTATCATTGCATTATTTTTTTTTTATCTAACCACTAAAAAATTCTAACATAATATATGCACTACTTTTTTTAAAAAATTTGTATCAACTAGCTACTTTTTAACTCACACCATTAAATAATTTAAATGAAATGATAATTTTATCCCTAAATAAATTAAAAGACCATTTTATTTTACAAAAATTTTGAAAAATAAGAAAGTTATAATTATAAAAATACCCCTAAGTTGAATAAAAAATAAATCCAAAAATTAGAATTTTTATTTTTAATAAAAATATAAATAAAAATTATAATTATAAAAATAATTATAAAATTTTGGGATTTAATAAAAATCCCCTAAATTATTAAAATTTTGAGATTTATTTTTTAATAAATAAATTCAGTTATTTTAATAAAATTTTGTAAAATTATAATTTTTAATAAATAAATTTATTTTAATAAAATTTTGTAAAATTATAATTTTTAATAAATAAATTTATTTTAATAAAATTTTGTAAAATTATAATTTTTAATAAATAAATTTATTTTAATAAAATTTTGTAAAATTATAATTTTTAATAAATAAATTCAGTCATTTATATTAAAATTTTAAAAATTATAATTTTTTAATAAAAATAATTATTAAAATTTTGCAAAATCTAAATTAAATAAAAATTGTCATTTAATTTATTTAGGGGTAAAATTATCATTTCATTTAAATTATCTAACGGTGTTAGTTAAAAAGTGACTAGTTGATATAAATTTAAAACAAAAGGTGGTGCAGAGAACATGTTAGAATTTTTTGGTGGTTGGATGAACATAAGGTAAAAAAGAGGTGGTGCAATGACAATTTCCCTATATATATGTATCTTGGTAAATAAAACACTTTGTCGGAATAAACAAAACAAAATCTATCAAAAATTAATTTGTTATGGTATTTATGGTTGATTCACAAGTTTATAGATGAAACTCAAAAATTTAGGTGAGGTCAAGAAACTAAAAGCAACCATCTATCGTCGATAAAATTTTAGGTTTCGCCTATGCATATCAAGTAATTCTCTAATTACATTTTAGTATTACTGTTATTATATTAGACTTCATAAAATCAATTTTTTGTAAAAATTTATTTTTGAGGATTATGGGGACTGGGGAGGCTAGGGCATTTTATGTTTAGAAAATTGTCATGGTTGAAGTTTTAGTGCATATAAGGGCGTATCATGTAATTTGTATGATTTTGCTACAGGTATTCAAGTAAGACAAGCTTCTGCCACTCAGTGTTTAGCTGAATGTGAGAGCACACGGTTCAAGTCCTTAGGTAACACTCTCCCTCAATTACGAACTAATACTTTAATTAAAAATAAAATAAAAGCTTGCAATAGCTATACAGGTGGTTTGACTATTATTTAATTTAGCTTCCTTGAAATATATTATAATAACCTCTATAAACTCATTAACACATAAAATTTTAGTTTTCAAATGTTATCACTATATAATTTAAGATTTAGCTACTGATAAATTATAATTTTGAATCCGCTGTGGTAAAGACAATACTTGCAGTCTTGTATAGAAACCTATAATGATCATTTCCAAGATAACAAGGATCCAATCGGCAATAATTATGAGGATAAAAATCCTACAAAATCATATTGTTCCGTAAACATCTGTTACTTTGATTACGAAGAAAAGTTAATTTTATCTTACATTTGTATAATGAAAAACCTAAAATATCATTATTACTTCTGTGAAAATTATAATTCAAAAGTTATATTTACTATACATTATTAATTTTTATTTTACAACTAAAATTTTTATTTTAATTTATTTTTTACAAAAACTTATTACCAACCAATGGCTTACTCTATACTTTTAGTAATTTAATTAAATCCAGTAAATTAATAAAAGAGATCCATCAAATATGAAAGCACACTTTGGTCTTTGGAGCTGAAGAACCATTTTTTTTCTAAAATATTTTTTATTATTATTTTATTTTATAAAAATAAGGAGTGAGTAAAGATCAAATCAATTTTGTTTTTAAAACAAATAAGTAAATATGGCCAATCCGTAAATTTAAGATCAAAATGGGGATGAGATGGGAGAGCAAATTTTGGAATCTGGACCAACGGATTTGAAATGTTTGAACATTGAATGAATGGGGTGTCTATTTCTGACAGTGACACATCCACAATCAGGTCAAGGTCTTTAAAATTATAACTGTAATTTAATTATTATTATTATTTTCTAAAAACGTGTAGAAAAATATTTTTTTTTTCTTTTGAAATATTGTTCTAACAAACTATTTTAATCATCCAAAAAAATAGAAAGATATTTTTTAATTAATTTTCATTTTTTTAATCGGAGTATGGGGCACAGAATCGAAAGCCACACGTGATAGACCATACAGTTCTGAATTTTCTACGGGGAACGATAATTCTGTCCTCTATTTTTCTGTTATTTATTTATTTTCTATTATTTGTTCAAAGCTTCAAACATAAAATCTTAAACTGAGAAAACAGAATTAGAGAAATTGATCTTCAACATTTTGACCAAATCCACCGTCCACAACCCAATTGACATTTTCAGACAGTGCCTGTAGTATAATATTACTAGTGTGCCCGCCATGCACATCAAACTTTTATTGAATTAGTTTCATAAGATCAAATCGAACAATTAGATTGAATAATTCTAAAAGGTTTTAAGTAAATTGAATACTGTTAAAACCAAAAGCTTAGGGGGAAGCATATTAATAATTATTAATATGCTTCCAACACTTTTGCACGCATTTATTATTCATTTGAAGAATTTACGAGGTAGTTAAAATCAGCGGCCAAAATGTTTGAAAGGATTAGATGACTTGTGCTTTATTATAGGTGCAATAGTGCAAGTTTTATGTCTTTAAACAGAAGGCATTTCATTGCTTTCTAAGCATCCCAAATTCGAGTGAGTAATTTAAGTGAAGAATTGAATTTAGAGTAAGTAATTGAGAGATTTTTTCTCTCCATGTATATGGGAGTACTGAGTATATTTAAATTTTGAAAAAAAATATATTCAAATATTATATTATATTAATTGCTAGTAAAATAATTATTTTCTAGTGCTTTCGTGAGTTTAGTCATTGTTGCCGAAACAAGCTTAAATTCTCGGTGTCTTTTTTTTTAAAAAAAAAAATTAGTATGCTTAATTTCGCAGTCCGCACATGACAAGTAGTATCAAAGCCATCGGTTTAAACTTGAGATTATTTATAGCTTGTGCAATGATGTGGTTTTTTACATGTTTAAGGTAGTATTTACTTATCGGTTTAGAGTGAGAATCTTGAGAAATAGGAATCCGGAAAATGTGAGTGTAAATTAAGAGTGACAATAGAGCTTTTACCTACATTGGAATAAGAATTAAAATCTCATTTGTGTGTTTATTTTGTCTTGGATTGAAAGTGAATTGTTTCAAATACAGTTTTACCCTATTTAAAGAATTATAGTTTGTAATTACAAAATGAGTTAAAAAAAATTGTAAAATAAAGTATGTACTTGAGGTAGCGTTTAAATTCTCATACATGCAGGAATCTAGACATTCTTCATAATACTAATTGAAGAGATTTCTAAAACAAAACAAATAGCACAAGTGTGTCTTCTTTTCTATCCATGTCCACAAATAAAAACAAATATTTACTTTCCCTGATTTAAATCTCATAACGTTTTCACTGAAAAAAATTCAAATATTATATTATATTATATTATATTAATTACTAGTAAAATAATTATTTTCTTGTGCTTTCGTGAGTTTAGTCATTGTTGCCGAAACAAGCTTAAATTCTTGGTGTCTTTTTTTTAAAAAAAAAAAATTGGTATGCTTAATTTCGCAATCCGCACATGACAAGTAGTATCAAAGCCATCTATTTAAACTTGAGATTATTTATAGCTTGTGCAATGATGTGGTTTTTTTACATGTTTAAGGTAGTATTTACTTATCGGTTTAGAGTGAGAATCTTGAGAAATCGGAATCCGGAAAATGTGAGTGTAAATTAGGAGTGACAATAGAGTGTTTACCTACACTAGAATAGGAATATGAAATAAGAATTAAAATCTTATTTGTGTGTTTATTTTGTCTTGGATTGAAAGTGAATTGTTTCAAGGAGTCGACTACTTTGCATCCGTGATACGTCATCCCCCAATTTTGTCTTTAACGAACCAACCGTTGGATATTATCTAACGGTTGGAAAAGATACATATAGAAAACAGAGAGACATGTTGGAAGCCAGTGACCAAATATATAACAATTGTGTGGTACACAATTACAAATAACTGGTTAGAAACAGAAAAGACGTTCTTGAATGCAAGAACTCGTTACATGCAATTGTACGTTGCAAACAACTATTTGGATCCATTCCAATTTCCGTAGGACAAAAAATCACATTTAATGTTATCAAATAATGTCTTGAAGAAGATCAATTTATTTACTGCTAAAAGGTAAAGAACTCCAAGTCTTGGCGAAAAGAAAAAAAGAAAAAAAATAATTAACATCATCACCCCAACAATAACCTCTGCTTCTGCTTGGTGCCAATCCAACACCGCTTTTGTTGTGGCCCTTTGAACATCTCCCTTTTTCTTTTGGTACTTTTTCTTAATCTAGCCAATCTCAACTATCGAAATAGCACAAGTGATCTACAGCAGCGAATCGAGATGAGTCTGCTTCTGCTTCTACCCGTGCCAAGGCTAAGGAACGACAATCCCAGGACGACCTCTACTAGCTTCGACCGGGAGCCCTTAGAGCAAGGTGCCAAGCTTTTGCAGGAGATTAGCGCATCTTCTAATGCGAAGAAGTAATCATAGTTCAGTTGATTTTTTTGTATTATTAAATTTAAATCCCCTTACACTTGATATTCCCAAATACAAACCTAATTTCTTTGAAACCAAAATTATTAGATAACTCAATTTGAAGGAATTTTAAAATGACGTGAGATATTCAAGCACATGATTTCAATAACATGGTTGCTGGTAATTGAGAGCCAGACACAGAAATTCTCGCTTACCCCTGAGCAAAATACTTCTTTTTTTTCTTTGTTGGATGTTGGTGGATTAGAGAACAAAAGGGATTGCCACTGGAAAAGCCGGTTGCACTTAACCTCTTCTATCTAACCTATTGTATTTTAGCCGTTAGATTTCATGAGTTTCAATCCAACGATAACTTCTCTAAAAGGACAAAATAAGGGGATTACTTATCCCCATTACAAGGTAGCTGGACCCTTGTTTTAAATGCATTTTTACCCTATTTAAAGAATTGTAATTTGTAATTACAAAATGATTTAAAAATATTTATAAAATAAAGTACGTATTTAAGGTAGCGTTTAAATTTTAGATTAAAATGAAAATTCTGAGTGTAAATCTTGAAATTGAGAGTGTGGATGGGAGTGGCAATAAATTGTTTACTTGCACTAAAATAACAGTATAGAATCAGAATCAGAATCCAATTTATATGTTTACTTTTCTTAAATTAGGAGTAAATTATTTCAAATTACAGTCTTATCCCTTTTTTAAAGAATTATAAATTTTTATTACAAAATTAATAAAAATATATGTGAAAAATAAAATATTTATTATATTTTTAAATTAATAATAATTATTAATATTCTTAATTATGTAAATCACAATTTTTTTTATTAATTTTAATTATGTAAATTAAAAACTAATGATAATAACAACACGAGTAAAACATTATTATTAATAACATAGTACATAATTAATATTTTCTTAAAATAAACTATTTATTATTATTAATTTTAAATAAATATAATATTATTATTTTTAAGTAATTATAACTTAGAATTAGGGATGGCAATGGGGAGGGGAGGAGAGGGGACCGATCTCCCCGTACCCATCCCCGATATTTTGTGTATGTCTTCGTCCCCTCCCCGTCCCCGTCAGAATTACTTGAGAGAATCCTCATCCCCTCCCCGAATAATAAGAGGGGATCCCCGAGGGTCCCCGATCCCCGAATAACTAATACATTTTTTTTTCGATTTTGAGTTAATCATATTAAAACAAAAAATTTAAATAAAAGTAAAGTTCGAAATATATCTTTCATTAATATCTATTACAAAAGTCACATACATTAAATTAGTAAGTAACGCAACATGCAAGGGATACAAACTTTTTTTACAAACTATCATGAACAAATGAATAGTCTAATACAAAATTGTTACAAATAAAATCGAATTTAGATTCAAAATTAACTTTTTCAATGGTGGCGTGGAGACTTTATAAATGTGGACTATTCCCTTTACAACTTAAATCGGAGCAAATATTAGATTAGATATTAAAATTGTGATTCTCTATGGGCAATTATAACATCTAAAAATAAATAAAAAAATAGATTTAAGTTTAAAATATTTAAAGAATATTAAAATTAAAAAAATATTGGGCTAATAGAATCTATTCGGTCTTTTTAATGTTCTAAATAAAAATTTAGGACTTTGATTAGTTAATTAGGCTTAAAAGTTTAATAATATAAATATTTTGATATTTTGATATTTTTTATTTTTACCAATATTTATAATTTTATAATTTAAATTTTATTATTCATTTACTAGTAATTTTAAAAAATTAAAATAAAATTAAAAATTAAAATGGGGAAATTGGTAGGGGATGGGGATTCCACCTCATCCTCGTCCCCTCCCCGAATAAGAAATTGGGTAAAAAAATTTCTTCGTCCCCTCCCCGAATAAGAAATTGGGTATGAAATTATCCCCATACCCTCCCCGAATGGGGAAAATCCCCGAGGGTACCCGTCCCCGTGGGGATTTTTGCCATCCCTACTTAGAATCAATGTAAAATTATTATTTTTGACTACATATAATAATATTATATTTAAAATAATTTTAATATTATTATTTTTAATAAATGTGATTTATAAATAATAAAATAATAGTATTTAAATAAATATGATATTATTTATTTTATTTTATTAAATATAATTATATTAAATTTAATAAAATAAGGGTAAAAAATCAAGAAATTGGAGTAGATTCTCACCCACTCCAAAATAAGTGGGGTTTACGGAGTGGGATTCCCACTCCTCCCTTAAAATATGTAAGTAAATACTAAAGTGAGAGGAATTCATGCTATTCACTCCAACACCAATAAATAAATATAGCATGAGTTACTTAAATCTTATATCATAACCCTTCTTATGAAGTTAATTGTCCAAAAGAAAAACCAAATTAACAAATAACTTGCTTAACACAATGAACCAATCTTTATATTGGAACAACAATCGTGCACAAGATTATTGTATTGTAGACATCATCTAATTTGCTTCCACAGACACTTTTCTATTCCTAGCTTCTTCCCTATGGCGTTCTAGAGAGATTCATCTTTCAATCTTCACAAAATTAAATAAATAAATAAAAGAGCAAATAAAAATTTAAAGTAGAAGCTTTTAAAAAGCATTTTATCACAGACTAAAAACAGATTACCTAGCATTCACACAGTATACAATAAAATAAATTAATAAATAACTTTACTATTAATAAAATTTATTTTCCGAATATTCAGTCAAAGAGAAATGCTTACACCACCTCAATCCTATCAGAAACCTATTTTGTCGGCAGGTCAAGAGGAGCTCAAAGATGACAAAGGTGGTGTGCAAGAGTGGGTACTGGGTGGTATAAATTTTTCTCCCACTTAAGATACTAGTTATAAAGTATAATATTATCTATGAATACCCACTCCATATCCAAACTTGAAAATTTGACAAAACTATACAGCAAATCTTTTAACACAATTGCTATCAAGGAAAACATAAAGGGGTTTCTTTTTGAAATTTGGTCCAAAAAGCCACAAATTCTGGAAAATCATTATCGTTCTTTCCAAGTGTATGTCCCATTCTGAATTTCTGATGCTCGTTTTAAAATTTGCAGAAAAGGGGGAAGGCAGATCATAAAGTGACAAATGAACCCACACGGTGGCTTTCTTTTTTCTTCTTCAGTCTTTTCTCTGCATCTTCTTGTAACTTTAGTAAATGTCAAAAGCAGGACACTTATTGGACGAGATAGCTGGGACCATACGTCTTGACAAGGAGAAGCCGAAACAAAGACTGGGTGACATGCAAAGAGGTCCAACCACAAAGATACAAGAATTAGGACCACCGTGGATACACATTATCAATGATTACAAATTTTTCACTTGAAAACTACTCTTTCCAACTCTCACTAATGCACAATCATATTGAACATATACAGTTCCGTAATCATCGTAATTTTTAAATAGTTTTATTTCATTAATCACGTAAATTTAAATTACGAATTGTATAAAATAAAGAAATAATTTAAATTTTACCTTTTTTTCCGTTGCAACCGAATCAATTGCTTACGAGATCCTTTTTTTTTTATGAGTAGTGCTAGAGAGAGAGAAGCACGAGAGAAAGACGAGAGAATTTTGCTCTCTCTCTCTCTATCCACTCACTCTCTCTCTACTCATTTCTTCATTGTTTCTCTCGTCTTTATCTCGTGCTTCTCTACACCAAGCATTTTCCTTTTTTTATTCTTAAAAATATTCAAAACCTAAATTTGTGTTATAGGAAAAAAAAACCTGAATCTATTACTTTACGACCATTTTCTTCTATTTTTTTTTTAACTCATCTCCCGGTTTTTCTTTGTGATCAACACTTACTAGTGGAATGCAGTACCGTTAATGATTGGATTAGGTTAACCAACAAAGTGTTGGCTCCATTGACAACGGAGTCCTTTTAAGTGGCTTGATTGGGTTTACTCCCCAGTTTGAGTCGCAGGAAAGTCGTCTTTGTTAGGAGAACATGTGCCTCTCGATTCGAGCGGAGACTTCTAATCTGGGTTGTGGTACGGGTTTAAAGATGTCTCCCACAGTTGGGGTCCTTTCCAAGATACCTCGTGGTTAAGATAAAAAAAAATGATTGGATTAGGCTTCAAACTTTTCCTAGTCAATTTTATTGGAATTCATGCAAATTAATTATCTTTTCGGTGGTTAAGCCGTATATGAAAACAAAACATCACCGTAGGAGAATGGAAAAAATTAAGTCCTTTAATTTTGTTATTTAATGTGGTCACAAAACCAAATTTATTATAAATTGTTCTTTCCTGCATCTTCCGTAGGTTTGTAATGGCTTGTTGCACTGCTTTCAAAATCAAAAAAAAAAAAGAAAGAGAAAAGTGAAAAAACAGGGGGAGATTTTCTAGTAGGTACTTTATAAATGCAACGATGGACAGAGACCAAAAGGATGGAAAGATTGAGGAAGAGTTGAAGAAGCCGTGTGACGAAAAAAGAAAAGAAAAGGGATATCATGCCAGTACGAGTATATTGGGTATTATGATAAGTTTATGAAGTAAACAAATTTGAAAATTTATTTAATATATTCTATTAAATGATAATAAAAAATCTATGCCGTCCCTAATCAATTAACTTATTTTACAAACCGCAAACATACAGGCGTGTTATGACTATTGTCTCCAGTAAGTTAAGTTAATTAAATAATTTATATATTATTTAATTTTTAATTTTGTCTATTTTCATATTTTCTTGGCCTCAAAACTGAAAAATATAAAGAAATTGGGTAATATGGCATTTGAAAATTTAGTAAAACATATTTTGTGTTACTGAAAAGAAAATGCATTGTCTTATATGAGAAATACAAATAATATATAATCCATAATGTAATAAAAAAAATGAGTTTGTTAAATAAATAAATTTATCGAGTATTTTAGTTGTTTCAAATATCCCCATGCCGTTTTTGACCACTTTCACACCTAAAAATTTGAGGGGTGCTTCTAGTAATTAATAAATTGAATCTCCCACGACTTTCAACTATCTGACTTTTTCACATTTCATCTGGCAACAATTCATGAGCTTTTTAGCTTGGAGCAATGCAAGCCAAACACCAAATAATCGAAGGCAACAAAAGGACGAATCCACATATGAGTTTAAGCTACTGAATTAACTTGGTTTTTATTGCTTGTCTATGAAAGAAAAACTTCCTCAAAGCCTCTTCCGGCATTTTATCTTTTTAGCTGGAAGAGGGTTCAACGAAGCAAACAAATTACATCTTTACAAAGATGGGGTGGGGGGCACTTACATTTGATATTTAGCATGAACAATGAAACACAGCAGCTCCGAAACACTTTGCTTTGTTTGCTATCTTTCTAACTCTAAATTCGTGCGATATTGCTGCAGCAGAAGGGGACATGCTTATTCTATCCATTATATTGATCTCAGGAGCCTGGAGAACTGTTTTAGGCATAGATAGTGCCCACTGCATGCCCCAAATTGAGAGAGGCCTCATATATATAAGGGACCGGAAGTGCCCGTCCATTGTCCATGCCTCAGGGGTCTGAAACCAGTATCTGCATATAATGTAAAAATACAAGAATAAATATAGAGTAATGCAGTGTTAACCTCCATCAAATGTATACCATAAGTTTTTAACATGTGTTACAAGGAACTTACCCATAGCCCTCTTCTGACCAGCCAGCAGTGAAGATGCCTTCGGCAGTAGTGAAAGCCTCTTTCTCCATTCCAGCAAGGATCATGGTAGCTGCCACACCGTACGTTACACCTGTCCATATTTCACGTGACTGCATGCAAGTCTCATCCACTTTCCCATTTGGATGCATTCCATTTACAGCACCCATCCTACCACCTTTAACTTTCATTACATTGAAATCAAAAATTTTCTGGAGAGTACTTTTAATTTGAGCCTCATCAAAAAGCGAGGGTAGGCCTGAAGATGCTGTATACCATTGTCCTGCTAGCTGATCAGTTTGTATAGATTTACTATTACTGCTTGAACCACTATCATAATTAAAATAGGAACCATTCCATAGTTTTTCTTCAAACACTGATTTTGCCTTCAAAAATTTGCCTTTGCAGTATTCAGCAAAAGGCTTGTCACCAAGTTGAAGGGCCATTGCTGCAGCAGCTTGTAGTGCAGCAAGCCATAAGCAGCCACAATATGCACTTATGCCATGCACTGTCCAAGTATCATATGTTTGGTCAGGGAACCCATCGTTTTCAATGAGACAATCACCATCTCTATCAAACTGCTCCATATACTCCATTGCAGCACGGACAGCAGGCCACACATCAACTCCAAATGACATATCACCAGTTGCAGCAAAATCTCTATAAACCTGAAGCACAAACTTTGGATTGAGATCCTTCCATTGGCTTGTGTCGTGTATATTATATGCATTCATTTCATTCCATGGGTCATGTGTTCCCAAATCATGAGGAACTGCTCCTCTAAGCTTACGAATTCCTGTGTTACCCTCTGCCAAGAACTTTACTTTTCTTCCATCCTCAGACAACACAGCTTTTGCAAAGTCCCGCTGAATATTGAGTTCAATCTTTGGAAACAACTCAAGAAGAGCAAAAGATGCATAGAAGTGCACATCGTATGTACACCACATGACATACTCTACTCCTTCCAAGTACAGAAACCGACCACCATCATCACTGTCATTTTCTTCATTAAGCAATGTGATAGGATGATGTTGGGAGTAACTGTTGCTTCCCTCATGATTAACTACTGATTCATCTTCGCTGTAATAGTCACTAGTTGTAGTATGCTTAACAAGAGCACCATCACTTAAGTTAACTTCAGCTTCAGTTCCTTTAACATCTATCTTTTCTCCATTTCTATGGTTTCTCTTGTCTGGAGCTGGCAAACGAGAATCTGTAAAAACTCAATGCAGTCATAATGCTATCATTATGGCCAAAATCCAAATTAAACATATGAAAAATGCAGTTAGTACAAATGATTACCAATCCAAACTGTTCCACCAGACACCAAGAAGTAGAGCTCGTTAAATAATGTGAACTTATACCTGCACACCAAAAGATCAGGCATGATTCATCACTATCATGAGTTAAGTAACAGTGTGACCCAAAAACATAATCGTCATAAGGTTAACGGCCCCCAAAAAAAAAAATTCACTTTCAAGGCTTGTGGATGATACACTACAGCTACATAACATAAACAAAAATTACAAGAATTTAATGACTACACTGGGCAAGTAAAGAAAAACTACTTGGCTAAACTGGTTCCAATACCACGTCAAGTAATCACTCCATGCATAAGCTTAAAGTAATAGATGACTCAACTATTGTATTTAAACTCTAAGATTAAGAAAGGAAGCTTAAACTTCAGACAATAACAGTGTAGCCGAAACAGCCAAAGCCATTGTAGAAAATCAACTACATACAAGGGTCCAAAATGCAACTTTTGTAAAGAGGATATTGACATGCATTAATGCCAACAAAACCAAAATGTTAAGACATTACAACCTCCTGTTCTTTGAGATGTATATGAAACATACATGTGCACACCCACAGACATATTCAAGCTCTGAATGATGTACATCAATGCATGTATTAAAGGCATCATCTACATACATTCTCAGGCTTAAGATAGGACGAGGGTACTGTTTTCGAAAATTGATCTAAAAGAGTAAAATTTCAGGCATTCAAGTATGGAGGACTTCATTAGCTTTGCACTGAGAGGACCCTTGATACAAAAGCATTTTCCCAAACCAAACAAAATGGTTGTAATTACAAGATTATTATAGTTGTATGTAGATTTACCATTCGGGAAGCCTATCATCCCTGAGGATTGGATTCTGCCATTTCTCAATATCTTCTTCCCAACGCTTATAATCTGCATCAAGATTTCGAAAAGCTATGTTAGGTTCCTGCATGAAATACAGTAATCCGCAAACACTTTGATCATCATCATCATCCAAGTACACTTAAGCAATTAACAAAGAGAATACATTTGAGTATAAAACACATCCAAACCAGAGGTACATACTCATCAAAGCATCATGTACCAAGTCCTGAGCCGCCCCTTCAGAAGTGCCATAGAACTTCGTGTATCTCCTGCCAGGATGAGGGAACAATAAAAAAACAAAAATCAACAGTAAAGCACCAGAAAATATGGCAAGATACATTTTATATTATGATCAAATGTAACATTTTATGCACAGTTTATAAAACAGGGATTAACTGAATATTACCTGTGGTATGAGCTCCCCTTTAAAAATTTTACTTTTGGTGATGACCAAGCAAGAGCAAATGCAACGGTACACTTTCCATGAGGTTCCACCCATGCAGAAGCTGAAACTGCAGCACAGAGTGCTTCTCCAGGTGACGATGGCATGCTTGGTCCAGATTTGAAATTCTCCCGATCAAATTGCCCATCCTTGAGATGCAAACATAAATGCGTTAACTAAAATTGTACGGTATGAGCAATGCCTAGTGAATTAATACCTGATAACCAACTTGTTAAGAAGACTACCACAGGGATGACCATAGTCAGTAAGGTGAATGTACACAGGTCCAAATGGACCATTGGTTAATTTAAGCAAAATGCTAATGCAAAACATGCCTTGTAGGATTTAGAAGTCTAAAAAATGCAAGAAATCTTTACCTGCACCATCGTACCCCACATACCCTTCGCCGTGACACAACTCCCTTCTGATAGCCCAAAACATGGCAGAACGGTGACATTTACATTTTGAGTTTCACATGCAGCTACAGCAAAAGTTACAGGAGGATTCCCCCTTGCAGTCCTGAAATATTGTCAGAGTATGCAGTCAGTAAAGAAAGTTTAAACAGCTTGATAAAATTTAACCAAGACAACAACTTAAAGTTGAGGAATTTGCTTGAGTAACTTTTATGAAAAAATCACAAAATTACAAGAAGTAAACAATAAATTCTAAGTGGTTAAGTAAACATGAATTAGTTGTAGACTAGGGGACTCGAGGGGGGGGGGAGAGAAAGCCAAGAAGAAAGTTAAAACAAAAATTGCTTGGGTGGAACCGCTTGAGATATAACCATAAATAAAGCCTACAAAAAGATAGGATTAATATTGAGAACGAAAAAATGAGAATGGGCACGACCGACAAAAAGGTCTAAACAAATATTTGCAGAAGGAAACTGCATTAGAAATGTAGTTCCTGTACTCCTTAAAAATTTCATATCCTACGGCTGCATACAATTTTTACACACCTCAGGTCATTTTCTAAACACTGCAACCACTGGAATTTCTCAGATAGTATCAAATTTCATGAGAATGGACTTGCCTGTCTAAACAGGTAGAAGGGACTAGGAACTGAAAAAGTTTTGAGGGAAGAAATTGATGTCAGACAAAGCAATGACTCTATATCATATATTATCTAAGAAACATGAATCAACATGAGAAAAGACATCCACAATGAGAACATACAACACAACCACAAGAAGCAGAGAAAAAAGTGGGGGGAGGGGGGAGGGATCTCTCTCTTCCTCATCCTACAGGAATTTGGAGTATGAAAGCTTCTAAAGATTACGCAGTCCTTATGGAAAACTTGTTGATTACCAACATTTTATAATCAAACCTTAAATCAAATAAACAGTGGGAAAAAACCCTGTTTACCTGTTTGACACCACAGACCCAAAAATTCCTGGATCAAATTCTCTTATCCCAAAAGAAAAAATAAATTAAAGGGGTGAAGTGACCACTTATAAATACACCAAGAGATCAGATCTAGCAATATTGGGCATACTTCCCCCTGCTGCCTTTGCCACCACCTTGCTTAGGGCGGCGGAAAGCGAGGGATAGGCCTTAATTGATCTTACCTTGAATGTAACTACAAATTCTGCAGGTAAGAATATAAACTAAACAAACAGAACATTAGAGCATATCGCAATTTTCATACAATACACTTGCAAATTCCCATCTCATAAGAACCTCAAAAGATATTCTCTTTTATGCCCATTCTTTACTTTTTCTTGGATAAGATTTTTTTTTTGAAATTTAAATAGTTATGCTTTTCTTGCCTAGATGTATGGGAGGAAGAGATCAGAGGATAATGGTAGGCAGGATGTTAGTATGCTCGCCTTCACTTTCATGTCTTAAAACACTGAAATGACCAAGAGAAATATGCAAACCAACCGTCAAATATAGCTAATAAGGTTTGATGACTTGCTTGTGATGTAGAAGTACACCAGAGACTCCATCGTCGCCTCTACCAAAGAAAAGCGAGGAAAGTTAATACAAAATTCAAAACCGTTAATGAAATAAGAAGCCTCGCTATTCAATAGAAAAAGAGAGTGAGAACATAGGTAATATATTACTCACAAGAAGGGTTCATTGACATGATCTCCTGACAAATGTGAGATTCCTCCAATTGAATTCTGCGCATGACAAACAAAGAGGACTGAATATCCAGGAATTGACTACATATATATATATATTTTCCAATTTTGTAACATGCAACAAATATGATATTAAGATAAAATCGTACCGCCCATGTAAAAAGAAGGCTGACTTTTGCCCTATCCTTCCCGGTGTTCACCAACTATATCCCCAACAAGAAATAATGATCAGATATTAAACTAACCAAAGAAGTAGCAACAAAAGAAAATATAAGTAAAAATAGAAAAAGCAAATGAATCAACTACATCAGCAGACACCGAACTAGTGTAAGTAGCAATGCCAAAAACTGGACAGATATATGATAAACTGACACCCTGTAACCAACCTCTCAATTTCAAATTCTGACACAAAAAAATAGAGCTACTAAATGTCAGCAAGCACCGCACGGCGCAGATGAAGACATTTTATATCTGGGGAAGAGATTGACAATTATGGTCAACTAACAGATTTGTCTTTATTTCTGTCAGAGCCAGAAAACAAAAAATCCAATTACAATAGCTAAATGGTGCCAAATGCCACCATTGGTTACAAATTCTGGACACAATTTTCATTCCATGACTTCAGATGACAGAATTTCCTTGCTTCACCAAAGGAACCATTTAGGAATCTTCTGATTATATACAATTAGTTACACCCCACTAGCTTGGATCCATATATTTCTAAGAAAAGAATTGTGAAGATACCAAAAATTGCCATCATTTGACTATCTTATTTAAGAATTTGAATGAACATACCGTGTAGACAAAAACAGCAGTGGGAAGACTGCTATCTCTATAGTTATGAGGTATGAAAGGGGATATTTGTCGACAAGATATTTTCAATTCCGGGTCAGGTTCACCTACAATACAAAAGGTAGAATACATATAAATAAGAAGAGGACAAGAGGAATGCTCATTGAACAGAAAGTATGATAAGAAAATGATACCATCATATATTGTCCATGCCCTTGGGAATAACGCATGGTAGGTTGAATGCTGACCACTAAGATTCCAGCCCCAAGAATCAATACCCTGATCTCCAGCTTTTCTGATGGAGCATGTGTGAAATTAGTACAACAGACATCAATTTTTTCTAAGAAGCATGGATAAAAGGCTACATATAGATGCAACAATGTCATACAAAAATTCTGCCTCCACTTATTAATTTTGATTCAACTCACATGATGAAAGACTTTCGTCTTTTATTTTTCATGTTCATTGAAAGTAAGCTCAATGAACTAGATCTTTAATTTTTCATTAATATAGACCTTAGGCACAAGTTCAATCTAAATATAGACAAACCTCGTTTAAAAAGTAAATAAAAATAAAAATAAACGTGAACAACATTATTTGGCATGAATAGTTGATCCACTGAAGTACGCGCATAGCCACAAAAGAGAATTAACACTATTAGCTCAAGAAATGCTTGAAAAATAGCATGAGCAGAAGAACAAACTTACAAAAGGAAACAAGAAGTCTATGAATTCCTCAGAGGAACAAGGAGCAAGGAGAGAAGAAATAACCCCTTAGGGATTGTCAAATGGTTACACTTCTGACAACCTCGAGGTGCCTCTCTCAGATGGGAGATCTAAGAATACATCCACTCACCACAAGCTGTACGGTTCCCTCACCACTAAGACATGACAAAAATGGGATGCTATCAATCCCCTATGGGACATCTGCTGCAACTCTTTCAGCAAGACAATTCCCCGTAATAACTCTGTTATCTCCCACCAGCACCCGAAGAAATTTAGGACCCCCATCCCCTTAAAGATCATCTAGAGTAGTATGAAAGCCATCTCCAAATTTGCCAAGGAACACAAACCCCACTGAATCTCTCTTTCCCAGCAGAGCGTATAAAAACCAAGAAAACATATACAAAGCTAATTCAACGCAATATCCCACAAGCTTGATTTTGGCTTTCAGTTGTGGATGCTAAAATAATATTTTATTCTATTAATCTATCAACAGACTTCTAACTCAGAACATATGATTGCCAATACGTGTATTGTGTTTCAGAAAGAGAAAACCCAAACTCAATTAAATTTTTCCCCTTACCCTAAGCCTTCATGCTGGCCCGGTGCCAAAACAGATGCATAATGTTTATTTCCTCCATCTCGAGATATAAAAATCTGCAATTCCACAATAATATCTATCATTGAAAGTACATTCATTATTCAGAATCCACCTTCTTCAGCATCGTACCATTTTAATGGATACATACAACCATATAGAGCACAAGATATTTAACAGCCAATGTTTCCCATAGATGTCATGTTGCAACGCATGACAATGCATCTGAACAATATAACTCAAGCATAACAGGCAAATATATGATGGGCAATGAAGTTTAGATCACAAAAAAGTTACATGCAACCTAGAATCTTGAATTAAACAGCAACCAAAGAATCTCTAAAGAAATTATCAAGCATCCATCTATTATTTTCTTCTTTTTCAAAGTTGTTTCAAGAAAACTAGTAGTTTGGAGAAGCTCAGTTTGATTTGTCAAGCATGCATTTGTCACCTTTTCCGAAATCCTACATTCTAGATGGAATTGAACACTATTCAAGCCCCAAACAAACAATCCTACCACGCCAGCAAGCCCACACGCCCGCAAGCCCACACACCCACACGCGCGCACACACAAACCCCACGAGAGAAGGGACATCCATCAGAAAATATCACCACAAACAAGCATACATGTTTGATAAAATAGCTTATTTGTTTTAAAAAAAATAATAGAGCAGGCAGATAATAAGTATAAGAGAAGATCTTTACAGAAAACTGATTGGCCATGACAGGTGAAGGTTCACATGTACCAGGAACAATCTGCCATTGCCTGAATTCGCCCCTGAAACCTCTCGATATGCTACCACTCCTGTGACAGGAACAAAGGTTGATGAAATTCAGATATATAATAAGATTCGACAGTAGAAAAACGTAAATGATAGCAATGGTCAACTACGTACCCCATTCCTCCCAGAGGCACCCCCTGTGACGCCGATGGCTTACAGCTTATTCGGGTGAAAGGATCAATAGGTGCTTTCTACACAGAACAAGGAGTCATAGTTCAAATTAGCAATCAAGCTTCATTTGGATAATTCACTCACTTTTCGTATGTTATTAAGAGTAAAATACTCTAATTGCAGCATCAAGGAAATTAAGAGCATTACCCTTCCATGTGAAGCCTCTTCCCTGACATAGGACCATAGCCGTATACCAAGTCGAACCTACATGTATATTTACACACAAATCAGAATATGTAAATCAGGCAAGCGAACATATATCTTAAACAAAGAAAAGGAAACAATAAAGAAAAATAGTGATAGATCTTGCAGAAGCGATATAACAGTAGAACTGCATGCCTCTTGAATCAATCAATAAGTATAACAACATAGCATTTACCATTTTAATTGCTTCCATAAAAGTAACACTAAATTCTTTGAGAATATTAGCATGGCTGTTCAATCTCCTTCTCCAAGCTTGCTCAGGTGGGGCAGCACTATCAAAATCAAGCTGCAGAAAAAGTGCAAGTCAAAACATTAGTTCAAACAAAACTGGAAACCAATACAAAACTTGCAAGGAGGGAAGCAATGCGAAATGAAGGATAAGGGAAGAAGAGAACAGACAAGGCCACATACTTCCTTCTATTAGTTCAATTGATAATAGCCAAAGAAGAAGCTTGCTACCTGATAGTATTTGGTGTCCCCTAAGGAGGTAATGAATAGAAACTAACTTAATTCAGTACCTTTAACCAGACTTATCTCTTGATCCCTAACACCCATTCATTTAATGACTGGTTTTTTTTTTTTTTTTTTTTTGGGAGGGAGGGGATTTACAAAATTACTTATCCTTCCCATTTCATTTCCTCTCATTCTCATAATCTTAAAACCAATAAAGGAAAATGGTCCCCTCCCCCCTACATGCTTCTCTATCCAGCTTCACTTGCTTTTTTCAAAAAGATCACTCCCTCTTCTCTTTTCCTACTAGCCCACAAGTAAATCTCCATGTCCGACTAAACGAAAACTTAATTACCTTGAATGATCACAAAACAAATATCACTTATAAACAAAACAGATCTCCCATCAACTAACAGTCATAATATTTTGTAACGAATTTTGGATTTGTATACCGGAAAAATTCATCATTTTGTCTCATCTAAAACATCATCACTATCCAGTTTAGCCACAAATTTCGTTCTAGCCTAAACCGGAAGGGAATCTGGAAAACAGACTTATTCATTTTATTCTAAGCTTTATCCACAGAACAGGATCAAATATTCAAAAACTTTGAACCTCAAAAGTCAAAGTCTTAACACAAAACGAAATAATCGCAAGTGATTATGATAGAATCAGCAATTTCAAAATAGGAAAAAAACAAAAAAAAAAGTACCGGAAATTTCTAATAATAAAAAAAAACAAAGTACAAAAACAAAAAAGAATTGCAATTGAAAAGCTAGCAAGAACTTACCAGTTGTAAAGTGGCTCGGCCGACGTATTCTTCAGGAGGCCACGAATGCTTTCTACAGTGAAACAAATTTCCACTAACCATAATTGTTGTCGCCAAATTTTACCAAAATATCCTCCTTTCTACACTCAAATTTAAAACACGTTCTTCCTTTAACTGTAAACAAAATTTAAAATCAAAATCTAAGCCAAGCAAAAACCAGAACCAGCTTGTCTTCAAAGATAGCTTCGCTTCCCTTCGCCTTCGCTTAAGCTAAAAACAAAAGAAATATCGGTGTCGTTGACTCCACCGTATGAGTAGTCTAAAGAATAACAAATGTGAAAATATCGGATCACAAATCTCGGGAATCGAATTTGTTAACAAATAAAATAAATTAATACAAGTCTTCTCGGGAGTTGATTTGATAAAAAAAAAACGGGGGAAAAGTGATGGCGTGACGCGTGGACGGATCAGCCGCCTGTATGCGTAAACTACTGTAGTGACGGGTGACGGGTGACGGCCTCTGGGGATCGCGAGGTGGAGTAGTTTGCAAAAGTCTGATAATTTCTATTTCTTTTCGTAAATTTCCTATAATTTGTATAATTTGAGTTTGTTGTCTCTGTCCACGACTACGAGAGCTTTTAATTTTCTAGTCGGAGAAGGAAAGAGAGAAGAGAGAGAGCGCCATAAATTCAGAAAAGCTTGCGTAAGCAAGCAGCGTTGGCTTTCGCTTTTTGGTTTTTTATTTATTTATTTTTTTTTTTGTGTTTTCATTTTCTGAAATTATTGCTGCGTGTGGTTTGTTGCTCTCAGCTCTATGTAGTGGGGCTTTTTTTTTCTTTTTTTTCGCTTTTTTTTTTGTTTCTGACGTGTAAATATAAAATTTACTATTTATCCATGTATACACACACATATATTGATATATATGTTCACAAACGAAAGAAATCTAAAAGACTTAATATATTTGCAAATATTGTAGCTGAAGATTTGCTTTAAAAAGAAATGAAATGATGTCAGGTTACAATTCCGCCGCGATTTTAATATAAAGTAAAATTATTTTTGTGTTACTTTCTTTTATATTTAAAAAACAACAATATTTGGCGTCTTCTAATTAATCTATAATTTATTATAATTTATAACTGTTATAAAATTATGCTACGTATATATTTTTAATCTTCTAATGATGAAGATGTTCTTTAATATATTTTTTTTCTATTAGATTAATCTAGCAAATCTCTTCATGTCATTTTCATGATCAAGAAAAGAAAAACAATTTTAACATATTTTTACAAAATGATATAAAAAGTTTGATGGGTATTTTAATAAAAATAAAGTCTTCAAATCTAGAAATGAAGATTTGAAAATTTGATGCAAGTCTGTACACGCACCATCTGGCGTCTACAGAGTCCAGAGTATCAAACTGATTCAAACTTTCAAACCGTGTGCCTCCTGCCAAAAGGCCAAAAACTACTTTACATCATGGGTTTGGTACTCCACTCGATTTGTCATTTACCAAAGTCAGCGTTGGATTTTATCTAACGGCTACAAAAGATACACATAGAGAATTTGAGCAACCTGAGAAACAGGTTAGGAGCCACCTGGTGGAAAACAATTGATTGGAAAAGAGCACATATAATCGATCAAAAGTTTTTTTAAAGTTTTTTGACAGCTTACGCATTTAAACAAACAACAAACCGAGATATGCAGCTAATGGTTGCAAACAACTTTTTGCAAGCGTGCTAGTATTGGTTGGACTAAGATTGATACAAAATTTCTCATAATTATGTCTTAAATATTTGCAAATGATCAGGTTATGTATTACCAAACATAATATATTCCCATTTTCTACGCCTTCCTGCCATTCTCTATTTTACAACCAAGCCTAACATCCTATGCCCATTTATGCTTCTTCATGCCTACCCAGCTCCCACCAACTCTGCAACCTTCTAGAGCTGGTCGAGTAAAGCACGTTGTTGCCGAGAAATCTCTTCACTCCCGGATCTAAAACCTTCTATTTTACTGCTTCCATCAAACTTTTTTGTTGAAGATATTGAGGAAGAAAAAACACATTTTGAAGAAAAACCCATTTGTTATTGATGGTTTTTGAGTAAGAACTCATGGCGTGGATCAGAGAATGGTAGTTTGGGGATGTAAGGAGAGGAAATGTCTAAACTTCCTGATGAGTTGTGGCGCTCTGGTTGTGGCTGAAGCAAGTGGCTGTGGTGGTGATGGTGTTCCTGGTGCAGAGGATAAGCACTCAAAAGCAAAAGAAAGTTTGGATTTTGACGATGCTGAGACTGTACCTGTTGGTGATTCATAAATATCTGAGGATCAAAAAAACATCTTCAGCCGGTTATCTATTTTCTAAATATTAAATCTCAACCGTTAAATATCTTTCTTCACAATCTAAAGGGTCATTGGCTATAAGACAAATGACTGGGATACCAAACCGACAATGCAAGGTAGCTGGACCCCCTGCCAAAAAAGTTCCAGTGGTTTGTAGAACACTAAAAGAACTTGGTACTAGCCAATAAAAATTGCTCCACATATTAGTATTTGCATTTTTTCTTGTATATGATTTTTTTTTAACTTCTCGTTCAACTGAAAATTATCAAAATGTAATTAAAATTTTATCCTCTATTCAAAAGATATTTTTATTTCTCTTCTTGAATAAAATTAATTAAATATTTTTCAAATTCTTCACATATGACATTAATTACTCCAACTTTAGAACAAGAACAAAATAATGTACAAATTTTGCACAAAACATGTGCAATATAAAAGAAAAATGATTTTTAGAAGATAAATTAATTTTCTTTTCAAATTTGAAGTGATTACAATCAAATTTTATTTTCTATTCCTTTACCTTTTAGTATTCTGGCACAAATAGCCACTGAATGAAAATTGTTCGAAAACTTCTCGACTAAACCCATAGACATTCTTAATTTTTTTTCTTTAATAGGTAATGCTGGTTAGCAAAACATAAATTACCCTTAGTAAAAAAGACAATAACTTGTTTTAACAAATGCCTTTACTCAATCAATTTTTTGTCCTCATTTTTGGAGGTAAATAATTTTTTTTGCAATGGATTAAGCCTTTTTCTTAAATTACATAAAAATGTAACCGAGTCAAAAAAAGAAGTTTTTTTTTAAAGAACATACAAGGAAAGTTATTCAAAAAAAATTCTCCAATTGTAGAAAATAATTCCGAGAAAAAAAGTCTTATAAAAATGAGTATTATTTATTCAATAAAATAACTTAACTTCCTCATATTAATCACTAATCAACATTATTAATAACAATTTTAATTAAAATTGTTAGATGGTCTTGGACCTCTCTCAACTCAAAAAATTAGGTCAAGAGATTAGGTTTTCCCTCACACTTATGAAGTCACTATTGTCTATTCCACATTAATGTGGGATAACTCAATAATCTGCCCCTCATACATCAGAATCAGAAGAATTGACACATGTTCTTTTTATTAGACTATTCAGTGGAGATGTTGTTAGACCTAAACTTTAAAAGCAGTGATAAGTAGTTTTTGGGAGTTGAAAGAGGTCTAAAACTATCTAATAGAAATCTAAATTAATAATTTTTTATAAATTTTATAAGATGCATAGTTGTATAATCTGGTCAAATAAACGAATGAAAATGTGGTGCATATAAGATTGGGTGCATACAATAATAATTTAAGCTGTAGCGCATGATGCTACATGCTGCCGACGCTTTCTCTAGTTACCCACTTTTCCACCGCCACACAATTTGGACCAAAAAATTGTCCACCGAACGACAATGAAAACGAAAAGGAAACAAGAAGGCAAATGAGGAAACTTGAACTTCGAGTTCCGTTGACAATTAGACAACCGACAATGCACACAAGTTCACGCAATATGATTGGTAAAACAGTCCTGATTGTTGTTTGTTATATGTTAAGATCTTGGCTCCACCTTTATGATCTGTCAAAGGCCACTTAGCTGGATTCGCAAGGTCTTCTTTGTTTAGTATTTTAGCTTTTAGTGGTTTATATTATTAACATAAAACTTATTTTAGTGTGTGAATAATTAATAAACAAAATTGCTAATGTAAGTAATGTACTACGTTTTAAAGGGTGTTCGAGCTACGTTGAGTTGTACTGATCTTTTTATAATTAATGATATGTCAAGCGTAAATTTATAGTAATGTATGATTAATAACTAGTTATTTATATGTTCATTACAATAACTATCAATTGCATCATTTTAATTAAAACATTAAATGAAACTTAACTTAATTTTGAATTCAAATCTTAAATTTTATAATTTGGGTTTAATATCAAGTCGAGTTGAGTTGCGATAATCTTTCTATATTATTTTTCCACGCATTCATTTATCTCAATATATAATTAAGATTTAATTACATTTTATTTCTTATTTAAATACTATCAATTACAGTATTAATAAAAACTCAGTTCAATTCCGAATATGAATTCTTTACAAAATAGTTCATGCATTTGTTGCGAGGACAAAGAGATCAAGTTTGTAACGGATACAAATGTCCCTTCGTTAAAGCTATTCTTGAAGTTGTACGGCGGATAGATTGAAAAGGAGCCAAAAAAATTTAACGTTTGGGTCTGAATCCATTGGTGTCGTGTACTAAAAATTACTTGTTCTTTCTTTACATGGTTTATGATCGATCTTTAAGAAAAATATAATAGCTTCAAATGTTTGCCATTGAAATGGGAAAGATTAAAAAAAAATGCTTTCGTTAAGTATGTTTTTCTATAAAATGTTATTATTTAAATTTTAAAAAAAGCACAAAAATATTTTAGTAGAATTTTTATTTCTATTTTTCATTTTATACACACGTGTCATCATTCTTTTTGTTTTGTTTCTATTTTAGGGAAATTTACAATATTAACCAAAAAGTTTAGGCCTTTTTCTCAATTAACCCTTCAAATTTTTTTCTTTCAACATTAGCCATATCCTCAATTTGTGGACGAAATTACCCTCCCCATTCTCACGTTTCCCTCGCCTAAATTTCTCCCTCTCTCACCAAATTCTCATCACTGGAAGTTGTATAGATCATTGGCGGCGGCGTAGATCGGCAGCGGAGGAACTTGGCGACGGCGGAAAGCGGTTAAATCACCTTGAAAACTTCGGAGATAACTAAAATCAAAGGAAAAAATTGAAAACCCAAGGTGAGTATTATTGTCGTTATTGTTATTGTTTGGCTTTTTGTTGTTGTTGTTGTTGTTGGTGTTGTTGTTGTTGGTGTTGTTGGTAGTCTTTAATGGCGGTGGTGGGTGAGATCCATGGGAAAGGGAAGAGAAGGGAAAGAGATTTCGCGCGACAAGGACGTCCTGTCGCGCGCGCCTGTTGCACATAACCCGTGCGACAGGCGTGCGCCTGTCGCACTAGATTTCGTGCGACCGACACGCCCGTCGCAAGAAAAGTTTTTTTTTTTAAGTTAAATTTTTTTTAATATAATGTAATAATTTTATAAATATTACAGATACATGGCGAAATCTGAATCACCGGATATTGAAGTTGGCAAGATGTATATTCCTTATGCCGATCACTTTCCTGGTCGAATTACGAACATGTGTAAGTTATCTTCGGTCGTGAAAGTGATCCAAGAAAAATTAACAAAGCGGCAGTTGAATATGTTCAAAAAAGATATATTTGGGCATTTCTTGGAATGTCGAAGTTTTCCATTTAGTGGGGTAATATTGCACAATCTTTTACTGAGGCAAGTGGCCCCTGAAGAAGATAGCCCTGAGGATCAGTTATGGTTCGAAATTGGTGGGCATTTGATTCGCTTCTCAGTTGTCGAA
Source organism: Citrus australasica (assembly GCA_029618585.1). Taxonomy (NCBI): domain Eukaryota; kingdom Viridiplantae; phylum Streptophyta; class Magnoliopsida; order Sapindales; family Rutaceae; genus Citrus; species Citrus australasica. The sequence goes on along the minus strand of JARCIV010000009.1, from coordinate 10,893,271 downwards.
TGGTGCTTGGTTACTGGACTTTCATTTGCGAGTTCGAGCGAACAAATGAATGATAAAAAGGGGCAGCAGAGGCTACGGAATAAGTATTTTGGCGGTTTGAATCGTAAGATGTATGTGAATGAATTCGATGCAGAATTTTCCTCGTTGAAATTCAAGGAAATGGATGATATTGACGCATTAAAAATTGCGCTGTTTTATTTTGCGGACAGAGTACTCAATGCAAAAAAAAATAACGCTCAAATCAACTGGTTTTGGCTGGACGACATTGATGATATAGAATTCTTCCGAACTCGTCCATGGGGTCTATTGTCGTGGAAAATAATTTACGACAGTCTTGACTTTGCATTGTCCAACAGAAATGAGAAATTTAAGAGGACTCGGAAGCAAAATCCAGATCATAACATCGAAAAATACAATCTTTACGGCTTTACGGCTGCGGTTCAGGTGCGTTTTTTAAATTAATAAGTTTTATAGTATTAAAAATTTGATAGTTGTTTTATTTGAATTAAAATAAAAGTTGTTGCAGGCATGGATTTATGAAGCAATCGGAGGTATGTCATCAACGTGGGTTGTCAAAACGAAAAACAACATTCCCCGCATTTTGCAATGGAAGCCCATGGTGTCTTCTGCCATCAACTTTGCGGAGGTTTATGCGTTCTTTAACGACGAATCTCGTCTTGTAAGTAATATGTATTAATAATTTTTTTAACTTTACTAAATTTAAGTTTTATATATTTACTCACTATTTTTAATTGAATTTATGGCAGGAGGACCTTTCACAAACTCTTGAGCCAACTTCAAAGGAGAGTAGCAAAACATATTGGCTCTCTTTGAAGGGTTACAAACCAAGCATTCCAGACTGGGTTCATACGGTTGGTATATTTTAAGTACAATAAAATTTTTAATCGATATTGTTTACATTTTATTCATTAATTTTAAATGATACTTTATAAAGCACCAACCCTCAATCAATGCGATGCCGTCGGATACAAGGCAATCAGACGAGTATGACGATCATGACGACATACCAAACCTAATACCAGAGCAGCGTCATGACACTTCTGAGGATGAGGTTGAGGTGCCTGCTGATGACCACCAGGAGCAAACAGACAACTCTGATGACGCACGTGAGGTATTTATTGTAAATAGTATACGATATTTTTCCTTTATAATTCATTATTGTTTTATTGTTATTCTAAAGTTTTTATTTCTTTTGTAACAGTCAAGGACAAAGCAGTTTAATGATTACGTCCGACGACGGTTGGATAAGCTTGATCGTAACGTGGAGAAGCTTGATCGTAATGTTAATGAAATAAAGTCAGAGTTAAAAGATTTTACAGAAACCGTTGTTGGCTTTATCGACACATTTTCTAAACGTCGAAATAATGAATCTCCCACTGCACGCTCGTATGCGGTGAGCAATTTGAAATTTATTAATTATGTTGGTTTAACTTTTTTTTAATAGTTGTTTAATTTTTTCTTCTTTGCGAATGGACAGACCCCGGATGATTGTGGAGTGTATACTGACGTGGGCAATCAAAATTTGTCTATGCCCACGTCATTGTATAGTTTCTACGGGGATGTTAGTGGGGAGAGCGTGCAGGTGTTCACTGAGTTGCCTCCACGCGTTAGTAAGTTCGGCCGCGCGTACATACCGTCGTATGTTTATAACAGTCCGTTCGTGATTCCTCCAGCCAGGAGAGGACAGAACGTGCGTCCTTTACCTCGACCCCAAATCATGGAGCATGCGATTGACATGAGTACGAATGTGGATGTAAATCCACTGCGGGGATTTGAGGACGCGAGTATGTTTGCTGAGTTTGATCGATGGTTCGCTGGTGATATCACAATGGATTGGCGACAGCGGCACCCGCGGTCATTCTTTGAAATCATTTTGGGTACAGCCTCGCTGGGATGGCTGGGCGATGAGGTATTGATACTATCGAATATTTTAGAGTGTTTTCGACTTGTGTATAAAATTTTTCTTTTACAGCGTAATTCTCCCGTTTTTCTACAGCACATTCATGAGTATCTCCGCTTGATTAGCACGAAGCAACGACAATTTCCAAATGCCTTAGTTCAACGTGTGACACATACTGACACATTGTTTTGGGTAACGTCCCGACAAAACTTATAAATCCTATTTAATTTTTTTTTAATTATTACATATAAGTTTTGTTAATTTATGCATTTCTTAGTTGTCTATGTACTAGGTGTTCTTGAAGCAGCTATGGAACAAAGGGAATTGTGCGGTCGATTCATTAGAATTCGACGACCGCGTGAATAGTTATCTGTGTGGGCGACAGCACACACTGTCCAAATCAATGACGGATGTTGATATGGTATGTATTTTATTATATTTCAATATTTCAACTTCGTATATAACGAACATGTTTTTCAAATTTTATATGCAGTTACTCATCCCTGTTAATTTGGACAACGAGCATTGGGTCCTAGCACGAGTTGACTTTCGGAAAAATCGAGTATGGATTTACGACTCATTGCTCACATTTCGCGACGACAAAAGGTACAGGTTGACATTCAAGCCACTTGAGGTCATATTCCCGCGATGGTTGGAACATGTTGGCTTTTACAACATTCGACCTGACTTGTGGAGTGCAGACCCCTGGAAAGTTATAGCAGTTAAGAGCGCACCTCAACAAGAGCCCGGAACTGGCGATTGCGGTGTTTTTGTATTGATTGTTACGATGTATTTAATATTCGGGCTTAGATTAGAGTTTGACGCTAGGCATGTCCAGTACTTTAGAAAAAAGATTGCGGCTGACATATTTAATGACGATATTGTATTATAAACGGTTTTAGTAATTTAAATGTTCAAACTTGAATTTTTACTTTAATTTGCGCACTTAAGTTTATATCATTTTAATGCTCACATTTTAATAATTAAAATAAAATAAAGTTGTATGACATATAAGTGTACAATACACAAAAATAAATAACAATTATAACCAACGAAACACTAAAAATAATACACAGAAAATACATCTAGCTTGAAGTCGATGCAATGGGATTCTTACATCGCTTACGATTATGGCCTAGTTCATGACACCGCCCGCATCGTACAGTCCGCCGGTTAACGTCCTCGCCAGCCGAGGGTATTCTAAGCTCTTTACGACGGCCAGGTTGTGGTGACTCAACTGGTGGGTATACTTGCATCTCCTGAATTTCATCTGGAACTTCCCAATCAGCCATATCACCAACTGGCTCCACTGGTTGTGCATAAGCCATCGCCAACGATTCTGTAGTGTAAAAGTCCGAGCAAAGGCTAATAAAATCCACCCGGTGTGTTAGACACGCCGCAATTGCATGAGCACATACAAGCTGATCAAGCTGAAACACTCTGCAGGTGCAAGTTCTCTTTTGCAAGTCAACCAAATCTTCCTTAAGCCCACCGCCTACAACTTGAAATCGATGCGGTGACACCGGTTGAACTCTCATTCTTTCAGCTATAGTTCTTCTCTCAGTGACTATTTCATCCGCCCATGTCGTTAGCCGAGTAGTCATTGATTCAGCCACAATTTTCCGATCATAAAACCATTGCTGTAATGTTTTCCTAAAGTGATCAACAAGATGAGTTACAGGAAATTTTCGAGGTTCCCTCATGAAAGCATTCACACTCTCCGCGATGTTTGTGGTAAGTATGCTGTACCTCCTACCTTCAAACTGAGATCTTGCCCAATTACACGTACCGACATTATTTTCTAAGTAATCAGCCGCACCAGAGTGGATCATCCACAGCCCTTCAAGTTGTCTCTTAAATTCCTCGTGGCCATATATGCTTTTGCTGCATTAATAAAGGTAGGCTCAAATTGATCCCAAAGAGCTTTGGACATTCTAAACTGTGACTTAATGTTACCTTTCACGTGGTAAAAACAAACACCATGAGTTGCATTGTGAAATACTTTTAGAACGGCTCTCCTGATGGCAGTGCATCGATCAGAGATGATTACCAACTCAGGTCTATCGCCAATCACTCCGTGTAACTTCATCATAAACCATTCCCAAGCATCATTGTTTTCAGAATCCATGATCCCAATGGCTAACGGATACAATTGATTGTTACCATCAAGACATGTTGCCACGAACATGCTTCCACGGTATAGTCCCTTTAGATGAGTACCATCTACAGCAATGACAGGCCGAATGAACTGCATAAAACCCTTGATGGAAGATCCGAGTGCCACAAAATAGTACAAGAAATTACCATCTCCATCCTGCTTGAGGTGAGTGACTGTACCGTCATTCGCTGTAGTTAGTACGTGAGAGTATTTCGGGAGCAAGTTATATGACTCTGCAGGGTTGCCTCGAACTATTTCAAGACCAACTTCTCTCGCACGATATACCTGCTGATATGTTAACTGAACACCGTATTGCTGTTGCATATCTGCTCTTATGTCATTCGGAGTATAAATCCTCTTGTCTTGAATATATTTATCTGCGATAATATGACCGACAACCCGGCTCCTTACTTGATGACGTCCATCAACCAATACCTCATTATGACAAGTGTGAACATTGTCAATTCTCTTCACCATCCAAGGAACATTTTGCTCGTTCGAACATCTAGTTGCTCGAATACGCCATTTACATGATTCTGAAGAACAGTGAGCCTCAAAACGTGTCGTAGTAGACCGTGCAATCTTGAATTCATACTTATCTCTAAAGGCCACCTTGCGTAGTTGTAATATAAACTCACGCTTCTCAGCAAATAGCATACCCACACTGATATCATCTGAGTCACAACTGCTAACAAAACTTGGAGTAACCGTGTCCGAAGGCAAAGTTGGAGCAAGACTTGTAAGAGGATCAATTCTCCTTCTCGACCGAACCATCGAAGGAATAGGTCTATTGTCTCTGTTATTCACAGGAGCATTATCTTCATACTCATCCTCGTGCTGATCCGACGGAACATTCGAAGGACCGGCTCCTCCATCATCACCATCATTATTGAAATGAGTGCCCCTCGTATTATTAGAAGGTTCTGCACAAACATTATCCCCCGCTGTCTCATCATGAAAATCATCATTGTCCCGAAAATCATTGTTGTGATACGGAGAATACCGTTGCTCCAACGACGTCATTATTGGGAATACCGTTGCTCCAACATCCTGTAACGTAACGTCGTTATCCTCAATGTTGTCATAATTGTCGTGGATTGGAGAGTAATATTGCTGTAGCGATACTGTCCTTGGCAACACATCCTCATCATTATCAGGGCCAGACATATTTGCTCTAAACGAAGTTTCTGTATCAACATTCGGCGCAATACCTTCACTTGGAACTCGAGGTGATGTGGTCACGATTATAGGAATGCATCCAAAATTGGCTACATCGGATGCCATATGCAACACAACTCTCACCATTTCATCATCAAATATATCCATAGGCAGTGCACATATACGATATAATGTGTTACTAGACCTCAAAGTTGTCTTCATTGTAATACTATATTCATTAGGGTTTATTTGTAACACCTCGTATACTCTTGCCAATAACTGATCAAACAGACAATTTTTTCCAACCAAAAAAGCTCGATTTTTACCATTCACATACTCCATACGGCCATCATCTAATGTCTCCCACCAACCATCATAACACAATTCAAGTACAACTGAATCCATTATACCTGAAATTATAAAAAAAAATTACTTAGATCCGAAATTAAAAAAAAATTATCTGAAATTATAAAAAAAAAGCTTCGGCGACGGGCTGCCTGTCGCCCAAGCCTTGGGCGACGGGCTGCCTGTCGCCCAAGCTTGGGCGACAGGTGGTGCTGTCGCACCAACTGTTATTGCCCGTCCCAGAATTTAGATTGACCGAGAAAACTGAGAAAATAACTCATACCAGTAATTGATGTCGATTAATGTTGGATCTGGATAAATTATGACTGACTTTTACTATTATTTGTTGCCGTGAATCACGAGTACAAAGCTAAGCTGATGCGTTTTGTTTGTTTCACGAAGAAAAGTTGGTTTTGTTCCGTGAAAAAGGGTAATTTGGGAAGAAAGACTTGGATTTGGCTAATGTTGATAGAAAAAAGTTGCTATGGTTAATTGAGAAAAAGGCCTAAATTTTTTGGCTAATATTGTAAATTTCCCTCTATTTTATCGCCCTCATATATATGGATTGATTTACTAATATAATGATAAGCTTATTAAGACAATTAATTGTGGTTATATTAATAATTAAGATGTTGTGATTTTTTTATTTACAATTTATGTGAAATAAAATAACTAATCATCAAATAAATGTGTGTGCGTGTGTTATCGGTAAATATTCTTTGATTCACGAAATTAAAATGCGTTTAACATTAGGTTTAGCATAAGGAGAAGAATACAAATATTTGAACTTAAGGATCTCATAAAATGGCGACAAAATAATTGTACAATCATATACTTTGTTAAATAAAAGTTAACCTTATTTTTTAATTAATCGTATAATACTGTATGGTCTTAACGTTGTTTGTGTTGCCATTCTATCACTACCAGTACTCTTTATTATTTTCCAAAGGTGAAATACAACAAATACAAACACATACTAAAGTTATGTCATTACTTAAAGAAATTCAAAATCCACGCAAAGTGCTAGATTGTTGAAGGTGGTTGCATAAAGATCATATGTTTGGTATTGACTTTAATAAGATTAATTAATTTTCATTTAAGAAGGATTAAAGATTAGGCTATGATTACAGTATTTCAAAGGTATCATGCTCCATATTCTAAATATCATTGAACAAATCAAATAGTTATTTGCTAGAGTCTAAGGTGTAGAATATAATATTATTGTCCCGTCGTCCCTAAAGCTTAATATGATTTATTGACCTAAGATGATTTATTTAATTGCATTTTGATTTATAACTAAAATAACATAAATCACTGGCAGATGGGTAACATGCGAGACTTCTGTGGCAGTAAGACTTGTTTAAGAGTCGTTCTGCCAAACCAATTAAAGTCCCTTCCAAAATTCCAATCAGCCAGCGATCAATCTGGGCTTAATCATTGCGATCTGGGTCCCGCTAACTACTTTTCTTGTTAGCTTTACAAGTAACGAAATAATAATTCCTTTGATCATTAATTTATGGGTGTCAATCAATTGAGTTAGTAAAATTTCTTTAATAAAAACATAAAATTTAAAATTTGTATCAAGGTATATAAATGGAAATTAAGGACATTGGATTATCTTAAATTACATAAAAAAATAATATTCTTCAATATTACACCATCATAAATGATCTCCACGTGTGCAATGTGCATAACCAATCGAGACAAATGTCAATTTATCTTTTTGTTGTAATGAGAATTTTTATATCATTAATGCTCTTATCAAGAGCGGAATTTATTTATTTATTTATTTTTAATGAAGTATTAAAAAGAGGACAATATACGCAGCCTTATCTAATCCGGATTTGGATCAATGAATCCTTTTCCAAGTACAAGACAGGCTTATTGTATCTTTTTAAAAAGAGAGGGACAAATACATAGACTTGCTTTTAAAAAGTGGCACCCAGCCATTGGCTTCACAAAGATGAGTACGACTGAATGAGTGTATTCAATCAATCATTGTCCGAAGGCTATGTTCAGAGTAAATTAAATTGGGATTATATTGAATTAGATAGTATGTTATTAATTGTTGAAGTTGATATTTAATATTTAATGTTACAGTAAAGTAAAATTGAATAATTTTTTATGTTTAATATTAAAATAACATATTGGTTAAAATAGATTTTTGAATTAAAATTTTGATATTTAATCTTAAATCAAATACAAGTTAAAAATAATTCATTGGAAAAAAAATTAAAATTAAAGTAAAATCTCTTTATTGTCAAATTGTTGAGACTAAACTAATTTTATTATTATAAGGAGATTATAACTCAGTGGAGGTTAAAAGTTATTATTTTAACATAATTGTCCTTAGTATAAGTAATATAAATGTTAATACATTAATAATTAATTAATGGAGTTGTAAGTTGCACGAAGCTCTAAATATAAATGAGAAGTTAGAAATATTTGACTTCAATTAAAAAGGGGGGCTATACCAGCGAGTTGCTATATATCCACAAGTTCAAACATGTGGTAACAACTCTAAAAAATAAATGATTACTTAAACAATTTTAGAATTTTTTTTATTTCATGTAAAACGTTTAATATAACATATACATTTTTATTATATACAAATAATTATTGTTATGGAGAGACATTACTTGATCTAGAAAAATATTTTAAAATTTTACAATATGAAAAATATAGAAGCTTCAACCCCTTCTCGATTTTCAAAAGGTTTAATTTAGTTTATCTTTTAAAATTCTTAAAATATAAAAAAATGCACATTTTTGAATCATATTTATATTTTCTCTTTCATTTTAATAAAAAACTTTCCTGAATTATAATAAATAATTTAACAAAATTTTGTAAGTTTTAAGTTGGTTTTCATTTTTTAATAAACAATTTTAGTTACTAAATTGTAATTTATTTTCTTGTAATTTATTTTTGATAAAAAGTTTAATCATTTTCTTTTAATTCAGGTTAGGGTGGACTAGTGAAGTAGTTAAAGAAAACAAAAATTAAATAAGACAATATTAAAAAAAATTAAAAACAAAGGGCATTTGTATTCACTGTTTTCTTATTTAAATTTTTTTAAAATTGTATCATTGTTTGTGCTAGTCCCTTTAAGCCTCATGCACGCGTGATATGAATGACACTATATATTTGTTTGTGAAGATAGTACTCATAAATATTTTAATTAACCCTTTTTAATATACAAATTTTTGAATATTTATTTTTAAAATATTCTATTACTCAAAACTTTATTTATGTAATCTATATTTGGATAAGTATGCCAAATGAATGCTTAAATTTTAAGGTAAAAATTGAATTTAGTCTATATCATTATCGAAGATAAAAGTATTTGTTCCCTTAAAAGTTGCCTTAGTGGATAGGAAAAGAAAGATTTGTGGCTTTTCCTTGTGAGTTGTCACCTAAAGAATTGATAAAAAAAAAAAGTGGGACTATTAGCGCCCTCTATATATCGCTTAAAAGAAAGATTTGTGGCTTTCCTTGTGAGTTGTCACCCAAAGGATTGCAAAAAATTAAAAAAAAAAAATTGTTGTTACAAGCAAATTCCTTTCTTTGTGTGATGGAATTACATTAATAACTAAGAAACTAAGAACTTAAGTAGGGAGTTCAAAAATTAACTTGAAGGTTTAGATAAGGTCTATAAGGATCTCTTATTTGAGATATACACGAAAAAAGAATTCAATTGTACAGTGATAAAACTTTAAAAAAAAACTTACTTAAAATATAAGATCCTTTATTACATGGATCTTATCATGGAAGAATCAAAAAAAAATTTTCACCCCGGTCATAAATACAATTTATATAAAAAGTAAAATAAAGATGCTTTGGATAAATAAGATTCACAATATAATTCTTATTAATGATTATCACAAATTTGAACAAACAATAAACTAATTTAATCAGAAATCATTTTCAAGCACAAAACTTTACTCTTTATTTACAAAACAATAATGACAACAGATCGATTTCAAAAATTGAATAAAAATTTAAAATTTTTATTTGATGTAGTTATAACGAATCCTAATGATAGAAAAATTAAGGAAAAAATGATCTCTTTAATAAACATATTTGTGAATATTTATTTTTAAAAATATTCTATCACGAAAAGCTTTATTTATATGGTCTCTATTTGGATAAGAAAGTCAAATGAATGCTTAAATTTTAAGGTAAAAAATTGTATTAATCTATATCATTAGCAAAAATAAAAGTATTTGTCTCTTAAAAGTTACTTTTAGTGTGTAGGAAAAAAAATATTTGTGGCTTTCCTTGTCAGCCAAAGGATGAAAAAAAACAAACAACTTTGCTTGCAAGCAAATTGCTTTTATTTGTGTGATGGAATTTCACTTCCATAATGATCGTTATTGTTTAGCATCAAGTCATCAGCAAGCATCATAATATAAAAATTAACAAAAAAAATCAACAAGTATCATAATAAAAAAATAACTGCTGGTTGCATTTTGTTTTAATTTTGTTGGCCATAGGAAGTTGGGAAGAATTTGATTCCCTTGTTGAACTCTAGAACAACAGAGAATAATATCAACCTAGGCGACCATTGACCACTGTAAATATTTTTGCTCCATTTGTCAACACCTAACTCAACAAATTTCTTCAACTTGAAGAAAAAGTGTCAATATCAAAAATCGTTAATTCATTATATATCCTATAATACTTTAATGCCTCGCAAAATGGTACATCCAATGACAAGAAGGCAACATAAAATTCCCTTTTGGGTTGGGGTTGTTCGAGATTTTAGAAAAAAGTTGTAGCCAAAAAGGATATTATCTCCAAATGATAATCTAGTTTATTAGTCTTTCATCGTGAAGGCAAGGGGTCAAAGGTTCTAACACAAAGGATGCATTTAATTTGGGGTGAATTGCTTGTGAAAAAAAGTTACTTATTAGTTAGTAAAAATGCTATATAATATATAAAAATTCTTTTGTAATAAATTAAATTAGAGTAATATTAGGGATCATTGTAGTTGAGTCTCAATTTAAATCTTAACTGATATGACATTCATCTATTATGTGATAGGATATTAGTTTTATAAGTTAGCGAATCCATTATCTAATAAATTAGTGATATGATATATTATAACGGTTGAAATTCAGGTTGGAACTGAACTACTAGCATCCCCAATGCTATTGATAAAATGATATAGATTAGCTCTGGACGACCATAAATGTGGATATCAAAAGACTTTCGACTATAGAAATGTCCATGCGAAAAAAAAGGCTCTATTTATCTACTACTATTACGGAGATCTAGAAATAATCTTAATTATGAATCTAATGCATAAGAAGGTAGTAAGTGATTCAAGGTGTAAGTTACGTGAAGAATCTGGTGAAACTATAATACACTCTTTATTACTGTGAACAGGCTATGATGGCATGGAGGCTGACACATTTTGATGAGGTTATTTTTACATAATCGATTTAATTGCCTTCCGGATATTTTTGAACATATAAAATCAGTCTTGATTGTGAATGAGTTGAATATCTGTTGGTTTTGATTATGTGGGGAATATGGGGTGCTGGAAATAAGGTTTTGTATGAGGGGATTGATGTGTCTTCTTCCAGTGTTGTCTCTTGCAACCTCGGATTGTGGGATTTTGTTGTAAATGGCCTTATGGAAGCCGTACGTGCAGTTTTAGAGCGTCCACTTTTAATGTCTGTGGCATCGAAGCCTCCACCAGTTGGATGATTTAAAGTTTTAAACTTAATACAGATGATGCCGCATGTGCTGTGGTCCTGTGGATATTCAGCGCGAGATAGTTAGTTATGCCGATGTGGGTACGAAATCATGCAGGGTCTAGTTATGCCGGCAAAGGTGGATGTTGGAGTGTATTCTGATAATGTTGATGTTGCCCACACCACACAGAAGCCTTATGTTTTAGTTTACGGCAAAGATTGGTTTGTCTTCACAGATTGTTGAATCGGATTCATTACCGGTCATTCAGTTTGTGTTGGCTAAGTAATTTTGGATCATTACTAATTTACAATGTCTGATTTTACAGAAACAGGATTTTTACGTGGGTGGAAGAATTTCTACCACATTTGAGTTGCTTTCTTGAACTTTACTTCAGAGTCACGAATAGTGAGTTTTATTTTTAAAAAATAAGAGAAAATATTTACCGTTCACTTATTTTTTTCAATTTTTTTAAAAATACATAATTTTTTTCAGTTAGAATTTTTTTTCTATTGGAATCCACTTAAAATTACATTTTATTTTACTTTTTCATTTCCGTTTGGAATCGTTAAGAAAACTAATGGAAATTTAACCAAATGACCATTTACCCCCCTAAAAATGGCAAAAATAATCAAATTAAATCTGATTATTTCCCCCATCGGTCAATAAAGAAATTAATTCCATAACCATCAAATGCAAGGTTTTTTTTTTAAATATGTCTGTAATTAAAATGCTAAATTATAACAATAGACAATAGTATTAGAAATAGTCCAATCTTCCAAGCTATCAATTGAATTTAAGATAAGTAGAATTTTATTATTTATTGAGTTTTAATCTCTAGTGATTAAGATTCTTTTATACTTCATTAATGTATCAATAATGATATTCATTAAACAAAAATTACAAACAAAATTTTTCGTTAGTTTTATTATTAATTTTGTTTTGGAGGATAAATTGGTCATTTGGTTAAATTTCCATTAATTTTTTTAAAGGATTCCAAATAAAAGTAGAAAAGTGAATAAGATATAACTTTAGGTGAATTCCAGTAAAAAAAAAATTATATATTTTTAAAAAAGTTAGAAAAAATAAGTAGACGATAAATATTTTCTCAAAAAATAATTGTTCATTGGATCATAGAAATAAATTATCTCGGCAGAGGGGTAGTGGCGCAGGTGGCTTTCGCGTCAGTCTCATAGCTTCTGAGTTATCCTGAGGTTGAGGGTTTGAGTCTCTCTCACCCCATCATGGCTCTTTAATTACAACAAAGAGAACAGCAAAAGACTGCCACTGCAATTACAACAAAAATATAGCAAAAGACAGCCACAGCTGCAGTGGCAGGAGACGCATTCAGTAATCATATGACCATAACTTCCAAATTACAAAATGAAATCTAAGCATTGAACTTTTGTTGCAAAAGTCAGTTTAATCAAAATTGAACTATGATGAGCAAGCTGAAGAAACATATTTTCTAGTTTATGAACAGACTTGAAACAGATGAGCAAGATCAGTGCCATTCTATTCCTCCGAATGTTGTAGATCCAACTCCTTCCCAGGCTTCACCGTAGCCCACTGCTTCGCTGTCAACACCTTCCATATCGCTGTCCCACCAGCCAAAACCATTTGCATCTGCTAGCAGATACCACATGTCAAAATGTATTATTGATGATCAACCAAACAAATAGGGTCAAAATTGTCTAAAACAAGAGAATAACGAGTCTACTTGTGCAGGAAAATGAGGGGTACTAACAGTGATTATAGCAAGGTCTTGATTTCTTGTTTGTTATTGAGCTCTCTCCTCTTCCTTTCTGCTTAGACTTTGAATCCTCTCCTAGCACTACAAAAGGCTTCCGAGTTGTATGCTTCTGTACATCTGCACAAGGTACACTGAGAAACTCTTAAGCAGAAAAAAAAAACATCAAGGCAATTGATGACTACCAGTTGGCCTACTTATATGTCATGCAATAAGAGATGTGAAAATGACATAAACAAGATCTTAACATTCCATAACTTCTAAGGAAATCAAATAACAAGTCAACAAGATACATTCTCAGACTTGACATTCTAAACTCCATTTATTTTTCTTACAATGCTTATACCGTTTCTCTCATGTGCTATACAGATATTGATTTGGTGGATATATGTTATGGCTGGTCTCTTTCCATGTCTTCTGCAGTATACATCAATCAGCGCGCGCTAATTAGATAAGTTAATATATTAGGCGCAAATCAGATTGACATGCTACGATACCCAGAGTCCCATATGAGTCAGATGAAATTTGCAAATGTAAGAAAATAGGTTCTTCGGCTTGGTAGTGATACCAAGTCCAATCATATATGAATTAAAGTTCCATGACAGTAAGCATATAAATAAACTATGTATGTTAAGCATTCTATGTAACTTTAATCAGCTATCAATGCAATATTTACACCAGCAGGTGGCATGTAATCAGAAATTGGGCACTCAAACATTTCAGCCGCTCCTTCCCCCCTGAGAATTGGGGTGGGGCATAGACACATTTGTCAAAAAGGACTTGTAACATTACTGGATTCCCACAACTACGCATGAAAAAATTGTCCTGTCTAAGAAGCACATCTTGTGCTATGTGATTTAAATTATGTAATTGTCTTTCTCGATCCAAGATAAATTCTTGAATTTGCTTTATTATCTACTTTCTTTTCTATGGAGCAACATTGTGCTTCTCATGACCATTTCCTTTAATTTTTGGGTTTCTGAGCACACGTTGCACCTCAAAATTTTATCAGGTTATTTGATCATTGTGAGGCAGAAATTGCAAAATGGTTCAAAAGGAATCCCATATTTACCCCAGAGTTTTGAAGTCAGCGAATTAACAATGATTCAAAGCAAAAGGAAATTGCTAACTAGCTTTCAGAATGTAAATAGCAAACCTTCAAATGGATTCTTCCTTTTTCTTGATTCTTTTGCATTGTATTCGTCAGGAATTTCTATTTCATCAATGCTAATTGGACATGTATCATCATCACCTTTACTAGTATGCTTGAACTGTTCTAAAACCACTTTGTCAAGAACATTGCTTCTTTCTTTTTCCTCTACTTTCTTGACACCCGTCTGCCCATTGGTGGTACCAGCGGAGTTTCTGGAACCCACTGGTGTCAGAAATGGACATGACTTTCCCTGTGAACAACTACTCTGTAAACCTCAAATAAACTCTCCAAATTACACAGGACATACCAGTAATGAGTTTGGTTGCTAAAAACAGGCAAATAAAATCTTTAAAAAAAAAGTAAAAATTACTCCTAATTTTTTTCTTTTCCTTTCTTTCATTTTTTGACAGAAAATTTTTAGTAAAAGCTTGATGGGCCCTGATCTCTTATACTACCCAAAAAGTTTTACCAGCAGATACTATCAGCAGAAATAACTAAAGTCATTTCTATTTATCTCCTGTAGTGTTTGAAATATATAAAATTGCTTTTGTGATTAGGTTAGAAAATCATTTGAAATTCCCTTTTGGAAAAGCAATAAACAGGAGCTCTTTTATAAAGTGTTTTTTTAACAGAAAATGCAAGCTTTCTACAAGATCACTTACAAACGCACTCAAAGCAAAAACAATAAAACGACATAATTTAGCAACATTTCTTTCGGACAAAGTAATTTCGTACCATTAATATATAATTTTCAAATTGCAAAAAGAAAAAAATTTTTTGAAAATAAAACTCTGCTTGGTATCCTTAAAAACGCTTAAAATTAACAACCCGAAAACATGAAAAATATAAAACCAAGAAACTTTTTTTTGCCCTTTTGGTGTCAATTTCCAGTATTTTCTCAGCAGCCAAAAGGGGGTGAAATAGAAAAGTACCTGAACTGTTTTGGGTAGCACAGAACTTTTGTGCAACTTCCGGTCAAGAAAATCGGATAACGATACACACGAATCTTTCTTTGTAACTAATTCGTCATTCACGTCTTCTTTAGTGTTCTTAAACCTAATTTGTCACACTCAAAATTACAAATGACGTACGATCTTTAGCAACAATTTTATGCAAAAAACTGAAAAAAATTAAAAAAGAAAAAAGAAAAGGGAAGCGGGTCGTGTTATCTTACGGATTTGAAGACCGAGAGAGGAACGATGAAGTAATGGAGCGTTGCCCTAAAGCCCTAATTTCAATTTGCTTCGATTTCATTTCTGTGCTTGAGTTTTAATTTTTGTTCTTGTTTTTGTTTTCGTTTTCGTTTTTAGCTTTATCGCTTTTGTTTGTTTTACAATTTCGTTTGCCTAAAAGTTTTGCGCGCGCTTTTGAGGCCTGGCGCCAGAGGTTTCAAACTTTTAGCAGTTTTTACCTTTTTGGGCCTACGCCCGATTCGTAGTTACAATGAAGCCCACTAGGAGCTAAGTCAACTAGTCAAGATGGTAAGCCATATTAATGATGATATTCAAAGGTAGTCATTAATAAAAAACATGATAAAAATAGTACTTACGTAATTAAATAAAGATAATTAACCAACAAAGTATTGGCTTCACTGGTAATGGAGTCTCCTTAAGTGACTTGACTGGGTTTACTCCCCAGTTCGAATCGCAGGGAAGTTGATTTTGTTGGAAGAACTTGTGCCTCCCGGTTCAAGTGGGAACTTCTAATCTGAGTTGTGGTACAGGCTTAAAGCTGTCTCCTATAGTTGGAACTTTTCCTAGGATACCTCGTGGTTAAGACAAAAAAAAAAGATAATTAATAACACCATTGTTGACGATGATCTGTTGTGAGAAATATGTGAATAAAGATCATTCGTGGACAAGAACTCAAGCTCAACAGCCAGTTTTAGGCCTAATGTTATGGACCGCCCAAGATGCTAGCCCAATTGCCCACAATTTCGGGCTAGAGAGCCAACACAAGGCCAAGAGTGCTAGCTTGGCCCAATTCCGGAAACTTCTAGGCAATTCTAGCACAAATGAGCTTGTAAATATTATAGAATACTCCATAAATTTCCAGCACATGTAAATATCTAGAATTCTAGGCACATTGTAGAATTCTCTAGAATCTCTAGAGCTTGGCAAGCCTCCCCTATAAATATGGGATGGCATTACGCATTTGAATCCAACAAATTCAACAACAAGCTTTGTAAGCAACTCAAGCATTGTGAGCAACTCAAGCATTGTAATCTCTCTTTGTGCAATACAAGTTTTCTTATTCGGCTCCATTGCTCTCTTCTTTAGTTCGAGAAGCTCTAGGCTGACTTAGCAACATTCGGCAAAGTTGCCTAAGTGCCGCACGGGTTAGCTGCGCAAAATACTCAATTCCTTGTACAATGATTCAATACTTGTTGTAGTGGCGAATCAAAATCATTAGGGCGACATGTCAACATGCCATCATCTTCGTCTTCATTGAAGAGCTCACCCATCTTGATCTCCTTCCACCCATCTCTCCTTTGTTGAGATAGTCGAGTCATATTTCTTGAAGGATCTAGAAACATGCTTTCGCCTTTCCTCATTATAGATTCCCTTCAATGCAGACGCCAAACTCTATTCGTATCCTTTCAGATGCGTATGCATATTTGAAATCAGAAAACTTGAAAATAAGGTGAGGCATACAGTTGGTTATAAGGGAAGAACTTTTGGTATCTATCCTTGCTTCAACGTCAAAGCACCACACGAACTTGGCGCCAGCCACCTTCGGAAACCTGTAAACGCATTAACGCATGGAGCAAATTGAACAGCTCATGGAATTGATTGTATCTACCAAAAGATAAAGAGTACAAATGCGTCAATGCCAACATTGAACGAAGCTAGCCGCCGGTAGAGAAGTAAATGTCCAGCACTCTTTTTCATATATAGAAAGCCCTTTTGCCCCAACAATGTAACATTTTTTACCACTCTCCTCCTCCGGGCGAAGTTCTGTTAAAAGAGAATTAGAGAAGAGGAGCAAAAAGCATAATGGGATTTACCATCTTTGGTGATGACTTCAAGGTGTTTTAGCAAGTCATTTTTCGGATGTTACAATGATCTGCGGTGCTCATTAACTAAGTACAAGGTTTATGACCAATTGTCCAATCATATTTCACAAGGACACTGTTGTGTTTTAAATATGTTGATGCCAAAAAATGACTTCAATAACTGAATTTAGTTTTAATGAGAAAAATAGCAAAAGCTGAGTTTGTACAGTGAATTGAACATGATTTCTCAACTTCTCATTCACAAAAAATAGTCAGGATTTGCAGGTGGGATTCCGACAAGAATTTTCTAATGCAAAAGTTAGATCTTTAGTGTAAACGAGTAGTTAATAAATAAAGAAATTACACATACAAATGTAATGCATAGTGCTATCCAGTTATCCTAAAAAAGGATAAGATCAAATTTACTCTCTTTCTCTTATTTTTGCCTTATCTTACCCCCTCTCCTGATGTCAATTGTTTGCTTAAATACCTCTCAGGAGGCAGACAATTTTATTCCCCTTAAAATTCACCTATCTTCCTAACATGGGTAGTTAGTTCACATGAAATAATCGAACCCAACAGAGTGTAAGTACAAATGTGCACAACTTTGGACATTCAACATAATTTCGTTGCCTAAGTCTACAAAGACAGCAAGCAGCAGCAAAATTACGTCACCTTCCTCTCAAGAATTAGAAAGCAGGAGCAGAATCATTTTGCTAAATTTTATGGGCTAATTAATATAGTGCATATGATTTGATTATTAAGTTGCAAATTAAACTAGATAATAAACGAAAAGTCAAGTTTGACTTACCATAGTACCTTTGTTGATGATGATAGGGTTGTGACGCAGATGAAAATAAAGATCCTTCTTGGATAGGGAAGTGATCAGGCTCAAAGATGAAGCACAGACTGAGCTGGAAATGATGTAGAAACTTCTCCCACACAGAATCCGAATCTGCAATGCAAGCATCGCTAGGAGTTGTAAGAGAATTGATCAGGGAAATGCAATTGGGAATTTGGGATATCCACTTTACTTCTCTTCTTTCAAACTCACAATACCTACAACTATAAGTAAGATTTCTTCTTTGTTAAGCAATGTAAGTTCAATGGACAAGGCAAGGTTATTAAATATTAAATTTGTGACATTTGTTCCACAAGCCTTGAACAAAAACAACAAGAACGCATAGCTTAATGTTTGGTTGTAAAGAACGTATAGACATGGTTAGCTTTTCCAGAATGTTATCTAATTCATCATTGCAAGAGAATTAAAAATTCCTATGTAAAAACTGGAAGCACCATCAGTATAGCTAGAGTGGATTGTATATATTTTGTCTCATCCTGTAGTTAGGTTGTTTGGCCACCAAGGAAATTTTGATAATTAGTTAATTAGTATGCACTACTTAATCTTTTTATAATTACACCATTTATTCAATTTATCGTTACCTCTATTGAAAAATCTTTATAAAAATATCATTTTTCTTCTTCTTATACAAAGTGGTTGGATCATATAATTCAAAAGATTAGATGGTGTATAGTAATATCAGAATTCCTTACTCGTTTCATGAATTTTCGTTAAAACATTGGTGGTTCAAATATAAAATTTCCACTTATATTTGAAAATACGTGAATCCATATTGGTTGCATTAGAAAACGACCTCTATTTTATAAAGCATTGATCTAGCGAGTTATGGTGATTGGTGAGTGATACTATCATGTCCAATTAGTTTGCAACCAGGGTCCAAACCAGGTTCTGGCCTGGGGGCTTGACAACCCCTCATAAAAAAAAATTCAAAAAGGTCAGGGGTATAAATTCAAATTTAGCCTATTTCTATGCGAAAGTTACATTTTTGACCCCCCTGTGTTTACAATATTTTCTTGTGTCTATCCTTGAACGTAAATTTCTAATATGCCCTTGTCTGCATTTTCAACTCTATTTTCATGACAAATTCAATAATTGTGTCACATGTATCTAGTTTTCTATGCTATGATTAGCAAAGTTGTTCGCTAAATTATTTATATCTCATTTATGTATATTGTAAATAATAAAACATTGTAGACGTGACTTATACATTATGCACAGTGGGTACTAGAGTTACTTTTGCTCCCCGAATTTCAACTTAATCATAGATCATATTTTCTTACCTCGACATTATTCCAAGAGAAATGTGTTTCAAATCAAAATTTGACTTTCAAAGATGGATTAATTTCAAAGTTTTATCCCTTTGAAATATAATTATAACCATGAAAAAAATAAAACAATGTGCCGGTTTGCGAGGTGATACTTTTATTGAACAGTACCTAACAGAAAAAAAATAGATAACACCACAAACAAGAAAAACAATGAAAAAATAAAAGGAAAATTTACAGCCGTCCACCTATTGTTTCACTCTTTTGCAAAAATACACAAATACTTTTTTTTTTCAACGCACCACCCGAAGTTACACTTTTATTTCACATTTCCACTTCCGTCTAGTCTCTGTTAAAACATTGCTGATGTTAAAGGGGCAAAATCGATATTTCATTTGGAAACTTAAAACTACACCGTATAGCAATCTAGCTAAAAGAGTAAAACGACGTCGTTTACTTCTATGTCAAAAAAAAAAAAACCACAACCGTTTAACGCAATTAAGAAACAAAAAACCTAAGTCCAGCAAGTAAGAAACATTTCCTAACATTCTCGGCATCCACCTTGCTTGAAAAAGCTTAATCAAGCCAGTTAATCTCCAATTTCCATCTATTTTCATCAAAGAAATAAGCTTGGGTTTTGTTTATACGAAGATTCAGAAGTGTTGACGAAACAGAGGAATCGTTACAAGCCTGGACGTTTCGATTTAGGAGGTTTTAGCTAAATTTCAAGTGAGTTTCGATGAATTTGTTTACTATTAAGTCTTAATGTTTTGTTATTATTGTTCCATTGGAGATTTTTGTTAACCATTGTTGTTGGAAACCCTAGAATTTATTTTCACAAAACGAAAAGAACATTTATTGTTACTGAATTTGGACCTGAATTTGCTAAATCATTTAGGATGACACAACTGGAGTTAGTAATATCCTTTAGAGATAAGACGCAGAATTTTGGGTTGCTTGGACCTGATTGTACCGTAGCCAAAATAAAGGATGCTGCATTGACGATTACCGGTGCATACGGATTAGGCTCGAGCTCACAGATTCTGTTAAACGTTACACACCCAGAGACTAAGGTTAAGATTGTGCTAGATTCAGACTTTGGGTTGGAGTGTTTGTTGGCACCATATAAGCGTTTGGGTGCCCATGTATTTGAAGTTGACGTTGTACCAGTTCTTTGCCCTCAGTTCAAAGATGCTGCTTTATTTCAGGCGTTGTTGACTAACTTAGGAGTTGTATTATCTGATGAAGTAATTACTCAGGTAAATGACTCAATTGAGGGACATGCTTCTGTTGAGGAAAATCATGTTGTTGGGGGGCATGCTGCTATGGGGGGGCATGCTTCTGTGGTGGAACATGCTGCTGTTGAGAAAAATTTTGTTGTTAGGGATGATGATGACTGTGATGAGGATGCACTACTATCTGATTGCTCGAACAGAAGGCTTAGCAGTGATGATGATCTTGATGTGAACTTCATGCAAGCTGATCTTGATAAAGCTGTTGATGGAGCTGTTGATGGAGCTAGTGATGGAACTAGTGATGGAGCTAGCGATAGAGCTACTGAAAGACTTAAAAACAGCCACTTGGAAACTGATTCAGATGATAATTTATCTGATGTTGATAAAGAGGTAAAAAATGTGATTAACTCTTCTGATGATGACATTGAGATTGGCACTGCCCGATTGACTAATTATATAGAGGAACATGAGTAGAAAATAGGTGTTGATGGGAAACATAGGCTAAAAGTAGGGCATATATTTAGAGATGTAGTTCATTTTAGAGAGATATTAAATGAGGTGATGGTTAGGAAAATGTTCGCTATTAAAACAGTATATAGTGAGCCGAGACGATTTGTGGCTACTTGTAAGCAATTTGGCTGTCCATGGTATGTGGTTGGTGCAAAAATGAACAATGGAAGTGGTTTCATATTGCGAGAGTACAAAAAAAAGCATAGCTGCAGACTTACTAATAAAACAGTGAAAGTAACTTCCACATGGGTTGCTGCTAAAATAAAGAATCAAGTTGCTGTTGATCCTAATGTGAAGATTGATATCTTGAAGAATTATTTGCAAGAGACTTTTGGGTTGAAGATTGGAAAGATGACATTGTATAGGGCTAGAACGAAGGCAAGACTTGAGGTATTTAGGGATCATTCCAAGGGATATCAAAAACTGTTTCAGTATGCTGCAGCTATTCAGAAAGCTGATCCATGAGCAATTTGCAAAGTATTGTGTGATGCTGTCTCTATACCTGACCAAGTTTTATTCCAAAGGTTTTTTGTTTCCTTTCCTGCACAGAAAAATGCTTTTCTCAATGGTTGTAGGCCTTTTATTGGAGTTGATGGATGTCACCTGAAGGGTAAGTATGGTGGAGTGTTATTAGCTGCCGTTAGTATGGATGCTAACAATGGGATTGTTCCGTTGGCATTATGTTATGATATTTTTGTTGTTGTGTTTGAGCTTGTTTAACTAACATTTCATGTATTCAGATACAAAGTGGTCCAGGAGAAACTTCTGAAGCTAGAACAAAGAAAAGAAAGGCTGGATCTAGCAGTGGACATGCTGGAACAAGAAGACGACCAACTTCGGCATGAGCAAATTGGAAGTAAACTTGACTTTTAACTTCTTTTTGTAGGCTATTGTTTAAAACTGTGATGGTTATTTTGGCTTCAGTTTGGATAATTATGATATGTTTGGAAATCACATAGACTAGTTGGATAATTACCATTTTGGATATTATGTTATGTTGGAACTTAGTTAAACAATTATTTTGCTTCTTTTCTTACAGGGATTTTGCTGTTGTTTTAAAAAGCTTGCATTGGTTCTCAGTTTACAGGGATATGCATTTTTCTAAATCAAGATATGGTAGTGTTGTGCATTTTAGGTTGTGTTCAGTAGTTACCTTTTCGATTTGCATCTGTTAATGTTGTTGATGCTAAAAGTATCACTAATTTATAGCTTATAAAACCACCACAATTTATAGCTTGTCAGGGATAGAAGTTAATTACATTAATGTATATAAAAAGAAGCTACATTACATTTTAAATAGCACAATTGCACAGACACAAAGCAGCAGAATTATGATATATCTAAGCTTCCCCTCAATGACCTTAAGTTTTTTCTTTATCTTCACTACATCATCATTAAGCTCCATATTTTGATTATCCACCATTTGATCAGTACTAGGGTATATGAGAGCTTTAGTAGTAAACCATTGCCAAAACTTGCATTTATTCAACTTACATGACCAAAACATTGCATTAGGATTCTGTTGTGTAGTCGAAACCATAGCACATGCTTGTACACCACACCAACAGTGCTTAGGAATGCATTTAACTTTTCTATGTGGCTGTCCACTAACTGCAGAACTTGAGCTATAACTCGATGCCATTTGTAAAAGAGAAAAGGAAAAGTTGTGAGCTTGAATGTGTGGATTATGTATAAGCAGGTTTTTAACTTCAATTTAGCTGGTAATGGCTGTAATTAGGACAAATGGATGGCATAATTGTCTGCTTTAATGTGCAGTTCTGGGTTTGATGGATTATATGAGGCAGATTAGGTTAATGTATAAACAGGTTTTTGGTTTCAATTTGGCTGGTTCTGAGCTTTAAAAATGGCAAATGAATGGTATAAATGATGTGTTTGAAGATGAAGTCTTTGGGTTTCAGTTTGACATGTTTCTTGTGTTTATATATAGTTGAAATTGTAGCCGTTTGAGATATAACGGTTACATTTTTTAATCTTATTTTTTTGTCTTTTATTTCGGATAAATTGTAATTTTTCCTTCAGGGGTAAAAAAGTCATTTCATTAATATTCGGTTAACTCTATTAACGGAGACTAGACGGAAGTGGAAATGTGAAATAAAAGTGTAACTTCGGGTGGCGCGTTGAAAAAAAAAAGTGTTTGTGTATTTTTGCAAAAGAGGGAAACAATAGGTGGACGGCTGTAAATTTCCCAAAATAAAAATTGGTTTGCGAGGTGATGAAATATAATTATAACCATCAAAAGCAAAACCAGATAACCCTATTTCAATCTTTTTTTCTCTCTCATAGCTATAATAGTAAAAAATCACAAATCTTTACTATTGTTCTTACTTTACCCAAGAAAAAGTTTGCTTGTCAAATGGGGAAAAAATCTAGAATACTACTTTTGCTTTGCATTTTCCTTTTAATGGGTTTACAAATTTTCATATTTATGCAAAATTGAGGAGGCATGGGTTGTAATTACCTTGCAACCTACCTCCCTGCCTCACCAAAACAAACAAAGAGTAAACTCGTCATCAGTCATCACCTTACGTAATCTCAACTTTCACTGCCCATCTCAAACTCCATTAGCTTCAACCTTTACAAATCGCAAGTAAAAATGCCTTTGCTCTCTCTATTTGTATCATCTAATGCAACTTTTTAACCAAACCCATTATCTCATGCAGTCATTCAATCAGTCACTTGCTCACAAACTCTCCAAAATATAGAATTTTACTATCACTTAGGGCCTTAAACAAAATTAGATGAAAAAGAAGAAAAAAAGCTGGAATTAAAGGTTTAGGTTGCAATCCTCTAGTTTGCGTGATGATGTCAGCGAGTGGACGGTTTGCGTCACGTCGTCGTCATTCATGGTCATTGTGGCCGGCTCAAATTCGATCAATGGGTCTATGATTTGGGTGTTGCTTTGCTGTTTGCTCGGTGGTGGTAATGGCCGATTGTGTAATGTAGAGAACAATTGGCCGACTAGGGCTTGGGTAGTGGCAGTAGCTGATCAATTAAGAGTGTGACAATGAGTTTTGCTAGGTTTTGAGTGCTGATTGTGAGAGTGAGAGTGACGATGATTGTGCCTAGGTTTTGAGTGTCGTTTGTGAGAGTGAGATTAACAATGACTATGGTGAGTGTAGGCTGATTGATTGAGTGTGACAATTAGTATGGCTATGTTTTCAGTGCTAATTGTGGAGTGAAAGTGATGATGAGTGTGCATCGAGTTTAAGTGCCTTTGTAAGAATGAGAGTGACGATGGTTGTGGTGAGTTGTGTAGTGTTTAGCACTTATAAATTTTTGTTTTGTTTAGATTTTGGTTAAACACACAGTTTTGTCTTATATATTTTTTTTTATTTCAAACATCATTTCACAAGCTAAACATCGCATTTTAGATTTTCAAAAAATTAAAATAATAATCTTAAATTTGGTAAAACATGGTCAATATCAAACTTCCATCATCATAATGTTTGTGATTGAGTTAATTTTTATCATGTGCATATCATCAATTTTTGATAGACAAATATTCTGTCACAAGTAAATCAGTAATCGTTTAATGGACCAAAATTCTATTACAATTCCATCATACTTACATGATAAAATGATTTATATCATAAAGTGGTTGTTATCTATTTCCAGTTTTCTTGTAGTGTAGCCATGGCCGCCACTTGTAGCCAAACCATCGCAGCTTAGTGCCGCATTTTGTTGTCGGCATAGCCAAACAACCAAACGATGGCCATGAAATCTCAGTCGTATGTGATACCTCAACCTTGAAACCTCAATAGCAATGGCAGCCGCTGGTCACAAAAGCTTAATGAAATTGTCTTAATTCTATAAATTGCTAAAATTGAAAACCGAATTTTCCTAAACGAAAATTTTTAAATTCTCAAATTCTATTTTTTTATTTTCTTATTGAAATTAATTGTTGAAAACAACTACAAATTGTTCTTAGTGATTTAACATGAAGAGACTTTGATACCACTTGTTAGAACAATAATCTTTTTTGTGAAAACCATCACTTATAATCTAAGAACATTCATGTTGTATAACTAACAATCAATGAACAATGCTTAATTGCTCTAGAGTTATGTGATTTACCTTTCAGATCAACACATTCTCTTAGAGAATCTTTTAATTTTCTCTGTGTACTCTCTCTAATGGTGGGATGTCAGAAAGAATATAATGATTATACGTGTGAATTAGGGACTATACTCACTTATATATATAATTTTTCCTGTTATCTTTAGGTATTCCAATTTCAACCCATCATAGAAATTGAAATTACCTTTAAGTATCTACAATTAAAGGTTCAAACTCGTATCACTTTTGATTGAACTTAACCTTATATGACAGTTCGCAATACATAATTATTCGCATATAAGTCTAATGTTGGATTAAGGATCCAACATATAATTTTTGTTTTTCTAGAGCTACTTAATTATCATTTATCGATAACTAAATCAAATCCGTATTTTACAAAAATATGAACGTTCACACTTAAAAATGAGTGTTGGTTTAGGCCACGTTTGGGATTAAGGTTGGGTAATTATAGCTTTTAACGTGTTTAATAAATACTAGCTACTATAATTGGAAGATAAATTGATTTAATTTTACACTTTTTGATGAAAAATTTATTATATCTCTACTATTTTTGTCAAAATTATTATTTAAAAATTATATTTATTATATACTATTAATTTTTATTTTAGAATTATAATTTTTTATGCACTAGGTATAACTTGAAAAATACAATACATCAATGCTAATTAGGGCCTTAATTGGATTAACGCTTCTGTACTTGTTATTATGATCAATGCATTTTTGGACCGTCTAGTGGAGTGGTTGAACTAAAGTTTACGTGGTGCATTGATATACGTGAAGGAAAAGATAGAGACCAAACTTTGAAAATATAGAGACCAAACTTTTTCAACGAAAACAATCTTTTGATGAAAAGAGAACGATTATATTGTGGGTCCGCCTAAGTTATGTTTAATGTAACTTATGGTTATACCATAAAATTTTGTACAGCCTCTTATACTTTATGTTATTTATAATTTATTCATAAATATTATAAAACTTTTTGAATTGTAAAATTCTGTTTAACTCCATACACTCAATTTTATTTTATTGAAATCTTAGAGTATGAATTCGCTCCCTATAATTTTAAATTCCCAAAATAACCTTCATTTAATTAAAAATAATAATAATTATTAAATAAATAATAATTATTATTATTTAATTATAATCATAAATATAATTATATTTTAAAAAATATAATCATCTATTTAAAAATTAATGATTTGACATATTCACATTATGCGATTAATTTGTTTAAAGTTCTCTAATAATGCACCACTTTCTCCAATGACTTCCATTAATTGCAATTAATTTTCTCTTGATCACAAAACTTTTCGTACTTTTTTTGCTTGGAAATGTTTAGACAACACCAAAAGTGGCAATGGAAATTGATGTGAGCTTCATTCACAAAAATGTCGGTACTGTTGCATATCAATTAAAAAGCAAGTCATTGGGGAGTTACTATAAGTACACCCACTGAAACTCTTAGCATCATGGGGCTTTTTTTGCAACCGTTAATTGGCTCCATAAATTCCATTATATAAAAGAAACAGTAGGGATTTGTGACTCTAATTGCTCCCTCAAATTCGTTTCCTTATGATTTGTAATTCACAAAAAGAATGTAATAAATAAATAAATGATAAATAAATAAATGTTTAACTCGCATATACATATAAATAATGTGAATACGTCAAATTGTTTAAAGTTCTCCATCAAATTTCTCTTTATATTGTTAAAAAATATAATCATCTATTTAAAAAATAAAATTATATTTATGATTATAATAAAATAATAATTACATTTTTTAATTAAATGAAGGTTATTTTAGAAATTTAAAATTATAGGGGGGCAAATTCGTACTCTAGGGTTTTAATAAAATAAAATTGAGTGTAAGGAGTTAAATGAAATTTTACAATCCAAAAAAATTTATAATATTCATGAAAAAATTATAAATAACATGGAGTATAGGGGCTGGACAAAATTTTACAGCCAAGCCGTAAGTTACATTAAAGCGGACCCTTATATTTTAAAGAATAATGCTACACATCCCAAATTTTTTATTTTGAAAAATTATCTCAAATAATGTGTCATTTATCAATTGATTGGTGAGATAACATAATTAAAACGAACATTCAAGTAACGACAATTTGACAGTCAATATATTAAATGAGCAGTTTGCCAATTTGGAATTTTAAATGGTATTATTAAGAATTATCAATGCCGGGGTTAGATACGACACTACAAATTTTTGACACGTGCTATGACGTTTTGGAAGTAGGAAATTTTGCCTTCATTTTGCATGACATTTGGTTTTCTGAATTGAGTTGATTCTCATAAGAGAATAATTATTACAAACTATGAAGACGGGAAGCATTACCGATAGAAATTTGCTGCTAGAAGTAGAGCTCAAGTGCATAGTAACATTAAAGATCATTTTTGAACGAGAACTCAACAGCAGAAGATGAGAAAGAAGTAGAAATGATGTCAAAATTTCTTTGAACCCATTTTTGAACTTGGCAATTTCCCAGTGACTAAATTAATAATTAAATGTAAAATACAAGAACAAGAAGCATCGGTAATACAACATCTTTCAAAATTGTACAGCATTGACTATTCCACCCTCAGGATTTTTCAAAATAGTACATTGTCGACTATTCCACGCTAAAGACCTATGAATACATCTCTACATTATATATTCCTCAGACAATGACATAATTCATTCTATCAACTATTTTAGTACTGATAAGGTAGGTATGTGACAACGCGTTGGTAAGATCTCAAATAGAAAGCTCTGTCGTAGGACTCACAACTCTCTGTTTGAGATGAGCGAGACTGCATGCACAGATGCACTTGATCAAGATCTTCGAAATCAAATAGGCCGGCTACACAAACAAATAGTACGTTTAATTTTCATTTGATAAGAACTTATTTAATATTAAAGTGCTACGATATAAAATCTACATCTGTTGTGAAAAAGTCTCGCCTGAAAAGTAAAAGTTAGCTATATTTTATAAACATGATTTTAAATAATACCTTTAA
Source organism: Citrus australasica (assembly GCA_029618585.1). Taxonomy (NCBI): domain Eukaryota; kingdom Viridiplantae; phylum Streptophyta; class Magnoliopsida; order Sapindales; family Rutaceae; genus Citrus; species Citrus australasica. Next base: position 10,865,109 of record JARCIV010000009.1, on the reverse strand, counting down.
CAAAGTAAATGAGACTATCACAAGATAGAACATTCAAATCCAATCGTCAGGTATATCTCCCCAAGGTATAAAACGCTGTGCTAGGCCCACAGGAATGTAACATTTTTTCCCACTCTCTTTCTCCAACACAAGCCTCTGTTAAAGAAGAATGACGCGATATTGTTAGCTATCTTTTTTATGCAGTCGAAGTAGGTGCAAGGCATATAATGATACGTATATACAAATTAAGATTAAATCACCTTTGATGAATAACTGTAAGGTTAATTTTGGATTAACTCCTCCAGTTAAATAAAAATTTTTAAAATATCCTCGAGATTATGATTTTTTATGATGTTATTTGAATTTTTACGGTATTGATAATGAGTTCATTATAAATCCTTGAATTTAAATGTTTTAATCTTTATTATTGATTTAATTTTATAAATTGTAACTAATTACTTAATAATTAATAGATGATATTCAAGTTCATAGATATACTTTTATTTTTATAATGTGACAAATATTTTATAAATCATCAATAAAATCAAAAAAATTGAAAATACAAATATATAAATTAATTTAAATGTGTAAATAACAAATATGGATTATTCAATCTTCAACAACACATGATAAGACATATCATTTCTTTCATTTATAATTGGAACAATATAATTTTGAATTCTAATTTTTATTCGTTGGCTAAGATTGGTTTGAATTAACTGTTGCTATATTTATTAATCTAATAAGTTTTTGTTGACAAAGATATAATAATGAGAGGATAAACAAAGATTAAGTTACGTTAATATTACGATCCATATATTTTTAAAGAAAAATATAAAAGTTTCAATAGACTATTCTAGTTTCCTTTTATTATTTAATCTTTAAAAATATGCTTAACAGATTGATAACTATCAAGTTAAATTCTAAATAATTAAAATTAAAATATTCTCTTTACTAACTTTTTATTTTGTGAATAATTGATTAAATCTAATGGTACATATTTATACCGCCACTACTGCTGTAATTTTTATAGTAGCATCATAGAATAACCCTCCAAACTATCATAAATCTTGATTTACTGTTATTTTTTCTCAAACAATAGAAGGGAAAAATAGGGACATGTTGATAAAATTTTTTGTTTTCTTAACAAAAATTAGAAAAAAGTAAGATTTATAGTAATTTGAAAATATTTTGAAGATTGTCATTTTATGTGAGATAATCCAATATTACCCCTCTTTAACTCTAAGAAATAAATCTTCTAAGTTTTGACTTACCAAAGTACCACCGTTGATGATGATGGGGTTGTGACAAAGATGAAAATAAAGATCCTTCTTAGAAGAGAAAGAAGTGATCAAAGATGAATCAGAGACCGAACTGGAAATGATCTCTTTGTAATCGGAAGGCAGAAACTTCTCCCACACAGAATCAGAATCCGCAGCTGATTTGAAGACACGACATGCCACTGATAATCTGCAAGCATCGCGAGGAGTTGTAAGAGATATGATATGGGACATGCACTCTGCCGGTAGAGTATCGGTGATATCCATTTTGCTTGTCTCTCCTAATGCCTACAATTAACTCGCAGCACCTAATAATTCTAATGCTGATGATAGTAATGCCTTGCCTTTATATGCAAGATTGCTTCTTCAAATTGTTTAAGTAAAAAATGGACCTAATCTTAAATTGATTTTTAAATGCCTCCAAATTGGACCAATAGCCGTAGACAAAAATTTGAACATGGGTTGCAGATAAAAAAAAAATAGAAATTTATTTATTGCATTGAATTCGAGCCTTAAATGTCCAAATCTTATCTAAGTAATGTATAATATACCTTTTTTTTGGGTAAATCTTACTTAATATTATATGAGAAATTTTTAAATATATTAAAGGTAATATAATTAACTAATACATGTATAATAGTGTAATTAAAAATTAATATAACTTTCATTTACATAATTAATTTTTTAAATAACTATATATATATATATAATTATCATTATATTATTTATTTATAATTTAACTAAGATAATACTTCTCTTATATTCTAAAATTTTTCATAATATATAAAACAAAACGTTTAGTGAATTATTCATGAAATGAGGGATTGAAACGTGATTCATGGAAAAGGGTCTTTGTCTGGTGGTGGTGCATTAGCCTATGACTTGGGGTCAGCGTAAGCCGCCTAGGTCCTAGGCCTTGGCCCCGGTTGTTGGAACAAACGTGCAGCAAAATAGTGCTCCACGTCAACCAAGTCAAAATTTATAGGTCTTATCTAAATAATAATAATAATCGCATGGATAGGGACAGCGGAAATATTTGGAAAGAATACAAAGGATAATTTTATGGTGCTCAGTTACTTATTCGAAACAGAGATGAAAATAATTTTTTTTTACTAATACCTTATTTTGGGAAGTAGCAGGGATGAGGTGGAATTTTAATTCCCTCTTTTTTTAATTTTAATTTTTTAGAATTATTAGTAAATAAATAATAAAATTTAAATTATAAATTATTAAATATTATTGTAAATAATCAATATCAAAATATTTATACAAATAATATAAATATTAGTTAATATAAAGTCTTTGATATAATTTAGACTTAACCACAGTTTAAAGCCCATAACCCCACAAGCACACAATTTAGAAATCAAATCTTGAGTGTCTCACGAATCATTTTGAAATTATTCATGTCGCAATCAGCACTTAACTCGTCCTCATCTTATTATAACCTAGTAGCACGTTGAGTGCTCCTCTCATATATTTAACTATCTATATCCATTTTATTTATTTCATGATTGATATAAAAAAATTCTTTTTCTTTTTGTCGTAGGATTATAAAGATCAATAAAGATAATTATCCTAATGATTTTTATTTTGTAGTGTGACTTCTGTAATGAACTAATGTTAATTTAAGACATATTACCAAATTTTATTTTAAAATTTATTTTAATATAATTAAAGCAAGTTAAAAAAAAAGTCCATTATTCAGACATCAAAGACCTTCGGAGATCCTTGTTATTATTCAAGAATCCATATCCCTTCCTCTTAAGTAATTCTATCTGGAACAGGGAGGAGATGTGATATATATGCAAACTATCAAAGATAGTATGAAGATATCGGTTCCCTCCCCTTCCCTTCTCATTGTCATCTCTACTCATGAAAGGTGGTTGCAAAAAATTCATATCAATGCTTTAACTTTGTTAAAAATCGCCACAATGTCGAATGAAAAACAAGAAAATTCAAAATGGCATGCAACGTGTGTTTGCTTACTTTAGAAAGGAGATGGGGAGTGGGGATTGCAAATGCACCGGCTCAGATCGGGTTTTACCATGCCAACGCCTAGGTTTTCAAGAAAGTCTTGGCCCTTGGATGCCCAGGCCTAACTTGGGAAGGTTGGGCTAGATTTTTCAATCATTTTTATACATGAATATTTTAAATTTATTTATAACTGAAGTAGTGATATTTGACCTCCTTAATATTTTTTATTCTCAAAATTATCATTGTTAGAAAATAAATATTTTTTTCTCTTCAAGCTCTCAATAGATTAACTTCTCATCTCTTTCATCTTTCTTTAACTGATTCACCGTTTGAATCAAATATTATCTTTTAATCATATCCCAAATTGAAATTAAATAAAATTTTAGGTTTATCGTAAAAAATAAAATCAATATCATTAATAACACCAAAATCCATCACTTATTCATCAAATTTAACAAAACCCAATATTAAAATTCATTATATGCCGGTGGAAGTGATCCATTAATGGACTAATGATGAAGAAGATAAATGGTAGTGATGATGAACATGTTGTTGATAAAGGTATGTGGTGGTTGTGATGGTTATGTCATAGAGAAGGGGTGGGGCCGACAGAGGGAGTATAAAATAAAAAAAAATTGTAAATAAAAAAAATTCTAAAAAGTAATAAAATAAATTAAAAGTGCGTTAAGAATTGAAGTTGGACAACTGGAACTTAAAAGTTACAACTGTAAAGTGTTTAGTAAACACTAACTATTATATCTTAAAAGTTATATTGATATAATTTTTAAATCACTTGTATAATGGAGGATCTATTATATCTTTAATAATTTTATCAAAATTATTATTTAAAATTTATATTTACTATACATTATTAACTTTTATTTCATAATTACTTTTTTTTATAACAGCTGCAGTTTAAAAATTATAGCACCTCAATCCCAAAAACACCCTAAAAAAATTAAAATTTTAGAAGTTAAATACCATTAACCTAATAACTATTACTAATTTTTATTGAGTTGTGGGCCAAATTAATTTTCACATGGCTTCCACAGTAATCGGTGTCATCATAATTTTTTTTTAATTAGAAATTAAGAATTTGGATTGATCTTGTATTTATAAATATCTATATCTAGCATACTATTAGAAAGCTAATTGTATTAGTGTCACAACTTTGGTATTTAAAGCAGCACAATTTTTCTGCCAAATAATTCAATAATTCAATCTAGCAGTCAGCCATTTTTGGGCGCAAGCTTAATTCCTTGTATAATGAGGCCAGATTTGGTGAAGTTATCAAAATCAAATAGAATGCACGGGTCCAACTATCTTGCAACAGTTGCAAGGTGCCCCAAATTTTGCCCTTTTCCGATGCAGTTGACAAATCTAGTGGTTAAACTGTTCAATGGCTGCAATCCCTAATGTTTATTATAAAATCATTAAAAGCAAAGAGTTTTTAAATATTTACTTATATAACTCATGTTGTTTTAAATTTTTAAAATTTGATCCATTGACCTAATTTGATCATAAAAATGAGTGACAGTGTAAGGATAACAATCTAATATTACATAAAAAAATTTTAAACACATGAAAAATCGATAAATATAAATAATATTTTATTTATTATATAATATTTTATTTATTATATAATATATATTTAATATAGAATAAATAAATCGAATATGTATTAAAAATGACTTATTAACCTTTCAATACTTCAAAAAATTATAAAATGAAAACGGTAAAAAATTGAAAATAGGAAACATGTAAGAAATAGGTTGTGACACTTTATTATTTTAATATTACAAAATTTTACTTTTTTACTAAGTTTCTGTTTTTAGTGTTAGTTGATGTGTTAGTTCATTTATACATACAATATGTTAGTTTACTTGTAAAAAACCAATATTAGTTTGAAATTTAAGGGAGCCATTTTAATGTTTTAAATTTTAAAATGTAGCTTAACAAAATTATAAAAAGATAAACAAAGAATAATATAAAAGGAAGTTAGTTTATTTATTATTTTTTTAAGAATATTTCAAAAACTTTGAGTTTTATGTTTCTTGGGAATTATCTTTTTTTTAATAGATATTTGAACTTGTGAATCTTATTGTAATTATAATTTACTATTTATTCCTGATTTATAAATAAGTAAACAGTAAATTTATTAGTTTTTAAATGATCTTTTAAATATAGGATGCTTGCTTAATTTTTATTGTAATAACCTAAACCTTTTAACGATGGCTAATCAACCATCGCAAAAGATCCTGCAAAGATTATCGTTACTTTCTCTATAACCCTCTTGGCCATCATGACTCAAAGAATTAAGAGTTTGTTTAGCACACTGTATTGTATTAATTAACGTAGGTGTATTATATTATGTTATATTGCATTAGATGTCTATTATAACTATATTGTACAATATTTGGTATTACATTGTACTATATTAATTTTATATTAATATTAAACTAACATTATTTAAATTTATTATTAATTATATTAAATTATTATTATATGAATATAATATGATATAATAAAATAATATTATAATATAATTTATTTTTATATTTTTATTATAATAAAATATATATTTAATGCTCAATTAAGGCAGAATAATAATGAGAATTATATTTATTAAAATAACAAAATTAATAAAGTTTAATAATGATGACGATGATGACATTTATATTAATATAATAACTAAAATAATAAAATTAATAAATTTTAATAATAATATTATCAATAAAATTAATAATAACAATAATTAAAATAATAAAGCTAATATATTCTAATATATTATTAATGAAAATAATGTTAGCCTAAAGGGCTACACATAATGTAATTTTGATGATAACAAACATGTGTCTTACGTGATTTGATAAATATTATATTTCGCATTTTAACTAGTTCTTGAAGGATAATATTTATGATGAAGTGAATCACGTGAAATTAAGTTTAAGACACTCAATGGAGTACGGCGAAATAAAGAATAAAGTTAAGAGCTCAACAGTCAAATTATTGAGAAAAATTCTTGTAAAACCGGTATGATTTAATTTATGCATGATTTAGCATTTGAGAAGCTCAAGAGTTTATTTAAATATTTACTTTTCATAAACAAAAAAGTTTTATATTTATAAGATAAAGTATTTAGTGAATTTGAGTAATTTGGACTAAAATAAAAAGTTTTACAATTTTTTATTTTAATAAGTATTGTTTTGAATTCGGAGTTGGACTTATATACAAATATTTATAATATTTTAGGCCATACTATAATTTATAAAAGTTTGAGAATCCTAATGTAATCCAAACATTTGAAATCCAAAATTGGACAGTGAGTGAGCGACTAACCACTTGAGGCTAGCGGCTAGCCGCATGCGGAAAGTCTCATATTTTTAAATTTTGTACTAAAGTGAATGGTTTTGAGAACTTTGAAAAATTAGGGTATTATGCTAAATTTTGAAAAAGACATCTTTGAAAAATATTTTTCAAATTAGTGTCATATCATAATTTAGTAAAGTCTTAGGAATGGAAAGTATTATTTGGAAATTCTAAAACTGGACCTTTTGGTAAAATTTTATGACATTTTGGGACATAGAGTAATTATAAAAAGTTTTGGGCAAAAATATAATTTGATGAACAATATTACTGTAGGAAATTCAAATTTAACAGTGACCTCACTATTCTGGGCGGCTAGCCGGATAAATCAAGCGGCTAACCGCTTGATTGCGGGAATTCGCCTATAACGGCTAGTTTTCGGGCTTTAATTATAAAAATTCAATTCCAACTTCATTTTAGAGACTAATGCAAGCATAAACAAGATCGTATAATATATACTGAGTTTCCATTTCGCAAATCATCATTTATTGAATCGTCATTGAGCTATAATTTCTTTATCCACTCTTAAAGAGAATTTCATTGTTGTAACTTTCATTTATCATCAAATTGTGAGTGTACAAGTGTGAGAAACACTTGAGGTGAAGAGATTAGGGAGATAATCTCTTGATTGTAAAGGTCCATTGACACTTTGAAAGTCAATTGTAAACATTTGAAATCTTGAGAGGCTTGAATAGTGAAATCCTCAAGGTAGGTGAGCTTGGAGACATGGACATAGGTGAAGATTGTCGGACCACGTAAAAATCTTTGTGTTTGTTTTCTCTTCCCTTACTATTTTAATGTTGTACTTGATTGAATTTATTGTTTTCGTTTTCATTAAAACATTAGATTGAATTGTTGTGTGGTTCGCTTAGTATAAATTTTAAAATTTCAATTCATCTCCCTCTTGGATTGCATAACTAATAATAATATAAATATTAAATAATAACGACGTTAGTGATATTAATAATTAAAATAATGAATATAATAAAATTTAACAACAATATTATTAATATAATAATACAATAATAATAATAACAACAATTAAAATTCTTTTCAAATGCCATTTTATCAAAAAAAAGATTTATATATAAAAATTTATAACTTCTAGTGCCTATTTATATTTTTTTCATAAAAAATAAGATAATGTGTTGTAATTAAACGAAAAAGACAAAAGTTAGTGGTATGTTGCAGCCGTGGCAACATAGTTTTATCTAGAATAGGTACACACCAAGATGGCATCATCTCAATTTTCACTGAAGAACTCACCCATTCACCCATGTCCCTTGAGGAATTAAGATTCAGTCCTAAATTTATTTATTTTAAGTAAATAATCAATGATTAGGATTTATTTTGTGTTTTTTTTTTAATTTCTTTTGCTTAACAGCCATTAATTTGGCGCTCAACAAAAACTAAATTCAGCACTGAATCCTTATATTGTCTTGAGATTTAGCCATTTTTTTTGGGCCTTTTTTTATTATCGATTCCTTCAAAATAGAAGCTGAAGTCCATTGGTCTTCTTTGAAATCCATATTTGAGCTCAACAAATTTGAAAACAAGGTAAGCACTAAGTAACATAGTTGGTTCGAAGTGACAAAATTCTGGCTTTTATCCTTGCTTTGAGATCAAACAACCACAGATACTCCAGATTAAAATTATAGTACAAGTGGTATTCAAGCTCTTATTTTTACAACTTTAGCTATGGTTTATATAGGTAAATCTATGGAGGGACATTTTTGACTCGTTTTTGAAATACTCTTTTTTTATATCTTAGAATAAAGGCAATGTATGCTTAACTCAAGATAAATCTATTTAGGAAAAATATGTGTCCAAACATAAATCTACACAATCAAGAGTCGTAGAAGAAAATTATGATATTGGGGAATTGTAGGAAAGAGATCTAAAGGGTATTTTTCCTGAAATTCCTCTTTAGCCTTATTATATCATCGCCCCCTCCCCGCGAATTACTATTCTTTTTATATTGTTTTGTTCATTTTTGTTTATTCAATTTGAATAGCAAATACCGAGAGTGATAATTAGAATAAAAATTCTTATAGTATCACGACAGGTGATTAAAAAAGAAAAAGAAGAAAAGAAAGATGCTTTATAAAATTATTCCCCTTTTAGTTGATTTTAATCAATTCTTTAATTCAATAATTGACTAAAAAAGAATATTAATATAATAAATTGCATGGTTGTACCTCAATCAAATACTGATATTTAGTTCTATGCAATAATTCACCCCAATGAATTCCTCTATTTTACTTTATTACCTTAAGTAAAAGCCAATTATCCATGATCGATTGATTCATTCCAACTCATTGATTAAATCAAGTAGAAACATCAGAAAAAAAGGAGCTTCATCTTTACAAACAAGATATATAGCCTTATTGTTTTGAATAGCTTTTCACCCAAAAAAATAGTTATCCTTTTCCCTAGACTCAATAAGCACCTCATACTAGCTCTCCCTGCATATTTTGAAACACCCAAGTAGTCACACGTATGAAGGATAAGAATATATCTAACATGACAATAAGGAACACTAATAAAATAACACAGATGGCACAGCAGCCGGGGTACTTCTTATAAAATACTCAGGTTGTATTTTTTATCATAACAAACAACACACACCATAAGGGCTGAGGTTTATTCCACCTCCAGCCACCATTACTAAGTGTTTAGCCACCATTACTAAGTGCTTGCAAGCTCTCTAACCTAAGATAACCCAACTTTGACTTGAGCATCAGAGTGTAGTCACCGGCCACCCTCGACTCCACCTCTAAACTCTTTCTCGTTGTTTTGTAGGTCTAAGGCAATTTGGCAAGCTTTCTGAGTCTGGATTAAAACCTCTCACCCTATCTAGTATCCCCCCACTCTTCCATCACTCTTTAAAAACTAAAACAACCCCTACATCCCAAACAAACGAGGCACCCTACGTCCCAATAAAAATAAGTTCATTATTCTTAATTTGGTTTTGTTGTTTTCACTCACACACCCAAAATCTACTAAAAGCAAATACTAACCCTTATCTTATAATATTACTCAAAGTTTTTCACCCTCATCTCCTTAGGATGATATTCCATATTTTTTAATGTAAAAATTACTAAAAGGCAAAATTTACTTAATTCTTTATACAAAACATATGTATAATTATTGCATTATAAGTATCTACATTTTTCCCCTTCTCTTTTTAAAATCTTTTGACAACTCTTGATTTTAGGAACTACTTGTCCGGTACATGTAAACATTAACAGTACGAAAGTGGCCTCAGAGTGTAAAAAGTCAATAATAATTTCCAAAAGAGATTTAGTTAATAATGTACCCGACAAAGAAATTAAGAGATTATAGTGATAAGAAATTACATGATTAAAAAAAATTAAGAATCATATGTATTTAATAAATAAAATTTAAAAAATTAGTTTAGTATGAATTTTATGGGATGATGGTTAATTTTTAATATGTCGGGCTGTATTTATAAATTAAACTGAGGATATTTTAGAAATAAAATTCAAAAGAAGTGTAATAAGAATCTTAAAAGGCTGTTCAAAAGATCCACTGCATTGGGTCAAGCCCACTTAGACTTCTCTTACAAATTTCAGTAAACTCGGATTTGTTTTCTCTTTTAATTATTGAGAATATTGTCAAGTCTTTTCTCAATCCTTATGGCCGGTATTTATCGATCGACATTATTGGAGATTTGATTTTAGATCTAAATCTTCGTCGTTTAATCTTTGAACTGTATTTCTCCTTTTGGATTTTGTAACTATTTTTAGTTTTATTCAACTTTTGGCACATAATTTTATTTGTAATCATATGTCACTAATTGCCATATCTTTAGATTAGATCAATAATCTCTTCCTGGTTTCAAATAATTACTACGTAGCTTTCTTAGTAGCTTTATGCTGATTTCTACTTTAACCCGAATTCTGGAACTATATATTTTGGTACTTACAGTACCGATGATTTATTTTCCGGCCTTATATTATACTTCATAGTTTCGTAGGTAATCGTGTTGAAGCTAAAGTATTTAATGATGAGTTGCAAAAATGATCCAATTCAATCGATCTTAAACCGTAACGTTATATGCAATAACAAGCACCAAAAACATAATTATGTAATTCCATCGATCTTGAACATCAGTAACACATTTGCCTAAATCAAGTTTAATTCACCATAAAAATAAAATGAAACACAACCACAAGAACAAAATTAAATCAGATACTAATTCTACTTATTCTAATTGAAGGGCTAAGTAATTAACTCCCGACAAGACCTTGAGATTATTATTAATTGGGTTAATTTCTGCGTACCTCCTTCGTGAAGTAACAATCTTCAAATTGTCATCATCTTACTTTAAAAACATCAAATTACCCCTAATAATCATTAACTTGAACAATTGACCACTGTTAATTGATTAAAGCACAAAAATATCCTTTTTTAATAGTTTTATTTACTAACAATTTTAACCCTAAAAGAATACTATTTAAATTAATAAAATAACAAAATAAAAGTACAGTTTTGGTTCCGATGGCTGTGATTTGGTTCCCATGACTGCCGCAGCCAAGGATTTGGGTGAACAGCCATGGAATTTGGTTCTTATGGCTGCACATGACCATGGGGTTTCGCTGCCATGGCCGTGAATGGCCATGATATTGGTTGCCTTGGCCGCGTTAGGTTCCCATGGCTACGGGTGGGGGCAAGGGTTTGAGTGCCAATCATTAAATTGCGTGAATTCATGATTGATGGCAACTGTGTGAGTTTAGTTCTTGTGAATTCCATGTCTTGAAATAATGTCTTTATCTTATATGGCCAAGTAAGATGCCTCAAACAAACTCAATGTACCTCGTGTATATTTTGACATAGATTCCTTCAGCTTCCCATCCTTGTCAATAAATTACTTGAAAATATCTATTAACCAAACAAGAAGTTTCATTAAATTGAAGTCAGACCTTACAAGGGCACGATTACATTGTCATTCACTTAAAAATGTAATACCAAAACTCTATTGGACGAAAGGCAAGGTAATTTTGTTGGGTTGATTGATTAATTTACCAGTGCAAGTTTGTAAGCCATTATGTTACAACAACCTAAAACGAAGTGCATTTTTTAAAAAAATTTCTTTACCGATTGCATCCGATTCGAAAAACGTTTCAAGTTGTTCTATATTTCATCTTCAAATCGTCTTTTTTAGTGTGTGCCAATTTGTAAGTATATTATTTCGATGAATTTGGATATCATGCTAGCGCGGTGGTAGCCTTGGCCGCATGCGGCCATGAATTTAGTTGCCATGGCCGCATGCGGCCAAGGGTTTCGTATCTATGGGTACAAAATGATTTTTTTTTTAAATATTTGTATGTGTACTATAAATATTTAAAATTAACCTTATTAATTGCATCATGCCTTGTGATGGTTGCTGCTTCAAAGGCATGGAACAATGCATCAATGTCATCATTATTCTCCAATCCAAGCTACAAATTAAGCAGAAACATTAATTTAGATCACATTATTGCTTTCGTTTTCCCAAAATGCTATCTTTTTCCGAAAATGAATTAATTAATTAAGTCTAAATTAGGGAAATAATCAGTACTTGGTCTGGGTTTTTAGAATTATCAAAGCATTCCCCATCGATCACAAAAGGGAAAGACTCATTACATTTTTTTTTTGTCACAATAAATAGTCAAGAGCTTCTTTCATTGGTGTGTCAAGTCCGAAGTTGAAATATGCCTAATCTTCATCCTACAATCAAAACGAATTAATTAACACGATTAATGATTATTTACTTTGTTTTTTTTAAATATAATTAGTCAATTTGGCTAATTAATTAGCCATGATCTAAACTCCAAAACCAAAAGCCATACCCCCTTAAGCTATAAAATTAATGATGTTCATTATACAACTTAATCTCTAATATTTTTCAGTTGGTGGAGGAAAAATAGAGATCTGGTTCGTACATTACTTTGCATATATAATTATATTATTAATAAAGAAATATTGAATAATATTTTCTTGTACATTTGTAGACATGAATATAAAATAATTTTTATTGTATATATATAATAATTAATAACTACAATAAATATTTTAATTTTAATTTTATTTTGTTATCTCAATATAATTGGCTATAATAATAAGGACTAAACTGTTACAAGGTACCACTGATTTTTGTCTTTTGTGATGTTAAATTTCATTTAACCCCTTATTTTCCTTTTTATTTACAGTTATTTTTACGTTTATGTGTTTTGGCTAGTATTTTTTACAATGTAATTTTATTTTATTTAATATTATTTACTTTTGTATTTACATTTATTTATAAGTTTATGTGCTTTGGCTGGTGACCTTCTAAAATGCAATTTTAATATTACTTAGCTTTTTAAAAGAATAAATATAACAATAAGCGTATGACTAAATAATATAAAATAAAATAAATAATATTAAAAATAATATTTATTTTTAAGACTCATATTCATTATTTTATTTTATTTTATACTATTAAGTTTTTAAAAGAATAAATATAATAATAAGCCTATGATTACATAATCTTAAATAAAATAAAATAAATAATATTAATTTTTAGACTCATTATTGATTGTTTTGTTCTATTTAACATTGTTTGGTTTTATGAAAGAATAAATATAATAATAAGTCTATGATTATATAATATTAAATAAAATAAAACAAATAATATTAAATAATTATTATTTTTAATGATATAATAATATAAAAATTTATCCTTTTAAATAAAATAAATAATATTGATTAAAAGTGATAGTTTTTTAACACTCAATACTGATTATTTTATTTTATTTTATATATTTAATTTTTCAAAGAATAAATATAATAATAAGCATGACTAAATAATATAAAATAAAACAAAAATGAAAATTATTAAAAATAAATTTATTTTAAAGGTTCATACTGATTATTTTATTTTATTTAATATTATTTAATTTTTTGAAAGAATAAATATAGTAATAAGCCTATGACTAAATAATATTAAATCAAATGAAAATAAAAAAATATTTATTTTTAAAATATAAGTAACATTAAAAATTTATTCTTTTAAATAAAATAGATAATATTAAAAGTAAATTTTTTTTTGAGACTCACTACTAAATATATAATATAATTTTGAAACAATTTGAACTTATGTACTAAAAATTTTAACTCATTAACTTTTTTGAGTTTTTAATAAATATCAGGGAGTATAATGTTAATATTCAAATAGACAAATCTCCACCATTGATATCATCTTTTCATTAAATCCAATGATTAAGGGCTGAAATCACAAAAAAAAAAATGGTGGTACCTTGCAACTGTTGCAAGGTAGGTGGACCTTAATAATAATCTCTTTATATTTAATAATTTTATTTCCTAATTAATGAGCTTAATTTTAGATTTTTTTAATATATATATAAGGATATACATGAAAATTCTATTCAGTATAAAACTGATTCTCAAAATCAAATTTTAAAAAAATTCTCCCTCATACTTTTCAAAATCAGATATAGGATAAATGATTTTGCCAAATGTAATTTCTAAAAAGTTTACCAAATAGCAAAATTAGTTTTTAACTTTTTAAAATCACTTATAACCTTTCAAAAGCAATTTCTTAAAAAAGAACAAATCAAGTGTGTTTGAACTGTGACGAGCTTTAGTTTTGGGTCACAAATATATTAAAGCAAATTAAAGACCAAGAAATAAAGAAAGAAGAGTTTGGATCGGTGGGTTGGTAGATGAAGTTAAATAAAAGCTATATATCCTCTAAAATGGCATAAACTTGTCGTTGAATTTGCAAAATTAATTGTAAGTGGCTTTCTATTTAGGAAGCATTGTGATCACAATCACTTCTTTTTATTTTTTTTTGAAACCGAATTATAACCTTCATAAAAACTAAACTTGCAGAATACACAATACATTTGCTGGGAACAAATCCACCAAGATTGCAGGCTTCACAAATTCCAGAGCAAGCTTTGCTAAACGATGAGCCTTAGTATTACAAGTTCTAAGAGTAAACTTAACTTTGCACTCAATGCAATCTTTACTAAGCTCTTGAATCTCAGATATAACCCAGCAAATGGGAGTTCTACTGTCCTTCTTCTTGTTCACTAAATCAGCTACCCTTTGGGAATCCGTTTCTATGATTACTGATAAATTACCTGTCTATTTTGCCACTTGAATTCCCCAATCAATGGCTTTTGCTTCAGCTTGCTGAACATCCCCAAAAAATTGAACCGTCTTCACTGCAGCTGCTACATAGCTTCCATTACAGTGTCTCACCACAACGCCTAGACCAGCAGCCTGCTCTCCAACATTAGTTGCTGCATCCACATTTATATTTACAAAGCCTTTCGGTGGAGGACACCAGTGTAGCTGATTTGAATCTTCTTTAGTCACAAAATGATTTGAACTTGGAATCTTAAACCTTCTATAAGACTCTATGATGACTTCTGCCTTAGCTAGAGCATCCAAAGGATCCACCTGCTTTGATTCAAAAATGCATAAATTTCTGGCATGCCAGGCAGCTCAACAAATTGCAATTAATAGCTCCATCTTTGCTCTTTTTAAGCTCTCAACCATCTCTTGCATCACATACATCATTGGTTGCTCCACCAGGTTTAGAAATTTTCCAGCAAAAGGAACCTATTTCCAGACTTTCCTGACCACTTTGCATTTGAACAGAACATGGACAATACTTTCAGCTTGTCTTTTGTTGTGCGCGGAATGCGAAATCAAGCGCACCGAATAATTACAGAAAAATAAAGGACACAAAATTTACGTGGTTCGGCAATATGCCTACGTCCACGGGAGCAAGAGAAAAATAATTGTATTATTAACAATTATTTGAGTACAAATTTGAGTAAAGAAATCTCACTTCCCAGAACCCAAATACACCCAGTACTCTCACACACACTCTCCAATTGCTCACTCTCAAAAGCTTAGAAACTTATAAACTTCACAAATTTGGGATGATTTCAAATGAATGAAATCCTTAGCTATTTATAGAAAAAATGAATTACTATGCTAAGAATAAAATAATTAAAAATATAATTTTTAATTATTATTATTTTCAAATTCATCCCCTATTCCCCATTCTTTCTTTTCGGCTCAACAAATTGTTTTCAACTTCAAAATTGGCCGGTGCCAACTTTGGCCAATTTCAACACGTTTTGTATTTTCTCCAAAGCTTGCATGCTGGCTTTGACTTTTCAACATCTTTTACACACTTGGAAAATGGTGTCGTGAATAATCTTCTTTTGCCACAAATTATCTGCTGTAGGAAGCACATTTTTGACAGCTCTCCACATAAAATTCCTCACCTTAGTTGGTAACATGAGGGACCATAAATTTTTCCACACCTCTAATGATGTTTGTGAACTGCTAGGAGGAGATGGAAATATGATCTTTTGGGTTATCTAGTATCCACTTTTAACAGAGTAATTTCCATGCTTGTCATAGTGCCAAAATAGTTGATCCTCTTTAGGCTCTTTTGGAAGGGGAATGTTTATGATCAAATCAGCATCTTCCTTGACAAAATGCTGATGAATCTTAGCCACGTCCCAGGTATTATCAGCTCAATAACATAGCTGTCATTTGGCAACGATGGGGTTGAGGTTGAAATTGGTCTGAAAGTTTCTTCCCTTGGAATCTAGTTATTGTGGTAAATCTGCACATTGTTTCCCCTGCCAATTCTCCATCTGTAGCCCTTATATATGACTTGTTTTTCCTATAAGATACTCCACCATATATAGGGATGGATTTGATCCCAGTTTTGCATGCAAGAAATCTGTGGTCCTAAAATATCTTGCTTGCAAAACTTTGGACACAAGTGAGGTGGGAAATTGTAAAATCCTCCAAGCTTGTTTTGCTATCAGCGCCTGATTAAAGGATACCAAGTCTCTGAACCCCATGCCTCCTCTTATTTTTGCCTTACACATTCTTTCCCACTTAGCCCAATGAATACATCTTTTGTTATCTTTGGATCCCCACCAGAACTTTGCGATAGCTTACTGCATATCATTACATAATCTGTTCGGGATTTTGAACACACTTATAGCATAGCAAGGAACCGCTTGAGCTATGGCCTTAATGAGAACTTCCTTCCCCTTGCTTGAGAAAAATTTATTCTGCTAATTGGAAATTTTGCTCAAGACCCTCAACTTAACATCATTGAAAAAGCTTATTTTGTTTCTGCCCACCATGGATGGCAACCCCAAGTATTTCTAATGTCTCGAAACAACATTGAGGTTAAAGATTGCTTTAATTGCTGTCATTTCCTCCATTTTTGTGTTCCTACTAAAAAACATAAATGACTTGTCTAAGTTAAAGAGTTGCCTTGATGCTTTAGTGTAGCAATCAATTTTTTTTTTCAAGTGTTGACATTCTAACACATCTGCTCTCATGAAGATCAAACTATCATCCGTAAAAAGTAAGTGTGATATGGTGGTGGTACTCCCAAATTTCAGGCCATGTATAATATTTTGTTCTTCAGCTTGAAGCAATAGGCTGGAAAACACCTCTGCACACATGATAAACAAATAAGGAGACAAATGACAGCTCTGCCTTAGCCCCTTTTGAGGAGTAATCAGTCCTTTAGGCATCCCCATTTATAATCACTGAGAAAGAGGTTGATGTAATGTACCTCATTATCAAATTAACCCAATTATGAGAGAAGCCTAGCTTTAGCATTGTTGCTTCCACAAAACTCCACTCCACCTTATCATAGGCTTTACTAATATCTAGTTTTAAAGCATCTAAACCATGTTTTTTCCCCTTCTTATGTCTAATTTTATGGAGGCATTCATACCCAATGATAATATTGTCGATTATTAACCTATTGGGAATGAAGACACTTTGTGTAGGGGATATGATTTTGTGAAGGATGAGCTTAAGCCTATTTGCTATAGTTTTGGCCATAATTCTATAGATGACATTACACAAGCTTATACGCCTAAAATAAGAGACTTTCTTAGGCTTCTCTATTTCAGGGATTAGAGCAATGTAGGTGTGATTTAGTGGAGCAAGGGTGCCTTTTTCATTAAGCACATTTAGACAAGTGGAGATGACACATCTGCTAACTAGCTTCCAGTGTTTCTAGAAAAAGACAGTCGGGAGACCATCAAGGCCGGGGGCTTTCGTAGGGCACATTTGTGCAAGGGCTACTACAATTTCATCTTCCATGAAGGGTTGGTCCAACTTTTTATTCATCTCCTTTGAGATTTTCGATTTTAATCCAACAAGAGTAGCATCCATGTGATCTTGGGAGGGCTTGGTGGTGGTGAACATTTTTGCAAAATAGGAGCAGAATTCATTTTCTACCTCCCTTTCATTGTTTCTCCAATTCCCATTTTCATTATTAATTCCCTAAATCTTATTCTTTTTTTTTTCTTGAAGAAGCGTTAGAGTGAAAGAATTTGGTATTCTTATCACCCGCTTTAAGCCAGTCAGCTCGAGATCCTTGTTTCCAGTAAATCTCTTCCTCCATCAGCATATTGTCAATTTTTTCTCAACTAGCTTTATCTCTTCACCATTCTCCTCCTAATTTGTGTTCTGTTTCAACCCTTCAAGCTTGGTTACCAAATTCTTCATCTTCTTTTTATTTCCTTCGAATTCGTTTCTGCTCCACCATTTTAATTGCATCATAGAATTTTTTGCTGCTCTGGAAAACGCCTGAACATGATTCCCCTTTTTCCAGTCAACATTTCTCAGCCACTCTTCTTCAATAATAGCTTGACAAGCCTCGTAGGGACTCCAAAAATCCTCATAATGAATTCTTCTAAAGCTTTTCCTTTTATAGCTCAATTCATTGTCTCTATCAACAACCTCCATTATGATTGAGCTATGATCTGAGGTCCACAACTCTAAATGAACAACCACCAGGTCATGAAAATGATCTTTCCAATTTGTACAACAAAGACATCTATTCAATCGCTCCTCTACATACCGATATGTATACCCTTATTCGACCAAGTATATATTCTCCCCGAAAATCCCATATCAACTAAACCACTCTCTTTCACAGCATCCCTGAAATCGTTTATCATTCTCACATTTCTATCATTACCCCCTCTTTTTTCTTTTAAGCGTAAATTTCATTAAAGTCGTCACAACATAACCAGGGAGAAGATGATAAACTTACCAAACGCCTCAACAATGACCAGGTATGCCTTTTCTGACTTGCTTCTGGACTGCCATATATCCCTGTGCATCTGAAATTCTTCCCGTTTTCAGTGCTTATTTCATCGTCTATGTGGTGACAACTGAAGAAAGCAATATTAACATCTATATCTGAATTCCAAAGCATTGCCAACCCTTCACCTAATCCACTTCTATTAACCGAAAAGCAACAATCAAACTTTAGCTTTATTCTAACTTTATTCATCTGCCCAGACAACATCTTCGTTTCACACAGGAAAATAATTTGTGGTTTGTGCTCTTGGAGAATTTTTCTCAATGCGAGTAACGTTCGAGGATTCCCCAAACTCCGAACATTCCAGCTAAGGATTTTCATGGCTGGCGGCGGGGCTGAATGCCAGCCTCCGCCAATAATTCTTTCATGCTTAGCTCCACAATCTCCATTTCCTCTATGCTAGTTCCCTCCCAACTTAGTTTAAGTTTTGTTGTATGGGAATGAAAATAGCTTCTTGTATTGATCCCCTTTCGTGAGCCTTCAATTTTCTGGTTTTTTGTGTTTGGCTTGACATCCTGACTTCATCCATGGGCTTTTTCTTAGTGATAGACCCACTTTTACTAGCTTCTTTTCTGCTATGGTTCCTAGCTTGTAATTTCCATATTCTGATCTTGGGCCTTTTCATGTGTTTTCCCGGTCCATTATCCACAACTTCTTCGTTCGAGCTTACATGACTATTTTGGACATTCTCTCCTTGTACATTTTCCAAGGCTAATATCCCCAAATTTTTTGTTTCGTCTTCCCCCCTTATTTCCCCCCCTTTCCTCCCGCCATTTTCTTTCCTGTCTTAAAACTCTCTGTGCATCCAGTTGTGGGCCTCTGACTTTGGCTACCTTCAATCTGCTGTCTCGATTTTCCCTCTACATGGATTACTTGCTCAATAACCCCTTCAGCCACGTGTTCATCTTCTATTGGTTCTATGCACCCACCCGCTTTCTTTTGGGTCAGCTCTGCCCCGGTTTCTTCTTATCCTTTCCCTTTCCTTTGTTGTTTTTATGACTGATCGTTCTGTTATTGGCTTGCAAAATTCTTGGTTTTTTTGTCTTTGTGTTGATTCCATCCTTCATGGTTCTTGTTTTGCTTAAAGCGATTTGGGAATGTAATCGCTTTCAACCAAGAGCCAAATGGAAGATCCTCTTTAAGTTGTCCTTAGTAATTTCCACATTCTCTAAATTGATATCTCATCTTAAGAATTGGTGGGTTGGTAGATGAAGTTAATTAAAAGCTATATATCCTCTAAAATGGCATAAGCTTGTCGTTGGATTTGCAAAATTAATTGTAAGTGGCTTTCTATTTAGGAAGCATTGTGATCAAAATCACTTCTTTAGGTTTTCTTCTATGAACTTTCTTTCTCTTGTTGTGAATGAAGAATAGGGAAATGGAAAATCTTTTTTCTTGGGTTAAAGTGAAAAGATGCTGTCTTTGTTCAAAGGTTGCCTATTTGAAAAGATAAAATTATCCTTTTAATGCCATTACATTCTAATGGAAATTAACAATTTAGTGGATGACTGATATATTTTATAAATTTATGGTGGATGAATGATACAATATGAAAATATTGTAATATGTTTGATATCAGAATAATTTAAACGTATAAGCAAGGTAAATTTTCCTTCAATTTAATAAGGATTTTTTTCCTTTTCGATAAATTTTAATTTATTCCCCTAACGATTGATTATTTTGAAAATATTTCTTAAATTATTGAGAACTTTAACTTATCCTTAACAATTCTTAAGAAAATAATTTTTTTTTCATCAACATATTCATTTAACCTTATATTTTGAACAATAATTGAGGAGAAGCTAAAGTTTATAATAACTTCATAGGTATTTTGAAGATAATCAATTTATTAATAAAAGTGAAATTAACCTTTCTTTTTGTGAAAAAATGTCTTTTTTTTTCTCTTCTTTATTTAAACAGTAATAATAATACGAGGCTTTCAAACCCTAAAACTTAATTAAATTGATAAAATCTGGAAATCAGCGGGAGAATTTTTTTTGTAATTTTTTTATCCATATTCCTTTCGGATGATGTTCTGCATTTCTTGATGTAAAAAATTGCTAAAAAGAAAAGAAAAAAAATTTAAACTTCAGCCCTGCTTATCACAGAATGTTGTCAAGCAAGCAATTGCACTCATCAGCTGTTAATTTATATATATACTTGTGATTCAACTATTCAAGGCATCAGCCTTTTTTTTGGCCTAAGCTCAATTCCTTCTATAACGAGGCCATGCCTAGTGCCAAATCTATCAAAATCCAATAGGCTACATAATAACGTCCCATGGTCTCCATTTTTATTGAAGAACTCGCCCATCTCAATCTCCATCCATCCATCTCTTCTGTCATGAAATAGCTGAGGCGTATTTCTTGAAGGATCTAAGAAGAGTCCTTGCCTTTCCTCATCATTGATTCCTTCAACGTAGACCCCAGATGCTAATAGTGTACTTCCAAATCCATCCGTGGACTTGCCAAACTTGAACACAAGATAAGCTGCATAGTTGGTTCTGTTGGACAAAATTCTTGTCTCTATCCTTGCGTTGACTTCAAAAAACCAAAAATAAACGAGCTCAGCCACCTCAGGAAACCTGCCAATGCATAGAGCAAACGAAATCGTACTGTTAGAAAAAGCTTCTCCCCACCCTTATGAGTAGTATTTGAACACTAAATATGTTTTGTTTTAATTCATGAAATTTTACCGACTAATTGATTATAATACTAAAGATGAAAGATAAATTACCTAGACTTCGGTAGTGAACTCCATTTCCAAAAATTGGCTGTACTTCCCCATTCTATACAAAGGCCTCTTGCCCCAACCATGTAACATTTTTTGCCGGTCTCTTTCTCTAGTGCAAAGCTCTGTTGAAGGACATATAATGACCATATGTTAGCTAGATTATAATTTTTCGAATTTATACTATATGGTACGGTTATGCATATACAACTGGATGAGATAAGATTTAAAATAAGATGTTAATTTTTAGAACGAGTACTACTTAACTATATAAGAAACTTAAAGTCAGATATTTGGTGACTTCAAAGTAGTTAAAGCTAACAAATCATTTTTTGGATACTATATATACAATTTACAATAAGCTAGGCTGGGCACACAAAATCAATTATATAAACCAGCCAATCAAGCTTTTAACACTAGCTTTATGTTTGTCATTTCTCAATTTGAACACTAGCTTTAAGTTTCATTGCTTCAATTACCAAATTTAGGAGTCATAAGCATAGGCTGTGAAATTGAGAGGTGATGAAAGCTTACCATGGTACAATTGTTGATGAAGATGGGGTAGTGACAAAGATGAAAATAAAGATCTTTCTTAGGCAAGGAAGTGGTCAAAGATGGAGAAGAGACAGAGTTGGAAATGATCAACTTGTAATCGGACGGCAGAAACTTCTCCCACACCAAATCCGAATCCGCAGCTGATTTGAATATAGGAGATACCGCTGCTAGTCTACAAGCATCGCGAGGAGTTGTAAGAGAAATTATGTGCGAAATGCACTCTACTGGCAGAGCATTTGTAATATCCATTTTACTCGTTCTGTTTACTCATTAGACAAAAAGTGAGCTTTTATAGGAAACACTCACAAGCCCTTCTTCGTGAAGCTGTTGGTTTGTTTCAACGACTTCTTTGGGAAGTTGACGGCAAATATTATTCAACTACCTAAAATATCAAATAATTACAACAAGTTTTAAAAGATAATAAATAATTACAACTTCTTGTAAAAAATTTCTTTAGTTGAGTTAGGGCTAGTTAGGGTTGAGATAGCTGATAAAATAAGTTATTTTTACCATACTGATAAGCCACTAAACCAAAAAAAAAAAAAAAATCTAGGTGTTTGGTAATTGTGTTACTAATAGTGTTATGAGTTTTGTATGATAAATTCTGTTACCAAATTGTTGTTTCAATGTATAATATGTGAGGATAAATATAGACAAAATTACAAGTTGTCTTTTATTTTTTCTAGATTAATTTAATAAGTTGTCTAGAAATAATTTGTTTTTTAAATGCACAAATTTATATGAAGTGCAAAAGAAAAAAAACTCAACTAGTTAAAATCTAATAAACTTTATAAGTTGTCCATATAAAGTATGATAAAATTTATTGCAAAATACATAAATTTAAAAAAATAAAAATTAATACATATTACTTGTTCTAAAATTTTGATGCTCGTCAATTTCTGCAACCGGAACATACTGAATACGCTATTCTACTATGGATAAAATAATTTCTTTTTTCTTTTACAGTATTGATAATTTGATCTCTGTATCTAGAAGTTTAAAATTTAGATCATTTTTTTATCTGTCATTTTCTTTTAAGTACTTAGTTTTTCTGTTTATCAAAAAAATAAGAATTTAGTTTTTCTGTAATTATTATAATAAGAATAGTAATGAAATTTTATTTGAACATTTTGCACAACAGGGACCGGCCCATTAAGGAAATACTTGCCCGGCCTAAACCTACGCAAACTTTGAACCCAATTTTGAACTTATCAACATGAAATGATTTTCCAAATATATATAATACAACTTTGATCATAAAAGTAGCATATAATGCCCGCCTAATGATCTTGAATACATATTAACATTACGTATTCATCACCAAATGTTGCTGTGTCAAATATATAATTCAATCTATGAATCAATTTTAGGCCTAAGCTCAATTATAATGAACCATCCTTGGTGCCGGATTGACCACAATCAAATACGCTACTCACCAACAAGCCATCATCTCCATTTTTATTGAAGTACTCACCCATCCCAACCTTCATCTACCCATCTCCTCTATTTTGAGATAGTCAAGCATCATTGCTTCGAGGATCTTCGCCTTTTTTCATCATTGATTCCTTCGCTGTGGACTCCAGACTCTAAAACTCTTCTTTGAAATCCATAACTGGACTTAATAAACTTGGACAAAAGGTAAGCTGCCTAGTTGATACATTAGGACAGAGTTATAGTCTCTATCCTACCTTTGACGTCGAACAACCATAAACACACACTTGACTTCAGCTACCTTAGGAAACCTGCTATTGCATTGACACACGCATGGAGTAAATGAAATCATAATATATGCTACTGGTAACTAAAGCCTCTTTCCTCCCACGTGAATAGGGATTGAACTTTAGACCTTTCCTTTGACAAATTTTACCGATTAAACTAGTTGCCACCTAAAAGTACCGATGAAATTGATGGTAATACCAAAGGTGACAGTGCAAATTACCTAGATTTTGGTAGAGAAGTCCACTTCCAGTGGTTGGGTGTACCTTCCCATGCTAGACAAAGCCCTCTTGCCCCAATCGCTTACCTTCTCCAGTGCATAGCTCTGTTGAAAGACAATGACGTACGGTGTCAGCTAGATTAATTTTCCCATTTTATTGGCCAGTGTTGCAGATACTCGCATAAAACATGGTATGGTTTTGCATACAATTGGATGCGAGAAGCTTACTATAAGAACTAATTAGGTATTAAAAACTCATAGCATTAAGTATCTAACTAGATAACTATATAAGAAATCTCTAGTCGGCTGCCTGGTGACTTCATATACAGTGAAGTTTTTCCTGCTACTTCATATTACTATCTATGATGAAGTAGAAGGTTTACATAGCATGCAATCACATTTCAAAAAAAAAAAAAATTAGAAGTACTATGTAATTTTTTTTTTTTTGGCATCAAGTTTATATACCCTCAGCCAATAAAATGATAATATTTTTTTTAAATGATAATAAATATGCGCATGGTTTTGTATATTTGACATAATTTCATTAGCTAAGACTTCATATATACCAAGAAACACAAAAAAAGTGAGTCACCTAATTCCTCTAGAACTAAAAAGAAGGGGTAATTGCCATGCCATTAATTAATATATTCCTAAGAGCAGGACTAGAATCATTGCCTAAAAAGGATTCTTTATCATCATCTCATTTGGACCCTAAAACCAAATTCCATTTTAGCTAGATGATTAAAGAAAAATTGATCAAGTTTGATTTACCATGCTATCATTGGTTATGGAGATGGGGTTGTGAAAAAGATTAAAAAATAGATCCTTCTTGAACAAAGTGGTGATCAAGAATGAATCAGAGACTGAACTGAAAATGATCTCTTTGTAGTCGGACGGCAGAAATTTCACCCACGGAATCCCCAGCTGATTTGAAGACACGACATACCAGTGATGATCTGCAAGCATCACGAGGAGTTGTAAGGGAAATGACGTGGGAAGTGCTCTCCGCAGGCTGCTGAAGTGCTGATCAACAACAGGGATGCCCATTATTTTACTTTAATTTCTACGGTCTCTCTTTCTTTTCAACTCACAACATTACTAATATCTTAATGTGTATGGGGCCAATGCAAGACTTTGCTAAGGTATCTGCGTAAGTCAAGTCAAGTAAATTGACAATGTTATTAAATTCTATCAACACACACACATATTTATTATTATATGAGTGGATGAAAGTTGCTAAAATAATCCAACGCTTGGTCCACACGTTTTAAACAAAAGCACATTGATTTCAACAGTTGAAGTGAAAATGTACTCGCACTGTCGAAAGAGCCACATGATGGGGCTAGATAGAAATTATGGACATTAACTGGGGGAAATGTTGTGTGATTAATTCGTTCTTTTATTCTTTTTAACAATATACATAAATTAAAAAAATTGTTTCGCAAATAAATTGAAAAAAAAAACTATCTTTTTTATGTTGAAAAAACAGAATAACAAAGATTATTGTTATTATTATACGCAACAGTGGCGGATACACTGGCAAAGGAGTTACGATAATAGAAGAACTATAATATCAGATTGTTTAATTATCACTTCTAAAATTGGATTATTACCTATAATTTGGGTGCTAGAATGTTAAATAAGTGATTACTTGATAATATTATGAACTCCCGATGTGTGCATTGTCTAAATCCAGTAGAGACCGCAATTTGGATCATAATCTCTCCATTTCACACGATTTGATTTTAAATAAGTAGGTTTCAATTGACACACATTTCACATAATATATGTCAACCCGTTTCATAAATAGGCGGAACACAATTTTAATCTAAGCGTTTTATTTATTCAATTATGATTTGCTAAATAAATTGCATATTATAGTTTTAAAATTTAAGCTATAATGTCTGAAGGTAATTTTGGAATTGACTGACGAAAAAGACAAATTGAATAGTAAATATTATATGTATATTATTTAATAGTTAGGTAATATTAGATATTATTTTTAATTCGTTTAATAAAAAGAGACATAGATTTACTAGATTTTGACTCAATTCATATGGTTCAACATGAATTCAACCCATTAGCCCAGATTATCATCTCTAATATTCATAAAGTTAATAACATTACTCAGTTTTTGATTTTAATAACATTACTCAGTTGAATGTCCTATAATAATAAAAACAATTGGAGGTATCCGACGGATCGTGCCAGTCATAAAAAACAGGCAAATAAGAGCAAGTGGCCCAACATGGCATGGTTACTGAGTTGGTGGGCTGTGCTGCAGCACTTTTTTGAAAGGTTGGCCCAATAGGGCCCACAGCATGATTTTGTGTTATTTGTTTTTTTTTCAGTTAATTGTAGTTGAAAATTTGATGGAGTGAGTGAGCTGAATCTTGCGAATCTCTCCGACGAGACATTGATGGAGAACTTGATTTCCAGCCTATTATTTCTAAAGCTTACCAAATAATGCTCATAAAAATTGGTAAAAAGAATCAAATGGACCATATCCTTACTCGAGGGTAAGGTAAGGAATGATAGGCTTATTCTCTCTCAACGATATGGTGAACTAAAAAGGGTGGCAAAACGAATAAATGAATCGAATTCAAATCGAATCGTAAATGAATTGGTCAAAATTCTATTGATTTGGATTCGATTCGTTTATTAAAGGATTTGAAATCGCAAGATTCAGATTCAATTCGATTATTAAAGGAATATTGGGTTCGATTCATTTAATTAGTTTAGTAGAATTAATAAACTAATCGAATCGAATCCGGATTCATTTACTATTCATTTATCTTATTAAAAATTCACAACGAATCGAATCTGGATTCATTTACAATTCGTTTAAAAAATATAATTAATAAAAAAATTAAGCAAAATAAAATATAAAAATCTACAAATTTAATATTCTACAAAATACAAATAATCCATAACATATTCTAGGATTGAATATACAATCATCCAAACGCCGAATTACAAGTTCTTAACATCACAAATAACAATAATAAAAATTCAAATTATAAAGTAAGGTAATTTCTTTGATTCTCTTCATTATGTATTTGTCACCTTGAAAATAAAAATCCTACACCAAAAAGTAAATACAATGATATTGACATGTTGCAACACTGATAATAGTCATCGTAAAATTTCAAAATATCAAATATATAGCCAATTTATAGTATTGTTAAAGAAATAATAATAATTAATTCTCTTCTGAAGTAAGGAAACTCAACCAGTGTACCTTTTGAAAGTTGAACAAATCAAGCATATGTTCATATCAAACATGATGACCACACTTAGAAAGATTTGAGAAGAAAAGCTAGGCCTTAGGCTAAGATGAGCAACAGAAACAATAATTAATATTATTAAATAAATTCTCAAACATTTCACTTTAGCTTTAATCCATTTATCAATTATGAAATGGAAATTTAAAGACAACCAATCATAAGGTTGAATTTAAGCTCAAAAAATGAATCATTACTAAAGGCTGTATCTTGATGATGACAATGCATTTGAAAAAAAAATGCAAAAGAAAAAGAATCATATCAATTCAAAATGTGTAGAGATAAATCACCTCAGGTGATGGAAAAGCCTAAATGAAAAGAATATATAATAATATGAGATATGCTTCTAATTAGGTCAAAAATTAAAAAAAAAGAATAAGAGTTTACTACGTGAGTGTGAGTTAGGTGAGATGGTGCAGCTGAGAAATTGTGGAGAAAACAAAAAGAAATTGTTGAGGGTGAATTGTGAACACTGGAGACAAGAGAGGGATTCCGCGGCTGAGAGATGAAGGGAAAGAAAGAGTGAAACAGTGAAATGAAAAATTAGGGCCGACTGCCCTAATTCTAGTTTCACTTTATGGGTTGTCTTATTATCACTCAAAATTATAATATTAACCTTCAAATTTAAAAAATTTAAAAATAAATTTAAGGATAAAAAAGTAATTTAATTAAATGAATTGACATGTATTCGAATTGTTTATGACCCGATTATTAAACGATCCTAAACGAATAAATGAATCAATATCTTTAAACCCAAATTTAATTTATTTAATTAGCAAATCATAACGAATTCATCTATTTATTAAATGAATCAATTTTTTCAAGCCCAAACTTATTTAATTCGCATCGAATCGAATTGAATAAACGAATCATGATTCATATTGCTACCCCAAGAACCAATGCCCAGTCTGTAATTAAAATTATAAATTGGATCATTAGGGAGAAGTGGTAGTTAATGGATTTATTGGTTTGGTCAAAGTTGTATCATATTCGACAAGCCAGTTACTATTTATAATTTATGTTCAGTCATAATTGGCTAGCAAGCTTTTCTTGTTTTTATTTTGATTAAAGGAATAAGGTGTTTGAGGTATATTTCGACGAGACCATACATGACGAGCAGGCGCCTGGGAGCAGGGTGAGCTTCGGCAAAGACCAGCTGATGAGAGCAGAACCAGTAGAGGGGGAGTAGGAGCAGGAACACTCTGCTCCCGCTCAAGCGCCCTATCCGCGAGGCTAGTCTGCTGGTGAAGGCAGTATGCCATTTCCTGCTAAAGCTCGCGTCGAGGAGACCCGGTCAACGGCAGTTGGAATGACGTGTTCACCAACCCGAGACTCAAGGCACGAAAGCCACGCAAGCCACGCAACCGCTCACAACTACAGTAGTGGGGGAATAATGGGCGCGAATGGAGGGGCAGTTTGAATCCTCGGGAGGCCTATAAAAAGGTAGCCGGCGAAGGTAAAAAGGTTAGATTTTTTGCTATTCTAAGAGAGAAAATTAAAAGCTTTACAACTGAGATAAACGAGAAAGGCCACCAGATTTACGGCCAAAGTTTCCCAAAAACCTTCATATCTGACTTGAGCGTCGGAGGGTTTACGCCGGGAAACCAACCGGCGCACTCTGATTTGTTTCTGTGAACGCAGGGAAACAGAGAAAGTGAGTTATACGAGGAGAAATTCTAGTCGTAAGAGAGTTGATCGAGCAGAGGTCCTGGTCGTATAACGAGCAACCAGAATCTTGCATCAACATTTTGGCGCCGTCTGTGGGGAATTGAACGAAAAGCTTCTGTTGACAGCAAGGAGAGGGATAAAGCAAGTGGAGAAATAATGGAGACCGGTGGGAGTAGTGCACAAGGGGGTGTTGCGACGTTGAATGATTCCGTGATGCTGGGAGAGATAGCCAGCGAAGCGCGAGAGAAAGCCATGTTTGACCGGATGGAAAGGATGGAAAGGCAGATGGAGACCCTAACAACCATCCTTCATGAGTTGCGTGGTGAGCGAAGGAAGATCCATGAAGAAAGGGTGAGAGCTGATAGAGTGGCACCAAGCTATGATGTTACGAGGAGGAACGAAACTACCAGGAGAATTGGTGGTGAGGGAAGTAATTGCTCTATACGGGGAGATGTTCATAGAAGAGAAGAGCAATCCCCAGCAAGACCGATTTTTGATGAGAACGCCGGAATGGCAAATGCAGAAGAGACAGAGCTCCGGCAACGTTTACATGATGTCGAGCAGGAGCGGGATGAAGTTGCAGCTCGGGATCCTGGTCGAGCGGTGCAGTTGGGGGAAGAAGTGCGCAGGCTAGCGCAGGTGATCGATGACATGCAGGGAAGGAGCAGGGCTCCTGGTTGGAGAATAATGTTGGACGGGGAATCACCACTCGCAGCGGAGATCATGAGGGCAGTCATCCCGAGAGACTTTCGCCTCCCAGACCTTAGATACTCGGGGCGAACTGACCCGTTGGTGCACATTGAACGCTTCAACGACATAACGGGGGTACAAGGGTTATCTCAAGCCCAAAGGTGCAGGGTGTTCCCGTTATCCTTGGAGGGACGTGCACGCGAGTGGTACATGAAGCTTCCTCGAGGGAGCATCAGAACTTTCGAGCAGATGTGCCAGGAATTCGCAGAGCAGTTCCGGGGGGCAATGGCACCAGAAGATGACATGATGGAGTTGAAGAGTATGAAGCAGGGGGAGCAAGAAACCATGCGGGATTTCATCAAGAGGTATCATCGGGCTGTCCTCGATTTGGGCGCCTTCAACCACCCTCAGGCGTTAAGGGGACTGAAAGAGGGGGTGAAAATAGGAAGGCTGTGGTATAACTTGAGAAGCCCAGTCATTCAGACATATGCGGCCGCATACGAGCAGGCAAAGCGGGATATAGAGATCGAGGAGGAAAAAGCCGCAAGAATTAAGACGGACCAGCTAGAAGGGCTGGGGAGAAAAGAGAAGAAAGCATTACCAGGAAGTGGGCCGATCAGGAGGAGAGACCATCAGACCTCGGGTAGTAATGTAGCAGGTCGGGTGGCCACTTACCAGCCTCATCAGAGGCCACCACAGTACCAACGTACCAGGGTACAGCCCCCCCGGTCGCCAGTTAGGGAGCCTTGGAGAAGGCATGATTCGGCATATGGTGGTCATTATCCACAATCCCATGGTAATAGATGGAGCATACCAGAAGTGCTACCACCACCACCAACTTAGAATGGTGCAAATAGAGAAAGGGCAGTGCATATGATCGACCAGAATAAGGATTATGGTCGATACACTGCTTTGAAGGTGCCTCTGGACGAGGTGTACGAGACTATAAAGGACCGTTGATTACTGTACCCTCCTGCCCCAATAACCAAGCTAGCCAGCAGGAGAGATAGGGGACACTATTGTAAGTTCCATGAGACTCATGGCCATACCACTGCTGAATGCAGAGATCTCAAGACCCAGGTCGAGGATTTGGTGAGAAATTGCTACCTGGACGACTTTATAGATGGGGGTTTCCCGAGGGAGGCCTCGATATGTGAAGGGGAGCAGAGTGGTAGAAGTTTAAGGCGCGAGCAGCCTCACGTAAGGGTGATAGCTGGAGGCCCAACATTGGCCGGAGATTCCAACAGATCGAGAAAGAACTATGCTAGATATGCCATGACTAGCAAGGAAGTATTCTTTAACACCCCGGCAGCTAAACGGGCAAGGGTCAGACAAGTGCCGATCATGTGGACCGATGAGGATGAAGAAGGGATTCTGTACCCCCACGAGGACGCCCTGGTCATCAAAGCCACTGTTGCGGGCAAGAAATTTGAGCGAATATTGGTTGACACAGGGAGCTCAGTGGATGTGCTATTTAAGTCAACTCTGGAGGAGATGGGGCTAGCATATTTGAAGCTGGAATACACTAATACTTCATTGAAGGGGTTTGGAGGAGGAAAACTGGTTCCTCTGGGCGTGGTCGAGCTGCCTATCACGATCGGGAGCTCCCCGACAGAAAAGACGATGATGCTGGACTTCGTGGTGGTGGATGAGGAAGGTCCGTACCAGATGATCCTAGGTCGACCATTTCTGAGGATGAGCAAAGCAGTGTTGTCCAACCATTATCTAGCCCTCAAATATCGGGTGAATGGGGTTGTAGGAGTGGTACGAGGAGACCAGAGAATCACACGGAGCTGTTACTCCTCAGCAGCAAGGGAAACCATGCAGATAACGTCCCTTGATAGCCGAGTGGAGAGCAAGAAAGGCAGACAAGAGCCTGTTGAGGAATTGGAGACCGTAAGTCTGGGACCAGAAAATCCGGGGAAAACGATCAGAATTGGGTCGAGGTTAAGAGGGGAGCAGAAGCAGGAGTTGGTGCAATGCTTACGGGCTCATGCAGATGTGTTTGCCTGGACACATGAAGACATGCCAGGGATTGATCCTGAGGTTGCATGCCATAAGTTGGCAATAAAGAAAGGAGCTCGGGCAGTTAGGCAGAAGAGGAGGTGCTTCAACCAGAAGAGGTATGACGCTATAAATGGCGAGGTAGAGAAGCTCTTGAAAGCGAGGTTTATTCGGGAAGTCAACTATCCCGAGTGGATATCTAATGTGGTTTTGGTAAAGAAGGCGAACGGCAAATGGAGGATGTGTGTGGATTTCACGGACCTGAACAAGGCATGCCCGAAGGATAGTTTTCCTTTGCCGAAAATTGACCAGCTGGTAGACTCAACAGCTGGACACAGCCTGCTCAGCTTCATGGGCGCTTTCTCGGGATACAACCAAATCCCCATGTTCGAGCAGGACGAGGAGAGCACGGCGTTCATTACTAACCAAGGCTTGTTCTGTTACAAGGTAATGCCGTTTGGTTTGAAAAATGCCGGTGCCACATACCAGAGGCTGGTGAACAAGATCTTCAAGCCGCTGATCGGGAGAACAATGGAAGTGTACGTGGACGACATGATTACGAAGTCCAAGATCCCTAAAGAGCATGTCAAGCACCTCGAGGAAACATTCTCACTTTTAAGGAAGTACAAGATGAAACTCAACCCAGAGAAATGTGCTTTTGGGGTCGAGTCAGGGAAATTCCTCGGGTTCATGGTCAGCCACAGGGGGATCGAGGCAAATCCCGAGAAAATTCAAGCGATCGTTCAGATGAAGTCTCCTCGCAACCTCAAGAAGATGCAAAGCCTTACGAGGAGGCTGGCAGCCTTGAGCAGATTCATATCCAAGGCTACAGATAAGTGTCAGCCATTTTTTCAAGTCATAAGGAGGGGAAAGAAGACAGAATGGACCCCAGAGTGCGAGGAGGTATTCCAGAACCTGAAGTTATACTTGCAACAAGCACCCTTGCTGTCCACACCAAGAGATGGGGACAAGTTGTCGTTGTACTTGGCGGTATCAGACCGTGCCATAAGTTCTGTTCTTGTAAGAGAGGAAGATGGGGTTCAGTATCCAATATACTACACCAGCAAGGCCCTGCTCGACGCAGAGACCCGATACCCACTATTGGAGAAGTGGACGCTTGCTCTTGCGGTCGCTGCTCGCAAGCTGAGACCATACTTTCAAGCATTCCCTGTCTCGGTGGTAACGAATCAACCGTTGCGTCAAACTCTACACAAGCCAGATTCCTCTGGTCGGCTCGTGAAGTGGGCTATAGAGCTGAGTGAGTTTGACATTGATTACAAGCCCCGAACAACGGTTAAGGCGCAAGCGATGGCTGATTTCGTAGCGGAGTTTACAGAGCCTGAAACATGTCCGGATCAGCTGAATAATGCTACAGATAGCAGCGAAGTTCAAGTATGGCAGATGTCTGTAGATGGTTCATCGGGGGAGTAGGGAGCAGGAGCCGGAATCGTCCTGGAAGGACCAAAGGGGGAGGAGATTTCTTATGCTGTGAAGTTAGAATTTGCAGCCACAAACAATCAGGCAGAGTATGAAGCCCTGATAGCCGGACTGGAATTGGCTAAGGCCGTAAAAGCAGACAGAGTGAGGATCAGAACTGATTCCCAACTGGTTGCGAATCAGGTCAGCGAAAGATTCCAACCAAGGGAGGAGAAGATGGAACAGTATCTGAAGATAGTCAAGCTGATGATAGGGAAGTTTGAAGCAGTGGAGGTGGTACAAATCCCAAGGGAGCAAAACAGTCGAGCAGATATTCTGGCCCGGATGGCAGCGGTAGCAGACCCAAAAATGCCCAAGTCGATCTCTCTGGAGGTTAAGTCCAGCCCGAGCATCGAGCAGAAGCTGGAGGTGTTGAGGCTAGAGCAGAAAGGTT
Organism: Citrus australasica; assembly: GCA_029618585.1. Classification (NCBI taxonomy): domain Eukaryota; kingdom Viridiplantae; phylum Streptophyta; class Magnoliopsida; order Sapindales; family Rutaceae; genus Citrus; species Citrus australasica. The sequence continues at coordinate 10,831,586 of JARCIV010000009.1, read as the reverse complement.
CGTGGATGGATCCCTTGATTGCATATCTTAGAGATGGGATATTAGCACCAGATAAACTGCGAGCTCGGAAGATTAGAGCCCATGCCTCAAGATACACGATGATTGATGGAATACTGTATCGACGAGGATATACACTCCCATTCCTCCGGTGCTTAGATGAGGACGACACAGACTATGTGTTGAGAGAAATACACGAGGGGATTTGCGGGAACCATTCTGGTGGGAGATCCCTGGCCCATAAGGTTCTAAGGCAGGGGTATTTCTGGCCGACAATGCATCAGGATGCACAGGAGAAGACCAGAAGCTGTGTAAACTGTCAAAGCTTTGCAAGCTTCCACAACCAACCACCAGAGATGCTCACTTCTATGGTGTCCCCTTGGCCATTCGCTCAGTGGGGAATAGATCTGATCGGCCCGTTGCCGAAGGGACGAGGAGCAGCAGCGCATGCAATAGTCGCGATTGACTATTTTACGAAGTGGATAGAGGTAGAAGCCCTTAGCAGCATCACGGAGAAAAAGACTACCAACTTCGTGTGGAGAAATCTGGTCTGCCGATATGGGATCCCTTATGCCCTGGTAACGGATAATGTCAGGCAGTTCGATAATCACAGCTTCAGGGATTTCTGCCAGAACCTCAGGATAGAATTGAAGTATTGCTCGCCTGCTCACCCACAGTCCAATGGACAAGTAAAAGCAGCCAACAAGACGATCAAGAGGCTTATTAAAACCAGACTTGGAGCGAAGAAGGGAGCTTGGGTTGATGAGCTGCCAGGGGTGCTATGGGCGTATAAAACAACCCATAAGACAGCAACCGGGGAAACTCCGTTCGCTCTGGCCTTCGGACACGAGGCGGTTGTACTAGCAGAGATAGGAACCACCACGCATCGGACGAAACACTTTGACGAGCAAGAGAATAACGACCAGATGTGATTGAATCTGGATCTGCTAGCCGAGAGGAGGGAGCAAGCATCGAGGCGGTCAACCATTTACCAGCAGAGGGTTGCCCGGTATTACAACCAGAAGGTGAATGTGCGGTAATTTAAGGTTGGAGATTGGGTACTGAGGAGAGTGAACCAGAACACGAAAGACTCGGCTCAGGGAGTGCTCGGGCCAAACTGGGAGGGGCCATATAGGGTCAAGCAGCTAGTTGGACCTGGAGCTTACAAGCTGGTTCGCGCGGACGGCCACGAGGTGAAGCGCCCATGGAACGCGGCGCACCTTAGGAAGGATTTTCAGTAAGGCTTACGAGCATCTCAAAGGATATCTCTTCTCATAATTATTGTTTTAGTTTTATTTGCTTTTATTTATTTCATGTAATTTCATGTAAGCCGAATGTAATGAAACATGAATGAACGAGGAAATTCAGTCTATTGTACTGTCCACAATTTTCTAAGGCGTGTAAAGGCTCAAGTCTCAAAGCCTGTCCTATGGCGAGACTAGAAGTCGAGCATGCCAGGATCTGCTCGACCAAGCGAAGGCGAGCAGAGTCCGAAGCTTCAAGATTTCTCTAAGGCATGCAAAGGCTCAAGTCTCAAAGCCTGTCCTATGGCGAGACCAGAAGCCAAGCATGCCATGATCTGCTCGACCAAGCAAAGGCTAGCAGAGTCCTAAGCTTCAAAAATTTTCTAAGGCGTGTAAAGGCTCAAGTCTCAAAGCCTGTCCTATGGCGAGACCAGAAGCCAAGCATGCCAGGATCTGCTCGACCAAGCGAAGGCGAGCAGAGTCCTAAGCTTCAAGATTTCTCTAAGGCGTGTAAAGGCTCAAGTCTCAAAGCCTGTCCTATGGCGAGACCAGAAGCCGAGCATGCCAGGATCTGCTCGACCAAGCGAAGGCGAGCAGAGTCCTAAGCTTCAAGATTTCTCTAAGGCGTGCAAAGGCTCAAGTCTCAAAGCCTGTCCTATGGCGAGACTAGAAGCCAAGCATGCCAGGATCTGCTCGACCAAGCGAAGGCGAGCAGAGTCCTAAGCTTCAAGAATTATTTAAGGAGTGCAAAGGCTCACTACGTCTCAAAGCCTATCCTATGGCGAGATCAGAAGCCGAGCATATCAGGATTTGCTCGGCCAGGCTAAGGCGAGCAGACTCCCAAGCAACGAAAAATTTACTAAGGCATGAACAAAGTAAATTACAATATTCAAAGAGCAGTCACAGTGTTAAAAAATTTTCTAAGGCACGAAAATTTCATAGCACACAACTCTGATATGAGAAGGCAAGCAATAACGTATCTTATTAAGCTTAAGATAAGTTGTAAAGCTGCTACATATAAACATTCAAAAAGAAAGGCTATTACACCATAAATCAAAATTTAAGCAGAGGGCGGGTCGGTAGGACGAGCAGTCTCTTCAGGGGGCTGGGCCACGTCAGGGGCATGAGGAGTATCACCAGCAGCGTCTGGAGGGGTACTCGCCTCACCAGCGGCATCTGGAGGGGTATTCGCCTCACCTACGGCAGCAGAGATGGCACGAGGAGGAGAGTTTTCCTCGACCACAATTGGTTCCACCTCCTCAGCATTCTCTTTGGCCTCCTCCTCATCCATATGCTGAGCAACAACAGCTGCAAAGTCATCCATTTTGAGATCTGGGTGCTGCTTCCCAAGGACGGCCATGATGCTGCGGTAGGAGTGTCGAAGCCCCTGGTTATATTGGAGTTCAGCTTCATTCTCCAAGTTCTCGACCTGGAGCTGATGGGACTCGCGGAGAGATTCGAGCTGAGCCTCATACATAGCCTTCTGCCTCCGCAGTTTTTCCTGCACCTTGGACAACTCCTCCTCGAGGGTAATGGCCTTAGCTGAAGCAAGAGATTCTTGCTCCTGCAACTTCAGGTTCTTGAGGTTCAAAGCCCCTGCTTTCTTCTCAGCTTTTTCGGCTCTGGTGACCGCCAACTTATTATCCTCCTTCATCTTTCGGTCGTAGCGGGCAGCCTTAGCCTTGTAGTAGGTAACCATGCACCCGAGATGGATGGCGCTGAACTACATGGAGGTCACCAGATCAGACAGGGAGCAGCCACTAAAGTCCTCCAAGTCCTTCTTGCTCACATGTTTGGAGAGATCATTCATGTAAGAGACTAAATAATCTGGGATGCGAGGTTCAGGCTTAGCGGGAGCAGAGGAGGAAGCAGGATCAGTGGTTGCTCCGCTGGTCTCCCCGGCTGTGGCAGGAGGTGGCGGTAAGGTCTTCAGGGGAGGAGCCTGCTCCACGATATTTGCTCGTTTTGCAGCGGGAGCGTCCGTGTCCTTGCCCTTCTTGGCAGGTGGAGGACGAGCACGTTTCCTGGTCAAAGCTCCAATCACTGCATCTTCCATCCTATAGCCGGTAGTGACCAAACCAGATACGACCAGGTTCTCGAGAGTCAGCAGCTCTCGGTGGGAGCATGAATTGGCCAATACAGATTCGACTAGCTTGAGCTGATCGGGTTTAAGTGGGAAGTGAACACCCCAAGAACCTGCAGTACGAACAGACATGTGATTAGAATCAAAGTAATAAGAATAAGAGCGACTATGGAGTCAAGACATCTAAAGCGAGCAGGCAACCTGGGATCACGAAACGGGATGGGACGCGATAGTCCTTCCCATCAATCTGGGCAATCTGACCCCAGGGACCCCCAGCAAAAAAGAACTTCCTCTTCCAAGTCCCACAACCCCCTGTTGGAAGATTAATCACGGGTTTTCTGCTCTTATTGCTGGATTGGAAGTAGTACCAGCCAGCATCTTTGGGGCTGCTCGTTAGTTGATATAGGTGTTTCACATCATCAATTGTGGGCTCACTTTGACAACACCTATCCCACAGAACGAACAGACCAGAAAGCACTCTCCACCCGTTGGGATTCAGCTGACCAGGAGATAAATGTAACTCGCAGAATATCCGGGCAAAGTATGGTTACAGGGGGCACCTCAATCCATATTTAAAGCTCTCCAGAAACAAGGTGACGTAACCTTTAGGAGGCCGACTAGGGGTATCTTTCTTTCCCGGGATCCTAAGGGGTATGTCATCGGGAATCCCATACCTATCCCGAAGGGCAGCGAGCTCGTCTGCTGTGGTCGTGCAAGTGACTAAGTCAATGGCGTAGTTCTGTGATAAAGCTCTACCCCCTGCTATGCTCCTCATTTCTGGTCGTGATGTTTCTGGTGAGGGCCTCTCACCAGAATCACCTCTCTGTTCCTCACTTAGGGTATCTGCCGAGCCGGATGGTCCCACATCACCGCTATTTCGTCTCGAGGAGGTTGTTTCTGGGGACATTCTCCTAGCCCTAGTACCAATATCAGATCTACTGGGCTCTAAGGGGATCCTAGGGTCAAAGGCAGCGTCGGCGAGCAGACTAGGTAAGAAGTCCAGCTTGTCGTCATCTATCTCTATGACTTTCTCTTTACCCTTCGACATTTTCTATTCAACAACCCTAGCACCGCCACCGACTAATATCCAGACAAAGTAAAAAGAAAAAGAGATATCTACAACTATTGAAGACCGAGAAAATAGAGGTAGTACCTGAAGAATCGGCCGTCGGAGAGGAAGGCCTAGTCGGAGAGAGTGGTTCAATCGGAGGGAATCAAGGGTGGAGGTGTATTTGCCGAAACTTGTTCGCCGGGAAAACTGAGAAAACGGTGAATGTTTTGAGTGAGAAATTTTTGAGTTATCCTAATGAGGAGCAACTCTTGGGCTGCCAGTATTTAACAGTCCCAGATCCCGAGGGTTTGGTGACTCTTGGTTTGAAATTCAAATGGAGGGTCAGATATTCGCCACGTCACTTCACCCGCAATTAAATGCGACACGACTCTTGGCAGCCTTTCCCGCCCAACGCGAATCAGAGCCATTGAGTTTCTACTGTCGGCTCACTACGTTACCCAACACCAGAAACTGGGGGACCGGTGTTTGAGGTATATTTCGACGAGACCAGACATGACGAGCAGGCGCCTGGGAGCAGGGTGGGCTTCGGCAAAGACCAGCTGATGAGAGCAGAACCAGTAGAGGGGGAGCAGGAGCAGGAACACTCTGCTCCCGCTCAAGCGCCCTATCCGCGAGACTAGTCTGCTGGTGAAGGCAATATGCCATTTCCTGCTAAAGCTCGCGTCGAGGAGACCCGGTCAACGGCAGTTGGAATGACGTGTTCACCAACCCGAGACTCAAGGCACGAAAGCCACGCAAGCCACGCAACCGCTCACAACTGCAGTAGTGGGGGAATAATGGGCGCGAATGGAGGGGCAGTTTGAATCCTCGGGAGGCCTATAAAAAGGTAGCCGACGAAGGTAAAAGGGTTAGATTTTTTGCTATTCTAAGAGAGAAAATTAAAAGCTTTACAACTGAGATAAACGAGAAAGGCCACCAGATTTACGGCCAAAGTTTCTCAAAAACCTTCATATCTGACTTGAGCGTCGGAGGGTTTACGCTGGGAAACCAACCGGCGCACTCTGATTTGTTTCTGTGAACGCAGGGAAATGGAGAAAGGGAGTTATACGAGGAGAAATTCTAGTCGTAAGAGAGTTGATCGAGCAGAGGTCCTGGTCGTATAACGAGCAACCAGAATCTTGCATTAACAAGGTGCATTATGCCTTCCTTATGTAAATGTAATTTTTTTTCTTTTAATAAAATTCTTCATTGGCTTTGTCGAGATTGATTATATATATAACTCAAGATTCATGAGATTGATTATATATATAACTCAAGATTTCCCAACTAGGTGGAATATTACCTCCAACACCCTCCATTATGTGCACGTTAGTATTTTTGCTTTGTCATCATCATGTGGTCACGTGCACCAGGGTCTGGTTATGATACTATATAAAAGCTCATACACCTTACTTATAATCAAAAGTTATCTCAAGAGTTGAGGACTGCTCAAGCCTTAACCTAATATTTATTCTTAATCAATGTGAGATATTGTCCCCAAGAGAAGTAATATGTCTAATATCATAATTTAATAATATGTCTGATATAATTTTATACCTAAAGAGTGAGGTTATTTAAATCCACTAATTTATTCTTTACATCTTCTTTTTAATTAAAGACTGAGCGGGACTATTTAAACCTACAAAACTATTCACTAAACCTACTTTTAGAAATAATTTTTAATTATTAAAATGATCCTAAATCAAATTACAATTATAGACACTAAACTGAATTTGTGATTATGAGGATTGCTTAGCAACGTTAAATTAAAAGATTTTATTTCTGTTCAGGTACGATGCTATAACCTACCTAGACCACCATCAGAATTAAAAAAAAAAAAGATAAAAAGAATAAAAGAAATTTAGCCATATGATTTTCTTTGGAAAAGTTTCAAGTTCCAAGAAGCTCAATTCTCGGAATGGTGTAGGCATGCTGTCATTTGCACGAAATTCATGCATGAAAGTATATAACAATCTAAATATCCCAGCGATGACTTTGTAACCAAACTCTTTTGTAACAGAGGTGTTGACTGTTTCTTTCCACATGAGGTACCTTCTTAATTGTAAACATGAAAATACAAAAACAACCTCGGCAGTGGCAAAATCCAACGGGCTTCAAAACTGATCGAAAGATCTATGTGACATATTTACAAAGAGATAATAATTAAGAATGCCATATACGCCCTTATTTTAGTTATGCAAAATACTGCTCCAAATTAAGATTTCTAATTTAGAAATGATTTCCAAGAAAAAAGTTATGACTTTTAAGCAATATCATCAAAAACACTTTGGCCTAATAAAATAGTATGGTATGCGCACCTAAAGAGCTCGAAGACATCTAAAATCGGCACGTGTTTCACAACATAATTTTGACTTAAAAGAAGTAAAAAGTTGCATTTATCTACGACTTTTAGGCCTGAGCTCGACTCCCTGGACGATGATACCGGACTTGGAGCGATCAAAACCGAACACACTACAAACAACCGTTCCATCTTCTCCAGTTACATTAAAGAACACACCCATCTCAATCTCCATCCATCCATTTCCTCTGCCTTCAGATAGTTTAGGCATATTCGCCAGAGGATCTAGCACCACTTTACGCCCTTCCCCATTATCACTTCCGTCAAAGTAGACACCAAAATCCACGGGTCTTGTTTCAAACCCATATCTGGTATCGATAAACTTGAACACAAGGTAAGTGCATAATTAGTTCTAATGGACAAAATTTTAGTTCCTATCCTGGCTTTGACATCAAACCAACTCACAAAGTTGAGTTTGGCCACCTCGAGAAACCTGCCAATTAACGTATTGCACGTGTACTAAGCAAATGAAAGCATACTGAAAATTAAAGCCACTCTCTACTCATGTGAACAAGATTTAAACACCCAAATTAAATATTTTACCTAGACTAAAGAGATTTTACAATTTAAGGAACTGGTAGTCACGAAATTGCTGATGAAACGCACTACCTTGACTCTGGTAAAGAAGTCCATTTCCAATACTTTGGTGTATCCCCTCATGCTATACAAAGCGCTCTTGCCGCAGCCATGTAACATCTTTTGCCACTCTCTTTCTCCAGTGAAAAGCTCTATTGGAGGATAATGACAATGTTGGCTAGAAAATCTTCGGTTAAGCATGCAATTGGATGTGACAAACATTACAAGAAGCACTTAAATATTGAACATTTTGAAAATGTTTTATAATTGGGTTTATTAATTATTAGGAACAATAACGAACTTCAAGTCGGCTATCTGATCACTTCAGGGTAACTATAAAACAAAGTACGATTAGGCAGTCACCATGTTTGCTTTGACATTTTGATAAAGTTACTGTTTTAATATTAGTCACACACACACACACACATATTGTACATCAAGAGTACATATACAGAATCAACCAATAAATTGAAAATACATATGTGCAAATATATTTCAACTTAAAACTTTAACATAAATTTTGAGTTATGGATCTCATATAACTTAGATATTACAATTAGATTACATCAAATTAATAACTATGAATTTGTGTTAAAAATTTTAAATTAAATATAAAGTCCAAACTTCCTGTTTATATGACATAATTTCATTAGGTAGCTTACACATACGGCAAGCAACACAAAGATTGAGTCACCCTTCCTTTATAAATTCCTAAAGTGGGGCAGATTATTGACTATAAAGAAAAGTCCTCTATATGCTGCAAAGCTAGATGAGTCGAGTTTGACTTACCATAGCACCATTGTTGATGATGATAGGATTGTGACAAAGATGAAAATAAAGATCCTTCTTAGACAAAGAAGTAATCAAAGATGAATCGGAGACCGAATTGGAAATGATCTGCTTGTAATCGGACGGCAGAAACTTCTCCCACACGGAATCTGAATCCGCAGCTGATTTGAAGATGGGACATACCGTTGATGATATGCAAGCATCGCGAAGAGTTGTGAGAGAAATGATGTGCGAAATGCACTCTGCAGGCAGCTGATCAGCTACAGCGTTGTCCATATTACTTTCTGTATTCATTCTTCTTTAATTTGCAACTCACAACCCCTTATAGAGTAAGCAAGACTTCTTTGACAACCTATATTTGTAAGTCAAGTCAATATAGAAGGTTATTAAATTAATTAGAAGTAGCGGATAAAAGATTCCAAAATCACACGGTTTGAAGTTTCAACAACAGTGATGTCATGTCCATTTACACTTGGAGCTATAATGTGGGGTAATTTGGAAAATTGCGTTAATTTCGGATTATCCCTCATCAATTAACTATCATTAAATCCTTCTCTTTTATTTTTAAAATCTCAATTTATCTCCTGAAGACAAAAAAATTCATCAACTAACCCTAATTTTGCCCTTAACTTTTGAATAAAAACAAAATAATTTGAGGTTTTCAAAAATAAGAAGAATTATTTAAAGATAGTCAATTTATGAGAGATAATCTAAAATTTACCCAAAAAATTATATATATACGTCTACACAGATGTTACTAAGGTCACCCCAACTTCTCAAAAATGTAAATGGATTAAAACATTTTAAATCATAGTCAGCTCAGCGTTTTTTCTTTGAAGAATTAAAAAGAAATCAGTGTCTATTCTTCTCCAATTAATTTTTTATCCCCTTTAATTTGGTCTTGATTGTTCTATTGTTACTTGGTGGCGGGATGCGCAGTAGGAGATTTAGACGTTTTATCTAAAAGAGTTAATGGTTTTTCTCCTAACTACAAATTCACTTCGCGGGCGCACCTATATTTCTTTATTATAATTTGGATTTTACATTTTTGTTTCAGTTGTATGTGTGTAAGGAATAAAGTTAATTATGTTCCCTCTAATTGTGTCTACTTCTTTTTTCAATAAAAATCTTTTCCTTGACAAGGTTCACCTAAAATGATCTTTTTGGTCCTTACAAATTTTTTAGGTGGAGCTACTTAAACCTAATATTTTTTCAGAACAAATCATATTTTTACTATAGGATTTTGGATATTCATATCAAAGAGATTATTGGATATTAAAAATAGCTTGAATTGGATTCCGAAATCACAACGTCTGGATCCCATAATACCGAAAACTGATCAAGAAGCCTATGTGACGTATTTACAAAAATGAGAAATGTAATTAATAATTACACACTCTTGTTTTAGTCATGCAAAAGTACAGCTCCAATAAAGAAATGATTTCCGAAAAAATAAATAAAGACGTGAAGCAATATCGTCAATAGAAAAAGGCCAACATAAAACGTTGGTCTTATAAACAATCTGCTATATATGCGCCCTAGGCCAACTTAAACAATAAAGAACTGAATATATAAACATTGCCAGTGTATAACAACCACATATCGTTGTAATGGCATTTATCCGCCATTTTTAGGCCTAAACTCAATTCGTTCGATAATTATACCATGCTTAGAACTGTAGCCATCAAAGTCAAAGACACTACAAACGACAATTACATCATCTTCATTTTCATTAAAGAACTCATCCACCCATCTGCCCTGTCTTGAGATAGTTGAGGCATATCTTTCGGAGGATCTAGCACCAGTCTATGTCTTTCCCCATTATCGTTTCCATCAAAATAGACACCAAACTCTAAAGGTCTTGTTTCAAACCCATATCTGGGATCGACAAACTAGAACACAAGGTAAGCTGCATAAATAGTTTTCAAGGACAAAATTTGTGTCTCTATAGTTCCTTTGATTTCAAACGCCACACAAGCTTGAGTTCTGCCACTTCAGGAAACATATAAATGCATTAGGATAATATGCATAGATCAACATAAATGATAGCTTTTGTTTGTATAATTATTAGAATGTATCCTCTCATTATTTGAGTTCTCTTGATTGTTTAAACATTTTTGCCACGCGTCACACGAATAGGCTTCTTCTCGACTGAAATAAAGTTGGGCTTGAATGGAAATTCAGAGTAATTGGTTTGCAATCAGCTTAATTGGACTATTAATGCTCGCCTATGACTTCTCATCTCACATGTTCAAAGGGGGTGATCTTACAACCTAAAAATCAATATTAAGCCCAATGACCCAATTGATCAGCCCATCCGGCTCAAGCACGGGATGCGTTGCATGCTTCTTAGAGTTCGTGCCAGGTATTGTCTAATGGAAACATGCAAGGAAAACGTGGAATTTAGTCAGCCTAGCTATACAGGACATTCAAAGGTAATGTCTATTCTTACAGCCGAATATAGGAAAGAGGTGGCAATAAAATATTGCCAACCAATTTCAACAAAGGAGATTATTTTATTAAAATAAATCAATTTTAACAAATAAATTATTATTTTAAAGCAACTGATTTTGATAAAACAAAAAAAATTATGCTTTAAAGCCAACCAAAATTGACATTTTGGGCTTGGCTTGCCCTATAAATAAGAGAGTTGAAAGCATCGAGAGATCATGAATTAAGAGAGTTTTTTTAGAATTTTAGGAGAGTTTTTTGAGAATTTGAGACTTTGGATGCCTTGGGGTGTCGAGTTGTGAAATAAAATAATCAAAACTTGTAACTCTACACAACTAGTAAAATATTTTCTCTCATCTTCTCCGGTGAACTTAGGCTAAAAGCTGAACTGCGTAAATTCTTATGTCTCATGTGTTATATTTATTTTTCAATTTCATTTTGGTCATGTATCTACTTCACTCACCAATTCATTAACAACTGATATCAGAGCCATTGATTGTAATTATTCGAATTAGAGATAATATTAAGATATATCGAGCCACACGTCACAAGAATGGGGCCCTTCTCGATTGTAATAGAGTTGGATTTGAATGGAAATTTGGACTAATTGGTCTACAATCCACCTTATTATGTTGTGTGTTTTGAAGAGTAAGGTTCAAAAGCGTATTCTGGCATTGATATGGTTCAAATAAGCTCTTGTTGTTCAAAATCCTATACGTGAATAGTATCATATGTGTTAATAGTATCTCTACTCTGAATAACTCTGATCAATGGCTTTGATATCAATTGTTAGTGGATTGGTGAGTGAAGTAAATACATGAGTAAAATGAAACTGAGAAATAAATATAACACAGGAGACAAAAGAATTTACGTGATCTAACTTTTAGCCTACATCCATAGGAGAAGATGGGAAGGAATATTTTACTAGTTGTGTAAGTTACAAGTATTGCAGTATTTTACCTAAACTCTCAAATTACTAAATTAAGAACTTAAAGTTCTAAAAATATTGTCTTAAAGTTCTCAAAATACTTACTTAATTCATGATCTCTCTATGCTCTCAACACCCTTATTTGTAGGGCAAGCCAATCCCAAAATGTCAACTTTGGTTAGCTTTGAAAAATAATTTAGTTTGTCTTATCAAATTAGTGGGCTTTAAAATAATAATTTATTTGTTAAAATTGATTTATTTTAAAAAAATAATTCACTTTAAATTAACCATGTTTTCTTTTATTTTTGGATGTAATTTTTTTAGGTAGGTAATTTGATTATGCGATATGCTCACCTACGACTAGAATTCTCACGTAATCAAAAGGGGTAATGTTACTACTTGAAAATCAATATTAGGACCAATGACCATATTCAGTCCATTAGGTTTAGGCATGGAATATGTTACATGCTTCTCAGAGTTCGCGTAGGGTGTTGCCTAATGGAAACATGTGAGGAAAATGTGAAGTTTAGTTAGGTTAGCTGTTCAAGACATTCAGTGGTAGTATGTATTTTTACAGCCTAAACACAGTAAAGTGGTGGCAATAAAATATTGCCAACCAATTTTGACAAAGCAAATCATTTTATTAAAATGAAACAATTTGAACAAATAAATTATTATTTTAAAGCCCACCAATTTTGATAAAACAAAATAAATTATTTTTAAAGCCAACCAAAATAGACATTTAGGCTTGGCTTGCCCTATAAATAAGAGAGTTGAGAGCATGGAGAGATTATGAATTAAGATAGTATGTTGAGAACTTTAAGAAAGAAATTTAAGAACTTAATAGTAATTTGAGAATTTAGGAGTATTGGGGTGTTGGGTTGTTAGCTAAAATATTGTAATATCTGTAACTCTACCCAACTAGTAAAATATTTTCTCTCATCTTCTCCCGTTGACATATGCTAAAAGCTGGATCATATAAATTCTTTTGTCTCCAGTGTTATATTTATTTCTCAATTTTATTTTAGTTGTGTATTTACTTCACTCATTAATTCATTAGCAGCGATATAAGAGCCATTGATTGTAATTTTTCGGCATAGAGATACTATGTAGAGCATCTGATAACACAAGAATTATTGATCGAATAATTGCAATCAATAACTCTGATATCACTGTTAGTGAATTGATGGGTGAAGTAGATACACTAAAATGACTTTTAGCCTATATTCACGAAAAAAGGTAAGAGGAAATATTTTAGTAGTTGTGTGGAGTTACATGTATTGCAGTATTTTATCTCACAACCCAACACCCTGATGCACCCAAACTCTTAACTTACTAAATTAAGAACTCAAAGTTTTCAAAATACTCTCTTCAAGTTCTCAAAATACTTTCTTAATTCATGATCTCGCCATGCTTTCAAATCCCATATTTATAGGGCAAGTCAAGCCCAAGATGTCAATTTTGGTTGGCTTTAAAAAATGATTTATTTTGTTTTATCAAAATTGACGGGTTTTAAAATAATACTTTATTTATTAAAATTAATTAATTTTAATAAAAGGATTTTGCTTTGTCCAAATTAGTTGGCAATATTTTATTGCCACCACTTTACTGTATTTAGGCTGTAAGAATAGACATTGTCGCTGAGTGTCCTGAACAGCTAGCCTGACTAAATTCCACATTTTCCTAGCTTGTTTCCATTAGGTAATGCCTGGTGCGAGCTCTAAGAAGCATGTAACACATCCCGTGCCTGAGCTTGATTGGCTGAATTGGGTCATTGGGCCTAATATTGATTTTTTAAGTAGTAATAGTGTTTGGCATTAAGATTTACTAATAATCATCAATCATCTAAATGAATTTAGCTTAGATGAGTCAAAGATCAAGAGAAAATCTTGATTCGACACTGATATATACCACTTCAGGAAATCTACAAATGTATTCGGATAATATGCAAAGATCAACATAAATTATAGCTTTTGTTATATAATTACAAGAAAATATTCTCTCATGATCTCAGCTCTTCTAAATTTTTAAACATGTGTGTCACATGATTGTTTAGTAATAGTGTACACCGTTAGGATTTAACTATTAATCATCGCTCATCTAAGTGAGTATCACTTAGAAGAATAATAAATCCTACGGAAATCCTAAGAGGGCCTTAGTCAGCACAAATGGTGATTCCTTGTCATGTGCAAGTCATGTTAACATATATGTTTTCATAATATTGATTTTGATGATAACAAACAAGATTAAGAATGGTTAATCTTTTAAGCTCAAATTATTTTTTATACATTGTAAATAAATCATTACTTTTACTTTATAAATGTTTTATATTTAATGGAAAAATGATTTTATTAAATCGGTTGTTTTTTCAAGTTATGATTTAATTGAAAGAGTTTTGAAAACTTTGAAATCAACAAGTATTGCTTGAAATTTTGGAGAAGGACTTATTTGAAAAGTGTAATACCATTTTGGGCTATATCATAATTTTAGAAAGTTTTGAGATTAACAAAGCATTATTTGAAAATTCTGAAATTGGACCTATTTGTAAACTTTCATAACATTTTGGGCCATCATATAGTTTTATAAAGTTTTGGAGTCAAACTATAAATTTAGAAAATAATTTCATTGTAGCAATCACTGTAGCAAACGGCTAACCATTTATTTAAAACGGCTAATCGATAATTTCCAGAAACCATGTTCTGCCAAGTTTTGTTAAAATGATGATTCTGGAACATAACGGTGAACCGTTTACTGAAAACGGTTAACCGTTTATTTTAACCTTGAATCGTTTAGTAAGAACGGTTAAACCAAATTTGTTTTGCAGGTCTCTGGAAGTTAACGGTGAAAGGGTAATCCTAAACGGTAAACCGTTTATTCGAAATTTGGCCCAACGGTAACTTTTGACCAGCGAAACGGTTAACCGTTAATGGTTAACGGTGAACCGTTTTCGGGCCGACAGTTTGTAACAGCTAGTTTTTGAGCTCAAACTATATAAACTCAAAACTGATTCATTTTTGGTAATCCAAGCAAGCATAAACAAGTGCACACAATATATATTGAGCTTCAATTTCGTAACTTATCATTTATTAGATTATCTTTGTTCTTCAATTTGTATATCCACTCTTAAAGAGAGATTCATTGTTGTATTTTTCATTTCTCAACAAATTGTGAGTGTACAAGTGTGAGAAACACTTGGGGTGAAGAGATTGGAGAGATAATCTCTTATTGTAAAAGTTCATTGACACCTTAAAGTCAATTGTAAACGTTTGAAGCCTTGGAAAGGCTCGGATAGTGAAATCCTCAAGCCCGGTGTGCTTGGAGGCGTGGACGTAGGCGGGGATTGCCGAACCACGTAAAAATCCTTGAGTTTGCTTTCTCTTCTCTTGCTCATTTATTATTGTGCTTTCATTGAATTTATTAAGGCATTAGATTGGTTTGTTGTGTGGTTTGCTTAGCTTATTTTTTAAAATCCCAATTCACCCCCCTTTTGGGTTGCCTAGTTAGTATTTCATTTGGTATCAGAGAAAGGTGCTTTTGTGTAAACTTAACCGTTTAGAGTTAAAGATCCATAGCAACCTAAATTAGCTCAACCATCATGGAAGGCCAATCTATCACTAGACCTCCATTTTTTGATGGAAATGATTTTCCTTATTGGAAAACTAGGATGAGAATTTATTTACAAGCTTTAGATTATGAAATTTGGGAAGTTGTTTGTGATGATTTACTTATTCCTAGAAAGAATGCTTTAAGTGAGTTGGATAAGAAAAAGATGTCTTTAAATTCCAAGGCTATGAATGTTTTATTTTGTGCCTTAGATAAAAAGGAATTTCATAGAGTTTCAAATTGTTCTAATACTTATGAAATTTGGCGAAAACTTGAAATTGTGTATGAGGAGACTACAAACGAGGAGGAATTTAATGAAGTGTCGAATTTGGCACTCATGGCAATTGGAGATGAATCGGATGATGAACTTGATGAGGTAAATGATCTTCCTACTTATGATGAATTACATGATGCGTTTAAAGAATTGTATGATGAGTGGATGAAAATTGGTAAAAAGAATGCATGTTTTAAAAAGAAAATGGTAAAGCACACAAATGAGAATGAATCTCTAAGTGCAAAGATTACATGCCTGGAATTAGAGAATAAAACATTGCATGATAGAGTTGCATTATCAAATGAGAAATCTAACACTTCACATGAGCATCTAAAATCATATGTAGATGACTTGAAAAATGAAAAGGATGTTTTACAAAAATGCAATGATTCATTAAATGAAAAGATTAAATGACTAGAGTTAGATAATAAAATGTTGCATGATAGAATTGCATCATATGAGCATGAGAAATCACATGTTGATGAATTAATGAAAGAAAATGAAGTGCTTAAGAAGAAAAGCAATGAGCTAAATCAAATTGTGTTAAAATTCACAAATGGGCAAAAGATGTTGGATTTGTATGCCACCATTGCAATCAAGATGGTCACATGAAGAATAAATGTCCAATTAAAAGAAATGCGTATTATGGAGCAAAATGTATTTAGGTTCCAAAAGGAATCATTGCTAACACTCAAGGACCCAAGAGTATTTGGGTACCAAAGTACACAATTTGAATATTTTTTTTGTAGGTACCACAAACAAAGAATGGTAAAGAGTTCCTTGATGAAGCTTATGGAATAATCATTTGAGCATGATCTAGGAGAAAAAGATGAGGCAAGATGATTTAATTGTTTTGGTAACAATTCTTACCATATTAGTTTTGTTGAGTGGATCATGATAAATGGATAGTAGCTTGAATTTGTGAAAGTATACTTATATGTTTACATGATTGAAATATCATTGTGTATAACATTGAGTGCTTTATCATGATGCATGGTTATATATTTATGATGATAGGTTGTCAACTCATCATGATAGATTTGTGTGATTTTGATGATTGTATGGTCTATGATTTCATCTTCTTAATTGTCTATCATCATTGTCCATCTCTTATATATGTGTAAATTCATATGCCATTAAATGTGTTATATCATTTATAAAATTCGTACAAATGACTTATTGCTCTTATGAATTTGATCATTTGTTCTGTACTTATAATGATGGCTTTTCTTAATAGTTATGTTGATTTTGATGATCTACATATTGCCATATGTTGATTTTGATGATCTACATATTGTCATTATGTACTTATGCCTTACTTAAGTTTTGATGATAAAGAATGTGCATTGATGATTACATTGTATTTTATGAAGGTTTGATCTTATGCAATCTATGATTAGGGAATGAATGTATATTTTTGTACTTTATCGATGTATTGTTGAATATGTCTTACTTATTTTAAATGATATGGAAAAAGGGAAAAATACATATACTTTGAGAATTTTAAGCATATAAGATTTTTTAAGTTATATTGAAATGTCACATTAGATCTTTGATGAGTTTAGTTGTCTTGATTTATAAAATGTGATTGGTAATTATGGAGCTTGGATAGTTGATAATATGCATGCCAATTTGGTAAAGAAATCAAAACCTCTTTGCGAAAAGCAGTTTTCAAAAATTCGGCATAAACTTGGGATGATTTGATTTCTTGATGATTTTGATAATTGATGATTATATGTGCGCTGCTTGATGAATTGAAGAAGTTATTGGTTTGTAATAATTGTTTAAGCCCATATGGAAGTGCTTTAACCATGTTGTATATTTGAGGATTTGTTTATTTTTAAGGGGAGATTCTGCCGAAATTTTTTCTCGCACAAAATGGGTAATATCTTCATCGAATTATTTTTGATGATCTTATTTCAATTGCATCTATCTATCTTTTCTTTTTTTACGATGAAGGGGGAGATAAATATGATATGTTTTTGGATAAAATCATTTTGGTTAAAATTTTATATTGGCCATATATTTAGGGGGAGCATACAATATATTTTTGGATAATATGCATTTTGAACTTTTTTGTTGTCCAAAGGGGGACAAAGTAATATATCATTTGATGTTATCAAAAAGAGGAGAATAATATGGACTTTTGAATAATTGTTTTGATAATTGATATGTGATTATGGTGAGGACTTGATGATTTGATTACATGGTGTGTTTCATAATTTATAATAATTTGGGAGTAATATTACTAAACTTGTATTTGAGGTGATGCTTGTTGTTAGGGGGAGTATCTATCCCAATTTCTGCTCGGACAACATGGGTAACAAATTTTCTATTCTTTTTCTTTTCCACTAAGTTTTCTTTTTGATGATGAGGGGGAGAAAAATGCATGTATTTAAATTTGTTAATTTAGCCAATTGGCAAATTGTAAGAGAAGATTATATTTAGGGGGAGCAATTTGTGGAATCATTCTTTAAATACATGAAATGTTTGTCATCATCAAAAAGGGGGAGATTGTTAACATATATGTTTTCATAATGTTGATTTTGATGATAACAAACAAGATTAAGAATGGTTAATCTTTTAAGCTCAAATTATTTTTTATACATTGTAAATAAATCATTACTTTTACTTTATAAATGTTTTATATTTAATGGGAAAATGATTTTATTAAATTGGTTGTTTTTTCAAGTTATGATTTAATTGAAAGAGTTTTGAAAACTTTGAAATCAACAAGTATTGCTTCAAATTTTGGAGACTGACTTATTTGAAAAGTGTCATAGCATTTTGGGCTGTATCATAATTTCTGAAATTTTTGAGATTAACAAAGCATTATTTGAAAATTCTGAAATTGGACCTATTTGTAAACTTTCATAACATTTTGGGCCATCATATAGTTTTATAAAGTTTTGGGGTCAAACTATAAATTTAGAAAATAACTTCATTGTAGCAATCACTGTAGCAAACGGCTAACCGTTTATTTAAAACGGCTAACCGATAATTTCCAGAAAGCATGTTCTGCCAAGTTTTGTTAAAATGATGATTCTGGAACATAACGGTGAACCGTTTACTGAAAACGGTTAACCGTTTATTTTAATCTTGAACCGTTTAGTAAGAACGGTTAAACCAAATTTGTTTTGCAGGTCTCTGGAAGTTAACGGCGAAAGGGTAATCCTAAATGGTAAACCGTTTATTTGAAATTTAGCCCAACGGTAACTTTTGACCAGCGAAACGGTTAACCGTTAATGGTTAACGGTGAACAGTTTTCGGGCTGAAAGTTTGTAACGGCTAGTTTTTGAGCTCAAACTATATAAACTCAAAACTGATTCATTTTTGGTAATCCAAGCAAGCATAAACAAGTGCACACAACATATATTGAGCTTCAATTTTGTAACTCATCATTTATTAGATCATCTTTGTTCTTCAATTTGTATATCCACTCTTAAAGAGAGATTCATTGTTGTATTTTTCATTTCTCAACAAATTGTGAGTGTACAAGTGTGAGAAACACTTGGGGTGAAGAGATTGGAGAGATAATCTCTTATTGTAAAAGTTCATTGACACCTTAAAGTCAATTGTAAACGTTTGAAGCCTTGGAAAGGCTCGGATAGTGAAATCCTCAAGCCTGGTGTGCTTGGAGGCGTGGACGTAGGCGGGGATTGCCGAACCACGTAAAAATCCTTGAGTTTGCTTTCTCTTCGCTTGCTCATTTATTATTGTACTTTCATTGAATTTATTATTTTCGAATTTATTAAGGCATTAGATTGGTTTGTTTTGTGGTTTGCTTAGCTTATTTTTTAAAATCCCAAATCACCCTCCTCTTGGGTTGCCTGGTTAGTATTTCAAGTCATTTATGAGATATTTCAATGGGCAACAAGTCATCCATGGTGTTTAAATTTAGTCATTTCATAAGAAGATTGAATAGCTGAAACAAAAGTAGAGCAATTACCGGCACTTACTATGCCCAAATTAGGGGAAAAAGAAATTCCATCACAGATTAAGAATCAAAATCAATTATAGACCAGCCAATCCAAATTTTGCTTGAAACAAAAAGATTATTAATTTCACCAATTTCTAATTTGGACCAATGACTAAAGTTCCATATTCTAGTTTAATCAGCAGATCAATAATGCACTAAAATTAATTGCTTAATTAATTTATAACATATGCTTTGCGTATAAATTTGATATATACTTAACCAAAAAAAAAAACACCTAAGTCAAGTAATTGATAGGGTTGTGACAAAGATGAAAATAAAGATCTTTCCTAGACAAAGAAGTGATCAAAGATGAATCAAGGACCTAACTAGAAATGATCTGCTTGAAATCAGATGGCAGAAAATTCTCCCACATGGAATCTGAACCCGCAACTGATTTGGAAATGGGACATAACACTAATAATTTGCAGGCATCTTGAGGAGTTGCGAGAGAAATGATGTGGGAAATGCACTCTGCAAGCAGTTAATAAAAAACAGTAATGTCCACTTTACTTTCTCTATTCATTCTTCCTTAATTTGCAACTCACAAATGCTTTGAGAGTAAGACTTCTTTGTTAAGCTATAAATGTAGTCAAGTCAATTAATGTCCTCTTTGGTGTTGAGATAAGATAGTTATAACTTAAAAGCTATAATACTAAGGGATAATTTGATAATATTGTAGCTTTTAAAATAATTGTTGTTAGTTATGTTGCAAACATAATCAGATGTGAAAAGAATTAATTAAATATTTGATAAAAATTACTTTTAAAAGTATTATAATTTTTCAAAGCAGTTGTATGTGTTTGTTAAATTTTACTGTTAAACTACTATAAGAATATAAATGATTGAATTGGATATAATATTGAATAACATTTATTTACATATTGATAAACATGTATAAGAATTTTTTTTATTGTATATATATAATAATTGATAACTATAATAAATATCTTATTTTTTAATTTTATTTTTCATTTTGTTAACTCTATAGAAGTGGTAATAACAAAAAGTCCTTTAAAGTTAAAGATTTTATTTCCTAGTTAATAAGGATAATTTTATACTTTTATAAAATTTATGAAAAGTATAAAATTCATTCACAAAATCAAATTTTGAAAAGTTACTCATTTCCTACTTTCCAAAACCTACTATAAGATGGGATAATTTTACTAAAAGTGGTTTCTAAAAAAATTTAGCAAGCACTAAAATTAATTTTTAACTTTCTAGAATCACTTATTAACTTCTCAAAAACAATCCCCAAAGTGTTTGGTAAACATTAATTGTTGCTTGAAAACTAAGTTGATTTAATCCACTACTTGTATGATGAAAAACCTATAATATCTTTATTATTTTTGTCAAAATTATTTTTAAAAGTCATGTTTACTACATATTATTAACTTTTATTTTAAATTTATAATTTTTTTCCCATAGCAGTTATAACTTAAAAGTTATAACATCTTAATATCAAATAGAGATTTAGAAGGTTATTAAATTAGGAGTAGGACTATTAGCAATTTAGCATCCTTCCAAAACTTTTATAAAACCTCATATTTATACATGCACAGTTTTGCCCTTCATAATTTGAAGATAAACTGATCCAATCAAACCCCACACATCTTTCCTTGTAAAAAAGAAAAAGAAAAAAAAAGACAACCAAATCACTAGTTGATATCAATCTTCGGTATATATGATATATGATAATCAAGGATATCTTTTTTTAATTAATTATATATTTAATTAGTTTCCTTAGATAATTTAATTTGCTTTTATATATATACATATATATGCAGATGGTAGATGATGATGAGAAGGATCCTAATATTTGCACTGTTGATGGGGAAGAAGTGGAAATTTATCATCGACAAAGTTAACAAAATGGTAGCAGAAAGGGCGTTGAAGCCACAGAAAATAAATAACTACTATCAAAGTAATTTTTTCATGCATAATTTTACAAATACACATATAATTTTCTTTTATGAAAGATAGAATTGGTGACACAAAAAGTCAATATCAACTTTAAAAATATTCTGCAAAGAAAGAGAGAGAGTGGGGAGTCGAGACCTTATAAGAGATAGAGAGAGAGAGAGAGAGAGAGAGAGAGAGAGAGAGAGAGAGGAATCTCTAGAGAAACAAAGGTGTAGGTTATAAGTGGAATTAAAGTGGGTGCTTTTGAAAAAAAAAAGTAAAATTTTAAAAGTTTTTAATGAGGTATCCTAAGAGGTAGGTTTTATAAGGATTTCATGGAGTTGCTAATAATCTCTTGATCTAACCGTGAAACATTTTTTTCCTGCTTTCTTTCTCCAGCACAAAGCTCTGTCAAAGAATGACAATTAATTTTAGCTTTAAAATTGAGATTTTATCAAAGAAGAAGAAAGTTTTAGGCCCTATTTGGTATTTGGGGTGGTGTAGTTCTTGAACCATAGTTATTGTGAAATATTAAAAAAACTATGAGATAAAAACTAATAGTATATAATAAATAAAACTTTGCATAATAATATTTACAAAAAAATGAAGATATTATAAGCTTTTCATTATATAAGTGTAGGATCAAATCAGCTTAGTTCGGCTATAAGAACAAATATTGCAACTTAAAAACTATAGTTGTCAAACCTCAATAAGAACTTAGTTGCCACAAATAGTGATTCCTTATCATAGCAATTCGTTTATCGCATACTTCAATGGACAACAAGTCATCATCCATTGTGTTTTAACTTACTCATTTCATAAAAAAAATTGAATAGCTGGAGCAAAAGCAGAACAATTTCTGGTGCTTACTTTGCGCAAAGTCAGGGAAAAATAAATTCCGTCATAAATTAAGAATCAAAATCAATTATGGACCACCCAATCCAAATTTTGGTTGAAACAAAGAAGATTCTTAATTTCACCAATTTCTCATTTGGATCAATGACTAAAGTTCCATATTCTAGTTTAACCAGCAGATCAATCGCACAATAAAATTAATCGCTTAATTGATATATAACAAATGCTTGGCATGTAAATTTGATTTGCGCATGTAAAAAGAAGAAAAAGAAAAAGAAAACCTTGTCAAGTTTGAATTACGATAGATCCACTATCGACGATGATGCGGTTGCGACAAAGATGAAAATAAAGATCCTTCTAAGTGTTGAAAGATGAATCAAAGACTGAATTGGAAATGATATTGGATATGATATGCTTGTAATCACACGGCAGAAAATTCTCCCAGTCGGAATCTGAATCCGCAACTGATTTGTAGATGAGACATACCCACGGATAATCTGCAGGCATCACGAGGAGTTGTAAGAGAAATTATGTAGGAAACGCACCCTGGTGACAGCACAAATGTTATAACCATTTTACTTCTTGCAACTCGTAGCAAGACAAGGAGTGAGTTTAAAATATATATAGCAAAGGTAAATACACCAGACTTTTTTGTTAAGTTAATGGTAAATTTGATCGATGATCCAGGAACCTAATGTTTTGCTTAGTGTCAGACAATTACTCGTGGCTTTAAAAGATAGCAATTAATTACAACTTCTTTCAAAGTGAAAAATTGTAACATTTGCTAGAGAACAGTAATCAACTGAGCACTTATTGTGATTTATTTGAGTGATTTCGTCTTCTATAGTGGAAAGTTCTGTTTATGTTGCTAATAATAATGTGAATAATGCTAGGGAGCCCAACTTTTTATCCCAATTTCATGAGTATACAAAGTTTATTAAGACTGTCATGTTTGTCGACATATAACTCGAAGAGTTGTGCCATTTCATGATCACGAGATTTCAGGCTCTTAACATCAAACCATTTAACTAATCTTTTTACAAAGAAATTTTACAATACAATTGAGGTTTTACGAATTATATGGAACCAACAACTATGTTATTCAAAAGAGAGTCTCAGTATCCCTTATTAAAGACTTGGAGTATATATGATTATTTTTCAAATCTTGGGAGTGTATCCTTTATTAAAAACTTGGGGTATATATGATTATTTTCTCAAATCTTAAGAGTGTAGGTATCCATTTCCCATAAATAAATGAAGACTTAAAATAAAATCATTCATTAATAATTACTCTGGTCTTAAAAGTAATTTGCTTACAAAATCATCCACAACTGTAGCTAAGATCCTATGGATATAAAGGATCCACTCCAATGGCCCTTGATCATTGTCTTTTACAAAGGACAGATCCAAGTTTGTCTTGTTAAAGTCCTCTGAGCTTACCCCTGAGAGCTCTACACCAATAGTATCCTTGGGGGACTTGCTGAATCCTCCTCACAGGTCACATTATTCAGTTCCACCATGTGCCATGTCACGGCTTGCTTGATGGAGTGAGTGCTTGGCCCAAGACTACGTATTCACTGAGGCAATAAATCGAACATCCGATTCATTTTCGCAAACATTTGTCTCAGTCTAATATTCATGCATCGAATTGGATGTGCAACAAAATGGAGCTCCATCTGTCAAGTCTTGTAAATTGAATGTTGTAAAGAAATAGCAATGCTTAATTTTGTTCAAAGTCATTATTATCTTGAAGAACAAGAAAATTCAAGTTAGCTAGGAACGGCAGGTGATTCAAGGTTATTTTACAAGTCATTAATAAAAATACATGAAAGCTCAATTAATATGGATATCATCATTAACCTAATGCATTCAACAATAAAATTATGCCACCTCTCTGTTATTGCTATTCCTTCATGAATAAAAAAAGAAGTATTTGTCGCGTTCTTGGTTGATTGACCCACCTAAAGAGCTTACATGCGTCACCAAATGACTAAATGTTGCATTGTCAAAACCATAATTCAATACAGCTATCAGACACTTTTAGGCCTCAGCTCAATCCCTTGTATAATGAGGCCGTGCTTGGTAATGAAGCCATCAAATTCAAATAGACTACACACCAACATGCCATCATCTCCATTTTCATTGAAGAACTCGCCCATCTCAATTTCCATCCACCCATCTCCCCTGTCTTGAGATAATCGAGCCATATTTCTTGAAGGATCTAGCAACAGTCTTCGCCTAAGCCCGTTATCGCATCCTTCAATGTAGACCCCAGACTCTACTGGTCTTCTCTCAAATCCATACTTTGACTCTACGAACTTAAAAACAAGGTAAGATGCATAGTTGGTTCTGAGTGACAAAACTTTGGTCTCTATCATTGCTTTGACATCAAACCACCACACATACTTGAGTTCAGCCACCTCAGGAAACCTGTCAGTGCATTGACACATGAGCAAATTACACTGGTTACAAAATCGATTGTACACTACAAAATGCAAACGTGCAATGCCAACATATATGAACAAACCTAGACTCCGGTAGAGAAGTCAATATCCAATAGTTAGGTTCATCTCCCCATGCTATGGAAAGCCCTTTTGCCCCAACCATGTAACATTTTTTCCCACTCTCCCGCTCCAGCGCAAAGTTCTGTCAAAGTATTCATGATGTTAGCTTTTCTATAAAATCAGTTTTGGTGTATAAGTTTCTCCATTTCAATGCTTACTAAGATTGCATCTGGGTGTTAATTGCAGACATATATGTCCAGACTTTATAATAAGAGCATATATAAAAGATTAGAACTCAAAACATCAAAGATAATATAAAATTGTGTTTGACGAAACAAGATGAAAATTCAAGTAAAAAATTTTGATGAGTTCAAGGTATAGTTAGCATGTCGTTTTTCGGATATTACAATGAAGAAGAAGTCAACCATCTTGTTTGGTTAAATGTACATCTGATGAAGCTCTTGGTGTTAATATTAATATTCATGATACTCAAAATAAAAATTATCTACACAAATAGCAGGATAAATTGAGGTCAAAGATTAATAGATAGTATATGATTTGTTTAGATAAAAGATAAGTCAACTTTGACTTACCATAGTACCATTGTTGATGATGATGGGGTTGTGACAGAGATGAAAATAAAGAACTTTCTTAGACAGGGAAGTGATCAAAGATGAATCAGAGACAGAGTTGGAAATGATCTGCTTGTAATCAGACGGCAGAAAATTCTCCCACACGTAATCTGAATCGGCGGCTGATTTGAATACAGGAGACACCACTGATAATCTGCAAGCATCACGAGGAGTTGTAAGAGAAATGATATTGGAAATACACTCTGCAGGCAGAGCAATTGTGATATCCATTTGACTCGCTGTCTTTTAATTTCCTGCTTTTTAAAACTCACATCACCCTATACTTCTTCGTTAAGCTTTATTTGTACAAGTTCAATACTATTAGCAACTGTAGATCCTTATCTCTAAGGATTCTACTTTACAGCTCACACCACACCTTCATCCTTATCTCTAAGGATGGTACAAATACAAATATAAATACAAATACAAATACAAATACTAATACTATTATCACCATCGCTTTCACTGCGGAGTCCACTAAGCTTCCGCTATAGTCCAGAGTAGGGATGGCAAAAATCCCCACGGGGACGGGTATTCTCGGGGATTTTTCTCTTTTGGGGAGGGTATGAGGATAATTTCATACCCAATTTCTTATTCGGGGAAGGGACGGAGAAATTTTTTTACCCAATTTCTTATTCGGGGAGGGGACGGGGATGAGGTGGAATTCCCATCCCCTACCCATTTCCCCATTTTAATTTTTAATTTAATTTTTATTTTTTAAAATTACTAGTAAATAAATAATAAAATTTGAATTATAAAATTATAAGTATTGGTAAAAATAAAAAATATCAAAATATTTATATTATTAAACTTTTAGGCCTAATTAACTAATTAAAGTCCTAAATTTTTATTTAGGACATTAAAAAGACCGGACATGTTCTATTAGCCCAAAACTTTTATTTTAATTTTAATATTCATTAAATATTTTAAACTTAAATCTATTTTTTATTTATCTTAAATCTATTATTTATTTATTTTTAGATGTTATAATTGCCCACAGCAAATCACAATTTTAATATCTAATCTAATCTAATATTTATTCTTGATTTGCTTCGACTTAACTATTGAGTTGTAAAGGGAATAATCCACATTTATAAAGTGTCCACGCCACCATTGAAAAGTTAATTTTGAATCTAAATTTGATTTTATTTGTAACAATTTTGTATTAGACTATTAATTTGTTCATGATAGTTTGTATCATTTGCATGCTGCGTTACTTACAAATTTAATGTATGTGACTTTTGTAATGGATATTAATGTAAGATATATTTCAAACTTTACTTTTATTTGAATTTTTTATTTTAATATGAATAACTCAAAATCGAAAACAAAAAAAATGTATTAGTTATTCGGGGATCGGGGACCCTCGGGGATCCCCTGTTATTATTCGGGGAAGGGATGTAGATTCTCTTAAATAATTTTGACGGAAATTGGGAGGGGACGGGGACATACGCAAAATATCGGGGATGGGTACGGGGAGATTGGTCCCCTCCCCTCCCCATTGCCATCCCTAGTCCAGAGTTACCGCTGGTAGGAGTACTTCGTCCTGATCTATGGTTCCACCGATCTGCGGATGCTGCATCCATATCTGTTCCCATGGTTGGCCATATTGGATCTTCAATGTTGTCAACCTGTGGGTCCTGTTCTGGCTGGGGCCACTCGGCTTCTAGATCTAACCAATGGGCTAAGTCTTCGAGCTCGTTTCGCCATCTATCAACATCTGGGGTGTCATCTAGATAAGTGACTTCTGTTGGTCTCCCATGGCGAGTTAAGTAGTCATTGTACTTATGTTGTAGATCTGCTGCCTCATCATCTTCTCCATGCAACTTGAGGTTTCTAATTTCCTCCCTGTAAAATAGATCAAGGGCTACTCAGGAGAAAAGAAGGAGAAATCCCAGATCCACAGCTAGCAAGGTGGTCTGAGTCTCTCTCCAGATTCAAGTTCGAAATCAGGCACATCAAAGGAGAATCCAACACAGTTGCAGATTTTCTCTCCAGGACTGTCAACATGATAAAAAGAAGGAGCCTTCCAAGAAGATGGGAAGAAGGTAGCTCCAGTGCTCATGAAGCAAGAATGAAAGTTCCTGCTTTCTACTTGTTTGGATACTTGTTCCACAAGGGTTTGAACTTTGAACAGGTCTGATGAGTTAGAAAATTGCACCAACAGCCCGTGGAAAAAAAATGCGAACATGAGGTCGACAGAAACATGGAATATTAATAATACTGTTCACGCATAGAGATGGATGACCGGCCCGAATGAAGTAACGATTATCTATTGGCAAGCAGGAGCAATGATGATTAACTGTAAATTTAGGATTATTAATTTTTTTGTCTTCTTAATAAAAATGAAGAGTAACCTAAGGTTTTCAAAAGTAAGAAAGGCAATTTGAGAATAGTTAATTGACGAGAGATTAATCTAAAATTAGCCCATGATTAATTGTAAGATTATTAGCAAGTAATTGATAACATAAAATAATGATGGAAGAGGTTAAAAGCACCATGATCTCAAAGGGATAGTCTAGTTAATTTGATCAGGGATATCTTTTCCCTTACATCAATCTCGGAGAGGGAAATTATTTAATTTGTGTTGTGCTTGTGATAAAATGTGATTAGAGTGTGTGTAATGTTTCGACGCTTTTGTCGGTCCAATCAAGACTCACCGATAATTCTTTGATCTCCATCATGTTTTGTTTTAAAGTAAACTGGAAGGTTATTGCAAAAACATGATAATATGTAAGAGAGTTTTTTTTAGATCCTTATTTTCATTATTACTTAGAACTTCGCCGATCACGAACTTACATAAAAATTTAACATATAATATTTACTGTTTCGAAACTCTTGCCAGGATGATCAATACATACTAATAAGTCTATCATCTCAATCCAATTTTCTCCAAATTCAATTGTTTCTAGACTCAGTCGTTTTTATCTTGAAGTCAATTGATAAGGTTATTAAATTGGAAACCGTTGTGGTTAAAAACCAATGAAAATATTTGGGAGAACAAAGTTTTGGATCTTATTATTATTATGTTTTAAAAGGTTTAGATGAGAGTATGAAATCTCGCAATTTTGTGTTATATATAAAGCCTTGTGAGTGTTATACGGGATTAATCGAGAGAGTGATAATTTCTCAACTTCTTTTGTATCTTGTAAAGGCCAGATTAGTAAAAGCTTGCTTTCCTTTTCATAGTGGATGTAGGTCACTTGTGTGGCTGAACCACTATAATCCTTTTGTGTCCTTGTGTGTGTGTTTTTTAGTTCTTTGTTTGATTCAATTTCTGATTGTTTCAGCTTACGTTTCTTCATCAAGATTGTGTTGATTATTAGCCATTCTTAGGTCAAAGAGGTATTGAGCAGATCTTAGGGGATCAAGATTGGTTTCTTGCTGGTTTTGGTCCAACAACTTCTTTTAAAGTGAAAAATTGTAACATTTGCTAGAGAAGAGTAATCAACTGAGAATTGATTGTGATTTACTTGAGTGATTTCGTCTTATACAGTGAAACGTTATGTTTATGTTGCTAATAATAATATGAATAATGTTAGGGATCCTAAATTTTGATCCCAATTTCATGAGTATACAAAGTTTATTGAGACTATGTCATGTTTGTTGATATATCACACGAAGAGTTGTGTCATTTCATGAACATGAGATTTTAATGTTCGATTGATTAGCTGGTTAAACCTTTTACAGAGAAATTTTACAATACAATTGAGGTTACATGTTATAATCTGATGTGGAACCGTCAATTATATTATTCAAAAGGTGGTTTTAGTATCCCTTATTTAAGACTTGGAGTATACGTGATTATTTTTCTAAATTTTAGGAGTGTATCCCTTATTAAAAGCTTGCAGTATACATGATCATTTTCTGAAATCTTAAGAGTTTAGGTATTCATTTCGGATCAAGAAATGAAGACTTAAAACAAAATCATTCATTAATGATAACTCTATTCTTAAAAGTAAGTTACTTCCAAAATCATCCACAACTGTAGCTAAGATCCTATGGATATGAAGGATCGACTCCAATCGCCCTTGATCATTGTCCTTTACAAAGGACAGATCCAAGTTAGTCTTGTTAAAGTCCTCTGAGCTTACCCCTGAGAGCTCTACGCCGATAGTATTCTTGGGAACTTGCTGAATCCTCTTCACGGGTCACGTTATTCAGCTAAGTGATGTGCCATCACACGGCTTGCCAGATGGGGTGAGTGCTTGGCACAAGACTACGTACTCGTTGAGGCAATAGATAGAACATCTGATTCATTTTCGCGAACACTAGCCTCAATCTAACATTTACGCATAGAATTGGATGTGCAACTAGATGAAGCTCCATACGTCAAATCTTATAAATTGAATGTTGTTGTAAAGAAATAGCAGTGCTTAACTTTGTTCAAAGTCATTATTGTCTTGAAGAACAAGAAAATTCAGGTTAACTAGAAACGACTGTGACCGATTAAAGGTTACTTACAAATCATTCATCAAGATACAGGAAAGCTCAATTAATCTGAAAATTATTCATTAACCTAATGCATTCAACAATAAACTTATGCCACCTCTCAGTTGTTGCAATAGGGAAAATGAATAAAATAAAGAAGTATTTGTGGAATTCTTGGTTGATTGATCCCCCTAAAGAGCTTACATACATCACTGAATGACTAAATGTTGCAGTGTCAAAACCATAATTCAATACAGCTATCAGCCACTTTTAGGCCTAACCTAATTCCTTGTATAATGAGCCCACGCTTGGTGACGAAGCTATCAAATTCAAATAGACTACACACCAACTTGCCATCATCTCCATTTTCATTGAAGAACTCGCCCATCTCAATTTCTATCCACCCATCTCGCCTGTCTTCAGATAGTCGAGCCATATTTCTTGAAGGATCTAGCAACAGTCTTCGCCTTACCCCATTATCGCTTCCTTCAATGTAGACCCCAGAGTCTACTGGTCTTCTTGCAAATCCATACTTTGACTCTGCAAACTTGAAAACAAGGTAAGCAGCATAGTTGGTTCTGAGTGACAAAATTCCGGTCTCTATCATTGCTTTGACATCAAACAACCACACATACTTAAGTTCAGCCACCTCAAGAAACCTGCCAATGCATTGACAAAAGAGCAAATTATACTGATGACAAAATCGATTATACCACTAAAGATTAAAAATGCAAACGTGCAATGCCAAAATATATGAGCAAACCTAGACTCCGGTAGAGAAGTCAATATCCAATGGTTAGGTTCATCTCCCCATGCTATGGAAAGCCCTTTTGTCCCAACCATGTAACATTTTTTCCCACTCTCTGGCTCCAGCGCAAAGCTCTGTCAAAGTACTCATGATGTTAGCTTTTCTATAAAATCAAGTTTGGTATATAAGTTCCTCCATTTCAATGCTTACTAAGATTTCAACTGGGTGTTAATTGCAGACATATGTGTTCAGACTTTATAATAAGAGCATATATAAAAGCTTAGAACTCAAAACATCAAACATAATTTAAAATTGTGTTTCTACGAATAAAATTGTGTTTCTACGAAACAAGAGGAAAATTCGAGTAAAAAAAATTGATGAGTTCAAGGTATAGTTAGCATGTCGTTTTTCGGATATTACAATGAAGAAGAAGTCAACCATCTTGTTTGGTTAAATGTACATCTGATGAAGCTCTTGGTGTTAATATTAATATTCATAATACTCAAAATAAAAATTATCTACACAAATAGCAGGATAAATTGAGGTACAAGATTAATAGATAGTACATGATTTGTTTAGATAAAAGGTAAGTCAACTTTGACTTACCATAGTACCATTGTTGATGATGATGGGGTTGCGACAGAGATGAAAATAAAGATCTTTCTTAGAAAGGGAAGTGATCAAAGATGAATCAGAGACAGAGTTGGAAATGATCTGCTTGTAATCAGACGGCAGAAAATTCTCCCACACGTAATCTGAATCTGCGGCTGATTTGAATACAGGAGACACCACTGATAATCTGCAAGCATCACGAGGAGTTGTAAGAGAAATGATATTGGAAATACACTCAGCAGGCAGAGCAATTGTGATATCCATTTGACTCGCTGTCTTTTAATTTCCTGCTTTTTAAAACTCACATCACCCTATACTTCTTTGTTAAGCTTTATTTGTACAAGTTCAATGGAGAAGGTTATTCAATATTAAATTATACAGAAGCAGTGGATGAAAGTTCCTGCTTTCTACTCGTTTGGATACTTGTTCCACGAGGGTTTGAACTTTGAACAGGCCTGATGAGTTAGGAAATTGCACCAACAGCCCGTGGAAAAAAATGCGAACTGGTCGACAGAAGCATAGAATTTTAATAATATTGTCCCCGCATAGAGATGGATGACCGGCCAGAATGAAGTACCGATTATCTATTGGCAAGAAAGAGTAATGATGATTAATGGTAAATTTGGGATTATAATTTGTTTTTGTCATCTTAATAAAAGTGGAGAGTAACCTGAGGTTTCAAAAGTAAGAAAGGTGATTTGAGAATAATTAAATGATGACAGGGTAATCTAAAATTAACATGATTAATTGTAAGATTATTAGCAAGTAATTGATAACATAAAATAAGGATGAAAGAGGTTAAAAGCACTGTTGTCTCAAAGCGGTAGTCTAGTTAATTTGATCAGGGATATGTTTTCCCTTACATCAATCTTAAAGAGGGAAATATTTTAATTTGTGTTGTGCTTGTGTTAAAGTGTGATTAGAGTGTGTGTAATGTTTCGAAGGTCTTGTCAGGATAGTCAAGACTCACCGATAATTCTTTCATCTCCATCATGTTTTGTTGTAAAGTCAACGGGAAGGTTATTACAAAAATATGATAATATGTAAGAGAATATCTTTTTTAGATCCTTATTTTTTTATTATTTAGAACTTCGGTGACCACGAACTTACATAAAAATTTAGCATATAATATTTACTGTTCCGAAACTCTTGTCAGGATGATCAATACATACTAATAGGTCTATCATCTCAATCAAATTTTCTCCAAAATCAATTGACAAGGTTATTACATTGGAGGCCGTCGTGGTTAAAAACCAACGAAAATATTTGGAGAACAACATTTTGGATCTTACTATTATGATTTAAAAGGTTTAGATGAGAGTACAAAATCTCACCTAATAAATACTAACCCTTTTCTTATAGTATTATTCAAATTTGAGTTATCGCATATGCAAAGTTCATTTACAAAACTTTTATTAAAATTTATAATCCCAAATTTGTACTCTGCCGGTAGGGTATCGGTGATATCCATTTTACTTGTCTCTCCTAATGTCTACAATTAACTCGCAGCACCTAATAATTCTAATGCTAATAATAGCAGTGCCTTGCCTTTTCATATGCAAGATTGCTTCTTCAAATTGTTTAAGTCAAAAATGGACCAAAGTCATTTAATCTTAAATTGATTTCTAAATGCCTCAAAATTGCACCAGTAGCCGTAGACAAAAATTTGAACATGGGTTGCAGATGAAAAAATAGAAATTTATTTATTGCATTGAATCTGAGCGTTAAATGTCCAAATCATATCTAAGGAATGTATAATATACTTTTTTTTTTGTTAAACCTACTTACTTAATAGCATATGAGAATTTTTTAAATATATTAGATGTAATATAATTAATTAATACCTATATAATATGTGTAATTAAAATTTAATATAACTTATTTATATAATCAATTTTTTAAAATAACTCTTTTATATATATATATATATATCTCGTAATATTATTTATCTATTATATAATTAAGGTAATACTTCAAATATATTCTAAAATTTTTCATTATATATAAAACAAAAACTTTAGTAAATGATTCATGAAATGTGGGATTGAAACGTGATTCATGAAAGGAAAAAGGGTCTTTTTTTGGTGGTGGGGCCTTAGCCTGTGACCTGGGGTCAGCCTAAGCCGCTTAGGTCCTAGGCCTTGGCCCCGGTTGTTGCAATAAACGTGCAGCAAAATGGTGCTACACGTCAACCAAGTCAAAATTTAAAAGTCTTATCTAAATAATAATAATAATAATATGGAAAAAACTACAGTGCAACAGTGGTGCGGCACCACTGTTGCACCTAATTGTTGGATCTTACTGGATTCATTCATCTAAGTGGATCCAATTGTTGGATGCAACGATGATATCGTATCACCGTTGTATCATAGTCGGACCTTAATAATCTCATGAATAGAAATAACGGAAATTTCGACAGTCTGGGTATTAGAAGTTTTCTTTATTTGAAAAATGTATAAGGATGATTTTATATTTAATTTTATTTAAAAAAGAGATGAAAATAATTTTTTTACTAATATCTTATTTTGGGAAGTAACAGGAATGGGGTGGAATTCTAATTCTCTCCCAAGTTTCTTATTTTAATTTTTAATTTTATTTTTATGCCATTATTAGTAAATAAATAATAAAATTTAAACAGTAAAATATTAAATATTGATGTAAATAATAAATATTAAAATATCTATAAAAATAATATAAATATTAGTTAATATAAAGCCTATAACCCTACAAGCACACAATCTAGAAATCAAATCCTAAGTGACTTTGTCACGATCTCGCTCATCCTTTCTAAATTATTTGTGTCGCAATTAGCACCTATAATCCTACAAGCACACAATCTAGAAATCAAATTATAAGTGACTTTGTCACGGTCTCACTCATCCTTTCTAAATTATTTGTGTCGCAATTAGCAACTAGCTCGTCCTCATCTCATTATAACCCAGTAGCACGCTGTGTGCTTGTCTCATTTATTTAAGTATCTATAATCATTTTATTTATTTCATGATTGATATAAAAATAATTTTTTTATTATAGGATTATGAAGATTAACAGAGATAATTATTCTGATGATTTGTATTTTGTAGTGTGATTTTTGTAATAGACTAATGTTAATGTAAGACATATTATCAAATTTTATTTAAATTTTTTATTTTAATATGATTAAATCAAGTTCAAAGAATAAAAAAATATTAATTATTCAAGAATCAAAGACCCTAAGAGATCTTATGTTATTATTTGGGAATCTCCGTTCCTTCCTCTTAATCAATTCTAATTGGAACAAGGAGACAATGAAGATATATGCAAAATATCAAAAATGATATGGAGATATCGGTCACCTCCCCTTCCCTTCTGATTCCCATCCCTACTCATGAAAGGTGGTTGCAGAAATTTCATATCAATGCTTTAGCTTTATTCAAAATCGCCACAATGTCGAATGAAGAACAGGAAAATTCGAAATGGCATGCAAGATGTGTTTATTACTTTACAAAGGAGATGAGGAGTGGGGATCACAAATGCACCGGCTCAGATCGGATTTCACCAAGCTGACGCCCAGGCTTTCAAGAATGTCTTGGCCCTTGAAAGCCCAGGCCTAACTTGGGAGGGTTGGGCTGGATTTTTCAATCATTTTTATAATAAAAGTGGTGATATTTGACCTCCTTAGTATTTTTATTCTCTGAATTGTTATTATTAAAAAATAAATATTTTTTTCTCTTCAAGCTCTCAATAGATTAACTTCTCATCTCTTTTATCTTTTTTTAATTGATTCACCATTTGAATCAAATATTATCTTTTAATTGTATCCCAAATTGACATTAAATAAAATTTTTAAAAATCAAAACCAATGTCATTAATAACAACAAAATCAACCACTTGTTCATCCAATTTAACAAAAACCCAATATCGAAATTCATCATATGTTGGAGGAAGTGATCTAGTAGTGAATTGATGGTGAAGAAGATAAGCGGTAGTGGTGATGAACTTATGGATAAATGTAGGTAGCGGTTGTGATGGTTATGTTAGAGAGATGGGGTGGGGCCGGGGGGAGGGAGAATAAAATAAAATAAAATAAAATAAAATAATTGTGAATAAGGATAATTTTGAAAAATAATAAGATAATTTAAAAAATAGAGGCTGATAAGATAATTTGAGGGGTTAAATATCATCAGCCTTATAACAAATATTAATTTTTATTGAGATGTGGCCCAAATTAATTTTCACGTGGCTTCCAAAATAATTGGTCTCATCATAATTTTTTTTAATTAGAAATTAAGAATTTGGATTGATCTTGTATTTATAAATATCCATACGTACCATACTATGGAAAAGCTGAATGCATTAGAGTCACAACTTTGGTATTTAAAGGGGCACAATTTTTCTGTCAAATAATTCAATGAGTGATGATATCTTCACCCCAATTTTTTTTTGTGAATCCACCCTATTTTCAAAAAATAATTATAAAAGTTGCACATTATTTTTAAAATTTTTAAATCAAAAAGAGTTTTGGAGAATTAATTAATTAACTCTAATTCATTTTTTTGTGACTTAGATTTATTTAGTACATTTGATTACAAAGATTGTTTTGACATAAGTTTAAATTGACTATTTTATTCTTATAAGGTAAAGTTATCAAGAATTCACTTTACCTTCAATATTTTTCTAATTTATACCAAACTCATTGTTTCTAAATGCTACTTTATTAGTATAATTATTATTTTTAATTAAACTAACATAGTGTCTTGATAACACAATTGTCATGTAAATTACAGGCTGTCAAATTTAAGTAATTTACACATAAGGGTGAGGAAATAATAATTAGATTTCATTTAAAAATATTATATTATAAGTCACAAAATTAAATACCTAAATTATAAGATATAATAACTCATGTTTTATGAGGCTAATTTTATCTTTTTATACCATAATAATAAAATAGTAAAATAAAACTTATATTAAAATTTATGATTAAAGATGGTCGAATAACCTAAGAAAAAAATTAATAGAATGATTTAGTTGATTAACTGTACAAATATTTTTATTAATTTATATTTTTAAAGAATATTGTAAACTCATTGTAATTATTTCTTAGAAGTGGAGGGGATTTACAAAAATAGTGGAGGTGGAAATATCCCCATCCTAAGTCAATAATTCAATCTAGCAATCAGCCATTTTTGGGCGTAAGCTTAATTCCTTGTATAATGAGGCCTGAAGTGGTGAAGTTATCAAAATCAAATAGAATACACGGGTACACGCCAAGATGCCATCATACCTAGTTTCATTGAAGAACTCACCCATCTCAATCTTCTGAAATACTAACTAGGTAACCCAAGGGGGGAGGTGAATTGAGATTTTAAAAATTAAGTTAAGTTAACTACACAACAATCCAATTTAATGACTTAATAAATTCGAAAACAATAAATTCAATGAAAGAATAATAATAAATGAGTAAGAGAAGAGAAAGTAAACTCAATGATTTTTACGTGGTTCGGCAATCCCCACCTACGTCCATACCTCCAAGCTCACCCGCTTGAGGATTTCACTATTCAAGCTTTCCAAGGCTTCAAGTTTTTACAATTGACTTCCAAGGTGTCAATGAGCCTTTACAATCAAGAGATTATCTCTTCAATCTCTTCGGCCCAAGTGTTTCTCACACTTGTACACTCACAATTTGATGAGAAATGAAAATTATAATAATGAAACTCTCTTTAAGAGTGGATATACAAATGATAGCTCAATGAAGATTTAATCTATGATGATTTTCGAATTTGAAGCTTAATATAAGTTGTGTGCACTTGTTTATGCTTGCTTAGGTTACCAAAAATGAATTGGTTTTGAATTTATATAGTTTGAGCTCAAAAATTAGCCGTTATGCACATTTTGGTCATAACCGGCTTACCGTTTATGGACATCCAGTTAGCCGCTTAATGTTACCGTTACAACCACAATTTTGAATTTCTGAACATCCGGTATGCCGCTTGTGAAATCCGGTTAGCCGTTTAAGTT
The DNA here is from genome assembly GCA_029618585.1 of Citrus australasica. Classification (NCBI taxonomy): domain Eukaryota; kingdom Viridiplantae; phylum Streptophyta; class Magnoliopsida; order Sapindales; family Rutaceae; genus Citrus; species Citrus australasica. The sequence goes on along the minus strand of JARCIV010000009.1, from coordinate 10,794,571 downwards.
CTAAAAACATTCTGCCCAAATTTGGTCTACCATTTGTCAGGAACCGGATAGCCGCTTGCCACAGTAATTGCTACAGTGAACTATTTTTTAAAATTATAGTTTGGCCCCAAAATTATCCATAATTGTCTTATGGCCCAAAATGTTATGAAGCTTTGCAAATAGGTCCAATTTTAGAATTTCTAAGTAATCCTTTGTTAATCTCAATACTGTCTAAAATTATGATATGGCACACCATGCTATGAAACTTTTCAAATAAGTCCTCTAAAATTTCAAGCAATACTTGTTGATTTCAAAGTTTTCAAAACTCTTTCAATAAAACCATAAACTTGAAAAACAACTAATTTCATAAAATCATTTTTTCATTAAATATAAAACCTTTATAATGTGAAAATAATGATTTCTTTAAAATGTATAAAAAAATAATTTGAGCTTAAAAGATTAATCATTCTTAATCTTGTTTGTTATCATCAAAATGAACATTATGGAAACATATATGTTAACATTTTCATCCACCCATCTCCCCTATCTTGAGGAATTAAGATTCGATGCTAAATTTATTTATTTTAAGCAAATAATCAATGGTTAAGATTTATTTTGTATTTTTTTATCTCTCTGGCCTAACAGCCATAAATTTAGTGCTCAATAAAAATTAAACTCAGTACTAAATCCTTATATTATCTTGAGATAGCTTAACCTAATTTTTTTTTCTTTTTAGGGTCTAGTATTGCTCTTTGCCTTTTCCGATTATCGGTTCCTTCTAATTAGTATTAAAAATTGTATGTTTATTAAAGGATAAAAATGTTATTTTATTTTATTAATGTAATTTATATTTGTAATTGTGTAACATATTGTGAATTTCTAATTATTTTTCTAAATATTTGATTTTGTGTATTTTTGTGTGTTTATTAGGTAAAAATAATAATTTCATGCAATTTGAGGCTCCGAACAAATGCATGGATGTCAAATTTAGATTCCGGAAGTCCGAGAAATTATGTTATTGTCGAGGAGGATTCAAGACTTTTGTTGTATTTTTTATACGTTTTTACCACGGTAAATGTGGTAATTGTAAAATTATAAGTGTTTATCATATTAGGTATGGTAATTGTTAGTGGAATGTGTTGGATGTGCTTGGGTGGATAAGTTAGGTTTATATTTATTAGTGGGACAAATGTAAGGTTAAGATGTAATTAGATTTTTTTATTTGTGTGGTGTGGATTTACCATGTATTAGTATAAATAGAGGGGGGTGAACACACCTCTCCACACTTTCTCTTCTCTTCTTTTCTCCCAAATTCTTCTTCTCATCTCTCTTTGTAATTTATTTTCAATCAATAAAATTAGTTTTATTTCAATTTTCAAATTCCATTTTTAATTATGTGTTTTTCAATTTTAGTAATTTCCTTTATAAAAAAAATTAAGCTAAATATTAATAGTTAAGGGAAGGTGAAACTTTTAGGAAATAAATATGATTTAATGAAATTCTATTTTTAATTTTATAAATTAAATTATTTTCTATTTAATTTTATACATATTTTATATTATGAGATTTTGATTTATTGTAGACAAAAAAGGGAGTTTGCCACAATAAATTCTTTTTATCTAAATATAAGATATGGTAAAATGGTATTTTGACTTATTGTAGACAAATTAAATTTTGCCACAATGAATACTTAATCCATCATAAAATTAAAGGGAAAATAATAATAATTTATATAATTAATATTTTGGGCAATAAATCTAAAAAATAGAAAAAAGAATTTATTAAGTTTTATTTACTATTAAGAGTGAATTCACAATCCTAACTAATTCAATTTCATAGTTTTATTTAAATTAAGTTGTTTATATTTAAGTTTTATTTTCAAATTTTAGATAAAATAAAATAAACAAATTAAATCTTTTCTCCGTGGATCGACGTCGGACTCACCGAGATATATTATAACTAGGCACTCTTATACTTGAGAGTAAATCAAATACTTTTAATTCGTGTCAAGTTTTTGACACTGTTGCAGGGGAAAAGTTTTTATTTTGTTTTATTTTTTCGGTTTTTGATTTTCTCTGTGTAAATTTTCGTTTGCCCCCTTTTAATTTTCTTTAATTCTCTTTTGTCCCTGTATTTTTCATAATTCTCATTTCACCCAATAATTCTCGTTTCTAGCTCAATCTTCTTGTAATTATGTTCTGACCCCAACATATTTTCAGTCGTTTCACTTTCATCCCCAATGGCTCAATTCTAAACTTCTAAAAATTACGGTGTGGTCATAAAATTAATAATAATTTGCAATAGAATCGCTAGACGAAATTCCTCAAAGTAATTAAGACTTGAACTTACATCTTGGACATACTTTGGATATATTTGGACTTATTTTGGACTTAATTTGGACCAAACTAACTTTAACTACTAACTCTAATTACTAACTCTTAACTTACTAACTGCTAACTCCTAATTTTTTTCAATTATTTAATTTTATGAATTTATTTAATTTTTTTTGCTTTATTTTTTTTATTGGTGGGTTCAACCACCATTTTTTTTTCTTATTTTGCATTTATTTATTTATTTTTACTGTATTGGTGGGTTCAACCACCAAAATTGTTATTAATTTTCTTTTGTACACTTATATAATTTACATATTTAATTTTTTATTTTTTTCATTTTGTAATTTTCATTTAGTTTTTGTGTTACTAATTTATTTGTTATCTTGGTGATATAATTATTGTATGAGACGTTGGTCTCGATCTTCAAGTGGCAGGTTAATTCGTAGATCTCAATCACCACCATCAATCATGAACGAGATCCAAGACGAAAATAATTTAGGGCAACTTAATCCTCCAATTGATCAAGGAGATAACCAATCTCAACATGATCAACCGAGAACTTTGAGAGACTACATGAATCCAACAAGAACTGGAGCACCGTCGTGTATAGTATTTCCTCCAGAAGTATCTCGATTCAACTTTAAACCAGGTATTATCCAACTTTTACCAACATTTCATGATTTAGAATTTGAGAATCCGTACGTGCATCTAAGAGATTTTGAGGAAGTTTGTAATACATACACGAACCAAAATTGTAGCATGAACATAATTAGATTAAAGCTTTTTTCTTTTTCATTAAAAGATAAAGTTAAAACTTGGCTACAAAACCTTAGATCTAGATCAATAAGAACTTGGAATAATATGCAAGAACATTTTTTGAAAAAAATTCTTTCCACCTCATAGAACAAATTCTTTTAAAAGGCAAATCACTTCTTTTACTCAAAAAAATGGAGAAACATTATACTAGTGTTGGGATAGGTTTAAAGAATTGCTTAACATATGTCCACACCATGGTTTTGAAACTTGGCGATTGGTCACTTATTTCTACGAGGGCTTAATACCACAAACTAGACAAGTTATAGAAATGATGTGTAATGGTGAATTTAAAGATAAAAATCCTGAAAATGTACTAGATTACCTTGACCAATTAGCTGAAAATGCACAACATTGGGATACTGTTGGAACTTTTGAATTGACTAATAAACCACAACCATCTCCATCTAGTGGAGGAATCTACAACCTTAGGGAAGATCATGATTTACAGGAAAAATTTGCATCTCTAGTTAGGAAGGTTGAAACTTTGGAAAATAAAAAAAAGTGATCAAGTAAAATATGTTCAAGAAATTGCATGTAATATTTGTAGTTCTAATGATCATTTCACTCAAGATTGTTCCACTCTGCCTGCACTCAAAGAATGTCTGCATGATTAAGCTAATGTTATCAACACTTTTAATAAACCAAATCCATATTCACAGACTTATAATTCTGGTTGGAGAAATCATCCAAATTTCAGTTGGAGGAATAATAATAATGCACAATCTTTACAAGCACCACCTCCACAAAATTTTCAAAATACTCATCCTTATGTACCCTATGTTCCACCACCATGGAAAAATTTAGAAGATACAATGCATTCATTCATTAGGAAGTAAGTTACTATTAACAATCAAAATGCACAAACTTATTCTGATTTGAAAGATACTCTTGCTAAAATTTCTTCTGCACTCACAATTCAAGAAAAAGGAAACTTTCCAGCTCAACCACAACCAAATCCTAAGATTCAAAATGCACCCATGGACTATGTTAAGTCAGTTATAACTCTTCGTAGTCGTAAGATTATTAATCGACCTATTCCTGAACCTTGTGGAAATGAAAAATCAAAGGGTAAGGAAGAACTAGATAAACTTACACCTAGTGAAGAAATGATTACTGTTCCATCTGAACCATCATTTCCGCATGCATTGAATAAACCAAGGAAATCAAACCACTTTTCTGAAAAATTTATGAAATCTTTAAGCAAGTGAAAGTTAACATTCCTTTATTAGATGCATTCAAGAAGGTACCTTCATATGCCAAATTTTTAAAGGACTTATGCACTGTTAAGAGGAAATTGAAGGCAAAAAAGAGTGCGTTCATGACTGAACAGGTAAGTACCATTCTGTCTACTAATAATAAGTTAAAATATAAAGATCCTGGTTGTCCTACTATTTCTTGTATTATTGGACATCACAAAATTGAGCATGCTTTGTTAGACCTTGGTGTTAGTGTTAATTTGCTTCTACATTCAGTTTTTCTTCAACTTAATCTTGGTGAGTTAAAATCAATTTCAACTACACTTTTGCTTGCCGATAGATCAGTTAAAATACCAAAAGGAATAGTGGAAGATGTTTTAGTACAAGTTGATAAATTCATATACCCTGTGAATTTTTTTGTTTTAGAAACTGAACCTATTGTGAATAATTATAAACCAATTCCTGTAATTTTGGGTTGACCATTTTTAGCAACTGCTAATGTTTTGATTAATTGTAGGAATGATTTAATGAATTTGTCATTTGGAAATATGACTCTGGAATTGAATATTTTCAATATGTGTAGGCAACCTAATGAGAAAAATGAGAATGAAGATGAGAATGATGAACAAAAGGAATTGCTTAAATCTTGTATAAAGGAGAATATTCAAAAAGGGAGTTTGTCTGAACTTAGTGATATTTGTTTGGTTAATTCAATTGAATCAAATAAACAACTTGAACATGATACTTCTAATATAAACTTATTGTTTGATTCTTGTCAGACTTTGTAAACTGATGATGAGAAATCAAAATTTGAGGAGCTTCCAATTATTGAAAAGATTGAACAACAAGAAGCACCTAAATTGGAATTGAAACCTTTGCCTGTTGTGATTTCTTCGACTTTATCAAGCGACCAAGAAGGTAAGTTACTATCTGTTCTTAAAAAGTATAAAAATGCAATTGGATGGACTTTAAATGACATTAAAGGTATTAATCCTTTAATTTGCACATATAGAATCAATTTGGAAGAAAATGCTAAAATATGTCAACAACCTCAAAGAAGATTAAATCCACACATGAAAGAAGTAGTAAAACCAGAAGTTATTAAGTTATTTGATGCGGGAATTATCTACCCTATCTCTGATAGTAAATGGGTAAGTCCTACAAAAGTAGTGTCCAAAAAATCTGGAATCACTATTGTTAAAAATGAAAAAGGTGAATTAATTCCAACACGAATTACATCTAGTTGGCGCATGTGCATTGATTATAGGAAATTAAATGAAGCCACTAGAAAAGATCATTTTCCTTTATCATTTCTTCACCAAATCTTAGAAAGAGTAGTTGGACTTCCCTACTACTGCTATTTAGATGGGTATTCAGTTTATTATCAAATTCCTATAGCACTTGAAGACCAAGAAAAAACCACATTTACATGTCCCTTTGGAACATTTGCATTTAAAAGAATGCCATTTGGACTTTGTAATGCTCCTGCAACATTTCAAAGATGCATGTTCAGTATTTTCACTGATATGATTGAACATTGTTTAGAGGTCTTTATGGATGATTTGACAGTTTTTAGGAATTCTTTTGATGATTGCCTTGATAATTTGGAAAACGTTTTAAAAAGATGTGTTGAAAAAGAACTCGTTTTAAATTGGGAAAAATGCCATTACATGGTCACTTCTGGAATTGTTTTGGGTCATGTTATATCCGTTGAAGGAATTGAAGTTGACAAAGCAAAAATTGAAGTCATATCTAAATTGCCACAACAAAAAGCAGTTAGAGATGTGCGATCCTTTTTAGGACATGCAGGATTTTATAGGAGGTTTATAAAAGGTGTCATATCTAAACCACTTTGTAACCTCTTATTAAAAGATGCACTATTTGAATGGACTGATAATTGCCAAAAATCTTTTGAGAAAATAATTTACCTTTTAACATTTGCACCTATTATGCAATCTCTTGATTGGTCTTTGCCTATTGAATTAATGTATAATGCAAGTGACTTTTCTATTTGTGTTGTTTTAGGACAAAAAAGGGATCGTAAGTCGTTTGTAATTCACTGTGCGAGTAAGGCTTTGGATAATACTCAAATGAATTATTCAACAACTGAAAAAGAATCACTTGCTGTGGTGTATGCATTAAACAAATTTCGCTCATATTTGCATGGTTCTAAAACTATTGTTTTTACTGATCACGCTACTGTGAGATATTTGATGACTAAACAGGATGCCAAAACAAGACTAATTCGCTGGATTTTGTTACTTCAAGAATTTGACCTCACCATCAAAGATAAAAATGGTGCCAAAAATGTTATTGCTGATCATTTATCAAGACTCATATATGAAATCTGCACTGATATAACACCCATCAATGATTCATTTCCTGATGAATTTTTATTATCTGTTACTTCAATACCATGATATGATAACATTGTTAATTTCCTTGTTATAGGTAAAATGCCTTCGCAATGGAATACTCAAGAGAAGAAGAAATTTTTGGTTGAAGTAAAGAAATTTTATTGGGATGATCCTTACTTATTCAAATATTTCTCTGATCAGATTTTTTGACGATGCATTCCTGATAATGAGGCAAGTTGTGTCATTAATTTTTGTTATTCTGAAGCATGTGGTGGACACTTTTCTTCAAGAAAAACTACAGCTAAAATTTTACAAAGTGGATTTTATTGGCCTACCATATTTAAAGACACATATGAATTTTGCAAAACTTGTACAAACTGTCAAAAATTGGGATTAATTACTAAAAGAAACATGATGCCCTTAAATCCCATACTTGAAATTGAAATATTTGACTGTTGGGCAATTGATTTCATGGGTCAATTTCCACCATATTTTGGATTTGTGTACATATTAGTGGCAGCTGATTATGTCTTAAAATGGATTGAAGCAATGTCTTGTCGAAATAATGATAGTAAAACTGTCATTAAATTTTTAAGATAAAACACTCTAAGTCGATTTGGAATCCCTCGAGCCATTATTAGTGAATATAGGATTACACATAAAGTTGCTACCCCTTATCATCCTCAAACAAATGGTCAAGTTGAATTAGCAAATGGGAGATAAAACAAAGTTTAGAAAAAAACAGTTAACCCAAACCGCAAAGATTGGTCTCTTCGATTGACTGATGCACTTTGGGCATACCGTACTGCATTTAAAACGTCATTAGGAATGTCACCCTATCGGCTAGTTTATGGTAAACCTTGTCACTTACCTGTTGAACTTGAACATAAATCATTTTAGACTATTAAAGCTTTTAATTCAAATTTGGATGATGTTGGTAATGTGCGGAAATTACAATTGAATGAACTTAAGGAATTAAGAAATGATGCATATGAAAATTCAAGAATTATTAAGGCAAGAACAAAACTTTTTCATGATAAAAGAATTTTCCGAAAAACATTTGAAATTGGTCAAAGGGTGTTGCTTTATAATTCTCGTTTTCATTTGTTTCTAGGAAAGTTAAAGTCAAAGTGGAGTGGCCCATTTATTGTAAAAAATGTGTATCCACATGGGGCTGTAGAAATTGAGAATCTAAAAAATAGTGTCACATTTAAAGTTAATGGTCAAAGAATAAAGCCCTATCTAGAATACCAACCACGTGAACCAAGCACCAAAATAAATTTGAGTGACCCACAAAATCTTGATTGAGTTTTTAATGAGTACTTTAACTTTTCACTATTGTTTTACCGTTTGAATTGTTTGACTGTCTTGAATGATACGCGTTGTGATGTTTCTTACTTAAGTGTGTTTAATAATTGTGTTTTCTTCATCATTATATATCATGGGTACCTCAATAAGGAATATTCTGTTTACACATCTTAAAAGACTTTTACGAATAAAATTTCACTTGAGAAGATTAATATAAAGCTGTTAATCACATCCAATTTGGGAACGATAACCACCAGAATTAGTGGCCTACGTTGAGGATCAAGAAAGACAACTCAGAGTAATAGAACGTGGCATATATGAATTTCAATTGGAGCTTGAGGTTAACTCAATGAGAGGACGAATGTAAGTTCATTTTCCTTTGTACATATTGTGTTTCTTTTTTGTTGTTCACTTTCACGTTTGATTTGATTTTGCAGATTTGATTTTGGTGTGTTTTGATTTATTTTCCCATATAAATGGTGGATAACAGTACTCCATGACTTCTTAAGTCGGTATCCTCAGTTTCCCACAATAACTAAAATCTCAAAATCAAGCATGGAAGAAATACAACATAACTTGCATAAGCGTTTTCCTTCTCTCCCTCAGAATGCCCTCAAGAAAATTTACAAAGCTCGTTGTGAATGACTGTGTTTGTTAATGATCAATGGCATTCCTTCTGACATTCGTTGGTTAATTGAAGCAAATGTCCGATTAGCTGGTGAGTTTTCTGATCTATTTGTTTCTTACATGCCTGATTTTGGTAAAAGTACGTTTGCTAAGAAAAGAAGAGCTAAACGACTTGGCTCAAAATGTCATAATTGTGTACGACTTAGTTGTAGACTAGAAGTTTATAAATCTTTAGGAATGGTTTCTGATAGTCGAGAGGACAAAATTAAATTCGTCAAAGATAGCATGAGTAAAGAATCGTTGGATGATATCTTACGATCTCTTGAGATGCATCGAAGCGGACATGTGCAATATGAGATACACAGGTTATGGAGACTATTTTAAAACAAAAGTGCACAATTTAGTCTTGGGAATCTGACTCAAAAAGACCCTGTTTGCCAGTTTATAAGAAAACTGGATGGGAAGCCTATCCTCGACCCATAGAGGGCGTTCAAGCCATTACTAAACATAAAACCAGAGGAAGATGTGAGCCACAATCACAACTACCAGTAAATATCCTTTTACTTTATTGCTCTTTTATCATTTGCATTATTGCATTTAATAGTGTGATTTTGTATTTAATCATTATTTATTTTCTTTTACTTTTTCTTTTCACTGTTTGCTTTTCTCTTTACTATTTGCTTTTGAATAATTGAGACATGAGCTTTATGCTTCATATGACAAATCCACCAACCCATTTACAGCTATTTCTCATTCTATCTGTCACTCAGAACTTTAAATACGAGCTCTTTTTCCAAACCACTCATAACTTGTTTTTTAAGATTATTCTAATAGCAGCATCTTCGAGTAGATAATTCAAAAATATTTGTGTGCTCTTTGGATTTCATTATGGAAAATACAAAGAGTTCGTTCAAGCAGCTGTAGATCTTGGTCGTGCCATAGCTGAGAGGAAACTGCACCTTGTATATGGAGGAGGTGACCGTGGGTTATCAAAACTTGTCTCAGAAGCTGTTTTTATTAAAGGAAACCAGGTACTAAGTATCATTCCACAAGCCTTAAAACCTCTAGGATGCAGGTCTGATGTACCAATTGGAGAAGAGTTAGTTGTCTCAAGTATGCAAGAGCGAATAACTGAGATGTTAAATCATGCTGATGCTTTTATTTTCTTGACAGGAGATCTTGCAACTTTAGAGGCATTGATTACATTTGCATCTTGGGCCCATTTAAACATCCATAAAAAACCTATTGGTTTACTAAATGTTAATAATTTTTTTGATGGGTTGCTCACATTCATTAACCATGCAATTAAGAATAATTTTATTTCAATCTCTGCGGAAAAATCTTTTTGTTTGTGCTTCTACTGCTAATGAGTTACTTGATCTTTTACAAGCTTACAAACCAGAGCCAGATCCTAAGACCCTGGCCTTGGAATTGTTGACTAATGACGGTAACCCTAGCCCTAGTAAGAAGTACAAATTGGATTTAACTCTTCGGTTGTAACAATCTTCTTGGAGCTATGAGGTTGTGTCTTCTAAACTCTACTTCTTTCTTTTAAGCCATTGAGGACAATGTCTTGCTTAGGTTAGAGGGAGGGAATAGTTGACAGATGTGGAATATAGCAAATCCTAGTAATGCTTTTGTTGAAGATGGCAGAATATGGGGTGTAGGGACTCTAGAAACGCATCTTCAGCGGGTTGTTCAAGTGTGATCTTTCCTATTTCTTCTTTTATTATTTATGTTTCCTTTATCTTTTTCATCTTTCTGCATGTATATAATGTTTAAATTAGGTTGGGGGGAAGGGATACTTGACGTAAATTGTTAATAGGTGTGTTTAATTTTTTTTAAAAAAATCCAAAAAAACTAGAAAAAAACAAACAACAATCAATAATTTTTTTTTTGTCTAGGATGGCTGTGTAAAGAGTCGCAACTTTTGAAACGCATCCTAATAGTCTTGTTGTATTATATTTTGATTTAAAGTTCCTAATAAGTTGTTTTTGTTCCCTTTTCTTTGAATTACTCAAATTTGTGAACTCTCCTCCATTTGGTTATAAAGTTATTTTGTTATTTACTCATTTAACAGGTATTATTAAATCATTCTTCACACACACACTGTGACACATACTAGTGGGTTGTAAGTTAAAATTTTTGTAGCATTTAGTTCTTTTGATTTATTAGAAATAATATCTAAGGTGGTAGAAAGTGTATATTGCGAAAAAAAAAATTGAATGAGTGTAATTATCTCTAGAACCCGAGTAATTAAGTCCGTAAGGGTGTTTCAACACCGAGTGCCCTAAGGTCAACTGGTCTGGGAGTTACTGACCTAAAGCTCGCTACATGTGTTATAGATATATTGTTTGCTTATTTATTAAAAACCCGAGTAATTAAGTCCGTAGGGGTGTTTCAACACCTAGTGCCCTAAGGTCAACTAGTCTGGGAGTCACTGACCTAAAGCTCGCTACATGGGTTAAAAATAAAAAAAAAAGAAGGAAAAAAGGGCTTGAATAATCTGAAGATAGAATTTCTAATGAGTTTTAGAATGAAAATGTTGTTTTCTTTTAGTAAAACCCCATAAGTATTGTGTTGATTACTTGAGCACAAAAGAAAGTTTATGATATTCTGGATAATGAGTGGATAACCAAAAGTTAAAAAAAATTTAGAGAGTTTAATTATTTGGTAGTTTAGAGGATAGATGAACAACTATTAACTTGCATGTGAATTTTGTAAATCTTAAGTTAATATAACGCTTTAATTGCTAGGGGCTAGCAATAAGCTAGTTGGGGGGTGTGATTAGTGCTAAAAATTGTATGTTTATTAAAGGATAAAAATATTATTTTGTTTTATTAATGTAATTTATATTTGTAATTGTGTAACATATTGTGAATTTCTAATTATTTTTCTAAATATTTGATTTTGTGTATTTTTGTGTGTTTATTAGGTAAAAATCATAATTTCATGCAATTTGAGGCTCCGAACAAATGCATGGATGTCAAATTTAGATTCCGGAAGTCCGAGAAATTATGTTATTGTCGAGGAGGATTCAAGACTTTTGTTGTATTTTTTATACGTTTTTACCACGGTAAATGTGATAATTGTAAAATTATAAGTTTTTATCATATTAAGTATGGTAATTGTTAGTGGAATGTGTTGGATGTGCTTGAGTGGATAAGTTAGGTTTATGTTTTATTAGTGGGATTATTAGTGGGACAAATGTAAGGTTAAGATGTAATTAGATTTTTTTTATTTGTGTGGTGTGGATTTACCATGTATTAGTATAAATAGAGGGTGGGTGAACACACCTCTCCACACCTTCTTTTCTCTTCTCTTCTTTTCTACTAAGAGTGAATCCACAACCCTAACTAATTCAATTTCATAGTTTTATTTAAATTAAGTTGTTTATATTTAAGTTTTATTTTCAAATTTTAGATAAAATAAAATAAACAAATTAAATCTTTTCTCTGTGGATCGACGTCGGACTCACCGAGATATATTATAACTAGGCACTCTTATACTTGAGAATAAATCAAACACTTTTAAGTCGTGTAACCTTCAAAGTAGATGCCGAACTCTATTGGTCTTCTTTGAAATCCATATTTGAGCTCAACAAATTTGAAAACAAGGTAAGCATTAAGCAACATAGTTGGTTTGGAGTGATAAAATTATGGCCTTTATCCTTGCTTTGAGATCAAACCACCACACATACTTGAGATTAAAATTATAGTACAAGCGTTATTCAAGCTCTTATTTTTGCAACTTTAGCTGTGGTTTACATAGGCGAATCTATGGAGAACATCAATGACTTGTTTTCAAAATAATCTTTTTTTGTAGCTTAGAACAAAGGCACTGTATGCGTAACTCAAGATAATCTACTTAGGAAAAATACATATCCAAACATAAATCTACAAATATAGCATATACGATCAAGAGTCGTAGAAAAAAATTACGATGTTTGGGAATTGTAGGAAAGAGATCTGAAGGGTCTTTTTCCTCAAATTCCTCTTTGGCCTTATTATATCAACCCCCCCCCCCCCCAAATTAATATTATCTTTATATTGTTTTGTTCATTTTTGTTCATTCAATTTGAATAGCAAATACCAAGAGTGATGATTTGAATAAAAATTCTTATAGTATTACAGGTGGGTGATTAAAAAAAGAAAAAGAAAAGAAAGATGCTTTATGAAATGATTCCCATTTAGTTGATTTTAGTTAATTCTTCAATTCAACGATTGACCAAAAGAGAATATTAATATAATAAATTGCATGGCCGTATCTCAATCAAATATTGATATTTAGTTCTATGCAATAATTCGCCCCAATGAATTTGTCTATTTTACTTTATTATTATTAAGTAAAAGCCAATTATCCTTGATCCGTAGATTCGTTCCAACTTATTGATTAAATCAGATAGAAATATCAGAAAAAAAGGACTGCTATATTTGCAAACAAGATATATAGCCTTATTGGTTTGAACAGTTTTTCACTAAAAAACAAAAGTTATCCTTATCCTCAAACTCAAAGGAATATATATATATTTTGCTGAAAGGGTTTATATTTTTCTAGTTACAACAGATTCGATTGTCCATACTCATCTACCAATTAAATTGAACAACTCGCTATTCCTCTTGCAAGGATTTCAATTTGGAAAGAGAATTAACTACTTTTTATGAATAAATTAGTTCATGTCAAGAATATTATTGGAAGGGTATTATTGTAAAAGGAGAAGAAACGTAAGGATAAGAATATAACATATTTAACTGTAGTGGTGTCTTGACATAATTTTTAAAATATAAGAATTAAATGGATACTTAAAATCTACATACAGAAGCCAAATGGGCATTTATCCCAATAACAAAATTCAAGACAAATATGTGACTACTTCAAGATAGATAGCCTGTTATTTTTCGGATAGTTCAATGAACAATAATAAGTCAACCACCATGTTTGGTTTGATGTACATTTGATGTTGCTCCTGTTGTTAATTAATATCAATATTCATAATACTCCATAAATTTGCTAATACTTGATCTCTGGTGCTTAACAACTTTTCGAGATAACATTCAATAGCTGAGGTAAAACGGAATATATAGCAGAATTAATTGCTCTACACAAAATGAGAAAAACCATCTCAACCTGACAAATTAAAATTTTTGTGCATCGAGTATATAAACAATCAGCCAATAAAATGATAATACATATGGGCATATTAGTTAAGTCTAGATATACAGGCAGCCTGCAGCTTATGCAGCTTAATTAGTGTATACAACATATGAGTTATTTAGCTGACAAAAAAGTCAACTTTGACTTACCATGGTACCATTGTTGTTGATGATGGGATGGTGATAAAGATAAAAATAAAGATCCTTCTTAGACAAGGAAGCGATAAAAAATGAACCAGTGACAGAGTTGGAAATGATCTGCCTGTAGTCAGGCGGCAGAAACTTCTCTCACATGAAATCTGAATCTGCAACTGATTTGAAGCCGGGACATACCACTGATAATCTGCAAGCACCGCGAGGTGTTTTAATAAAAAAGATATTAGAAAAGAAAAACTATGTTCTTACCACAGAGAGAACAACATTAAGTACCGAACAAGTTAGTCATTTACACCCCTGTATTAGCAATAAACTAAATGATAAGCCTACGATTTCGTATTAGAGCATGTTTTAATTAGTTAATTCTAATTACAAGATCCAATAACTTATAAAGAGGATAGAATATTTAGATTTGGAACTTAGCATTTATCATAGTAAGAAGATAACTATAACTATAACTATACATACATAAAATATAGATTGTAATATAGAAGGAAGTTTTAAACAAGAGTTACGTACAGAAAATTTTCAGTTAAATAGTTTAGCAGATTGATAGTTAATTAGAAATTAGAAATCAAAATTAGATAATATTAATAAGAATTTTAAGATAGTTTTATATAGTTTAGGAGAAAATAGAGTAGTTCTCAAGAATCTAGAAGAAAATTTGGATTTTATAAAAGATCAAAATATAGTAAAATTAGATCAAATGTCAAAAATATATTGAAGAAAGATTAAAATTAAAGTGATTAGATAATAAGAGTTCAGAGGTAATACCGGCTTCATAGAAAGATTTGAAAAAAATTAAAATTAACATTGATATAGGAAGCCTTCAATCTAAAAAAACTTAGAGATATAGATATTACTAACCAAGGAATGCAAATATTCAGTGGTAGTAAATTAGAAGGTAATTATTTAAAAAGAATATTCAGTAAAAGAAAAGAAGAAGATGATGTTAAAATAGAAAGCCTTATAGATTTAGATGAACAAATAGAAAGGTTTTATCTAAAATAAATTAGCTCTAATCAATCCAAATATAATATATAAAAAGCAAAAGTTATTTAACAAATCGTTTCTATATTAAATTATAGTGAAAGATATGTGTCATGTACGAATGAGAGTGAACTGATAAAATTATATCTAATAGATAAGTATTCCTATAATAAGATTGGTGATAAAGAACTCAAACATGACCATTTAGGATTAGTTATAATAGTTGTAAAAGGATTACATAGAGAGAATTTAGATGTAAAAGCCTTAGTTTATCTTTACGATAAACTAAACTTTTATTACATAAGCTGGGGTAAAATTTACTATCCCTCCCTTATTAATCATGTCTAGATCAATTTACAAACATACAACAAGGACTTTTAACCATGAGGTTTTGAGGTTTGACATATCTTTTTAAAAGTGACTTTATTAATGTGACTTTATTAATGTAGTTTTGATAATTGATCATTTTACATGATTTTACTTAACTAATTTGTGTGGGTGTGATTTTCTTTAGGTTGAAAATAATGCTTATACTTTTATTTGATTGTTTTCATTAATTCAATGAAATGAGTAGGCTCAATTTAAAAAAATAATTCAATTTGGGTTTAAAATTTCGCTAAATTTTTATTGCTTAAAGTGTTAGGACCTAGCAATAAGCTGGTTGGGAGATGTTATTGACATTAAAAAGTGTACATTTAAAAAGGATAAAATTATTGGTTTTTCAATTATGTCGATTAATGTGTTCGTTATTCCTAAATTATCTTAATGCTCCCCAAATACATTTTTATGTTAAATTAATTTGTAATATGTTAATTTTATTTTAATTTTATATTGTAGATATATTTCAAGAATAAAGAGGAGTTGGAACTGAAAGCGGGAACAAAAAAGAATTGCTGGAGCTATTTGAAATGCATTAGTAAGATGATATAATCAATAAAAAATAGAAAAAAGAAAGTGAGTTGATAATGCTCGTGATGGTCAGGTGGCCATTTTGCCACTTGATCATCACACTTCTCTATGTATATATATTATAAAAAAAAATAAAATAAATATTAACAAAATAAAAGAAGATGATACATTCCTCGCTTATAAAAGGCAAGGACATGCAAGCAGTAGTGGGGGGTGTAGAAGGAGAGAATGAGGGAGAAACCAAGGAATACTTTTTCTTTCTTTTCTTCTCTTTTCTTGTTTTTTTGCATATCAATTTTCTTATAATGTATTTCAGAAATTTGTCAAATAAAAAGAGTGTTTTATTTTCTTTCAATATGAGTGACTAATTTTACTAAGCTAAGGTAAAAGGTGAAACTTAAGGTTTCAAATTATTAAATTAATTACTTTCTCAAATGACATTTAAATTTAACTTATTCTTTTCTGGTTGTTTTTATATCATATTAATTTGTAGATCTCCCTGAATTTGTATGATATTTTGACATAATGTCGATATATTAATATAATTGTGGCACATTAGGTACTTGATTGCATATTTATCCACACACATAGTTTGTTAAGAATTAGATGACATAATAATTAACTGATAAAAGTGAGGCAAAATATAAAAATGAGATAGTATTAAAACTATAGTTTGAAAATTGAGAGTGAATCTTGTAACTTTAACATATTTTTATATTGATTCCTATTAATTTCTTTTCCCATATGTAATTTTCTTTGCTTAATAAATTGACTACTAGATTTTAAATTTCCTGTAGTTCGACTCTGGACTCACAGGATTATACTATAAGTAAACACTCTTATATTTGAGAGTAATAACATTTTTGTGCCGTGTTAGTTAGATTGAGGGGAATCAGACAGTGAAGCGCTTGTGAGGTGTCACACAAATTGCCATCCAAGTGAAAGGAGAATTGACCATTTAATTTGAAATTTTCAAACAAGTTATATACTAGTTAATTCTGTTCAAATTAAGAGAGAGACTTGAAAATTGTAATAAATAATATATGTAATAAAAATCAGTTTTTTTCAAGTTAAATTTAATAATTAATTGCATAATATAAATTATTAAAAATAAAAATAAAAATATATTTATTTTTAATTAATTTTAATAATAACAATAAACAAATTATTGTTACATCTAATCTTGAATTACATCAAATATAAGGCAGTATTAAACATAGTTCAATCTTATCTTATCTCGTCCCACTCGATCAGATCATATCCTATTATATTCTGCATACTAAATGCAACCTTATATGTATATTTCAAATGAGTTATATATTTGAACAATTAGATACGGGTTAATTAAGAGGAGGGTCTTAAAAGTGACAATATATAATATAAAATATGTCCCATACAATATTGATTCAAAAATACGTTGCCATGGATTAAAAAATACCTCTCCTTAATTAAACGGAAATTTACAAAAATAGCTAAAAAATTTAGGCATTTTTCTAATTTAACCCTCTAATTTTTTTCTTTCAACATTAGCCATATCCCCAAATTATGGACGAAATTACCCTCCCCATTCTCACTCCCCATTCTCACGTTTCCCTCACCTAAATTTCTCTCTCTCTCACCAAAAAATCTCATCACCGAAAGTTGTATAGATCGTCGGCGGTGGCGTAGATCGGTAGCGGAGGAAGTTGGCGACGCCGGAAAGAAGCTAAATCACGTTGAAAATCTTCGGAGATATCCAAAATCAAAGGAAAAAATTGAAAACCCTAGGTGAGTTGTTTGGCTTGTTGTTGTTGTTGGTAGTGTTTAATGGCGGTGGTGGGTGAAATGCATGTGGGAAAGGGAAGGGAAGAGAAATAGAAGAGAAAGGGAAGGGGCTGTCGCGCGACAGGCGCGCGGCCTGTCGCACTTTGAACGTGCGACAGGCGCGCGCCTGCCGCACCAAATGTTGCTGCGACAAGCGCGCGCCTGTCGCACCAGATCTCGTGCGACAGGCACGCCCGTCGCACTAGATTTTACAGTGATTTTTTTTTACGAGTTAATTTTTTTTTTAATGTAATGTAATAATTTTTATAAATATTACAGATACATGGCGAAATCAGAATCACCGGATATCGAAGCAGGCAAGATGTATTTTCGTTATGCCGATCACTTTCCTGGTCGAATTACGAGCATGTGTAAGTTATCTTCGGTCGTGAAAGTCATCCAGGAAAAATTAACAAAGCGGCAATTGAATATGTTCAAAAATGATATATTTGGGCATTTCTTGGAGTGTCGAAGTTTTCCATTTAGTGGGGTAATATTGCACAATCTTTTACTGAGGCAAGTGGCCCCTGAAGAAGATAGCCCTGATGATTAGTTATGGTTCGAAATTGGTGAGCATTTGATTCGCTTGTCAATTGTGGAATGGTGCTTGGTTACTGGACTTTCATTTGGTCATGATAGCAAACAAAAGAATGATAAAATGGAGCAGCAGAGGCTACGGAATACGTATTTTAGCGGTGGGCATCGTAAGATCTATGTGAACGAATTCGATGCAGTATTTTCCTCGTTGAAATTCGAGGAAATGAATGATATGGACGCATTAAAAATTGCGCTGTTTTATTTTGCGGACAGAGTACTCAATGCAAGGAAAAATCACTCTCAAATCAACTAGCTTTGGCTTAACGATGTTGATGATCTAGAATACTTCCGAAGTCGTGCATGGGGTCTATTGTCGTGGAAAATAATGTACGACAGTCTTGACAATGCATTGTCCGATAAAGATAAGAAATTTAAGAGGACTCGGTTGCAAAATCCAAATCATAACATCGAAAAATACAATCTTTACGGTTTTACGTCTGGGGTTCAGGTGCGTTTTTTTATATTAATAAGTTTTATAGTATTAAATATTTGATAATTGTTTTATTTGAATTTTCACTTACGTTGTTGCAGGCATGGATTTACGAAGCAATCGGAGGTTTGCCAGCAACATGGGTTGTCAAAACGAAAAAAAAAATTCCCCGCATTTTGCAATGGAAGCCCATGGCGTCTTCGAGAATCAACTTTGCGGAGGTTTATGCGTTCTTTAACGACGAATCTTGTCTTGTAAGTAATATGTATTAGTTATTTTTTTAACTTTACTAAATTTAAGTTATGTATATTTACTTACAATTTTTAATTGAATTTATGGCAGGGGGACGTTTTACAAACTCTTGAGCCAACTTCAAAGGAGAGTAGCCAAAAATATTGGCTCTCTTTGAAGGGTTACATGCCAAGCATTCCAGACTGGGTTCATACGGTTGGTATATTTTAAGTACAATTTCCTCGTTTAATCGATATTTTTGACTTTTCATTCATTAATTTTAAATGATACTTTATGCAGCACCAACCCTCAATCAACGCAATGCCATCGGATACAAGGCAATCAGATGAGGATGACGATCATGACGACATACCAAACCCAATACCAGAGCAGCGTTATGACACTTCTGAGGATCAGGTGGAGGTGGCTATTGATGACCACCAGGAGTAAACAGACAACTCTGATGACGCACGTGAGGTATTTATTATAAATAATATACGATATTTTTCCTTTATAATTCATTATTGTTTTACTGTTATTCTAAAGTTTTTTTTTCTTTTGTAATAGTCTAGGACAAAGCAGTTTAATGATTACGTCCGATGACGGTTGGATAAGCTTGATCGTAACGTGAATAAGCTTGATCGTAACGTGAATGAAATAAAGTCAGATTTTAAAGATTTTAAAGAAACCGTTGTTGGCTTTATCGACACATTTTCTAAACGTCGAAATAATGATTCTCCCACTGCACGCTCGTATGCGGTGAGCAAATTTAAATTTAATAATTATGTTCGTTTAACTTTTATTTTGACAGTTGTTTAATATTTTCTTCTTTGCGAATGGACAGGCCCCGGATGATTGTGGAGTGTATACTGACGTGGGCAATCAAACTTTGTCTACGCCCACGTCATTGTATAGTTTCTACGGGGATGTCAGTGGGGAGAGCGTGCAGGTGTTCACTGAGTTACCTCCGTGCGTTAGTAAGTTCGGCCGCGCGTACATACCGTCATATGTTTATAACAGTCCTTTCGTGATTCCTCCAGACAGGCGAGGACAGAACGTGCGGCCTTTACCTCGACCCCAAATCATGGAGCATGCGATTGACATGAGTACGAATGTGGATGTAAATCCACTGAGAGGGTTGGAGGACGCCAGTATGTTTGCTGAGTTTGATTGATGGTTCGCTGGTGATATCACAGTGGATTGGAGAGTCCAGCACCCGCGGTCATTTTTTCAAATAATTTTGGGTACAGCCTCGATGGGATGGCTAGGCGATAAGGTATTTATACTATCGAAGATTTTAGAGTGTTGTCGATTTGTGTATAAAATTTTTCTTTTACAGCGTAATGTTTGTGTTTCTCTACAGCACATTCACGAGTATCTCCGCTTGATTAGCGCGAAGCAACGACAGTTTCCAAATGCCTTAGCTCAACGTGTCACACATACTGACACATTTTTTTGGGTAACGTTCCGACAAAACTTATAAATGCTATTTAATTTATTTTTAATTATTACCTTTAAGTTTTGTTAATTTATGCATTTCTTGGTTGTCTATGTACTAGGTGTTCTTGAGTCAGCTATGGAACAACGGGAATTGTGCGATCGATTCAATAGAATTCAACGACCGCGTGAATAGTTATCTGTGTGGGCAACAACACACACTGTCCAAATCAATGACGGATGTTGATATGGTATGTATTTTATTATATTTCACACACTCCACTGTCAAAATATTCGAGTTGACGCTTTTTCTTGGTTTCCAACTCAGGTCTATCGCCAATCACTCCGTGTAACTTCATCATAAACTATTCCCAAGCATTATTGTTTTCAGAATCCATGATCGCAATGGCTAACAGATACAATTGATTGTTACCATCAAGACATGTTGCCACAAACATGCTTCCACGATATAGTCCCTTTAGATGAGTACCATCTACAGCAATGACAGGCCGAATGTACTGCATAAAACCCTTGATGGAAGATCCGAGTGCTACAAAATAGTACAAGAAATTACCATCTCCATCCTGCTTGAGGTGAGTGATTGTACCCTTATTCGCTGTAGTTAGTACATGAGAGTATTTAGGGAGCAAGTTATATGACTCTGCAGGGTTGCCTCAAACTATTTCAAGACCAACTTCTCTCGCCCGATATGCCTGCTGATATGTTAACTAAACACCATATTGATGTTGCATATCTGCTCTTATGTCATTCGGAGTATAAATCCTCTTGTCTTGAATATATTTATCTGCGATAATATGACCGACAACCCGGCTCCTTACTTGATGACGTCCATCAACCAATACCTCATTATGACAAGTGTGTACATTGTCAATTCTCTTCACCACCCAAGGAACATTTTGCTCGTTCGAACATCTAGTTGCTCGAATACGCCATTTACATTATTCTGAAGAACAGTGAGCCTCAAAACGTGTCGTAGTAGACCGTGCAATCTTGAAATCATACTTATCTCTGAAGGCCACCTTGTGTAGTTGTAATATAAACTCATTCTTTTTAGCAAATAACATACCCACACTGATATCATCTGAGTCACAACTGCTAACAAAGCTTGGAGCAACCGTGTCCGAAGGCAAAGTTGGAGCAAGACTTGTAAGGGGATCAATTCTCCTTCTCGACCGAACTATAGAAGGAATAGGTCTATTGCCTCTGTTATTCACAGGAGTATTATCTTCACAATCATCCTCATGCTGATCCGACGGAATATTCGAAGGACCGGCTCCTCCATCATCACCATCATTATTGAAATAAGTGCCCCTCGTATTATTAGAAGGTTCTGCACAAACATTATCCCCCGCTGTCTCATCATGAAAATCATCATTATCCCGAAAATCATTGTTGTGATACGGAGAATACCGTTGCTCCAACGATGTCGTTATTGGGAATACCGTTGCTCCAATATCCTGTAACGTAATATCGTTATCATCAATGTCGTGGATTGGAGAATAATATTGCTGCAGCGATACTGTCCTTGGCAACACCTCTTCATCATTATCGGGGCCAGACATATTTGCTCTAAATGAAGTTTCTGTATCGAAATGCAGCTCAATACATTCACTCGGAACTCGAGGTGATGTGGTCACGAATATAGGAATGCATCCAAAATTGGCTACGTCGGATGCCATATGCAATACAACCCTCACCATTTCATCATCAAATATATCCATGGGCAGTGCACATATACGATATAATGTGTTACTAGACCTCAAAGTTGTCTTCATTGTGATACTATATTCATTAGGGTTTATTTGTAACACCTCGTATACTCTTGCCAATAACTGATCAAACAGACAATTTTTCCCAACCAAAAAAGCTAGATTTTTACCATTCACATACTCCATACGGCCATCCTCTAATGTCTCCCACCAACCATCGTAACACAATTCAAGTACAACTGAATCCATTACGCCTGAAATTATAAAAAAAATTATTTAGATCCGGATCAAATTAATACATATTTAATAAATTTCATGAGTTGGTGCGATAGGCAGCCTGTCGCCCGAAGCTAGGTGAATCTGACAGGCTGCCTGTCGCACCTTCATTGGTGCGATTGCGATAGGCAGCCCGTCAGATTCACCTAGATTCAGACCCAGACATTCAGCAAGTTCAGAAAATAACTCATACCAGTAAGTTAAGCCGATTAGTGTTAGATCTGGATAGATTGTGACTGACTTTTAGTGTTGTTTGTTGCCGTCGTTGATGATTCACGAGTAGAAAACTAAGCTGTGTTTTTAGACGATATGGGAGAAATGAACTTGGTTTTGCTCGGTAAAGAAGGGTAATTTAGGAAGAAAGGCTTGGATTTGGCTAATGTTGATAGAAAAAAGTTGCTATGGTTAATTGGGAAAATGATAAAATAATTATGGCTATTTTGTAAATTTCCCTTAATTAAATGAAAATCTTTTTCTTCTTCATAGTATACCATTTAAAAATAAAAATATTACTAAAATAAATTGACATCATTTAAATTCATGATAGAAATTAGGGGTGGGCATTTTCTGATTTGGTTCTTAAAAACTCAAACTGAACACAAACCAGAATTGTAGAGCCGAACCTCGGTTCGGTTCAGTTCTATAATTCGGTTCGGTTTGGTTTGGTTCGGTTCGCACATATACCTGTATTTTACAGTTTTAACCAAATGTATTACTGCATTTTATAATTTTCAGCTAATCTCACTGCATTTTACAATTTTCACTTGCATTTTACATAATACAAGTTCACAACAAGAAAAATAAAAAGTCTTGTATACTAATATTTTCCAATAGTCTTGTATGCTAATATTTAAAAAAAAAACATCCGAATTTTATCATTTGAAGTTTTGAACAGATTGTTGGATACAACATACAAGTATTGTTTGTTTTTATTTTGATTTATATAGTATTTTATTCTCTCTAGCTTGTTATCTTCTTCATTTATTAATAATAAGAATTTATCGTTCAGTTTGGATTGTGAAGCTGAAATTAATCAAAGGCTTAATTAACATCAATTAATCATCGATGCAAGCACGCATATAGCTGGAAAATGCGCAGGGCATGGGCATGCTGTAGGTTTAGAAAAATAGCAGCCATGAGCCATATATCACTGCGCGCAAATGCAAAACTAATTAATTAATCAAAGAGACGTTGAAATTGAACACTACTAAAGCAAAATAACAAAAGTACTAATACAAAATAGTCACAATTCAAAAACATGTTAACATGAATATGTTAATAATATTGATTTTGATGATAACAAATTTTAAATGGTTTTTGATAAAAATGTTGGAGCTATTCCTTAATAAACGAAAGCCTTAATAATCATTCCATTGATACTCATAAAAGATGGACTTTCAAATTAGAAAAAGATTCTCTGTAAAATTTGGTTTAAAATGTGATTCTGGAAATAAACGGTGAACCAATTTCTTTTAAATGGTTAACCGATTAATACCAGAGAGCAACATATTGCCTAAGCTCTAACCGTTTATGAAAAACGGAAAACACAAAAGATGGAAAGGCTACTGAAATTTAACAGTGAACCGTTTATTTAAACGGTTAACCGATAACATCCAGAATTGAAGGTTGTACTCCTCTGGCACTGTTTAACAAAACCGGATAAGGCTGAATTGTTTTGCAGGTTACTGGAAACAAACGGCGAACCGTTTATTACAAACGGTTAACCAATAATATCTAGAGAAGTTACGTCATGCAAATCCTTAACCGTTTAATGTAAATGGATAACCGATGTTCATCTTGCAGGTCTCTGGAATTTAACGGCGAAATGGTAATCTTAAACGGCAAACTGTTTATTTGAAATTTGACCCAACGGTAACTTTTGACCAGCTTAAACGGTTAACCGTTAATGGTTAACGGCGAACCGTTTTCGGACTGACAGGTTGTAACAGCTAGTTTTTCAGCTCCAAATATAAATAAGCTCATTCAAATTCAAAGGAGATTTGGATCACAACACGACTATTTAGCTTATATTCGAGAATACAATCTTTATAGAGCTTAGAACACATTCTTACTTCATCTATTCACATATTGGGCATCATTGTGTAATCTTATATATTGTGAGAGGCAAAACAAATCTAAAACCTTTTGTTTTGAGTGATTGTAAGTGTTGGTATACACTTGGGTTAAAGAGATTGGGATAATCTCTTGTTGTAAAGGTTATTAACACCTTGGAAGTCAAGTGTAAGCATTTGAAGCCTTGGAGGCTTGCTTAGTGGAATCCTCAAGCCCGAAAAGCTTGGAGGCGTGGACGTAGGTGAGGTTGGCCGAACCACGTAAAAACCTATGTGTTTGAAATTCTCTTCCCTTATCTTTTTATATTGTGATCAACTTAATTGTTATTGCTTTGAACTTGGATTATATTTGCTTTAAGTTTTTCTTTATAAATTAAATAATTTTTTAGAAACCCAATTCACCCCCTCTTGGGTTGCATACGTGTATTTCAAAACACCTAAATTTAAAATCTATTACAAATTATAAGTTCATAACAAGAAAAATAAAATACAACAAGTCTACACTACACAAGCACCAACTTCAAATACCCACATCATCTACATGAAAACCCATACTCTAAACAAAACAAAATAAGAGAAGCCTTCAACTTCAATACACAAGCAACAATTTCATCCGCCACCCACATCACCTACATCAAAATTCAAACTTTCAAAGTGAGCCAAAGCACTCAATAATTAAATTTAAACTAAATCAACTAAATTTAAACTAATTAAATTTAATAATTAATAAATATACATATATATCAATTTAATTACCTAAAATGGTTTATGTTCAACTGCAATTTTTATGTTGACCTACAAAGTTGGTCGACCGTTGTTGATTTGCGAAGTTCTACATACAAAAATTGGACAAATTGAACAAGGTTAGTAATACTAAAAAAATAAACTTAGATTAAAATTAAACAAATTATATAATGTTGATAATACTTAAAAAGTAAAATATACATTCCGCAAGTTAATCCATAAACTCATTATCTTCAACTAATTTATTTAGGTCCGCCGTTGTATCCACGAAAAGAGAAGTCCACAACCAATTCTGTAACAATACCAATGCTTCCACCATGTTTGGAGTCAAAGAGCTTCTATACTGATCTAGTATACGACCTCCAGTACTAAAGGCAGACTCAGAGGCAACAGTAGACACCGGAATAGCAAGAACATCCCTTTGCTATACTTGACAAGATTGGGTAATTAGCACTATTCACCCTCCACCATAATAAAATATCAGATTTAGTGCCCAAATTACTTTTTGTAATTTTTTCAGTCTTCTCCATCAAGTAAATATCCAACTCATTTGATAACTCCGGGCTACCTTCACTAACCGCAACCAATTTACTAAATTCGGAGAAAGGATCCTCAATCATAACATCATCATCATCACCCAAATCCCAAATATTCAAACCACTTCCACTTCCACTAGCTAAATTTTGGCTCTCGTTTGTGCTTCCGCTTGCACTTCCACTTGCACTCCCACTTCCACCCAGTTTGTATTGTGCATTATAAGATTCATAAAGCTTAATCAACAAATTCTTGACCATTTCCTTCATCTCAACACATTTGGCACTATCCTTGCCATATAATTTCTCAAAACAATGAGTTGCGAATTTCATTTTTCCCCTTGGATCAAGTACAAAAGCAACAATCAAGAACTTATTTATCTTGAAACAACCATCCCAATACTTATTAAATTTTTCCTTCATTTTAATTGCCATGAAACCCAAAAGACTATCGTTACTAGCAGACAATGATCCCAAAGATTGTTCAATTTGACATATCAAATTGTAACAAATATTTGATGTCACCTAAAAAAAATGTTAATAAAGCTAAAATAAACTTCATCATGTTATTATATATCATAAATTAAAAATAATATAGCTTATAAAATTAAAAACAATATAGCATCGTATTATTATATATCAAATCATATTATTATATATAGCATTAAAAACAATATAGCTTATAAAAAATAATATAGCATCAAATTATTATATATCAAAATTTTAAAAAAAATTGTAAAGATTTGATGTTACCTTCAAAGATGAAGAAAACTGTAAAGTCGCATCATGAAACGTCTTTAAAAACTTGACTATGCGTCGAGTATTTTCTCAATCACTGTACAATGGCGGCCCCTCCCTTTTCTTCTTCCTACCCTCTTTTTCATTGAAATAAGCATCATAAAGCTTATCTTCAAGTGCCATTCGATCAAATGCCGGCTTAAATTTTAATGCCGTATTCAACATGGAATATGTAGAATTCCACCTAGTGGGACAATCCAAAATCACACTTCCTCGGCAATTAATCTTCTCTTGTTGCACACGAATTTGAAATGCTTGCATTCTAGCAGTGGAAGATCACACATACTTCACCGCATTCCGAACACTAACTATACTTTGCTCTAATTCCTTCAACCCTTCAGTAACGATCAAATTCAATATGTGTGCACAGCAACGAACATGCAAATGATCTCCATTCAACACTAAGCCATCATCCGTCCAAGTCTTCACTCTATCAATCAAGTACCCAAGAGCACCCTCATTTGGACTTGCATTGTCAACAGTTATAGTAAACACTCGCTCGATACCCCAGTCAATTAAACATTTTTCAAGCTGCTTACCAATGGTCTCCGATGAATGATCATTAACAGTGTTAAAACTGATAATCTTCCTATGTAAGTTCCAATCTCTATCAATAAAGTGAGCGGTGATGACCATGTAGCTAGCTGTTGTAATGGAAGTCCAAATATCCGTGGTCAAAGCTACTCTTTGCTTATTCCCCGCCAATAAACTCTTCAACTTAGCCTTTTCCTCTAAATACATCTCAAGAGTATCTCTACTAATGGTTCTTCGTGATGGGAGAAGATATCTCGGAGCTGCAATACTACAAAAATGCCTAAAACCCGGATTCTCCACAACAGAAAAAGGCAACTCATCAAGAACAATCATTTTCACGATTGCCCGTCTACAAGCTTCTTGACTAAATCCTCTTGCTACAACTTCATCACTACCAACATCTTGAGTTAATGTTGTTTGGCTTTTTTGCAAGTCCTTGAACTTTTGACATCTTTTACGGTTATGAGTTCTCAAAGTGCTAGTCCCGTACCAGACCATCTCACATTCAAATTCTTGACCACGGTAGTTGCATTTACACTTTGTATGATCATTTGGAACTCTAGTGAAATGTTGCCACACTGTTGATCTTGGAGTCATTTTTTTCCTTGGTAGTGGTGGTTTAGATGACGATGACTTTTTCCGCTTGTTTCCACCGATGACAATTGTTGCCGAATCATTTTCATTATCATTAACTTCAACTTCATGCTCAAAATCATCGGCTACACAATCAAGGTTGTCTTGAACTCTTGAATAATTAGACATCTAAAATAAATCAAATAAAAAGAAATAAGCAATCATGATTTATTTAATAATTTGATTTACTTTCAATGAAAAAAATTGAAACAACTTTAATTTACTTCACAATTATGCTAACTAATTATAAAATTATTCTTGAATTTTCTTTTCTATGTGGCAATATTTGTTTACAATTGCATAATTATGGCATTGGCAATTCAAATTCAACTAGTTAACATGATAATAATGGAATATTTAAGTAACTTCAAGATATCAGAAAACACAACTAAATAACTCAATCATGCATGCAAATAAATTACTTTTCAATAATGCAATTATAAGTAATATTCTTTGCAGACTTGCAGTGACTTGAGGAGAAGAAAAAATTCGAAGTGTGGAACTTTTTCTCATTTATTTTCGATTTCATTTTCGAACTAAATAGAAGTACAACAAACATTTTCTGTATCCAAATTCTGAATTCATTTTCGAACTACATATAAGTTTCAGGACAACAAACATTCTTTTATCCGATATACACCAACACTCCACAAAAATTAATAATGGAAGCTCTTTTGTAGGCTTCACACAATATAAATTATAATCTTAAAAATCTGATAGAACTCTAAACTAACAAAAAAATAGCAAACTCAAATTATATTATCATGACCTGTATATATGAAAAACAAGATCTAGTTTGAAACTATAGATTTATCTAAACTGTACAAGGACAAACTTTAATATTTGAAACGTATATAAAAAAAAAGTATTATCTTGTTTTTGAAAATATACATTTATCTAAATTCACTCAAAACTTTGAGTGCAAATTCAGTACCAATGTATCATTTTCAACACGAAAAGCAATATCCAAATCAGATGCAACAATCAGTACAATTCAGCCCTTAGTTAGCCTTCAATATTGATCCCCAAAGTTATCATGCAACCTACATATACAAAAAGATAAACTATACGACAGGAGAGACTGCAGAATTAGAAACATATGAAAAAAATGAAAAGTGTTTATTGTAATTTAATTTCAGACTGCCAATACAATTTCAGATTGCCAACAAACAACAATTATACAATTATACAACAACACCTTTAACTTTACATTCAAAGAAATATGATTTAAAAACGTAAATCCCACTTTAATAGTTGAGCTGCCTAGAGCTCTACACGACAACGACTGGACAAGCTAACTTCAGCTAGTTAAACTAAGCTTTGTTTAGCTGGTGCAACGCGAGATAAACTCGTTTATCAGACTGCCAATACAATTTCAGACTGCCAGTGCCAGAAACCAACACCTCCACAAACACCTCCACAAATTTAACCCCACATAAGCTTCAATTCAAACATAATTTCAGACTGCCACAATATAAATTAAAAAAAATAACCTGCAGCAGTGAAGATAAGTGATGACACAGGCTGAGTGATGAGTGGCGGTTAGAGCAGTGAGGGCCGAAGACGGGCGGCGTGAAACCGTGAGTGTGAGCGTGAGGGACCGAGGGCTTTGATGGCGTTACCACGCTTGAAGACCGTGATCATAAGGGACTGAGGGCTTTGAGCCTTTGACGGTGAGCGTGAAGGACCGAGGCACCGAGCTACTGAATGTGTGAAACCGTGAGGGACTGACGACTTTGACGGCGTCACCACGCTTGAAGAGATGCGCCACCGTTGACCGTGATGCAAGGGATCTAGGGAGAGGCCGCGAGTCACCGATCCGACGAGGGAGATAGCTGAATTTTGGACTTTAGGTTTAGGAATTAAGGTTACGAAATTAGGAATTAGAAAAAGGAGATTTGTGATTTAGCTTTTTATATTTTTTATTTTGAATTTTTATTAAATTAATTTGTAAATAATTGGACTGAACTGATTGGTTCTTCGGTTCGGTTCAGCTTTGAACCGAACCAAATGTAAACCAATTGGTTCTTGTAATTTCAAACCATTCAGTTTTTTACCTTAGAACCGAACCAAACTGAATTAAGTTATTTCGGTTCGGTTCGGTTTGGTTTGGAAAAAATCGAACCGTTTGCCCAGCCCTAATAGAAATCTATCATACCATGAAAACTATACTAGACCATATTTAAATAAATCAATAAAATAAAATGATGTCATTTAAGGTCATGACAGATGCCTATCACGCTTTGTAAATGATATCATTACAAAAATACCGTTACAGAAAAAAAATATTTAAAATGGTATTTTTGTAATTAATATTATCTTACACATTTTAAAATTGTATGTTTATTACAAAACACGATGTTGTTTCAATCCATGACAAATGTTTGTCATTATTAGCAAACGATGTTGGATTGACTGGTGAAATGACTTTTTTTAAATTCCTGAACATAAAAAATTCAAGCATGACATGTATCTATCATCTATTTATGTTAGAAAACTATAAGTTACGGGTCCGCCTGTAATAAAGCACCGCATGAGATACATCAGAAGTTTAATTTTTTATTCTAAATTTATTAGTCGTTGGATTACTTTATAAGCAATCCAACGGCTTAGTAATTTTAGGAATAAAATGGGTCAACAAAACAGATTGTAGAGTTGGCAAATATCCTGATAATTATCACTATACTCCTTCATCTTTTAACCAAATATTAAAGACTTCATTTAATTTAGGCGACCATCAAAGACCCCCTATCATGATAATATATTTTAAAACATGTAATGTTTTAAATAACGTAAATAAAATGTATATTACTTGTAACATATGCACTTTGATTTTCTTAACTAAGTGTATGATTTAATTTTTCCTCTTCGAATCGAGATAATTTGAGCGCGATTAAAAGCTCGAGTGGTCGGATTTTATTTTCGTTACGGATCCGGTATAAGCTTAATTTGTATTAAGCTTAAGTGATAAAAAAAAAAAGAAGAAGAATCCGGGTTCTATATAAAAGGGGGGAAAAATGTTTTTGTTTTTGAAAGAAGAGAGAGAGAGAGAGAGAGAGAGTTGACCTGTTGACCCGAAAACCCGGATCCGACCCGCGACCTTGACCCGGTCGGTTCTCCCATTTCCGGCCACCGTTCCGGCCGAGCTTGGTACCGATCTGAAGCTTGGAAGCCGGCCGTCATAACCCAGCCGTCCTCGTTGCCGAAAAACGTCTGGAACGCCGCCGGTTGAAGCTCGAAACCCGTGGCCTAACCCGTTTTCGTCGCCGTCGATTTCGCCGGATTTTTGGCATGCCACCACTTGGATCTTGTTCCTTAGCATGGCCTCATCATTTTCCGACCGACCCCGTCACCTGAATCGGCAGGATTGCCGCCGATTAGATCTTGGAAAACTCACGGTTTTGGGAAGCTTCATTCGCCGCCGGCACCGCACGTGGAGGCTCACGGCCACCACCATTGGACTCACGACGGTCGGAACTATCAGACCTAAGCTCCCCGTCGTCGTTGACTGAAGTCCGGTCACCGTTGACCGGCATGGGCAATTCAGTAATTTCATAAAACTTTGGGGCGAATTTGTAATTTGTGTAATCAGTGGATAATTTGGTAATTTTAGGTTAGGGCAGTAAGGTAATTTGTGATTTCGAGGATAATTCGGTAATTTAAGTTGTTCAGGACATTTCGGTAATTTTACGCTTCGAGGGTAATTTCGTAAATTCTAACATTTTGGTTATTCCCGTGATTTGAATTGAGAACAATTTGGTAATTGAAGATTCTGCGGATATTTTGGTAAATAATGATGTTGAGGGCATTTTGGTAATTTTGACATGTAGGGGTATTTTGGTAATTTTGTACATGCGGGAATAGTTATTGTTGATAGATATTCGTTTCGAGAAGGATTATGTAAGATTAGTTGTATTTTAAGTTTACGGAGAATGATTATGTAGTTTCCTTGATTAGGAGGATCCGCGAACGAGAATCAACCTGCGGACGTTGTTGATACCGAGTCTGGACATCGTCACTGTGAGTGGAATATACAAAGCTTATTTTCATAATATATGATGATTTTATGATACAGTGCAGTATGTTTTGATAAATAAGTATTTGATGCTTCGATTTAATGATTTCTAGAAAATTGATTTTTATTTATGTGTTGATATTTATTGTTACTGAGAATGATTTTGAATAATGATTTTATTGTCATTTTTGAGTAAATGTTTGATATAAAATTGAATGGATTTGATATATGTTGAAGAAAAAGAGAATGAGATTTCAGATGTAATTATATGATTATGTACATGTGTATAAAATGTTATTTGAGAAATCATTGGACAGTACCCTATCCCTCCAGATACAAAGAAACAGATAATATGAGATGAATACAGAGATACAGATGAGATGAGATAGAGGCTTTTGGGGCCCGTCTGAACACACATAGAGGCTTTGGGCCGTGTGTTTGGGCACTTTTGCCTTTTGGGGGCTTATGCATGCAGTATGATGATTACAGAGATACAAATATTGTGATATAAGAGATATGAGATATGAGATGAGATTTTCCCCATCTATCCGTTGTAGCTCTAGGGCATGATGGTTCCCTGATTGCCCGTCCGTCGAGGTCCGGATATGATGAGATCATTCCCCTGGGTACTTGTTTGATGATAGCTTTTGATATGCAGCATTTGATATGACAAGTATTACGATTCCATCGATTTTATGCAGATTTATGTAATATAGTATTTCAGTGACTGATTTGAATTAAATATGTTTATATAAGTTCTTATGATAGTTTGATGAAATTAATTTGAGAAAGAGCAAATCATTTTAAATAAATTTATTTTTTTCGAAAACTAGTATCCACTCACTGAGTTTTATACTCATACCGTTTTTATTATATTATTCCCCCCACAGGAGATTTGCAGGTACATCAGTCGACCCAGTAACGGTAGTTATATTTGAAATTGGGCCACGTGATGGTGCTAGGAGTCGTAGATTTAATATTTTGATCTTTGGGATATTGTGAGTTGTATTTATTTGTTATATTTTGTAATTAAGGATAACCATTGTATTTTTTAATATTGGAGCGTTTTGGGTGATATTTGATATGTTGACTTGAGAAGTTGGTTATGAAGGTTGGATGATTATTGAGATATTATTGGGAGTGTTGTTTTGTAAATTGTAGGTTTGGGAATGTTGTATTTATAGGGGAGGTTCTGCCGAATTTATGGCAGAACTCTTAGATATTATTATTATTATTATTATCGATTCGATTATACGAGTTTAGACAGACTCGCCCTGGGGGTGCGGGGTGGGTCGTTTCAGTTGGTATCAGAGCATGGTTATAGATTCTGTAGACTGTCGTAAATAGAATAAGTTTTATTGTTAATAAAGTTGGAATTGATATTTTGTAAGCACCATCATGATTCGTCGTAGCAGTAGATGTGGCCGCAGACGTGGTCGCGACCGTACTAGACTAGTAGCTGGGTTGACTTGAGGAGATGTACCTGCGGGGAAAAATGATCGCGTGGACGAGAGAATAGTTGAGTCTTCAATGCACGAAGTTGTGCAACAGGCACCAGGAAATGCTCCGAATATTGAGCAGTCAATAGATAGATTAGCTCAGATTGTGACTACAGTGGTACAGAATCAGACTCATCCGCATGTTAGTCGTGCAAATACTATTGAGCGTGTACAAAGTTTAGTGGCAAAGATTTTTAATGGTTCTGGTGATCTACCTGAGGCAGAGTCGTGGCTTATTAAGTTAGAACGTATTTTTGATGTGAGAGATGCTTAGAGGAGGATAGACTTTCATTTGCCACTTTCCTACTTGAGGATAGAGCTTATCATTGGTGGCAAGCAATAGAGCGTAGATACCAAGGGCATGCTGCGCTTACATGGGCTATTTTCCGTAAGGAGTTCTACGATCATTATTTTCCAGCTGTCTATCAGGATATTAAGCGGAGTGAATTCCTTCGGTTGGTTCAAGGATCCATGACAGTAGAAGAGTATGAGAAGAAATTTTTAGATCTTTCTAGATTTGCCATTTCAGCAGTTGGTGATAAGAGGGAGAGATGCAGGAGTTTTAAGGAGGGCCTCCGATTTGATATTCGTACAACTGTGACAGCATCACGGTACACTGAGTTTGCTGAGGTAGTTGAGGCAGCTGAGAGAGTAGAGCACAGTATCTCTGAGGGACGTAGAGTTCAGGCTCTGAAACAAAAACGTAGCCAGAGTTAGGCAGAAGGTGGCTCGAGCAGCAGACCGCCGAAGAGAGGCTCACATACAAATTACTCTGCTGGTGTGCAAAAAAATCAGAGTATAAGTAACATGGGAGATCAGAGACAGGCCGCCAGTTACAGTTCGGCACAGCCATCAGTGGGGAGTAATGTTAGAATTCAGGGGCAGTATGACAGGAATAGCGGAGGACACCATAGGAGTATACAACAGACCTCTTGCCCTTCGTGTGGTAGGAACCATCAGGGTCAATGCCGTATGGGAGACAATGTGTGCTATTTATGTGGACAACCTGGACATATTAAGAGATTCTGCCCCACTTTATCTCAGGGTGACAGTTCTGCCCGAGGGATAGCCCCACAGTATCAATCTCATGCTGGACCAGTTCAGAGTCAAAGGGGTATACAGACAGGGGGTTCTATATCTAGAAGTCAGGCCACTATTCCAAGTCAGAGAGGTCAACTTGGTCGACCTCGTACTCAGGCTCGAGTTTTTGCCTTAACTCAGCAAGAGGCTCATTCTACACCAGAAGTTATTATGGGTATATTATCTATCTTTGGCCATGATGCTCATATTCTTATTGATCCTGGATCCACACATTCTTTTATTTCTCGTGCATTTGTTATGCATTTAGAGAGGGAGCCTGAATTGCTAGATTATGGTTTGGTTGTTAGTACACCAACCGGAGGGTCACTACTTGCGGAGAGGGTGTATCGAGATTCCATGATTCGATTGGGTGAGCATGAATTTAAGGCAAATTTGATTATTTTAGACATTCGAGATTTCGATGCCATTTTGGGCATGGATTGGCTTACATCTCACCATGCTACTGTGGATTGTTTCAAAAAGGAAGTTGCGTTTAATAAGCCAGGAGAAATTGTGGTGAAATTTTGTGGTGAGCGTAAAGTTTTACCCTCATGTGTTATATCGGCCATTGAGGCAAGACGCTTACTAAGAAAGGATTGTTCGGCTTATCTTGCATACGTAATAGACACTGAAGCTCAGGAGTTGAGATTGGAGGATATTCCAGTAATCCAGGAATTTTCAAATGTATTTCCAGATGAACTTCCAGGGATGCCACCTAGCAGGGAGATTGAGTTTTCCATTGATTTAGTCCCTGAGACGACTCCTATATCTATAGCACCATATAGGATGGCTCCAGCTGAACTAAAGGAACTTAAGATTCAACTGTAAGAATTGGTGGATAAAAGGTTTATTAGACCTAGTGTATCTCCATGGGGTGCTCCGGTTTTGTTTGTTAAGAAAAATGATGGTACGCTTAGACTCTGCATTGACGCGTAATAAATATCCATTTCTGCGTATTGATGACTTGTTTGATCAACTTCAGGGAGCAAAGGTGTTTTCCAAGATTGATTTATGCTCGGGATATCATCAGCTTAGAATTAAAGAGGCCGATGTTCCTAAAACAGCATTCAGAACTCGTTATGGACATTATGAGTTCTTGGTGATGCCATTTGGGTTGACTAATGCCCCAGTAGCTTTTATGGATCTTATGAATAGGGTATTTCGCCCTTATCTGGATCGATTTGTGATTGTGTTTATTGATGATATTTTAGTGTATTCTCGAAGTCAGGAGGAACATGAGGAGCACTTGCGGACTGTTCTGCAGACTTTAAGGCAAAAGCAATTGTATGCCAAGTTTAACAAGTGTGAGTTCTGGTTGGATAAAGTAGCATTTCTAGGCCATGTGATATCAGTTGAAGGAATTTATGTTGATCCTCAAAAGGTCGAAGCGGTTGTAAATTGGGACGGCCTACAAATGTGACCGAAGTTCGAAGTTTCCTTGGATTAGCTGGCTATTATCGTAGATTTGTGGAGGGATTCTCCAAGATTGCTACTCCTCTGACACGGTTACCCAGGAAGAATGCTAAGTTCCAGTGGGATGATGACTGTGAAAAGAGTTTTCAAGAACTCAAGACACGACTTACTTCAGCACCAGTTCTTACACTTCCATCGGGAAATGAAGGGTTTGTAGTATACAGTGATGCATCCAGGCAAGGATTGGGTTGTGTGCTAATGCAACATGGGAAAGTAGTGGCTTATGCTTCTAGACAACTTAAAAAGCATGAACAAAACTACCCGACTCATGATTTAGAGTTAGCAGCAGTGGTATTTGCACTCAAGATATGGAGGCATTATTTATACGGAGCAATATGCCAGATTTTCACTGATCATAAGAGCCTGAAGTATTTGTTTACTCAGAAGGAGTTGAATTTGAGACAGAGGAGATGGATCGAACTGATTAAGGACTACGATTGCACTATCGATTATCATCCGGGCAAAGCAAATGTGGTAGCTGATGCACTAAGTAGAAAGTCTTCCAGCTCTATCGCTCACTTGCGAGTGAAATATGTACCTTTGTTGATCGAGTTAAGATCTTTGGGACTCAAGTTGAATACTGATAATCGTGAAGCTTTGATAGCTAACTTTCGAGTTAGGCCGACTTTGATTGACAAAGTTCATCAGATGCAAGATCAGGATTTGCAGTTACTAAAGTTGAAAGAGGATGTGCAAAAAGGCTTACGAACTGATTTTACGGTGAGAAAGGATGGAGTTTTAGTTATGGGCAATCGACTTTGCGTACCCGACCTTAAGGAGTTGAAAAACGAGATCATGGAAGAAGCTCATTGTTCGGTTTATGCAATGCATCCTGGCAGTACGAAGATGTACCGTACCTTGAGAGATCATTATTGGTGGCAAGGTATGAAGAGAGAGATAGCTGAATTTGTATCTCGGTGTTTAGTTTGTCAGCAGATTAAAGCTGAACATCAGAGACCTATAGGGTTTTCTCAGCCGCTTCCTATCCCTGAGTGGAAATGGGAGCACATCACCATGGATTTTGTAGTGGAACTTCCACGTACTCAGAGTGGTCATGATAGTGTTTGGATAGTTGTTGATCGACTTACAGATAATATGAGATGGGTTATGGTAAATAATGATGTTGAGGGCATTTTGGTAATTTTGACATGTAGGGGTATTTTGGTAATTTTGTACATGCAGGAATAGTTATTGTTGATATATATTCGTTTCGAGAAGTATTATGTAAGATTAGTTGTATTTCAAGTTTACGGAGAATGATTATGTCGTTTCCTTGATTAGGAGGATCCGCGAACGAGAATCAACCTGCGGACGTTGTTGATACCGAGTCTGGACATCGTCACTGTGAGTGGAATATACAAAGCTTATTTTCATAATATATGATGATTTTATGATACAGTGCAGTATGTTTTGATAAATAAGTATTTGATGCTTCGATTTAATGATTTCTAGAAAATTGATTTTTATTTATGTGTTGATATTTATTGTTACTGAGAATGATTTTGAATAATGATTTTATTGTCGTTTTTGAGTAAATGTTTGATATAGAATTGAATGGATTTGATATATGTTGAAGAAAAAGAGAATGAGATTTCAGATGTAATTATATGATTATGTACATGTGTATAAAATGTTATTTGAGAAATCATTGGACAGTACCCTATCCCTCCAGATACAGAGAAACAGATAATATGAGATGAATACAGAGATTCAGATGAGATGAGATAGAGGCCTTTGGGGCCCGTCTGAACACACATAGAGGCTTTGGGCCGTGTGTTTGGACGCTTTTGCCTTTTGGGGGCTTATGCATGCAGTATGATGATTACAGAGATACAGATATTGTGATATAAGAGATATGAGATATGAGATGAGATTTTTCCCATCTATTCGTTGTAGCTCCGGGGCATGATGGTTCCCTGATTGCCCGTCCGTCGAGGTCCGGATATGATGAGATCATTCCCCTGGGTACTTGTTTGATGATAGCTTTTGATATGCAGTATTTGATATGACAAGTATTACGATTCCATCGATTTTATGCAGATTTATGTAATATAGTATTTCAGTGACTGATTTGAATTAAATATGTTTATATAAGTTCTTATGATAGTTTGATGAAATTGATTTGACAAAGAGCAAATCATTTTAAATAAATTTATTTTTTTCGAAAACTAGTATCCACTCACTGAGTTTTATACTCATACCGTTTTTATTATATTATTCCCCCCACAGGAGATTTGCAGGTACATCAGTCGACCCAGTAACGGTAGTTATATTTGAAATTGGGCCACGTGATGGTGCTAGGAGTCGTAGATTTAATATTTTGATCTTTGGGATATTGTGAGTTGTATTTATTTGTTATATTTTGTAATTAAAGATAACCATTGTATTTTTTAATATTGGAGCGTTTTGGGTGATATTTGATATGTTAACTTGAGAAGTTTGTTATGAAGGTTGGATAATTATTGAGATATTATTGGGAGTGTTGTTTTGTAAATTTTAGGTTTGGGAATGTTGTATTTATAGGGGAGGTTCTGCCGAATTTATGGCAGAACTCTTAGATATTATTATTATTATTATCGATTCGATTATACGAGTTTAGACAGACTCGCCCTGGGGGTGCGGGGCGGGTCGTTTCATTACTGTAAACTATATTATTTATAAATGAATGCAATCATTTTTAATAATGGAATTGATCAAAAACCACTTATATCATTGTTTATTATGACATTATAAATCTACAAATGTTTTGCAATAAAAAAATTTGGGAGATCTCTTTAATTTTTTTTTTTTTGCAAATTTGTGCCTCTTTGGTAAACTCTATATTATCGATAGTACCAAGTATTGTCATTACTCAAAATGTTTTTGTTTTCAATATTATTTTTACTAGTTGTTGCGTAAATTAGCAAGTGTACTAGTCGGCACAAGTAATATAATGAAGAGTAGAGTATCGTCCTACAGAGATTGTATATCCTATTAGTTACAGAAATTATTCTAACCCTAATTTATTTGAA
Source organism: Citrus australasica (assembly GCA_029618585.1). Taxonomy (NCBI): domain Eukaryota; kingdom Viridiplantae; phylum Streptophyta; class Magnoliopsida; order Sapindales; family Rutaceae; genus Citrus; species Citrus australasica. The sequence continues at coordinate 10,755,851 of JARCIV010000009.1, read as the reverse complement.
CAATCGAATAAGTGAATTTCGTTTTAAAATAAAATAAAATAATTAAAAATTAAATAAAGATGCAGACCGTAATAGAAAATACCAAGAGATTAAAACATTAGGACATCCGGTTTCACCATAACCAATCTAATTTAATCCTCCATCTATGCTATTAAAGTTTATTACCCATGTTGATAGTGAATTTCCCTAATTTATTCAATATCCTTTCTAGAGTAATATCAAAAATATCTCCACATATCAACCCACTATATCTCTAAGTGAATTTAAATATGCAAAGATTCATTAAGCTCTATGGAAATTCTTAGATAAAACTGCACGAATCACGTTGGAACATATTTGTCTTCCGTTCAATTCATGGCATCCATTACACAAAGCAAAAATACATAAATCTCCTCTCGGTCTCATTATGTATCCTCAAATCATTCAAATGTTGGCCAGATATTTAAAAACATTGAACACAATAATGAACACTCAATCATGGAATAATTAATTAAAAATAACATAGATTTATGGAATTAAATCTTCATAGTTAGGCTACATCGTAGCCCTAGTAAAATAAATTAGTTCATGGGAATATAAAGAGAATTCATTTAATTAATTGAAAACATTCAAACAAGATAATAGAGAAGAGAGAAAGAAAAACTCAAGAATTAATGTGTCTTCCTTCTGCTCCAAATTATTCCTGCTGCTCTCGGTTTTGCTCAAAACTTGCGGCTGCTGCTCTATTATTTTTTTTTTCTTCTTGGCTTCCAATCCCTTGTGTGACTACCTTTCTATCCTTTTATAATGTTGTGGCTTCTTCCAAATCCTTAAATGAAAAGGATTTCAAAGCAAACAATTCCAGCCCACGAATCCTTAAATAAAAAGGATTTTTAAAACAAAAACAATTCTAGCCACCTTTTAAGCCCATCCACGTGAATACCCTTTTCAAACAATGCCAAAATATTTGCTTCCTTTATTATATTGTAAGCTTGCCATTTAAATTGTCAAATGGGCTCCAAGTAACTAGCTTGAAATTAAAAGCCAATTGACATTTTCTTCTCTTCCTTTATTCATCACGTGATTGCCAACATGATGCTTAAATTCAATCTTCCTTGATTTGGCTTTGTATTTCTTTCCCTTTTACTTCCACATTATTTCCATTATACTCCAATTTGTTTCCTCTTTAAGCTTCTTTTCTCGTGAATATTCTCAATATTCCTACAATGACAAAATATAAAAATTAAGATACAAATTAATATAATAAAATATAATTTAACATAAAATTAAGTTATGGAAGCATTAAAATAATAGATAAATTATGAGCACATCACTAGTGACTAATATAAATAATACAATTTAGTTATGGATATGGGTAACTATAAGATGAAAAATCTTATTAAAAATATTTCACACAAATTTCTAAGAAATTCAATAAATTACTTTTTATGGTCTCATTTACTCACTAATTTGAAGTCACAAAAAATTCTATGAATTGTTATAGGAGCTTATACACCATTACATGTAATGTTAATATTTAATGATAGTGTTTTATTACTAGTATTATGATTAAATGATACTATAATTCTTAACATCCATTATTAACATTGTTAATAAGTATCTTCGTTAGCCTTACTATTATTATGGGTAAATTGAACACATATATAATAGTTTTATTAATATCACTTTTTTAATCAAAATGAGCGTATGGTCTAAATATAACAACATTTTATGGTAATAAACTTTTTAATAATGTATTGGGAAATGTTGTTAATTATCATTGTAAATTATTGTCGACATTATATTATAAAAGCTAAATAATTAATAATGTAACTATAATATTACATTGTTATTTAAAATAAAGTATGTATCTCTTTGTATATTTATGGGAGTAGGTTTTCGAGTTAATATTTAGTGGACCATTGGACTTTACCATAAAGTGCATGTATATAGATTATCAAAGACCATTAAATTATAGTTTATAATGTACATATAAATTGTAAATTTAAAAAAAATTATATAATATATTACTCTAAATAGTATTCAATTAATTTTTTTTATTTTGATATAACACTAAAAGAATTATGCTTCATTTAAGCAGGAAAACTACTACCTAAATGAAAACATATTTACACATTTTCAAAATTTTTAATTCTAACAATTTTTTATATTATTCAAAATTTCATATATTATATTATTATTCTTGATACTTTTTTTTTCAAAATAACTTTATTTATTGTTCAGAAACCTTAAAAGGAAATATAAATTTTTTTTTTATAAAAATTCATCAAAAAACAGATCCTTTAAGCCTAAGTTTCGTTTGTAGCTTCATACATTAAGATCTATATTATTTTAATCATTATTATTTTTTTCACGATTAATGTTCTTAATTTTTTTTCTTGTCTTGTTAAAGTTTTGTAATTAACTTAAATTGTATAACATTTTGAATTGTCACTTAATTGTTTTTTAATAGTGTTTTTTAATGTTTTATGCTTCCAATATAGAAGGATTGGCAAGGGAAAATATTGCGGAGCATTTGATGCAGAAATTGCTACTGGTATCCTCTCAAGTGGTTGAATCCAAGTAAGGCTGGTGAGCAGCCCAAGCTTCAGCTCGCTGTCTCCATATCTAAGGGGGAAATAGAAATAATAGAAATAGTTTTCTATAATCCCTTGAGATTATTTTATCTTTTTTCTCTAATGGTGCATAGTTGAGCAGTGAACAAGAATTAGCATTGGTTGTAAATGATTTTTTTTTTAATTTGTTCTCCAAAAGAAAAGTGGTGGAGATCATTTTTCTTAAAAATTATAGCATTGAATTTTTCTATTAGAGAAATTTACTTTTAATATTTTATTTTTTCTCAATTGCAATGATTTTCTAATGTGTTTATAAAAATATTGTTTAATTTGAGTTGCTTTTACTGTGTTTAATGTACTTGGTTAAGATAAATTAATGGCGGCTTAATAGAAGTGGATTTAAGTCAATGTTACTTTGTCAATCTTAAGCGAAAGATTGATGAGAAATTAAAGAAATAATTTTTAAAACTAAATATAATGATGAAAATAATATGTTGCACAATTGTTTTTTAAAAAATCCAAACACAATTATGTAAAATAATAAAATGAGCATTAATATGTAAAAGATCAAAAGTTTAAAGTATACATATGATTAAATTCAAGAAATATCATGAAGTAACAAAGACCGTTTGGGGGGGGGGGGGGGTTGGGGGGAACTTATGCGGATTCATTGTGTTGGAAAAAAGTTGAGGGTTGCAACAATGTTTTTTCAAAATTAATTGTAAATTGATATTTATTAAAAAAGAGGGGTCAAAAGTAATTTACCTTAATATTTTAATGTTTTACTATAATAAAATGCAACTCGTAACAACCACCTAAAATGTAGGCATACAGTAAAAATATTTGGAATATAAAACAAAAAAATGGTGGAAGCAACAGTTGAAGAGCTAAACCCCTAAATTGGAGTGACTTATCGATGATTTGATAAATTTTAATAGGAAGTAGAGACATGAAAAATAAACTTGAAACACACACCTACATGTTGGAATTCAACAAAAAGTCTTGGCATAGAGAATCAGAAAATAGTGGGAAAAAAGTGGGAGAGTTAACCTAAAAGTTGGAACTACGCAACAATATTTTGATAAATTCCAATGTGAAATAGGGACTAAGAATTGAATTTGAAACTTTCACCCGAAATGTTGGAATTCGTTAAAAAAAACCTGGAATAGATAACTAAAAGGTACTGGAAATAAGAGTTGAAGAACTTAACACAAAAGTTAGAATGACTTATTAAGAATTTGATAAATTCTAATGACAAGTCGGAATCTAAAAAATAAACTTGAAACTTCTATTCAAAATATTGGAATTTATTAAAAATAGTAGGAATATAGAACCAAAAAGTGGTGGGAATAAGAGTTGAAGAAAATAACACAAAATTCGAAATGACTCACCAATAATTTGATAAATTCTAACTATAAAGTAGGGATCCAAAAAGTGAAATTGAAACGTTCACTCAAAATATTGAAATTCAATAAAAAGAGTAGAAATATAAAATAAAAAACTAGTAGGAAAAAGAGTTGATGAATTTAAACTAAAAGTACGAACAATTTACCAAGAATTTGATAAATTTCAATAGGAAGTAGGGATATAAGAAGTGAACTTGAAACATCCACCCAAAATATTGAAATTTAATAAAAAGAGCAGGAATAAATAACCCAAAAGTGGTGGGAATATGAATTCAAGAGCTTAACCCAAAACTCGGAATAATTTAGCAAGAAAAAGATAAATTTTAAAGAGAAGTAGGGATCTAAAAATTAACTTAAAATATCCATCCAAAATATTGAAATTCAATAAAAAGAGTAGAAACATAAAAGAAAAATTCGGTGGTAATGACAGTTGATAACCTTAACCTAAAAGTCGGAATAACCTAACAAAGAAATTGATAAATTTTAACAGGAAATAGGGATCTAAAAAGTGAACTTGAAACTCTCACCCAAAATATTAAAATTCAATTAAAAGAATAGGAATATAGAATCAAAAAGTAGTGGCAACAAGAGTTAATGAACTCAACCCGAAAATTAGAATAATTGACTAAGAATTTGATAAATTCCAATGCGAAGTAGCGCTCTAAAAGTGAACTAGAAATATTTACCGAAAATGTTGAAACCCTATAAAAATAGTTGGAAACCAGGACTTAAAAGTGGTAGGAAAATGAGTTGGAATAACTTACTAAAATTAGATAAAGTCTAATGGAATATAGAAATGTTGAAAATAAACTTAAAATATTCACGTAAAAAGTTGGAATTTAATGAAAAAAGTGAAAATATAGAACCAAAAACTAGTAAAAAATGAGGTGAAATAACTTATCAAAATTTAGATAAATCATAACAAAAAATAAGAATTTGAAAAGTAAACTTGAAACATTCACTATAAATATTGAAATGTGACGAAATAAGTGGGAATATAGCTATTTTGTGACATATTTACAATACTTTTATAGTTTCTTGTACTATTTATAAATTTAAAATTATTATATTCTTTTGCTTCATTTAATTACAATTTTATTTTTTCCTTTTTTTCATTTTTTTCACATTAAAAACAAATTAAAATGTAATATTTATTATGTTAATCGGTTAAAAACCGGTTGTACCGGTTGCGTGCACGCTGTATGAGATACAGCGCTGCACTGTAGGTTGACTCGTAAGTTAAAAATATGTCATAAATTTGTGACATATTTTTATGTGTCAGTATATGTCATGTTCGCATGATAGACCCGTGATGTAACAACATCTATCATAAGAATTCTGTCTTAGATTCTCTTTTTTTTAGTAGTATTAATATCATTAATACATAAATTTATGAAATCATGATATTTACGAATTTATTTATTAAAATCATGATATCATCTATTCATTTAATAAATTATAAACATAAAACAATTAGAGTATTTCTTTTTGAAACTAAGAATTAAATGATTTTAAAGACTTACACTAATAAAATATAATAAAAAATTCAATTTCAAGTAATTTATAAAATCATAAAATTTTAAGTTTACTTTTATTAAAAAGTAAAATGTGCTTATTGCAGATCTTTTCATGTGTCGCATTTTAGTCCATCTCTAATCATGCCATACTTGTTAGGCTCACGTGTTTAAAATTCTCAGTCTAGCACAGCCCACATGCATGTTGTGCCGTATTGCATGTCATACCATCGTGCTTGTGCCATGCCATGCCTGTGTTGTGCCACGTGTCATCTGGTCCATTACCATCTCTAGTGGATAGTAGTTCTTCATAAGATTTAAGTGAATTAATTGTATTATTTCACCAACTAATTAATAAATGCGAGATCATTTGAGATAAGATTTTTAGGATAAAAAATTTGAGATGTATCTCATCATTCTTAAACAGATAACGCCATAAGAAAGACTCTTCTTTGGTAATTAATTAAGCTAAGTCAAAAGTGGACAAAGTTATTAAATATTAAATTATTAGAATTATTTGGTAAAATTTCATACATTGTAACATGCTGCAACGTTTGGATACTTGTTTGAAAGTGTTGGAACAGGTGCAATGCTTTTGAAAAGCTAAACCAATAGCCATACACTGATACAAAAAAACGTCAACATCAGATTGCAAACAAACATCTGGCATGCATATTGTTTATGCATAATTGTAAAGAACTCATAGAAACGCTTAACATTTTTCAGAAACTTATGAAAATTGAATCAAAGGAACATATAAATGCTAATCGCCCTTTCTTTAGAAAAATAACTTAAATCAGATATTTCTAGTAGTTTCGAAGGTCAATTAAGCCATGACTATTAGTACCATTGTTACCGATGAGGGGGTCCGTTGCGCTAATGATGAAAATAGAGATCCTTCTTCGACAAAGGAACTCGACAGAAATGATAATGAGGCTTCATTTCAAAATGACATGATGGCAATCAGACGGCAGAAAGCTTTCCACGATATCTTACTGTCAAAGTATTTGAACAAAGGTTCTTTCTTCTAATTTTCATATGGCTCCAGGATATTGGTTGTCATCATAATACATACAAAAAACTAAATGCAAGCATTAGTAATGCAACTTTGGTCTTCAAAGTAGTACATCACTGAATTACTGAAGTTATTGTGTCAAAAAGATAACTCAAAATAGTTAATTATCAGCCATTTCTAGGCCTAATGTCACAGACCGCAATCGTGACGCCCAAGATATGCGCCTGTACGCTAGTATCGATAATGGTTGTGTTGATTGTGGGAGACGTGCTTCAGGGGCGTGCGTGTGGGGAATACAATGGCCCTAGACTCTTTGGAGTTCAGGCAGACCGACCCGGTTGAGTTTGGGGAGTTTGTCGCTAGTCGAGGACTTAACCTTGAAGAGGGGTCTAGGCGAAACCCTACACACACTGGTTGGGAACTGAAGCCGTTCTCCTCATGAGCCCAAGGCAGGGCGAAACCAGTCGATATTGTGCCACTTCCACTAGGCTTACTCTCGTAGTATGGGATGCGGGAGTGCCGCACGGGTTCGTAACCTCTCGTCCCGTGACAGATGGTATCAGAGCCACGCTTGTCATCTCTCGAAGCCCTCGTTGCGAGGTCGCCAAGCGCTCCAATGCCGCACCACGCAGGTCCCCACCCTTTTGGGCGCAAGGGTCGATAAGCGGGACGAACAGGCGGGTTCTCACACCCCCAAGCGTTCGCACTAAGTAGGACAGTGTCTGCACGCGGGTCCTCTCCTCGGATTGAGGACGAGTAAGCAGGGAGTTCATGGGTGAGATTGACAAGCCGATCTTCACGTTTTCGCGCGGAAGTGCACATTTACGAGGCGTACTCTTCATGCACGAGGACGTGCATGGTCATGGCGGTGGGAGAATGTCACGGACCGCAATCGTGACACCCAAGATATGCGCTTGTACGCTAGTATCGACGATGGTTGTGCTGATTGTTGGAGACGTGCTTCAGGGGCGTGCGTGTGGGGAATACAATGGCCCTAGACTCTTTGGAGTTCAGGCAGACCGACCCGGTTGAGTTTGGGGAGTTTGTCGCTAGTCGAGGACTTAACCTTGAAGAGGGGTCTAGGCGAAGCCCTACACACACTGGTTGGGAACTGGAGCCGTTCTCCTGATGAGCCCAAGGCAGGGCGAAACCAGTCGATATTGTGCCACTTCCACTAGGCTTACTCTCGTAGTATGGGATGCGGGAGTGCCGCACGGGTTCGTAACCTCTCGTCCCGTGTCAGATGGTATCAGAGCCGCGCTTGTCATCTCTCGAAGCCCTCGTTGCGAGCTCGCCAAGCGCTCCAATGCCGCACCACGCAGGTCCCCACCCTTTTGGGCGCAAGGGTCGACAAGCGGGACGAACAGGCGGGTTCTCACACCCCCAAGCGTTCGCACTAAGTAGGACAGTGTCTGCACGCGGGTCCTCTCCCCGGATTGAGGACGAGTAGGCAGGGAGTTCATAGGTGAGATTGGCAAGCCGATCTTCATGCTTTCGCGCGGAAGTGCACATTGCGAGGCGTACTCTTCATGCACGAGGACGTGCATGGTCATGGCGGTGGGAGAATGTCACGGACCGCAATCATGACGCCCAAGATATGCGCATGTACGCTAATATCGATAATGGTTGTGCTGATTGTGGGAGACGTGCTTCAGGGGCGTGCGTGTGGGGAATACAATGGCCCTAGACTCTTTGGAGTTCAGGCAGACCGACCCGGTTGAGTTTGGGGAGTTTGTCACTAGTCGAGGACTTAACCTTGAAGAGGGGTCTAGGCGAAACCCTACACACACTGGTTGGGAACTGAAGCCGTTCTCCTGATGAGCCCAAGGCAGGGCGAAACCAGTCGATATTGTGCCACTTCCACTAGGCTTACTCTCGTAGTATGGGATGCGGGAGTGCCGCACGGGTTCGTAACCTCTCGTCCCGTGACACTAAGCTCGATATCTTCTATGTGGAGACCATGATTGATAATGAAGCTATCAAATTCAAATAGACTACACACCAACATGCCATTGTCTCCATTTTCATTGAAGAGCTGTACCATCTCAATCTCCATCCACCCATATCCCCTGTTTTCAAATGGTAGAGCCATATTTCTTGAAGGATCTAGAAATGGTCTTCGCCTTACCCCATGACCGCTTCCTTTAATGTAGACGCCAAAATCTAGTATTCCTTTTTCATATCCATAATCGCACTTAAAAACAAGGTAAGCGGCATGGTTGGTGACAAAATTTTGGTCTCTATACTTGCTATGACTTGAGCAAATTAAACTACTGATGAAATCGATTGAACCACTAAATATAAAAATGAAAGTGTGCAATGTGAACATAGAACAAACCTAGACTCCAGTAGAGAAGCCAATATGTGGTTAGTAGGTTCATCCCCCCATGTTGTGGAAAGCCCTTTCAGAACCATGAAACATTGTTTCCCGCTCTCTCGATCCAGCGCAAAGCTTTGTCAAAGTATTGACGAAGTTAGCTTTTCTATCAAATAAATCAGCTCTAGTGTATAGGTTCCTTCATTTCAGTGGCTATAAATATTTCAACGGGACGTTGCAGACATGCATGTCCAAACTTTACAGTGAGAACACAACAACTTAGAACTCAAAACATCAAAGATAAGCTAAAATTGTGTTTAAATGAAACAAAAAGAAAATTCGAGTCAAATGTGTGATCACTTCAAGGTAGTTATCAAACATAATATTTGGTTTAATGTACGTCTGCTTGTAATCGGACGGAAGAAAATTCTCCCGCATGAAATCGGAATCCACAGCTGATATGAATGCAGAAGAGACCACTGATAATCTACAAGCATCACGAGGAGTTGTACGAGAAATGATATTGGAAATGCAATCTGCCGGCAGAATATAATTGTGGTATCCATTTTAGTTACTTGTGTTCAATTTCCTTTCTTTGAAACTCAGATCTCCTAATGCTAATAGTAATAATGTCTTTAAATATTCGGAGCATAAGCTAAGACTTCCAGGAGCCTGACTGAGTAGCTTTATTCAGCTAGCCACCCAAATTTTTGGAATTTAAAAAATAATTGATCCCATTACCTTTTAGAAAAAGAAAGAAAAAAAAATATGTGGCATAGGTAAGACTTCTTCTTTGTTAAGCTATGTAGGCTCAATGGTGTGGTCTAAGCAAGAATTCTTCTTTGTTAAGCTATGTAAGTTCAATGGAGAAGGTGTTATAAAAAAAAGTTCGATGGAGAAGGTTATTAAATATTAAATTATTTGAAACAGCTTATGAAACTTCCCACTTTCTACATTGTTTGGACGCTGCTCTACAAGGTTTTAACTTTTTAAAAGGTTTAGTGAGAAAGCAACAATAGCCTGTAGAAAAAAGTGTGAACATGGCCACACTTTTTTAATAATATTGTTTATGAATAAAGTTGGATGGGCGGCCAGATTAGCTCCATCTGTCAAATCTTATAAAAGGCACTTGTAAAGATTAAAGAACTCAGAAGTAATGTTTAACCAGCTGATTGATTGTAGATATCAGTAAATCCTCTTATTGTAATATCAGTATTAAAAAAAAAAACAAAAGATAACAAGCAAGAGTAATGATGATTAATAATTTCAATATTATTAGCAGGTAATTAATAACATAAAAAGGACGGATACAAGCTCACTTATGTCTAAGGCATAACACAGTTAATTTGACCAGTGTTACGCAATCTGTTGTGCTGTCATGTGCATGTGATCAAGTTGGATTAGAGTGTGGAATTCTTTAATCTGTTGTGAATGTGCTGAAAGTGGGATTAAAGTGTGCGTAAGGTTATTAAGCTCTTGCCAGGACAATCAATCCTCACCGTTTTAGTTATGCCGCACTACTACTCCAACCAAGAAGGATTTCCATAAATAAATAAATGCAGACTTGAAGCAAAATCATTCATTAGGTTGGTTAAAGTTGAATGTAGATGCAGCCACAAATGCTGAAAAGAAAATTGTAGGCCTTGGGGCCATTATTAGAAACTGGAAAGGGGAGATAATGCCTGCAGGAATTCGGAATACAGCTTTACACGGGAATGTTGAATATGCTGAAGTTGAGGCTATGATCAATTCCATAATCAAGATGGCAATAGACACTAGTTTGGTGCCGCTGACTGTTGCATCGGGCTCGAAGACTATTTTCAATTTGGTTAAAGGTCTAGAAAGAAACATAAAGGAAATATCATGATTATTTACCTAGGTAAAAGATTGTATGGTTTGTGAAAGAAAGCTTTAAAATTGATTATTTATTGAGTAGTAGTAATAAGACTGCTCATAAATTAATTAAATATACTGTTAGCAATAATTTGATTGGAGGAAATTCCAACTCAAGTAAGTCTGTTTCTTTAAGTGTTTAATTGAAGTTTTCCGTTTCAAAAAAAGAACATCATCCATTAATAATAACTCTGCTCTTAGGAGTCATTTGCTTATAAAATGATCCACAAGTGTAGCTAAGATCCTATAAATATAAATGATCCACTCCAATGGCCCTTGATCATTGTCCTTTACAAAGGATAGATCTAAGTTTGTCTTGTTAAACTACTCAGAGATTACCCTTGTGAGAGCTCTATAGTATTCTTGGGGACTTGCTGAATCCTCTTCACAGTCACATTATTCAGCTCAGTCATGTACCATTTCACTGCTTGCTTGATGGAGTGAGTGCTTGGCCCAAGACTACGTGCTCACTAAGGCAATAGATCGAACGTCCGATTCATTTTCGCAAACATTTGCCTCAGTCTAATATTTATGCATTGAATTGGATATGCAACAAAATGGAGCTCCATCTGTCAAATCTTATAAATTAAATGTAGTTGCTTAACTTTGTTGAAAGTCATTATTATCTTGAAGAACAAGAAAATTGAAGTTAGCTAGAAACGACAGGTGATTGATTCAAGGTTATCTATCTTACAAGTCATTAATCCAAATACGTGAAAGCTCAATTAATCTGGAAATCACCATTAACCTAATGCATTCAACGATAAGCTTATGCCACCTCTCAGTTATTGCTATTCCATTATGAAAAAAAAAAGTATTTGTTGAGTTCTTGGTTGATTGATCCACCTAAAGAGCTTACATCATCACTAAATGACTAAATGTTGCAGTGTCAAAACCATAGTTCAATAATTCAAATATTCAATACAGCTATCAGTCACTTTTAGGCCTCAGCTCAATTCCTTGTATAACGAGGCCACGCATGGCAATGTGGCTATCAAATTCAAGTAGGCTACACACCAACATGCCATCACCCCCATTTTCATTGAAGAACTCGCCCATCTCAATTTCCATCCACCCATCTCCCCTGTCTTGAGATAATCGAGCCATATTTCTTGAAGGATCTAGCGACATACTTCGCCTTAGCCCATTATCGCTTCCTTCGATGTAGACCCTAGAAATTACTGGTCTTCTGTCAAATCCACACCTTGACTCTGCAAACTTAAAAACAAGGTAAGCCCCATAGTTGGTTCTGAGTGACAAAATTTTGGTCTCTATCATTGCTTTGACGTTAAACCACAACACAGAGTTGACTTTAGCCACCTCTGGAAACCTGTCAATGCATTCATACATGAGCAAATTACACGATCATACCACTAAAGGTTAAAAGTACAAACGTGCAATGCCAACATATATAGAACAAACCTAGATTCCGGTAGAGAAGTCAATATCCAAGTGTAAGGTTCATCTGTCCCTGCTATGGAAAGCCCTCTTGCCCCAACCATGTAACATTTTTTCCCACTCTCTGGCTCCAGCGCAAAACTCTGTCAAAGTATTCATGATGTTAGCTTTTCTATAAAATCGGTTTTGGTATATAAGTTCCTCCATTTCAATGCTTACTAAGATTTCAAATGGGTGTTAATTGCTGACATATATGTTCAGACTTTATGATAAGAGCATATATAAAAGCTTAGAACTCAAAACATCAAAGATAATTTAAAATTGTGTTTCTACGAAACAAGAGGAAAATTCAAGTAAAAAAAATTGATGAGTTCAAGGTATAGTTAGCATGTCAATTTTTCGGATATTACAATGAACAAGAAGTCAACCACCATGTTTGCTTAAATGTACATCTCATGAAGTTCTTGGAGTTATTATTAATATTCATAATACTCCAAAATAAAAATTTCTACACAAGTAGCAGAATAAAGTGAGGTAAAACATTAATAGATAGCATATGACATGTCTAGATAAAAGATAAGTCAAGTTGGACTTACCATAGTACCATTGTTGATGATGATGGGGTTGTGACACAGATGGAAATAAAGATTCTTCTTAGACAAGGAAGTGATCAAAGATGAATCCGAGACAGAGTTGGAAATGATCTGCTTGTAATCAGAAGGCAGAAAATTCTCCCACGCGGAATCTGAATCCGCAGCTGATCTGAATACTCGAGACACCACTGATAATCGACAAGCATCACGAGGAGTTGTAAGAGAAATGATATTGGAAATACACTCTGCTGGCAGAGCAATTGTGATATTTATTTGACTCATCGTCTTTTAATCTCCTTCTCTTTAAAACTCACATCACCCAATACTTCCTTGTTAAGCTTAATTTGTATGAGTTCACTGGAGAAGGGCAGAAGGTTATTAAATATTAAATTATCGAGAAGCAGTGGATGAAAGTTCCTCCTTTCTACTTTGTTTGGACACTTGCTGCACGAGGGTTGGAACAGGTCTAATGAGTGAGAAAATGGCACTAGTCGGTGGAAAAAAATGTCAAACATGAGTTTCACGAAAACATAGAATATTAACAATAGAATAATGTTAGAGGCACAATCACCTTATTTATATAAATTAATTTGGTATGAAAAGATTGGTTATATAAAATTATTATGTATCTATATAATTTAAAAAATTATTATTATCACTTTTTAATAAATCTTTTCATGGCGTACAATTTGTAGACACTAAATTATATAAACTGTTCGTGGCTCTATTATTAATCTGGCGGGTCATCTATCACCATTCACAAAAAATAATAAGAAGTAATTAACAAAGAAAAGTCATTTTCAGTTTTCCCGACGCTCTGCGAGTCCTCTCTTTTGGTTTTCTCTGAAAAACAAAATGAGAGCTAAGTGGGTCATCAGTGGCTCTTCCAAGTAACCCACATCAGTTGGGTTTCTCAGTTTTTTCAGCTTTTCTCTTTAGTCTTTTATCATTCGTCATAATCTTAGTCTACAGCTGAAGTAGGGGAGTTAAAAATCTGATTCTGTGGTTTTTGAGTCCTGCAATCTTTTTAATAAAAAAAAAGGAGTTTGTTGGGGCTTGGAAAAAAGAGGTGATGGATACAGAGGAGATAATCATCAGGTGTCAAGAAATATCATTGAGTGGGGAAGGCAAAAGCAAAATCACTTTCAAAAGTAGCATGAAGCGAAAAGGAGAGAAGATTGTTGCGGGCTGTTTAGTGGGTAAGGTTCTGTTGAATCGAGAAGTCCCAGTTGAATGGATTAAATCAACACTGCAGACTGTGTGGAAAACAATGAGGGATGTCAAGATCGAGGAATTGGGAGAGAACACTTTTCTTTTCAAGTTTGGAGCTGAGGTAGACAAAAGGAAGATTCTATCAGGGGCCCGTGGCACTTTGAGAATGGTCTTATAATTCTAAAAGAGCCTGTAGGCATTGGGGAAATTACAAAACAAGATTTTACACATGTATCTTTTTGGGTCCAAATACATAATGTGCCAATCATGTGTAGGGACACAGAAACCATCCAAGAGCTAGGAGAAGCAATCGGCCGAGTTGAGGAAGTTGGAACAGACGATAATGAGGATCGTTTGGCAAGTACATCAGACTGCGAATATCTATAGATGTCACAAAGCCGCTTATCCAAATGCTGGAATTAGAGCAGCAGGATGAAGGGGAAAAACCAGTTCCAATGCTGGTGAGATATGAGAGACTACCAGACTTCTGTTTTGTGTGCGGCTGCATTGGCCATCAATACAGAATTTGTGCAAAGTACAAAAACCAATCAAGGAAGGAAATGGAGTATGGGCCACTGTTAAAAGCTCCAATGCTAACTGATAAGAAAAAAAAGAAAAATGGGAAGGAGGATTGGTCGTCAGAGGCTGGAAAAAAAGGAAATGAAGGTCCAGTTAAGGAAGTAGATCAGGAAGTTTCATCTCTGTTAGCTCTTGGTAAAAGCAATAAGCCGGGTGGGGGAGAAGGGTCAGATCAGATCTACATTGAAAAAGGGTCGGGTTTTCAACAAAGCCAACAAAAAGTAGGTGTTACAGAGATGTCAGAAAACAGAGATCAGGAACCACAGGATGGCTGAAAATGCTGCACCACGTGGGAAACAAAAAAATGACGTGGGAAACTAAAAAGTAATTGAGTGGGATATTGAAATTAGTGCAATGCAAAACGAGAAAAAAGAGAAGGAAAACGAGGCTACAGCTACCGAGGCACAAGAGATGGACCTCCTAATAGACAAAGGAATACAAATAGCCCAAATTGAATACAACACAGGGGATATAGATGGGCTGAATATAGCTGTAAACAAACCAAAAAAGAGAGAGTGGAAATTACAAGCTAGAAAATTTGAGAAGACTCTGAACTGCACTGACGGGCAAGGAGCAATAAAAAGGCCAGGAAATGAGTTGCATAGAGCAAGCCCGAATGAAAAGAAAAGGAGAGTCAGTAGCCAAACCTTGTCAATTTTCACAGTTTCTCCGAGCTCAAAAGAGTAGCTGAAGCGGGAAGTGCAGAGTTATGGAGAGATGGAGCTGGAAACAATGGTGTCGCAAAAATCATCGACGGAACTGGAAACAATGGTGTCGCAAAATTCATCGGCGGAGGCTGGTCACCAGCCCCGCGGACATCAATGAAGATCATGAGCTGGAACGTTCGTGGGTTGGGGAATGAACTAGCGTTCCGAGAAACAAAAAAAGTTCTCCAAATGCAAAAGCCTTATATACTATATACTGTTTATGTGTGAGACTAAGCCGGAGCCTAAGCAAATGCTAAGAAGAGGTAAGGAGTTAATGTTCGATAATTGTTTTGCAGTAGATAGGAGTGGTCTTGGAGGTGGCCTAGCTCTATTATGGAATTCAGAGGTAGTAGTAGAGGTTAAATATTTTAGTAAGCATCATATAGATGCTGTAGTGAATTTTGAAAATGGCAGTTTTTGGAGATGTACAAGTGTTTATGGGCACCCAGAGGCAGAGCAAAAACACAACACCTGGACATTGTTGCATAGGTTAGAAAGTTTATCCTCATTGTCGTGGCTATGTTTTGGCGATTTTAACGAAATATTGCTTCTAAATGAGAAAACAGGGAGAAATAACAGATGTGTGTCAGCTGTTAATAATTTTAGAAAAGCGGTTAGGGATTGTGGATTGAGTGATTTGGGCTGGATAGGTCGTTCATTTACTTGGTCAAACAGGAGATTTGGGCCTCATTTGGTGGAAGAAAGATTAGATAGATTTTTGTGTTGTCAGAAGTGGGGAACCATTGTTCAGGAGCACGCTGCTTTGCACTTAGAAACTTGGACATCTGACCATAATCCGATTATTTTGGAAGTGGAGAAAAAAGGAAGAGGAGTTAAGCACAGAAGAAGATCGTTCAAAAGGTTCCATTATGAGGATATGTGGAGCCTGTATGAAAGATGTAAAGAGATAGTAAAGCAAGAGTGGGGTGATGACAATAACTGGAGTCTAGGGGATCCTGTTGCTTGGTTTAAAAAGAAGGCGAATGACTCAATGACAGAATTGGTAAGATGGAGCAAGACGGAATTTGGAGGCAGAAAAAAGAAATTAGAAGGTCTGATGCATGAATTAAAGATTATTAGAGAAAGAAATGGGCATTATTCTAGTGGGGAGGGCATAAAGCTTATTGAGAGACAAATTGATGAGATGCTGATTGAGGAGGAAATTTATTGGAGACAAAGATCGAGGGCTGTATGGCTCAAGGAAGAGGACAAGAATACAAAATTTTTCCACTCCAAAGCCTCAGCTAGGAGGAGGAAAAATACTATAAGGGGAATTTACGATGAGAACCAGAAGTGGAGAGAAGAAGCTGAGGAAGTTGAGAGGCTGTTTTGCAATTATTTTGACAAGCTATTTACGACAACACACCTCTCACAGAATCAGCTGGAAGCTGCCCTAAAAAACATGCCAATCAAGGTGAATGCAGAGACCAATGATCAGCTGAACCAGCCTTTTTTGGAGGAGGAGATAGTAACAGCTTTGAACCAGATGCATCCGACAAAAGCTCCGGGTCCGGATGGTTTACCGGCTGTCTTTTTCCAAAAGCATTGGAAATCAGTGAGCAAGGGAGTGTTAACAAAGTGCCTTTACATCCTCAATGAAGGAGGTAACATAACTCCTTTAAACCATACTTATATAGCTCTAATTCCAAAGATTGCTAAACCTAAGAGGGTTATGGATTATCGACGTATTAGCTTGTGCAATGTAATTTATAGAGTTATTGCAAAAATAATTGCTAATAGATTAAAACAGGTTTTGCATCTTGTAATCTCTCCCACTCAAAGTGCCTTTATCCCTAATAGGCTTATCACAGATAATATAATTATAGGGTATGAATGTCTTCATAAAATAAGACATAGTAAAGGCAAAAAGAATGGGCTGGTAGCTTTGAAATTGGATATTAGTAAGACTTACGATAGGGTGGAGTGGAACTTTTTGAGATACACTATGGAAAGATTGGGGCTTTCTTCTAAATGGGTAGAATTGATTATGAGATGCATCTCTACATCATCCTTCTCAGTGCTGATAAATGGAGTTGCCAAGGGCTTGATCCAGCCACAAAGAGGGTTAAGACAGGGCTGTCCGTTGTCCCCTTATCTGTTTATCTTGTGTGCAGAAGTTTTTTCAAACATGCTCATCCAAGCAGAACAAATGCAGTTGATTCAAGGTCTGAGGTTCAGCAAAGAGTTGTCCTTTACTCACATTCTCTTCGCTGATGACAATTTGATCTTCACAAGGGCAACAATGGAAGATTGCTCCAACTTAAAAGGAATTTTTTATTGTTATGCTGCAGCTTCAGGTCAAATTTTTAATTTTGAGAAATCTTCTATGTTCTTTAGTGGGAAAACAAAGCCAGAGCACATATATACACTAAAGAATCTGTTCCAGCTCCAAGTAGTCTCAAGACATGAAAAATACTTAGGGCTGCCTTCAATGGTGGGTAAAAATAAGAGATGGCTTTTCCAAGATATAAAGCTCAGAATCATAAACAAACTTTCTACTTGGCAATCAAAGTTTTTTTCAAGCAGAGGGAAAGAGGTCCTTATCAAAGCAATAGCTCAGGCAATGCTTGCCTATGCTATGAGCGTTTTCAAACTTCCTTTGGGATTGTGTGAGGATATACAGAAAGCTATAGTTGGATTTTGGTGGAACTCAAAGTTAGATCAGAGGTCAATTCACTGGACTAAATGGGAGAGAATGTGCCAGGCCAAATGTAGAGGGGGGTTAGGTTTCCGAGACCTATCCAGCTTTAATCAAGCCATGATTGCTAAACAAGGCTGGAGAGTGATCCAATATCCTGATTCTTTAGTTGCGAAAGTTCTGCAGGCTAGATATTTCAAGAATTCAGATTTTTTGCATGCCAAAATATGATCAAAACCTTCTTATATTTGGAGGAGCATTTTGTGGGGAAAGCATGTAATTCAAAAGGGCCTAAGATGGAGGATTGGAGATGGGCAGAGAGTTCAGATTTATCAAGATTGTTGGCTGCCAAGACCTACTACTTTCAAGCCTTTCTCACCACCAATGCTACCACTGGAATCCACAGTGTCTGAGCTAATAGATGACAATCATTCATGGAAGGAAGAGGTGATTCTGCAATGCTTCTTAAAGGAGGATGCAGATCAGATAATGAAGATTCCCCTCCCAAGAGAACCAAGTTCAGATCAGGCTCTATGGCATTTTGACAAGATAGGAGTTTATTCAGTTAAAAGCGGCTACCAAGTGGCTTTAAAGCTTAAATTTCCTGACCAAGCCAGCAGCTCACACAATCAACAATCTCCATGGAAAGCAATCTGGTCTTTAGAACTTCCAGCAAAGGTAAAGATTTTCATGTGGAGAGCTGCAAGGAATTTGTTACCTACGGCTCAAAACCTTTGGAAGAAGAAAATCCTCTCAAGCCCGTGGTGTCAGAGATGTAGAAGAACAGAGAAGTCCACTTACCATGCACTTGTTAGCTGCAAGGTGTCTCAAAAAGTTTGGAGGTTGACCCCTTTTGAAGATCAAGCCAGGCTCCTGGAGGGGGGGGGGATATGTTTGGTTTTCTACAAGAGATGGCAGGTACAAGGAGTAAGTCAGATATGGAGCTGATAGTTGCTACCTGTTGGGCTATTTGGCATGAAAGGAATCTTTTTATCTTTGAAAATAAGAAAAAAGATTCTCAATTATCAGCTGCTAAAGCAGATGCAGTGGTTCATTCTTATAAAAAGATTCAGTTGCCTCAACTGCAGACATCTCTAGAGAAAAAATCTAATGCAACTTCCAATTGGCAATCCCCACCACCAGGTTGTTTCAAAGTTAATGTGGATGCATCAGTTGTGGTTGAGTAGAGAAGAGTTGGTCTGGGGGCTGTGATTCGAGATGCTAGAGGCAAAGTAATAGCAGCAGCTATGAAACCTTCTTGTTTCCAACAGGAGGTAGCCTATGCTGAAGCAGAAGCTGCAAGATTCGGTGTTGAAATTGCAGAAAAGGTGGGATGTTGGCCTTTAATCATAGAAACTGATTCTCAAGAGGTTGTAGATCTGGTTTTGAACAAGAAAAGCACAAGAACTGAACTTTATTGGGTCATATCAGATTTGCAAGCTTGTATTAAGAGGCAACAACAAACATCAATTCAATATACTCCAAGAGCCAGTAATGTAATAGCTCACAATTTAGCTGGACTAGCCTGGGAGCAATCTGAAGTTGTACTTTGGGTGGATAACATTCCAACCCACCATTTGTATTTGTTCGCTTGTTGAATGCTTGAAAGGGAGCCCTTTTTATCAAAAAAAAAAAAAAAGAAGTAATTAATAATATGGAAACGATGAAAAAGGTTAAGAGCACCACTATCTCTAAAGGAAATTATTTAATTTTCTGCTGTAAATGTGATAAAGTGGGATTAGACTTATGTAATGTTTCGAAGTGCTTGTCAGAACAATCAAGATCACTTTAATTCTTTGATCTCCGTCATCCACACCCCCCCCCCCCCCCTTCGAAATAAAGTGATTGGAGGTTATTACAAAAATATGAAATAGGTAAGAGATTTTTTTTTTAGATTCTTACTTTAATTATTACTTAAACTTAGGTGAGCACGAAAATAAAACTCATTCACAAGTGCAAAGCTCATTTACATCAAAATTTGATAAAATATATATTGTTTCGAAACTCTTCTTAGGATGATCAATACATACTAACAAGTCTCTAATCTCAATCAAATTTTCTCCAAATTCAATTGCTTTTAGACTTAATTTTTTTTCATCTTGAAGTCAATCGACAAGGCTATTAAATTGGAAGTTGTCGTCATTAAAAAAACCAATAAAAATAACTAGAAAAATAACATTTTGGATCGTATTATTATTATGATTTAAAACGTTTAGATGAGAATACATAATCTTACCTTATAAATACTGTTTGGGAAAGAAGTGGAAGACCAAATAAAAATGCCACATGTTGATATGGAGTTTTATAGTTGAAGTCATCAAAATAATGATGGCTTACACCGGATAACCCCAGACATTCTATGGGATACCCAAGATATGGTGAGCAAGGATAAAAAAATCTGAAAAATATCAAAAAAAAAAGATTGGCTGATTCTCTGGAAAAAATTTAAGAAATTAATGAGGGAATATTGTGTTGAAAAAGAGGGGACATAGACTTTTCACACTTGCAAACATGTGAAAAGGTTGTTATCAAGACAGCTGGGAGCACCTGCCCTTTCTTGCCATGCCTGCAAATCCCCAGCAACTTTAGCAGAGGTATGCGAGACCACCCCTTTATGTCTAACACATATATGCATCACAAGCTTGCTCTCCACACATATTTTGAAACACTTAAGTAGTCACACGTATTAAGGATAAGAATATCTCTGATATGATAACAAGGAACGCCAATAAAATAATACTAGGTGGCACGACAATCGGGGTACTCCTTATAAAATACTCAGATTTTATTTTTATCATAAAAGACAACACACACACCACAAAAGTTGATGTTTCTTCCACCTCCAGCCACCATTACGAGAGCTCGCAAGCTCTCTAACCTAAGATAACCCAACTCTAACTTGAGCATCGGAGTATGGTCGCCGACCACCCTCGGCTGTACCTTTGACCTCTTTCTTGTTGTTTTACAAATCTAAGGCGATTTGGCAAGCTTTCCGAGTCCGAATTAAAACCTCTCACCCTATCCATTATCCTCCCACTCTTTCATCACTCCTTAGAAACCAAAACAGCCCTACACCTCGAACAAGCAAGGTACCCTACGTCCCATCAAAAATAAATTCATTGTTCTTAGTTTGGTTTTGTGGGTTTCACTCACACACCCAAAATCTACTAAAAACAAATGTTAACCCTTATCTTATAATATTACTCAAATATTTTCATCCTCATCTCCTTAGGATGATATTCCATATTTTATTATGCAAAAATTACTAAAAGGCAAAATTTACTTAATTCTTTATACAAAACATAAGTATAATTATTGCATTATAAGTATCTACATTTTTTCCCTTTTCTTTTTAAAATCTTTTGAGAACTCTTTGATTATAGGAACTACTAGTCCAGTACATGTAAACATCAACAATATGAAAGTGGCCTCAGAGTCTAAAAAGTCAATAATAATTTCCAAAAGAGATTTAATTAACAATGTACCCGACAAAGAAATTAAGAGATTATGGTGATAATAAATTACATGATTAAAAAAATAATTTAAAAATCATATGTATTTAATAAATAACATCTTAAAAATTATTTTTTTAGGATGAATTTTATGGGATGTGGTTAATTTTTAACATGTGGGGCTCTGTATATAAATTAAAATGAAGATATTTTTGAAATAAAATTCAAAAGGAGTGTAATAACAATCTTAAAGGGCTGGTCAAAAGATCCACTGCATTGGGCCAGGCCCACTTAGACTTCTCTTACAAATTCCAGTAAACTCGGATTTGTTTTCTTTTCTAACTATTGAGAAAATTGTGAAGAGTCTTTTCTTAATCCTTTTGGCCTGTATTTATAGATCGACATGGTTGGAGATTTGATTTTAGATCTAAATCTTCACTGTTTAATCTTTGAATTTTGTATTTCTCTATTAAATTTTGTAACTATTTTTAGTTTTATTCAACTTTTGACAAATATTTTATTTGTAATCACATGCCACTAATTGCCACATCTTTAGATTAGATCAATAATCTCTTCCTGGTTTCATATAATTATTACGTAGCTTTCTTAGTAGCTTTATGTTGATTTCTACTTTAATCCGAATTCTGTAACTATATATTTTGGTACTTACAATAACGATAGTTTATTTACTTATATTATACTTACTTCATTATTTAATGATGAGCTATAAAAATGATCCAATTCAATCGATCTTAAACCGTAACGTTATCTGCAATAACATGCACTAAAAACATAATTATGTAATTCCATCGATCTTGAGCATCAGTAACACCTTTGCCTAAATCAAATTTAATTACCCATAAAAATAAAACGAAACACAACCACAAGAACACAATTAATCCACACACTAATTCTACTTATTCTAATTGAAGGGCTAAGTAATGAAGTAACTCCCAATGAGACCTTGAGATTATTATTAATTGGGTTAATTTCTGTGTACCTCCCTCATGAGGTAACAATCTTCAAATTGTCATCGTCTTACTTTTAAAAATATCAAATTACCCCCAATAATTATTAACTTTATTGATTGACCACAATTAACTGGTTAAAGTAAAAAAATATCCCTTTTTAACAGTTTTATTCACTAACAATTTTAACCCTAAAAGAACATTATTTAAATTGATAAAATAATAAAATAAAAGTACATTTTGGTTCCGATAGCCGTGATTTGGTTCCCATGGCTGGCGCGGCCAAGGGTTTGGGAGCACGGCCATGGAATTTGGTTCTCGTGGCTACATGTGACCATGGGTTTCGCTGCCATGGTCGTGTATGCCCATGACATTGGTCGCCTTCGTCGTGTTAGGTTCCCATGGCTACGCGTGGTTAAGGGTTTGGGTGCCATGGCCACGCGTGGCCAAGGGTTTGTGCGCCAATCTTCAAATTGAGTGAATCCATGATTGATGGCAACCGTGTGAGTTTAGTTCTTGTGAATTCCATGTCTTGAAATAATATGTCTTTATCTTATATGGCCAAGTAAGATGCCCCAAACAAACTCAATGTACCTAGTGTATATTTTGACATGGATTCCTTCAGCTTCCCATCTTGGTCAATAAATTTCTTGAAAATATATATTTTTAGCAGATTTTGAACGGGTGCACGAACGCCACAAAACCAAGTCAAGAATAATAAATTTATTTTTATCGAGAAGCAGAGTGCCTCGCTTGTTCGGAGTGTACGAGCTATTTCAGTTTTTTATAGAGTGACGGAGATTGAGAGGGCGATGGATAAGGTGGGAGATTTAACTTCAGGTGCGGAGAGTTTCTAAATGTCGCCTTAAACCTGGGAAACACCAAAAAAAGAAGTTAGAGGTGGAGCTGGGGGTGGCCAGCAACCACACTCCAACGCTTACGCTAGAGTTGGGTTTTCTTAAGTTAGAGAGCTTGCAAGCTCTTAGTAATAGAGGTTTAGAGGTTGAAGCAACCTTAGCTCTTGTGAAGTGTTTGTTAGATGATTTGATAAAAATTAAACCTGAGTTTTTATAAGGTGTACCCCAATTGTCGTTCTACCTGGCGTTATTTTATTGGAGTCCTTTCTGTCATGTCAGGAATGTTCTTATTTCTCATACGTGTGGCGGCTTGAACATTTCAAAAATATGTTTGGAGAGCAAGTTTGAGGCGTGTTCACGTGTTGGGCATAGTGGAGTGGTCCCGCGTACCTCTATAATTTTGTTGTTAATTTGCAGGCATGACAAGAAAAAAATTATGGTCCTAACTTTCATAGTATCAACCTTTTGGCTTATTTGCTAGCGCGACAGGCGATTATCTTCTCTTTGGTAGTGCGAGATTTTCTCATTAATTCTTTATTTTTAACTAGAAAATCAGCCACTCTTTTTTGGGATAATATTTCTTTCATCTCCTGAGACTTTTTAAAATATCTTTCTAACCTTTTTGCCCTTGCTCAATGTACCCTACGTATCCCATAGAGCATATGGGGTGCCTAGGGTAAGCCAATTTCTTAATATCGACATGTGGCGCTTCGTCACTAGGCCTTCTATTTCCTTCCCAAACAAAGGAAGGCAAGAAAGTCAATTTTTTTTTTCTGTGACCTTCTTGAAGCAATTATAGCTAAAAGGTGCATACAAGACATAACCCAATAAGATGGTGTCATATTAATGGTGAAAATTTAACCACAGTCATATTCGATAATAAAAAAAGAGAACACACATCATCCCATAAAGTAAAAAACATACTTATAAGCGATAGAAACAAAAAAAATCATTACATATCACTGGATCATTGTCCCAATGAGAATAAGGAATCATGGAAATACCCACTCTCTAGGACTTAGGAAATTTAAAAAGGTTTCCTTTGTACATGGAGGGCACCTGACGTACCATTCACGATTTTCCATATTACAAACATAGAAAAAGGAAATAGGAAATAGATAGAGTGAACGATAGGGTTTAAGACATTGTCCTCATATTAGTAATACTTCCTCATCATCGCGGCGTTCCAGGTTTGATTCACAATTGTTCCGCCCATGTGGAGTAGCCTATATGCCCTAGATCCTACCGGCTTGTCTACGCTATATGGGCCTTCTCAGTTTGATTCGAAGGAGCCCTCGGAGTGTACCCGAGTGTTCTGGTTACCCTTCATAGGACTAAATCCCCTTTCTTGAATGATTTGGGTCGTACATTCTTGTCATATAGGACTAAAACGCAGTGCTGATATATTGCAACCCTTAATTCTACTTTAGCCATTTTTTCTTCAACAAGATCAAGGCTAAGTGCAATCAAAGAGGCGTTCTCGGCTTCATTGAAGTACGCAGTCCTGTAAGAGGGTATCCCGATTTCTGCTGGAATGACCGCATCAGTCTCGAATACGAGAGAAAAAAGGTGTTTCTCGAGTTGAAGCATTCTGAGTTGTCCGATAAGCCCAGAGGACACCAGGTAGTTCATCTACCCAAGATCCTTTTCTTTCCTTCAGTCTTTTCTTTCGAATACCCTTGATGATTTTATTAATGGCTTCAACCTGTCTATTGGATTGTGGGTGAGCCGAAGAAGCAAATCAGTTGGCTATCTCAAGCTCTGGGCAAAAACTTTGAAATTTTCATTAACAAATTGTTTCCCATTGTCGCTGTCAGTGGCATTAGGGATACCATACCTGCATATGAGGTTTCTCTAAACGAAATTGGTAGTTTTCCTTTCTGTAATGCTTGCCAATGGCTTCGACTCTATCCACTTTGTGAAATAGTTAACAGTTACAATTGCATATTTAGCTTGTTCTCTCCCTGTTAGTAGTGGCCTAATGAGATCTATACCCCAAACAGCAAAAGGCCACGGAAAAAACATGACAGTTAACTTTTTTAGTGGAAGATTGGGTACCTTAGTAAATTTTTAGCACTTGTCACAACTCTTGACAATGTTCTTAGCGTCCTCCAGCATCGTAGGCCAATAAAATCCTTGGTGAAGGGCCTTCTGAGCTAATGATTGTGCTCTATAGTGGTTATCCCAAATTCCTTCGTGTATCTCCCTCATGATATATTCGGCCTGATCGTTTCCCAAGCAGTCTAAGTAAGGGAGGGTGAACCCTCTCTTGTATAAGGTATCCTCGATGAGACAGTATCATGCAGATTTATACTTCAGCTTTATTACTTCACTCTCATCTGAGGGCAGAACCCCATTCTTGAGGTACCTTATGATTGGTTCCATCTAGGGTATCCCAGCAGTTTTCGACCCTACTTCTGCTAACTCAGGTAGATTAATACTGGTGTAGGTATATATTTAATGGTCATAAGACCAGCCGACTGAGTTGTGCCAAAGGAAGCCATTTTAGTGAGGTTTGGGACATTAATTCTCTAGTTTTCCCAAGGTACCCCTTCATATTTTCTTCCTTAGCTTAGTATTCCGAGGTAATCTCATCGACCACCAATTGAGAGTCACTTTTGATGTGGACCCTTTTTGCACCCAAGATCTTCGACATCCTTAGTCCCGCTATTATTGTTTCATACTTGACCTCATTGTTTGAGTCCTTGAATCCGAATTACAAGGGTTATCATAGTTTCACTTTACCCAAATTAAGAATTATTATTCACTCACCACTTCCATGTGAGTTGGAGGAACCATCCACGTAAATCTCTCAAACACGCTCCTCTTCACTAGATGGTATAGTTTCGCTCGGGTACCCCGGGATCCCTTCACCCTCGGAGTCACTGGTGAATTCTGTGATGAAATTGGCAATGACTTAGGCTTTAATGGCTGAGCGTGGCTTGAAGATGATATTGAACTCACTCAATTCAAGAGACCAGCAAAGAAGTCTTCCGGACATATCTAATTTTTGGAGGATTTGTCGAAAGGGAAGATTTGTAACCACAACAATGATGTGGGCCTAAAAATATGGTCGGAGCCTCCTTGCAGAGATAACTAAAGCCAAAACCAATTTTTCTACAGAGGGATGCCTCTTTTTAGCGTCGACCATTGCTCTATTAATGTAATATATAGGTCGTAGTACCCCACCTTTGTCCTCTCTTAGTAAAACATATCTAGTGGCATGCTTGGAGATGTCAAGGCACAACAAAAGCACTTCCCTAGGCTTAGGCTTGGCGAGTAAAGGCGAATTAATAAGGTACTCTCTTAGCTTCTGAAAAGCCTCTTTGCACTTGGTGGTCTATTGGAGTTTTTTCCTCGCTTTTAAAGTTTTAAAGAATGGCTTGCAATGATCGGTGGCCTTAGAGATAAAACGACTCAAGGCGGCTACTCGGCCGATTAAGCTTTGGACTTCTTTGATGGTGCTTAGTGATTTCATCACAAGAATCACACGGATTTTATTGAGGTTAGCCTCAATTCCCCGCTGTTGCACAATGAATCCAAGGAATTTACCCGAAGTTACCTCGAATGCACATTTTTCAAGATTTAAACGCATCTGATGTTTTCTTAAAACATCGAAGGTGCTGATATGTCCCGCATGATCACTAGCGTATACCGACTTTGTTATCATTTCATCGATGTATATCTCCATGGTGCGTCCAATCTGCTGCTTAAAGATCTTGTTCACCAAACGCTGATAGGTGGCGCCAGTATTCTTTAAGCAAAATGGCATAACCTTCTGGCAGTACAATCCATGATTGGTGATGAAGGCCATTTTATCTTGACTGGGCTCGTACATTAGAATTTGGTTGTACCCAGAGAATCTATGTCCCATTATAGCATCGACTAGCTGATTTACTCGGGGAAGAGAAAAGCTATCATTGGGGCATGATTTGTTCAAGTATGTGAAATTCACACACATGTGCCATTTCCCGTTGGACTTCATGACTAAGACGATATTTGACACCCAGTCGGAGTACACCGCCTCCCTAAAAAACCCAGCTGTTAGTAATCAGTCCAATTGTTATTCAATTGCATCATAGCGTTTCTGATTGAAAGTTGATGTTTTTGCTTGACAGACTTATAATGTGGATTGACATTGAGCTTGTGGTAGGCAATAGAAGGCGGGATACCCGGCATATTTGTGTGAGACCAGGCGAACACATCAAAGTTTTCTTTAAAGAAGTCAATAAGTTGCTCCTGGTGTTAGTCAGGGAGGTTGGAGTCGACTTTGACCATCTTGGTTGGGTCATTATTACATATTTAAACAGACATAATATCCTCAACTAGTACTCCTCGCTTTTCATCCTTCGGCATCCGGGAATCTAGGAGTACCTCCACCTCTCCAATTGACGCTGAATTGGGACTTTGAGAGCTAATATATCCACTTTTATTGGCCCAATTTGTTTTTGCTGTTGAGAATTTGTAAACCCTTGGGCTTTCTTACGTGCAATTCTTTGGCATCTAGCAAATGTCCGCTTGGATAAGTTGATAGGTGGACTTGTGCTGACAGGGTACCCCTTCAGGAATATATTAGTGGCAATTTGATAACTCACTTTTGAGGTGACAGAATAGCACCCTTAAGTCGATTGCTGATCTCCTTTGATGGTGACAATTTCCCCGGCGGTTGGAATTTTCATGGTGAGGGAATGTATGGAGATTGCTGCTTTAGTTGTTGCTAAAATCGATCTTCCCAAGATGATATTATAGGTGCTAGGTGATCGACAATAAGGAATTCAATCATATGGACGACCTAGTGGGGTACCTTGCCGATTGTAATAGGAAAATTGATGATACCTTTAGGGATGATCATGTCTTCTGCAAAACTAATGAGTAGTGTGTCATATGGAGTGATCATTGACGATTCGATTAACAACTGATTTAGGGTGCTTTTAATGATGATGTCCGCAAAACTACTAGTGTCCACCAGAGGCCTTACTACCTTACCGGTGGCGACTTTTAGCATTATAACCAAAGCATCATTAGAGGGGTATGAGACACTTTTCTCATCTTTCTCTATAAAAAGAATATAGATGAGATGGTCGAGTACCTTGGGTACCCTAAACTGATTTTGACAAGTGAAGTTGGCTTCTTTACTAGGCTGATCCAAGATTGGCAACTTGTTGTAACGCTTGATGGCCCATTTGGATTTCCTCGTGAGGGTATGACCTCTTGCTGTCATTCGAACATAAACCCCTTTCTTAGACCCTTGGGGTACCTCAACCTTGGGACTAGGGTTAGCATCTTGTTTACCCTTATCTTGCTCCAAGAATTTCTTAGCCTAACACATATCGGCCACAAACTCCTTGAGGTACCCGCTGAGGATTAAGGACTCAGTTTCTTCCCGCAGGTAAAAACACTCAACAGTGTTATGGCCGAAATCTTCATGGAACTCACAATATTTCAAACTACATTTCATATTAAGGTATTTTCGAATTGGCTTAGGTTGGCGAAGCATACCCATATCTTGATCTGGTAAAAAATTTGTTTTGAAGACTGATTTAAAGGATGAGAAGAGTCATATCGGGGTTTCTGTGGTGGTTCCCATCATTCTAGAGGTAGCAGCTTAATATGTTGGGGTACCCGGGGTACACTAAGAATATTCAACCCTCTCCCACGTGAGGTTGGACGAACTGGGCTGTGTACTCAGGGTGTTTGGGAGGGTGCCTGAGGTGGCTCGGCTTTCTTTGGTTTCTCCTTGCTTTTTGCAACTTATGCTTTGTCTTCCTCCCACTTCAGGTAACAATTCTCATCCATCTCTATTTGTTGTACAGCTTGAGAACGAGCCATATGAGAGGGGGCGGTACTTTTGGAATGACCGCCACAACTTACTCAAATGCAAATTCTTCTCAAAATGAGTGAAAGTGTGCTGGTGGCCAAACGTATCGACGCACAACACCTCTCAGTAGAAGCGGGTTACCGTTTACGTACTCAACTAAAGACTCCAATTCTCCTTGCTTGATGAAAGCAAGCTTGGAAAATGCTATATCTTGGGAAGAAGAATAACCAAACTCGTGAACAAAATCTTTTAACAACTAGTCTAAGGAGGATACACTGCCTACCTTGCGTGATCGGAACCATGAATTGGCTGGTCCAGTGAGGGTATGCGGGAACATCTGACATATAACGTTGTCACCCACAAACACACGTACCGACAAGCTTAGTGTCGTGTGGAGGCTTTTTGTGCGCTCCCTACAGACGACGCCCATTGTTTTTAGCAGATTTTGGATAGGTGTATGAATGCCACAAAACCAAGCTAAGAACAATAAATTTATTTTTATCACTTCCAAAAGTCACCTTAAACTTGTGAAACACCGAAAAAAGAGGTTAGAGGTGGAACCAGGGCTGGCCGGCGACCACACTTCGACGCTCAAGTCAGAGTTGGGTTTTCTCAAGTTACAGAGTATACAAGCTCTCCGTAATGGAGGTTTAGAGGTTGAAGAAACCTTAGCTCTTGTGATGTGTTTGTTAGATGATTTAATAAAAATTAAACATGAGTTTTTATAAGGTGTACCCCGGCTTCCGTGCCACCGAGAGTTATTTTATTGGTGTCCTAACTATCATGTAAGGCAGGAATATTCTTCTTTTTTATATGTGGCAGCTTGAACATTTCAAAAATATGCTTGGAGAGTAAGTATGAGACTTATCACGTGTTGGGCGTAGTGGAGTGGTCGCACGAATCTCTGTAATTCTGTTGTAAATTTATAGGCATGGCAGGAAAAAATGTAATACCAAAACTCTATTGGACGAAAGGCAAGGTAATTTTGTTGGGTTAATTGATTAATTTACCAGTGCAAGCTTGTAAGCCGTTATGCCACAACAACCTAAAACAAAGTGCGTTTTTAAAAAGATTTTCTTTACCGATTGCATTCCATTTGAAAAACCTTTCATCTTTAAATTGTCCTTTTTGGTGTGTGCCAATTGTTAGATTAATTTTATATTAATCTAATATTTGGGGCCACACATGAAATAAATAAAATGTGTGTATGCTATTATTTAATAAGCCAAGAATTAAGTGATCTATTCGAAGTTAATTAAATGGCTAAGGGTATAATTGTTGTGGATTAAATGCATAGATACTAAAATTTAATTATCGCTTTAATGAGGGGCTGAAGTGATAATTATCATAAATAACTACTGAAGGGTTTTCATTAGAAAACCGCCAGTCACATTATTTAATTAAAAAAAGGGGTTATGGTCCCAATCTCTCATCATCCTCTGCAATTTCTCTAATACTCTCAGAGAGAATTCTAAACTCAAGAGAAAAGAGAAGATTGGAAGTCAATCTCCTACACTCAAGAACCACTACGAATCACCATGGATTCAGGTATGCTTCTGCTTTTGTATTTTTCAATAATTTAATATGGATGTTACGAGGACTTAAGGTTTTACAATTTAATATCAGAGCCCCATCCATGATTAGATTATTGAGTTATTAATTTATGATTAATGGTTATAATCGAATCAAATTGTTAATGCATGGTTCGGTTATCGAGAATAATTAAAATTGGTTTTGATGGACTCATGACGAAACAAAACTGGTAGATTGAACACTTGAAATCATGGATTCAGTTTTTAAAATCATGCTTTGATTCAGTTATGGTGGCCATTATTTTTAATGTTTTGATTTCATTTTTTTAATTGAAATTTGATTTTAGTTGGAATGGCAATGCTTTATGATCTGGATTGGTTATGTTTTCAATAATTCGCTTTAAGTGTATATGTAGTGGCTTTACTTCCATGGCTTCAGTTTTAATGATATTATTTAATTAATATCATTTTGCTTGGAATTTTGTAATTGTTATGGTTAGACCACGTTTCGGTTTCGGTTCTGGTTCAATAAGATATTATATTTGACCTATTTAACAATTTAATTACAGTAGCCAACTAGCCATCTTTGATTGTTTCGGCTTAATTAATGATAATATGTTCGTTGTTTTGGCCATGTCTCCTTGTTTCGGTTTCAATTTTAATATTGTTGAATTCAAATTCAATTGTATTAAAATTGTCAATGGCCATTTTGTGGCATATTTTGTATTTGATTTAATATATAAAGGGATTAAATCAAATAGATCAAATCTGCAGTGGCCATATTTTCGGCTTTAAATTTCAATATTTAATTCGAATGATTTAATTTGAAGTTTGTATTAGCCACGGTTTCAGTTTTATTAATTGTTTCGATTCTGGTTTTATAATCTTTAAATTAAAATGATTTATAATATAAGTTAATTATTGGTCTAACATTGAAAATATACTAATTAAAGCGGGAAATCACAAAAGTGATGTCTCTTGTGTAGATTAGTTTAGTAGGGGTGTTAGATGTTTGTGTTTGTGTAATTCCTGCGGATGTTAATCGACCCAAAGGAAGGTTAATATTTGACCTAATTGCACACACACTTGTGATGGTAAATTTGTGACGATTATTAGGATAACTTAATGTGAGTAATGTACTAATCCAAAGATAGGTTCATTACTTGACATAACTTATCGTCAAAATTTGATCATTACAACAAGAGTACCACTTACAATTAGTATCATAGTCAAAAGACTTGTTGCTAATGTTGTGCTAGGTATCTTGAAATGTTATAATTTTTGTTTTAAATTTTTTAGAGATTATAAATTAAGTTGTTTCATGTGAGCATTATTTACTTATTTATGTATTATTTATTTTTTTTCTCTAATAAGCTTTTCTATCTGCTGCTTCGATATATACAAATATGAATTCTGTCCCGGTTCTGAATGGGACTAACTTTAAGGACTGAAAAGAGAATATAATGATTCTCTTAAGCTGCATGGATCTAGACTTGTCATTCAGACACCCTAAGCCGGACGAACTCACCACTGATAGTACAGCTGAGGATGTGTTGTACTATGAGAAGTGAGATCGATCCAATAGGATGAGTCTCATTATCATGAAGCGCGGCGTTCTAGAAGTATTTAGGAGTGCTATAACCGATGAGGTTACAAGTGCTAGTGAGTTTCTTGCCGAAATTTAGAAACGTTTTACCAAAAATGATAAGGCAGAAACAAGTACTCATTTAGCGAGCTTGATTTCAAAGAAGTATAAAGGCAAAGGAAATGTTCGGGAGTACATTATGGAGATGTCTCAACTTGCTTTGAAACTTAAGGCATTAGGGCTCGACCTGTCTGATGATTTGGTTATGCATTTGGTCCTTATCTCTCTTCCTGCACAATTTATCAATTCAAAGTCAGTTACAACTATCAAAAGGAGAAATGGAATCTCAATGAATTGATTTCCTATTGTGTACAAGAAGAAGAGAGATTGACGCAAGAGAAAACTGAATATGCACATGTGGTAACCACTTCTAAGGATAAGGGCAAAAGAAAGAAAAATGATGAAGCTGCTGCTTCTAAGGGTCCAGTGCAAAAGAAATGAAGGACCAACTGTTTCTTTTGTAATAAGCCTGGACATGTGAAGAATGAATATAAGAAATATCACGCATGGCGTGCAAAGAAATGTACATTTCTTACTTTGGTTTGTTCTAAAACTAATTTAGCTTCAGTACCTAGAAACACATGATGGATAGATTCAGGTGCTACTACTCATATTTGTGTTTCAATGCAGGGTTGCCTGAGCTACCGGCTGCCAAGTGATGTTGAAAGATACATTTATGTAGGGGATGGCAAGACAGTAGAAGTTGAAGCAATTGGGCATTTTAGATTACTTATGAAAATTGGTTGTTATTTAGATTTGTTAGATACTTTTGTTGTTCCTTCTTTTAGGCGAGATTTAATTTCAGTTTTTGTTTTGGACAAATTTGGTTATTATTGTTCATTCGTAAACAGACAATTTAGTTTATCTATCAATTCTAATATTGTTGGAACCGGTTTGCTTAATGCTTACAAAAATTTATATTTGCTTGAAACTGTTTCAAGTTACAATGAAAACCTGCATGTTAGTTCCAAAGGTACAAAGCATAAGTTAGAGAAAGAAAATTCAACTTCATTGTGGCACAAACGCTTAAGTCACATATCTAAAGCTAGAATTGAGCGATTAGTGTCCGATGGGATTTTAGAATCTCTTGATTTTTCAGATTTTGATGTCTGTATTGAGTGTATCAAGGGAAAACAAACCAAAATTAAGAAATTGCGTGCCTACATAACTTCAGACGTTTTAGAATTAATACATACATATATATGCGGACCATTCCCTACGGCTACTTGGAACGGTCAACAGTATTTCATTACATTCATAGACGATTATTCAAGATATGGTTATATATTCCTGATTCATGAAAAATCACAGTCTTTGGATGTGTTCAAAACTTTTAAGGCTGAAGTTGAGTTACAACTCAACAAAAGGATCAAAAGCGTCAGGTCTGACCGTGGTGGTGAGTACTACGGTAGATATGATGGTTCAGGTGAACAACGTCCAAAACCGTTTGGTAAATACCTAGAGGAATGTGGAATTGTTCCTCAATATACTATGCCAGGATCGCCTAGCATGAATGGTGTATCTGAGAGACGAAACCGCACTCTTAAGGATATAGTAAGGAGTATGATCAGTCATTTTACCTTACCAGAATCACTCTGGGGTGAAGCACTAAAAACAATAACTTATATCCTAAATTGAGTGCCAACTAAAGCGGCTACTAAAACACCTAATGAGCTTTGGACGGGTCAAAAACTTAGTCGAAAGCATTTACATATTTGGGGATGTCCAGTTGAGGCGAGGCCTTATAGACCTCATGAAAGGAAATTGGATTCTAAAATTGTAAGCAGCTACTTTGTTGGCTATACAGAGCGATCAAGAATTTTATGATTCCAGTACAAGGTCAATTTTTGAGACGGGAACTGCTACGTTCTTTGAGGATGTTGAGTTTGGGGGGAAAAATCCAGTAAGAAACATTGTCTTTGAAGAGGAAGAGGGATCCACTGTTGCTTTTGACATTGTACAAGTTTTAATACCTGTTATTGATCATGAAGTAAATTCGAATCCTCAACCATCTGACAATGTTGCTCAACCCCAGAATGAACATGAGATGATTGTTCCTGAGGAACAAACTCAATAACCTCAAGAGCCTATGCAATTAAGACGATCCACAAGATAAAGGAGAACTGTTATTCCTGATAATTATATAGTATTTCTTCAGGAACATGAGAATGAAACTGGAGTGATGGAAGATGACCGAATCAACTTTCATCAAGCCATGCAAAGTTCCAATTTTCATAAATGGATCGAAGCCATGAATGAAGAGTACAATTCAATGCAAGACAATAAAGTTTGGGAACTTATCTCATTACCTTCCGGTGCGAAGCCCATTGGTTGTAAATTGATATTTAAAATCAAAAGGGATTCAAATGATAATGTGGAAAGGTATAAAACACATTTTGTAGCTAAAGGCTTTACTCAAAAGGAATGAATTGACTATAAAGAGACTTTCTCTCTGGTTTCTACGAAAGATTCTTTTAGGACAATTATGGCCCTTGTTGCACATTTTGATCTTGAGTCACATCAGATGGATGTTAAGACTGCTTTCCTTAATGGTGACATTGAGGAAACAATTTATATGGTACAACCAAAAAACTTTGTGTTGGGAGACCCAATGAAAATGGTTTGTAAGCTAACGAAATCCATCTATGGGCTCAAACAAGCTTCTCGTTAGTGGTAATTTAAGTTTCATCAAATAATTATCTCATATAGTTTTGAGGCAAATGTTATTGATGAATGCGTGTATCACAAGTTCAGTGGGAGTAAACATATATTCCTGGTTTTATATGTCGATGACATATTGCTTGCCACAAATGATATAGGCTTATTGCACCAGACCAAGAGTTTTCTTTCAAAGCATTTTGAGATGAAAGATCTTGGTGATGCCTCCTTTGTTTTAGGAATTAAGATACATCAGGATCGTTCTCGGGGTATTATAGGATTATCACAAAGGAAATATATCGATAAAGTCTTAAACAACAAAAGGAGATAAATTCGACCTAAGTCAATGCCCCAAGACTAATCTGGAAATCCATGAAATGAAAAAGATTCTTTATTCTTTAGCTATAGGGAGTCTTATGTATGCTCAAGTATGTATGCGTCCAGATATTGCGTTCATAGTTGGCGTGTTGGGCAGATATTTGAGCAATCCTGGCATGGATCATTGGAAAGCAGCCAAACGGGTTATTAGGTACTTACAAAGAATAAAGGAGTACATGCTCACATATAGGAGGTCGGATTAGTTAGAGATCATTGGGTATTTCAACTCTAATTTTTCTTGATGCCAAGACAGCAGAAGATCCACATCAGGCTATATATATTTGTTGGCTAGTGGAGCAATTTCTTGGAGATCTGCTAAGCAGACTCTTATAGTTTCATCAACTATGGCAGCAGAGTTTATAGCATGTTATGAGGCATCCAATCAAGGAATATGGCTGCAAAATTTTGTCACTGGGCTGCGCATTCTAAAGGGTGTTGAAAGACCACTCAAAATATTTTGTGACAATAAGTCAGCGGTTTTATATTCCAATAACAACAGGAGCTCTACAAAGTCAAAGCATATTGACATCAAGTTCCTTGTTGTTAAGGAAAGAGTGCAGAGTGGACAAATAACTATAGAATACATATGGAAAAACTCCATGATAGCGGATCCGCTCACTAAAGGATTACCACCTAAAGTCTTTTATGAGCACACTGCTCGTATGGGTGTGATTTTACTTGAGGATATTCAGATTTAGTGGGAGTTTGTATTGTACAATTACTAAGTGTGACTTTTAGATTTTAATTATATTATTCGGATTATTTTATGCAGAAATAAAGTATTTCAGTTCCTTACACTCTATTAGACTAACTTAAGTTTAGATCTCAATAAAGTAAATTAGGACCAGTTGGGAATAGACATGTTTAGATCACATTGTATGTAATTTCCATGCTACGCATCCACAATTGATCTATGTCAAGTAACTATATTGATATATGTGACCATGGATGGCTGAGTTACGATTAATGTAACAAAGGCTACTATGATCCTACACTAATGTGGTTATTGAACTAGATTGTTCAGATATACTCTAAGGACATAATAGCAATTTTATGAGCTCATTAAGTTAAACACATTTCAGTTTTCATTTCCGACCCAGTGGGAGATTGTTAGATTAATTTTATATTAATATAATATTTGGGGCCACACATGAAATAAATAAAATGTGTGTGTGCTATTATTTAATAAGCCAAGAATTAAGTGATATATTCGAAGTTAATTAAATGACTAAAGGTATAATTATTGTGGATTAAATGCATGATACCAGAATTTAATTATCGCTTTAATGAGGGGCTGAAGTGATAATTATCTTAAATAACTGCTGAACGATTTTCATTAGAAAACCGTCAGTCACGTTATTTAATTAAAAAAAGGGGTTATGGTCCCCAATCTCTCATCATCCTCTACAATTTCTCTAATCCTCTCAGAGAGAATTCTAAACTCAAGAGAAAAGAGAAGATTGGAAGTCCATCTCCTACACTCAAGAACCACTACGAATCACCATGGATTCATGTATGCTTACGCTTTCGTATTTCAGTAATTTAATCTGGATGTTATGAGGACTTAAGGTTTTACACCAATTTGTAAATATATTATTTTGATAGATTTGGATCTCATGCTGGCGAGCTGGTAGCCTTGGCCGCATGCGGCCATGAATTGGGTTGTCATGGCCGCACGCAGCCAGAGGTTTCATATCTATGAGTATAAAATGAAATTTTTTTAAAGTATTTATGTGCGTACTATAAATATTTTAAATTAAGACTTATTAAATGCATTATGCCTTGTGATGGTTGCTGCTTCAAAGGCATGGAACAGTGCATCAATGTCATCATTGTCCTCCAATTCAAGCTACAGATTAAGTACAAACATTAATTTAGATCACATTTAGTGGCAGTGGCAATATTAAAAAGGATAAAAATCCATTTAATCCTTGTATTTTAAAATTAATATCAATTTAGTCCCTATATTTTTAAAAATGACTCGAAACATCTTTGCCGTTAAAGTATTGATATCCCTACCGTTACTTTTAATTTTTTTTAACTTACTTTTATAATATTACCCTTTTATAATAAGTTTTTTGGACATTAATAAAAAGAAAATAATTAAATTACTAATTTAACCCTAAAAATAAAAAAAAATATTAATTTTTAATTGTCAAAAATTGTATGCAAACTACCAAGTGTGAAAATA
Organism: Citrus australasica; assembly: GCA_029618585.1. Lineage (NCBI taxonomy): Eukaryota > Viridiplantae > Streptophyta > Magnoliopsida > Sapindales > Rutaceae > Citrus > Citrus australasica. The sequence goes on along the minus strand of JARCIV010000009.1, from coordinate 10,718,525 downwards.
GTGCTTGAAAAAAATTAATATATTTTTTTAGGGTTAAATTGGTAATTTAATTATTTTCTTTTTATTAATGTCCAAACAAAAAAATTATTATGAAAGGGTAATATTGTAAAAGTAAACGAAAAGAAATAAAAAGTAACGGTAGGGGTATCAATACTTTAACAGCAGGGATGTTTCAAGATATTTTTAAAAATATAAGGACTAAATAGACATTAATCTTAAAATATAAAGACTAAATAAGCTTTTACCCTATTAAAAACAAACGAAAAAAAATTGCGACAATATTCTTGTGGTCTGACAAAATGGTCACAAAGATAGATCGACACTCATATTAAAAAATATTCTACAGTACATAGAATTCAAAATAAATTTTAATTTGTAACTATGTTTTAAATAAGAGAAACTTTAATGGTATATTAAAGGTATTACATCCAATTAATGTATCTATGAAATGTCTAGTTTAATTAAATATAATTACTAATTACATGATTTTTTAAACAAATACACACATGTCATGTATGAGTGTATGTGTTAATTGAGTACAATGCCAGTAATGTTCTCTAAAATCTCCCTTAAAATAATAAGATACTTGTGACATTTCACTAAATCACTTCCATATTGCTATCGTTTTCCCAAAATGCTATCTTTTTCCATAAGTGAATGAATTAATTAAGTCTAAATTAGGGGAATAATCAGTACTTGGTCAGGGGTTTTAGAATGATCAAAGCATTCCCCATCGATCACAAAAGGGAAAGACCCATTACATTTTTTTATTTTTGTCACAATAAATAGTCAAGAGCTTCTTTCATTGGAGTGTCGAATCCGAAGTTGAATTACGCCTAATCTTCATCCTGCAATCGAAACTAATTAATTAACACGATTAATGATGATTTACTTTCGTTTTTTAAATATAATTAGTCAAATTGGCTAATTAATTAGCCATGATCTAAACTCCAAAACCAAAAGCCGGCCCTTAAGCTATAACATTCATAATGTTCATTGTACAACTTAATCTCTAATATTTTTCAGTTGGTGGAGGAAAAATAGAGATCTGGCATCTGTTTTTTTAAATAAATAAATTAAAAAAATATTGGCCAATTTTGCTACTTTTGGATGAGTATGTAATAGGGAAGTAGATGCAGTTTATAAAGTCACATTTCAATGAAACATGAAGCTTCATTTTATATCCATTCTAATTATTTTAAACTATTTATCTAACAAACATAATGGGATCCCACCAACACTTCACATGCCTCTTTCATAAATACCTTGACGCAATCAATTTATAATATAGAACTTAACCACAATCAACCAATGAAAATTAAAACTAATTGCCAGAATAAGGGTACTCGAAAAACTTAAGGTGTGCTTGGTACCACTTTTGGCTAACTGTTTTTTGTTTAGTGAAAATATAATAGCGTCTCAAACAAAAAAAAGAATACAAAAATCAAGTGATTCTTGATTTTCACTTTTTCTTCATAAAGGTAGTGAAAGCGAATTTAGCTCTTAGTCTTTTTGTTTTTTGTCATTATGAGTCTCACACTTGTAATGCAATGATTACCATAAAATTTGGTAGATCCCGCATGTTTGTTAGATAAATAATTTATTATTATGTGGTAAATTTGTAATAAAAAATGCTATGCACATTTAATTATAGTTTGTACACTACTTTGCATATATAATTATATTATTAATAAAAAATAAATTAAGTGTAATTAATATAAATAAATGTAACAATCAACAAATAAGTTTTAAAATTCTCATAAATCATTTAAAGACAAAATTTATTTCTTTAAAAACCAAGGAAATTTACAAAATCAATGGATGTTATTTTTCTTAAATTTTGACTAAATTTTTATTTTAAAAATAAATTAAAATTAGACACACACACACACACATATATATACTCACTTGCTCTTGAGAGTGAGATGGATGAAATTCTGCAGCGGCCTCTTATTATTCTTAAGAGGAGAAGCTGGCTTGGACCATTTTTCTTCCTCATAAATTGAAAATTTTTTAGGTTTAGTTTGATAATATTTTACATTTTTAAAATAATTAATGTTAATTAACTTGGAGACATAATCAACTCTGAAAATAATTAGTTAAATATTTGATAAAATTTATTTTAAAAAGTGTAGAGGGCTTTAAAAGTAGTCATATGCATTTAGTCAATCTTACTATTAATCTGTTAGAAGAATGTAAATAACCGAATTAAACATAATATTAAATAAAATTTTCTTGTACATTTATAGACATGAATATAAAATAGTTTTTTTGTATATATATAATAGTATATAACTAAAATAAATATTTTTATTTTTTTATTTTGTTATCTCAATATAATTGGTAAAAATAATAATAATAATCTCTTTAAATTTAATAATTTTATTTCCTAATTAATGAGGATAATTTTAGATTTTATATATAAGGATATACATGACAATTCTATTCAGCATAAAACTGATCCTCAAATTAAAATTTTGAAATTCTACTCCCTCCTACTTTTCAAAATCAGATATAGGATAAGTAATTTTACCAAAAGTGATTTCTAAAAAAAAATTTCAAATAGCAGAATTGATTTTTCATTTTTTTAAAATCACTTATAGCCTTCTAAAAGCGATTTCTTAAAAAAGAACAAATCAAGGATGTTTGAACTGTGACGAGCTTTAGTTTTCGTGTCACAAATATATCAAAGCAAATTAAAGACCAAGAATTAAGGAAAGAAGAGTTTGGATTTGTGGGTTGGTAGATGAAGTCAATTAAAAGCTATATATCCTCTAAAATGGCATAAGCCTGTCGTTGTATTTGCAAAATTAATCGCAAGTGGCTTTCTATTTGGAAAGCATTGTAATCACAATCACTTCTTTAGGTTTGCTCTTACAAACTTTCTTTCTCTTGTTGTGAATGAAGAATGGGGAAATGGAGGATTTTTTTTTTTTTTTTTGGGTTACAGTGTAAGTATGTCGTTTCACCAAACAGAAAAGATATTGTCTTTGTTCAGAGATTCGTCTATATGAAAAGATAAAATTACTTTTTTGATGTCATCACATTTTAATGGAAATTAACGATTTATTGGATGACTGATACATTTTATAAATTTATAATGGACGAATGATACAACCTGAAAATATTGTGGTATATTTGATAATAGAACAATTTAGAAGTATAGTGGTGAATAATTTTCCTTCAATTTAATAAGGACTTTTTTCCTTTGGATAAATTTCAAGTAGTCCCCCTAACGAATTGACTATTTTCAAATTATTTTTTAAATTATTGAAAACTTTAACTTATCCTTAACAATTCTTAAGAACATATTTTTTTTTCCCATCAACATATTCCATTTCACCTTAATTTTGAACAGTGATTGAGGAGAAGCTAAAGTTTAAAATAACTGCAGAGGTATTTTGAAGATAATTAATTTATTAAAAAAAGTGAAATTAATCATTTTCTTCTGTGAAATTTTTTTTTTTTTTCTGTCTTCTCTTTATTTAAACAATAATAATAATATGAGGTTTTCGGACCCTAAAACTTAATTAAATTGATAAGGCTATTAAATTATAAGAATTAATTGTCTCAAAAAATCTGAAAATCAGCTGGAGAATTTTTTGATCCATATTTCTTTCGGATGATGTTCTTCTTTTCTTGATTTAAAAAATTGCTAAAAAGAAAAGAACAAAAATTTAAACTTCAGCTTCGTTTATCACAGAATGTTCTCAAGGAAGTAACTGCACTTATCAGCTGTTAATTTATTTATATACATGCAATTCAATGCATCGGCATTTTTTTGGGCCTAAACTCAATTCCTTGTATAACGAGGCCATGCCTAGTGCCAAATCTGTCAAAATCAAATAGGCTACATAATAACGTCCCACCATCTCCATTTTTATTGAAGAACTCACCCATCTCAATCTCCATCCATCCATCTCTTCTGTCATGAAATAGTTTAGGCGTATTTCTTGAAGGATCTAGGAACAGTCCTTGCCTTTTCTTATCATTGATTCCTTCAACATAGACCGCAGATCCTAATTGTGTACTTCTAAATCCATCTGTGGACTTGCCAAACTTGAACACAAGGTAAGCGGCATAGTTGCTTCTGTGGGACAAAATTCTTGTCTCTATCCTTGCGTTGACTTCAAAAAACCAAAAATACACGAGCTCGGCCACCTCAGGAAACCTGCCAATGCATAGAGCAAACGAAATCGTTCTGTTAGTAAAAGCTTCTCCCCATCCTTATGAGTAGGATTTGAACACTAAATATGTTCTGTTTTAATTCAAGAAATTTTGCCGACTAAATTAGTTGGCATCCTCAAAACTGTTGATGAACTAATTGATTATAATACTAAAGATAAAAAGTTAGAATTACCGAGACTCTGGTAGTGAAGTCCATTTCCAACAACTGGGTGTACTTCCCCATCCTATACAAAGGTCTCTTGCCCCAATCATGTAACATTTTTTGCCGGTCTCTTTCTCCAGTTCAAAGCTCTGTTGAACGACATATAGTGACCATTTATTAGCTAGATTATAATTTTTCGAATTCTATACGGGACAGTTATGCATATACAACTGGATGCGACAAAACTTAAAATAAGATCTTAATTTTCAGAACCTCATAAGATTAAGGAGTACTATTTACCTATATAAGAAACTTAAAGTGAGTTATGTGGTGACTTCAAGGTAGTTAAAGCTAGCAAATCAGTTTTTGGATACTAAGAATTTACATTTAGATAGGCTGGGCACACAAAAGCAATTATATGACCAGCCAATCAAGCTTTTAGTAATATAAAGATCCTTTCGTCATTTCTCAATTTGAACACTAGCTTTAAGTTTCATTGCTAATTCCATTAGCAAATTTAGGAGTCAAAAGCATAGTCTGTAAAACTAAGAGGTGATGAATAGTAAGAGAGTAAAGACTCAAAGCTTACCATGGTACCATTGTTGATGAAGATGGGGTGGTGACAAAGATGAAAATAAAGATCTTTCTTAGACAAAGAGGTGATCAAAAATGAAGAAGAGACAGAGTTGGAAATGATCAACTTGTAATCGGACGGCAGAAACTTCTCCCACACCAAATCCGAATCCGCAGCTGATTTGAATGCAGGAGATACCACTGCTAATCTACAGGCGTCGCGAGGAGTTGTGAGAGAAATTATGTGCGAAATGCACTCTGCTGGCAGAACATTCGTAATATCCATTTCACTTCTTTTCTTTACATATTGGATAAGAAGTGAGTTTTTATAGGAAACTTTCACACGCCTTCTTTTCGAAGTTGTTGGTCGCTTTCTTTCAACTTCTTCTTTTGGAAGTTAAGGGCAAATATTATCGAACTACCTAACATATCAAATAATTACAACAAGTTTCATAAGATAATAAATAATTACAACTTCTTGTCAACAGTTTTCTTAGTTGAGTTAGGACTAGTTAGAATTGAGGCATCTGATAAAATAAGTTATGTTTCCAATACGGATAAGTCACTATACCGAAAAACAACTAGGTGTTTGGTAATTGTGTTGTTGATAATGTTATGAGACAAATTTTGTTACCAAATTGTTGTTCCATTTTATAATATATAAGGATAAATACAGACAAAAGTATAAGTTGTCTTTTATTTTTCTAGATTAATTTAATAAGTTTTCTACAAGTAAATTTTTTTAAGCGTACAAATTTATATGAAGTAAAGTAAAAAAAAAAACTCAACTAGTTTAAAATTTAATGAACTTTATAATTAGTCCATATAAAACGTGATAAAATTTGTGACGGAATACATAAATTTAAAAAAATAAAAACTAATATATATTATTTGCTCTAAAATTTTGATGCTCTTCAATTTCTGCGATGGATAAAAGATTTTTTTTTCTCTATAGTATTTATAATTTGATCTCTGTATCTAGAAGATTAAAATGAGATCCTGTTTTATCTCTGTCATTTTCTTTTAAGTATTTAGTTTTTCTGTTTATAAAATAAAATAAAAAACGAATTTAGTTTTTCTGCAATAAATTATAATAAGAATAGGTCATTTTCTTTGAACATTTTGCACCACAGAACCCGGCCCATTAAGGAAACACTTGCGCAGCCTCAACCAACGCAAACTTTGAACCCAATTTTGAACTTATCAACATGGAAAGATTTTCCAAATATATATAATACAACTTTGATCATGAAAGTAGCATATTATGCCCATCTAATGATCTTGAATACATATTAACATTAATGTATTCATCACAAAATGCTGCTGTGTTAAATATAAATTCAGTTTATAAATCATTTTTAGACCTAAGCTTAATTCCTTGTATAATGAGCCATCCTTGGTGCTGGATTTATCACGATCAAGTTGATATGTGTGCAGACAACAAGTAACAGCCAACCAAGCTTCCCACGTACTTGGACCATGCCTGGACTTAGTTTTTACCTTGTTTTGAAAATAAATGGGTTCTGGACATGCGGACCACTAACTACATGGGCAATATTGCCCGTCTTTCTCATTAGTTCTGTATACCATGCATTATTGAATTTGTGTGTATCTTTGTTGTTTATAGGTAGTTAGTAATGTGAATCGTGTGCTCCCATTGGCTTTTATAAAAAGCCTAGTAGATGTTTGAATAGGGTAGGAAAAAAGGAATATTTCCCCCAATGCTATTGTCTTCTCTAAATTCTGTTTTCTTCACTAGTTATTGATTACATATCAAAGTGGTATAAGACCATCCAACAATCCATGGCCACTCGCAATAAATCCAATGCTGAATTTCATGAAGAGGTTCAAGAAATCCTTGCTAGACATGAGTCCAATTTTGACCAAGTTCATGCCACCCTTCAAACAATCCTTTTGGAATTTCAATCCTTGCGCCTCCAACACACTTCCTAGGAAAGGGAGATCAACCCATTTACCGCAGCTCACATCCCTTCACACCAGCCAACCTCACTTTCCATCTCCAAACCAGATTGGTCCCATACCTAGCTCAAACTTTCTTTTTCAAAATTTAGTGGTGACAACCCTACTGGATGGATTTATAAAGCCAAACAATACTTGATTTCCAAAACGTTGCTTCGAAATAGCAAGTCCAATTAGTCTCTTTCCATCTTGAAGGAATAGCACTCAAATGGCATCACTAGCTAACCAAGTTCAAAGGACCATAGACTTGGACTGAATTTACCAAAGCTATATTGCTCCGTTTTGGTCCAACGAATTATAAGGATCCTTTTGAAGCTTTAACATGCCTAAAACAAACTTCGTTGGTGGCTGAGCATCAAGAAGTTTTTGAAAAGCTTTCTTAGCAAGTCAATGGTTTACCTAAAACGTTTTTAATTGGTTGTTTCGTTGTAGGTCTTCAGGATGAAATACGACTCAATGTCGAGATTAAACAACCTCGTACTTTGGCTGACACCATTGGTGTGGCAAGACTGATTGAGGAGCTGAATTCTCTCTATCGCTGCACCTAACACTTTTCTCACCCACCACCTATTTCTATGATGCAACAACCAATCCAAAATAGTTCTGCTGGGATCTTGGGCCCCCTCTGAAGGCAAACTAAATAAAGAAGCACGAGCTCGATGTGAAAAAGGACTATGTTATTATTATGAAGAGAATTTATTCCTGAACATCATTGCCAAAGGCCACAACTGTTCATGATTGAAGGTTCTCCACCATTCCCACCCCCCGCTACTGATTAAGTGAATGGGGTACTTTGACCTTGTGGACAGGACGGTTTTAAGGGGTGGGGAATGATATGTGTCCGGATAACAAGCAACAACCAACCAAGGCCTGGACTTAGTTTTTAGCTTGTTATGAAAATAAATGGGCACGAGACATGTGGACTAGTAATTACATGTGCAATATTGCCCATCTTTCCCATTATTTTTGTATACCATGCATTATTCAGTTTGAGTGTATCTTTTGTTGTTTATAGGAAGTTAGTAATGTGAATCATGTGCTACCATTGGCTTTTATAAAAAGTCTAGTAGATGTTTGAATAGGGTAGGAAAAAAGGAATATTTCTCCCAAAACGATTGTCTTCTCTAAATTCTTTTCTCTCCACTGCCATTGTTACTTAGAATCCTTGTAAATTACATATCTCAAGTACGCTACACACCAACAAGCCATCATCTTCATTTTCATTGAAGTAATCACCCATCTCAATCTTCATCTACCCTTCTCCTCTAGTTTGAGATAGTCAAGCCTCATTGCTTGGACTATCTAATAACGCTCTTTGCCTTTTTCCATCATTGATTCCTTCACTGTAGACTCCAGAGTCTAAAGCTCTTCTTTTGAAATCCATAAATGGACTTAATAAACTTGGACAAAAAGTAGGCTGCCTAGTTGATGCATTAGGACAGTATTGTAGTCTCTATCCTACCCCAAAAATGGGTTTTGGTGAAAACAGAAGAAGGTTAATTCATTAAGAGGAATGAGAAACTTACAAATAGAGATTTACACTCAAGACTCGATACCTATACTCAAACCAAGAGCTCCTTTTTATAGGCACAAGGGAACTCCTATTATACACTGTAGATCCTTATCTTTAGGGAATCTACTTTACTGCTTACACCACACTCACACATTCTTATCCTTATCTCTTTAGGATGCATACATACGAATACATACATACATACGAATACACACATATTATTATCACCATTGCTTCCACTGTAGGGTTTACTATGCTTCCACTATAGTCCTGAGTTGCGGCTTGTTGGTGTGCTTCGTCCTGACCTGTGGTTCCAACGATCTTCTGATCCTACATCCATATCTGTTTCCATAGTGGGCCAGATAGGATCGTCAATGTGGTCTACCTGTGGGTCTAGCTCTGGCTGGGGCCATTCGGCTTCGAGGTCTAACCAATTGGCGAGATCGTTAAGTTCATTTCGCCATCTGTTAATGTCTGGAGTATCATTTAAGTAGGTAACCTCTGTTGGCCTGCCATGTCTAGTCAGGAAGTCATTATATTTATGTTGTAAGTCTGCTGCTTCATCATCTTCTCCATGCAACTTGAGGTTCCTGATTTCTTCTCTGTAAAATAGATTAGGAGTGCTGCAGATTTGCGGTGATACTGGACTGTGGGTATTGTACATAGGAACAGTCCCGTATATTTCAGCTAATGCTTTCCTGGCACTGAAACATCCTGTCGACATGGAGTCACCATCATCATGGGAATGGTTGTGCTGGACTACATGCACAAGTGGTTGTTTGTATCTTCCCCAAATAGCTGTGAGTTTCACAATCACGATTGTTGGGTGAGTGATGTGATATCCATTAGTGAGCTTTAGGGTCAAGATATCTTCAAAAATAGGGGCAAACATTCTGTCAAACCATCTGCCTTTCACATATCTCCTACTGGTGTGGATCTTGCCAGGTTCGAATAGTATTGCTACTGGATAGATGTTGAGCTAATATCATGTTATGTAATAGGCTTGTGGGGTGATGTCACAGATGACGTAATGTCCCCAGTTGGCATTCTCGTCCATCACATAATGGAAGTTAGTTCCAACTGTGAAGATGGTTTCATCCATCTGATCTGGATTCGGATGGGGATGAAATGCTCTTTGGGCTTTTTTGTTGTGTGCAGGCCTATGTTCCTGCATAACCATGAGCTGCCAAACTCGCCATGTAAGAGCTTGGTCTTCTGGATCTCTTTTATGTGTGATAACCTTTTCAAAGATTATTTCTTGGACTTCAGGTGCAAGCCAAGCAATGAAGGTATTGAGATCTTTGAAGAAATATGCCCTGGTTTCGTGAGCACTGGAACTTCCTTCTTCCCATCTTCATGGGAGGCTTATCCTTTTGATCATGTTGACAGGTCTAGAGAGAAAGTCTGCAACTGTGTTGGATTCTCCCTTGATGTGTCTGATCTCAAACTTGAATCTAGATAGCGATTCAGACCACCAAGCAAGCTGAGGATCTGGAATCTCTCATTCTTTTCTTCGAACTAGTCCTTGAAAATATTTGTAGTCAGTTTCAATGATGAAGGGAGTAAGTGAAAGAAAGAACTGGAACTTCTTGATCCCTTTGACTACTGCAAGGACTTCTTTTTTCAAAGAGGGGTAGTGACTTTAGGCGTTGTTGAACTGGCCAGATTTATAGCCACATATTCTCCTGTTTCCCTCGGATTCTTCTATCAACAGTGATCCCCAATAATGGTCACTAGCATCTGTTTGGAGAATGAGCTATCCTTTATCAGGAATCTTTAAAGGTGGAAGTGACTGGCACTTTTGCTTTATTTCTTTCACAACTTTTGAGGCCTCTTCTGACCATTGTGAGGCACCCTTCTTTAGGTGCTTGGAAATCTGACTCGTCATTTTGGACAGATCTTGCACATGGTCTGCTGCATAATTAATTATCCCAAGGAACTGCTGGATTTGTTTCCTGGTTGACAGCTGGTCTGGGAATTGAGATATTTTTTCAGCAATATGTGGTTGAGGAATGATATATCCCTGCTTGATGTGTAATCCCAAGAAATCTACTTCATCAAGGCCTATTTGCATCTTTGGTTCTGACAAAGCTAACCCATGTTTGTAGGTTAGTGCCTTGAATTGGGATAGGTATTCAGCATGTTCTTCCTCACTGTTGCTAAAAATGAGTACATCGTCGATGTAGGTAAGGCAAAATCCTGAGATGGATTTGTACACCTCATCCATCCTGTTTTGGAATTCTGACGGTGCATTCTTTAAGCCAAAGGGCATTACATTCCATTCGTAGTGCCCATGGGGGACCACAAAGGTTGTCTTGTGTCTATCTTCTTCTTTAATCCTAATCTGCCAAAAGCCTGACTTCATATCAAACTTTGAAAAGACTTTGGCTCCAACAATGCGCTTTAAGAGGTGCGTCCTGCGTGGAATGAGGTATCTAATGTCTTGCAAGCAATCATTCAATTTTCTGTAGTCGATCACCAGTCGCTTTTTTCCACGGACCTATTCTGAATGCTTAATCACATAGAATGCTGGGCTGGCCCAATGGGACTTAGAGGGCCTTATGAGCTTTAGATCCATTAAGGTCTGGATTTCTGATTTGCATAGTTCTTCGTCATGCGGCATGCCTGGATGAGAGGCTGTCTGGTGAGGCATGGCCCAACCATTTTTATATGGTAAGGACACAAAGTACTGTTCTCTTGCCCAGAACTGGTTTGGTACCTTTGTGCAACATTCATGGAGTTCCTTGATCTGGGGTTCATATTTATGAATGGGGTAATTTGGTATCTTTTCAACCTCCCCAAAAATGGATTGTTTTTTGACCCAAGGAACTTGAAAAGTATGGGAAGAACCATCTAAAGGGTTGCGGATGGTATACGAAAACCCTTCAGGAAAGAATGCAAAAGGGGCAACAAGACTGAGAAAGTCCGTGCCAAGCAGTATATCTTCGCCAGAATAATCAAAGGCAAAGAAACCATGCCGAAGCATGAAAGGTTGGATTTCAATTGGCCGTGTAATTTTCTTGCTGTAAAAGTCTCGGCCGCTGGCAGAACCGAAAGAAACTTTTGTAGAAACATAAAAGCTTTTCGGGACACAGGCTTCTCTGATAAAGGAGCACATTGCACCTGTATCAATAAGGGCAATGAGTGCTACTTGAGTATCTTTAGTAGGGCTAAGGATAATTTTGATGTGTGGTCTGAAGAGAGAGGATGGCTGCATGGAGAGTTTGTCATGAACAACCATAACTAAGTCTTCTTCCTCAGAGTTGCTGTCAAAGGAGAAAGTAAATCCCGTATCCTCAGTATCTGAGGGAGGATATTCATCTAGTGTGTAGACAGAACCTGTCAGAGTGTCAGACTAAGTGTAGATTTCATCATCGAAATCATCTTGTTGGATTAATTGGAGAAGCTTTGCCGGAAGTTTTTTCTTGGATTTGCACTGTTTAGCATAGTGGCCTTTCTTTCCACATATAAAGCATCTGCCAGATCCCTTCTTTTGTTTCCATTTTTTTATAAAATGGTATTTTCTGCCTTTATAGGGTTTCCAAGGCCTCTTTGATTTTTTTTGTTTGTTGGGGCTGCAGGTACACAGTTTGTCTGTATGCGGGCAACCAAATTTGTTTGGTTCCTCATTACAGAATTTTTACAGAGAGGATTTCTCAATCTGCTTCATGTGTCTCCTGAGGTCTTGAGATCTGCAATGGCTCTAGATGAGTTCCATTGATATCTGGTAAAGTTGTGCCAGACTATATTGAGTTAAGTCTGTGACTGCATCAACTTTAAATTTGGCCTCCATCATTTCTGCGACTGGTCCTGGCATATTGAGCACAAATGTCCTGCGAATGGTGTCTGACTGTTTGTCAAAGATGTAGTACAACCTTTCTTGTTCTAGGTAGTACTCTTTCATTTTTCTGACATCACAGCACTTGTTTTAAAGGAATTTTTTTTCAGCCACTTCTTCCTCTTTGGTGTATTGGCCTAGAAAATCCAGGGATAGATTCTCTAGTAACCTGCCACATGGATCTTCTCTGCTGAGAATAAATTCTTTTTGGGCTCTGGTGAGTTTTCGTCCCCACCATCGTTGGAGTGATCCAACAAATCCTGCAAGTAATCTGAGTGCTACTGCTCTTTTAGACAACTGAGGGGCTCTCTTCGTACCACGCCACCATTCTTTCGAAATAAGCCAATCTTTCTTTTAGCTTCATTCCATCAATGTTCCAGAATATTTTCCCAGTTGTAGAGTGCCCAAAGTTTACCCTGGTCCTCATTCTTCCCCTTGGGAAACTTCATCTATATGTGGGGCACGTTCTGTTTGTTCTAGAGGATGAGAGGAATGTTCCTCTGATGGAACAGTAAATTCAGGGGCTGTGAACTGTGTTGTTCCTGAAGGATGTTGTGTTTATTCTTGTCTGGTTGGATCAGATGTTTGGCCTTGTGTTGGTGTTGAGGCTCTAAACCTTGCCCCGGTATCCGCATAAAATGGATTATGAAGGTTTGGCCTTTGCATAAGAACAGGGATTGGAGAGGTATTTATAGTATCTGTAGAAGAGATACTTGAGTTATCCTCACGATCAGTGTCCTCATCCCATCCTATTGCCTTTTGAGGCCATGGATATTTAGGAGGAGGAGCATCGTTTCTCCAAAATGCTTTCTGGCAATTGCCAGGTGCATTTTCCTCCCAGATATGCCATGGTTTTGTAGGCTTACTCTTCCAATGCCTGGACACCTTTCTTTTTCCAAAACACTGCCGTGTTCTTTCTCTTTCATCATCATCTGCGGCTCCAGTCATCACGATCATGTTGATGGATCTAGATGCCTCCTCATGCTGTTGGGATATTTGTTTGGTGGTCAACTTATGCTGCTTCTTATCCTTTTTTAGCTGTTTTCTTATTACAGCTATTTCAGCAAGTATTTGTTGTTGGGTAACCATAATGTCTTCTAGTGCCTGATTCTGCTCCACTACATTGATATTTGATCAATTGACTGCCTTCTCAATTGGGCCAAATTCTGTTAGGCTCGTTTTCTGTATCACCCATTTTGCAGCATACATTCCTCCAGGGATATCCTTAATAAATTCATTATCAAGGTCTAAAGTGGTGATCATATTGATTGGTCCCATGATTCTGCATGATGTGGTTCTCCTTGGCATGTGAGTGCACAAGGAGGGATGCTTTCCTTCAAGCTGGCATTTTTCACATGGGTAGAGAGCCTTGGTTTCAGTCAGAAAAGATACCGATACCCTTCCTTCTTGTAATCTACTGATCTTTGGGACCTAATGGATTTGTTGAGGCCTGCTGTTCTTTTCATACTCATTGATCCATTGAGGGGGAAAAATGAATTGATTTTGCCTATAAGTCCTTGGTTGAAAGACTCTACCATCACCAGCGAGAAATCTGGTAATAGACTTTCCTGTGTTGCTCATTGAGAACATGTGTGTTTGGACTTTATAGGTCATGGAGTGGTGAATGGCTAAAGCAGACTCATCAGGTTTCATGGTTAGACCATTTACCTGGATTAGAACTTTTATGGCTTCTGACAGGGATGGCTTGTTTATGTCAAGAGTAAAATTAGGTTCAACTTGAAGCATCATATGGCCTTGGTTGAGACCTGCTTCAATAACAGTAATCAAGGCTTTCTCAAATGTTTGCCATCTAGTATCTAGAATGGCTATGAAGCTTGTGACATCTTTTCCAACTAGGAATAATGGTTGTATTCCTATCTAGATGGCTCCCAAATGAAGACCCTTGTATCCCTGCATCCTATACCTAGTAATCTCATTGTTGGAGATTATTGGGAGGTATGTTTCTTTGGAACTAGAAGAAATTGATTGGATAGTTATTTCAGAAGATTTATAGATGGTTTTGAGTTTAGGTTGTCTTATGGGTATTATGGCTATACTCAAACCAAGAGCTCCCTTTTATAGGCACAAGAGAACTCCTATTATACACTATAGATCCTTATCTTTAGGGAATCTACTTTACAGCTTACACCACACTCACACATTCTTATCCTTATCTCTTTAGGATGCATACATACGAATACATATATACATACATACATACGAATACACATATTATTATTGATATTAGATGGCAAACATTTGAGAAAGCCTTGATTACTGCTGTTGAAGCAGGTCTCAACCAAGGCCATATAGTGCTTCAAGTTGAACCTAATTTTACTCTTGACATAAACAAGCCATCCCTGTCAGAAGCCATAAAAGTTCTAATCCAGGTAAATGGTCTAACCATGAAACCTGATGAGTCTGCTTTATCCATTCACCACTCCATGACCTATAAAGTCCAAACACGCATGTTCTCAATGAGCAACACAGGAAAGTCTATTACCCGATTTCTCGCTGGTGATGGTAGAGTCTTTCAACCAAGGACTTATAGGCAAAATCAATTCATTTTTCCCCCTCAATGGATCAATGAGTATGAAAAGAACAGCAGGCCTCAACAAATCCATGAAGTCCCAAAGATCAGTAGATTACAAGAAGGAAGGGTATCAGTATCCTTTCCGACTGAAACCAAGGCTCTCTACCCATGTGAAAAATGCCAGCTTGAAGGAAAGCATCCCTCCTTGTGCACTCACATGCCAAGGAGAACCACATCATGCAGAATCATGGGACCAATCAATATGATCACCACTCCAGACCTTGATAATGAATTTATTAAGGATATCCCTGAAGGAATGTATGCTGCAAAATGGGTGATAGAGAAAACGAGCCCAACAAAATTTGGCCCAATTGAGAAGGCAATCAATTGGTCAAATATCAATGCAGTGGAGCAGAATCAGGCGCTAGGAGACATTATGGTTACCCAACAACAAATACTTGCTGAAATAGCTGTAATCAGAAAACAACTAAAAAAGAATAAGAAGCAGCATAAGCTGACCACCAGACAAATATCCCAACAGCATGAGGAGGCATCTAGATCCATCAACATGATCGTGATGACTGGAGCCGCAGATGATGATGAAAGAGAAAGAACACGGCAGTGTTTTGGAAAAAGAAAGGTGTCCAGGCATTGGAAGAGCAAGCCTACAAAACCATGGCATATCTGGGAGGAAAATGCATCTGGCAATTGCCAGAAAGCATTTTGGAGAAGCTATGCTCCTCCTCCTAAATATCCATGGCCTCAAAAGGCAACAGGATGGGATGATGACACTGATCATGAGGATAACTCAATGGATCTAAAGCTCATAAGGCCCTTTAAGTCCCATTAGACCAGCCCAGCAATCTATGTCAATAAGCATTCAGAACAGGTCCGTGGAAAAAAGCGACTGGTGATAGACTGTAGAAAACTGAATGATTGCTTGCAAGACATTAGATACCCCATTCCACGAATGACGCACCTCTTAAAGCGCATTGCTGGAGCCAAAGTCTTTTCAAAGTTTGATATGAAGTCAGGCTTTTGGCAGATTGGGATTAAAGAAGAAAATAGACACAAGACAGCCTTTGTGGTCCCCCATGGGCACTACGAATGGAATGTAATGCCCTTTGGCTTAAAGAATGCACCGTCAGAATTCCAAAACAGGATGGATGAGGTGTACAAATCCATCTCAGGATTTTACCTTATCTACATCGACGATGCACTCATTTTTAGCAACAGTGAGGAAGACCATGCTGAACACCTATCCCAATTCAAGGCACTAACCTACAAACATGGGTTAGCTTTGTCAGAACCAAAGATGCAAATAGGCATTGATGAAGTAGATTTCTTGGGATTACACATCAAGCAGGGATATATCATTCCTCAACCACATATTGCTAAAAAAATATCTCAATTCCCAGACCAGCTGTCAACCAGGAAACAAATCCAGCAGTTCCTTGGGATAATTAATTGTGCAGCAGACCATGTGCAAGATCTGTCCAAAATGACGAGTCAGATTTCCAAGCACCTAAAGAAGGGTGCCCCACAATGGTCAGAAGAGGCCTCAAAAGCTGTGAAAGAAATAAAGCAAAAGTGCCAGTCACTTCCACCTTTAAAGATTTCTGACAAAGGACAGCTCATTCTCCAAACAAATGCTAGTGACCATTATTGGGGAGCACTGTTGATAGAAGAATCCAAGGGAAACAGGAGAATCTGTGGCTATAAATCTGGCCAGTTCAACAACGCCTAAAGTCACTACCCCTCTTCGAAAAAAGAAGTCTTTGCAGTAGTCAAAGGGATCAAGAAGTTCCAGTTCTTTCTTTCACTTACTCCCTTCATCATTGAAACTGACTACAAATACCTTCAAGGACTACTTCGAAGAAAAGAAGGAGAGATTCTAGATCCTCAGCTTGTTAGGTGGTCTGAATCGCTATCTAAATTCAAGTTTGAGATCAGACACATCAAGGGAGAATCCAACACAGTTGCAGACTTTCTCTCCAGACCTGTCAACATGATTAAAATGAGAAGCCTCCCACGAAGATGGGAAGAAGGAAGTTCCAGTGCTCACGAAACCAGGGCACATTTCCTCAAAGATCTCAATACCTTCATTGTTTGGCTTCCACCTGAAGTCCAAGAAATAATCTTTGAAAAGGTTATCACACATAAAAGAGATCCAGAAGACCAAGCTCTTACATGGCGAGTTTGGCAGCTCATGGCTATGCAGGAACATAGGCATGCACACAACCAAAAAGCCCAAAGAGCATTTCATCCCCATCCGAATCCAGATCAGATGGATGAAACCATCTTCATAGTTGGAACTAACTTCCATTATGTGATGGACGAGAATACCAACTGGGGACATTACGTCATCTGTGACATCACCCCACAAGCCTATTACATAACATGATATTAGCTCAACATCTATCCAGTAGCAATACTATTCGAACCTGGCAAGATCCACACCAGTAGGAGATATGTGAAAGGCAGATGGTTTGACAGAATGTTTGCCCCTATTTTTGAAGATATCTTGACCCTAAAGCTCACTAATGGATATCACATCACTCACCCAACAATCGTGATTGTGAAACTCACAGCTATTTGGGGAAGATACAAACAACCACTTGTGCATGTAGTCCAGCACAACCATTCCCATGATGATGGTGACTCCATGTGGACAGGATGTTTCAGTGCCAGGAAAGCATTAGCTGAAATATACGGGACTGTTCTTATGTACAATACCCACAGTCCAGTATCACCGCAAGTTTGCAGCACTCCTGATCTATTTTACAGAGAAGAAATCAGGAACCTCAAGTTGCATGGAGAAGATGATGAAGCAGCAGACTTACAACATAAATATAATGACTTCCTGACTAGACATGGCAGGGCAACAGAGGTTACCTACTTAGATGATACTCCAGACATTAACAGATGGCGAAATGAACTTGAAGATCTCGCCAATTGGTTAGACCTCGAAGCCGAATGGCCCCAGCCAGAGCTAGACCCACAGCTAGACCACATTGACGATCCTATCTAGCCCACTATGGAAACAGATATGGATGCAGCATCAGAAGATCGCTGGAACCACAGGTCAGGATGAAGCACACCAACAAGCGGCAACTCAGGACTATAGTGGAAGCATAGTGGACCCTACAGTGGAAGTAATGGTGATAATAATATGTGTGTATTCGTATGTATGTATGTATTCGTATGTATGCATCCTAAAGAGATAAGGATAAGAATGTGTGAGTGTGGTGTAAGCTGTAAAGTAGATTCCCTAAAGATAAGGATCTACAGTGTATAATAGGAGTTCCCTTGTGCCTATAAAAAGGAGCTCTTGGTTTGAGTATAGGTATCGAGTCTTGAGTGTAAATCTCTATTTATAAGTTTCTCATTCCTCTTAATGAATTAACCTTCCTCTGTTTTCACCAAAACCCACAAACAACCTTACACACACTTGACTTCAGCTACTGTAGGAAACCTGCTATTGGATTGACACACGCATGGATTAAATGAAGTCATAAATATATACTGATAACTAAAGCCTCTTCCCTCCCATGTGAATAAGGATTGAACCTTAGATATTTTCTTTCGATGTAAGAAATTTTACCGATTGAACTAATTGGTACCCAAAAGTGCCAATGAAATTAATGGTAATACCATAATACCAAAGATAACAGTGCAACTTACCTAGATTTTGGTAGAGAAGTCCACTTCCAATAGTTGGATGTACCTTCCCATGCTATACGAAGCCCTCTTGCCCCAACCACTAGCCTTCTCCATCGCAAAACTCTGTTGAAGGACAAGACAATGTTAGCTGGATTAATTTTCTTATTTTATTGGCCAGTGTTGCAGACAAATGCGAATACATGGTATGGTCTTGCATGCAATTGGATGTGACAAACTTTATTTTAAGAACTAATTAGTTATTAAAAAGTAAAACTCATAGCATTAAGTATGTAACTAAATAACTATATAAGAAACCTCTAGTCGGCTGCTTGATGACTTCATATTAATTATTATTTATGATGAAGTAGAATGTTTATATAGCACGCAATCCCATTTCACAAAAAAAAAAAAAAAATACAATTAGAAGTACTATGTATTTTTTGTTTTTGGGCATCAATTTTATATACCATCAGCCAATAAAATGATAATATATGTGTGCATGGTTTCGTATATTTGACATAATTTCACTAGCTAAGTCTACATATACAGCAAGAAACACAAAAATTGAGTCACCTAGTTCCTCTAGAATTAAAAAGCAGGGGTAATTGCCATGAAATTAATTAATATATTCGAAGAGCAGGACTAGAATCATTGCCTAAAAAGCATTCTTTATCATCATCTCATTTGGACCCTAAAACCAAATTACATTTTAGCTAGATGATTAAAGAAAAATTGATCAAATTTGACTTACCCTGCTATCATTGATTATGAAGACAGGGTGGTGATAAAGATAAAAATATAGATCCTTCTTAGATAAAGTGGTGATCAAGGATGAATCAGAGACTGAACTGAAAATGATCTCTTTGTTGTCGGACGGCAGAAACTTCACCCACGAAATCTCAATCCGCAGCTGATTTGAAGACATGACATGCCAGTGATGATCTGCAAGCATCACGAGGAGTTGTAAAAGAAATGCCGTGGGAAATGCACTCTGCAGGCTGCTGATCAACAACAGTGATGCCCATTATCTTACTTTAATCTCTACTGTCTATCTTTCTTTTTCAACTCACAACAGTACTAATGCCTTAATATATATGGGCCAAAAGCAAGACTTCATTGTTAAGGTATATGTGTAAGTCCAACTCGAGTCAATTAACAATGTTATTAATTCTATCACCCAAAACGAAGGGGAGAAAAAAAAAGAACTACGTTATTAAATTAGTGGATGAAAGTTCCTACAATGTTAGAACACTTGGTCCACACGGTTTAAACAAAAGCACATTTATTTCAACAGTTGAAGTGAAAATGTACTCATATTGTCAGAAGAGCCAGATGATGGGCTAGTTAGAAGTTATGGACATTAACTGGGGGAATGTTATGTGATTAATTTGATCTTTTATTCTTTTTAACAATATACATACATTAAAAAAAATGTTTTGGAACTAAATTGAAAAAAAAAACTATTTTTTTTAACAGAAATTGTTGTTATTATTAATTTATTATACGCAACAGTGGTGGATACAGTTAGTGGCGGATTCACTGTAGGATAAGTGGGGGCTCAAGCCCCCACTGGAAAAAGAAAATACCTCTATTTGATAAAGAAAAATTATCATATTTCTAAATAACCTTTGTCAAATTATTAGGTAGGCACATCCTTTAAATTTCAATTATTATTTTATTAATTACAAAAGTTATACTTTGACTTAAAATCAAAGCCCACGTCTTAAAATATTTATAATTTCTAATTATTAGATCGTGAGTGCCACATTTTAATTAGAGATTTCGTTAAACCAAAAAAGTTATATTCAAGTTTATATATTTAAGTTTTCAGTTTTTATGGCTTGTTGTTATTTAATTTAGCCCCCAGTAAATTATTTTTCTAAATCCGCCATTGGATACAGTGGCAAAGGAGTTGCGATGATAGTAGAAACACAATATCAGATTGTTTAATTATCACTTCTAAAATTGGATTATTAACTATAATTTGGACGCTGGAATGTTAAACTAAGTGATTATTTGATAATATGATGAGCTCCCCGACTTATGCAGTGTCTAAAAAAGTAGAGACCGCAATTTGGTTCATAATCCCTCCATTTCACACAATTCGATTTTAAATAAGTAGGTTACGATTCACACACATTTCACATAATATATGTCAACCCGTTTCATAAATAGATCGAACACAATTTTAATCTAAGCATTTCATTTATTCATTTATGATTTGCTAAATAAATTGCATATTATAATTTTAAAATTTAAGCTAACATCTAAAGGTAATTTTGTAATTGACTGACGAAAAAGACAAATTGAATAGTAAATATTATATGAATATTATATAATATTCAGGTAATATTAGATATTATTTTTAAGCTAAATTAAAATTAAAATTTAAGTTAATTGAATAAAATGAATTGATTTGTTAATTTATTTATTAAATGGGTCAAACATAAATCTTGATATTATAATTCATTTAATAAAAGAGACACATATTTACTAGATTTTGACTCAATTCATATGGATTCAACATGAATTCAACCCATTAGCCCAGATTATCATCCTTAATGTTCATAAAGTTCTAAGATTACTCAGTTGAATGTCTCATAATAATAAAAACAATTGGAGATATCCGACGGACCGTGCCAGTCATCAAAAACAGGCCTATGAGAGCAAGTCGCCCGACATGGCATGGTTACTGAGTTGGTGGGCTGTGATGCAGCACTTTTTGCAAGGTTGGCCCAATAGGGCCCACAACACGAGTTTTGTGTTATTTTTTTTAATTAATTGTAGTTGAAAATTTTATGGAGTGAGCTGAATCTTGCGAATCTCTCCGACGAAACATTGATGGAGAACTTGAAAACAAATAACGAATAAATGATAAAAATTGGTAATGACAAGCTCATAAAAAAGAAAGAGTCCAATGGACCATATCCTGACTCGAGGATATGATAAGTAATGATAGGCTTATTCTCTCTCAAGAATATGGTGAACCAATTAGGGTTGGCAAAACGAATAAATGAGTTGAATTCAAAATGAATCATAAATAAATTGGATCAAAATTCTACTGATTCATATTCGATTCGTTTATTAAAAGAATATTCGGTTCGATTCTTAAAAGAATATTCGGTTCGATTCGTTTATTAAAAGAATATTTGGTTCAATTCGTTTAATTTATTTAGTGGAATTAAGAAACGAATCAAATTGAATTCGGATTCGTTCACTATTCATTTATCCTATTATGAATCCACAACGAATTGAACCGAATCTGGATTTGTTTACAATTCGTTTAATGGATTAAACGAATTGTAAACAAATCCAGATTCAGTTCAATTCGTTTAGAAAAATATAATTAATAAACAAAATTAAGCAAATTAAAATATAAAGAAATCCACAAGTTTAATATCCTACAAAGTGCAAATAATTTATACCATATTCTACAATTAAATATACAGTCATCCAAATATCAAACTATAAGTTCTTAACAACACAAATAATAATAATTCAAATTCAAATTATAAAGTAAGGTGATTTCTTTAATTCTCTTCGTTCTATCTTTGTCACCTTGAAAACAAAAATCCTACACCAAAATATAAATAAAATGATATTAACATACTGCAACACTGATAATAGTCATTGTAAAATTTCAAAATATCAAATATATAATAAATTTGTAGTATTGTTAGGGAAATAATAATAATTGATTCTCTTCTGAAGTAAGGAAATTTGACCGCTGATGTGTACCTTTTGGAAGCTGAACAAATCAAGCATGCATTATTATCGGACATGATGACCACACTTAGAAAGATTTGAGAATAAAAGTTGGGCCTTAGGATAAGATGAGCAATAGAAACAATAATTAATATTATTAAATAAATTACCAAACATTTCACTTTAGCTTTAATCTATTTTATCAATTATGAGATGAAAATTTAAAGACAGCCAATCATAAGCTTGAATAATTTTTAAGCTCAAAAACCGAATCATTACTAAAGGCTACCTCTTGATGATGACAGCGCATTTGAAAAAAAAAAGTAAAAGAAAAAGAATCATATCAATTTAAAATGTGTAGAGATGAATCATCTCAGGTGATGGAGAAATCTAAAGGTAAAGAATATATAACAATGTGAGATATGCCTCTAAAATCTAAATAACTCAAAAATTAAAAAAGAAAAAGAATTAGAGCTTACTATGCGAGTGTGAGTTAAGTGAGATTGTGTCGGCTGAGAAATTGTGGAGAGAACAAAAGGAAATTGTTGAGGGTGAACCGTGAACACCGGAGACAAGAAATCGCTGCCGCGGCTGAAATAGTGAAATGAAAAATTAGGGCCGGCTACCCTAATTCTTGTTTTCACTTTATGGATTGTTTTATTATCACTCAAAATTACAATATTAAGCTTTAAATTTAAAAAAAATTAAAATAATTTTAAGGATAAAAAAGTAATTTAATTAAATGAATTGACCCGTATTCGATTCGTTTATGACCCAATTATTAAATGAATCCTAAATAAATAAATAAATCAATATCTTTAAACCCAAATTCGATTAATTTAATTAGTTAATCGAATCGAATTCACTCATTTATTAAATTAATTAATTTTTTTAAATCCAAACTCATTTAATTCACATCGAAACAAATTAAATAAATGAATCCTGACTCATATTACCACCCCTAGAACCAATGCTCAGTCTGTAATTAAAATTATAAATTGGATCATTAGAGAGAAGTGGTAGTTGATGGATTTACTGGTTTGATCAAAGTTGCATCATATCATCATATTCGGCTAGCCAGTTACTGTTTATAATTTACGTTCAGTCATAATTGGCTAGCGGGCTTTTCTTGTTTTTATTTTGATTAAAGGAATAAGGTCTATTATGGCTTCCTTATGTAAATGTAATTTTATTTTTATTTTTTTAATAAAATTCTTCATTGGCTCTGTCGAGATTGATTATATATACAACTCAAGATTCATTCCTAACTTGGTGGAATATTGCCTCTAACACCCTCCATTACGTGCATGCTAGTGTTTTTGCATTGTCCTCATCACGTGATGAGAGTCTGGTTTAAATACTATCTAAAAACTCATGAACTCCACTTATACTCAAAAGTTAATTTAAAAGTTGAGGGATGTTCAAACCTTAACCAAAAATTTATTCTCAGTGAATGTGAGATATTGTCCGCAATAGAAATAATATGTCTAATATTATAATTTAATAGTATGTCTAATATAATCTTATACCTAAAGGGTGAGGTTATTAAATCCACTAATTTACTCTCTACATCTTCTTTTTAATTAAAGATTGGACGAGGCTATTTGAACCCATAAAACTACTCATTAAACCCACTTTTAGAAATAGTTTTTCATTGTTAAAATACTCCTAAATCAAATTACAATAATAGACACTAAACTGAATTTGTTATTATGAGGATTGCTTAGTAAGGTTAAATTAAAAGATCTTATTTCTGTTCAGATCAGGTACCATGGATTAACCTACCTGGACCATCATCAGAAATTAAAAAAATGAAAAAAAAAGAATAAAAGAAATTTAGCCATATGATTTTCTTTGGAAAAGTTTCGAGTTCCATGAAGCTCAATTCTCATAATGGTGTAGGCATGCTGTCATTTGCATGAAATTCATGCATGAAAGGATATAACTATATATCTAAATATCCCAGAGATAAGGCAACCAGACTCTTTTGTAACAGTGGTGTTGACTGGTTGTTTCCACATAAGGTACCTTCTTAATTGTAAACATGAAAATACAAAACCAACCTCGGTAATGTCAAAATCCAACAGCCTTCAAAACTGATCGAAAGATCTATGTGACATATTTACAAAGAGATGTAATTAAGAATGCTGTATGCGCCCTTATTTTAGTTATGCCAAAATACTGCTCCAAATTAAAATTTCTAATTTAGAAATGATTTCCAAGAAAAAAAAGTTATGACTTTCAAGCAATATCATCAAAAACACTTTGGTCTAATAAAATAGTATGGTATGAGCAACTAAAGAGCTCGAACACATCTAAAATCAGCATGCGTATCACAACATAATTGTGACTTAAAGAAGTAGAAAGTTGCATTTATCGACCACTTTTAGGCCTGAGCTCAATTCCCTGGATAATGGTACCGGACTTGGCGTCATCAAAACCGAACACACTATACACAACCGTTCCATCTTCTCCAGTTTCATTAAAGAACTCACCCATCTCAATCTCCATCCTTCCATTTCCTCTATCTTGAGATAGTTTAGGCATATTCGCCGAAGGATCTAGCACCACTTTACGCCTTTCCCCATTATCACTTCCGTCAAAGTAGACACCAAAATCCACTGGTCTTGTTTCAAACCCATATCTGGTATCGATAAACTTGAACACAAGGTAAGCTGCATAATTAGTTCTAACGGACAAAATTTTATTTTTTATCCTAGCTTTGACATAAAGCCAACACCTCGAGAAACCTGCCAATTAACGTATTGCACGTGTATTAAGCAAATGAAAGTATATTGGAAATGAAAGCCACTCTCTACTCATGTGAACAAGATTTAACAACCAAATTAAATATTTTATCTAAAGAGATTTTATAATTGAAGTAACTGGTAGTCACGAAATTGCTGATGAAACGCATTACCTTGACTATGGTAACGAAGTCCATTTCCAGTACTTTGGTGTATCTCCCCATGCTATACAAAGTGATCTTGCACCAGCCATGTAACATTTTTTGCCACTCTCTTTCTCCAGTGAAAAGCTCTATTGGAGGATAATTGTTGGAAAATTTTCAAAATAAATGTGTCTTATGGTAAAGACATGTCCTATTAATTGTGCCTTATAGAAAATGTATCTTTCACTAAAGACATGTCTAATTAAATGATGTCTTGTTGTAAAGACATGTCAATTTAATTGTGTCTTGTAGAAAATGTATCTTTTTAATAAATGATATAACTTTTCATGGCAACATTTCACTTAGAGATGAATCATTTCATGGTGACATTTCATTTGAAATGGTGATGGTTCAATTTGGACCATTGATTAAAATCAAATCTAGATCCAATGGCCATGAATGAAGGGGTATCATGAAAGATGATAATCCAAATGAGGGGGCACAAGTATATCTATAAATAGCGGTCATGTTTAAGCCATTTAGACATGAAATGAATGATCCTACACCACTCTTTTCTTAGCATTCTTTTCTAGTACGAATTTCAACACAAAACACCCATTTCTTTTGTGCATTCACATTCCAATATATTGTTTTCTGCAGGAATAATATATTGTTTCTTGGCAGGCTTGCAACATTCAAAAGTATTCTGGTTTGCTTTCGTCGATGCACAACGCAAGCAAACAAACAATTGCTTCATTGTATCCTGGAGGCGTATTTGCTTAACCCATGTGCATCACTCAATTGGTGGGGGCAAATAACGTCTTAAGGAAAGCGACATTTGTAACGTGCCTTGAAGCACACAAAATTTCTGCAGTTTCTTCCTACATACAGAGTTAGTTGTAAACACATTACTTTACATAATAAAGTTCCACTATTATTGTTGTATTTCTCTACATTTTCCATTCCTCACAAATTTTACCACCAACAATCTTAAGACGTTATTTCTGCAACAATGGCACCAAGTTCATCTCTTCGACAATTCGCAGTAGATTTTTTCAAATTGGAGCGGTTCGATTGTGGCAACTTTATTCGTTGGCAGAGAAAGTTGCATTTCTTGTTGACAAGCCTCAATGTGGTCTATGTTCTCACAACACCAAAGCCTCAAGAACATGAGGATGAGACATTAGGGGAAACCAAAGTGCGACATAAGTGGGAGTAAGATGACTACGTGTGTAAGGGACACATTTGCAATGCCATGTCTGATACTTTGTTTGATCAATATCACAATAAACCTACAGCAAAAGAGATATGGGAATCATTAGAGGCTAAGTACATGATGGAAGATGCCACAAGTAAGAAATTATTGGCTTCTAAATTTTTTAATTATAGAATGGTTGATAATAGACTTGTGGTTGAACAATAGAATGAGATTTTGCATATTCTTGATCAATTCAACCAACATAACATGAAAATGGATGAGTCCATTATTGTCTCTTCAATTATTGATAAACTTCCTCCCTCTTGGAAAGACTATAAGAAAAGTCTTAAACATAACAAAGAGGAAATTAGTCTGGATGGCTTAGGCCAAAGTCTTCGTATTGAAGAGGAACTCAAGCTTAATAGTTTTGAGGATCAGACTACTACGTCCTCTAAAATTAATGTCGTAGAGGAAGAGAAGGAGTTTAAACATTCTAATCACCCTAAGAATAATCAAAAGAGAAAGTTTGATTCCAAAGAGAATCAAAACAATAAGAAGAAAAAGAAGGGTACATGCCACCACTGCGGAAAACCTGGCCACTTCAAAAGAGATTGTTGACTTCTGAAGAAACAAAAGGAAGTTTCAAACACAAATTTTGTGGCCATGATATATGAGATTAATGCTCTTGAAGATGATAATGCATGGTGGATAGATTCTGGTGCAACTAAACATGTATGCAAGGATCGTAGCCTTTTCAAATCTTATAAAGCAATGGATGATGGAAGTGTTCTTTGCATGGGAAATTCCTCCACTGCAATAGTTAAAGGAAAAGGCAATGTGCAACTAGAGTTTACTTCTGGAAAAACTTTAACTCTTGCTGATGTTTATCATATTCCTGAAGTTAGGAAAAACCTTGTATCTGGTAGCCTTCTTAATAAGTTTGGCTTCAAACTTGTTTTTGAGTCAAACAAATTTATATTATCTAAGGGTGGTACCTTTGTTGGGAAAAGATACATGTATGAAGGAATGTTTAAACTCAATATCAATAATATGAATGTTTCTTCTGCTTATATGGTTGATTCATTATCTTTGTGGCATAATCGTTTAGGACATGTGAATATTAAAAGATTGCATGATATGGCTACTTTAGAGTTAATTCCTAAGCATGAAAATGATATGCATGAAAAATGTAAAGTATGTGCACAGACTAAAATTACAAGATCTCCTTTTCCAAAAATTGAAAAACCATTTTCGTTATTGCATTTAATTCATAGCGATGTGTGTGATATGCATAGTAATCCTTCTAAAGGAGGTAAAAAATATTTTGTAACATTTATTGATGATTTTTCAAAATATTGCTATGTGTATTTATTACATTCTAAAGATCAAGTGTTAGAAAAATTTAAAACTTATAAAAATGAAGTTGAGAATTTTTGTGACACTAAAATTAAAATGGCGCAGCTAAAAGGAAAAATAGGACATTAATAGAAATGGTTAATGCTATGCTTTTTAATGCTGGGCTTAGTAAAGGTTTTTGGGGTGAAGCTATTTTAATTTTAGTGGAGGAGTTATTTCATGGTGCTCAAAGAAGCAAACTTGTATAGCAGACTCCACCATGGCTGCAGAATTTGTAGCTTTGGCTTCATATTGCAAGGAAGCTGAATGGTTAAGGAATTTGCTATAAGCAAATTCCTATTTGGGCTAAACCAATGCCTCATGTATCTATTCACTGTGATAGTGAGGCAACTTTATCAAGAGCATATAGTCAAATCTATAATGGAAAGTCTAGGCACATTGGTCTAAGACATAGTTATGTAAGACAATTACTTACAGATGGAGTAATCACAATTGACTTTGTGAAATCATATCAAAATTTGGCAGACCCCTTAACTAAAGGCCTTGCAAGGGATATAGTATTTAAAACTTCTAAGGGGATGGGACTGAAGCCAGCATCATCTTATCACCAATGATGGAAACTCAACCTAACACTTGAAATATCAAGATCTTGGGTTCAATGAGCAAAAGTACATCATATGTTGTGATAGCAAGCACTATAATAAATTTAGATGCGTCCCAAAGGTTAGTGCTTGATACCTGTAACATATGGGAAAGGTTAAGCTACTTAGCTTTTAATGGACTTATAAATGTTTTAGTTACAGGGACATTCTAGATAAGTCTACCTATGTGAGTGTAGGAGGTGGTGTCGCTTCCTATGTAACTTGGTTGGTTACTAAAGCGCTCATGAAAACAGGATATAGCCATAGGGCCAATCCACGTGTCGGCTAAGGAATACTTGAGAATTTGAAAACTTATGTGTGAGATATATCCGGTTAGTCAATTAAGGTCGCTGGTTCAAAGCTTGCCTACCATGCCACCTTGATTAACTTTGACACATTGACACTAAGTGAAGGTTCAAGTCCAAAAGACACATTCATCTATGCATAAGTTTTCCAAGCCTGTGCAAGATAATTTTTCAAAATTCTTTTATTTTGAAAATGG
Organism: Citrus australasica; assembly: GCA_029618585.1. Taxonomy (NCBI): domain Eukaryota; kingdom Viridiplantae; phylum Streptophyta; class Magnoliopsida; order Sapindales; family Rutaceae; genus Citrus; species Citrus australasica. The sequence goes on along the minus strand of JARCIV010000009.1, from coordinate 10,689,803 downwards.
TGGGGGATTGTTGGAAAATTTTCAAAATAAATGTGTCTTATGGTAAAGACATGTCCATTTAATTGTGTCTTGTAGAAAAGGTATCTTTTTAATAAATGATATAATTTTTCATGGCAACATTTCACTTAAAGATGCATCATTTCATGGTGACATTTCATTTGAAATGGTGACATTTCATTTGAAATGGTGATGGTTCAATTTTGACCATTGATTAAAATCAAATCTAGATCCAATGGCCATGAATGAAGGGGTATCATGAAAGATGATAACCCAAATGAGGGGGCACAAGTATATCTATAAATAGGAGTCATGTTTAAGCCATTTAGACATGAAATGAATGATCCTACACCACTCTTTTCTTAGCATTCTTTTCTAGTACGATTTCAACACAAAACACCCATTTCTTTTGTGCATTCACATTCCAATATATTGTTTTCTGCAGGAACAATTTATTGTTTCTTGGCAGGCTTGCAACATTCAAAAGTATTCTGGTTTGCTTTCGTCGATGGACAACGCAAGCAAACAAACAAGTGCTTCATTGTATCTTGGAGGCGTATTTGCTTAACCCATGTGCATCACTCAATTGGTGGGGGCAAATAACGTCTTAAGGAAAGCGACATTTGTAACGTGCCTTGAAGCACACAAAATTTCTGCAGTTTCTTCCTACATATAGAGTTAGTTGTAAACACATTACTTTACATAATAAAGTTCCACCATTATTGTTGTATTTCTCTACATTTCCCATTCCCCACAAATTTTACCATCAACAATAATGACAATGCTGGCTAGATTAATTTCCTTATTTTAGGGGCCAGGTGTTGCAGACAAATGGATAATAAAATCTTCGGTTAAGCATACAATTGGATGCGACAAACATTACAAGAAGCACTTAAATATTGAACATTTTGAAAATACTTTATAATTGGGGTTATTAATTATTAGTAACAATAACAAACTTCAAGTCGGCTATCTGATCACTTCAGGGTAACTCTAAAACAAAGTACGATTAGACGGTCACCATGTTTGCTTTGACATTTTGATAAAGTTCCTGTGTTAATATTCTTTACACACACACACACACACACACACACACACATATATATTGTACATCAAGAGTACATGTACACAACCAGCCAATAAATTGAAAATACTATGTGCTCATATATTTCAACTGAAACTTTTAACATAAATTTTGAGTAATGGATCTCATACAACTTAGATATTACAATTAGATTACATAAAATTAATAAGTCTGAATTTGTGTTAAAAAATTTAAATTAAATATATAGTCCAAACTTCATATTTATATGACATAATTTCATTAGGTGGCTTACACATACAGCAAGCAAGAGAAAAATTGAGTCACCCTTCCTTTTTAAATTCCTAAAAGTGGGGCAAATTATTGACAATAAAGAAAAATCATCTATATGTTGCAAAGATGAAAATAGCACCATTGTTGATGATGATAGGATTGTGACAAAGATGAAAATAAAGATCCTTCATAGATAAAGAAGTAATAAATGATGAATCGGAGACCGAATTGGAAATGATCTGCTTGTAATCTGTCATCGGACGGCAGAAACTTCTCCCACACAGAATCTGAATCCACAGCTGATTTGAAGATGGGACATACTGTTGATGATACGCAAGCATCGCGAGGAGTTGTGAGAGAAATGATGTGCGAAATGATAATATAATGATAGGTTATTATTATTTTCATCTTTTCATTTTCTTCAAGTTAGCATTATTTATCTTCATAGAAAGGGTCATTCTATAATGTCGTAACTAAATTTACGGCATTGATGCCGTAAGTGACGTGCACCGTTAGATTTAAATAAAAAATCTCTATCATTAAATCTAAATAAATAGGTAACCTGTTACCTAAGTAGCAGGTAATTTACCTAAGTTTTAAGTTACATTTACTAATGTTATGTGTGATTTACAAGTTTTATTCAATATTTACAAGTTAATGTTGATTTACAAATTTTATGCAACATTTACAAGTTTTTCATGCAATTTATAACTCCACAATTAATTTACCTATTTTTCCATCAATTTACTAGTTTTATGTGATTTACATATTTTTTTGTTTTATTTCACACTTAATGTTAATTTACAAGTTCTATGTCATTTTTATAAGTTTTTGTTCTGTTTATAAGTTTTTCTTACAATTTGCAACTCCAACATTAATTTACTAATTTTCCATTAATTTACTAGTTTTATGTGTGGTTTACAAAATTTATATTTCATTTAACACTTAATGTTAATTTACAAGTTCCATGTCATTTTTCTCAGTTTTTGTTTTGTTTATAAGTTTTTCTTACAATTTACAACTCCAACATTAATTTACGCATTTTTCCATCAATTTACTAGTTTTATGTGTGGTTTACAAGTTTTTTTTTGTTTAATTTCACACTTAATGTCAATTTACAAGTTCTATGTCATTTTTTCTAAGTTTTTGTTTTGTTTACAAGTTCTTCTTGCAATTTAAAACTCCAACATTAATTTACCCATTTTTCATCAATTTACTAGTTTTATGTATGATTTATAAATTTTTTGTTTCATTTCATACTTAACGTTAATTTACAAGTTCTATGTTATTTTTCTAAGTTTTTGTTTTGTTTACAAGTTCTTCTTATAATTTACAACTCCAAAAATAATTTACCACTTTTTCCATCAATTTACTGATTTTATGTGTCGTTTACAAGTTTTTTGTTTTATTTCACACTTAATGTTAATTTACAAGTTCTGTCATTTTTTTAAGTTTTTGTTTTGTTTACAAGTTCTTCATGCAATTTACAACTCCATATTTACCCCATTTTCCATCAATTTATTAGTTTTATGTGTGGCTTACAAATATTTTTTTTATTTCACACTTAATGTCAATTTACAAGCTTTATGTCATTTTTTTTAAGTTTTTGTTTTGTTTACAAGTTCTTCTTGCAATTCACAACTCCAACATTAATTTACCCATTTTTCCATCAATTTACTAATTTTATGTGTCGTTTACAAATTTTTTGTTTTATTTCACACTTAATATCAATTTACAAGTTCTATGCCATTTTTCGAAGTTTTTGTTTTGTTTACAAGTTATTCTTGCAATTTACAACTCCAACATTAATTTACCCGTTTTTCCATCAATTAACTAGTTTTATGTATGATTTATAAATTTTTTGTTTTATTTCACACTTAATGTCAATTTCAAGTTCTATATCATTTTTCTAAAATTTTGTTGTGTTTATAAGTTTTTCTTGCAATTTACAACTCCAACATTAATTTACTAGTTTTATGTATGGTTTACAAATTTTTTTGTTTCAATTCATACATAATGTCAATTTACAAGTTTTATGTCATTTTTTGAAGTTTTTGTTTTATTTACAAGTTCTTCTTACAATTTGCAACTCTAACATTAATTTACGCATTTTTCCATCAATTTACTAGTTTTATATGTGGTTTACAAGTTTTTTGTTTCATTTCACACTTAATGTCAATTTACAAGTTCTATGTTATTTTTCTAAGTTTTTGTTTTGTTTACAAGTTCTTCTTGCAATTTACAACTCCAACATTTATTTACCCATTTTCCCATCAATTTACTAATTTTATGTGTGGTTTATAAATTTTTTGTTTTATTTCACACTTAATGTCAATTTACGAGTTTTATGTTATGCTTCTAATCCTATGCATGATTTATAATTTTTTTAGTTTCATTTCATACTTAATGTGATTTTACGAGCTTTATGTTGTTTTGTTTAATTTTTTTATTTCTTCTAATTCTAAGACCAATTTTCAAAGCTAACATTAATTTACTTAATTTTTTGTCAAGTTATCCTATGTGTGGATTACAGTTTGTTTGTTTAATTTATAGTTAATGTTAATTTATGAGTTTTATGTCATTTTTCAAAGTTTTGTAATTCTTACAATTCTAAAGACCAATTGACCACTCCAATATTAATTCGCTTCTTTTTTTCAACATTAGTTTAGCTTAGTTTACCCGACCCATATCATATGCGCAATAAATTAGAGAGTTAGACTATTGGCAATCTTTTGGAAGTCTTTGGAAACCTTTTTGTGTATTTATAATTTTAGATTGTATGAGATTTGAATAATAGTAACACATTTACAGTGATTATAAATTTAATTGATGAGTCTGTAATGGATCAATAGTATATTTGCAAGGATGGCAGTGGGTCGAGTCGGGCTTGTGCTTAGCCATATTAACACATTTGCGGTGATTATGAATTTAACTGATGAACTCGTAATGGATCAACAGTATATTCGCAAGGATGGCAGTGGGTCTAGTCGGGCCTGCGCTTAGCCATTTTCGAGCCTGACTCTATAACTGAAATAAAAATTTCAAGCCTAAAAAAGCCCGATTATTTGAAAGCCTAGGCCTAATCACACTTTCTTTATTTTTTTTAATTTTTAGTTAATTTAAAAATTGGACGTAGCCTCCCCATATACATTACAATATAAAAAGCGTCAGAAATTGTTTGAAGTAACATAAAAATAAGAATTACTCAAGGTCGTAACCATATTACTCCATAAATAATAAACTTAATTTATATATATATAACAATTTTTTTAAGTTTTAGGATCAGGTCAGGTCGGGTCGAGCATATAGGTCCCGATCCCTGATTTGAATTTAATTGGGCTCTAATATTTAGGCCCGAGCCTAACCATTAAATTCGAGCCAAAGGCCAGAAAATTCAGGTCAAGTCAGTTAAACTAAAAGTTGAGCCGAGTCTTCCTTGCATGTGTGTGTGTGTGTAATATTGCGTGTATTTGTCATTAATCGGAATGGGGAATGAGAATCAGAATAAGTTGTTTACTTGACTTACAAGAATCAAAATCGAAATGGACTGGAATCTCATTGATGTGTTTATTTTATCTTGGAATTGGTTTCTAAATGAGTTAGATTGTAAGAAATTACTAAAAAGTACTTAATGAATTATTATCATAATTATTATTTTATATTTTAATTAGAGTGATTATTTATTCAAAAATTATTATTATTATTAATTATAATATATATTAATAAAATCATAAATCTATCATTTTTCTTTAAATTAGTTTATAAAAATCGACCATGTTCCTTTCCCGAATGAGAAATTGGGCATAAAATCATAAATTTAAAATTTAACTAAAAATGATAAATCCAAACCCAATATAAATATATATATATATATATATATATATCAAATTTATCTTTAACTTATTTAAAAATAATAATGTTATATAATTAAGATATAAACAACAGCAAAAAATTATAAAATTTAAAATTTATTAAAACTACATCGTTTCCATGTAATATTCATTTTCTTTTTTAAGTGAAAGCGGTAAAAAAGGCTCGCTTTCAAATCTTAACGGCACCATAGAAATCTATGATGAGAAAGACAAAATGAAAAATTAAAACAGTCCATATTCGTTATTCTATAATGTCAAATCTCTCTCTCTCAATTCTCCGAACATGCAAAGCCGAAATCTGCCAAATCCGAACCCAAATCTGCTAGCATCATCCAACCATTCATCGTAATCCGAGGTGCAATGTCGAATTCCAAACAATATGCATCTCATTTCAGATCGGTAATTCGATGAGTTCAGTTGACCTCGAGAACGACTTGTTTTGCAGCTACATGACCTCAATGAGTTCGGTTAATGAAAATGTTGTCAGTGCAGTTTTTTATGGGTCAAATCAATTTGGTAATTTTACAAATTTGTTCTTTTGCAAATTTTACAAAAGCCTTTTCAATTTTGCTTGTTTTAGAGGAATCCCATTTTGTTAATTTGGTTTTTGATGGCACTTATCCATGTTGTTGACATGCCCACTTGCAAATTAGTTCATTAGTTAGTCAGTTAAATGGTGATTTTATTGAAGATTGCTTTTTGGCATTTGTTGCTCTTCCTCGCTTATGTTGTACAATTTTTTTGGTTTGGTGGTGATTTAAGGTCATTCGGAATGTCATTTATGCCATGCAGAGGGGATTTCTTGCTCAACTTCAAATGGGATCACAAGCACTTGGGTCAAAAATCCTTCTTTTGATGCTCACAGAGCTCCTGACTTTTCTGCCATAAGGTTCTCCCCCTCATTCCCTACACGACTTTTGGATTTTTCTGTAATAACTAGTTTGTTTAATTTTTTAAATTGAGTTAATTGCTTTGCTAGCGAATTGCAAAGTCAACTACGACTTAAAGTCTTTCATGTATTTTAAATTGTTGGATGCACTAGCATGAAAAAAGATTGATATTGATGGGCTTTTTCAATCTACTGTTTGAATTGATTTTGCTATTCCATGAGGTATTAATTTACATTATTTGTGCTTTGGTAGTAAATATGTGTTTTCTTGCTGCAATTGAACACATTTTTCGTTTACCTGCAAAAGAAATTGAATATGGTTATTATGCTTGATTGTTGGAATAGTATTATGCATTTTGTTTTTGTGTGTGTTAATGTTTTTGTGCACAAACACAAATTCAGTTGCAATTCAGTTCTTGATTCATCTAATTACCCAAAAATAGCAGAAAATATAACCTAAAAATAGCAGTAAATATATCTAAAAATAGTAGAAAAATTAACTAAAAGCAATAACCAATTTACCCAGAAACAGCATAGAATCTAACCTAAAAACAACAACAAATGAAGCCCAAAACACCAGAAAAATTTAATAAAAAATGGCAGCAATTCATCCCAAATACAACAGAAAATGTATCCAAAAACAACAAAAAATTTAACTGACAAACAACAATATATTTACCTAGAAACAGCAAATATTTAACCCAAAACCAGCAGCAAATGAAGCCCAAAACACCAGAAAAATTTACCTGAAAATAGCAAAAAATATAACCCAAAAATAGCAATAAATTTATCTAAAAATAGCAGAAAAATAAATTGAAAAAGGCGGCCAATTTACCCAGAAACAATAGAAAATCTAACCTAAAAACAACAGCAAATGAAGCCCAAAATACAAGAAAAAATTAACAAAAAATGGCAGCAATTCATTCCAAATACGGCCGAAAATTTATCCAAAAATAGCAAAAAAATTTAACTAACAAACAACAATATATTTACCTAAAAACAATAAAATATTTAATCCAAAACCAGCAGCAAATAAAGCCCAAAACACCAAGAAAATTTACTTGGAAATAGCAGAAAATATATCCCAATGTAGGCGAAGATATGAACAAAGACGCACATTGTTCCTATTTTGTGAAATAATGTCATTTCACTGTAACTTCAAAAAAAAAAGTCCATTTCTCTCCAAGATATGAACAAAGACACACATTGTTCCTATTTTGTGAAATAATAAAAAGTCCATTTCTCTCCATTCTTTATTCACAACAAGTGAGAGTTCGTGCATAAATGTATGTCTATGTGTGTGTGGGTGTAGACTGCAGTGGCTACTAGCGAAACAGGATGTGGTACGGCCTATTATCAGACTCATTGGCTGCTTGTTCTAAGAAAGGCAATCCTATTATGCCTGGAGCCAAAGAAGTTTATGCGTCAAACTTGTCTTGAATTTGATGATTCTCCCTTAGTTCATACTACTTTATTTTGTCGGGTCGTTGGGCAATTACAGTATTTGGCTTACACGAAAACCTTTATATAATAATAGTAATAATAATAATAATAATATAGTGAGGATATCCGCATTTGTTTAAAATAAGGATGTCAATAAAATATATATATATATATATATATATATATATATATATATATAATCTCTAATTTATTGAAATCTATAGTTTTTATCGTAGTGTGTCTCACTAGAGAATGACTCATATATATATATATATATATATATATATAGGGGGAGAGAGAGAGAGAGATTTTTAAACACAAATTTTCAACCATTAGATTAGATTGAAATAAAAGGTCAAGATTAGATGACACAAGGTATTAATTTCATTAATATTTTTTCTTAAGACTTTCCCTCTCCTATAAATTTGTAGATGGAATAATTAAACTTGTTAAAAACCGAGGAGGACTAAACTGCTCAAAACTAAAACTATTTACACAACAGAATAATTTTATTAAACTAAAGGACTTTATTGATACTTTATAAGAGAGGCACTACAGCACTCACGACTCTCTCTTCCTTCTCTTTCCTAATTCTTCACTCTTTACTTGATGCCTACAACAAAGTGCTTATGAGCATTTATAGTAACCTAGAACTAATGCAAACCACACAAACATTAAATAATAAAAATATGACAATCACATTTTACAAATATCTCCAATTATTTAAGAATTATCTAGACTTACATATTTTTACCTCTATTAAATATTTTTAAACCAAAAATATTTATCATTCTCTACATAATTCTTTGAATCTTCCATGGATTAGGTTTTGAATTTGGGCTTGAACAAAATGTAATTGGATTAGATTATGAAATTGGTGTTGGACCTTTAACACTCCTCCTCAACACCAAGTTTAATCCTTCGATCCATGTTGAGCTACTAGCGGAACTCTTTAAACTTTATAGTACTAAGACTTTTTGTAAACATATCCGCAACTTAATTATTCATCTTGACGTACTGCATTTCAACTTCATCTTGCAGGACCTTTTCCTTGATGAAGTGATAACGCACCTCCATGTGCTTAGTTCTTGCATTTCCGCCAAGCTAATTGCAGATTGATTATCACAATATAATGGTACTGCATAATCTATTGGTTGGTGTAAATCTTTCATTAACTACATCAATCAAATGCTTTCTTGAGCTACTATCACCATTGCTCTATACTCTCCTTTTGTGGTTGATCGTGATACAGTTGGTTGTCTCATACTACACCAAGAAACTACTTCATATCCAATTTTGAAAACATGCCCAGTAGTTGATCTTCTTTTATCAAGTCAACATCAGAATATTCAATTAGTTTGCAACTTTCACCGCTCTTGTATAATAAACTGAAGTGGATTGTACTTTTCACATATCTTAGTATTCGTTAAACCATCTCCAATTGAGGCTTCTTTGGATTTTGCATGTACTGACTCATTACTCCCGTTGCATATTAAATATTTGGTCGAGTTAACATTAAGTAGATTAAGCCTCTTACCAATTGTCGATATATCATTTCATCTTGTAAATCTTTGCCTTCATGTGTCCATAATTTTGCATTGACTTTCATTGGTGTTGAGATTAGATTGCTTTCTAATATTCCAAACTTCTTCAAGAAGTCTTTGACATATTTCTATTGGTAATGAAATATCCCCTCTTCTGTTCGATCGACCTTTAGCCCAAAGAAGTGCTTAAGCTGACCAAGCTCTTTTATCTGAAAAAGAGCTGATAACTTGTCTCTTGTGCACCGAATCTCTTCTTCATCGTCATCAAGAATCAAATCATCCACATACACCGGTATAGTTGCTGACTTTCCTTCACTAACTTTAACGAAATAAGCTAGAGTCTACATATGCTATTGAATAACCACTATGAGATAGAAATTTAGCAACCATGCCCTTGAAGCTTACTTTAAACCATAAAGTGCCTTTCTCAGCTTGCATATATACTTTATATGAGCTTAATTCTTAAATCCTCTTTCTTGATTCATATAGATCTCTCAATCCAATTCTTCGCGAGAAAGCATTTTTTCTATATGTTTGCCACAATTTCCATTCTTTACTAGCTCTAAGTGCAAGTAGAACTCTTACTATTGTAAGTGTTGCCATCGAGTTAAACGTTTCTTCATAGTCTAACCTATATTGTTGTGTGAATCCTTGAGTTACCAATCGAGCCTTGTACCTTTCAACTAACTATTTGGGCGCTTTTTAATCGTGTACACCTATTTGCAATATATTTGTTTTACACCTTTCAGATTCAAAACCAAATCCGAAGTATAATTCTGCTTCAGTGCAACAATTTCTTCTTCAGTTGTCTTCATCCAATGAGAATTCTTTGCCGCTTCGTCAAGTATCTCATTTTTTTTAATTTTTTCTTCTTCTAAACCACTATATTATCGTACATGAGATTTGACTTCCTCACTCTTGTAGATCTTCTAAGTTGAGATTTAGGAGTTCTTACTTCTAATTCATTTAGTTCTTTGTCTTTAATAGGGCCTTGGCAAACACTTAGTTTTTAAGAATTTTGCACCTTATCATGCTTGATATCATCATCTTTAAGATTATCAGAATCTTCAGATTTTTCTTGGCTCGGGCAAATTTCGACAATCCGCTCCATCATTTGATCAGAAATTTCTTTTTAATTTGTTAGCTTTTCTTTTTCTAAAGACCACCATAAAGATGCTTCATCAAACAACACATTTGATGTTATGTAGCACCATCCACTAGTAAGATCACAACACATCTATCCTTTTTTCTACTGTCATATTAAAAAAAGCTACAATGAATTGCCTTTTTGTCAAATTTGCTTTACAAATAGCTTGGTACTAAAACATAAGAGACAAGTCGAATACAATAAAGTGGTTGACTGTAGGCTTTACATTCTAGAACTTCTTGTAAGGTGATACGCACCTTAGTTTCGATTCAAGAAGTCTATTGATCACATGAGCTACCGTATTTATAGTTTCAGCTCGAAACCTCCCTAGCACACTTTTCATATGTATTATACTCCAACATATCTCCACTAAATGCCAGTTCTTTACTTTTGCTACATCATTTTGTTATAATGTATTGACATAAATGAACTGATGGAGTATTTTATAGTCTCAGAGATACTAGGATAGCTTAAATAATGTATACTCTCCTCTGTTGTTTATTCATAAACTATAAATCTTCTTTTCTACTTTTCCTTTGGCTATGTCTCTAAATTCCATAAACTTTAAAAAATGTCAACTTTTTTTTTCATAAAGAAGACCCAAATATAACTGGAGAAGTCATCGATAAATGTGACTATGTATCGCGTGTCACTAATAGAAAATTGTTTGACAGGCATAAACATGTCAGAGTGTTGGCTTTAGTGGTTGTTTTATTCTGAACTTTGACTTCTCATATTAGAGTTGGTAAGTGTTGCCATACTAATATCTTGCACACACCGTGTCTATTCTCACATCAAGTTTAGGCAAGCCTCTGAGCATTGAGTTATTTATCATCACATTCAACTTGTGATAACTAACATGTCCTAATCAAGCATGCCATAAATCTACTATCTCATTCCTTTGAGTCTTATCTACATAATAGACACTGCTGATAATACATAGATTGACTTTAACTTTTGTCTTTCTATTATAGATGTCCCCGAGATCTTTAGGTCTTGATACAACTTGACATTATGAGGACTGATAGGACATAGTTTCCTGATGGTGTTAGTTATGATACTGAGAGTAATACACATCTTGAAGTGACACTTCATAGACCATATCATGGTTCAAGAACTATAATGCCAATATAAGCTAATGGCAGTCATGAGTTATTTGTTATTACTATCACATGACCTCATTTATATTTAGTTATGTCTTGTAGCTTCTCTCTATCACTGGTCATGTGATTTGACCACTAAGTCAACGATCCAATCACTCTCGTAATTAATCTGACCAAATATTGCTACTGCAAGTGCTAGCTCCTCTTCCTCGATGTTGATTGATGCTTTAACTTCTCATTGTTCATCACTATCCCTTTTTTTATTAGAGGTAATAACATTACTCTCTGCAAACTTTTTTTTAGACCGACATTCCTTCGCCTTGTGGCCTCTCTTTCCCAATTGTAGTAATTCCATTCAAACTTCTTCTCTGACTTGTATTAGCCACCATTGCCAAGATTCTTTTGTGCTCTTCTTGTCTGTAAGTTACTTCTTATTGTTATCATCTTAACTTGTCAACATCACTTTTAGATTTTCCACCACTATGTCGTCTAAATCGATTTCTTTCCTTATTAGTGAAGAGCACTTCCTCGTTATTCTTTAACAAGGCCCCACTCATTTGCTTGTCAATTACTTCTTGATTAGCAAGTAAGTTTTCAAATTCCTCAATAGTTGGTTGGGGTAGCCAACTTTGGACAAATTTAATAAAGCTCCCGAGTTAACTCGGGCCTAAAACTAATAATAATTCTCTTCATTCTAAATTCAAAAATTACAGTAGTAGGATCTAATATAGAAATTTCACAGCATAGGGACATTATCTTGTTGAAGTACTCATCTATTGTCATGTTTCATTGTGAAATTGATAATAGCTCATTCTCCAGAAGTTGTAACCATTTGTTATTCTTTTATGAAAAAATGTTGCAAAAATGTCCCAAGCTTCCGTAAACATTTTAGCCTTTTTTATGTGTCACAACATCTTTTCTTGAATCATTCTCCATATGGCAAACATCTTCTTCCCAGCTTTAATGTTCCACTTCTTTAAAGTGACATCCTCAATTGGTGGTTTTATATCGTTACCGCAAACGATCTTTCAGAGGTCTTAGCCTTGTAAGTAGGACTCCATCAATATTGGCCACGTACTAAAATTTTTGTCGTCGAGCATCCTAACTCCTTTAACTACTCGAAGGTCACCCATCTTGTTTGTAAAACTTGGACAATGCCAAGCAAATTTGATCTTCACTAATGAATTTACAGAGTTTCAAACTCCTCACAATTCAACAAAACTCCGCCAAACGATCCTCGATTGTCCACACTGTAGTTTTATAACTTCTCCACAATAGTCCTTGACTGTTATGAACTTTCGGTAGCATCGCTACAATAGCTCCCAACCAACTGGCTCTGATAACAATTGTAACTATTTGGGCAATAAAAGAATTTTACTAAACTAAAGGACTTTATTGATAGTTCATAAAGAGATACCACAATACTCACGAGTCAGTCTTTTTTCTCTCTTCTAATTATTCACCCTTCACCAATGCCTTTAGGCATATTTATAGTAACGTAAAACTAATATAAACCACACAAATATTAAATTATAAAAATTTGAAAATTTTTACAAATATCTTGAAATATTCAAGAATTATCTAGACTTTTTACCTCCATTAGATATTTTTAGACTAGATATATCTCTTATTCTCTACATAATTCTTAAATCTTCCATGAATTGGGCTTTGAACTTGGTTTTGAACAAATGTAATTGGATTGGATCAAGAAATTGGTGTTGGACTTTTAACATAACCATCAAAATTAATTTACTTGCATAATGTTGTGGAAGAATAGTTACAGAATATATGACATTTATAATCTCCAATTTGCCTTGCAAAACCTGCCCCTACACACACGCGCGCACACACTAAAGAAGTGATTGTGATCATAAAGACTCCCAAATAGAAAGCCACTTACAATTAGTTTTGTAAATCCAACAAAAAGCTTATGTCATTTTAGAGTATACATTGCTTTTAATTAACTTCATCTACTAACCAACTAACCCAAACTCTTCTTTTTTTATTTATTGGTCATTAATTTGCCTTTATATATTTGGGACCATAAAACTAAAGCTCGTCAAAGTTCAAACACCCTTAATTTGTTCTTGTTTACGGGCCCATTCAGGGGTTATTTTTTAGAGGTTCAAATGTGATTGCAAAAAGTTAAAAGTTAATTTCAGCATTTATTAATTTTTTTTAGAAATCACTTTTAGTAAAATCAATCATCCCATACCTAATTTTAAAAGCAAGTTAGGAATAACTTTTCAAAATCTAATTTAAAAATTAATTTTATACTTAATACAATTCCGTATATATAATCATATTAGGGGCGACAATAGGTTAGGATTTATTAATTCAATTTGATTCAAGTCGAGTTAAATGGGTTTGGGTTTGAAAAATTATTTATATTCAATTAAAATTTAGAAAAATTTGTTTAAGCTTTTCAAGGTATAACTTAGTTTTGTAATTATGAAATGATATCGAGGCAAACATAAAAATGAAAAGGAAAGCAAGGGCATCATTGCTCATCAACCAACCCTAGCGCCAATCTTTATTTTCCTTCCTCCATTGTTCTCTTTCACTTGAATTTGAAGACCTATTTCTACATTCCCCCAAACGAAAGCCAAACCAAAACTCCCAAAAATTATATCAAAGTCAAAATTTTCCGACAAGCTTCATTTTTCTTAGTTACAGCAGTGACAAGGTCTCGAATAGCCACACCTACCGTTGATTCAACCGTCAACTCCATCATTCCTTATGCCTTTGAGTTTCTTCAGCTTTTTGTTTTTGGATTGCATTCGTGTTTTGCTTGGATCTAGTTGTAAATGATTTGATTTTTTTTAATTATATTTTAAGCAAATTTAGATGAATCTATCAAAATCTTTATTAAAATTTTTCATTACTATTTAATTTAATTTTGTAGAGTAAACAAATTAAACGAATTGTAAACGAATGTTCGATTATTAAATGAATCGAATCTGAATCCTGAGATTATGATTCATTTAATTTGTTCAATGAATGAATTAAATCTGAATCCATCGAACTTTGATTCGATTAATTTAGGATTTGAAACAAATTCAATTAGCCATTAGTGTGCTTAAAAAAAATCTAGACAACTTATTAAATTAATCTAGAAAAATAAAAGGTAATTTAAAAGAAAATTTCTATGATGCCGTAATTATTATGGACCATTAGATTAAATCAACGATTCACAATAATTAAGAAATAATAAAAAAATTAATTAATTTAGATCTAACCGGTTATAAGCTGGTTAAGTACTTTTTAAAAATAAAATTTTACCGGTGTAAATTTACAGAAAAAAGGATTTACCTTTTAAAGACATTAAAAATATAGAAAGAGAAAACTTCCGTTCATATCTTTTCATTAATCCCTAATTAACGAATTCCTAAAGAAACTCCTCGATACGTCTGCAAATTGCAGCCATTCTTGAGTTGATTTTCTGTCTTGATTTTCTATCTTCTTCGAATTGCTGAGTCTTTGCCGTCGATGCCTCTATCTTGGTTTGGTCGTCGTCACCTGTGCAAGGAAAGTTTAATCCTCTGTCTCGTTCGAATTGCTAAGCATTTTAGTTTTCTTTCATGGTCATAATTTGTTCACGGCATTGAATCTAAGAATTAAGAAGTCGCTGCAAAGTGTTTGGGTTTGCATAGTTTTCTTTCATGGTCATAATCTCCGCATTTGTTCACGGAATTAAGAAGTTCTTGTGCAATGTGTTTGCGTTTGCATAGTTTCCTTTTATGGTCATAATTTCCACATTTGTTCACGGAATTAAGAAGTTCCTGTGTAAAGTGTTTGGGTTTGCTTAATGTCAGTGTTTAGTTAAAGATCACACAGACATTCTTCTTTCTCTTTTATATGGGAATTGAATGGGGATTTCCCGTTAAGTCTTTAATACTCGCTTATTTGAAGCTCATATTCTTGAAAATTTCTTCTAACACTGTCTTTTTTCTCCATTATTGGCTGCAAGCTTTATTTTCTGATACTGTAATTTGATTTGAAACTAAATTTATAATGCTTATTGAGAAAGGTGTAGACCATAAGAATAATTTCTAAATGCTGCTCTGTATCACGTATTCAATTATCATTGTTATGCACTTCTTGATCACTGAGTTATGAATAAAAATTAAAAGATGAAATTACCCTTCTAACATCATCACATTCTAATGATTGCTAATGATTTGGGGGATGATTAATACATTTTGTAAACTTAGGGCGAATAAATAATACAACTTAAAAGTATCGTAGAATGTTTGATAATAGAACAATTTTAGGGTATACATATAATAATTTCCTTTTAGTTTAAGATGGATTTTTTGGATAACTTTCAATTAACCCCTAGTGAATGGACTATTTTCAAAATATCTTTTAAATTATTAAAAACTTTAATTTATCCTTAATAATTCTTAAGAAAAATAATTTTTTTCACCAATATGCCCCGTTTGGAAATAGTAATTGAGGAGAAGTTAAAATTTACAATAATTTCATGGGTTTTTGAAGATAATCAATTGAAATAATTAAAAATACTGAAATTAACCTTTTTCTTTTGTCAAAAAAACAATTTTTTGTTCTTATCTTTACTTAAATAATGATGATAATATGCCGTTTTCGGATACTAAAACTTAATTAAATTGATAAGGTTATCAAATTTCAAGAATTAATTGTCTCAAAACTTTGAAAATCGGCGGGAGCATTTTTTTTAATTCTTTGATCCTTATTTCTTAAGGTTGATGTTCTGCATTTCTTGAAGTAAAAGAATTGCTAAAAAGTAATCCAAAAATCTAAACTGCAGCTTTGTTTATCACAGAATGTTCTCAAGGAAGTAATTGAACTTATCAGCCATTAATTTATACACGTATCAGTATTATACGTTATGCAATGCATCAGCCTTTCTTAGGCCTAAGCTCAATTCCTTCTATAACGAGGTCATGCCTTGTGCCAAATATATCAAAATCAAGTAGGCTACATAATAACATCCCATTATCTCCATTTTTATTGAAGAACTCACCCATCTCAATCTCCATCCATCCATCTCTTCTGTCATGAAATAGTTGAGGCGTATTTCTTGAAGGATCTAGGAATAGTCCTTGCCTTTTCTCATCATTGATTCCTTCAACGTAGACCCTAGTTGCTAATTGTGTACTTCGAAATCCATCTATGGACTTGCCAAACTTGAACACAAGGTAAGCTGCATATTTGGTTCTGTGGGACAAAATTCTTGTCTCTATCCTTGCGTTGACTTCGAAAAAGCAAAAATACACGTGCTCCGCCACCTCAGGAAACCTGCCAATGCATTGATACAAGCATGGAACAAACGGAATCATATTGATAGTAAAAGCTCCTCCCCGTCCTCGTGAGTAGGATTTAAACACTAAATATATTTTGTTTCAGTTTTAGAAATTTTACCGACTAAGTTAGTTTGCATCCATAAAACTGTTGATAAATTAACTATTATCATGCTAAAAATAAAAGTTAAAATTACCTAGACTCTGGTGTTGAAGTCCATTTCCAACAACTGGGTGTACTTCCCCGTTCTATACAAGGGTCTCTTGCCCCAACCATATAACATTTTTTCCCGGTCTCTTTCTCCACTGCAAAGCTCTGTTGAAGGATCTATGATGACCATACGTTGGCCAGATTATAATTTTTCGAATTTTATACTATATGGTACGGTTATGCATATACAACTGGATGTGACAAACTTTAAAATAAGATTTCAGAACCTCATAAGATTAAGGAGACTATATAAGACACTTAAAGTCTGCTATGTGATGACTTCGTGATAGTTAAGGAGGGCAAACAAAGTCAATTATATGCACCAGCCAATCAAGCTTTCAGTAAAATAAAGATTCTTTCGCCATTTCGCAATTTGAACACTAGCTTTAAGTTTCATTTCTAATTCAATTAGCACATTTAGGAGTCATAAGCATAGTCTATAATTTTGAGAGGTGATGGATAGAGTAAGGACTGAAAGCTTACCATGGTACCATTGTTGATGAGGATGGGGTGGTGACAAAGATGAAAATAAAGATCTTTCTTAGGCAAGGAAGTGATAAAAGATGAAGAAGAGACAGAATTGGAAATGATCAACTTGTAGTCAGACGGCAGAAACCTCTCCCACACCAAATCCGAATCCGCAGCTGATTTGAATACAGGAGAAACCACTGCTAATCTACAAGCATCGCCAGGAGTTGTAAGAGAAATTATGTGCGAAATGCACTCAACTGGCAGAGCATTTGTAATATCCATTTTACTTGTTCTGTTTACGTATTAGACAAGAAATGAGCTTTTATAGAAAACTTTCACACGCCTTCTTTTTGAAGTTGTTGGCTGCTATCTTTCAACGACTTCTTTGGGAAGTGAAGGGCAAATATTATCCAACTACCTAACGTATCAAATAATTACATGAAGTTTCAAAATATAATAAATAATTACAAATTCTTGTTAACAATTTTCTTCGTTGAGTTAGGACTAATTTGGGATTTATTTAGTTGTTAAGATAAGTTGTTTTTACTATACTGATGAAAAAAGCTACTAAACAAATAAATAACTAGGTATTTAGTAATTGTGTTATTGAGAGTGTTGTAAGTTCATTTGATAAGTTTTGTTATTAAAGTGTTGTTTTATTGCATAATATAATATGACCAAAATTGACAAAAGTTTTAAAATTTTATGTTATTTTTCTTGATGAATTTTAATAAGTTGTCTAGAATCAATTTTTTTAAACACAAATTTACAATAAGTAAAGAAGAAAAAAACTTAATTACTAAAAATCTAATAAACTTTATAGCTCATCCATAGAAAATATGATTAAATTTATAACACAATATAAAAATTTGATAAAAATAAAAGTAATAAATACTACGTTCACATTATACTAAATGCTATAATACATCAAATCTTCCTTTTCTTCTAGTAGTGTTACTTTAGGGGTCATTGATTTCTACTATAGGATAATCATAAATAGAGATGGCCAACAGGCTGGGCGGTACGTGGAATGACACGGGTACAGCACGTGTCCGCATAGCACGGCATGCATGAGCACGTCTTAGTGGGGCACGCAACATGAAAAACACACACGTGAGCTGGGTTGAGTTTAGAATTTTAGGCATGCAGACTTAAAAAGCACAACAAGATTAAAGGCGGGTTAAAGCACGACACGTAAAAAGACATGCAATAAGTACGTTTCACTTTTTAATGAAAGTAAACATAAAATTTTATGATTTTATAAATAACTTGAAATTAAATTTTTTAATATATTTTATTAGCATTAATTTTTTAAATTCATTTAATTATTAGTTTAAAAAAACTCTAATTGATTTATGTTTATAACTCATTAAATGAATAATTGATATCGTGATTTTAATAAATAAAATTATAAATATCATGATTTTATAAATATGTATTAATGTTATTATAGATTATGATCTATGACTCTATGTAAGTCTCAGTTAAGAATTAAGTTAACCCTTAAGAAAAATTTATTACTATTATTGTTGTCGTTATTGTTGTTGTTGAATACCAAAAAAGAATTCTAATATTGTAGGGTCGAACTTATAAATTAATATTATATTTTCTTACTATTATTAGTTTATTAGTATTGAATATGGAATTGAGTATTGAATTTTTTATTTTATTTAGTTTGACTAAAAGCACATGAAGCCAAAAAAATGCATAGACTTGAAAAAAGTACGCTGACAACTTGGCATGCCTGTTAAAAAAAATTTTAAAAAAGAAAAAGCTTATCGTATTTTTTTCTTAGGCAAGGCATTGTACGTATGGATACGGCATGAGTGGGCGTGACGTGTGTATCAGGCAGGGCCTAAGTTAAACAAATTAGGTAAGGCACGGCACGACACGAAGCACATGGTGAGCATGGCACTGCACAAGCATGATCATGCATGAGACTTCCTTCGACCATCTCAAATTGTAAAATATGAAATATTCTTTTTAATAGAATAGTAAAGTTGTAATAGTAAAAACTGTAAAACTTATGAAATAAGTAAATATTAAAATATTTAGTAAACATTTTTTTTTGTAAAACCTTATTAAATAAGTTGTTTTTTGTATTTAATCTCAATTCCAAATGCGGCCATAATCAAGCCCCTCCTTCCTTATCCTCAAAGTTAAAAGTTTAGGTTTTCACTTGGTGGATGTAAGAGTTTATTTAAATTATTCAATAAGATTAAAATAATCAATTCAATTATTTTTCCAAAAAGCTTTAGCGATAAATTTGTTTATTTCTTTTATTACACCCTTATTTTATTATTATTTTAATTATATGTTTATTCTTAGATAAATTATAGAAAAAGGACATCATAAAGATCCAAATTTTTTATTCTTTTCAATTTCGGCAAATGGAACACATTGAATACGCTATTCTACTGTGGATAAAAGATTTTTTTCCCAGAATATTAAGAATTTGATCTCTGTATCCGGAAGTTGAAAAAAGGTCATCATTTTTTAGAATTTAGTTTTTCTGCAAATAAGAAATAAGAATAGTTTGCACAGCAGGACAGAGCCCATTAAGGAAATACTTTCCCAGCCTCAGCCAATGCAAACTTTGAACCCAATTTTCAACTTATCAACATGAAATGATTTTCGAAAGATGAAGCATCAGTAATATACATAATACAAATCTGATCATAAAAGTATATTATGGCCACCTAATGATCTTGAATACATCTTAACATTAACATACTCATAAAAAATATTGTTATGTTAAAGATATGATTCAATCTATCGATTGTTTGTAGGCCTGAGCTCAATTCCTTGTATTATGACCATGCTGGGTGTTGGATCTATCAAAATAATAGCTAGGCTAGACACTAACATGTTATCATCTCCATTCATCGAAGTACTCACTCATTTGTTGGGAAAGGGACTATCAAGCAGTAACAAATTAAGTGGAAATAAAACTTTTTTCTTTTTGTGTGATTAAAATAGAATGTGAACCACAAATAAAAAGGTAGAAAAATAAACTAATGAATTCAAAACAAAAACCAACCACAAGAAACACAGATTTTTACATGAAAAACTCAAAACGGAAAAAACCATGGAATCGTAGTCCAATATAATCTTTCACTATATTAATGGGATTACAGTAAAAAATTTTTTCTAGATATTACTAGAGGCTACCAACATCAAGAATCTCATTATTCTTAACTTACAGTAACAGCCTAATAATTATTTCTCTAACAAGTGAGTATCTCAAATAATAACCAACGAGAGGATAAAATAAAAATTAAGACCAATAGAATTGTAGAGGGCAAATTAAGAAACTTACCCTCAAAATTTGAGAGAAAACATAATCAATTTTGCCTTATCACCCAATTAAAAATTGAAAAACTTACCCCCAAATAGTCTCAACTCTACTCTCTCTTCCCTTCTCTCTCGCCTTTTTCTTCTGTCAAAAAAATGCTGCCGCCTCTACTTTCTCTTCTTTATATAGGCAAATTTCATTATAAAATTTCACTTCACCCCTCAATGTATTTTTAATTATTTAATTGTCCAAACTTATTAAACTTTGGGTTTAGGCCACCCAAATGAGATGGACCCAACAAATCTCCCCCTCCAAATCATATGGAGAGCACCGCCAAGCCCACTTTCTGCATACAACTTTTTAGTTTCTCCTTAGGAAGTGCCTCTGAGATATCTAAGAATCCACTTCACTATTGTCCAGTGTTCCTTGCCCGAATTGGCGAGAAACTGGCTAACTACACCAACTGTATGAGTAATATATGGTCTTGTACAAACCATGGTGTACATCAAACTACCAACTGCCAAAGCATAAGAAACTCCTCTCATCTCTTGCTTCTCTTTCTCACTTGTAGGACAATGCTCAGAACTAAACTTAAAATGGCTTGCAAGTGGAGAATAAACATATTTTGCCTTGCCCATGTTAAATCTTTTAAAAACTCTTTCAGCATATCCTTCTTGATATAATTATAACTTCCCAGCTTTCTATTGCGGGAAATTTTCATGCCAAGAATCTATTTCACCGGTCCCAAGTTCTTCATTGCAAATGACTTACTAAGCTCTTTCTTCAGATGGTCAATCCTACTCGTATCTTGCCCAGCAATCAACATGTCATCCATATAAAGCAAAAGAATAATAAAATTATTATCACCAAACTTCTTCATAAAAACACAATGGTTACACATAGTCTTACTGAAACTATGATTCTCCATAAAAGAATCAAACTTCTTATACCACTGCCTTGGTGCTTGTTTCAGCCAATATAAACGTTTCTTCAACTTGCACACAAATTCTTCTTTGCCTTTGTCATTGAATCCTTCAGGTTGCTCCATGTATCTTTCCACCTCTAAGTCACCGTGTACGAAATCTGTCTTGATATCAAGTTGTTCAATCTCCAAGTTCAAGCTAGCTGCTAATCCCAAAACTATTCAAATAGAAGACATCTTCACTACAAGAGAAAATATTTCTTCAAAGTCAATACATTTCTTCTAACTGAAACCCTTCACAACCAATTTAACCTTATATCGTTGTTATGAGTTGTTTTCGGTTTTCAACCTGTAAACTCATTTGTTCTTCCGTACCCTTTTTCTTTTAGGCAGCTCATTAAGTCATAAGTGTGGTTTTCATTTAAGGATTTTATCTCCTCTTGCATAGCTTTAACCCACTCATTTTTGTACTGGTGAGACATGACTTCTTCAAAACATTTTGGCATCCCTCCATATGTAAGCATCACATATTCATGTGGAGGATATCTAGGGGAAGGTCGCTGTTCTCTGGTATATCTTCTTAATTCTGGCTCAATTGGTGGTGCTGATGGTTTTAGAGGTGTCTGGTCAACTGGTTCTGCTAGACCATCATTATTATCCTCTTCAACTCCCCCATGATCATCAGGAACTACAAGTGGAGAAACTGAAGTTGGAATAATAGGAATCTCTGGAGATGATTGAAACTCATCATTGTTCTCTGCATCACCAAAAATATGATCTTCAAGGAACACGACATCTCTACTTTTGATCAATTTTCTATAATCTGTACCTAAATTCTTCATGCCCATAACTTAAGAAAATGCATTCATTGGCTTTATCATCAAGTTTTGATCTCTCATCTTTAGGAATGTGAACACATGCATTTCAACAAAACACTCTTAAGTGTTTATAGGAAACATCTTTCCCGATCTAAACTCTTTCAGGTACATCATCATCTAATGAAGTTGAAGGAGAAATGTTAATCAAGTCAATTGTAGTATGCATAGTCTCTGCCCAAAAAGATTTAGGAAGCTTGGCATCAGAAAGCATACATCTGACCCTCTCTTCAACTGTTTTGTTCATCCTTTCTGCAACACCATTCTATTACGAGATTTTTGGTATAGTCTTCTTAAGTCTAATTCCATGATATCTGCAATACTGCTCAAATGGCCCTCTCTACCCACCACCGTTATCTGCCCTAACGCATTTTAACTTTCTTCATGTCCCTCTCTCAACACAAGCATAAAAGAACTTAAATATATCAAGCACCTAATCTTTAGATTTAAAAACAAAAACCTACGCTTTTCTAAAACAATCATCAATAAAAGTTACAAAATAAAGTTCACCTCTTATTAATCTACTTTGCATCATGCAAACATCAGTGTGAATCAAATTAAGGATTTATAACTTTCTAGATAGAGAAAAGCTTTTAAAAGCTATTCTATGTGTCTTTCCAACTAAGTAATAAATACAAGTCTTAAGGAGCATACCTGCGAAACTAGGTAGAAATCCTTTTCTGCCAAGAGTTTTTAACCCTTTCTCACTAATGTGACCAAGTCTTTTATGCCATGTCTCAATGTCAGAACTTTTTACAGCCATATTCACATCTTCTTTCTTGATCTTGGCTTCTATCACATAAAAAGTGTTTACTTTCCTCCTCTTAGCTAACACTAGGGAGCCTTTGGCGAGCTTCCATTTTCCTTCACTAAATTAGTTAATATAACCATCATCATCAAGTTTGCCTATAGAGATCAAATTGAGGCAAATATATGATACATATATGACATCTTTAAGCAACAACTTATAGCCAATGTTGGTCTCCAATCAAATATCTCCCATACCTACAATCTTGGATGCCCATTCATTTCCCATCCGAACATGGCTATAATCATCATTAACAGTAATCACGATGTGCAGTAACATAAAGCAAAGCACCCGAATCAATCACCCAATCACTGGTATGACAAGTGAGATTTACTGAGCTCTCATCATAAACAATACCCAAATCACCATCAATTATGGCTATAGTGTTCTATTTGTCATTTTTTTTAGCACCACCATTTTCTTTCGCCTATTCTCTTTTCCACAATCTACACTCCCTTTTGACATGACCTATTTTCTGACAATGAAAGCACTTTATGTTTCACCTCTAGGACTCAGATCTTCCTCTGGGGGTATCATTATTCTGCTGGTAGGAATTTCTAGTTTGGCACCTCCCCCGCCTTTCTTGCTTTTTTGAAACAAGTTCATCTGACTTAGAGGGGACTGCTTCAACACTCTTGCTTATAGATTCTTCATTCCGCAGCCTATCTATAAGCATATCCAAAATTAATTTTTCATTTAACGCTGAATTATTTACTGACATCACTAGTGTCTCCCAACTGTCAAGTAAAGAACTAAATAACAACAATGCTTGTAACTCATCATCTAAAATAATCTTCATAGTAGTTAACTGATCAATCAAGCCCTGAAACTCACTAGTGTATTTGGTTATGTTGCGCCCCTCCTTGTATTTCAAATTAGCAAGCCTTTTCATCAGATTGGCCTTATTCTGTGTTGTCGGCTACTCATAAATTGTCTCTAATTTTCTCCAAAGAACATCAGCCGTGGATTCCTTCGTGACATGGTGGTACAATCTTTGATCAATCCATGATCTAATAGTACCTACGACCTTCTAGTTTAATTAAGCCTATTTTTTATCATCTAAATCGGCGAGTATAGCTTCTTCGCCTTCAATGGGTTCATGTAAGTCTTTCATGTACAATAAATCTTTTATCTTAGACTTCCAAATACAATAATTTCATGATTTTAATTTAATCATGCATGTCGAAGATTCCTCCATCTCAACCACACAAGTAATAAAACACACAACTTGACGCTCTGATACCACTCTATTGGGAAAGAGACTACCAAACAGTTATAAATTATGCGGAAACAAAATTTTTTCCCTCTTTGTGTGATTAAAATAAGATGTGTACCACAAATAAATAGGTAGAAAATTAAACTAATGAATATAAAGCAAAAACCAAGCACAAGAGACACATATTTTTATGTGAAAAATCCAAAGTGGGAAAAATCACGGGACCGTAGTCCGATATAATCTTCCACTATATTAATAAAATTACAGCACAAATTGTTCTCTAAATAATACTAGAGGCTACCGACATCAAGAATATCACTATTCTTAACTTACAGTAACAGCCTAATAATTATTTATCTAAAAAATAGGTATCTTAAATAATAACCAATGAGAAGATAAAATAAAAATTAAGACCAATAAAATTATAAAGGACAATATTAAAAATTTACCCTCAAAATTTAAGAAAAAATAGAACTAATTTTACCTTCTAATCACCCAATTAAAGATTGAAAAACTTTCCACAAATAATCTCTAACTCTACTGCCTCTTCCCTTCTCCCTTCCCTTTTTCTTCTGCGCGCCGCCTCTACTTTCTCTCTTTTATATAGGCAAATTTCATTGTAAAATTTCATTTAACCCCTAATGTTTCTTTAATTATTTACTTATTTAAACTTATTAAACTTTGGGTTTAGACGACCCAAATGAGATGGACCCAACACATCTCAATTTTCATCCACTTGATCTCGTCTGTCTTGAGATAGTCTTGCCTCATTGCTTCAAGGATCTAATAATACTCTTTGCCTTTTCCCATCATCAATTCCTTCGACCACCTCAGGAAACCTGCTATTGTTGGGGAAAAATTAGGTTTTTAAATTTTATAAAACCTTTTAAGGACCGCTCTCATATAATATATAAGAATACGTAATCTAGAAATCGTACCTTGAAAATCCGTGTTGGCTTTTTCCGCTGAAGTGATTTAGGCTCCTAGATCACGATCCGCCACCACCACTCCTGTTAGATCACGATCCGTCACCACCACGCTTGTTGGATCACGAACTGTCACCAATGATCTTCCAGGTTATGACTCAAGTTCGATCTGCACTTGACGTGTGGGCGCCTTTATCACTACCAAAGCAACTAGCACGAGAAAATTTTTCTCTCAACAATAGAGAGAAAAATCTTATTCTCAGATTTGTATAAAGTGACTTCTCTTTTTTTTTCTTTTAGAGAAAATAAGCCTTATATCTCTCCCTTTAGTGAAAACCCTAGGCTCCAAATAATGCCCCAAATTAAACTCACGTTTCTTTTTCTTTTAATAAGGGACCCACTATGTAAAATAACATAAGGCCTCTTACACATAAGCTAATTAAATGGAGCCTCCCACTAAAAGATATAATTAGGCTTTTGACCCAAATAGCTAGTTATCTTGCTTATTAGTCCAGTAGTGGTGCAGTCAATTAAATGAGCTAACCCGGGGATCATTTGGGAATATACAATAGTGGTTACAATAATTAGGCCTGTAATTAAACTAGCCCAATTATTTAATTCCAAATCTACTCCACTAAAAGATTGGAACTGACTTCCATAATTGTATGCTCGAATAATAATTCGTCCCAAGCCACATTGATTTCTTTACTGCACAATCCTTTGTACCACATCGTTAATTAAATTGATATATCAACTGTCCAATCAATTTAATAACATCTTATTCCTTGATCCTTACTGGTTTTCTCTAATGATCATTTTCAACATACTAAATATGTTGACACACTCTGGCCAGAGAATTCTATAATCAAGTGCCGAAAACCTATCAAGAGATGTGTTGTACAAATTCTATATTGTTAATATATAACTCCAATACTCATAATTGTTCCCACCAAGATACCGGGTAATCTTGACCACAAGGATGTGTCGTGCCCATTGGTAACTCAAATGGAATAACAATCACAATCATGAAATCATAATTAACTCAAGATTAAGATTACAGTAAAATCAACGCCTATGAGATTTAATAAGTCTGACAGTTATTACAAAGTTAATTAAATCTCATATGTGATCCAGTTCAATGTAGTCGTACTACATCAATAAATTCATACATGATTAAGACAAATCATTCAATGAATTTATTACAGTTTTTACCTAAATAAAGTGTCCAACTTTATTTATCAACTGCGAACTAAATTTATTTAATCATAAGATAACTTGTATTTATGTCTTCTGTGAATCCACATGGTGATCACATAAATACATATAATATGATTAAATGGACTTTAATACAAATATAAATGCAATCAAGATATTTGAATAAATACCTCATTAATTTTATTAATCAGAAAAATGTTTATTATAATTAAATAAACACATATGCTTTTAAAGAGCATAATTTCCCAACAATTGCATTGACAAATGCATGGAGTAAATGAAATCATAATATATTCTGGTAATTAAAGCCTCTCTCCTCCGACGTGAATAAGGTTTCAACCCCAAATCTTTTCTTTCAGTACGAGAAATTTTATCAACTGAATTAATTGGCGCTAAAAAATACTAATGAAATTGATGGAAACGCCAAAGATAACAGTGCAAATTACGAAGACTTTGATAGAGAAGTCCAATTACAATAGTTGGGTGTACCTTCCCGTGCTATACAAATCCCTCTTGCTCCAACCACGTAACATTTTTTCGGTCTCTCCTGCTCTACCGCAAAGCTCTATTGAAGGACAATTACAATGTTAGCTAAGATTAATTTTCCATTTTACTGGCCAGTGTTGCAGACAAATGCATAGTACATGGTCTGGTTTTGCAAACAATTGGATGTGACAAGCTTTACCATAAGAACTAGTTAGATATTAAAACTCATAGCATTGGTATCTAACTAAACAACAACATAAGAAACCTCTAGTCGGCTGTCTGATGACTTTATATATAATGAAGTTTTTATCTGCTAGTTCATATCACTATTTTATGATGAAGTAGAAGGTTTATATAGCCATTTCACAAGAAATATAATTAGAAGTTTATATAGCCATTTCACAAGAAATACAATTAGAAGTACCACGATTTTTTTTTTTTTTTGGGGCATCAAGTTTAGAAACCATATGCTAATAATATGATAATATATTATTGGCATCTATAGCTTTTACTCCATAGTAGCTACAGCTTAAAAGTTACAACACCTCACTCCCAAATACACTCTTGGTCCACACGATTTGAACAAAAGCACATTGATTTCAACAGTTGAAGTGAAAATGTACTCATACTGTCGGGAGAGTTTGCTGATGGGGCTAGTAGAAAATTATGGACATTAAATGGGGCGAATGTTGTCTGATTAATTTGTTCTTTTGTTCTTTTTAACAATATACATAAATTAAAAATTATTTTACAAATAAAAAAAAATTCTGCTGAAAAAATAGTGGTGGATACAGTGGCAAAGAAATTATGATAATGGCAGAAATACAACAAAGATTGTTTAACTCACTTTTAAAATTGGTTTATTAACTATATTTGGATACTAGAATGTCCAATAAGTGATAGCCTGTGCGGAGTCTAAATCTATTAGAGGCGGCAATTTGGTTCATCATCCCTTCGTTTTACACAATTGAATAAATAGGTTTGGTTTGACACATATTTTACTTGCGCGATATATGCCAACCTGTTTCATAAATTGGTCAAACACAATTTTAAGCTAAGCAATTCATTTATTCGTTTATGATTTATTTAATAAATTGCATATTTACTTTTAAAATTTTAAAATTTAAGCTTACATCTAAAGGTAACATTGTAATTGACCGAGGAAAAAGACAAATAGACTAGTTAATATTACATGTATTTTATTTAATATTAAGGTAATATTAGATATTATTTTAAGCTAAATTAAAAATAAAATTTAAGCTAATTGAATGAAATGAAATGATTTATTTATTTATGTAGTAAATAGGGTCAAACATAACTTTTGATATTGTAACTTGTTTAATAAAAAGGTTGAATACAGATTTACCCAACTTTAACTCCAATTTATTTGGATTCGACATGAATTCCACCCACCAGCTCAGCTTATCACTCCTAAAATTCAGACAATTATAGCATTATTACTTGAATGTCCAATAGACTGGGTCGGCCATAAAAAACGGGCTCACAAGAGTAAGCAGCATGGTATTGCCCGGTCCACAGAATTGGTGGGCGTTGCTACAGCACTTTTTGCAAGGTTGGTCTAGCATGGCCCACAGCAAGAGTTTCATGTTGTTTGTTTTTTAAATTAATTGTAGTTGAAAAATTCATGGACTTAGCCAATAGTAGGGTCCGCTACTAAGTAAAAGTTCATTAAGCCTTCTATGTTTTATATTATTTATAATTTATTTATAAGTATTATAAAACATTGATAGAGAATTTGATTTTCAGCTTGTTTTTTTTAAAGCATAGCAAATAAAGGTCATAAAGGAGTGAGCAGAATTGAACTGGATCAAAATAATCGGCTCGGTTCGTTTTTTTCCGATTTGGTATTTCTAATTGAAAAACTAAATAGTTTAATCCGAAATCAAACCGGATGGTTCGATCGATTTTCGGTTCAAAATTTTAGAACCGAAATCGAAGTGAAACCCAATCGAACCCTAATTTCTACCTCAGGATCTGCGGAATTGCTGCGGCCTGCTGACAACACAGTCTTCGCTGCTGCCGTTTCCTTTTGTTTTGATGACGCTGCCGCTTCTTTCTGGCTTTGGTTTTGCTGCTGCAGCTTGCCGATAACTATTTGCTTCCTTCTGGCTTAACGATCTAGCAACCATAGATGCTACCTTCAAGTTTGAAAGCGTCTCCAAGTCCACTGCTGCTGCGGCTGTCGCTTCCTTTTGGCTTCAAGATCTAGCAAACATTGCTGCCGAAGCCCATAGTAGTGGTGAGAGCAGAAGCTCAGAGTTGGGTTTGTTTTGATTGAAGAATAAACAGATATCAGCTCAAGTCTTTCTCTAATTTCAGATCCAATAGCTGAGACTACCGCATCCAGTCCACCGAGTTAAACACTAATCCCCTTCTTACATATGCAAAAGAGTAAAGGCAACATTTTTTTGAATCATCAGCAACAACTTTCCACTTATGTATGCCTTTTTGTTGTTTTCAGATAACAAAAAAAAAAAAATTTTCTTTTTCCCTTAGCTGTTCATTGAAATTTGTGTTAAAAATTTCATCTTCGAACTGATTCTGACCAAAAACAGAGCGGAATTTGAACAGGGGTTTATTTGTTAATTCACATGATGAGATTTTTTCTTTTTCTTTGTTTCCCCTGTTTTCATTCAATTTAGATATTGTACTTGGTCTTCGTCCAGTATTGCTGTTGTTCTTTCCTGGAGGCAGCCTCTAACAATTGAACGTTATCTTGCTTTATGATTTGTGAATGGAAGCTAGCAAGTAGTGATAATACAGCCTCAATTTTCTTTAGTTGCTTTACTCTTTTTCTTTCTTTTCTTCAAATTAACTTGCATGGTTATTTTCGTTATCTTAAATGCTTTTTACAAATTTATAACACGTTATTCAAAGTTAAAAGCTAAGGGTCACAACTCTTTTTATTTTCATTGATTGTGATGGTGATAATGGTATTGAGGAAATTATAGATTGTAATTTGTATACATGCGTTTGTACTGATAATATTTTAAGAAAACAAAATTACTAAATGTGTAGTGGTGATGA
Source organism: Citrus australasica (assembly GCA_029618585.1). Classification (NCBI taxonomy): domain Eukaryota; kingdom Viridiplantae; phylum Streptophyta; class Magnoliopsida; order Sapindales; family Rutaceae; genus Citrus; species Citrus australasica. Next base: position 10,659,735 of record JARCIV010000009.1, on the reverse strand, counting down.
AGAACTAAAATTTTCAACTGGAACCGAATCGATATGCGGAGTTGAAACTGAACCGAATCCAAACTGAACCAATCAATCGGTTTCGGATCAGTTCTTAGTTTATTTCGGTTCATTTTAGTTTTTTAAAATTTTGCACCAAACTAGACTGAGATTTTCGGTTTATCTCGATACTGAACCGATCCGATACCCATTAAAAAGTGATAAAAAGAAAAAAAAAATCAGATGGACCCTATCCTTACTCTAGGAGTGATAGGCTTATTCTCTCTTAGGGTATGGTAAACCCACGCTCAATCCATGATTATAATTAAAAATTGGATCGTTAGGAATTGGATCATTAGGGGAGTGGCAGTTGATGGATTTGCTGGCTTGATTTAGGATGTATCATATCCGGCTAGCGGTTATTCTTTATAATTTATGTTCAGTGCTAGTTGGCTTTTCTTATTTTTTAGTTTGATTCGAGGGAAAAGATCCATTATGCCCTCCTTATATAAATGTAATTTTATTTTTTCTCTTTTAGTAAGAAGCTTGACTTGCTGCGTCGAGGTTGGTTATATATCTAACCCAAGATTCATTATCACTCGAGGTGGTGGGATATTCTTAGTGGAGGTGGGATATTGTCTCTAACACCCTATCACATGCATGCTAATTTTTTTATTTAGTCTTTATCACGTAATGAGATAGTATGAGCCCATCTGTACATGAGAGTTTGGCTCTGATACATCATAAAAGTTCATTGACCTTATTTCTACTTAAAATCTAACTTGAGAGTTGAGGGTTACTTAAACCTTAACCTAAGATTCATTCTCAGCCAATGTGAGATATTATCCCGAACAGAAATACTATATTTAATATAACAATTTAATATTATATATGATATAATTCTATAAATTGTGAATTTAAAAATAGTTTGTGGATATTTAGTTCAAACAAATATTTTAGTTTTTTTTAAATTAGTTGTGGAAATTAAAACTAGTGAGAAAGCAATTCAAAATTTTGAATTGATTCCTAAATTCTGGAAAATATTTTTTAATACCATCTTAAATGCAAACACAAAAATACATAAATAGTACTGTAAAAATCCAACAGCTTTCAAAATTGATCAAGAAATCTATGTGACATATTTACAAAGAGATATGTCTGAACTATTTTTTCTCTATTAACAGTATATTTAATGAGTCTAAGTACTTATTTAATCCTATAAGTTCTTGTCAAATTTTTTTTTGATATTATTTAATTGTTTTTAAGTGGAGTTTTTGAAGATTAAATCAACTATTTTTTCTCTATTAATAAAAACTCAAAATTTAGGTTTTTGAAAGTGGAGGTTGAAAAGATTTTTTAAATTATTAAAATGTCTAAAATATCATTTACTTATATGACAATTTTATTTCATTTCTATTATAATATAATCTTAAAAAACTTGTCTATTAAATTTTTTTTATAATTTTTAATAAAAGTTCTCATTGTCAACTAAACAATTAATTTTTTTTTAATAAAATGCATTACTTTTAAAATATCTACTAACAAAAATTCTATTTAAATTAGTTTTATTTAAAAAATTAAATCAAACAAAGATGTAATTAATTAAATATGTTGGATGGTAAATAAATGCAACTTTTCACTTCTTTGTTTGATATAATTTTTTATTGCTCCAGGTCCAGTATCATTGTCCAAGGAATTGATACTGGATAATGATACTGGACCTTGGATAATGATACTGGACCTGGAGCGATCAAAACCGAATACACTACAAACAACCGTTCTATCTTCTCCAGTTTCATTAAAGAACTCACCCATCTCAATCACCATCCACCCATCTCCTCTGTCTTGAGATACTTAAGGCATATTTACCAGAGGATCTAGTACCACTCTACGCCTTTTCCCGTTATCATTTCCCTCAAAGTAGACACCAAAATCTATAGGTCTTGTTTCAAACTCCTTGTCAAACTTTGAATGCAAATAAACGGCCTCACATAAGCTAACAATCGGCCCACTTACGCAAAGCCCAATTAAGCTTCCTTTAATCCTCCATGTGCCGGCCACCATACGCCATCGATTATTTTCCACTTTGGAAATTGAAAGCCCTTTGCACGTGCACTCCAATTGGCAATTGGCAAAATTAAATCTTTTAACCATTCAATATTGCTCAATTGAATTAATTGCTTTGATTTCTTCTATTCGGTTTCATTTGGCTATATTTTTGTCTTCCAATTTAATCTTTATTCTTTTCTAAATTTAAACTTTTTCATACCCTTTTTATCCATAATCTTGAATTAATTCTCTATTCAACAAAATAATCCAATTAGTTAAAAATAACAAATAAAATAACTAACAATTAAATTATTAAAGGTAAAATATGTATATAAATAATGTCCATCATAGAGGGTATCAGCAACCCATTTCCCAAGAAAACTTGATTACAAGTGCTATGAGTTTTTTTTTTTCCGTAGTACATCAATAGTATACACACAATCGACCAATAATTTGATAATTCATATGCGCATATGCATTTTAACTCGAAACAGTGGATCACATACAACCCAATGATTAATAAATAGATAATACATATTATATCAAATCAATAACTTTAAATTTGTGATAGGTCCCAATCAAAGTTAGCTAACAATCACAAGAGTTTTTCTGCTTATGGTGAGAAAAAGACCAAGATGAATTGATTTAATTGATTGAATAATCTTTTATTATGCTGGAGCCTTTATTTATAATACTAAACATAACAAACTTAGCCCACAATCACGACTGCAATCAAAATACATAAACTAAAATAACACCCTTGCTACTTTTGCGAAACACAAAGCTAAACAACAATTACTAAGGATATGATCTTATCCACAATCCTTGCACGATCGTTGAAAAATGTCAAATCCCTTAATTCTTGCTCTAACAACTTTGATTCATTATTCTCACATGAAATCATGCATGCATGAACCATGCAAGGACAAAGCTCAAGTCTTCACGTCATGTACTTGGGATTTGGCTTATGCCCACTGTTGGACTTGCGTGGCTCCAGTGACTGCTCCTTATCATTATGCCCTCCCTGGAGAGCACCCTTATCCTCAAGGGTCATGTGAGGAAATTGACATTGCAAAACTTCTGTATCTTCCCACGTTACATCTTCAATTGGCAACCTCTTCCATTGAACTAACTGTTGCTCAACCACTTTGCCACCTTTTCTCAACCAATGGGTATCAAGAATAGTAAGAGGTTCCATGACTATCAGGCCTTCATCATCAATTGAGAGTAAGTCAGCACTAATACTACAATCTCCGATACCTTTCTTCAATAATGAAACATGAAACACTGGATGAATGTGAAAGCTTTTAGGCAACTGAAGTTCATAAGCAACTGGGTCAATTTTGCGTACAATATTATAAGGCTCGAAATACTGCATGCTAATTTTTTATGAGCTCGTTTGAACACCGAGGATTGTCTATAAGGCTGTAACTTTAAAAACAACAAATCACCACTTTGAAATTTCACATCACGACGTCCCTTATTCCAACTGCTTAATTCGATTTGCGGCCATGACCAAATTATGCTTCAACTAGCGCAACAAGTCATCTCGGGTAAGCAATACCTAGTCCACTTCATTCACAAGAGATGACCCAACATGATAGAAAGGTACGGTCAGGGGTGGTCTACCATAGAGAGCTTGGAATGGTGTCATGCCCATAGATACATAGAAGGTGGTGTTATACCAAACCTCAGCCCATGGTAAGAATGAGTGCCACTTCTTCGACTATTGATGCACAAAACACCTCAAATATTGTTTGAGATAACAATTAATTACCTTAGTTTGGCTTCGTCTGTAGATGGTAGGCAGAAATCATTTTTAATTTGGTGCCAGACAAATTAAGAAATTCATGCCAGAATTTACTAATGAAAATTGGGTCGCGATCTCTAATTATACTTTTAGGCATGTCGCGTAACTTCACCACATATTCAACGAATTTCTTAGCCACTGTCTTGGCAGAAAAAAGGGTGAGTGAAAGAAATAAAATGAGCAAACTTACTTAGTTGATCCACCACAACCAGTCTAGTATCTTTGCCTTGTGATGATGGTAAGCCTTCGACAAAATCCATTAAGATATCATCCTAAACTTGGCATTGTATGGGTAGTGGCTGTAGATGACCCGCGGGCTTGAGAGAGTCAATCTTCACTCTTTGACTGGCTTTGCATTTACTCACATAGTCCTGTACTGCTTGAAACATTGCTGACAAAAAAAACTGCTGTGAAAGGTGCTTGCAGATTCGCAGGACTCCCAAATGACCACAAATTTTAGTGTCGTGATCCTCAAATAGACGTGACTTATGTAAAGCACATGGAACCACCACTCTTTCCTTAAAGAATAACAACCCATTACGAACCGTGTATGGCCCCGAAGTTTGGTTTTGAGCTACCGCCAGTATCTTTTGCATATATTCATTACTACTAGTGGCTTTCTTGATTTCATCCCAAATAGCAATCTGTGGCACAAACAAGAGATAAAGAAGTGGATTGTCAAGTCATCGGGATAAGGCAACGACGACTTTATTCTCACACCCTAGTCTGTACACAATCTCATAATCATACCCCATTAATTTACTCCTCCATTTATGCTGTTTGGGTGTAGCCACTTGTTGTTTAAAAAAATATTTAATGCTTTGTTGATTAGTTTTGATGATGAATCGATGCTCAAGCAAATAAGGTCTCCACATTCTGACAGCCTCCACAATTGCTAACATCTCCTTATTGTAAGTAGACCACGCTTTTTTTCAAAGTGCTTAAGGCACGACTCATTTAAGCAATTAGCCTCCATTGCTGCTGTAGTATCGCCCCCAATTCCTTCACCAGACACGTCAGTTTCCAAAATGAAAGTCTCATGAAAATTTGGAATGGCTAATGTTGGGGTACTACTCATGGCTTTTTTCAATTTCTCAAATGCTTCCTCCACCTCATTGTTCCATATGAACTACCCCTTTTTTTAATAAATTGGTGAGCGATTGTGCTATAATCCCAGTGATTGTTTATATAGATCACTCGGTTATAAAGTACTTGATTTCAAATAAGGATACTAAACCAAGGTTGATTAGGTAGATATTGTTGGTATATGAGTTTGACTTGGAGATTAAGGACAGAAAAGGTAGTGAGAATCAAATAGCAGACCATCTTTTAAGGCTGGAAGCAAATAAAAGTACTTTAACTAAGTAGGATATCACATATACATTTCCTGATAAGCAATTGTTAATGCTATAACACTCTCAGATGTTGCTAACTATCTAGCGAGTGGATTATTACCACTATATTTGAATTATCAGTAGAAAAATAGGTTTCTTCATGATATAAAGAGTTATCAGTGGAATGAATGCTACTTGTACAAGATGTGTTCAAACCATGTGATCAGAAGAAGCGTACCAGATAAAGAAATTTTAGCTATCTTGCAATCTTGTCATGTTGCAGCAAATAGAGGACATTTTGGAGGACACAAGACAGTATTAAAAGTCTTTCCATCATGTTACTACTGGCCCTCTATTTTTAAGGTTGCTTACAAGTTTGTTAAATGTTATGATAGGTGTTAAAGGGTAGGAAACATCTCTAAAAAACATGAGATGTTGCTCACTAACATTTTGGAAGTGGAAATTTTTGATGGATAGGAGATAAACTTTATGGGAGCATTCACATCCTCTTTCAGCAACTTATACATCCTAATGGCTGTGGATTATTTCTCCAAATGGGTTGAAACTGTAGCATTACCAACTAATGACGCTGAGGCAGTAGGGGTGTTCAGAATCCAATATGATCTGTTCAATCAGTCTGATTTGCAAAAATCCGATCCGTGGATTAGTGGATTGGATTGGATTGAAAATATAAAAATCCACAGTCGGTAGATTGGATATAGATTTACTTCTGTAAATTCGCAAAAATCTGCGAATCCAAAAAAATAAAAATATTAATTTATTTAATTAAAAAAATAAAACTTACAAATGTAGCGTTACTACTTACTAATAAATAAATAAGTTAAAATGTAGTTATATTAACATTATACATATCTTATCCGATAATAATATATAATAAACATGATTAAATAGTTGAACAACTAAATAAACAAATTTAGCTTTCTAAACAGTTAATTTTAGTTAATTTTTATAATTTTAGTTAATTTTCATGCATTGATTTAAACAAATGAGATTTTTTCTTTTCACTGTGTTATATTTTAAGACTTTGAATGTACTATTCTATCTTTATTAAACACTTAATTTATTTAAATCTTATTTAATTTTGAATTTGATCGGTAATAAAATTATTTTTATATAAGATTTTTTATTTAATTAGTTCGTACAATGAACATAATTAAAAAATTTTAATTCGCAAATTAATCCGTAAAATGGTGGATTGGATATGGATTAGGTCAAATCCGCATCCGATCCACAGACATATGGATTGAATTTGCAAATCCGTAGATTGGATTGGATAGAAAATTTACAATCTGCAAAATCATAGATCAGATATAGATTGATGTTTAATCCGCAAAATTCGATCCGTGGACACCCCTACAAGGCAATAGTGAAGTTCCTTTAGAAGAACATCTTTTCAAAATTTGGCACTCCAAGAGCCATTATTAGTGATGAAGGAACACATTTTTATAATAAAACATTTACTGAGCATTAGCTAAATATGCAACCAAGCATAAGACGGCTACAACATATCATCCATAAATAAGTAGACATATAAAGGTATCTAATTAGGAGATAAAGAAGATTTTGGAGAAAGTTGTGAGTCCCAACAGAAAGGATTGGTCATTGAGATTAAATGACTCTTTATGGGCTTATAGAATAGCTTATAAAACTCCAATTGACATGTCACCATACATAATTGTTTATGGAAAAGCATGTTACTTACCATTAGAGCTAGAGCACAAAGCATATAGGGCAATCAAACAATTGAATATGGATATGACTGTTGCAATACAGTAAAGAAAATAACAACTTTGTGAGCTAAAGGAGCTCAGGTCATTCTCTTATGACAATGCAAGAATTTATAAGGAGAAGATCAAACAATGGCATGATTAAAGAATCTACTAGAGGGAACTCATTCTAGGCAATCAAGCCTTGCTTTACAACTTAAGATTAAAGCTCTTTCTCGGGAAATTGAAATCTAAATGGTCTTGACCTTTTAAGCTTGTTAGATTATATCCTCATGGGGTTGTTGAACTCTTGGATGAGAGTATAGGTCAAGAATTCAAGGTTAATGGGCACTGAGTGAAGCATTACATGGGAGCTGCTATGCACCATCCAAGGGAGGACCTGTTTCTAAGGCCTCCAATATAAGAAATCAAGAATGGTCAGGCTAAATGACCTAAAATCGAGCGCTAATTGGGAGGCAACCCAATGATGAGAGGAGTCGTTGCAATTTTTCCTTAAACATTAAGTTAGTTTGCATGATTTAATTTACAGTTTTTGTGATTTTAAATAGATTATTTCATTTCTTTTCTTTATTTTATTGTAGCACATCTTTAACATAAAAAACATTGGACAAAGAAACTGACTTAAGTTGTTGTAGCATCCTATGCAACATTACAATTGGAAAGTGGTTATCATTCAGCAGGGAAATTTATCGCAATTGCTGCAGCACCAGATTAATTGCTACAACAGAGATTTTTACTGTTGCATTAATGAAACTGAGGAAATTCTTACCGTTGGGAATTTTCCAAGCTGGCGACAGTAGATCAGAGTTGTAGATAAGGAAAGTTTGTACAATCCCTAAATTACCGTGATCAATATCCTTTCCCTTTTAATTTAGAATTTTTTTTTAAATTCAAATATTCCTTACAACTTACCCTCTTAATTACCTTCCTTTTTCTATTTTATTGCTAGCTATAAATTATGGATTAAATGTAGCGTCTTTCACTCTTACCACAATTCTTTCACTTCCCGTCAACTCTTACAATTATTTATAATCCTTTTCACGATTTACTTCTCTTTTAGGCACTATACAATTCCATTAAGTCTACTCTAGCAATACTGAAGTTCAAGACAAAAGCTACTCAATGAAAGAACCCTTCACGCATTCATAACTAGAAAGCCGAAGATAAATTTGAGGAATTATAGAGCCATGGAAACTTTTAGAGGAAAGGGGCTTTATATTTTTTAAGTAACCAACGGGTATCATGAGCAACATTCATAATGCAGTAGCAAGGCGAGAATAGGTAAACTTTTGCACTCACCCTCAAGACCCAATCGTCCCGATTGTCAAAGAATTCTACTCCAACATGTTACAGCAGGATCAGAACAATATCAACGAGAGTTCAGACAGCAAAACATACATCACTTTTGAACTCAGGACAGTCGAAAACCTTAGGAGGAGCATAAAAGGAAAAATGATATTGTTCACATGTATGGTACTATTCACATATATGGTATTGTTTACGTTACTGTTCACGACACTGTTCACATTGACGAATCGATAACGTGGCATTGACCGATGATGTGGCATTGACTGATGAGATGTCATAATTCTATTAGACTAAAATTTTTATATACTGTTGATCAGTGACGTGGCAGCATATTAGTTGACCAGAAATTGTGTGTACGGTATATACACAGGATAACTTATAACCATACCGCGTCACTATTCAAACCGTGTCACTATTCAAATTATGTACTGTTGACGTGGCACAATCCTGAGCGTCAGAAATATTTTTAATCCGGTAGCCATGATTTACTCAATGTATTTATAAAAAAGGGGCTCTCCCCCCTAATTTGACATCTCTGAATTCATTTTTGAGTTCAATTTTTTATAATTCCCTCTTCATCTTGTATTTTCTACTTATTTTAATAAATTTTCATTTTGCCCCTAGTTCAATTATGAGTAGCTAATTTTCCTTCAAGTTTGGGTTGAAAGTGGAGTCTTGTTGGTTAATTTCTGTAATCAATTATTATCAATGTCAATGTGCAAGTATATACAACAAGTAATAAAGTGATGAGTATTCAAGATCATCTCCACAGGAATTGATGTTTACTCAAAATTCTAAAGCAATCACAATAGTGCAAATAATTAAAGACCGAAACAAACAATTGTCAAATAATTGTATCGTAACTAATAAATATGAGAGATGGAAATAAAACAATACTGTATTGAAATAAACTAAGTTAAATGTATCTAAGATTCAATTGAGAATATAGTAGCTGAATGATCAAACCCTCCTAATGGGGTGACTATTGTTTACCAAATTAGCACCAATTGTTACAATAAGTGTTGCAGTAATGGGTAGAATAAATCTGCATCAGCAACTATCGCATGTTGGAAATCTCATACCTTTAAATTTACTAATAATAACCAGTTGCTCATATATTTATGGTACGACATTATAACCTTTAATCTCTCCACCTTATAAGGTGAACACCTATATCTAAAGTGTCACAAATCTTAACTTCAAGTATTGCCCTTATGGGATTTAAGGTAACTTAATTCAGGAAACTCGACTTAAGAACAAGTAATACTCTAATAATATCCTCTAAGACATGCCCTTTTATTGCTTTATCTTAACTGAAACTATTAAATGGGTGGTCAACCGAAATAATAGTTCTATTCAATAAAACTACTAGAGTATAATGCTACAGCATTATCATAACAACATAAAAGAACAGTCAAGAACCCATTGGATTATTTGTCATTCAGCGACAAGTAAATTTAGTTCATAGTCTGTATGAGAAAAATAAACACAAGTATATTGATCTCGGAATACATCCAAACAATTCAAGGGAGAAGAGAAAATATAAGTTGAGAACGATGGAACATAGATAATTTTGCACGGTTCTTTTCTTTGTTTCTGAATAGCACTCCCCAATCTTGATCTCTTTTTTCTTGCCTTTGTAATTATTTTTTATGATAATTCCTTGCCGTCTTTGTATGTGGTGCACGCCTCCTTTTGTATTGCAAATTAGGGTAAAAGACCCAAAGTCCATGCGCGTGCATGCGTTTAAATTAGGAAACATGCAGATCATGATTTTATGGCTGACCCACGCTTTAAGCTTTCTCCTGTATTGCTCTCTGATTGCTGTAGCACTGGTTGCCCTAACATCCAAAACAACACTGCATTATTCCCGATTGTGCTTGTCTTCCTTTGTGGCCATCTTTTTTCCTCCTCTTACTCCTCTAATGTTTCAGTATCCCCTTATGAATTTAAAACCTACAATTATGCACCTATTTTTATTACAAATTACTTGATTTAAACAAAACTTATTAAAACCCAACTAAAATGAATGTTTATGTAAAAAGTAATCAAAATGTAATAAAAACACCTTATTTGTTCTCTAAATGACTTTGATTCAAGTTTAGAATTGATGTAATAACTCTCATTTCCTAAAGTTATTACACCCCTAAACTTAAACCATTACTTGTCCTCAAGTAGTGACAAATACTAACATTTCCCGCAAACAAACATGCACAAAACTTTATAGCTCTTTTATCAACTCTGCAAGGATTCTTCCACCTTCTGATCACAATCCTAATCATATAAATTGCCCATAGTAAATCAGTTCTAGATTGAAGTTTCTTTCTATCCATAGTGTGTGAGTGCTTTCTTTAATTGAATTACAGATATGCTGTAACATTACCAAAAGGCTGCATAAATTTCTGCAGTGATATACTTCATTCATAAATAGGGTAGCATAAATTTTACATACTCAAACTGTGATTGTTTTAACATTGAATAAACTAGGAAGTTCTCAACCTCCTCATTGTAACATTTGTCTTTCATATGAATGTCAATCACTTGTAATGATGACGCCCAATTACTCAAACTATGCCCATATCAGAGTTGCTACAACAATATCTGTGGTATAATCTTATCTAGAGGTATCTTTTACTCAAGGCTAAACATGGTGCTCATGAACAGACCTGGCTACTCAATGCCTTAGACAGATGAATTCTTTATATATATATATATAACTGCTACAACATTGCTAATAACTCTGACAAACTCAGATCTGGTTACTCAGCAACTAGAGCCATTGTAGTAGAGTTTATTTTAATAGATATCACAGTCAATCAACTTGCTTCTCCCCCCAAACTTAAGATCTTTTCTATTCTTTTGACTCTGCTCTAGCAATCTCATACAATTCAACCAAAGTCTAAGTGTTGGGACAAAATTTCATTTCTATCTATAACTGTCTCTACTTGGCATTCTAATAAATATTCACTAACACTCAATTTATCTTTATTAGGCTTTCAAAATCCATACACAAATATTAGATAAAGAGCTTTATACAACACAAATATAAACGCATACATAAAAAAATGCATTCGGAAACAACCCCCCAAACTTGAGAGATGATGTGTCATCACAAGCATACAGAACAAAAGCACACAACTTAACAAGAATATGAAAGAACTTAGAAAATACCACATGAATTGACAAATAAAATGCCACATTTTTTTTAGAAGAACAAACTAAAAAGGAAAGAGTACTCCCCTGTGGTGGGGACTGCAGCACATGATGGAATGCTAATAGCGCTTCTTGGATGCACTGCACAGCTTATCATTTGGTGAAACTTTTGGAAAAACAGCTGGCAATGACTTTGTCTTTTTCACTACGGGACTAGCGAGAGGAGTTGGGGTTGGGGTTGGGGTTACTGTAACAGTACCTGTAGATGTTCTGCCTTTTCATTTGCTGGATTGTCTTGGACTGGTACGAATAGGTTGGCTAGGAGTTTGCTGGGGAGGCTTTGTAGTTAATGCATCAGCTGCCTGGCCCTCAGCTGTGATGGCTGCAATGACCGCAAGTAGTTGCTTGGCTTGCTTAGGTGTAGGCATGGCTCTGGCTGCTGCAGTAGCTAGCTCAATATTGACTTGCTCCATTTTATCTTCAGAGGCTGGAGGTGTTGTCATTTTTGCTTTGCCTTTGCCCTTTCTCTTGCTCGCTAGGATTGGAATAGACGGCTCCTCTTCAAGGTCTTCATCTTCATCTTCTTTAATAATGTGCTTTTTCCTAGTTTTGGGCTGGGCTGGGATGGTTGGTTTCTCACGTTCCTTCTCTGAATTGTCCTCTGCTTCTCTAGGTGAGCTATCAGTCTCAGATTTGTCACCTTCTTCCTTAGGCTAGTCAGATGGTTCGGCATCTCCTAATTCTTCATCTACTTGTGGTTCAGTTGCAACATCTTCTATTGGTTCCTCTATGGTAGTGGCTTCTGTACTAGCCTCCGCTGGAGCATCTGTAGTGTAGTTGTCAAAATTAAATTGCTGGAGCAGTGCATCAGGGAAGTTCCGATGAGTGCGTTTCATGTACAGAGTAAATTGGTGTAGTTGGTTGTCCAGGTGCTGTAGATAACTCCAAAACCGACCATTTTCCTTCTGCTGAGCTTCCACACATTGAGTTCTACTGTTGCTGAGTGCTTGGATAGTCTGTTTCAAGCCAATAACTCATCTTGCTCCTATGATAACAGTTGGTTCAGTGGTTATTCTAGCACTCTCACCAGCAACTCGCTCAATGGTACGTGCCGTAAAGGCACCATCATTTTTTACATGTTCATCTCTGGCGTCAAGATGAACACTTGAAACTACACAAATGCTGGTGACGAGTAAGGGAAATAGCAAGGCAACAGTTCGGTGAGTTTTGACTGCACAATCTCAGATTTCTTTCGCAATAATGCTACCTACGTCTATAGGAAGCCCTTGAACTATGACATATAACAAGACCAACCTTTCTTGTGAAACTATAGTAGTGTGAGTGGTGGGCATAAGCCTAGATTTCAAAAATCTCACCCATACCTTAGCAATAGATTTTAAATCTATCCTATTAACTACTCGTCCTTCCTCGTTAGCCCATGATGCCCTTTCGATTGTAAGAGTGGTGAAAATGGTGTTCCACTTTTTCGGGATTAACCTATCACGCAACTTAGCATACTCACATGTAATTTCATCAAGTAAGTTATAAAAAGCATTGATAACTCGGGGGTTTAATGGGACAAGTGTATTTCTTACCCAAATGTTGTGCTGATCAGGGCTTACTAAATTAGCGTAAAATTCTTTGACTATAGGCAGCACAGGATCTCGAGGGTGGTTGCAAAACTCTAGCCATCCTGTTTTACTATAGCATTATGAATTGTTTGCACAATTCCCGTAAGTTGGTCCGGAAATTGAAACCCTTTTTCTTTTAGAATCTGACGCGGCTCTATGAATTCTTCATATTTCTCTTTAGTGTGGTAACTCTGGAATCATTACGGATCTTTGAGGCGGCTTGCTGTTTGCTTGTATCTCGGCATTGCTGTAGCAGTAACAAATTGAGGCTATTATTGTTGAGAGTAAAAAGGGAATAAGAGGTTAAGAATTAGGAGAGTTGGATTTGTGAAAGAGATGGGGAATAGTGGCGTAGAGTACTAAACACAGTGACTCCTTTTTATAGTGGACTTTTAATTGGAGATAAATACGATAACTTGAAATAATGTAGGGAATAAAATATTTTGAATTAAATGTGCATATCCCAAAATCATCGGCTAGTGAATTGAAAGCTTTAATTTCGGAGATTTGTTTCTGCAATTTCTATCCATATCAATGCGTCCATTTGTCACGATTTTATCTCCAACGGTAAATGAAAGGCTCCAGCTTTTAATTTACTGTAACGGTAAAATTTGCTGCTACAGCATCCATTCGCTTATTCTAACAACAGATGCATACTCACCACGAAAGCTGCCGACGCGTGGTTCACCTCTGAATTCTCCCACCATACACTCTTATGTGTCAATATGGAATTCAATTATTATTGACGCATTATTAAAAGAAATAGATATATCAAACTACAGTGAAAATAAAGTATGCAATAATGGAAAATGATAAAAATAAATGGTTAATATGGAAAAAAAAAACATGATTAACTAAAATGTAAAAGAAGCAAAGTTGTCTACAAAACCAAAGGATATCAAAATTGGTTTGAAGTGGCTATCTCCTCAATGGGCTGCCTCTCATGAAGTGCTTGATTTAAGGTCCTTCAGCCTGACCTTCTTTCTTTGTTCAATAATTGGGTTCCTTAAGGAGTAACATCTCCTTTGAACATTCTACTACTGGATGTATGTAATGCTTAACCCTGTGTCTATTAACCTTGAACTCGTGGCATGTTTGTTCATCTAAAAGATTAACAGCTCCATGAGGGTAAGATTTTAACAGCTTAAACGGGACAGACCATCGTGACTTGAGCTTTCCCGAAAATAATCTTAGACTTGTATTGTGGAGCAACATTAATTGACCAGGGGTGAATTTCCTGTGTTGGATATGCTTGTCGTGCCAGTGTTTTGTTCTCTCTTTATAGATTCGTGCATTTTCATATGAAAATAGCCGTAATTCATCAAGCTCACAAAGTTGAAGTTTCATTTACTCTGTTGCAGCATGCATATACCAGTTTAATTTCTTCAGTGCCCAATGTGCTTTATGCTCTACCTCTAGTGCCAAATAACAAGCTTCGCCATAAATAATTCGGTAAGGAGACATTCTGAGTGGAGTTTTATATGTTGTTCTGTAGGCTCATAGAGAGTCATGCAAGTGTAAAGACCAATCCTTCTTTGTTGGGTTTACCACTTGTTCTAAAATCTTTTTAATTTCTCTGTTGGGCACTTCAGCTTGACCATTGGATTGTGGGTGATATGTTGTTGCTATCTTGTGTCTGACTCCATATTTTATCATTGCTGCAGCAAAGATTTTCTTGAAAAAAATGTGTGCCTTCATCACTGATAATTGCTCTAGGAGTGCCAAACCTGGAAAAAAACATTTTTCTGAAGAAAAGTCACCACGGTTTTAGCATTATTGGTAGGTAATGCTGCAGCTTCTACCCACTTGGAGACATAATCCATAGCAACAAGGATATATAAGTTCCCAAAAGATGGAGAAAAAAGTCCCATGAAATCTATTCCCCAAGCATAAAAAACTTCCACTTCCAGTATGTTAGTCAATGCTAGTTATGTTCTCTGTCCTTTGGCACCTGTCACAACATTTAACAAATTCATAAGCATCTTTAAAAATAGTGGGTCAATAATAACCTGATTGCATAACTTTAGCAGCTATTCTGTGACCACCAAAATATCCTCCATATGCTACAGCATGACAAGACTCCAGTATATGAGGTATTTTTTCTGCTGCAACACATCTTCTTATTACTTGATCTGAGCATAGCTTATATAAATGTGGGTTATCCCACTGATAACTTCTAACATCATGAAGAATTTTTTTTTTCTCTTGAAACTTCAGCTCCGGTGGTAGCAACCCACTTACTAAGTAATTAGCAAAGTCTGCATGCTATGGAGATTCTGACTGCTGCAGCATCTGTGCTTGCTGTACTACCAACAGTTGTTCATCAAGAAAAGTTTCGGTGATGCCCTTCCTTGTCAATGTACTAGTGTCTGCTTCTAGCCATGACTAATGATCTGTCACTTGATTTTTAGTCCTCTTTCTATCTTTAATTTCCAGATCAAATTTTTGAAGCAGTAAGATCCATCTGATTAATCTTGGTTTGGCATCCTTCTTTGAAATTAAATATTTGATGGCTGCATAGTTTGTGTAAACAGTTACTTTAGTACCCACCAGGTAAGCTTTGAATTTGTCAAAAGCAAAAACTACTGCTAGCAGCTTTTTCTCTGTAGTGGTTTAATTGATCTGAGTTGGAGTGAACGTTTTGCTTGCATAGTATATGTAATGACAAACCTTATCCTTTCTTTATCCTAATACTGCTCACACAGAATGACCACTAGCATCGCATATCAATTCAAATGTTAAAGTCCAATTTGGAGATATAACTAGTAGAGCAGTGATCAGAACTTTCTTTAATTCTCTAAATGCTTGAAGGCATTCTTTGTCAAAGTGAAATGGTTTGTCATGCTCCAGCAATGAACACAAAGGCTTATCTACTTTGGAAAAATCCTTAATGAATCTTCTGTAGAATTCAGCATGACGCAAAAAACTCATAATACCCTTTACTAAAGTTGGAGGTGACAGTTTATCTATTATCTCTATCTTAGTTTTGTCTACCTCAATACCATCCTTGGATATCTTGTGACCCAACATTATTCATTCTTGTACCATGAAATGACATTTTTCCTAATTGAGTACTAAGTTAGTCATCTCACATCTTTCAAGAACTTCTTCTAAGTTGTATAAACAATCATTGTATGTTTCCCCAAAAACTGAGAAGTCATCCATGAAAACTTCCAAAGTCTGCTCTACCATATTAGAAAATATAGACATCATGCATCTCTGAAAAGTTGCTGAAGCATTGCATAGCCCAAATGGCATTATTCTGAAGGCAAATGTTCTATAAGGACAAGTAAATGTAGTCTTCTCTTGATCCTCTAGAGCTATAGCAATCTGGTTGTAGCTTGAATACCCATCTAGGAAGCAGTAGTACTGTTTTCCAGTAAATTTGTCCAACATCTAATCTATGAATAGAAGTGTGAAATAATCCTTCCTTGTGGCTTTGTTGAGCTTCCTGTAATCCGTACACACTCTCCATTCAGTCACTGTCCTTTTAGGAATAAGTTCATTCTTCTCATTAGCCATTACTATTATCCCTCATTTCTTTGGAACACATTGAACTAGGCTTACCAATGAACTATCTGATATTGGATATATGACTCCAGCATCTAACCATTTGATGATTTTCTTCTTCACCACTTCCTTAATAATAGGATTCAGCATTCTCTGGCGCTCCACCAAATTACTGGAATAATTCTCTAACATGATTTTATGCATACATATGGATGGGCTTATCTTATTTATATCTGTCATGGTCTATCCAATTGCCTTTTTGTATTTTCCCAGTAAATCTACTAGACTTTATTCTTGACCTGCTTCCAAAGTAGAAGAAATGATTACAGGAAGTGTGTTGTTTTGACCAAGATAAACATAGTTTAAATATGAAGGTAACAGTTTTAATTCAAAACTAGGAGGTGATTCAATATATGGTAAAATTGTTTTTACTTCCCTATCTGAAAGATTCAGGTGTTCAATAAACCTGTTGTGCCTATCAGATTGTTGTTTGTCCATCAAATCTGTTTGAATAGCTGCAACATCTTCCTCTTCAGTATCCTCAAAGATGGTGACTTTGTCAAGTACATTATTGCAGTATCAGTCCATTCTATCTGCTACAATAAGATCCACTACACTTAGGAAATTGTAATCTTCTACTTCATCAGGGTTCCTCATAGCCTTTAGTACATTAAATGTAACTTGTTGATCATTCACTCTCATGGTGAGCTCTCTGCACATTTATCAAAGTTTTTTTAGCTGCTAGAAAAGGTCTTC
This sequence comes from Citrus australasica, assembly GCA_029618585.1. Classification (NCBI taxonomy): domain Eukaryota; kingdom Viridiplantae; phylum Streptophyta; class Magnoliopsida; order Sapindales; family Rutaceae; genus Citrus; species Citrus australasica. Next base: position 10,642,457 of record JARCIV010000009.1, on the reverse strand, counting down.
CAAGAATAATAGGTACCTCTTTGTCAGTTTCAAAGTCCAGCACAATGAAATCCACTAAAAAGATGAATATGTCAACCTTCACCAATACATCCTCTATCTTTCCTTCAGGGTATGCATGAGATCTGTCAGTTAATTGCAGAGTGACTGTTGTTGGTCTGCACTCCCCTACTTCCAGATGCTTAAATACAAATAATGGCATCAAATTAATACTAGCTCCCAAGTCATAAAGTGCTCTGCCAGCATACCTAGTCCCTATAGAACATGGTATTGTAAAACTCCCTAGATCTTTCAATTTTGTGGGAATTTTACTCTGGAGCATATGATTGCTTTCCTGTGTTAAAACAATAGTTTCAAACTCTCCCAGCCTTCTTTTTCGTGCCAAGATATCTTTTAGAAATTTCACATAATTTGGCATTTGCTCCAAGGCTTCCACAAAGGGTATATTTATGTGCAGTTGTTTCAGCACTTTCAGGAATTTGCTGAACTACTTGTCTTGTTTTTGCTTCTGGAAAATTTGTGGGAAATGTGGTGGATGTCTAAACTGCTGGGTAGCTTCAAGAGATATTAAACTTTGTTTGTTTAATTTGGTGCAAGTTGTAACTACTAGTATTGTGACTTCTTTTTCAGTATGTTCTAGTTGAATTTTCTCTGCAATTGCTATAGCTTGGCCCATATAACCAGTGTCTTGAAGAGAAGTTTGCTGTAACTGGCTTTCATTTTAAGTTGGTTTTTGTGCTGAATTGTATTATATCCCATTTTTGGTCACCTCAACTAGGATATCAATATTCTTTCTAGATCCCAAACTAATTACTTTGTAGTGTTCTTTGCTCTCTCTCCTAGGGTCTCTTATGTTGGTAGGTAGGTTTCCTTGAGTTCTCCTGCTCATTGCTGTGACTAGTTGTCCCATTTGATTCTCAAGGTTTCTCAAGGACAAAGCTTGACTCTGCATAATTGCTTCATTCTTTGTAATATATTCCTTAATCAGTGCTTCTAGTGAAGTGATTGGATCCTGACTAATATGCTTTTGCCCTTGACTTTGTTGATGAAAACCAGGTGGTTGTGTGTTTCTACTCAGTCCATTCAATGCTGGAGCATTGTGATTCTGACTGCTCTATTTGAAATTTGGGTGTTGTTTCCAGCCTGGGTTGTTTTGAGGTTGTCAATTGAAGTTACTCACATAGTTTATTGAAGCTGGATTTCTAGGAAAATTATCAAAATCATGTTCTTTACCACAGTAGATACAAGAAAGTTCAGTAACTTGCTTTACTATTACTAGAACAGCTGTCATGGCTTTTACCATGTTAGTCAATGAGGTTACTTGTGCTGATAAGGCTGTAATTGCATTAATTTTATGTACCCCTGCTGATCTTCTTGTTGTTGATTGCCTGGTTGAAGGCCATTGGTAATCATTATTGGCAATTCTTTTCAGAATTTCATAAGCTTTAGTGTAAAATTTGGATAACAGAGCTCTATTTGCTAAAACATCCACCATTAACCTTGTACTTGGATTCAACCCATTGTAGAAAGTTTTCAATTAAATGCAACAAGGAATACCATGATGAGGACACTGCTAATTATTATTGGCAATTCTTTCCATAATTTCATAAGCTTTAGTGTAAAATTTGGATAACAGAGCTCTATTTGCTGAAACATCCACCATTAACCTTGTACTTGGATTCAACCCATTGTAGAAAGTTTTCAATTAAATGCAACAAGGAATACCATGATGAGGACACCTTCTGAGCAATTCCTTGAATCTTTCCCAAGCCTCGTACAAACTTTCATCTTCTAGTTGATAGAAGAAAGTAATTTCATTCCGCAACTTTTCATTTTTTGTTGGTGGGAAATATTTCATTAGGAATTTATCAGCCAATTCATTTCATGGAATTAGATGGTAACGAATTTAATCATACTCTTGCTCGATCTCTTAAGGAATAAGGGAACAGCCTTAGCCTTAAGGCATCTTGTGTTGCTCTAGCAATCTTAAAAGTATCACTTACTTTCAAAAACAATTTAAGATGAAAATGAGGATCTTCATTAGGCAATCCATTGAATTGTCCCACTGTTTGTCACATTTGAACCATCACTGGTTTCAACTCAAAATTTGTTGCTTCTACCTTAGGTTTGATGATCCCAGGGTGTACAACTTGCGGGGTTAGTACATCGTAATCTCTTATAGCTCTGTCTCTGTCATCAGCCATGTAAATAATGTTGTTATGACTTGACTGTCTCCTGTTAGCATGTTCATTATGCTCTTCTTGAATATTGACTGGTTGTAGGGGCTTGTGAGGATTCAAGTTTTGTGCATCCTGTAAATTACTCATGCTTAAAGCAATTTCTGACTTCTTTTGTTCTCTTCATAGTCTCCTGACAGTCCTTTCAATTTTAGGATCGAATTGGAATGCCACAGATCTGTCTTTGCGCATGCATGTACCGATCTGTCAATAAATAGAATAAATCAAATCAACTTTGACGCTATCAAGATTTACTTCACACTTCAAAAATAAACAATCAATCCCCGGCAACGGTGCAAAAAACTTATTGGTTGATTTCTGTAATCAATTATTATCAATGCCAATGTGCAAGTATACACAACAAGTAATAAAGTGATGAGTATTCAAGATCGTCTCCACAGGGATTGATGTTTACTCAAAATGCTCAAGCAATCACAATAGTGCAAATAATTAAAGACCGAAACAAACAATTGTCAAATAATTCTATCGTAACTAATAAAATGAGAGATAGAAATAAAACAATACTGTATTGAAATAAACTAAGTTAAATGTGTCTAAGATTCAATTAAGAATATAGCAGTTGAATGATCAAACTCTCCTAATGGGGTGACTGTTGTTTACCAAATTAGCACCAATTGTTACAATAAGTGTTGCAGCAATGGGTAGAATAAATCTGCATCCACAGCTATCGCATGTTGGAAATCTCATACCTTTAAATCTACTAACAATGACCAATTGCTCATATATTTATGGTACAACATTATAACCTTTAATCTCTCCACCCTACAAGGTGAACACCTATGTTTAGAGTGTCATAAATCTTAACTTCAAGTATTGCCCTTATGAGATTTAAGGTAACCTAATCCAGGAAACTTGACTTAAAAACAAGTAATACTCTAATAATATCCGCTAAGACATGCCCTTTTGTTGTTCTATCTTAATTGAAACTATTAAATGAGTGGTCAACCGAAATAACAGTTGTATTCAATAAAACTACTAAAGTATAATGCTACAACATTATCATAACAACATAAAAGAACAGTCAAGAACCCATTGGATTATTTGTTATTTAACCACAAGTAAATTTAGTTCATAGTCAGGATGAGAAAAATAAACACAAGTATATTGATCTCGGAATACATCCAAACAATTTAAGGGAGAAGAGAAAATATAAGTTGAGCATTATGGAAGACAGATAATTCTGCACGATTCTTTTCTTTCTTTTTGAATAGCACTCTCAAATCTTGATCTCCTTTTTCTTGCCTTTGTAATTATTTTTTATGATAATTCCTTACTGCCTTTGTATGTGGTGCACGCCTCCTTTTATATTGCAAATTAGGGTAAAAGACCCAAAGTCCATGCACGCGCATGCGTTTAAATTAGGAAACATGCAGATCGTGATTTTATGGCCGACCCACGCTTTAAGCTTTCTCCCGCATTACTCTCTGATTGCTGCAGCACTGGTTGCCCTAGCATCCACAACAGCACTGCATTATTCCTGATTGTGCTTGTCTTCGTTTGTGGCCATCTTCTTTCCTCCTCTTACTCCTCTAATGTCTCAGCATCCCCTTATGAATTTAAAACCTATAATTATGCACATGTTTTTAGCACAAATTACTTGATTTAAACAAAACTTATTAAAACCCAACTAAAATGAATGTTTATGCAAAAAGTAATCAAAATGTAATAAAAACACCTTATTTGTTCTCTAAATGACCTTGATTCAAGTCTAGAATTGATGTAACAACTCTCATTTCCTAGAGTTATCAAGTCTCAACATGTACCATGGGCTTTATTTGGTAAATTTACTTTCTCTTTCTCTCTAATTATTGTGGATGTTTTGACTTTTCGTTGAAAAATAATAATAATATTGTTTAGATACCTAGGTGGTAAATTGACTTTTCCGCCCTAGTTTTACCGGCTCTCTAATACAAGGTTATTATTATTTGACACGATAAGTTCTTAGCACCATATTGATTAGAGTGTGGTTCATGAGGAGTGGAAACCCCCCTCATGATTTAATTAGCAATAATAAGGAATATTTAGCCCATGGTGCATGTTAATGCATATCCAGATACCAAAGCGCCTCAATTTCAATAGATTTATCTTTAATTTATTCTCGCCAGTTTAATTCAAATTTTATGATAGTCCAAATCATTTTCACTACAAATCCAACCACCCTCATAATAAATTGATTTTATACATAATTAAAATTCACCTCTTCGTGGGATCGACACTCGTCACCATTGATCTACTCTATAATAGATTCGTGTGCTTGCGAGTTCAATCAAATTTGCACAACAGCCATCATAAGTTCCATCTTTAGGTGGAGCTAGGTACTTTGTATCCTTTATAGATGACTTCTCAAGGAAGGTCTCGATTTTTGTGTTAAAACACAAAAATGAGGCATTAGAAAAGTTTAAAGAATGGATAACTATGATGACGAACCAAACTGATAGGAAAATAAAGAAGCTAAGGACATATAATGGCCTCGAATATTACAGTAGAGAGTTTGAAGTTTTTTGCAAATCAAAAGGCATAGCAAGGCATAGAACTGTAACATATACTCCAAAAAAAAAATGGGCTAGCAGAGAGAATAAATAGAACCTTAATAGAAAGGGTCAGATGTATGATGCTGAATGCATGTTATCTAAAGGCTTTTGGGTTGAGGCAATCACAACAGTACTTGATAAACAAAAGTCCATCTTCAACCTTAGGCTTGAAGGCACCACAGGAGATTTGGTCAGGGAAGCCACCAGACTTGAGTAACTTGAGAATTTTTGGGCGCCAGCATATGCTCATATAAAACAAGGCAAGCTTGAACCAAGGGCTATCAAAGGGTATTTTTTGGGATATCCAGAGGGCACTAAAGGATAAAAGATATGGACTCTCAATGGCAAACTTTCTAGAATACTCATCAGCAGGGATGTTTCCTTTGATGAAAAGTTAATACTTTAGTTAAAGGTAGAAACTGAAATTGAGGCTACAGAATCAAAGAGAGCAGAAAGTGCTAGACAGAAGGTAGAGCACTCTGATAATTATAAGACTACTGAAGAGTCAGCAGAACAATCTAAAGAAGGGAAGAAATCATCAAAATTAGAAACATACCAACTTGCAACGGATATGGAGAGAAGAGCTATCAAAATGCCAAGGAAATATGGAATAGTTAATCTTATTTCCTATGCACTAACTATTGTTGATGTAGTAAATGGTGAAGAGCCCTTCAGCTTTAGAGAAACAATGAGCTGTGGTGATAAGATGAAGTGGTATGCTGTAATGCAGGATGAAATAACCTCACTAAAAAAGAACAACACTTGGATCTTAGTTGAAAAACCTCATAACAAGAAACTTTTTGGCAGTAAATGGATTTTCAAATTGAAAGCTGGAGCTTCTGAAAAAGAACCACTAAGGCACAAGGTCAGACTTGTGGCAAAGGGATTTACACAAAGAGAAGGAGTTGACTTCAATGAAGTGTTCTCATATGTAGTCAAATATAACTCTATTAGGCTGTTGTTGGCCCTCTCTGTATATTATGACCTCGAACTGGAGCAGATGGATGTTAAAACTACTTTTGTACATGGCAGTCTTGATGAAGAGATTTTCATGGCATAACCAGAAGGGTTCATTGAGAGAGGATCAGAAGACAAGGTATGTTTGTTGAAAAAGAGCTTGTGTGGCCTCAAGCAATCCTCAAGGCAGTGATATTTAAAGTTTGATGAGTTCATGATAAGCCATACATATTCCAAAAGCCAATTTGACAGTTGTGTGTATTATAAATTTCTATCAAGTAGTGGTGGCATTTACTTACTCTTTTATGTTGATGACATGCTTATTGCATGTAAACAAAAAGAAGAAATAGAAAAACTCAAGGTGGAACTCAGTACTGAATTTGAAATGAAGGATTTAAGTGCATCTACCAAAATTCTAGGTATGCAAATTATAAGGGACAAACACTCAAAGACCTTATACATTTCTCAAGCTGACCATGTGAAGAAGGTACTAACCAGGTTTAATATGGAATATTCAAAACCTGTTACAACACCCTTGTTAGCACACTTTAAGTTATCTAAATCATTGGAACCTACAACTGATAATGGCATTAACTATATGAAGAAGATTCCATATTCTTGTGCTGTTGGCAGCATCATGTAAGCTATGGTCTGCACTAGACCTGAATTGGCACATAAAGTTAGTGCTATCAGTAGGTTTATGGGAAACCCAGGTAAAGATCACTAGAGTTGAGTGAAGTGGGTGCTGAGGTATCTTCGAGGGACTGTTGTTACTGCCATTATGTTTGGAAAAATAGATGGAGCATCACCTGAGTAGCTGGGTTTGTAGATTCTGACTATGCAACATATATAGATAGAAGAAAATCTATTACAAGGTTTGTGTTTACCTTGTGTGAGGGTGCAATAAGCTGGAAATCCTCTCTTCAGTCAATAGTTGCTCTCTCAACGACAGAAGCTGAGTACATTGCACTCACAGAAGTTGTGAAGGAGGCAATCTGGTTGAGGGGGTTGGTCTCTGAACTGGGGTTCAAACAAGAGGTGGCTGAAATTAGTTGTGATAGCTCAAGTGCCATACAATTAAGCAAAGATCCCAAGTTTCATGAGAGAACCAAACATATTGATGTTATGATGCACTTTATAAGGGATGAAATTGGCAAAGGGGTGGGAACGTGGTCAAGGTACCTTCTAAGGTCAATTCAGCTGACATGGTAACCACCATTGCCATCAGTCAAGTTCAGAAACTTACTGAACCTGATTAGGAGTGTTAGCTTGTAATTCAAGCTTACTATTGCTGTTGCAGTGCAGAGAAAAGCATGAACAAAATAGAACTAAGGTGGAGATTTATGAAGCCGAAGTTAGTTATATTATGTTATAAGCTTGCTGAGGTGGTTGATGAGCTGGCGTTAATGGGGTCCAAGAGAGTAAGTAGTTAGTCATAACAACTTGATTCTGTTAGTTGATATACACATGAGAAAAGCAAATATATATGTGCTGTTTCTGAATCTCCAGATAGAGACTTTACTACTGAATTATAGAGAGAAAAACGCTAACAAAAGGGGAGGCTTTAATCTGTATTGTAAAGTCATTGTAATTAGCCATTCTTGTTCAATAAAGCTTATGCCCTAATTGGCATTTTTCAGCCGTGGATGTAGGTTCCTTTGTGGAGCTGAACCACGTTAGTTTCTTTGTGTGCATTAGTAGTTCTTGGCTCCTATGTCTTTCTTGCTTCTCATTCTTTCTTGAATTCGTTGATTCTGAGTTCGTGAGTTAATAATTCTTGCTTGAATAGTTTGATATAGCTTAGTTAACACAACATGATGGCAGGTTGTTATGCATGAAAGAACAAATTTGCACATATTTTGATTAAATTTATCTATTTTTATTTATAATTAATGAATAATTTTGTTGGTTTATTGCTTTAAGATCATAACTATTGAGGTTGTTCAAGAAATTTATGTTATTTTCCATGAATGTATCTCAGGACCATGGATAAAATATTCTGAATATCCAACTGAAGCATTTGATAATTTGTTTAGAAATTTGAAGAATGCGGATTTACTTATACATGTACTGAAGAAGAGCTTAAAGAAGTTGTCCATCAATGTGTAAAATCTCGCTACATAGATTGTGTAGCTCCTACTATGTGGAGACAAATGGTTGATAAATGGATGGATGAGAACTGGAAGGTAATATGTAGAAATCCTAAAGTTTAACTTCTTTCTATTTTTTTCCTTTTTAATTAAAATCAAAGTATATTCTAATAGTCTATTTGTTTATTGAATGATGATGTGTAGAAGAAAAGTGAGATAAATAAGGGCAATCGGTCTTTAAAACACACTGCTCATACAACTGGTTCCGTTCATATGGCTAAATGCAGGAAGGATATGGTAAAGCTTTTAAAAAGTAATCATCATTTAAAATAACCAAAAAAAAAAGAACTATCCAATTTAGTTTTATTTGTTTATTTTATTTTATTTACATGAAAACTGGAGTTGAGCCTGATCCAATTGAATATTTCATAAAGTTTCATGTTAAAAGAAATGGTGATTGGGCAAGTGAGAAAGTGAAGGAACTACATGTACATACTTTTATTCACATGTGATTTTATTTTTTGTCTTTTTTTAATTTGGTCTAATCACAAGTTCATTATTATATGTACGTGTGCAGGAGAGCATGGAATATTTGAAAGCAAATGGCAGCAGTAATGGTGCTGAAGAGTCTAGTTTGGCCATTTATCGTAAAACAGTAGGAACGCCTAAGAAATGTCGAGTTGTGGGCTGGGTTGGAGGTAATAATATAAATATAATGAATTGGTTTTTTTCTTTACTTTTAACCTTTGAACTTGAATAATTTACTTGTATAAATTAGATTCTTAATCTAGAATATTGTACTATTATTTATAAATCTGATTGGTTTAGAGACTTTTGTGTACTTTTTTTCGTTAATCTAAAGAAAAAATAACTTTTTAAATGAGGTGTAGGTATGAAATAAAGGGATGTCTATTGTTCCTTGGATGACAGGAGCAACAAGGACATTCATGTTATAACAAGGAGAGAATTTTAATTAAAAGTGGAAAAAATGGAAGAGGAATTAAGTGAGCTTAGAAAAGTAAAAGACCAAACGAAAACAATGGAAGAGAAAATAAATTTTATCATGTCTCAATCAAGCTTCCAGCAAGTGTCCAACATGGTATGATTGATGCAAAATGCTAAATGAAATTATTTTGCTTCTCTTTTAAGGATAAGTTTTATGAGAATTGTTGGACTGTGATTTTTTTAATTTGATAATAATTTGAAGGATAGTTTCATATAGTTGATTAAAAGAATGATGATTGAAAAATTAAAAATGAGGTAGGATTTTTTGTTGCCATGATTGTTATTTTATAAAGATATCATTTGTTTTGGGTAACTAACAGGATTGTTGTGCTTGTGTGTTAAATTTATATTGTACCATTATATGATGCTTGTGAAAATTTACTAAGTTTCAGGATGTTTTTTTGCCTTCGGTGATTGGATTGTACATCTATTCGTTAGTTGACTAAATAAGTTGGCGCTTGTTTGCCTTTAAATCTACTTTAATTTTTTTTTTTGGTTTTAATATGTCAAGTGTTTGGACTAATTTCATTTAGTGTTATTGTCCCTTTCTTTCTTTAGTTAATATTATAGGGTACCTATATAAAATAGGTTTTGAATAATAATGTAAGGATGAAGATGAGGAAAAAATTGAAAGTGATGAGCCAAATAGCTAGAATATTTAAAAAAGTATGAATGTACCACCTTAGTTGTTGATGTGTGAGAATCTAAAGATGAGGAATCATTTTGTATGAAGCCGAACCATCAATGAACTACACTTAGCTTTTGTTACATGTATTGGATTATTATTTTAATTTAATGAACTAACGATATTTTATAATAACCGTTTTAATTTTATTACACATTGATTCTACAATTTTAGTACCGAATAATTGATATAACAAAAAAGAACAAATAGCGTAATGTTAATTTTTTAATTAATTATTGATTTCTGATGAAATATTGATTTCCGAGAAAATGTTAGTGGTCAATATTCAATATTTCAGAGAGAAAGTTCATTATCTCCGAGGGATTCATATATTTGGAATCTAGTAATTTCCAAAGGACTAATTTTTGTTCCAAGCGAACATATATCGTCAAAATTTCATTTTTGTTGGATCATAATTGTACCGACAAAAACAAACAATCGGAAGTTAACTATTATTGAGAATAAATAGCCACCACAACAGAAATGGCTTTTTGCAACAAAAAGATTTTGTTGCCTAACGTGCCAATTTTGTTGCCATAGGTTATTGCTGCAAAAACAAGCTTGTCAGCCCGGTCGTCGGCCTAGCACTGTCGCCCTCTATGTTTAACAACATATCAAAACATTTCTCGCCTCAAACTTCCTTTCGCAATAAAACAAATTCGTTGTGAAGGAGTCTTCAACTTGTTTAGAGAATAATTTGGCAACAAACATTTTTGTTGTTGTAAACAGTTTTACACAACAAAATTATTTTGTTTCTATATAGTTATTTACTACAAAACTAATTTGTTGCTAAGAAATAGAGTACATTTTATATAAAAAAAACGTGTACCAACAAAGATGTTTGTTAGCTAAGATCATTTTAGGCAACAAAACTACTTTGTTTCTTTATGTTGAATATTTTACAAATTTGCAATAAATATTTAAATATTTTTAGAAACAAATCAATTTTGTCATTAAAAAATACTACAATTTTTTTTAATCATATCATGGTATAAAAGGAAGCAAACTAAGTTCGTTGGGAAAGATACTAATTTTTTCCCCCACCATGACAATAATAAACTAGAAATATATGTTGAGAAATCTAACAAAAAAATCATTAATGTCATTGAACTAATTTAAAAGTTAAAGGCCCATTCAGTATCCAAGCTATATATATATATACAAAACTGACTTTAAGAATCACATATGATAGTCAACTACAAAAGTGGATTGTCATCTATCCCAAAAATGTAATGAGCAAAAATTATAAACGATCTCTAATTACAACTACTCCAAACTCCAAATAATTAAAGATATGACATGCATTAGCAGTAACCAAAAAGATCAAGTGATGGCCAATTCAAAATACTAACAAGTTCAAGATACTCTAAAGACATCATTGAAATGAGTAATCATTGAGTAGCTGAATCTGTAAAGCGAAAAGCAGATCCTTGAGAAGAAAAAAATTGCTGCATCATACCCTCAAATTGGGACAATCTGGACTCCAATTGATCAATAGTCTTCTTTTGCCCTTGAAGCTCAACATCTTGTGAATCCAATTTACTTTGTTGTGAAGATATAATACCAAGCAATCTGTCAGCCTCTGAAGTATCAACACCATGGTTTGAAGTTGGGTGTGGTCCATTGCCAAGTCCTCGAAAATAGCCTGATTTCTTTCCATGTACTTCAATGCATATTTCCCTTTGAGTTAGTGGTTTTGCTTCTTTAGGATCGATTTGTTTCTGTTGTTGTATCTCTACCATTTGGTCCTATACATAAAGCTTCGTTAGTAAATGAAGGAAGAAAAAAAAAAGAATTTTATTAATTAAATAGTTGAAATTTAATCCATTGGTCATGGAATTAATTTGTATTAAGGCATAAATTGAAAAAAAAAAGAAACTTGTTGTTATACTTATAAATCTAATTATTTGATATTTCAAATAATAAAGTTAACTAGAGCATGAAAGAAAAATTAAGAAAAAAAACTCAATGAGTAAACTTTTATCAATAGTATGTAGGTGATAAGGAATAATAAAATTAATAATTTTATTTTCAATAAAGCATCTTACATGGTTTAAGTGTGCCACCTCATTCACCCAACCTTTTGTCTTGCTGAAATGAGTGACACGAAATAATTCTATTTCACCATCAACCATGTCATCCTCAAGATAATTAACAAAAGGTCTTGATCCCCCACAATGGACATATGGGAGCTTAGCACGATTAGCTTTGTTTTTGGTAGATTCAGTCTACATCAAAAAAATATAACAGTAGAAAATAAGATACATATACAAGCATATTGACAACTAGTTGGACAATTTAAAGTTCATAATATAAATATCATTGGACCTGGAAACTTGTGGAATTGTAAACGTTATGACAAAGCCAAGCCCAATCATCTGGACATATGCCTGGATATGAATGCTTAAGTGCCTCTTCAAAGGATGGATAATCCAAGTAATGATCATACATCCAATGTCTCATATCCCGATATAATTTAGGAAAAAAAAATATCTCAGTTTATAATTTTAAAAAATGACAGATGAAGAATATTAATAATCATACGTACTTACTAATACTCGATCAAACAAAACCTGATTCTCTGATTCTGGAATCTTGCTCCATTTCTCATGTTGAAGAGGTGCAAACCTTCTAACCAAATATCCACACTCACTTGACAACATGGAAGAGTACTTATGACCTACTGGCCTATTAGTCTCGAGAGAGATATGTAGTTTTATCTTTCCAGATAACTGCACAATGTCATCTATTTTTTTCCCACGTGAGGGGCCACACATTCTTTTCTTGCACAAACTCTAGAGTTGTAACAGCACCTTGCACAAACTCTTGGCTGGGCATAACAGGCTGAGATTGGGGAATTGTAGACGCGACAACAGTTTCTGCTCTTACACGTTTGGTAACTCTATGTCCAGGACCCATCTAGTAATTATTAAAAATATACATTAGAGTTTATTAATAATCAACATAAAAATAAATCAAGATAACGATAATTTTGTCAAAGAAATTATAACATGAAAGATATTTGAATAAAATTTTCATATTCAATTAATAACAACCACTTGTATTCTTCACAATATCTTATACGCACTTATCAAAATTTTAACCATTAATTCACATTTTTAAACAAAAACTAACTAAAACTAAACAAGAGAGTATAGTATGAACAAAACAAAAAAGATAAAAGTAAGCTAAAAGACAACCGTGCATGAAGGAGTGAAAGGACGAGTCAGTTTGATTGCGCAAGAATCCCTTAAGAATACTTAGCTACATGAAAGAAAGATAAAAGAATTAGAATATAAAAGTTAGTAAACCAATAAATTAATTTCATATTAAATAATAATACAAGAAAGGTTACACTATATATATATATAATACAACAAAGAAAACATGAATGCTTACACTTGAAGCTGGTAATAAAGCATTACACATGCAATTAAAAGTCAATATCACTATCATCATAATTCTTATTTAACTCTTCTTCACTGCCGGAGAAATATTCCTCCATTGTTTTATCTTCATCTTTCTCTTCAACAAGTTTGAAATCATTTGCATCATGATCTCTTGCCTTTTCAACATACACATTTGATGCCACCTCATATCCAGTGCTGTATGCCTAGATATAAATAATCTTTGTAATCTTGGTTTTAAAGGGAAATAACGTAACACTTTATGCAGTACTTTCTTTTTACTGTTTTCAAACTTGTACCTCGGTTCACCACAATATGGACACTTCTCTAATGCCTCATATTCTTTCCAAAATAAAGCACAGTCATACTTACATGCATGTATGACTTCATACCCTAAGCCCAAGTCCTTCTACATTTTTTTTGCATCATAAGTAATACTTGGTAGTGTTGTGGCTTCTGGGAATGCCTCTTTCAACAATTGGAGCATAAGATCTATTGCTTTGTTGCTCAATTTATTAAGAACTTTTATATGCATTAGCTTGACAATAAAACTCAAAGCAGATAACTTAGAACTAGGGAATAAACTTTTTCTAGCTTTTTCTAACAATCCTGCACCCATTCTAAATTCTCTAGTATCATCGTGTATCATGTCAACATTCTCTTCAATATTTGTCTCCGAAGTGACTGTATCCATTGACATTTTGGCTCCCACATATCATGAATTAAATTATACATTTCATCATCATCCTCTTCATTGTCAAATGTAAAGGCACTCCTATTACTGGGCATAGATCCTACATTCATTTGACTATTGTCCACAAACTTAGGTTCTTCACCATGAAAAACCCATTTTGTATAGCTTGCTGCAATGCCATATCTTTTGAAGTGGGCTTTGACAATATGCAACAACTTGAAGAATGCATTTTGACATTCTTTACATGGACAACGAACAAGATTATTCTCATTTGCACATTGCTCAGCAGCCTTCATAAAAGACTTGATACCATCTAAGTATTCTTTACATAATTTATTTCGCAAATGCATCCAACTCCTATCCATCGTTCACTGCTAGATACTATAAATTAATATATGTAGGGAACAAAAACAAAACAAAAATAAAACAAGTTTACACAATAATGTGGACAATTCTTAAAAAACAATGAATTGTACCTAAAAGCTGAAGGTAATAATTAGAATTCAATTCTTTCTTCAAGTTTTTGTTCTTAGCAAAGACGAAAATCCTAAACAATTAACTCACCTGTGAAATAGAGTTAAAAATTCAAAAAACTATTAACAGAAGTTTGAGAAAGAATATAATCCTCAAGTACTATTTTATTATTGCAGAATATAATAATTCTTTAGATGAATTAATGGCAAATAGACATCAAAATAATCCATTAACTTTAATTTAACAAATTAAAAAATGAAACAAAGACCCACTTAATAAATAATTAAAGCAAAACCCACCAAACAAAATCAAACTCAGTAGGCTAATATATAAATTAATACTAAATTTACTTGAAGAAATGGTTGTCTTGAGTGGTGCCTTCCAAGTACAACTCTTCAGTGGCTTAAAGCTTGGGCAGAGAGAATAACTCCATGGCTGGGCAAAAGAAACAAGCGAGAGTAAAGTGGAAATATTCTAGTAGCAATATTTTAATTAAGAAAAAATTGGAGATGGAAACTTTACTTCGGTTAGTGCGCGATTTATTAAATAAAGGGCGTGGAAATAAAAAGCCTCCCACAAAGTCATGTTTGCTTTTATGTTATCTTCATATTTTCATTTATTAATTTTAGCTTACATGTTATTTTTTTAATTTTTTAATTTATAGAAATCTCCCCAACCTTCATATATAGCTAGTTAAGTGTTGTGTTGAATCAATATTCAATAATACACTTTCAAGTTGTTAATTGATTTTTTTAATATTAATTTCAGTATTTTCCAATAATAATTTATTGAAGACCTTTTTGATCCTCTAATAAATTATACTTACTAGAAAAATTGAATTAATCCAATTTACCAACTTGCGAATACACACACCCGACTAAGTAATTTATTTTAAATTGATGTAATTAGTTGTCCAATAAAATTGATGTAATTAGTAATGATTTTTCATTCATTTAATTTCCTCTTGCTTGTAATGAATGATAGTACAATAAAACACTACTATGATCATTATTCATACTTCAATTCATTATTATGATCAATATTATTACTAATCATAATTTTTATATGTTATTATCATTGATATCTTTTTTAAACAAGTAAACCATCGCTTTTCTTAGATTTAATGTCATCATTTTAAATTTTGTATAAAATATTATTATAAACCTTATTACCTAAAAAGTAAATTTGGAATCATAATTAAAATAATTTAACAATTTATCAAGATGTGTCAAAAGAGGAATATGGTTGCCAGACAAGAAATACTATACTAATTATAGTGAAACGTGAGGCTATAATGGTGCCACATAATAGTTATTGAACATCATATGGAACTTTAGTGCAACAATATGCTATTAGCAATATTGGAAAATTTAATATTTTTGTTAACCTTTGCGCAACAACATTAATCTCGTTGCAAAAAACTCTCAGAGTACAAAACAAATTTTCTCGCTAATCACAACTTTTTGCAATATTTCATTTATTGCAACTGATTCAAGTGTTTGTTGTGGAAAAACTTAAGCAACGAAACATATTTTGTCTTCATTAAGCTTGTTAGGCTACAAGAACACTTTTGTTGCCAAACATAGCGTTTGGTAAGAAAATATTTTGTTGCCACATATTCTAATTTTCTTGCCTATTCCATATTATTAAGAAGAACAAAATCTGTTTAGCTATAGCGATAAAGACTAATTTTTGTTGCAAGATATGAATTTTAGTAATAAAGTAAGTTTTGTTGCAATAGAATTTGTAGCCAATACTCTATTTTCTTGTGGTGAGCCCACCTTTTTCTCCTGTATTGAGGGATGGAGTTCTCCCAAGCAAATTACTCTAGGCACAAAGATAGCAACAACTTCACCATCACACTCAAAGTTTAGAGTCACATAAGAGCTTTTCTATCATTTTCGTTTTAAGAGAGGAACTAAAAAGCCACAAATATTGTACCCCATTTTCATTCCAGAGGTATTCACATTGAACCTAAACCTTGTCTTTTTAATAAAATAATAGGTAAACCACCCCTTTTTGCTTGCTTTCTTTAGCTATAAGAGCATACTCGTTTGTAGATTCAAAAGTGTATCTTTGGTTACATATGCAATATCTAATTTTTATACTTTGTAGATATCTAACTCAACTTATTAGTCATCTTTAGAGTTCAATACTGGCTCCCTACTAGTCCGCAAACTATTCCCTATTGATAAACTTTTTTTGGTTCCTATTAACACTATAAACTTTTTTATACTCCTTTTTTTAGTTCAGTACTGGAAGTGTTTTTCTTCCTCGTTTGAATACTTTTACCAAGGAACATTATTTTCTATATCGAGGGAAATATCCGTGGGAAATAGTATCTATTTTCAAAGGTTTATTGGTTGGACAGAATTAATGACAAGCGCTTTTACAATGGACTTTGATGGGCAAAATCTTGATAATCACTATTACTGAGGGATTTAGAGAAACAAACAATTTTCTTGCAGTGTCCACAATAAGCATCAAGACCTGATCATAAACCTATATTGCCTCCTGAGTTTCCATCTTAAGTTGCCTAGGTTAAACCATCTTGGACAACTACAAGGAAGTCAAACAAGGGTAAGGAGAGAAGTAATACAGTTTAGTCATCTCATATACCTGCCACCAAACTTATGTGAAGATAAGGGCTTCTCAGAGGATTTTGCAAACTGGCTTAGAAAAGGAGGAGGTATCACAATAGGTAGGGATTTTGCTTTAGTGGGTTCCGCATCTTGAGATTTAGGCACAATTCATTCTTCTCAAGCTCATCTTCTACATGTTTTGTCACTTTTCTCACTAGGCTCTTGCAACTACTTCCCACTTCTAAGGATGACGGTACTAACGTTTTGCTTTCGATTCACCTTAGATTGTGAAGGCAACCTCCCTAATACTTAAGACTCCAGACGGCTCACTGTAGTCGCCAATTGACTCATTTGGTTCTCCAAATTTTGAATGCTTGTTGTAGTTGCCTGCTGAAATTGTTGAGTGTTAGTCGCAAGTGATTTAAAAAATTCTTCAAGAGATATACCTGACTTGGAATTTGACTGTGTAGGTGCTGGTTGTCTTGGTAGATACTGTTGTGGGAATCCTGACGGCCTAACTCCATAGCTTAAGTTGGGATGATCCTTCCATCCCGGATTATATGTTTGTGCATAAGGATCATACCTCCTCTGAGGCATGCCTAGAAATCCTCCAACTGCATTGGCTTGTTCAATGGGTTCTTCTTGAAGTGTAAGACACATATCAATTGAATGACCCATATTGTAACAAATGCCACAAGTCTTCACCTGTTGCACTTTACTTACAACAAACTTTTCCACAAGAGAAGTAAGTTTATCTAACCATTGTTCAACAGAAGAAATATTTACCTTATTCACTGTTCTTGAAGTGGCATCTAGCCTGCTGCCAAATTGTTGTGCATTTGCAGCAATATTTAAGATCAACTCCCTTGCTTGAGTAGGGGTCTTGTTCACCAGCATGCCTCCACTAGCAGCATCTATCATACTCCAATCCATCAATGACTGTCCTTCGTAAAAATATTGAATAAGAAGTTGATCAGAAATCTGATGCTAAGGATAGTTGGCATACAATTATTTGAATCGCTCCTAATACTCATACAAAGTCTCCCCAGGAAGTTGTCTGATCCCACAAATATCTTTTCTGATGTTGGTAGCTCTTGAAGCAGGAAAGTACTTCTCGAGGAACTGCTTCTTCAAACCATTCCACGTTGCAATCGATCCAGGAGGCAAGTAGTACAACCAGTCTTTAACTAGCCCATCTATAGAGAACAGAAAAGCACGCGACTTAATCTGCTCTTCAATCACGCCTTGTGGCCTCATACTTGAACACACAGCATGAAACTCCTTGAGATGTTTATGAGGATCTTCACTTGCAAAACCATGAGACTTGGGTAATAAATGAATATGACTAGACTTTAATTCAAAATTTACCTCCAAGTCTACATATTGAATGCAGAGTAGTTGCTGATTCAAGTCTGGTTTAACTAACTCTCTAAGAGTTCTTTCTACAGGTGCAGCTCTATCCATCACTTGTTCTTCCGAATCGCTAAATGATTCAATTAAATCAGGCACCGTATCTGTTTCAGAAAGCAAAGGCGACGAGGATCGTTACTTAGCTCGCTTTGTCTGCTGTCTCAGCTGGGGAGTTGTCTTCCCAATTTCAAGATCAAACGAAAGTGTACTTGTACAAGAAGAATGAACCATACACCAAGTAAAACGTAAAAAGGATTAAATAAATGACACCAATCCCCGGTAACGGCGCCAAAATTTGATGGTTGTTGAAGCCAACAAAAATAAATATCTACTCTAAATAAATTGTATATAGTAATTGAGCAGGGTCGTGTCTACAGAGATCCGTAATTATTTAAATCCTTTTGAAATGTAAAATGTAAATGGGGGAATCGTTGACAATAAGAAAAAAATCAAATTAAAATAACAAGAATGCAAATTAAAATTGTAAATCAAATTAGAGAAAGCTCTGGTTGAACGAATTAACTCAGCTTGATTCGACTACTGATCATTGATTCAAATATAGATTATTATTACTTATGAATAGACCGGTTATAGCTACTGAGACCCTCTAATAGCTAATCTCCCCTTAACTAATCGATAACCAAGTTACGACCGTTGGTTATTTCCCTAATCAATAGACAACCCTAGATACGATCATAGAATTTAATCAATTGATAGCCTGAAAGACCAGAGAGACCAAAATCCTAATCAACACATATGATGATTCATTTAAATTAGATTGTTTATTCTCATAACACAACTCTTTGCTATGTTATTTGTCACAAACATTAAATTCTTCATACGACGAATCCTTTAATTGACAATAGATTAAATTGATAATTAAATAGTGGTCAATTACCTTATTAACAAACATAATCATAAAAATAATTCAGAGAATAAACAAATACTCAAAAAGCAATAAAACAATTAAAGCACAAGAAAGATCTCACAGTAGTGATGAATCAAAGCTTTATTATCCTTCAACCAGAAAATAGGTTTAATTCTTCATAGAGAGAAGAGAAAAATTTAGATCTAGGGTTTCTTTCTCTTCTTCAATTCCTCCTTTTTACAATAGATTCCTCCCTTAAATACTCTCTCTCTCTCTTCTCTTTTAGAATTCTATTTAAAATAAAATACTAATATCTAAAATATTAAATTCGTAATTACAAAAATAATCAAAAATATAAAACACGTTAAACTGAAAACTGCAGGCCCGTGGTTGACAGCACGCGCTCACGCCTTATCAACAAAGTTCTTCTACTGCTCATAATTTCTCCAAGAGAACAATCATCCTTAAACACCATCTTGTAGCTCAATTTTAGCACCAATCAATAGAATTGCACCTATAAAAGTAAAATACAAGTAAATCACTATTATTAAGTGCAAAACATCGATATTAAGGGAAGTAAATAATACAAAACTAGTGCATAAATTGCACTCTAACACCTGTATTGCCTCATGAGTTTCCATCTCAAGTTGACTAGGTTAAACCATCTTGGACAACTACAAGGAAGTCAAACAAGGGTAAGGAGAAAAGTAATACATTTCAATCATCTCATATACCTACCACTAAACTTATGTGAAGATAAGGGCTTCTCAGAGGATTGCACAATAAAAGTAGAAGGGACAACTTGTTCCTACTAAGTCTTTGAAGACTAGTGGAAAGAAAAGAAAAATAAAATTTTTAGATTCTCAATTTGTTAAGAGCAGGCCTAAGCTAATAAAATAAAGGGTAATTAGAAACTCTCAAATGTTAATCCTTCAACAGAAATAAAAGTGGATGATTTGCCTCATTCTTATGCTTAAGATGAGTTTTGTTTATGGTCTTATTCAGAAAATGATGACAATGATAAAAAAGCAAGACATGAACGCAATGATTTGTTTCACGATGATGATGATGGCATTGATAGAGATAATGGGATGTTAAAGAGTTATGAAAGTGGCAATGTTGATTTTAGTCCAATGCTATCATTAGATAATGAATATTCGTTCAGTACAATGTCTCACGTATTGGGGGTGAAATATTGAGGATGGTACAAATCTAGTAGAGTTTAGGGTTGGAATAGTTTTCAAAAGCATGAAGTCTTTTACATAGGCCCTCAATATTGTTTAGTGTGATCATACAACAAACAACGTGACTAACAATTAGAATGTATGGTTTGGAGATATAAGAAAGACACTAATAATCACCTTGATAAAGCATAGAAGAAGAAGATGAGGTAGTCAATCATAGAATGAAAAATGGAGTGTTAGAGGTGCCAATTGAAGTTCCTTCTTACATTAATAAGAGGATGAACAAGTTACTAAAGGCTAGAAGTTTCTGTCG
This sequence comes from Citrus australasica, assembly GCA_029618585.1. Lineage (NCBI taxonomy): Eukaryota > Viridiplantae > Streptophyta > Magnoliopsida > Sapindales > Rutaceae > Citrus > Citrus australasica. The sequence goes on along the minus strand of JARCIV010000009.1, from coordinate 10,622,002 downwards.
TGTTATACCAGCAAATGAGGTGTTGTTTAAAGTCGAGGATGCCAATAGGTCTTATCTGGTTAATAATTAGAAGTGCTATATGTTTAATTTAGAGGATTATACTTGTGATTGTGGGCTGTGACAAATTAGTGGTCTACCATGCAGTCATGTCATGCCTTTGTTGCTCATTTAATGGCTACTTATTGAAATTCTAGTAGTGCAACCCAAGAGAGGGGTGAATTGGAATTCTAAAAATTATTCAATTTAAAAATAAAAACTCAATGCAAATATGAAATAAATTCAAAGCAACCACAATTAAGTTAACCACAACAAAAAGGATAAGGGAAGAAAGATTCAAACACCAAGATTTTTATGTGGTTCGGCCAACCTCACCTACGTCCACGCCTCCAAGATTTCCGAGCTTGAGGATTCCACTAAGCAAGCCTCCAAGGCTTCAAATGCTTACACTGGACTTCTAAGGTGTCAATAACCTTTACAACAAGAGAATATCTCAATCTCTTTAACCCAAGTGTATCCCAACACTTACAATCACTCAAAACAAAAGATTACAAATTTGTTTTGCCTCTCACAATATTTAAGATTACACAATGATGCCCAATATGTGAATAGATGAAGCAAGAATGTGTTCAAAGCTCTATAAAGATTGTATTCTCGAGTATAAGCTCAATAGTCGTGTTCTGATCAATCTTCTTTGAATTTGAATGAGCTTATTTATATTTGGAGGTTAAAAACTAGCCGTTGCAAGTTGTCGGCCCGAAAACGGTTCGCCGTTAACCATTAACGGTTAACCATTTAGGCTGGTCAAAAGTTATCGTTGGGCCAAATTTCAAATAAACGGTTTGCCGTTTAGGATTACCGTTTCGCCGTTAAATTCCAGAGACCTACAGATTTGCATGAAGTGACCTCTCTGGATATTATCGGCTGACCGTTTGTAATAAATGGTTCGCTGTTTGTTTCCACTAACCTGCAAAGCAATTTAGCCTTATTCGGTTTTGTTAAATGGTGCTAGAACAATATAATTTGTTAAATGGTGCTAGAACAATATAACCTTCAATTTTGGATTTTATCGGTTAACCGTTTAAATAAACAGTTCACCGTTAAATTCCAGTAGCCTTCCCAGCTTTTTGTGTTTTCCGTTTTTCTTAATCAGTTAGAGCTTAGGCAAAATGTTGCTCTCTGATTTTAATCAGTTAACCGTTTGAAAGAAAACAGTTCACTATTTATTTCTAGAATCATATTTTAAACCAAATTTTGTAGAGAGTCATTTTCTAATTTGAAAGTCCATCTTTTAAAAGAATGATTGGAATGATTATAAGGCTTTCATTTATTAAGGAATAGCTCCAACATTTTAATAAAAAACCATTTAAAGTTTGTTATTGTCAAAATCAATATTATTAACATATTTATGTTAACACTTTTGAACCATAAATTTCTCCTTGCTTCACAAAAGAGGTATTCCTAAAATGTTATTTGGGCATCATTGATCCTTTGCTTGACAAATCTAAGTGGCCGCACATAAAAACTAATGAAATTATGCCCCCAAATGTTTTTAGACCACGTGGTAAGCCTAAAATTAGTAAAAAAAAAAGGGAGCCTAGTGAAAAACCATCCTACAGGAGAAATTTCTCAGTTTTATATACATACTGCAGAGGCATAGAGCACAATACAATAATCTAACCAATGCAAGCAAGGACACTAGAATAATAATGGTAAAGCTTATTGTCCAATGTTAATCAATTTATGTCTTTTTTCCAATTACCAACATTTTCTTCAATATCCTCTAATGACTTTTTATGTTATTTAGACGCATTGAAAGACTTTGGCAGCAACTTCAAACTTTGGTGCATGGAAATGAATACTTTTGCCTCAATGACAATAGACACAACTACACAAGCTGGGGGTTCTGGTGCCTCAACAATTACAACACCAACACACTGACACCAACACATATACAAGTATCTTCTACGGCAGGAAGTGCTGACGCTACACTAGGTACGTTTTAATTTTGTACTCCAAGGCATGGTATGTTGTTTAATATTTAAAACATGAAGTTGATGATTATGTTTGCTTATTGATATAAGTTTGTTTTCTTAATATTTTAGCATAGATGGATTGTTATGATTTCGTAGTATTCAAAACATGGTTGTGGTTAAGTAAAAGCTTTTTTAAGTTTCTACAAAGCATGATAAAGCTTATTGTGTTGTAGTTGCTGGTCAATATAAAAATTCCAGTAAGGGTTCAACAAATAGAGGATGCGATGGACAACTTTTGGAAGCTACATTTGGAATGCCACCTACAATAAGAGTTGAAATGATAGAAAAGAACACCTATTGCAAGAGGCACTTCACAATCTTCCCCTTCTATAAGAAAGACAAAAGGAGACTTAAAGGGCAAATTGATCTTTTATATTTGTTGTAAGTTTTTTTGATATGCTATTGGATTCAAATGTCTTTCTATAATGTAGTTAAATTTCCTATGGTGTGGTAAAAATGCTTATAGTAATATAGAAAGTTTTGTTGTTGAGTTTTTATTGTAGAGTATGTTTGAAGTGAACCCATAGAGCAACATCGTTCATTTTATTGCATATTCACCACAAAGAAATGGTGCTAGTCATTTTGTGTAACTTTTGTATTTAATTCACTATTAGGGCAGTGAATATGACAGTTAGAAAGTAGCAAACTTAGTGTTTTTTTTTTCAGGTATGTTGCAATGCATATTTGGACAATAATAGGAGCAGGAGTAAAAGGGTGAAGACAATGACCTGATTTTTTTTAAAATATTCATTGCAACATGCATTTATGTAGGAAGAATAACTCATGTGCTAACAAATATAATGAACTACCACCTACAGTTTTTGATGAAATGCAACATTTTAATAACTTATATACAATATTAACTAATTTATCTCTGTTATTTAAGTCTTGTCATTGAGCTATTTTATTTTCTATCCAAGATGATAAATAACTGCATTATAATGATGGTATACAACAAACTTTTCATCTTGTCTAATTTTGAAACAAGCTTAGTGGCCATCCCTATTAGCTTTTTATTTTCATGATGAAAGGTATGGTTCTCTTCTTCATCTTGCAACTTACCCAACCCTCTTGCAATGACTTTGTACTCAAAACTAAATGGTTCCGCTACCTAAAATAGTCGCATCCCGGCCTCTCACATTTGTAGTAAAGCCTTTCAGGATTTACAATAGATTCATAAACTTTGATATTTGCTCACCACAACCAGTACATGATTTGTTTATGAACTTGATGACTTTACCATTCACTTGCACTTTCTCTTCTTCGTTCTCATCAAAAAAGTTATTGGAGCTTCCCTTGGAAGATGGTATTCTCACTGGTTTGATGGGGCTTTCAAGTATGGCTGGATTTCAATACTCTAGGGCTGCTAGTATATATACAAGGGTCTATAATATAAGATAATGCTCTAACAAAAAGTTTGAATTTGAACAATTTTGAACTAGTGAACTAGTGGAAAACTTGTAACTTGCATAATCTACCACAACTACACATTGGTCCAAAAATTTTGAAATTTGTTTTCTATAGCATTATCGTGATTTCCATATAATGGCGTGGCTTGTAATTTGTTTAACTAATGTGTCTAACTCAGGGAAACTCTCAGTGCAATTAGGCCCATTAAGTCATTTTCACAGTTATTTCCTTATTTGCTTCACTGTTTACATATTAATATTTTAATAGTTAATTTTTTTCATTTTCAATGACTGATCACATATCAACTTTTTTTTACGAGCATCACAATGCCGTTAGAAGAACATTTTGTAAGAGTAGAGGTACTTTTGAACTTTCACAAGTCAACGGTTAAAGATAAGTTTTGGGGGGTAACTTAATGTTTTCAATAGTAAGGGGAATAATTTGAAGATTGTCACTTCAGGAGGGGGATGTTGGAATTTACCCATTTTCTAAAAGAACAAAAAGCACATTGTTTAAATCATTCATAAATTAACTTTGATTTCTTTTTTCAATTTTTTTTAAATAATGGTTTGTTTGTTCATATCAAGGCTTACTGATTTTTACAATGAATTTATTAAGATTTACTTAGATCAAATATCTATTCTCATGTCCGATATATTTACAATGAACTTATAATTTGTGAATATTCTAAATGTCAGCTTGTGAAACACAATAAAATGACATTAGTAGCTACTGATTTTTTCTTCTTTTGGTTTGAGAATTATTATATCTCCTGAACTATCCTTAATGACAAGTACAAATTATTAATCTTCGAATTTCAGTTTCATCCTATCATCTTTTTAAGGAAAGAAAATTGCAATATATAAAGCCTTGCAATTAACCTTTTATTTTTATTTTTCCTAACAAAAGTTAAAAAGTATAACTAAAAATAGGATCCAACGACTTTGCCACGAGATAAGAAGAAATGGTCAATGAGCCATATCAAGCCTGTTGCAATTAACTAGAGATGGTCAATGGTCGGTTAACACAATGCTTATAAAGTTGTTAACAAAAAATGGCTAATCTTATCTCCTCTAGTGTTGCTATGGAAGAACAAATGACAAAAGCCGAATAATTTTCATCCCCGTACTTGGCCCGATCTTTCCTCTATTGATTTACCACGGCACTAGTAATCACATTGAATACAGAGAGAACAAATACAAAATGAAGAACCGATATATGAACCCAAAAAAAAAAAAAAGGCTAGAAAGGAAAAAAACAAAAGTCAGAACTTCAGCTTTGTTTATCACACAGAATGTTCTCAAGGAAGTAATTGCGTTTGTCAGCCATTATTTACATACATATCAGTATTTTATGTAATTCAATGCATCAGCCTTTTTTGGGCCTAACCTCAATTCCTTGTATAATCAAGCCATTGCTACTGCCAAATCTATCAAAATCAAATAGGGTACATAACAACGTCCCATCATCTCCATTTTTATTGAAGAACTCACCCATCTCAATCTCCATCCATCCATCTTTTCTGTTATGAAACAACTGAGGTGTATTTCTTGAAGGATCTAAGAACGGTTTTTGCCTTTCCTTATCATTGATTCCTTCAATGTAGACCCCAGACACGAAATCTGTACTTTGAAGTCCATGGATGGACTTGCCAAACTTGAACACAAGGTATGCTGCATAGTTAGTTTTGTGAGACAAAATTCGTGTCTCTATCCTTGCGTTGACTTCGAAGAACCAAAAATACAATAAATAGGCAAGCTCGGCCACCTCAGGAAACCTGCCAATGCATAGATACATGGATGGAGCAAACGAAGTCATACTGTTAGTAAAAGCACCTTCCCATCACTGTGAGTAGGATTTGAATGTTAAATATGTTCTGTTTCAATTCAAGAAATTTTAATGACCGAATTAGTTGGCTTCCGCAAAACTGTTGATGAACTAACTGATTGTAATACTAAAGATAAAAGTTAAAATTACCTAGACTCTGGTAGCGAAGTCCATTCCCAAAATTTGGGTGCACTTCCCAATTCTATACAAAGGCCTCTTGCCCCTACCATGTAACATTTTTTCCCAGTCTCTTTCTCCAGTGCAAAGCTCTGTTGAAGGACATATAATGACCATACGTTAGCCAGGTAATAATTTTTCGAATTTATACTATGTGGTACGTTTATTCAAATACAACTGGATGGGACAAACTTTAAAACAAGATCGTAATTTTCAGAACCTCATAAGATTAAGGAGACTATATAAGAAACTTAAAGTCGCCTATGTGATGACGTCAAGGTAGTTAAAGCTAGCAAGTCATTTTTTGGATACTATATACAAGCTACAATAAGGCAGGGCAACAAAATCAATTATATGAACCAGCCAATGAAGCTTTTAGTAAAATAAAGATTCTTTCATCATTTCTCAATTTGAACACCGGTTTTAAGTTTCATTGATAATTCAATTAGCAAATTTAGGAGTCATAAGCATAGTCTATAAACTTGAGTGGTGATGAATAGTTAATAGAGCAATGACTCAAAGCTTACCATGGTACCATTGTTGATCAAGATGGGTTGGCGACAAAGATGAAAATAAAGATCTTTCTTAGACAAGGAAGTGATTAAAGATGAAGAAGAGACAGAGTTGGAAATGATCAACTTGTAAGCGGTTGGCAGAAACTTCTCCCACACCAAATCCGAATCCGCAGCTGATTTGAATATAGGAGATACCACTGCTAGTCTACAAGCATCACGAGGAGTTGTAAGAGAAATTATGTGCGAAATGCACTCTACTGGCAGGGCATTTGTAATATCCATTTTACTTGTTCTGTTTACTCATTAGACAAAAAGTTAGCTTTTATACGAAACACTCACAAGGCCTTCTTTGTGAAGACGCTGGTTTCTTTTAACGACTTCTTTGGGAAGTTAAGGGCAAATATTATCCAACTACCTAATATATCAAATAATTACAAGAAGATTCAAAAGATTATAAATAATTACAATTTCTTGTCAACAATTTCTTTAGTTGAGTTAGGACTAGCTTAGGATGGAGGTGACTGATAAAATAAGTTATTTTTACATTGTTAATAAGTCACTAAATCAAAAAATAACTAGGTTTTTAGTAAGAGTGTTGTTGATAGTGTTATACATTTTATACGATAAATTTTGTTATCGAAATGTAGTTTCATTTTACAATTTAAGAGGATCAAAATAAGCAAAAGTTTAAATTACCTTTAGTTTTTCCAGATTAATTCAACAAGTAGTCTAGATTTTTTTTTTAAGCACGTAAAATTATACAAAGTGAAGAAGAAGAAAACTTAATTAGTAAAAATGTAATGAACTTAACAATTTTCCCATATAAGATATGATAAAATTTATCACGCAATACAAAAATTTTAAAAGTTAAAAATTAAATATTTTGCATGATCCAAAATTTTGATGCTCCGCTTAATAGAACATACTGAACACATTATTCTACTGTAGATAAAAATACTTTTTTTTCCTAGAGTATTAATAATTTGATCTCGGTATCTAGAAATTGAAAATAAAGAATTTATTTTCTTTTAAGAATTTATTTATTTATGTACTTATTTTGCAATAAATTATAATAAGAATAGTAATGTCATTTTCTTTTAACAATTTGCACATCAGGACCCGGCCATTTAGGAAATACTTGCCCAGCCTCAAACCAACGCAAACTTTGAACCCAATTTTGAACTTATCAACATAAAATGATTTTCCAAAGATCAGTAATATATAGAATACGAATTTGATCATAAAAGTAGCATATTTTGCCTGTCTAATGATCCTGAATACATCGTAATATTAACATACTCACCACCAAATGTTGCTGTGCCAAAGATATAATTCAATCTATCAATCATTTTTAGGCCTAAGCTCAATTCCTTTTTAATGATGCCATGCTTGATGTTGGATCTATCAAAATCAAATATGCTACACACCAATATGCCATCATCTCTATTTTCAATGATGTGCTCACCCATCTCAAACTTCATCCACCTGTCCCCTCTAACTTTAGATAGTCGAGCCTCATTGCTGGAAGGATCTAATATCAGTCTTCGCCTTTTCCTGTCATCAATTCCTTCAACGTAGACACCTGACTCTAAAGGTCTTCATTAAAATCCATAGCTGAACTTAGTAAACTTGGACAAAGGATAAGCTGCCTAGTTGATGCATGAGGACAGAATTATAGTCTCTATCCAACCTTTGACATCAAACAACCACACACACACTTGAGTTCAGCTACCTCAGGAAACTTGCTATTGCATTGCCACACGCATGGAGTAAATCATGGAGTAAATGAAGTCATAATATATGCTGGTAATTAGATCTTTTCTTTCAACACAAGCAATTTTACCGACTGAACTGGTTGGTACCCAAAAGTGCCGATGAAATTGATAGTAATACCAAAAATAACAGGGCAAAATTACCTTGACTTTAGTAGAGGTCCAATTCCAATAGTTGGGTGTACCTTCTCATATTAGACAAAGCCCTCTTGCACCAACCACGTAACGTTTTTTTTTTTTTTTTTCTACTCTCCTTCTCTAGTGCAACGCTCTATTGACGGAGAATGACAATGTTAGCTAGATTAATTATCCCACTTTATTGGCCAGTGTTGCGGACAAATACATAATACATGTATGGTTTTGCATACAGTTGGATATGACAACCTATATCCAACCTTCACTATAAGAACTAATTAGATATTTAAAACTCATAGCATTAAGTATCTAATTAAATAACTATATGACAAACCTCTAGTCAGCTGTCTGATGACGTCATATATAACGAAGGTTTTTTTATGCTACTTCATATTACTATTTATGATGAAGTAGAAGTCTTATATCGCATGCAATCCCATTTCACAAGAAAATACAATTATAAGTACTATGTAATCGTATCTCACAAGAAAATAAAATTAGAAGTCCTATGTATTATCTTTTTTTTTCATCAAGTTACATACCATCGGCAAATAAAATGATAATATATATGTGCATGGCTTTGTGTATTTGACATAATTTCATTAGCTAAGTCTACATATACAGCAGAAAACACAAAAATTGATTCACCTAATTCCGCAATAATTTAAAAGCAGAGATAATTGCCAGGCAATTAATTGATGGGGTTTTTAATTAAATGCCCTTTAATAGTTCAAAGGTTATTTAAATACCCCCTGCTTATTGATTTTCATGAACACCCTAAAAAATGTATGTAAAGTATAAAATATCCTTAATGAATACATCAAATCTAATATTTCTCACTCTCTTCTTACAGTTAAATAAGCCTTCAAAAATTTCTCAAAACCTCTCAAACAAATATAACTATTTATTCACATCTTTAACTTTTATAATTTTTCAGTTGAAAGCAGATGCACTACTAACTAACAACCCAAGAAGGTATGTTTATATTGTTGGGTCTTTACGTTTTACATTTTCTATAAAAAAAAAGAAAAGATATAGATATTTTCCTCATGTATGATAATAAAGATCCTATAGAACTGCTCTGCTCTATACATGATTGTGAGTTCTCTTCAATGCAACATTATAATTGCTCGAGATGGTATGTCTATATTCTCATTCTTGTTCTTATATGTAATCAAGGTGGGAAATTTTGGAAAGTGGAAGAGAGCGTTGCTGGGGGCTCTATGTGATTTTATTAAGTCAGTTACCTATATGGAACACCCTTACATTATTCATGAAGGAGACCGAGTTGACCAGGTGCTTTTTGTGGTGCAAGGTAACCTACAGACCGACAACTCCGGAAATTTAACAACAGCCTTCATAGGCAATGATAATTATCTTAAATACGGTGACATTTTTGGAGAAGAATTTGTCGCTTGGGCTCAGGGCGCTTGCCCTTGAATTGACCATTTTTCATCTGACCTCCCAACTTCAACAGGAACTATTCAAGCACTTACAAAAATTGAAGCCTTTATTCTCACATGCCGATGGTTTATTACTTTTTGAGTGGAAATGATGAGCTCCATTCATTAAATTAGGTCGATTTTTATAATTATTCCGAGAAATTGTAAAGCGAATTTTCTTATTTTCTGGTAGCCATACTCAAATAGTCACTCAGGTGTAAGAGAAAGCCAACAATGCTTCAGCAGTGAGTCAGTGACTGACCTTCCCGTCTCAACCAGAACTATTCAAGCACAAAGTTGAAGCCTTGTTTCTTTGGCTAATGACTTGAAAAATGTATCATGTGTGCAAAACTTGCAGCATCTAGAAGCTGTGCTTCTAGATGCTTTGAATTCAAAACATGGGTGCACACGGCTTTGAACATTAAATTCAGGAGAAGAATTCAACAGCTAGAAGGCCACGGTTTTGGCAAGAAAAGAGAAAGGAAAAATAATATTTTAATGGCAAATTTTGCCTATAAAAAGGAGAGTTCCCGAATGCATTTCTCATTCAATTTTGAATTCAATTCCATAGAGAGAATTTGGAGTTGAGAGAGAGTTTTGTGAGCTTAAACTTATAAGCTCTTGTTCTAGTGATTTAGAGAGTTTGGGTGTATTGGGGTTTTGGGAAGTGAGCTAAAATACTACAATACTTGTAACTCCTTTTCACTAGTAAAATATTTCCTTCTGTCTTCGCCCGTGGACGTAGGCTAAAAGCCGAACCACGTAATTTCTGATATCCTATTTTACACTTGTTCTTTATTTTCTTACAATTTTACTTTAGTTGCGTGTCTGCTTTCACCACCAATTTTCTAACATTGGTATCAGAGCTATTGGTTGTATTTTTGGAGTCGGGTACTGTTCACGTACGGGGTACTGACGTATACGATACTGTTCACGTATACGTTACTATTCATGTATACGGTACTATTCACGTGAAACGGTGGGAGCGGTATTGTTCTTGTATACGGCACTATTCACGTATACGGTACTATTCACAAGAAACGGTGGGAGCGGTCCAAGAATTTTGCGGTGCAAAGCAGGGAATAGTGGTGTGAGTAAAACAACTGTGTGTTTTTTGTACATGTCTAGGAAAGTTCTGTCACAAAGGCGATAAGAGCTTAAGGAGTCTGGATTTTAAGTGGGACATTGTGACCCCTCCAGTCTTTCCTGGGAACTTTCCTGGTGTACATTTTCACACATACTCACAACTATTCAAGGTGGTACACTAGCTTGTGTGCGATATTTATCAAAAAAAAAATGGCGGCAAAGTATGAAATTGAGAAATTTAACGGAAATAATTTTTCGTTGTGGAAAATGAAGATGAAAGCTGTATTGAGGAAAAATAATTGCTTGGCAGCAATTGGAGAAAGGCCCATGGAGATAACTGATGACAAGTGGAACGAGGTAGATGGCAACGCCATTTCTGATCTACACTTGGCACTTGCAGATGGAGTATTATCCAGTGTGGCAGAGAAAAACACGGCGAAGGAAATATGGGATACTCTCACAAAATTGTACGAGGCCAAGTCACTACACAATAAAATCTTCTTGAAGAGAAAACTCTATACTCTTCGAATGGCGGAATCTACAATGGTGACCGACCACATCAACACCTTGAAGACTCTATTTTCTCAACTCACAACGTTGCGTCATAATATAGAGGAGAATGAACATGCAGAGCTTCTACTTCAAAGTCTACCAGATTCGTATGATCAACTCATCATCAACCTGACGAACAACAATCCAGTGGACAGTCTTGTTTTCGACGATGTTGCAGCCTCCGTATTAAATGAGGAGAGCAGGTAAAAAAATAAGGAAAACAGACAAGCAAGTTCGCAGCAGGCGGAGGCACTATCGGTGACGAGAGGGAGATCAACGGAACGTGGCCCTAGTGGGAGTCAAAGTCATGGTAGATCAAAATCCAGAAGTAAGAAGAATGTAAAATGCTACAACTGTGGCAAAAAAGGGCACGTCAAGAAAGAGTGTTGGAGTAACCAGAAGAGAAAAGAGGGTAAAGAGCCTGAGTCATCAAATGCTCAGGGGTGTGTAGCAAGTACCTCAGATGATGGCGAAATTCTCTACAGCGAGGTAACAACTGTTTCAGAAGGCAGAAAACGATTGTCTGACGTCTGGCTTATAGACTTAGGAGCTACCTGGCACATGACCTCTCGGAGAGAATGGTTTCACACATATGAACCTATCTCAGGAGGATCTGTATATATGGGTAATGATCATGCCTTGGAGATCGCTGGTATTGGTACTATCAAAATAAAAATGTTTGATGGTACAATTCGCACAATTGGGGAGGTACGACATGTCAATGGCTTGAAGAAGAATCTATTGTCTTTGGGACAAATGGATAGTTATGGGTACAAAACTCATGTGGAGAATGGAATTATGAAGATCGTTAAAGGCGCACTTGTATTGATGAAGGCAGAAAAGATCGGTGCTAATCTATTCATGCTTAAAGGAGAAACACTGCAGGAGGGTGATGCGTGTGTCGCATCAAATGGAGAAGAGTCAACGATGATGTGGCATCTCAAACTTGGCCACATGTCGGAACAAGGCTTGAAGATTCTCTCTCAGCGAAAATTACTTCTGGGGCTCAAATCGGTAAGTTTACCATTTTGCGAGCATTGTGTTATTAGTTAGCAGCATAGATTAAAGTTTAGTAGATCTATTGCTAGAAGTAAATGCATTCTAGACTTGATTCATTCTGATGTTTGGGAATCACCGGATATATCTATGGGAGGTGCAAAGTACATGGTGACTTTCATTGATGATTATTCTAGAAGATGTTGGGTGTATCCAATTAAGAAAAAGTCAGATGTATTTCCAGTATTTAAATAATACAAAGCGCGGGTGGAACTTGAATCTGGTAAAAAGATCAAGTGCTTGAGGACAGATAATGGTGGAGAGTATACAGATGGCGAGTTTCTTGCTTTCTGTAAGCAAGAAGGTATTCAGAGACAGTTCACGGTGGCATACACTCCTCAACAAAATGGAGTGGCAGAGCGGATGAACAGAACTCTTACAGAAAGAATAAGAGCTATGTTGAAGACTGCTGGTTTACCTAATTCATTTTGGGCAGAAGCGGCCAAAACTGCCTGTTATATAGTAAATCGATCGCCATCTACAGCTATTGGGCTTAAGACGGCGATGGAGATGTGGACTGGAAAGCCAGCTGATTATTCCTACCTACATGCATTTGGATCTCATGTGTACGTGATGTACAACGCCCAAGAAAGAACAAAGCTGGATCCAAAATCTAGAAGATGTATCTTCTTGGGGTATGCTGATGGAGTAAAGGGGTATCGTCTGTGGGACCCCACTGCCCACAAGATCGTCATCAGCAGAGATGTTATCTTTTTAGAAAATCAACTGCAGAGGAAAGATAAGGATGATGGCACTGTAAAAGAAAAGTCAGAGACTGTACCGGTATATGTGAAAAATAATCCAGAAGATTCAGATTCTTCTGAAGCAGCACCAGAGCACGAGGAACAAGAACCAGTCGAGTCCGAGGCTCCAGAAGTTCATCGGTCAACTCGTGAGAGACGACCGCCAACATGGCACTCGGAGTATGTGACAGAGATTAACGTTGCGTACTGTCTTCTAACAGAGGATGGAGAGCCTTCAACTTTCCATGAAGCCTTAAACAGCCCAGATGTTGCTTTGTGGATGACAGCAATGCAGGAAGAAATTGAAGCTCTACACAAGAACAAGACATGGGAACTTGTACCACTACCACGTGGAAGAAAAGCCATTGAAAACAAATGGGTCTACAAGATCAAACGTGATGGCAATGACCAAGTGGAGCGGTATCGTGCGAGATTGGTGGTGAAAGGATATGCTCAGAAAGAAGGTATTGACTTCAATGAGATATTTTCTCCGGTGGTTCGACTCACAACAGTCAGAGTAGTCTTGGCAATGTGTGCTACATTTGACCTACATCTGGAGCAGTTAGATGTGAAAACTGCATTTCTTCATGGAGAACTTGAAGAAGAAATATATATGCTTCAACCAGAAGGTTTTGCAGAAACAGGAAAGGAGAATTTGGTTTGCAGGTTGAACAAATCTCTATACGGTCTCAAACAGGCGCCGAGGTGTTGGTATAAGAGATTTGATTCCTTCATTATGAGCTTTGGATACAACAGACTCAGTTCATACCATTGTGCATATTACAAGAGGTTTGAAGATAATGATTTCATTATTTTGTTGTTGTATGTGGATGACATGTTGGTAGCAGGCCCCAACAAAGATCGAATCCAAGAATTGAAGGCACAGTTGGCTAGGGAGTTTGAAATGAAGGACTTGAGACCAGCAAACAAGATTCTAGGGATGCAAATTCACCGAGACAGAAATAACAGGAAGATTTGGCTTTCGCAGAAGAACTACTTGAAGAAAATCTTGCGACGCTTCAACATGCAAGATTGTAAGTCAATTTCTACCCCACTTCCTGTTAATTTCAAATTATCGTCAAGTATGTGTCCTAGCAATGAAGCCGAGACGAAGATGATGTCTCGAATACCGTATGCATCAGCAGTGGGAAGTTTAATGTTCGCTATGATATGTACAAGACCGGACATTGCACAAGCAGTGGGAGCAGTTAGTCGATACATGTCGAATCCTGGTGAAGAGCATTGGATAGCTGTGAAGAGGATTCTGAGATACATCAGAGGAACCTCAGATGTTGCATTATGTTATGGAGGATCAGAGTTTACTGTCAGGGGCTATGTGGATTCAGATTTTGCAGGAGACCTTGATAAAAGGAAATCCACTACTGGTTATGTGTTTACACTTGCGGGAGCAGCTGTAAGCTGGGTTTCGAAACTGCAGACCGTTGTGGCTTTATCTACAACAGAAGCAGAATACATGGCAGCTACACAAGCTTGCAAGGAAGTTATTTGGATACAAAGGTTATTGGAGGAGCTCGGGCACAAACAACAGAAAATTTCTGTGTTTTGTGACAGTCAGAGTGCCTTGCATATTGCAAGGAATCCAGCCTTTCATTCCAGGACAAAGCACATAGGAGTTCAGTATCACTTCGTTCGAGAAGTAGTGGAAGACGGAAGTGTGGATTTACAGAAAATCCATACCAAGGAGAACCTAGCAGATGTTTTGACCAAGCCGATAAATGCTGACAAGTTTATCTGGAGTAGATCCTCTTGTGGCCTAGTAGAAACATAGGCAACATGATTATGGCGAAGCAAAAAGGATGGTGTGGAGATTGATTAATTTGCAATCTAATCTCCAAGTGGGAGAATGTGCAAAACTTGCAGCATCTAGAAGCTGTGCTTCTAGATGCTTTGAATTCAAAACATGGGTGCACACGGCTTTGAACATTAAATTCAGGAGAAGAATTCAACAGCAAGAAGGCCACGGTTTTGGCAAGAAAAGAGAAAGGAAAAATAATATTTTAATGGCAAATTTTGCCTATAAAAAGGAGAGTTCCCGAATGCATTTCTCATTCAATTTTGAATCCAATTCCATAGAGAGAATTTGGAGTTGAGAGAGAGTTTTGTGAGCTTAAACTTATAAGCTCTTGTTCTAGTGATTTAGAGAGTTTGGGTGTATTGGGGTTTTGGGAAGTGAGCTAAAATACTACAATACTTGTAACTCCTTTTCACTAGTAAAATATTTCCTTCTATCTTCGCCAGTGGACGTAGGCTAAAAGCCGAACCACGTAATTTCTGGTATCCTATTTTACACTTGTTCTTTATTTTCTTACAATTTTACTTTAGCTGCGTGTCTGCTTTCACCACCAATTTTCTAACATCATGCTCATTAATCATAGTCGAGCAACCCTATTCATCCAAGCAGCGTGATTCATAAAATTGCTCATGGGCGCTGCGAAAGGAACTTTCTCTCATTCAACAAGGAATGCAGAAATGTCTACTCAGGACCCCCAACAATAATGTCTAAGCAACTTGTGGAACCTCATTTTATTCATGTATGATAGGTAGAAGAGAAACTTTTAAGTAGAAATGGGGCAGATTATTATATGTTTTCAAGATTAATTTTTCACCATCCAATTTCAATGAGTTTAACCAAGTTGATTCATATATTGATAAAGAAAAAGAAAATTAGGGGTCAAGTTTCATCAATTTCCATTCAGAACATGGGTCCTAGAAAATTAGGGGTCAAGTTTTATCAATTTCCATTCGGAACATGGGTCCTTACGAAAAACGACCAAAGTTGTTGGATCATTTATTCAGAGTAAACTACTACTACTAGTAACAATAATAATTTTTATTATAGGGGCAATCAACATTTCATTATCACAGTTACACAACTATATTATTTAGTTTTTAACAATACATAAATCTAATTCCATAAATCATAATAATGATTAATAAAAATTAAAATTACAATCTTGGATTAACAATTACAAGAAGTCACAATCAATTATAACAAGTCACAACTTACAACTACAGAATATAGATTACGACAAATCAACACTACAAAAGCACGAAATATCGATTATTAGTCACGAAATAATGCATATGTTTTCGTCTCATTTTCGAGCCAAACAATTTGACGTGTGTCGATGTAAACCCCCTTGCCATGGGCTTTTAAATAAATAACTTCTTGATGACAATAGTTATACTCTGTTGATGCAGATTTCTAGTCAACTTAGAAAATTAATTTACGTAGGGGTGATATAACGAAAAAGACACAGATAATTAACGTGGTTCGCCCTTTAACCTACGTCCACGGGCAGAGAAAGACAAATAGGGGTGGGCACAGTCCGGTTCGGTTCGGTTCGGTTTGAAATTTTGTAGAACCGTTTTAATTCGGTTTTTTTATAAAAAGAACCGAATAAGAACCGAATTAAAAAAGAACCGAATTCAAATGGTTCTTTTCGGTTCGGTTCAGTTTTTCGGTTCTTTTTATAAAATGGGCCTATTTTGAATTTTTAAATTTTTAGCCCATTGGGCCTCATGAATGTAATAATTTTTTTCAACAATTAATTTATCCTAATTTTATTACAAATATTAACAATAAATACAAAGTATTCAAAACACATTTTATCACTAATATCTTACTAACTATTAATAAAATACTCCCAAAATATGAAATATTAAAACTTCAAAATACATAATTAAACTCCAATAATCCATCTATATAAAGATAATCATAATGTTATAAAGAGAAATAAAAATAACAACAATTACAACTTACAACACAAAATTAAAAAAAAAAATTACAAACAAACGCCAACAACATTCTTTTATCTTCATCAACATCAACATCAACTTTAGGCATTTTCCAACTCAATGTGTGCATGCAAGTTCGATTTTGGATTTGGTATTTTGGTTTCGATTTTGATAGCTTTAGAGTTTATTTTGGGGAAATAAAATTTAAGAAATTGTAACAATAACACTTACACACACACACACACACGCTATATACTCTGATTATGTGCATGCAAGTTCATGTTTCTTATCTTACACATTAGTTAAAAATTAACATATGTTTAATTTAAAATAAATAAAAAAATTCGGTTATTCGGTTTGGTTTTTCGATTCAGCTAAATAAACTGAATACCGAACCGATATTTCGGTTTTTTTACAAACGGTTTTTTCTATAAAAAAACCGAACCGAACAAGAAAAAACTGCCGGTTCGGTTCGGTTTTTTTTACACCTCGGTTTTTTTGCCCACCCCTAAAGACAAATATTTTATTAAGATCGTACTTACAACTTGACTCCCTCTCTCTTTATTATTTTTTTTCCCGATCCTTTACACTGTGAGAGACCTCTGCTTTTATAGCCTTCTATAGATAAAGTCGTTTTCTAACTTAAACTCTATCTAAATTTCCTCTATCCTCTAGGATTTTAATTACAAAGTATTTCTACCTTTTTCATATGTTGTATTTGAGGCAAACTCTACTTAATTTGCTTTTGGGCCAAACAATGTCCTTCTATTGTCCTTCAACGATAGCTCGTCTATTTGGACTTGACTTTTCTTGTGTGATATATAAACTAGAACTGGGTCAAGGGCTGTGTGGAACCATGACTTCTGCCATCCTCCACTCCTTATTCCTGGTGAGCCTAATTCTTGCTCCATGTTCTTGGAGGACCATGATTCATGTTCCCCATTCTTGGGGAGCATGGCTTCTGGGGCTCATAGGGTATAATTCCTGCTCCTCATTTTGGGGAGCATATTTTTTGGGGCTCCATTCCTTGAGTAGAATCTCTACTCCCCATTCTTGGGGCAGTATATTTTTGGAGGCCCCATTTCTATGGGTAGAATCCCTGCTCCCCATTCTTGGGGGAGCACACTTTCTAGGGGCCCCATTTCTGGAGATGGAATCCCTGCTCCCTATTCTTAGAGGAGCACACTTTCTGGGGCCCCATTCTTGGGGTAAAATCCATACTCTCCATTCTTGGAAAAGCGTATTTTCTAGGGCCCCATTCCTGCGGGTAGAATTCCTACTCCCCATTCTTAGAAGAGCACGTTTTCTAAGGCTCCATTCCTGCGGGTGGAATCCCTTCTCCCCATTCTGGGGGAGCATGCCCAATTCCTAGGGGTAGAATCCTTGCTCCTCATTCTTAGGGGAGCACACTTTCTGGGACCCATCTTTTGGGGAGCATACTTTCTGGGACCCCATTCTTGGGGTTGAATCCCTTATCTCTATTCTGGGAAGCATATTTTTTGGGGGCCCATTCCTGAGGGTAGAATCCTTGTTCCCCATTCTTAGGGGAGTATACTTTTTGGGGCCTATTCCTGGGGTAGAATCCTGCTCCCCACTCTCAAGGGAGCATACTTTCTAGGGCCTCATTCCTGGGGGTAGAATTCTTACTCCCCATTCTATGGGAGCATACTTTCTTAGGACAACACTTTGTACTTTATTGATTACTTTATATTTTCTACAACATCTGCTCCCCAGTTTTTAACTTCTGGTTTCACCCGAAGCATAAGAGCTTAAGTTGTTTCTCTCTTTTCTTATTTCTATATAATCCATCCTTTGCACATTTGCTCACCCCGCTGTACAAAGTTTTGAGCATCTTCTTTCACAGTAAGCCAAAAGTATCATTGGCTAATGGCTTTATGGGCTAATGATCTTGCACCCGAATGGTTGCCACAAATACATTCATGGATTTCTCTCATCAGATAGTTTGCTTCTTCAGACGTTTAGGCACCTCAAGTAAGGCAGCGAATATCCTCTCTTGTATTGTACATCTCCTAAAATCACGTACCTTGCTGACCTTAACCTGATCTTCCTTGCTTTATCCTTACGATCCAGCAACTTTTTATCTTTTAGGTAACTAATGATATGATCTATCCAGCTCCCAATTGTATTCACAAGATTAATCTCCTTGTTCTCTTCGTGATTAATACTCGGATTTTGCAACTCAACAGGGATTAATCTATTCAAGCCTGCATATGTGGTTGATGCCAGCCTTGGAAGGGCATCGGCTTTGTTGTTTTCCTCTCTTGAAACTTGAGTGATAGTGTATTCTACGAAATTCATTAATAGTTCTCTGACCTCGGATGTAACTTGATTCACAACTAATTGTGAATCACTAAAAATTTTCAACTTTTCTTTCCCCATCTATTTTGCTATCCTGAGACCAGCAAGCAAGGTCTCGTACTCTACTTTATTGTTGAAGGCCCTGAACCCAAATCTGAGGGCAGAGCTTATCTCTATATGCTCTGGAGTGACAAAAATCAATCCCGGTCCACTCCCTTATTGGTTTGACAATCCATCCACATATAACCTCTAGGTTGGTATTATTGCTTCGCTAATTCTGGCCCCTTTGAATTGGTTACCAATAAATTCAGCTATAAAGTCTGCGGCCGCTTGTCCTTTAATTGTTGTTCTAGGTTGGTACCTAATATCATGTTCTCCTATCTCTACAGCCCATTGTACCAACCTTCCTGACATCTCTGGCCGCTGCATGATCTTCCTTAAGGGCTGGTTTGTGAGCACCACTGTGGTCTGAGCCTGAAAGTAAAGCCTTAGTTTCCTAGCGGATACTACTAGCGCTAAAGCCATTTTTTTTTCTATAGATGGATACCTTGTTTCGGCACCTAACAGAGCATGACTCACATAAAAAACTGGCTTTTGTACCTTACTTTCCTCTCTTATCAATACTTAACTGACTGCCGAATCTAAAATAGTCAGGTATAAATAAAGATCTTCTCTCAATATTGGCTTAGAGAGAATTGGAGGACTTCCTATATATCTTTTCAACTCCTGGAAGGCTTTCTCGCATTCCTTTGTCCATATCATTTCTTTCTCCCCTCTGAGGGTTTTGAAGAATGGTAGACATTTATCTATCACTCGTGAAATAAATAGATTCAAGGTCGAAACTCTTCTTGTTAACCTTTGAACTTTTCTAATTGATTTTGGAGACTCCATATCTGGAAGGACTTGAATTTTTTCTACGTTGGCTTCTATTCCTCGCTGGCTTACCATGAACCCTAAAAATTTTCCTAAAGAAACTCCAAATGCACATTTGCTTGGGTTTAACTTCATGTTGTACTGTTTTAAAATCTTGAACGCTTCATCTAAGTTTGTGATATGATCTTCCATTCTTTTGCTTTTGACAAGTATATCATCTACGTAGACCTCCATATTTCTTCCAATCTAGCTATGAAACTTTTTATTGACCAACCTCTGATAGGTTGCTCCTGTACTTTTTAACACAAAGGGCATAATGTTATAGTAGTAAAGGCCCTTATTTATGATGAAAGATATTTTTTCCCTAAAGTGGTGGATACATATGAATTTGGTTATACCTAGAATATGCATATTTAAAAGTAAGCAGCTCATGCCCTGCAGTAACATCAACTAACTGATCAATTCTAGGCAAAGGAAAACTATATTCAGAACATGCTTTATTTAAGTCAGTGAAGTCTATACAGATCATCCACTTTCCATTTGGCTTTTTAACCATTACTACATTGGCCAACCAATTTGGATAATAGACCTCTTTAATAAAGCATGCTTTTAGGAGTTTTTCGACCTCCTCTTCTATTGCTTTGTATTTTTCTACATTGAATGATCTCCTTTTTTGTCATACTGGCTTATGACTAGGATCTACATTTAACCGATGGACTATCACTTCTGGGTCTATACCAGGCATGTCTTCATGGGACCATGCAAACATATCAGACAGTGATCTGAGAAAATTTTCTAGTTGTTTTCGTACTTTTGGGGTTAATGATGACCCAACACAGACTATTTTACTTTGATCATTGTTGAGTGTTAGAAAATGCATATTTATAAAGGAGAAAATCGTCATTTTACATTTCACGTCTTACTAACAACCCTTAATTTATGTGTTTAAGCTTTTTGTAATTTAATTATGTGTGTTTTATTTTAATTAAATATTTTATGTATTTTAGGGGCGTCATAGTCATTTCACAATAAACGAGAGATCAAACGGAAAAATGGACATCACTTTTGAACTCAAGACGGTCGAAAACCTTAGGAGGCGCATAAAAGAAAAAATGACATTGTTCACATGTACGACACTATTCACATGTACTGTACTGTCTACGTTACCGTTCACATAGACGGATTGATGAATTGGCATTGATCAATGATGTGACATTAACTGATGAGGTGTCATGATCCTGTTGGACTAAAATTCTTATGCACTGTTGATCGATGACGTGGCAGCATATCAATGGACCAAAAATCTCGCGTACGGTACATGCATTACACTGGATTATTTTCAACCAAACCGCGTCACTGTTCACCCGGTCCACACCGTGTTACTGTTTATCCGCGTGGTCAAACCGCATACTATTCACGCATACTATTGACTGATGACGTGGTGAAATCCTGAGCGTTCAAACTGTTTTTAATCCGATGGCCACGATTTACTCAATGTATCTATAAAAAAGGGGCCTCTCCCTTTAATTTGATACCTCTGAGTCCATTTTTGGGCTCTATTTTCTGTAATTTCTTCTCCATCTTATATTTTCTACGTATTTTAATAAATTCTTATTTTGCCCCTAGTTCAATTATGAGTAGTTAATTTTTTTCAAGCTTGGGTTGAAGGTGAAGTCTCAACATGTGTCATGGGATTTATTTGGTAAATTTATTTTCTTTTCCCCTCTAATTTTTGTGGATGATTTGACTTTTCGTCGTCAAATAATAATAATCTTGTCTAGTACCGCATTGGTTTCACCGGCTCCCTAGTATAAGATTATTATTATTTGGCACGATAAACTCTTAGCATCATATTGATTAGAGCATGGTTCATGAGGTGTGGATTCCCCCTCATGATTTAATTGGTATTAATAAGGAATATTTAGCCCATGGTGCATGTTGATACGGATCCAGATACCCAAGTACGTCATTTCAATAGATTTATCTTCAATTTATTCTCGCTATTTCAATTCCAATTTTAGGATAGTCCAAATCATTTTCATCACAAATCCAACTACCGATTTACAAAATTAATTCTACTTATAATTAAAATCCACCTCCTCGTGGGATCGACACTCGTCACCATTGATCTATACTACAATAGATTCGTGCACTTGCGAGTTCAATAAAATTTACACAACAAGTTTTTGGCGCCGTTGCCGGGGAGGTAAGTAATTTTAATTTGTAGAATTAATTTTTGTCAATAATTTCTTTTATTTGTTTTCTCGTATTTTTTCTTATAAAAAAAGAAAAAAAGTGAATTTACATTTAAAGGTTAGTATTTCTTTTTTTTTCTCTTCCTTAAAATTCTGTAATTTAATTTTCAAGTTATTTTTTTCTTTGTAATTTTTGTTTATCTTACTAATTTTTTTAATTAATTTATTTCATATATTTTTTTGTGTATTTTTATAGTAAGGTTGTAACAGCGTAATAAGGTTAGTAATGTAATTTCTCCTTTTTCTTTATTTTTATTCGTTTTGTTCACATTTATTTTTTGTTCTTTGCATACATGGTCGTAGGTCATTATTACCTAATCTTGAACCTATAGACCTTTAATTAGAAAAAACACATCATACAAACAAACAAGTTAAAAATAAAATGGATTTGCAACCACAGGAGAAGTCATTTAAGAACTACTTCAGTCCTTTGGCTAATTTGAGCACATTATGCATAAGATACCCAAATGTAGCTAATAGGAGTTTTGAACTCAAACCTAGTGTGCTAAATTGTCCCACATTCTATGGCTTAGAAAATGAGGACTCATGTAATCATTTGAATGATTTTCATGCTATTTGTCAAACATTTAAATATGAGAATTTTTCAGATGATGATGTAAAACTTAGATTATTCTCATTTTCTTTAAATGATAGAGCTCGTTCATGGCTTAATACATTGTCTGCTAATAGCATTGCAATATGAGAACAAATGGTAACGAAATTTTTGAATGAATACTTCCCAGTGCATAAAACCAATGCTATTCGCAGGGAAACTTCAGAGTTTACCCAAAGAGAAGACGAGTAGTTTTTCGAAACATGAGAGCGATTCAATGGGATACTCTTGAAGTGTCCACATCATGGGTATGAGAAATGGCACCAATGCCAATACTTTTTGAAGGGATTATTGCCGAATGTGCAAGAATGCCTAATGGCAACAAGTGGAGGAGAGCTAATGTCAAAAAGTGCATCAAAGATTTGGGAATTCTTCCAGCGACAAGCAGATAATTCCCAACAACGGAGTCGATCACTCAGGAATACTAGAAGAATTAAGGGAGTAAATGAGGTTCACATTGGCGAGTCAACTTTAGGAATCAAAGAAGTCAAGGAAAGGGTTAAAGGTCTTGCTCGACAAATAGCATCGTTATCGACTGCTAAATCAACTGAGCCACATGACCCTGACTCATACTCATATCAAGCCAATGTCATAAGTGTAATGAGAAGCCATCAAATTACAACTCATACTCCAACACATATAACCCTGGATGGAGAGACCACCCCAATTTTTCATGGTTTCAAGGATTCCAACAGAATGGACCAACAGCTCCAACTCCACCAATGCAACAAATTCCTCAAGTTCCTCAAGCCTCTCAGCCACCATTTAGACCATACAATCAGAGCCAGAACTACTCTCAAACCCAGACCATAAGAGGATGCATTCCAGAATTTCAAGAATGTTACTCACTATACGATTGAGCAACAGAACCGCACCATTGATGGACTACGAAATGAGTTGAGAGCAGGTTTCAACTCATAAGCCCAATCAATTTCAAGCCTTAAGTAGATGGTGGGACAACTTGCTTCTTTAGTTCAAACCTTGGCAATGACCGTTGAGAAAGGTAAATTTCCAAGTCAACCAATGTCTAATCCTAAAGGAGTACATGAAGCAAGTACTAGTTCACTATAGCAGTACGGAGAGGTCAAAGTAGTCATGACCTTGCGAAAAAGAAGGAAGTCGACAAACAAAGTGGAGATGCCGGTGACAAAAGAAAATCAAATTATACCTGTAAATGCTAAGGACCCATCACCGGAGGAGAAAGAATAAACCAACCCATGAGAATATGTTCCCAAAGCTCCATTTCCTTAGAGATTAGCGAAAGGAAAGAAAGGAAAATCCACAGGTGAGATTCTCAAAATCTTCAAATAGGTAAGTGTTAACATCCCTTTGCTTGATGCTATAAAGCAAGTTCCATCTTATGCCAAGTTTCTTAAAGACCTCTGTACTGAAAAAAGAAACATTCATGTTCAAAAGAAGGCATTTTTAACAGAAAACGTTAGTTCTATCCTCCAATATAAAATTTCTTTAAAATGCAAAGACCCAGGCTCCTCCACTATCTCATGTAGCATAGGGAACCACACAATTGAGAATGCTTTGTTGAATTTAGGAACTAGTGTAAATTTGTTGCCTTACTCTGTTTTCGTGAAACTTGGACTGGGAGAATTACACCCAACTCCAGTGATGTTACAACTTGCAGATCGGTCCACAAAAATACCTCGTGGTATTGTGGAGGACGTGCTTATCCAGGTAGACAATTTTTATTTTTCTGTTGATTTCATTGTAATTGACACTCAACCAATATAGGATTCAAGGAAGCAAATCCTCATTATTCTAAGCCGACATTTCTTGGCAACTGCGGATACTCACATTCAATACAGAACTGGAAATATGCAATTGTCCTTCGGCAACATGACTATGGGGCTGAACATTTTCAACATTGCCAAATAGCCTCACAATGCATATGATGGAATTGTTTATATGGATTTAATAGAAACATTAGTTGATAATACTTTTGTTTCAAACCTTAGTGATGACCCTTTACAAGCATGTTCAACTCACTTTGGTTTGAATTTTGATATTGACAGATCAGCCGATGAGGTCAACGTCTTACTGGACTTAGCACCATCCATGGACACTAATAAATGGAAGTCAAGAGTTGAACAACTAGCACCATCAGAAAAGAAACTCATCCCATCATCATAATCACCACCGAAACTCGAGCTCAAACCATTGCCCAACACACTGGAATATGCATTTTTGGGAGAAAAATTTTCTCTACCGGTAGTCATCTCATCATCTCTCAATGACGAACAAAAAAGTAAGTTGTTGGATGCTTTAAAAGAGCACAAATGAGCATTATGATGAACCATAGCGGACATAAAAGGTATAAACCCATTAGATTGCGTGCATTACATTCACCTTGATGAAAATGCTAAATAGGGAATTGCAACATCGGTTAAATCCTAATATGAAAGAAGTTGTTAGAACTGAAGTCCTTAAGCTATTAGATGCAGGTATCATTTACCCTATTTCTGATAGTTCATGGGTCAGTCATGTACAAGTTGTCCCCAAAAAGTTAAGAGTCACAGTAGTTACGAATGCTGATAATGAATTAATACTCACTAAAGTGACTACAGGATGGCGTGTATGCATTGATTATAAAAAATTGAATTCTGTCACACGTAAAGACCATTTTCCTTTACCATTTATCGATAAAATGCTTGATAGATTAGCAGGCTATGAATTTTATTGCTTTCTAGATGGCTACTTAGGATATAGTCAGATTCCCATAGCACCAAAAGATCAAGAGAAAACTACTTTCACTTGCCCTTTTGGCACTTTTACATATAGGAGAATGCCATTTGGATTATGTAATGCACCTGCTACATTTCAACGATGCATGTTGAGCATTTTTTCTGATATGGTTAAATGATTTCTTGAAGTCTTTGTGGATGACTTTTCTATCTTTGGTGACTCATTTGATCGATGTTTACATCACCTAACACTAGTTCTGCAGAGATGTATCGAGAAGAATTTAGTCTTAAATTGGGAGAAG
The DNA here is from genome assembly GCA_029618585.1 of Citrus australasica. Lineage (NCBI taxonomy): Eukaryota > Viridiplantae > Streptophyta > Magnoliopsida > Sapindales > Rutaceae > Citrus > Citrus australasica. The sequence goes on along the minus strand of JARCIV010000009.1, from coordinate 10,596,437 downwards.
TGTCATTTTATGGTAAAATAAGGTATTGTTCTCGGTCACATCATTTCGAGCAAAGGTATTGAGGTTGACAAAGCCAAGGTGGATCTCATTTCTAATCTTCCTCCACCCAAAACGGTCAGAGAAGTAAGATCTTTCCTTGTGCATGCTGGTTTTTATAGACGTTTCATTAAAGATTTTAGCAAAGTTTCTAGGCCCTTATGCAATCTACTTGCTAAGGATGTATTTTTTATCTTTAATGATTCATGTTTTGTGGCATTTGAAAAGCTAAAGCAGTTGTTGACATTATCACCCATCATTCAACCCCCAAACTGAAGCTTACTATTTGAGCTCATGTGTGATGCATCTGATTATGCAGTAGGAGCAATATTAGGACAAAGAGTTGATCAAATTCCCCATGTTATTTACTATGCTAGTATGACATTGAATGATGTACAGTTGAACAATTCAACTACTGAAAAAGAAATGCTAGCAGTAGTGTTTGCATTAGAGAAATTTTGATCTTATCTCATTGGTTGTAAAATAATTGTGTTCACTGATCATGCTGCTCTTAAATATCTTCTCACAAAAAAAGATGCAAAAGCTAGACTAATTTGTTGGGTGTTACTTTTACAGGAATTTGACTTGGAATTCAAAGATAAGAAAGGCACAGAAAATATTGTGGCAGATCATCTCTCTTGTCTCCATTTTGACACAATTACAGAGCCATTAACATTGAATGAGTCATTTTCAGATGAACAATTAATGAGTGTGGAAGTATTACTTTGGTATGCTGATATCGTTAATTATCTTGTTGCAGGTCAACTTCCAAAGCATTGGACCAAGCAAGACAAGGATAAATTCTTTGCGGAAATAAAGAATTTCTTTTGGGATGACCTTTGTTTGTTTAAGTATTGTGCAGATCAAATTGTCAGACGATGTGTCCCAGAAAGTGAAATTCAAAATATCATTTCATTCTGCTATGAACAAGCTTGTGGAGGCCATTTCAGTGCTAAGAAAATAGCAACTAAAGTTTTACAATGTGGTTTCTATTGGCCAACTATATTTCAAGATGCTTACACTTTCTGTTCTTCATGTGATAGGTGTCAATAAATGGGGAGCATTACATAAAAGAACATGATGCCACTAAATCCAATTTTAGTGGTTGAGATTTTTGACGTATGGAGTATTGACTTCATGGGACCTTTTCCCCCTTCTTTTGGCCATCAATACATATTGGTTGCTGTTGACTACGTCTCAAAATAGGTAGAAGCAATTCTATGCAGAACCAATAATCACAAAGTGGTGATAAGATTTTTGAAAAGTAATATTGTTTCGCGCTTTGGATTCCCTCGAGCAATAATCAGTGATGGTGATACCCACTTTTGTAAGAAAGCATTCAAAGCACTTTTGACAAAGTATTCAATCACTCACAAAGTGGCGACCCCATATCATCCGCAAACTAGTGGCCAAGTTGAGATCTCCAATCGAGAAATAAAGCACATATTAGAAAAGACGGTGAGGCCAGACAGAAAAGATTGGTCATTTAGACTTGATGATGTATTATGGGCATATAGAACGGCTTTCAAGACCCCGATTGGGATGTCACTCTACAGGCTAGTGTATGGAAAAACTTGCCACCTACCTGTAGAACTCGAGCATCGTGCATGTTGGGCCATCAAGAAATTCAACTTTGACATGTAGCAAGTCAGCTCAGAAAGAAGATTACAACTGGCAGAACTTGAAGAAATTCGCAATGATGCATACGAAAATGCCAAGATTTATAAGCAACGAATGAAAGTCTTTCACGACAAGCAAATTATGAGAAAATCTTTCACTCCAGGTTAGAAAGTGCTTTTATTCAATTCTCGCTTGCACCTATTCCCAGGTAAGTTACGCCCTCGATGGTCTGGCCCATTTATTGTTCATATTGTTTTTCCACATGGGGTAATTGAAATTAAGGACTTAAAGAACGGTGTCACGTTTAAAGTTAATAGTCAAAGATTAAAGCCATATCTAGAGTACCAACCACATGGAGAAGACATCGAAATAAATTTGCATGACCCACCAGATTTGAATTGATTTTTTTTTCTTTTCGGTGATTTGATTTTTTTCTTTTCTTTCTTTCTTTTTATTATTCTTTTTCTAATTGAAATTATTTTTGCATAAGTGTGTTTATTTAACTATTAAGTTTTCTCTTATCATTGTTAATCATGAGTACCATACTTAGACCGTTCCTCCTGAACATTCTTAAATCACTTCAACGTGTCAAAACTCATCTCAAAGGCAAATTCAATTTTGTAAAACAAATCGCATTTGGGCTCTACAAGCATCAGAGTTAGTATCCTATGTTGAGGGTTTAGAAAGCCAACTCAGAGACATTGAGAGAAGTGTTTACGACATCCAGTTGGAGCTTGAGGTAAATTCAATAAGATGACGATTTTAATTTTCTTGTGTGTTTTAATTTCTTTTTCTTTTTGTGTGCTTTAGTTTGCTACCCCGATGAAGTGGCGGATAACGGTACTTCGTGACAATCAAGTTGGTTACTTTAGTTTTCCCATAATAATTGATATTCTGAGGTGAAGGTATGGACATAAATGACATTCTAGCAAAGCTTCACAAGCGATTCCCTTCACTCCCTCAGAATGCCCCCCTTACAATCTATAAAGCTCGATCCGAACGCATACGATTACTCATGAGGAATAACATACATGTAGACATCCGTTGGTTAATCGAGGCTAAAGTACGATTGGCAGGTAAATTACCTCCAAAATTTATTGCATATATGCCTGGTTGTGGTAAAGGAAATTATAAAAGAAAACGACGAGCTCGAAGAATTTATGTTGCTTGTCATAAGTGTGCTAGAATGAGTTGCGATAAAAATCCATGTTCTTTAGAAATGGTGTCTGATAACAGAGAAGATAAGATTCAACTCATTAGGGATGGCTTGAATAAGGAGTCATTGGATGATATCCTTCTGTCTCTTGAAACGCATCTCAGTGGATATGTGTAAGAAGAGATTCTCCAAATATGGCCATTATTCCAAAAAGAGCATGCACGATATAGTCTCGGGAATCTGACTATAAACGACCATGTTTTGCCAGTTTATAAGAAAACTGGATGGGAAGCCTATCCTCGACCCATAGAGGGTGTTTAAGCCGTTTCTAGATGTAAAACCAAAGGAAGATGTGAGCCACAATCGCAACTACCAGTAAATATCATTTTACTTTTCTGTTATTTTATTTCATTTTACTGTTGTTTTATTGTTTGCATTATTGTCTTTAATAATTTTATTACTGTTTATTGTTTTTTTCTTTTTACTGTTTGCTTTTTTACTATCGAGCCATGTGCTTTACACGTTATTTGACACTGACATGCCACCTCATACACAGTTGTGATCAACTAGCACCAAGATTCTTAAATATGACTTTTTGTTAAGCACTCACAAATTGTTTTTGAGAAATATTCCAATGGCAGCTACTCCTAATAGACAATTCAAGAACATTTGTGTGCTTTCTGGATTTACCTATGGCAAACATAAAGAGTTTGTTGATGCAATCATAGATCTTGGTCGAAGCATAGCAGAGAGAAAATTACACTTGGTGTATGAATGAGGTAACCGACTATTATCAAAATTGGTCTCAGAAGCTGTTTTTCCCAGAGGAAGCCAAGTGTTAGGCATCATTCCAAGAGTCCTAAAACCGTTGGGCAGTTTGTTTGACTCATCGACTGGAGAAGGGTTAGTCGTCTCAGGTATGCAAGAACGAATAACTGAAATGCTTAATCATGCTGATGCTTTTATTTTTCTTCCAGGAGATCTTGCAACAGTAGAGACACTTATCACACTAGTATCTTGGGCCTATTTGCACATTCACTAGAAACCCATCGGTTTGTTAAATGTCAATAATTTTTATGATGACTTCATCGCATTTCTTAACCATGCAATAAAAAACTATTTCATTCCTTCCAATACGAAAAAGCTTTTTATTTGTGCTCACTCTGCTAATGAGATACTTGATATGTTACAAGCTTATAAACCGGAGCCAGACCCCTGGACCTTTATGTTGGAGCATTCAAATAATGACGGCAACAGTAGTCACAGTAAGAAGTACAATATAGATTTAACTCTCTGCTTGTAAATATTTTCTTCTTTGTTGCACAACTCTGGTGATGTCTTCTAAACTCTACTTCTTTCCTTTAAAATATTGAGGACAATGTTTCGTTCTGGTTGGGGGCAAGGAATAGTCGACAATTGTGGAATCTTAGTTAAGTTTTTACTAATTTTTTGTTATAGAAACTAATTGTTGCTGACTTTTTGTATTGAAGATGGCTGAATATGAAGTGTAGTAACTCTAGAAACACATCTTCATCGTTTGAAAAAAATTAAAAAACAAAAAAAACTTTCAGGCATTTTCTTTCTCTTTATTATGTTTTGATGTTCATTTTTCTTCTTCTTTTTAATTTCTCATTTATAAATAATTTTCAAATTTTTTTTGAGTCGAAGATGGCTGAATATAAAGTGTATTGCCTCTAGAAACGCATCTTCTTAAGTTTAAAAAAAAAACATTTTCGTTTTCTATCATTTTCTAATTAGCTTTTCTGCATCATTTTCACATTTCTATGTGTATATTTTACTTTCATGTTTAGAATAGGTTGGGAGGTAGGTTGTCTTAAAAAAAAATGTGATTTATTTTAACATTGGATGACATGATGAATTTCAAATTTTAGTATTTGTATTATCTTTAGTCTGAAGTGATGTTACGCTATGTTTGCTACTCTACATGTTGATGTCGAAGACAAATATGAGTTGCTTGAATGAATGAATATGTCATAATAAGTACCAAGTGAGTTTTTGAGCCTATCATTTTTCTTGGAGAGTAATCCTTTTGCCCATTCTTTATACAACTTAGCAGTTTATTATTGTATACACGATCTCTAGATTTCTTTTGAGTTAACCCTTAAAAAAATTGTAAAATTAAAAAAAGAAGAAAAAAAAATCGTGTTGCTACATTTGGAGGCCGATCTAATTAGTAGATATGGAAAATTATTTAGAGCCCTAAAAGATGACGGAAAGGCCATCTTTGATCCGTTTGAGCCTTTCTAGCCATTCTTTTATCAAATATCCATAATTAACTCTTTTGAGCCTTAAAAAAATAAAAAAAAAACTTTTCTTTGTCAAACTTATCATCTTGACCCACTCCGATTTGGAGTATTACCCAATATCTTACAAGTTTCATCACCTATTTATATTTGAGAAAAATGTAAATAAATATTTTGTATAGTGAAGTTATGCCCAACAAAAGAAAAAAAAGAAAAAGAAAAAATTTTTGTTTAAAAAAAAAAAATAACAATAATAGGTGAAGTCCACCTTGCAACTTTTAAAAAAAAAACTTATTCTGCATTTTGGGAAAAGGACACAGAGACCCCCAATGTTTGAATAAGGGACACAGAGACCCCCAACGTTTGGAAAAGGGACACAAAACTCCCTACTGTTTAAAAAAAGACACTCAGACCCCCCATTTGTTAATAGAAATTATAATTTTAAAATGCAATTACCATTATACCCTTATAGCATATTAAAAATTAATTATTCATTGTCTAATTTATTCTTATATTATTAATAAAATTACGAATATAACTTCATTACCCAAATTTTCCATTTAATTTTTGTCAAATTTTCTCTTCAAACTAAATAAATTTAATCTATTGCTCAAGAATAAAAATAAATTAAATTGATTATTAATATAATAAAAATAACAATTCTCCATATGTCAATCTATTGAATATGTTATTTAGTACAATTAAGATTTTGTAATTATTGTTGTAACCAATTTTTTTTATTTTGTTCATTATATAATTTTAAAAGGAGAATTGTTATTTTTATTATATTAGTAATCAATTTAATTTATTTTTATTCTTGAGCAATGGATTAAATTTATTTAGTTGAAGAGAAAATTTGACAAAAATTAAATGGAAAAATTGGATAATGAAGTTTTATTGGTAATTTTATTAATAATATAGGAATAAATTGGATAATGAATAATTATTTTTTAATATGCTATAAGGGTATAATGGTAATTGCATTTTAAATTTATAATTTCTGTTAACAAATGGGGGTCTGAGTATCTTTTTTGAAACCTTAGGGAGTTTTGTGTCCTTTTTTCAAACGTTGGGGGTCTTTGTGTCCCTTATTCAAACATTGGGGGTCTCTATGTCCTTTTCCCCTGCATTTTTCTCAAACATATATTTTGTTTTTCTTATTTCCCTTCTTTGTTAGCCATGTCCCTAGCCTACGTTACGTCCTAATAAAAGTCCTTATTGATTTTAAGAAACTATAATCTAAAGTAAAAGCTAGTTATATGGGCTAAAAAGATGTAGTGATGCATGAAAAAATAATTAAATAAATTGGGTTGACTAGCATTTTTATTTGACTTGAGATCGTATTATTTCTAAGTTAAGGGCATATTTCTTTCATCTTGGTGAGAGCATGTAATATCACTTCTTGATTATTTTCTCTCAATTATCATTCATTGGAGTGACTATTTTTATTGAGTTTAATTTCTTTATGAAAGTGTCACTACTTCCAGTGAGATTTTGGGGTTTGACATGTCATTCTTGAAGGTAGATATGACAAAGTCTACTGGACTGATTTCATGTGGATGGTTGATGTGGGTGTGATGTTTCTTTAGACTTGAGATAATGCTTATACTTTTATTTGATTGTTATCATTAGTCTGATTGAATAAATAAGAGTGTTTAAAAAAAATCATTTTGGATTTGAATTTTGTTTTCCCTTTATTTGCTAGGAACTAGCAATAAGCTGGTTATAGGGTGTGTTGAGTGTTAGAAAATGTATATTTGTAAAGGAGAAAATCATCATTTTACATTTCACGTCTTACTAACAACCATTACTTTTGTGTGTTTAAGCTTCTTGTAATTTAATTATGTATGTTTTATTTTAATTAAGTATTTTATGTATTTTAAGGGCGCCATAGTCATTTCACAATAAACGAGAGATCAAACAGCAAAACGGACATCACTTTTGAACTCAGGACGGTCAAAAACCTTAGGAGGAGCATAAAAGGAAAAATGACATTGTTCATATATACGGTATTATTCACATATACATACTGTCTACGTTACTATTCACAATACTGTTCACATAGACGGATCGATGACGTGGCATTGACCGATGATGGGGCATTGACTGATGAGATGTCACGATCCTGTTGGACTAAAATTCTTATGCATTATTAATCGATGACGTGTCAGCATATCAGTGGATCAAAAATCTCGCGTACGGTACATGCATTACACAGGATTATTTACAACCAAACCATGTTACTGTTCATCCGTGTGGTCAAACCGCATACTGTTCACACGTACTGTTGACTGATGACGTGGTGAAATCCTGAGCGTCCAAACTGTTTTTAATCTGATGGCCACGATTTACTCAATGTATCTATAAAAAGGGGGCCTTCCCCCCTAATTTGATACCTCTGAATCCATTTTTGGGCTCTATTTTCTGTAATTCCTTCTCCATCTTATATTTTCTACGTATTTTAATAAATTTCTATTTTGCCCCTATTTCAATTATGAGTGACTAATTTTCTTTCAAACTTGGGTTGAAGATGAAGTCTCAACATGTGTCATGGCGTTTATTTGGTAAATTTATTTTCTTTTCCCATCTAATTTTTGTGGATGATTTGACTTTTTGTCGACAAATAATAATAATCTTGTCTAGTACCGCCCTGGTTTCACCGGCTCCCTAATATAAGGTTATTATTATTTAGCACGATAAGCCCTTAGCACTATATTGATTAGAGCGTGGTTCGTGAGGTGTGGATTCCCCCCTCATGATTTAATTGGTATTAATAAGGAATATTTAGCCCATGGTGCATGTTGATACGGATTCAGATACCCAAATACGTCATTTCAATAGATTTATCTTCAATTTATTCTTGCTATTTCAATTCCAATTTTAGGATAGTCCAAATCATTTTCATCATAAATCCAACCACCCATTTACAAAATTAATTCTACATATAATCAAAATCCACCTCCTCATGGGATCGACACTCGTCACCATTGATCTATACTACAATAGATTTGTGCACTTGCGAGTTCAATAAAATTTGCACAAAAATCATCGTGCTACACTTGGATGGTGTCTAGCTCTTCTACTAGTGATCCTCTTTGTTCGTTTCTCTCCTCTCTAGGATCAAGCGTGACTTGAAAACATTCTTGTTTGTCTATTTTGCCTTTTAAGGCTGTGGCATAACATTTTCTGGATTTTTCTTGATCTGCCCTTAAGATTCCAGTCTTAGTTTCTGTAGGGAATTTTATCATTAAGTGGTAAGGTGAGGTTATTGCCCGGAAAAGATTTAGGGCCGGACTGCCTAAGATAACATTGTAGACTGAAGGGTGCTACATTATTAAGAAGCCTATCATCTTGGTAGTTTGGTGAGGTTTTTCTCCAATAGTGACTGGTAGATCTATACTGCCCAAAGGAATTAAGCACTCTCCACCAAAGCTGACCAATGGAGTACGAATTTGCTTCAATTTTTCCCTTCCTATATTCATCTTGTCAAATGCTCTTGCATATAAAATATCTGCTGAACTCTCGTTATTCACTAAAACTCTGAAGACTTTTCTATTTGCTAGAGTTATCGAAATAACCAGAGCATCATTGTGCGGTTGATGTATCCCTCGAGTTTCTTCTTTTGTAAAAGTGATGGTGTTATATTCCATCCTAGCCTTTTCTGGGGGTTTACCTACTAAGTTTAGCAGTAAAGCCCCCGGTGTTGCTCGAACCTTCCTTGCGTGAGCTTTTCGTGCCTTGTTGGAGTCCCCTCCTTCTGCAAGTCCACCAAATATAATTTTTATAGGGGCTCCACCTGCAACGTCTTGGTTTTGTATATGGTTAGGTGCTACTGTAGCAATATTTTACGGCACATCAGCCGAAACTTCATTTTGAATATCTTTGCGCTTTTTCCTTTTTACAAAGTCTTTCAAATACCCTCACTGGATTAAAGACTCTATTTCCTCTTTAAGATCAAAGTAGTCGTTAGTATTATAGCCATTATCTCTATTATACTTACAGTACTTACTTTTGTCTCTTTGATTTGGTGCGGTCCTGATTTATTTGGGCTTCCGTAATAAATCTAAGTCTCTTATCTACATGAGCAACTATTCTCTTGGTACGCTAAATGGCATGTACCTAGAGTACCTACTTTGTGAGACTCTTGGTCCCCTGCTATCTCCTAGTCTATTTTTTTGTCTTGATTTTCGACCTGTTCATCCTTCCTTTTTCTTTTTTCTCCAACTCTCTGAAGGTCCAGGTCTACTTTTCTCTCTGCATTGGTCAGCTCGTCGACATTAGAGTATTTCTGAACTCTCGATAGCAACTCGGTGAAGGTCTTTAGTTCATTCTCAGCCAGCAAGTAATGAAATCTTCCTAGTCGCAGACTTGCCATTATTATCGTTAATGCCATCGTATATGTACAGTTTTATACTATATATTGCCTTTTTATTAAAACGAACAATATAGTCCTTCAATGACTTATCATTCCCTTATTTCACTCATAACAAGTGAGTTGGGGGAAACTGATGGTCTTTTGCTCCCACAAATTGATTAATAAACATTTGACTAAGTTGGGTAAATAAAGAAATAGACCTAGGCTTCAGCTTTCCATACCACTTACATGTTGCTCCTGTAAGCATTAAGGAGAAAGCCCTGCACATGGCTGCTCCTGTCGCCCTTTGCAACTCCATCCATGACCTAAAGGTCACTAAATGCTCAGTTAGATGTACTTCACCTCTATATAACTTGATTTGAGGAATCTTAAATTTTACTGGCGATGGGGCCTCTAGTATATCTTTGGTGAACAGTGGTTCTACCTCTTCTAAGAGTGGTTCTGCAGGACTTTTCTCTATCCCATCCACCTATTTCTTAAGCTTTTTCAATTCTGCTTTAAGACTTACCAACCTAGTACTAGCACTAGAGCCCTCTGATTCATTCTTCTTATATTGATATTTTGAATTCAACTTATGGCGCAAATCATGCTTAGTCTCCAGCACATGTCGGAGGTCCTTTGGGTGATCAGTATGACTTGCATGAGTCTCTACTCTTCTGGCTGATCTGGTAGGGTTACTTTTCTGATGAACCTGTTGTGAGTTATTATTGTTATCTTGTAGAGTATCATGCAAGTCATTCTGTAGCCCTTCCTCTTATTGCGCAGGTGGATTTGGGTTTACTCTATGTTCTTAGTTCTCTATATACTGGAGAACCCTGGCCATATTCTGCGTCAAATTAGCTACTTGTTGCACGAGAAAGACAAATATTTTATTAAGATTGTACTAACAACTTGACTCGCTCTCTCTTTGTGATTTTTTTTCTTGATCCCTTACACTATGAGAGATCTTTGCTTTTATAACCTTCTATAATAAAGTTCTTTTCTAATTTGAACTCTATCTAACTTTCCTCTATACTCTAGGATTTTAATTACAAAGTATTTCTACCTTTTCATATATTGTATTTGAGTCAAACTCTACTTATTTGCTTCTGGGCCAAATAATGCCCTTTTATTGTCCTTCAACGATAACTCCTCTATTTGGACTTGACTTTTCATGTGCGATCCATAATCTAGAACTGGGTCAAAGACTGTCTAGAACCATGACTTCTGTCATCCTCCACTTGTGCTCCCCATTCCTAGAGGCCTAATTCTTGCTCTATGTTCTTGGGGAACATGATTCTTGCTCCCCATTCTGGGGAGAATATTTTCTGGGGCCCCATTCCTACGGGTAGAATCGTTACTCCCAATTCCTAGGGGATCACACTTTCTAGGGGCCCAATTTTTGGAGATGGAATCCTTGCTCCCCATTCTTGGGGGAGCACACTTTCTGGGGCCCATTCCTGGGGTAGAATCCCTGCTCCCCATTCTTGAGGAGTGTTGAGTGTTAGAAAATGCATATTTATAAAGGAGAAAATTGTCATTTTACATTTCAAGTCTTACTAACAACCCTTACTTTTATGTGTTTAAGTTTCTTGTAATTTAATTATGTGTGTTTTATTTTAATTAAGTATTTTATGTATTTTAGGGGCATCATAGTCATTTCACAATAAACGAGAGATCAAATGGCAAAACGGACATCATTTTTTAACTCAGGACGGTTGAAAACCTTAGGAGGAGCATAAAAGGAAAAATGGTCCTGTTCACATGTACGGTACTATTCACATGTACGGATACGGTCTACGTACTGTTCACAGCACTGTTCACATAGACGGATCGATGATGTGGCATTGACTGATGACGTGTCAAGATCCTGTTGGACTAAAATTCTTATGTATTGTTGATGGTGACGTGGCAGCATATTAGTGGACCAAAAACTGCACGTACGGTACATGCAACACATGGGATTATTACTGTACAAACTGCATTACTGTTCAAACTGTGTGTAAACCGTGTCACTGTTCAAACCGTGGTCAAACCGTGTTACTGTTCACGTGTACTGTTGACCGATGACGTGGCGTAATTCTGAGCGTCCAAACTGTTTTTAATCCGATGACCATGATTTACTCGATGTATCTATAAAAATGGGGCATCTCCCCCTAATTTAGCACCTCTGAATCCATTTTTGGGATCCATTTTCTGTAATTCTCTCTCTATCTTGTATTTTCTACGTATTTTAATAAATTTCCATTTTGCCCCTAGTTAAACTATGAGTGACTAATTTTCTTTCAAGCTTGGGTTGAAGGTGAATTCTCAACATGTGTCATGGGCTTTATTTGGTAAATTTATTTTCTCTTCCCCTCTAGTTTTTGTGGATGTTTTGACTTTTTGTTGACAAATAATACTAATATTATCTAGTACCGTCCTGGTTTTACTGGCTCCTTAGTATAAGATTATTATTATTTGGCACGATAAGCTCTTAGCACCATATCTATTAGAGCGTGGTTCATGAGGTGTGGATTCCCCCCTCATGATTTAATTGGCATTAATAAGGATTATTTAGCTCATGATGCATGTTGATACGGATCCAGATACCCAAGTACGTCATTTCAATAGAATTTTCTTCAATTTATTCTCGCTATTTTAATTTAAGTTTTAGCATATTTCAAATCATTTCCACCATAAATCCAACCACCCATTTACAAAATTAATTCTATATATAATTAAAATTCACCTCTTTGTGGGATCGACACTCGTCACCATTAATCTATACTACAACATATTCGTGCGCTTGCGAGTTCAATAAAATTTGCACAACAAGGAGCGCACTTTCTGAGGTCTATTCCTAGAGATGAAACCTCTACTCTCCATTATTGGGAGAGCATATTTTCTAGGACCCCATTCCTATGGGTAGAATCCCTGCTCCCATTCTTGGGAGAGCACACCTTCTAGGGCTCCATTCCTGGGGGTAGAATCCCTTATCCCCATTCTGGGGGAGCATGCCCCATGCCTAGTAGTAGAATCTCTGCTCCTCATTCTTGGGGGAGCATACTTTTTATGGTTCATTCTTGGGGTAGAATCCCTGCTCCCCATTCTTGGGGGAGCATACTTTTTGGGACCCAATTCTTGGGGGTAGAATCTCTGCCCCCCATTCTAGAGGAGCATACTTTCTGGGGCACTATTCTTGGGAGTAGAATCCCTACTCCCATTCTTGAGGTAGCATACTTTATAGGGCTCATTCCTGGGGTAGAATCTTGCTCCCCATTCTTAGGGAGCATACTTTCTGCGGCCCCATTCCTGGGGGTAGAGTAGTCAACATTGAACTTACTTCAAGAGACTAGAGACCGTCTTTCTTTGTAACTTTTATGGAATAAATTTTACTAGTGGAAAGGTTATAAACTTGCAAATAATAAATAGTTCAGTAGGTGCCAATGTAGTTGGGATGTAACGTTAATTGTAGTGATGTAAATTACAACTAATTTTATTTAAACTACTAATATTGTACTTGCACTTAAACTTCATTGAATGAAAATACAACTTTTAATTTATCATAAAACATATTTCATTCATAATTTTATCTTGTGTGTACCTATGAAAAATATTTCATTTACAAATGAAACTTATCTCCTTTAACTAATTTGTGATTTCATAAATGAAACATTAATGTTGTAAAATTTTAGATTTGTCATTTATAAAATCATGATTTTAATAATTTAATTTATTAAAAATTTAAAATCATCATATAATTTATTCCTTAATAAATTATAAATATAAAACAATTAGATTTTTTTAACTAATACTTAAATTAATTTTTTTTAAAGATATGGTTATAAAATATATTAAAAAGTTTAATTTCAAGTTATTTGTTAAATTCTATATCTATTTTTCATTAAAAATTTAATTTTATATATTTTGGCCTAAATACTATTGATGGCCCACGAAGAATGCTTATTGCAGGTCTTTTTACGCTTTATCCCATCTCTAATTGTGTCATATTTTTAAGGCCTACTTGTTTAAAATTTGAACCTAGCCTAGCTCCCATGCATACCGTGCAATGTCACGTGCCTTATCGAAACATGCTCGTGTCACACTGTACTGTACAGACACGTGCCACTCAATCCGTTAGCCATTTCTGTACTACCAATGAGTATAGGCAATAGGGTATGCTTTAGTGCTTCGTTTTAGCTGTTTGTCTTTCATAATTCAAGCAAAATAAGCTTTAAAAACTGAAGATGCATTACATGGTTTAACCGGTTCTTATTTTGAACTGATGATGTAATGGTTATTCACTGTGAAAAGGTAGTTTGATTGGTGGTATAGAAATTGTTTTGAGCTCATGGTCGTCTTAAATGTATTGTCATTTAAGTTAGATGTTAAGAATTACTTGAAGTGATGCAGTTTTTTTGCTGTCAAAGTGGCCAAATTTGATTTTTTTTTCTTTTTTGCGTTATAATCTAGAGTTTATATGAATTAATTTGTTCAAAACATAATCTTATCTATTTCTAACATTTATTAACTCCTCATTGTACCATTTTTTAGCCTTATTTACATGAACATTAAGGTTGTGGTTGATGGTGAAATGATTAAAACTAGGCCTGTAATCCTTGAGCAGTACACTTTAAAAAAGCTATATGATGTATCGGAAGCCTATTAAATATGCCAAAAAAGTGAATTTTAAGATCACGCTTCCGTGGCAAAATTCTAAAAAAATGTTGCACAATGACTTAAAACATCAAAATGCCTTTGAACAGCTGAAAGACAAGTCAATGTATAGTCTATGTTTACAATCACGATCGAATTAGATTCAATGGCCACCATCTATAGAGAGTTTGAGAACCATGTAGATGCAGCACAATTTATAATATCAACACCCTAGTTGAGCAATTCCTTGTTTCGTTAAATAAAGAGGCTGAATTTGAGTAGTTTGACCTTGTTGAAGTAAATGATATTGTGGTGCCTGACTTGAATGAAGCCATAATATCTTCAGAATTTGAAAACAAAGGTATTATTATAGAGGATTCATTTGAAGAGCGACAATAAGTTGAGGCTGCAAGTAATGAATTAGCAAAGGCCATAGTTATTGAAGAGTGGTAGTTATGATACTGGAAATGATGATGCTTGGGACGCTAGTTTGGATGACTATAAATCCAAAGACAACAGCGGTTCAGAAGAAGATAAATCTTTAGATGGTGATGCTCAAGGTGAATGTAACAGATATAAGGTAAATTCAAGGGGTTTCGAGTTCAGTACAGATGATTAGAGGATTGTGCTGAAGGTTAGAGCAATGAATAAAAGTGTGGATGAGTTTGGGAAGGTGGTGAAAGTATTTGCTATACAAAATGGTTCTAAGTTGAAAAGGGTGAAAAATGAGAACAGTAAAGTTACACTAACAAGTAGAGCACTAGATTGTACTTGGAGGATTCATTCAAGTCCAAAAAGGAATATGAAGCACTTTCGAATAAAAACATTTCGGCCTGAACACATTTGTGCTAGAGCTAATGAAAACTGTAAAGCAAATTCGACTTGAAATGTTGCAACATTCCTTCATCTACTTAGGACCCTTAGCTAAACATTGAAGTAATTGTAAGTGAGTTGTTTGGGAGATTTGGCATCAAATGCAGTAACTAATGGCTATATAGGGCTAAGAACAAGGCATTAAACCTATTATGGTAAGACTTAAGGCTAATTACACCAAACTATATAGGTATATATTATAATTTTTTCATAGAGATTGGTTAGATAGTCGCCAAAATGCCCATTTTAAAAGGTTCTTTATGATGTTTGATGCAAATAGGGGGGAATTTTTTAAGGGGTGTAGATAATTTATAGAATTTGATGGCTGTCATTTAAAGGGTTATATAAGAGTGTCTTGTTGTCTGCTACTAGTATAGATGCCAATACTGGTATATACCCACTAGCAATGTGTGTTCATGAGAGTGAAAATACTAACTCTTGGTTGTACTTTATGGATAAATTATATGAGTAAATAGACTGTAATGATGGCAGTTTGTCCTTTTCTCAACTATATTTAGATATTGATAATGGCTTAGCTCAGTCCCTTCTTTCTTCTTATTAAGTATACAGGAGTGGCTTGATTGACTATATATTTTATTGTAATTGAGAATTATAAATGTAATTAACTTAGAAAGCACCATTGCATTGAACTTATAAAGCAGCAAAATAGATTTTTAGTCGTCACTGTTACATTTAGTTGAGGAAACATTAGACATTTAGACTTAGTGGCACAATATAAAGTATATCACAACATTGAATAGAAAGATCAGGACATTGAATACAATCATAACCTTACCAATAGTTGCACCCTTCGCAAATTTTTGTGACTTCTCCATTATGGCCTTTTACGCCTTCATATTATTTTTCAGTTGCAACAAGTTTCTCATAATGTACTTCTACAGACACACATCCTTAAAATAAAGCTCCATCATTCAAATCATCTCTATTTGGTATCCATTACTTAAAAAATCTGCAACCATTTTTTTCGGCACAACGATAGTAAAGCATATGTAGATTGTCATTGATTATGAAATCTTCAAATCAAGTCTCATGTAGCATTTGCATACCTAGTTTGAGAACCTAATGAGCTTATCATTGACTATATTCCTCCAAAGTGACTCATAAAATGTGTTTGATCGAACTAAATTGTTTGAACTTTGTGAATCCATTGATGTGCAAGAGTGTTCTAGTTTTAAATAATGCTTGGGAAATGCTAAATTTTTTAATTGATTGTCGAAATATATATCACAGATGGTTGATATGGAGATGAAGTGATGTTGGTTGTGTTGGTTTGGTGCATTTGAAATGAGATTAATGCTATTTTTTTTTCTTAAATTTGGGAAGCAAATGATATGTTGCATATTGAGCTTGGTATTGACGATTTATATAGCCACTGCCATTGCCAATATCACCATTGAAGACAATGATAAAAATAGC
Source organism: Citrus australasica (assembly GCA_029618585.1). NCBI lineage: Eukaryota > Viridiplantae > Streptophyta > Magnoliopsida > Sapindales > Rutaceae > Citrus > Citrus australasica. The sequence continues at coordinate 10,580,059 of JARCIV010000009.1, read as the reverse complement.
AATAGCAATTAAAGATAATTTCCAAAATTTAGCTTTTATATTTCAAATCTTTTTCAACCATAAATAATCCAAATTTTTTGTTTCATTCATCAAAGTCATTTTGAAAAGTGACAAGGGTGATTTGTTATTTTCATTGTACTCACTCTTTGAGCCAAAACAAACACATTGATACTAATCAACAATTCTTCTCTTCAGTGGACAAATTTATTATAAATTAGAGGTATTTTAGTCATTTTATCATCCAACAAAAAGTTAGAGAAATGGTATACTAACATCAGGGGAGGTGGCTAAGAATACATAAAATAATATATGATATTGAGAATACGCCAAACATCAGGAGATGTTATTGATAATTACCCTAGAGAAAAATGAGAAAAGAGGGTGTGGTTTGATTGGGTCTAGTGCAATACATTGCAGCATCTTTAACAACGTATGTCTAGCATCTGAATACCTAACCATCGAATTTTCTATTTTGGTTGCCACATAAATTTTGAGTTTAATAAATTATATTTTTAGTGTAATTTGGTTAATATAATTATGTTAAAAAATTTAAGAGATTTTAGATTAAGTGTTTGTGTTGGATTTTATCTTGACAACCCAAACAATAAAAATAAAGGAAAAGAGAATTGATGTCAGAGGTTGTCAAGCTATGTCTATGTGTTCACACGCAAATAGAGGAGGGTAATTGCATTAGGAGAGCATTGATGAAGAGGAAGAGTGAGCTAAAGAGAAAATGAGGCTGAGTGTCACCAAGTTGTTTGGTCAAACAACTCTTGCAACACAAAGTTAGAAGATAGCATTAGGGGTGGTGTCAGCGGTGGCCGGTGACCACACTTCAACACTCAAGTCAAATTATGCAAGACAAAAGGTCGCTCTAATGTCACAAGGGACCTCAAAGCTGTAAACAATGTAAGAAAGTTTAGAGAGAGAAGAAGATGATGAGCAAAGTGTGAGATAATAGATTGTTCTTGCAGTTAGAATGAACCTTGAGCTTTGTGGAGTTGTTTGAGAACCATTTGGTAATTTTGTACATGTGTTGCCTAATTAATGGCTACCCTTCCTCAAGCGAAGGCATTTTGTAATTAGATTAGTAGTCCCTAGATGATGATATTTCTAAGCTTGGAAGGGAAGGAAACCACCAGCCACTCTATTGCCCCCTTGCTTTATGCTCATGGCATTCCCTCCATCTTGTGGTCCTGCTACTCTTTAGACTACTATAAAGGGTAGCTGACATGATGCTTGTTTATTAGCTTAATTGAGAAATCTCTCTTGGTATTGGTTCCTTATATTTAGGCAAAGGTGATGTATTTTTTATTTTACAAATGATGGCTTGCATTGTTCACATGTGCTCTTAACAACTAAAATTTTTTAGTTCCAATTATGCTCTTTGAAATCACATGTCTTTTCGAGTTTGTCATTCTCTACAATGAGCTTACCTTTCAGTCCTTCTCTAGCTGTCCTACCACTCTATTCAAATTGTTGTGGTTTAAGTTGTTTGACCCCCTTTTTGCCACCTGTCATCACCCTGTTAGTCCACATTTGCTTCCACAATTCCCCTAAACATCAAGTGATGTATAGTTATTTATTAAATAATAATTTTTAAACCTTAAAAATTATTGATTTATCCATTTCATAATTTAATAAATGAATATCACATTACTTGACATAAAACTTATTAAAGCATTACATTAAAAGAACAATATTACCGACATATTGAAAAATGGCTAATAAATGATATGTCCACTTTTTTCTTGTTAGCTAAAATTAAATTTACCGACTTATCCCTCTAATTAAAGTACCTTCAATAGATTTCTCTATATATATATTATTGTAACATACTTATCTATGTAAAATAAAAAAGAAATTTGCCAATTGTTATTAATACATTAAACAACTTTAAGAGCTCCATGTGGCTCATTTCTTTCGAATAAGGATAAACATCTGATGGATATTAGTAGAAATGATTTTCAAGCTAATTTTATGTATTTAGACTAGTTTCAAATTGTAATATGCACATAAAATTTTACAATTTAAAAAAAATTAAAAATTGCATTGTCTCACTCTCGAATGTACTTTTGACAGTTATAAGTTTTATTTAGGGTTGGAGAACAGCACATGTGTGTCCCCATGTTGTTGATAACAGGCTTAAACTCCCTTAAAACCCATCCAAACTTGAGCGGACCGAGCTTGGACGTGCCTGTCAAAAAGTATAATTAAATATAGGATCTGATTATTTTGGCACGAAATAGGTGGAAATGGCTAATGGGCCATGTCGGGCCTATTGGAAGTAGGCTTACTAGAATTCACAAGCCGGCTCTGTATGACACTATCCAATGAGTTTGATGGGTCATGTCATGTGGTGCCCACATTTACTATTTTTTTTCCTAGCAAAAGCCGAAAAGTATAATTAAACATGGGTCCAGCTACTCTGTCACGAGGTAACTAGAGATGGTCAATGGTAAGTTAACATTTAAGGAAAAAGATAAATGAACTAACTGAGACAAAATGAAGACAGAAAATTTTCCAACTTCTGAGTTGACTGCTACTTTATTGGGGCTTTCATTTTCCACGTGATTTGCATAGCTCACTTGATTAATGGAATGGTTGGAAAAAAGGCCCGTGAATTTATACAATTTTGTCTCTTTGTGGTGCTACTTTTTGAATTTAAAAATTAAAATAATCAAAAGAACAAAGGCTTTTTGTCCCGAGATCTCTCTCCATTTCTTGATTCACGGGCAGAACTCTTTCTCTAGAAAAACTCGTGTTCAGGAAGCCAAGAAGCCAAACTAGATCTACAAACGGTGAGAGATGTTTAAATTATTATGAATTGTTATGATTTTTTTAATTTAAATGGATGGAAATAATGGAATAGATTATAATAATTTTTCAATGTGTTTTATATATGTTAGGATTTTTTAAATTTAAATGGCTGGAAATAATACAATAAATTATAACAATTTCTAAATGCGTTTTAAATATGTTAGGATTATTTTTAATTTAAATGGCTAGAAATAATACAATAAATTATAACAATTTCTAAATGCGTTTTAAATATGTTAGGATTATGTTTAATTACAATAGATGAAAATAATGAAATAAATTATAACAATTTCTGGATTTTTTTTATATATTTAAGTTGTTAGGATTTTATAATTTAAATTGTTGGAGATAATGGAATATATTATAACAATTTTCGGATGTGTTTTATATATTTAAGTTGTTAGGATTTTATAATTTAAATTGTTGGAGATAATGGAATAAATTATAACAATTTCCGGATGTGTTTTATATATTTAAGTTGTTAGGATTTTATAATTTAAATTGTTGGAGATAATGGAATAAATTATAACAATTTGTGGATGTGTTATATATATTTAAATTATTAGGAATTTTCGTTATTGGACAAAATGTTATATAAGTTTCTTAATACAAATGTTGATTATTTTGTAGAAATGGAATATTTGGAAAATGAGCATGCATTTGAAGAGTTGCAAGAAACAAGAGCTAACGATGTAAATGAAATTGTGGAACCGAACAAATGTGAGCCAGCTCTTGGAATGTTATTTGATAATCATGAAGAAATGTTTACATTTTACAAAGCTTATGGTAAATAAGAGGGGTTTCCTGTGAAGGTTCGAAGTACTAAGAAGGGGACCGATAGAATTGTAAGATATGCGACATTTGCATGTGGGCGTAGCGGCAAGTCAGAAAGTAAATCTACTAATGCATTGAAGCCGAAACCCAATGTGAAAAATGGTTGTGATGCAAAAATTGGAGGTTGTCTAAATGAAGATGGAAAATGGGTTCTTCGAACTTTAAATCTTCAACACAACCATGGATTGAGTCCAGACAAAGCTAGGTATTTCCCATGCAATCGCAGAATTAGTGCAAGCGCTAAAAAGAGAATTGAAATGAATGATTGTGCAGGAATTAGAATTGCCCAAAATTTCAATTCTATTGTTGTTGGAGCTGGTGGGCATGAAAATGTCCCATTCTTAGAAAAAGATTGTAGAAATTTTGTTGACAAAACAAGGCGATTACAGCTTGAGGAAGGAGACGCTATGGCACTTTTAAAGTACTTCCAGAAAAAGCAAGCAGAATGTAATGGATTTTTTTTTAGCATTGATTTGGATGAAGAGGATCGAATAAAGAATGTGTTTTGGACAGATTCGAGGAGTAGGGCAGCTTACAAATATTTTGGAGATATCATCACATTTGACACTACATATCTGACCAACAAGTATGACATGCCATTTGCGCCATTTGTTGGAGTTAATCACCATGGCCAGTCTATTTTGTTGGGATGCGGATTGATTTCACGCGAGGATACAGAGACATTTACGTGGTTATTTGAGGCGTGGCTATTATGCATGTCTGATTCTCCTCCCCTTGGTATTATTACAGATCAAGACAGAGCAATGCAAAAGGCAATTGAAAATGTTTTTCCCACTACTAGGCACCGATGATGTTTATGGCACATAATGAAGAAGGTGCCTGAGAAGTTATGGGCTTTCAAAGAACGTGAAGGTATTATATCTTCCCTGGTCTCTACTGTTTATGATTCACTGAGTTCTGATGCGTTTGAAGAAGCTTGGCATTGCATGATTACAGAATATGATTTGTGGGATAATGATTGGTTAAATGGTTTGTATGAGGAGAGGCATCGTTGGGTTCCATGCTATTTAAAAGGCTATTTTTGGGCAGGAATGTCAACAACTCAGCGAAGTGAAAGTATGAATGCACTTTTTGATGGATTTGTTAACTCAAAAACAAATCTGAAACAGTTTGTAAAGCAATATGAAAATGCATTGCGGAGGAAAGCTGAATTAGAATGGCAAGCAGATGCCAAGTGTTTCAGTAAAAGGACACCATGCGTGTCAAGATATGAGATGGAGAGGCAAGTTGAAGAAGTGTACACCATTTCCAAGTTTAAAGAATTTCAAGAAGAATTGACTGCTCTGATGTATTGTGATATCTCGGATTCTGTGGGATCAATATATCAAATAATTGAGTCATTTGGGCAAGGTCGGAGAGGCTTCTTTGAGGTTGTTTTTGAAGAAGCTGAGTGTGAAGTTACTTGTATATGTTCAAAATTCCAATTTAGAGGGATTCTTTGCAGACATGCCCTTGCAGTGCTGATACATAACGCAGTTGAATTACTTCCAGAAATATACATCTTATCAAGGTGGAGGAAAGATGTGAGGAGATGTTATAGTAAGCTGAAAGTTTGTTATGGTGTGCAAAATTTGACCATCCAGCAAGAGAGATATGAAAAAATGTGTAACGCTTTCAGTGAGGTTGCAGACATAGCCTCTGATGATGAAAATGGCTATAAAACGATGTTGGATTGGATTGAGAAAGCAATGAAGGATCTGCCCAAGCAAATTCGTTGTGAAAGTGTGGGAAAAACTAATACTGGTGGAGCAAGTTGTAGCAGCAACAAACAAATTAACAGTGAGAGTGTGGAAAGAACTGTTATTGGCGAAGTAAGTTGTGGCAGCAACAATGTTCAACTTGCAATAAATGATCTAGTAGTGACACGTCGTAAAGGTCGTCCACCTTGCCTGAGGAAAGAATCTTCGATTTGAAAGAAATCTGTTCAAAAGAACAAGTCCGCACAAAAAAATAAGGTATGATTAAAAACAAAGATCTATTTTCTAATTAATTTGGTCTTAGTTTAATTGTCTTTAATAATCTTGTAGGATTTACAACAAACTGCCCCATCATCTTATCATGTGCCTAATGAAATCTCCACACAAGGGAGCAACATAGCCACGGTAAATTGTGTGAATTTTTTGTTTTATAATTTTCTTTTATTTCGAGGATATGTAATTAAGTATAAGATTGCGCATATGTAGACGCTACAAGAAGGAAGTACTATTTACGGAAATCTCAACCAATGCGGCACTATGGGCTATTATAATGTAAGAATTAAATTATTTAAATTTTAGTTTTAAGATTTTTATATGAATTTTACATATATTTTATTATTTGATTAGGTACCTATGTACCAATCCCAATTTGGTGGAAGCAATATTTATCAGCCATTTCCTTACAATTGGCACACAGTAAGTTGTTGTTTACAAATCGGTAATGAATACATATATTTTAATATTTCTGTAATGTAATATGATGTTTATTTTTTATGTATTATAGCCACTAGTCCCACCGTATACTTCGCAGTTGCATTATTTTTCTCCTTCGATGACTTATCAAGGATCTCAAAGTGATAATTTCCAACAGTTACTACAGCAGCAGCAGCGTAATGAAGATAACAATGATGATGCTTGACTAGTATTTTGGCTTTAAATTGTAGTGATGAAATAATGTTATGTTAAATTGAACTTTAAATTTTTAAAATTATGTTAGATTTGACTTTAAATCTTTGAAATTGTAGTGATGAAATAATGTTTTGTGTTAAATTGAACTTTTAATTTTTAATATTACATTAGATTTGTTTAAGATAATAATTTTTCCTCTTAATAATACCATATTAAAAGAGGGAGCGTGGAGGTATGTATATGCTCTTACCACTCTCTAGTTAATTTAGTTGATGGGGGTATGTGTGAGAAAGAGAGAGAGAGAGAATGTGTTTGCTTATTTTTTCTTTCTATTGAGAAAAAATTAAAAAAAAAGAAGAAAAAAAGGCTGTTGGGAGTTGACTGGTAGATATTCTGAGTGGAAATGTGAGGACTCAACTAACTTTTGAAGCAGTTGATTCTTGTTTTCCAACGATATTTTCAATTCGTTTATTTTCATTGCTGAATGATGATGGCTTTTGTTGCTAGTTAGGCTTCGCGGCTCAAGTCATTTCACTTCAAACACTACATACTACTCTGTATTTGTTTTCTTTCTTTCTTTTTTTTTTAAAAAAGAAAATAATTAGCAATGTATTAATATGATCTCCTGCTGCTGAAAACCTAAATAATCGTATTTATAACCATGTAATGATAGAATAGTTTGGAGGTAAGTTTAATGTCGGTCGATTAAGGATGGTTTCAAAAAAGTGTATGTTTGGCTGTAGATGATAATATGTGGTCATCATTTCTTAATTATCATAGTTTGTCAATTGTGCAACTGATGGTGGTTCTATCCAACATGCATTGTATTCTTTTTCGGTTGTCATACATATTATTTTTATATTAATTTGGTTTTTGAAACAAATGAGGAAAAACATAGGAAATTTAAAACCTGGGAACAATTCATACACAACAATCATTTTATTTGAATTATTTAAATTTATACATAACACGTGATACAATTTCATTTATACAAAATACATATAGCAACGATTATCCCTAAAATACAACAAACAATGAATAATATGGGCAAAATAATACAATCATTTATACATTTATCAGTTTGCACAACTTTGTCACATCTAGGCACTTCAGTTTGCACCCCCTTTTCCAGTGTTTCCACAATAAACTTTGTAGTTTCTAACATATTGGAGGTCTCTGGCAATTTTTCATGTCTTTTTTATGTAATTATTGTAGTTCATGTCTTTTTATGTAATTATTGTAGGCTAGTTCGGCATCCAACAAAGATTTATAAGATTTATAAGAATTCCCTTTGAATCCATTTACTTGCATCTGACATTCAGGCCAAGAATTGTATATGCCCGGCTTTCATCCTTTGAAAACAACATAACAGCTTTCAGTAGGCGTTTGAATTCTACATTGGAAAAATTTAGATCAATATTCTACACTTTTATCTTCGTTCTCCGACTAAACCATCAATATCCAGCAAACAAATTTATCTCCTCAACCATTACCAATTAATTAAATTATCTAAACAACTCAATACACAAAAGGAAAGAAAAACATCAACATCACCATAACTAAGTTAAAAAGACAACAATGCCAGCAAATCCCATTGACAAAAAGACACCCATGTGATTTTTGTGGCTCAAAAATACAGAAATGAACACGAATTAAACAGAGCAGTGAGCAGTAATGAACACGAATTAAACAGAGCAGTGAGCAGTAATGAACACAGGCAGTAATGAACACGAATTAAACAAAGCAGTGAGCAGTTTATTTTCACAGGCAGTACTGAGTTATAATTATAAATTTAAATTTAAAAAGAGAAATGCTTATAAAGAGAAATGCTTATGGATGTAAGAAAATAAGTTATAATTATAAATTTAACAAGAGAAATACTTACAGATGCAGCAAGCAACAACTCAAATTTTCATCATCCACAACATCTCAAAATTTCATCATCCACATCATAAAAAATAAAAAAATAAAAAGAAATGCTTACTTACGGATGCAGCAAGCAACAACTACAAGTCACGACTCCAGTCTCTGCAGCAAGCAACAACTACAAGTCACGACTCCAGTCTCAAAATTTCATCATCCACAACATAAAAAAAATAAAAAAATAAAAAGAAATGCTCACGGATGCAGCAAGCAACAACAAGTAGCGACGTCGTAGTAGATCTAGGCTGGGCGATCGTGTCCGTTCTAGATCTGCGGCTGGCCGAGAAAAAAAAAAAGGGCTCAGTGGGGCTGGCCGAGAAAAAAAAAAGGCTCATTGGGGAGAAAAAAAAAGGGAGCTCACTGGGGGAGAACAAAAATAGGGGCTCACTAGGGAGAAAAAAAAATGGAGCTCACTGAGGCTGCCCGAGAAAAAAAAAAAGGGCTCAGTGGGGAGAAAAAAAAAAGGGGCTCACTGGGGCTGGCCGAGAAAAAAAAAAGGGCTCACTGGGGAGAAAAAAAAATGGAGCTCACTGGGGCTGGCCGAGAAAAAAAAAAAAGGGCTCACTGGGGAGGAAAAAAAAGGGGCTTACCGGGGCTGGCCGAGAAAAAAAAAAGGGGCTCACTGGGGAGAAAAAAAAAGAGGCTCAGGGAGAAAGATTAATGGAGGGGAGTCGGGTGTCTGGTAACAATGGAGTTTTGTCAATGGAGGGAGAGTAAAATGGAATGAGTGGTTTTGGAAGAGTAACGAAGCAGTTTTGGGGAATGACATTTCTCTTTTGTTTTTTTATTTTTTGTGGGTCCACACTCTATTTCCAAAGAGTAAAATGGAATGAGTGGTTTTGGGAGAGTAACGAAGCAGTTTTGGGGAATGACATTTCTCTTTTGTTTTTTTTATTTTTTGTGGGTCCACACTCTATTTCCAAAAGAACTCGAAGACAAAGACGTGGCAATATTTTCTGTCTTCATTTTATCTTCGTTGAGTTCAAATAGCAGAACTCAACATTTAATGCGACACTTATAAAATTGCTAACAAAAAGTGGCTAAGCTGTTCTCCTCCAGTGTTGCACTGAAGGCAACATCCGCAGAGAGGTCAAAATTGTCGAACTTGACTTCACAGAGCACGGGAGATCACAATTCGTATCAATCAAAAGCCTCTTCTTTTATGGAGAAGCTAATAGAATAGGAAATAAAAGAAAGTAATACGAGAAGAACTGCACCATGATACTGAAACATAATTCCTAAAAAAATTAAATGAGTGCAAGAATTTTCAATTTACAGTTGCTTGACTTGAACAGCTTCACATTCCTGAAGCCTGCGTCTATCTTTGATAAATAGTCTCCGACTGCAAATTATTAAAACACTTTCTGATGAACATAGCGCGGTTTCCTCCAACAAGAGAATGCATATGCAAAGAATGTGAAAGAAGGGATAAATGACATAAGCCGAATAATTTTCATCCCTGTACTTGGCCCGATCTTTACTCTGTTGATTTACCACGGCATCAATGATCACATTGAATACAGGTAGAACAAATACAGAAAGGCAGAACCGATATTTAAAAAAAAAATTGCTAAAAAGGAAAAAAAAATTAGAACTCCAGCTTTGTTTATCACAGAATGTTCTCAAGGAAGTAATTGCACTTATCGGCCATTAATTTACATGCATATCAGTTTTATATGTAATTCAATGCATCAGCCTTTTTTGGGCCTAACCTCAATTCCTTGTATAATGAGGCTAGTGCCAAATTTATCAAAATCATGTAGGCTACATAACAACGTCCCATCATCTCCATTTTTATTGAAGAACTCACCCATCTCAATCTCCATCCATCCATCCTTTCTGTCTTGAATTAGTTGAAGCATATTTTTACAAGGCTCTTGGAACAATCTTTGTCTTCCCTTGTCATTGATTCCTTCAATGTAGACCCCAGACACTATACGTATCCTTTGAAATCCACTTATGGGCTTACCAAACAGGAACACAAGGTAAGCTGCATAGTTGGTTCGGTGGGACAAAATTCTTGTGTCTAACCTTGCGCTGACTTCACAAAACCAAAAATACATTAAGTACACGAGCTCAGCCACCTCAGGAAATCTGCCAATGCATAGATACATGCATGCAGCATACTGTTAGTAAAAGCTCCTCCCCATCACCGGGAGTAGGATTTGAACGCTGAACATGTTTTGTTTCAGTTCAAGAAATTTTACGACTGAATTACTTGGCTTCCACAAAACTATTGATGAACTAGCTGATTGTAATACTAAAGATAAAAGTTAAAATTACCTAGACTCTGGTAGTGAAGTCCATTTCCAACAATTGGGTGTACTTGCCCATTCTATACAAAGGCCTCTTGCCCCAACCATGTAACATTTTTTTCCGTATTCTTTTTCCAGTTCAAAGCTCTGTTGAAGGATATATTATGACCAACTTTTAGCTAGATTATAATTTTTCAAATTTATATTATGTGGTATGGTTATGCATATACAACTTGGTATGACAAACTTTAAAATAAGATCTTAATTTTTAAGAACCTTATAAGATTAAGAAGTACTATTTAACTATATAAGAAACTTAAAGTCAGCTATGTGATGACTTCAAAGTAGTTAAAGTTAGTAAGTTATTTTTAGATACTATATATACAATGTACAAGGGAAATTACCAATTTCTCCCATACTATAATTAATATATATTATTTACTCTCCTACTATTTGTATAATAGTCAATAACTCCTAACAGTATAATTTTACATTATCACTTTATTTTTAAATATATTTTTATTCATATTTATTATAAATAAAATAAATCATATGAATCAATTATATGGAACGGCCAATCAAGATTTTAGTAAAATCAAGATTCTTTGATCATTTCTCAATTTGAACACTAGCGCAAAGTTTCATTTCTAATCAATTAGCAAATTTAGGAGTCATAAGAATGGTCTATAAATTTGGAGGTGACGGAGGAAGCAAAGACTCAAAGCTTACCATTGTACCATTGTTGACGAGGATGGGGTGGTGGCAGAGATGAAAATAAAGATCTTTCTTAGATAAGGAAGTGATCAAAGATGAAGCAGAGACAGAGCTGGAAATGATCAACTTGTAATCGGACGGCAAAAACTTCTCCCACACCACATCCGAATCCGCAGCTGATTTGAATGCAGGAGATACCACTGCTAATCTACAAGCGTCGCGAGGAGTTGTGAGAGAAATTATGTGCGAAATGCACTCTGCTGGCAGAACATTCGTAATATCCATTTCACTTCTTCTCTTCACACATTGGATAAGAAGTGAGTTTTTATAGGAAACTTTCACACGCCTTCTTTTGGAAGTTGTTGGTCGCTTTCTTTCAACTCCTTCTTCCGGAAGCTAAGTACAAATATTATCCAACTACCTAACATAGCAAATAATTACAACAAGTTCCATAAGTTAATAAATAATTACAACTTCTAGTCAACAATTTTCTTAGTTGAGTTGGGACTGGTTGGGATTGATTTAGCTGTTAAAATAAGATGTTTTTACTATACTGACGAAACAAGCTGTTGAATAAAAAAATAACTTAGTATTTAGTAATTATGTTGTTGAGAGTTTTGTAAGTTTTATTTGATAAGTTCTGTTACTAAAGTGTTGTTTTATAGTTTTATTTGATAAATTCTGTTATTAAAGTGTTGTTTTATTGTATAATATAAGATAACCAAAATTGATAAAACTCTTAAATTTTCTGTTGTTTTTCTTGATGAATTTTAATAAGTTGTCTAGAATCAATTTTTTATTTTTCCTTTTTAGAACACTAATTTATACAAAGTGAAGAATAAAAAAAAACTTAAAAATCTAGTAAACTTCATAACCGCCCATATAAAATATGATAAAATTTATACCACAATATAAAAATTTGATAAAAATAAAAAGTAATACATACTATATTCACATTATACCAAACGCTATAATACATGGAATTTTCCATTTCTTCTAGTTGTGTTACTTTAGGGATAATTGATTTCTAATGTAGGGTTTTCGTAAAATATGACATAATTTTTTAATAGAATATAAAAAGTAATTGATTTCTAATGTAAGATTGTAATTGGAATATAAAAAGTGTGTGGTGACTTATTTTATAAGGTGCTTTTGAAAATTGCTACCAAAATAGAAAAACTTACGGAATAAATAAATATTAAAAGATTTAGTAAACAATTTTTTTTTAAAAATAACTTATTAAATGAGTTGCTTTTTGTGTTTAGTCTTAATTCTAAAATGGGACCTTAATTAGGCCCTCCTTATCCTTAAGTCTGGAGTTTAAGTTTTCACGTAGATGTAAGAGATTATTTAAATTATTCAATAAGATTAAAATTCTCAATTCAATTTTTTTTTTTCAAACAACTTTAGCCACAAACCTTTTTTTTTTTTTTCAACTTTCTGTTATTACGCCTCTATTTTTATTACTATTTCAATTATATGTTTATTCTTAGATAAAGTACACACAATGCTCCAATTTTTTTAATTCTCCTATTCAATTTCTGCAAATGGAACATATAATGGACACGCTGTTCCACTGTGGATAAAAAGATTTTTTTTTCCAGAATATCAATAACTTGATTTTTTGTCCAGAAGTTGAAAAAAGGTCTTCATATTTGGAATTTTGTTTTTCTGCAATAAATCATAATAAGATATAAGTAAAGTAATGTCATTGAAGGAAATACTCCGATCCTCAACCAACACAAGCTTTGAAGTTTGAACCCAATCTTGAACTTATCAACATGAAATGATTTTCTAAAGATGAAGCATAAGCAATATATACAATACAACTCTGATCATAGAAGTAGTATATTATGCCCATCTAATGATCTTAGAAACATCTTAACATTTGTATGCCATCATTTGCTCTGTTTTACTCAATGGACGAGGTAATAGTAGATCCAGCCATCACTATCAAAGCTATTGGGCATCAATGGTATTGGACTTATTGAGTATTCAGTCCGTCAATGATTTTTAGGCCTAGGCTCAATTACTTGTATGATGAGGCCAAGCTGGTTGCTGGGACCCATCGAAATTTAATAGGCTAGACACTAAGATGTTATCATCTCCATTTTCATCGAAGTATTCACCTATCTCAATTTTCATCCATCCATCTCCACTATGTTGATATAGTCGAACTTCATTGCTTCAAAGATCTAATAACACCCTTCGCCTTTTCCATCATCAATTCCTTAAACGTAGACTCCAGACTCTAAAAGGCCTTTATTAAAATCCATAGCCGGACTTAGTAAACTTGAACAAAAGGTAAGCTGCCTGGTTGATACCTAAGCACAGAATTATAGTTTTTATTCTACTTTAGACATCAAACAACCACACATACTACTTGAGTTCAGCTACCTCTAAGAAACCTGCTACTGCATTGACACATGCATGGAGTAAATGAAATCATAATATATACTGCACTAGTTAGCACTCAAAAGTGTCAACGCCATTGATAGTAATCCCAAAGGTAATAGCGCGAATTAACTAGATTTCGGTAGAGAAGTCCAAGTCCAATAGTTGGGCGTACCTTTATGCAATGTAAGGCCCTCTTGGCCCAACCACGTAACATTTTTCCCACTCTCCTTCGGTGCAAAGCTCTGCTGAAGGACAATGACAATTATCTAGATTAATTTTCCCATTCTATCGTCCATTGTTACCGACAAATGCATAATAAATGGTATGGTTTTGCATACAATTGGATGTGACAAACTTTTCTATAAAGCTTAGCAAATAGCCTCTTGCGCCAGGAGCACAAAATCAATTATATGAACCAGCCAATCAAGCTTTTAGCGAAATAAAGATTCTTTCATCATTTCTAAATTTGCAAATTAGGAGTCATAAGCATATTTTATAAATTTGAGAGGTGATGAATAGTCAATAGAGAAATAACTCAAAGTTTACCATGGTACCATTGTTGATAAAGATAGGGTGGTGATAAAGATAAAAAAATAAGGACTTTCTTAGACAAGGAAGTGACCAAAGATAAAGAAGAGACAGAGTTGGGAATGATCAACTTGTAATCGGACGGCAGAAACTTCTCCCACACCAAATCCGAATCCGCAGCTGATTTAAATACAGGAGATACCACTGCTAATCTACAAGTATCGCGAGGAGCTGTGAGAGAAATCATGCGCGAGATGCGCTCTACTGGCAAAACATTCGTAATATCCATTTCACTTCTTCTCTTTACACAATGGAAAAGAAGCGAGCTTTTATAGGAAACTTTAACACCCCTTCTTTTTGAAGTTGTCGGTTGCTTCCTTTCAACGACTTCTTTGGGAAGTTGAGAGCAAATATTATCCAACTACCTAACAAATCAAATAATTACAATAAGTTTCAAAAGATAATAAATAATTACAACTTCTTGTCAACAATTTTCTTAATTGAGTTAGGACTGGTTTGGGATTGATTTAACTATTAAAATAAGTTGTTTTCACTATACCAATGAAATTAGCCACTAAACAAAAAATTAATTAAGTATTTAAGAGAGAATGTTGTAAGTTTCTTTTGATAAGTTCTGTTATTGAACTGTTATTTGATCGTATAATATAATATGACCAAAATTAAAAAAAGTTTAAATTATCTTTTTTTTTCTTGATTAATTCAATAGGTTATCTAGAATCAATTTTCTCTTTTTAAAACATTATGAAATGAATAAGAAAAAAAAACTCAACTAGTTGAAATCTAATGAACTTTGTAACTCATCCACATAAAATATAATAAAATTTATAAAAAAAATTTGACAAAAATAAAAAGTAATACGTATTATGTTCACATTGTACTAAAGCACTATAATACATAAAATCTTCCATTTCTTCTAGCAGGGTTACTTTAGATGTTATTGATTTCTATTGTGGGGCTACCATAAAATATGACATAAATTTTTAATAGAATAATAAGATTATGATTAGAATATGAAAAGTGTGTGATGACTTTTATAAGGTGCTTTTTAAAATGGCTGCCAAAATGAAAAGACTTATGAAATAAGTAAATATTAAAAGATTTAGCAAACTTTTTTTTTCAAAAAAAAAGGTATCGAATAAGTTGCTTTTGACGCTTAATTTCAATTCAAATGAGGCCTTAATTGAAGCCCCTCCTTCCTTATCCTTGAAGTTAAAAGTTCAAGTTTTCATGTGGATGTAAGAATTTTTTTTAATTATCCAATAAGATTAAAATGATCAATTAAAAATTTTTGCAAACAACTTTAGCGACAAAACTTTTTTTTCTTTCTTTTGTTACCCCCTGTTTTTTTTTTTTCATTATATGTTTATTCTTCGAGGAAGTGCAGAAAATGGGCATCAAAATGCTCCAAATTTTTTATTCTCCTCTTCAATTTCTGCTAATGGAACATGCTGAATACACTATTCTGTATCCAGAAGTTGAGAAAGGTCTTCATTTTAAGAATTTAGTTTTCTCCAGTGAATCATAATAAGAAATAAAAAATACTAACGTCATATTCTAATTTATTTTTAACACTTTGCACAACGGGACCCGGCCCATTAGTAAAATACTTTCCCAGCCACACAGCCCACGCAAACTTTGAACCCAATTCTGAACTTATCAACATAAATGATTTTCCAAAGATGAAGCATCAGTAATATATATAATACAACTGTGATCATAAAAGTAGTATATTATGCCCACCTAATGATCTTAAATGCATCTAACATTAACATACTCATTACAAAATGTTGCCGCGTCAAAGATACAATTCATTGTAAAATTAGGCCATGCTTGGTGCTGGATCTTTCAAAATTTAATAGGATAGACGCTAATGTGTTATCATCTCCGTTTTCATCGAAGTACTTACCCATCTCAACCTTCATCCATCCATCTCTTCTATCTTGGGATATTCGAGCCTCATTGCTTCAAGGATCTAATAACACCCATCGCCTTTTACCTTCATTGATTTCTTCAATGTAGACTCCACTCTAAAAGTTTTCAATGAAATCCATGAATAGACTAAGAAAACCTAGACAAAAGGTAAGTTGCCTAGTTGATGCATGAGCACAGAAGGCTGGTCTTTATCCTCACTTGAACATCAAACAACCACACACAGTTGAGTTCAGCTACCTCAAGAAACCTGCCATTGCTTTGACACGCATGAAATAAATGAAATCGTAATATACACTGGTAACTAAAGCCTCTCCCCTCCCTCCTGAACAGGGTATTCAACCTTAGATCTTTTCTTTTAACGCAATAAATGTTACCGACTGAACTGGTTGGTACCTAAAAGTACCGATGAAATTGATGGTAATACCGAAGATAAAAGTGCAAATTACCTAGACGTTGGTTGAGAAGTCCAATTCCAATAGCTGGGTGTACATTCTCATGCTGCACAAAGCCCTCTTGCCCCAATCACGTAACATTTTTTCCCACTCTCCTCCGCTGCAAAGCTCTGTTGAAGGACAATGGCAATGTTAGCTAGATTAATTTTCCCATTTATCGGCCTCTGTTGGGGACAAATGCATAATACATGGTATGGCTTTTGCAAACAATTGGATGCGACAAACTTTACTGTAAGTACTGATCAGATATTAAAAACTCATCGCATTAACTATTTAACTAAATAACTATACAAGAAACCTCTAGTTGGCTATCTGATGACTTCATATATAATGAAGCTTTTTTCTGCTACTTCATATTACTATTTATGATGAAGTAGAAGGTATACATAGCATGCAGTCCCATTTCACAAGAAAATACAATTAGCAGTAATATTTGTTTTTCCTTTTTTTGGGAGCACCAAGTTTATATAACACCAGCCAATAAAATGATAATAATTATGCGCATGGTTTTGTATATTTGACATAATTTCATTAGCTACATATACAGCAAGAAACACAAAATTGAGTCATCTAATTCCTCTACAATTAAAATCAGAGGTATTTGCCATGCAATTAATTAACATGTTCCTAAGAGCAGAAGTAGAATCATTGCCTATAAAGGATTCTTTATCATCATCTCATTTTTTACCCTAAAACCAAATTCGATCAATTTTAGCTAGATGATTAAAGAAAAATTGATCAAGTTTGACTTACCATGGTACCATTTTTATAAAGATGGGTTGTGGCAAAGATGAAAACAAAGATCCTTCCTAGACAAAGTTGTGATCAAGGATGAATCAGAGACTGAACTGAAAGCGATCTCTTTGTAGTCTCACCACAGAAACTTCACCCACGGAATCTGAATCCGCAGCAGATTTGAAGACATGACATACCAGTGATGATTTGCAAGCATCGCGACGAACTGTAAGAGAAATGATGTGGGAAATGCACTCTGCAGACTGCTGATCAACAACGGTGATGTCCATTATGCGCAAGGGGCCAAAGCAAGACTTCTTTGTTAAGGTGTAAGTGTCAGTCGAAGTCAAGTCAATTAACAATGTTATTAAATTCTATCACCCAAAAAATAATAATAAAAAAGAGACTATGTTAGTTATTGTTATTGCACGCAACTGGATAAATTGGCAATTAGAGAGTTTCGATAATAGCAGAATAGCGGAAATACCATATCAGATTGATTTAATTTGGGAGTTCTCACATAATCAGTTATTTAACATTCTAGCTTCCAAATTATAGTTGACGCTCATTTTACTCAATATATGTCAGTCCGTTTCATAAATAGGTCAAGCATAGTTTTAAGCAAGCAATTCATTTGTTCATTTATAATTTATTTAATAAATTGCATATTGTAATGTCACGACTCACGATCTAAGCTAACATCTAAAGGTAACTCTGTAGTTTTAAGCAAGCAATTCATTTGTTCATTTATAATTTATTTAATAAATTGCATATTGTACTTGAAAAAAATTTCGAGTTCTAAAGATTTGTAATGCTTGAATATAATCTCCCTAATATAATTCTATATATTATTAAATTTAAAAACATATTTTGGAAAGACCCGTTTGGGATTGCTTTCGGAAGACTTAAAAGTGATTTTAAAAATTTAAAATTTAATTTTAATGTTTGGTAAAAAAAATTAAAATCACTTTTGTCAAAATCAGTACTCTTACAATTGATTTTGAAAACGTGGAAACAAGCAGTTTTTAGATTTGGATTTTAAGAATTAATTTTATTCTTTAATACAATTTCATAAATATCCTTAAAATTGTTACCTAAATCCAAAATTATCATTATTCAAAATGGAAACAAAATCAATATTTTAAATAAATTTTTATTATAATTCATCAATATAAATTTATTAATTATTAATTTATTGGACCAATTATTAATAATTTTTTTTCATTATATTATAAATTTAACTATCGATTGTTTTAAGATATAAAATAAAATAAATATATTATAAATTTTACTTTTAGTAAAAATTATTATAATATACAATTAAAAATATTATATGTACATATTTTTATATGTATAAATAAATTTTATCCTATATTATATATATACATTTTAGTCACTTGTTTCTCTCAGCAGTTTAATAGTAAAATTTATCAAATGTCTAAAATTACTTTTAAAACTCACAATACTTCTAAAAATAAAATTAATCAAACACTTAACTTATTCTTTTCACAATTGATTATTTTTACAGCACAACTAAAAATAATTATTTTAAAAATTATAATATTCCCAAATTAGCCCGTAATATAAATGCGATTCTTGAAGACTAAAAATAGCTTGAATTGGATTCCTAGATCACAACGTCAAAATTATATATATAATATATACGAAAAGACTGATCAAAAAGCTTATGCGACGTATTTACAAACATGAAAGATGTAACTAATAATTACACACACTTGTTTTAGTCATGTAAAAAATGCAGCACCAAAAAAGAAATGAATTCCACGAAATATCGTCAATAGAAAAAGGCCAACATAAAACGTTGGTCTTATAAACAGTCTGCTATACATGCGGCTGTGCCAACTTAAAACAGTAGAGAGCTGAAACCATAAACATTAGCGGTGTATAGCAACAATATGTTGCTGTAATGACATTTATCTGCCACTTTTAGGCCTAACCTCAATTCCCTGGATAATGATACCATGCTTAGGACTGTAGCCATCAAAATCAAACACACTACAAATGACAGTTCCATCATCTCAATTTTCATTAAATAACTCACCCATTTTAATCTCCATCCACCCATCTCCCCTGTCTTAAGATAGCTGAGGCATATCCTTCGGAAGATCTAGTACTACTCTATACCTTTCCTCAGTATCGCTTCCCTCAAAGTAGACACCAAACTCTATAGGTCTTCTTTCAAACCCATACCTGGTATCGACAAACTTGAACACAAGGCAAGCTGCGTAAATAGTTTTAAAGGACAAAATTTTTGTTTCTACTCATTCCTTTAATTTCAAACCACCAAACAAGCTTGAGTTCAGCCACTTCAGCAAACCTGCAAATACATAAGGATAATATGCATAGATCAACCTAAATGATAGCTTTTGTTATATAGTTATTAGAAAATATCTTCTCATAATCTGAGCTCCTTGAGTCTTTAAACATTTTTGCCACATATTTATTAGTAATAGTGTATGTCGTTAGGGTTTACTAGTAATAGTAATTCATCTAAGTGAACTTAGCTTAGAAGAATGATACATCATGAGAAAATCCTGATTCGGCACTAATATATACCACTTACATGCGGCTTGCTATGAGCATTTCGAATCAGAAACCAATGAAACAAATACAAAGATGATGGTGGACAAAAGACCAAACCTAAACTCTGGTAGTTAAGACCATATCCAATAACTGGGTGTATTTCCCCAGTCAATATAAAACTCTCTTGCTCAAACCATGAAACACTTTTTCCCGCTTTCTTTATCCAGCACAAAGCTCTGTCAGAGAATGACAATTAACGTTAGCTTCAAGATTTCCTGTTCATTCAAAGAAGAGATTGCACTGAATCATATTTATATCAAAGAAGAGGAAAATTTTAATCCCTGTTTGGTATTTGAGGTGCAGTAACTTTGAACCATAGCTGCAATAAAAAAAAATGTAATTATGAAAATAAAACTGATGGTATATAACAAATATAACTTTTAAGCCATAATAACAAGTGTTGCACTTTAAAAGTTATAGTTGTTTAATCTCAAAACCAAACGGGCCTTAGTCAGCACAAATGTTGACAATTAATCCTTGTCATTTAGCAAGTCATTTATTGGATATTTCAATCATAACAAGTCATCTATGGTGTTTTAATTTAGTCATTTGACTCATTTCATAAGAAGATCGAATAGCTCAAGCAAAAACAGAGCAATTATCGGCGCTTACTATGCCCAAAACCAGGGGAAAAACAAATTCCGTCACAAATTAAGAATCAAAATCAATTAAGGACAGACAATCCAGATAAAGAAGATTCTTAAATTTCACCAATTTCTCATTTGGACCCATGACTAGAATTCCATTTTCTAGTTTAATCAGCAGATCAATCATACGCTAAAATTAATGGCTTAATTAATCATCCAACATATGCTTTGCGTATAAATTTGACATATACATTTTTAAAAAAAAAAAAAAAGTAAAGTTTGGCTTACCATAGTACCATTATTGACGATGATGGGGTTGTGACAAAGATGAAAATAAAGATCCTTCTTAGACAAAGAAGTAATCAAAGATGAATCAGAGAACGAATCGGAAATGATCTGCTCGTAATCGGACGGCAGAAACTTCTCCCATACATAATCTGAATCCGCAGCTGATTTGAAGATGGGACATGCTATTGACGATCTGCAGGCATCGCGAGGAGTTGTAAGAGAAATTATGCGGGAAATGCACTCTGGTGGCAGAACAAATGTTATATCCATTTTACTTCTTGCAACTCGTAGCAAGACAAGGAGTGAGTGACTTTGAAATACAAATGGTAAAGGCAAACAGGCAAGACTTCTTCGTTAAGTTAATGGTAAATATGATCCAACAACGAAATGTTTTGCTTAATGTCAAACAATTACACAAGGTTTAAAAGAGAGCAACTCATTACAACTTCTTTCAAAGTGAAAAAGTCCTCGGATATGAGATCCTGCACTTTTGACTGTACACTCAAATAAATCGACGTTCATTATTTTATCCTCAATATTGTGGAAAGTCATTGCTACATTAAACTTATCTCTTGACTAATTTGTCCACGTAAAAATATAGTTATACCTAAGTTTATATGATTAAATGACCGAAAACCTCTTTTAACTTGAAACTACTAAGATATATAAACACTAAATTAACTTTAATTTCTATTTTTGGGTAAAAATTTATTTAATCCCTATATTTTAAGGTTAATTTCATTTAATACTTGTATTTTTAAAAATACCTCAAAACATTCCTGCACTACAAAACAAATAACTTTTAGGGACAAATATTTTGTGACAAATTAAAATAATTGTCCCTATTTATGGTATATTGGGACAAACGTTAGCATTTGTCACTAATATTTAAGAAAATTGTTTGCGCATTAGTTTGGCGCCATAATACTTAATCCTTTAGGGGTAATATCTGTAATTTCTGTCACAATAAATTAAAAGATTTAATTTTATTTGTTTTAAGAAAAATACAACCGTCCCTGTCACTAATCTTAATTAATTATGTCACAATTCATGCGCATTTTTTTCCCCCAAAACACTCTTCTTCTCTAACTGGGGCACTGATTCTTCTATCTCCAGATTATAATCCAATTTCATAACCATCAATTTTTTGAAACCTAATCAAATATGGATTTCTCTTATTTTCTTTCCTTATCAATTGAATTTCAGCCTTTTATTTTAATTGTCTATTACAAACCCTAAGGCAACTCTACTTTCTCGCCTCCATCCTTTCACAAAAACCCAGCAATTGTTTTGTCCTTCCGTTGTAAGGTAATCAAGTCATGGTTTATTGCCTTTATTTTTTGTTCTTTTTAATCGTCCACTACGTTTGTTATTCTAATTGCTAAAATTTGTTGTTGAGTGTTGATTTTGATAGATATTCTGCAATTGATAGAAAGATCTTGTTTTTATATTCTACAATCGGTAAGCTGCAACAGTCTCAAACACTAAATTTCTTTAAATTTGTACTTTATTTTTCTTTTTTATGCTGAATTTATATTTTCTAGAAATTCTTACAAGCTATCCAAAATTCTTTCTATCTCTGGAGTACTTATTTTTACTGTGAGTTCTCAGATAATAGTAAAACAAAACAAATTTTAGTGAATTAATTGTGCCTACGTATGATTATTGTTCTTTTCTATTATTATTCTTTTCTTCTTCATTTTCTCTTCTTCTTCTTTCTCCAATGAGAGGGAAAAGGAAAAGGAAGGATTGAAAATGTGGGGGTTATTTAAAATAATATTTGATTTATGCTGGGTTATCTTCAGTGGTATTGTAGAGTATTACCGTAGTGTTCTTGGACCATAATAATAGTGTTGAGTAGACATATCCTTTATTTGTCCCTAGTTAACCCTTAATGCAAATTTTGCTTAGTTTCATATAACATGATTGTTTGGTATTATTAAGAATTAGAGTATTTTGATGTTCTAGTTTAAAAACTGAAATTAGATGAAATTATCCCAAATAGTTGGTCTTTGGTTGAGCATGTTGCATCCTGCAAAAGATAACATATATTTTATTCAGTTCCATTTTGGGATTATTGTGATTTTACTCAATATTTTCTAGTTTCAGTTTGAATTTTATGTGATTTTCATTTTTCTTCTCTAGAACTATATGCCTGTAATGACCAAGTATTAATTTCTCTACCATGTGCCTTTTTTGAGAACATGTAAAGTAGACACCATCAAAAAGATGATTTGACAATTAGATTACTCAAGTCCAGTACACAATTAGAATTGAATTCTGATAAACTTTTCAATTGTAAAATACTAAAAACAAATAATAAAATTTTATGGTCAAGAAGTTAGTGTTCATACAAGAAGGGAATAGAAAGCTTTGATTAGAAGAAATAGGCTTGTGTACTCACTACAAGCTATATAAAGGATATTGCGGGATATGGTGTTCTTATCGTAATTGCATCATTATTTCTAGAAGTTTGGTTGGAGAACTTTTGAAGAGATGTAGTGTGCCATTGTCTAATTGTCACAAACTCTTCTCTGTTTTCTCATGTGATTTAATTATATAAATAAATCAGTTGGGAGGTGTGTAAAGGTTTATCTGGCTTGTTAGAGTGGTGATTGGTGATTGGACATATTCTTGTCTAGGAAAACAAATTTAATTTCTTGCTTAGTTGGTGGACAACTAATCCATAATTTTTTTAAAAGCCTAATAGGACAATAATTTGGAGGTGCAAACGAGAATCAAGAAGTGTCTTTTAAAGGGGCCAAAATGCTGATTTCTTTTTTTTTCTAGTCTTCATTGGTTCCTTTTGCTATATTATTGAAGTCCATTAATTACTTGCTAGAAGTGTTTTCTATAAAATCTAAATCTAGAGATCATGTTTGCATATTTGAAGAAATACATTTACTGAACAAAATAATTTCACTGATATATATAATCAAAGCATTCGAAGGTTTTGGAATTGCTTGAATTCTTTACTATAATTAATTTATTATAACTCTTTATGATAATCCTATTTCTCTTAAATTAAATTGATGCTCATTTCTTTATTGTTAATTCACTGGTGGGGAATTATATTGTTTATCCAGTTAAAGTGGTGTTAATAAAGAAGTTGGTCCTACATTGAGCATTCTTCAAAGCACCTCTTATATGTAAGTGATTTATTTTTATTAATAGATTTTGTTTAGAAGCAATAATCTTTATATATGTTCTTATAGGGCATGTATCATTTTCATACTAGTATTAATAAGTAATGCCTGACTTTTGAAATGAACTAGTGGCATTAAACTTTATTTGATATTGCAATTGTATCTGCTAATAAAAAAAGTTAAAGGACTTGATGTTAATTCACTTTATGGCAAAGATCTAAACTTCATAACTTTTAGTTTAATTCTTTTATAATTAGTTGCTCAATTGAATGGCTCATCTAAAGATCATGTGAATTTCACTTATGGCGCTATTGATATTCTTTGATTTTCTTGGTCTAGCTTGTTATTTATTATTTACATTTTAAAGTATTTATAATTTTATTGCGATTTTTCTTTTTTATTTAGTTCTCTTACAATTTTGTTTGTAATACTCATTTCATTATTACACGTGGAATGCTACTTAGTGATTAGATACATTACTTTTTTGTCAAAATATCCATTTTTACTTATTTTATTTTCAACTATTATAATTTTATAATTTTATTCATATTCAATTCAGGATTGTCTACTAGAATTCTCAATTATATAATGGATAAGAGTTGGATTCACGAGTCTAGGGCAGGTCCAGCATTCAAATTGGGAGTTTCTGAATTCTTGAAATTTGCATTTGAAAATACTACTAATGATGGGAGATTAAAATGTCCATGTAAGAAGTGTAGTAATAGATATCGTCACGATAGAGATACTATTTGTGGACATATGATATGTTTTGGAGTAGGCACTGATTATCTTAGTAACAAGTGGATTTACCATGGAGAGCTTAAGAAAAGGCAAACAATTGTGAATAACACAGGAGTAAATGAAACAGGCAAGCTGCAGAAAATGAACTTAAGAATATGCAGGAAGAGATGAATGGAGTGAAATCAACTCTTGCAGAAGTTTTGAAATACGTTGGAGCACAAAATGAGGCAAATGCAATTGAAACTTTTGATAGTTGATGTCTTATGATTTTTGAAATTTTGACAATTATTAGAGTTGTTTACAATTTTCAGTACTTCTTCATCGGATGGTAATGATATTAAAATTTGATTAAATTTTTTTATGTAGTAGTATAAGATAACAATTTTAAAATGGGTATTTTTCGTTGTATGCTATGCATTTGTTAATAATTTTCATGATTTAATTTCCTCAAATTATATTATTTATGCTAAATTACTTTATGAACTAAAAATGTTGCAACAAAAATTGTCTCTAAGATTAATTAGTGAAAAATTTATTAGATAGATCATTATTTTTTGTAACAATAAAAATGTCACTTTTTTTAATTGGAGATTGAAACAATGTCACTATTTACATTGTTGGCTGCTGAATAAATTATTACAAAATTTAAATATATAATGACTGATTTGATGTCACTAATATATTCATTGAGACAAAATTTTACATCACTATTGAGATGACTGAATTAATTGTCACTAATTATATTAATAACAATACATTCAAGTGTCATATTTAATTTGGTAATGACTAAATAAATTGTCACTAATTGAATCTATAGTGGCACATTTCATTGTCAATAATGATCATCAATGACTAATTTAATTATCCCTAACTATATAAATAACGACACATTAACAGTCACTAGTATCAACATAATGACACATTAATAGCCCCTAGTATCAAAATAGTGACAGATTTATATGTCTAAAAATATTATTTTAGAGACAGATTTTTGCTTCTGTCCTTACTTGTTATAAACTTATATTTGTCACTATAAGATGTGTATTAGTGACACATAATACTTGTGACTATTTACTAATTGCCACTATATGTTTTAGTGACGGTGGCAAATGCGACACATAAACAACGACATATAGTATGTCACTAAATTTATTTTGTGACAGATTTTATATATATAGAGACAATTTTTTTTCCATCACAATAGATCACTTTTTTTGTAGTGCTGTCGTTAAACTATTGACGCCCCTGCCATTATTTTTTATTCTTTTGGCTTCCTTTTACAATATTATCTTTTTACAATAATTTTTTTGGGGGACATTAATAAAAAAAAGTAGAATACCAATTTAACCCCAAAAGTAAAATAAAAAACAAAAAGAATATATATGAATCTTTGTAGAAGCTCACGTTGTGTCCAAAAAATTACCATTGTAAAAACATTAAATTACCAATTTTTTGACGTTAATAAAAAAATAATATATTTAACTCCCCAGTAGAGTGCTCCACAAAAATTGATATATATATATATTGTTTTTATTTTACTTTTTCTGTTAAACTAGTACTTTAATTTTTGTATTAATGTCAAAACAAAGAAACATTATTTTAAGAGAATAATATTGTAAAAGCAAGCAAAAATAAACATAAAGTAATTGCAAGTGTGTCAATAGTTTAATGGTAAGAATGTTTTGAGGTATTTTTTAAAATATAGGGACTAAACCCGTACTAAACTCAAAATATAGAGACTAAATGAACTTTTGCCATTATTTTTTACCTTTTAGCTTCTCTCTTGTTGGCAAAAAAACCTACACAAGTAACTGTAAGTCATGCCAAAATTGAGGTGGTGTTTTTTCTTTTATGGTCTGGAATATAAGTGGATGTCAATTTGGCTAAAGTTGATAAATTTAAATGCATAAGTCTAAGTAATAAGTTTATTTTTCTTTTTCAAACATTTGATTATAAGTGCTAATTGTTTTGTTTTTATAAAACAAAAACATCTTAACTTTAATTGTCAAACATTTTTTTTAATAAACTTAATTGTTAAATATTAATTTATTAAGAGGTGGCAAATGGGTTACAACACGGATACAAAATAATTTTGTATCGATAAATATTAACATGATTAATAAATAGATTGACATGACATGACAAATCAAATAACAGTGTTGTTTCGACTTTCTATGTTAAATCACTCAATACGATTGCACATTTATAATATGAATATTAATTAATACATAATAATATTATTAAAAAAATTAACTAATCTATATATTGAATAATAAATTAATTATTTGTGTCATATCTATATTGTGTTATAAAATTTATTTATATTATGTCAACTTATGTATGACCTATTTTAAAGAGTAATATTGCCTTATTTGTTAATTTTTAAATAATTTTTAATTTTTTTATAAGAATATGTTAAACGGTCAAAATGATTAACACAATAAGTAAACAAGTAGAAATCATGTTTTGATATTTTGACATGATTAATAAATGTGCAATATCCTTATTTGCTTAAATTTGACACGACTCGAATAAGATACAATAAGAACACAACACAATTACATGAATTGACTCGCCTAATTTATTTATTGTGTATGAATATCAACAATTAAAAATGTGAAATGAGCTGTACAAAAATTATATTAGTACTACAAAATAATTTATTTGACTCTCTTTTATTATAAAAGTGTTGGCATATTATTATTAGAAAAAAATGTTTTTTTAATGCACAAGAAAAGAGTTGCATTTAACCTATTATACATATATCTTCAGCCTTATTAAAAAAAAAGGCCAGATGCATAAATAATATATTAATGATACTTTTGAAAAAAATAATTATGACTCTCTTTCGTATCTTTTACCATTTAGATATAAGTTAGGAGAGTTCATTTTTTTCCCCTCAGACTTAATTGTTTCATATTTAAATATAAGTTATACATAAAAAAAAACTAGTTGAATTCTTTAAATGTTTGAAAAATTAGCAGATTCATACTCAAGGAAAGAGAAAAACAAACAGTTCATATATGTATCACAAATAAATAAGTACAAATTAAATAAAAATATAATTCAAAGAAATACCAATCACAAGAGATATAAATTTTTACATAAAAGACATAACTACTAAAAACCACGGAATTTTAATTTGATATAACGTTTTACTATATAATTAGTGGGATTACAACATAAATACTCTTCTTTATATAACACAAGAAGCTCACAACATTAAAAATGTTATCACCCTTGGCTTGACTTACAATCTATTGCTCTCACAAGTATTTCAAATAACAGCTAAAGAGAATGCAACAAAAATCAAGACCAACAAAAACCTAAAGGATGATGTTAGAAACATACCTTTTGAATTTGGAAAAAAAGCAGAATCAAAATTACCTTATCATCTTATTGAATTTTCAAACCCTGGCCCCTAGTTGAAAGTGTAAGTCACTATTTCTTTTCAAGAGATTTTGGCTACTCTTGACACATATAAAGCAACTGTCACTTCTACTTTTTTAGGAAATTGAGATATTTTCTAAGATTACTCTTAGCAATTTGTCAAGCAACGAATAAATAGAAAAATTAAATGGATAATACACCAATCACACCCATTTTTTTTTCCTCAAATACCGTTAAAAGGTCAAGAATATTACAAAAATAATTCACTCACTCTCACAAATCACTCTTAGAAACTATTTTGCTTCTTATGTTTTCTTTTTCTTACACTTGATGCATACAACACAAATGACAAGGGTATTTATAGTACCCAAAACCTAATTATAACCACACACATAAACTAAACAAATTTATTCACAACCACTCCTTTACTCTCAACCACCACAGTATTATCAACCTAACTCATTCCACTTACATCTACTTCACCAACCACACCTACCACATCAATCACACCAACATTACCTATAACAAGAAACTTCTATGAAGTGGACTTGGGTTTCTTCAAATTGGATCAAGTTTATGATCTAACACCCCTCTTAAACTTGATCCTGTGGCACCAAACAAACTTCTGAATTTTACAAAGTCTTCTTGCTTGAGTGGCTTGGTGAAGATATCAGCTGCTTGATCCTGTGATTTCACATACTTGACTTGAACTTCTTTTCTTATAATACACTCCTTTATGAAAGGATGGCGAGTATCTATGTGTTTGCTTCGATCATGAAAAACTAAATTATTGGATAGGGCAATTGTTGATTTGTTATAAATACAAATTTTAATTAGCTCTTCTTGTGGCAAACCCAACTCCTTCAGCAAATTTCTGAACTAAATTGCATAACAAACACTTGATGTAACAACTAAGTACTCAGCTTCACAGGTGTGAAGTGTGACAATTGATTGCTTGTTTGACATCCACATGAAAGCAATGTCTCCTATAATGAGTATAACAATCCGAAATTAATTGCACATTTGATGTAGCAAAGAATTCTTTTAGCAACTTTAAAATGGGTGGTTATAAGATTCTCCATATATTGACTCCCAAGTTCAAAAACATAAAGGATATATGGTCTCGTGCATGTCAAATAATGTAAGCTTCCGACCAAACCCTTAAAGAATATTGGATCTACATTTTCGCCTTCATCATGTTTAGATAACTTGACTCTACATTCCATTAGCATGCTTATAGGCTTGCAATAATTCATTTTAAACTTCTTGAAAATCTCTCTTGCATAATGTTGACTAATTTTATAAGCACTATCTACCAATGCCAATGCGCAAGTCTACACAACAAGTAATAAAGTGATAAGTAATCAAGATCGTCTCCACAGGGATTGATGTTACTCAAAATGCTATACCAATCACAATAGTGCAAATCAACTTAAGGCTGAAGCTGACAATTGAAAAGTAATTTCTATAGTAATTAATAGTTGTGAGAGAATTAAATAAACAATACCGTAATGAAATAAACTATATAAAATGTGTCTAAGATTCAATTGAGATGATGATAGTTGAATGATTAAACTCTCCTTATGGGGGTGACTGTTGTTTTATCAAATTAGTACTAGTTGTTACAGTAAGTGCTGCAGCACTGAGCAGAATAAATATGCATCCTCAGCTATCGCATATTGAAAGTCTCATACCCTTAAATCTATTAACAATGACCACTTTCTAATCTACTTATGGCATGGCATTATGATTTTTAGTCTTTCCACCCTACAAGGTGAACACCTATGTCAAGTGTATCACAAATCTTAACTTCAAGTATTGCCCTTATGAGATTCAAGATAACTTAATCCAGGAAACTCAACTTAAGATCAAGTAATAATCTAATAATATCCGCTAAGGCATGCCCTTTTGCTACTCTATCTAACTGAAACTATCAAATGGGTGGTCAACCAAAATAACACTTATATTCATAAAAACTACTAGAGTAAAATGCTACAGAAATGACATAACAACATATAAGAATAGTCAAGAACCCAATGGATTATTTGTCACTCAACTACAAATAAATTTAGTTCATATTCTGAATGAGAAAAGTAAACATAAATATATTGTTCAAGAGATACATCAAACAATTAAAGGAAGAAGATAAAGTTAAGTTGTGCATGTGAAAAAAAAATCCAAATAATTTTGCATAATTTTTCATTGTTGCCGAAACAACACTCTCGAATTCTAATCTTCTTCTTCTTTCCTTTGAAGATTAATCTAATGATAATTCCATTGCCACATTTCTATGTTGTGCACGCCTCCCTTTTATAATGCAAATTAGGGTAAACAAAAGCCCATGAGCGTGCATGCATGAAATTAGAAACATGCAGATTGCGATTTGGTGGCTGACCCGCGCCTAAGTTTTCTCCCACATTGCTCCCAGATTGCTACAACACTGGTTGCTCTAACATCCGTAACCACACTGCACTATCCCTAATTGTGCTTTACTTCTTTTGTGGCTATCTTCTTTTCTCTTCTTGCTCATCTAATGTCTTAACATCCCTTCATGAATTAAGACTTTCTGAAGACCTACAATTATACACCTGTTTCTAGCACAATTTACTTTGATTCAAGAAAAACTTATTAAAACTCAATTCAAATGAATGTTTATGCAAAATGTAACTAAAATGTAATAAAATCACCTTATTTGCTCTCTAAATAATCTTGATTTAAGTCTAGAAAAGATGTAATAACTCTCATTTCCTAGAGTTATCACATAGCTTTCTTAAGAAATAAATATGCCTTCTTCTTTTTGCTTCACTTCAATCCCAAGGTAATATGCCATCAATCTAATGTCAGTCATCTCGAACTTTTTAATCATCACTCTTTTGAACTCTTCAAATAAGCTTAGATTATTTTCAGTGAAGATGAGATCATCCACATACAGACACACAATCAAAATGTCTTTATCATTTTCTTTGACATAGAGAGCATGTCCATATAGGCATTTGGTGAAGTTGTTCTCTTAAAAATACTTGTCAGTTCTGCTATTCCATGTCCTTAGTGCTTGCTTTAACCCATAAAAAGCTTTCTTCAATCTTAAAACTTTGCCTTCATGTCCTTTTACTACATAACCTAATGGTTCTTTAATATAAACTTCTTCTTCGAGGAATCCATTCAAGAAAACAGGCTTCACATCTATTTGAAAATCTTCTATTTTTTTTAATAACCAAAGAAATAATAAGTCTAATAGATTCAGGTCGGGCTAAAAGAGCAAATATCTCATCGTAGTCCATGCCAGCATTTTGACTATAGCCTTTTGCAACTAGCCTTACTTTGTGGTTTTAAATTTCTCCTTTGGCATTTCTCTTCATTTTGTACACTCAGTTGACACTGATCACCTTGTGACCTTTGGAAAGAGTAGTAAGTTCCCAAGCGTCATTCTTCATGATGATTTTGATTTCTTTGTCTATTGCAATTCTCCACTTCTCATCTTGTGCAGCTTCTTTGATGTTGACTGGCTCACAATCAGTAAAGAGGCAAAAGAGAGTAGATTGTCAAGTCTTTTAGTTACCTCACAGAGATCTTGAAGACTTCTTGTACGTTCTTCAATTTTTTCATTTTAAAAAAATAGTGGTGAATCTTTACATGTGGTTGATGCTCGTGAGATAGGTGGAGTAACTGGATCTTGTTGTTCTTTTATTTGTTTTATCTATGTATGACTATCTTCTTTAATAGAAAAAATGTTGAGGTCATCCACACCAGAACCAAAATCTCATTCTCTTTCTTTATTAAAAATTACATCTCGGCGGATCACGATCTTCCTATTATTTGGATTGTATAGCTTCTATTATTTGGAATTGTTGTCATAGCCAATGAAGATGAACTTATCACTTTTGTCAACTAGCTTGACTTTTCTCTCGTCCCGTATATGTACATGGGCAATGCTTCTAAAAACTCTTAGATGGGCGATGTCGGCTTTCTTCCACTCTATTCTTCTTATGGCGTCTTGCCCATCACACTTCTTCAGTTGGATTGGTAGACTACATATGCAACAACTTCAGCCCAAAAGTCTTTAAGTAGTCTTTACTCTTGAGCATGCATCTTTGAAATTCTAGTTATGCAACCCAAGAGGGGGGTGAATTGGGATTTTAAAAATTAAGCTAAGCAAACCACACAACAATCCAATCTAATGCCTTAATAAATTCGAAAATAATAAATTCAATGAAAGCACAATAATAAATGAGCAAGGGAAGAGAAAGCAAACTCAAGTATTTTTACGTGGTTCGGCAATCCCCGCCTACGTCCACGCCTCCAAGCACACCAGGCTTGAGGATTTCATTATCCAAGTCTTTCTAAGGCTTCAACCGATTACAATTGACTTCAAGGTGTCAATGAACCTTTACAACAAAGAGATTATCTCCCAATCTCTTCACTCAAGTGTCTCACACACTCAAACTCTTACAATTGAGATGAATAAATGAGAGTTACAATAAAACTCACTTAATGAGTAGATATTCAAAAATGAAGAACAAGAAATGATTCAATATTTTGTATTTTGCAAGTTGAAGGCTCAAGATATCTTGTGTGCTTTTTCTTTTTGCTTGTGGGAGAGCTTGAAAATGAGTTGGATTTGAGTTCTTATAGATTGAGCTAAAAAACTAGCCATTATGCACTGTCGACCCGAAAACGATTCAAGGTTAACTATTAACGGTTAACCGTTTCGCTGGTCAAAGTTACCGTTAGGCCAAATTTCAAATTACCCTTTCACCATTTAGGCTTACCCTTTCGCCGTTTAGGCTTACCCTTTCGCCGTTTAAGCTTACCCTTTCACCGTTAATTTCCAGAGACCTGCAAGATAAATACCAGTTATCCATTCATAGTAAACGGTTAAGGATTTGCATGAATTGACTCTCTGGATGTTATCAGTTAACCGTTTGTGATAAACGGTTCGCCGTTTGTTTCCAGTAACCTGCAAAACAAATTTGGTTTAACCGTTCTTACTAAACGGTTCAAGGTTAAAATAAACGGTTAATCGTTTTCAGTAAACGGTTCACCGTTATGTTCTAGAATCATCATTTTAACAAAACTTTGCAGAACATGCTTTCTGGAAATTATCGGTTAGCCGTTTTAAATAAATGGTTAGCCGTTTGAATTTACAGTTTGACCCCAAAGCTTTATAAAACAGTATTATGACCCAAAACGTTATGAAAATTTACAAATAGGTCCAGTTTCAGAATTTCTAAATAATGCTTTGTTAATCTCAAAACTTTATGAAATTATGATATAGCCCAAGATGCTATGACACTTTTCAAATAAGTCCTTCTCCAAAATTTCAAGTAATACTTGTTGATTTCAAAGTTTTCAAAACTCTTTCAATTAAATCATAACTTGAAAAACAACTAATTTCATAAAATTATTTTTCTATTAAATATAAAACCTTTATAATATGAAAATAATGATTTATTTAAAAAGAAAATAATTTGAGCTTAAAAGATTAATCATTCTTAATCTTGTTCGTTATCATCAAAATCAACATTATGTAAACATATATGTTAACAATCTCCTCCTTTTTGATGATGACAAACATTTCATGTATTTAAAGAATGATTCCACAAATTGCTTCTCCTAAATATAATCTTCTCTTATAATTTTCCAATTTGCTAAATTAACAAATTTAAATACATGTATTTTTCTCCCCCTCATCCTCAAAAAGAAAACTTAATTGGCAAATAAAAAGAGTAGTAAAGTTTTATAAATTTAAAAATATGTATTCTTCTCCCCCTTCATCATCAAAAAGAAAACTTAAAGGAAAAGAATAAGAGTAGCAAATTAATTACTCATGTTTGTCCGAGTAGAAATTTCAACACATTCTCTTGGACAACAAAAAAGTTTAAAATACATATTATCTAAAATCATATTATATGCTCCCCCTAAATAAATGGCCAATTTTAAAAATTTTAACCAAAATGATTTTATCCAAAAACATATCATATTTATCTCCCCCTTAATCATAAAAAAAAAGATAGATACAATCGAAACAAGATAAAAAAATAATAATTCAATGAAGATATTACCTATTTTGTGCGAACAAAATTTCGGTAAAGTCTCCCCTTAAAAATGAACAAATTCTTAAATACACAACATGGTTAAAAAGATAAAAGCTTCAACAATTATATCAAACCAATAAGTCCATCAATTCATCAAGCAATACACATATAATCATTAATCATCAAAATCAATATGAATTCCCCCAATACTTGTAACAATTAAATCCGAGGATTCCATAATCATATATCAACCATTAAAAGAATACTCAAAATGCATGTTATTTCCCCCAAGTACTAAATCATTAAAATGATTTATTACTTTGTCTCCCCCTTTGGACAATAAAAATGTTCAAAAAGCATATTATCCAAAATAGAACAAGTAATAAGCTAAGCAAGGGAATGCAAAGTCATAAGAGCATAATGTCAACAATTCAAGCTCTATAATTACTAATCACATTTTAGAAATCAAGACAACTAAACTCATCAAAGATCTAATGTGACATTTTAATATAACTTAAAAAATCTTATATGCTTAAAATTCTCGAAGTATATGTATTTTTCCCTTTTTCGATATCATTTAAAACAAGTCAAACATATTCAACAATACATTGATAAAGTACAAAAAAAAATGCATTCATTCACTAATCATAGATTGCATAAGATCAAAACTTCATCAAATATAATGTAATCATCAATGCACATTCTTTATCATCAAAATTTAAATAAAGCATAAGTACATAATGATAATATATAGATCATCAAAATCAACATATGGCAATATGTAAATCATCAAAATCAACATAACTATTAAGAAAAGCCATAATTATGAGTTAAATAACAAGTGATCAAATCCATTATTACAAATACTCACTACAAGAAAATAGGGATAAGGCAACATCATTTTAACAACGTGCACGTATGAAATGTTGTCAAATTTATAATTTAACAACAATCGCAAATTGCATGTTGGCAAATATAAACTTTTAGCAACACACAATGAGTGACCGTTGAGTTAAACTTTATCAGAACAAGCAATCATTTATTGCGATATATGAATATGTAATGACAACATTCAAACTTTGCATGTTGTAATTAGTTACTTAAGCCAACATTGAATTGTCTG
The DNA here is from genome assembly GCA_029618585.1 of Citrus australasica. Taxonomy (NCBI): domain Eukaryota; kingdom Viridiplantae; phylum Streptophyta; class Magnoliopsida; order Sapindales; family Rutaceae; genus Citrus; species Citrus australasica. Next base: position 10,544,907 of record JARCIV010000009.1, on the reverse strand, counting down.
TTGCATAAATTATTATTTAAATAATAACATTTAGTTGTGTGTCGTTAAATTTTTTTAACTCAATTTAATATGAAGTTGGTATAAATTAGACATAAATAGATGCTTATGAAATTTATTCATAAAAATATTATAACATTTTTTTGAGTACATCATTAACTATATTTCTTAGAACTAAAATAGTAGAAAATAACGTGCAATAAATAAAAAATTTCATTGTGCGCGCACAAGTTATACAGCGCGGGTTAAAGTGCGGCAAAAGGAAGCTGAAAAGACAAAAAAGACAAATTGACTTACGAAACCAAAAAGAGAAAAGAAAAGAAATTGACTTAATGAAACCTGGGTTCACTTTACAATGCCACTTTACTCTTTCTCTGCCACTCAAGCAAATCAAGCCCCTTCATCGTCATTGTAAATTTGTAATAACAAGTGCCCACCAAGGAATCGAGTTTATCAAGTACTTTTCTTTTCAATTTCATTAATAAAGCTCAGTTTCACTTTCGTAATTTCATTTAATTAATAGTTTGCTCTTTCTACTAATTCTTTTGAGGAGATTTCGGGCTTTGTCCTAATGTTTCCACTCAAAATCGTTCGAGATGGTCCCATTGCAAATTCATTGCTTCGTAAGTGGGACAATTCTTTATTGTCTGTGGGGTTCATATGATATCACATAAACCAAACTAATATTAATTTTTTGTGGTGGGTCATTGAAACCAAAAGATGATTTTCTTCTTTGAAAATATTTACACGAAAAAGCTGATTTTGGAGATTATATTTTATTTTTAATTTAAATTAGTAAATATTACTAGTGAGATGGATAATGATTTCTTTTAATTGAGTGGCGCAATTTTAATCTATTATTGGTGTTGTTGACATGATGAAACAGGTAGCTTCTATTAACTCCATTGAACATAGTCTCCTATATCAGCAGTAACTTCTTACGATTTGACTGCGAAGCAAAACTTGAGGTATTGCTTTCTTCTGTATAATTAAAATTTTAAACGAAATTTCTCTATTTTGATGTTTGCTTTAAAAAATTTATTGCAGTTATATTATTTTATCTATTTTATGTTTGTTCACAGTCTTATCCTGTTAACTTTTACTAGCCTATTGGATGCTCTAAATGGACCCTATTTCTTTATATGTATCTTTATATGGTCCAAACTAATCACCTTTGCACAACCAGGTCTTGCCAACATTAGTAATTCAAAATGGATAAAAGATGGGTCTACTTCTCAAGGTTTCATGTTTATTTAATAAAATAATGAATAGTTTTAGGAATAATTATAGCTTTAGATTAACCAATAAGTTATTACTCTCATTATTATTTTTTTGTAGACATTCAGATGAATATAGAAAGGGAGCACGTGACTTTGTTAATAGTGCTCATGCAAATTCAGGTAATCTAGATATAATAGTATGTCCCTGCATTCGTTGTAAGAATGTACAACGCCACCATTTTGATTTAGTGTATGAACACTTGGTTATGAAAGGCATGGATCCTACCTATAATCCTTGGGTTCTTCATGGTGAAAATTCTACTTATTCTGGAATGTCAATGCAATATGGTGATATTGAAATGACAGAAACATATCAGATGTATAGAGATCAAGTTTATTTTTAGGAGCCAAATGTATCAGAGCGCACACATGAAAGTAGCAAAATAGAGTTCACAAATCTTATCAAAGATGCTGAAACTCTATTGTATCCTGGATGTACAAAGCACACAAAAATATTAGCAATTGTTTCCTTATTCAAGCATAAAGTTACCCATGGTATATCTGATAAAGGTTTTGATGAACTTCTTCAAATTGTTCGTGATATTCTTCCATCAGAAAACACACTTCCTGAGTCATTGTATTCAACAAAAAAGCTACTTAAGACCTTTGACCTTGGGTATGAAAAAATACATGCTTGTATAAATGATTGTTGCCTTTTTAGAAAGGAGTTAGGGAATGCGCATATGTGCCCTAAATGTGGTGCTTCCCGATGGAAAGTTAATGAACGCACTGAAAAGATTCAACAAGGAGTTCCTGCCAAGTTTTGCGTTATTTCCTAACAATACTAAGATTTAAAAGGATGTTTAGTGTAACTGATATGGCAGAACAACTTAGGTGGCATCAAACTCATAAAAGTCAAGATGGCAAAATGAGGCATCTAGTGGATTCACTTGCATGGGATATTATAAACAAAAAGTGGCCATCTTTTGCATCTGATCCCCGAAACATTAGATTTGGCCTTGCTAGTGATGGTTTTAATCCCTTCCAAGATCTTAGCACAAGATATAGTTGTTGGCCTGTAATTTTAGTCATTTACAATTTGCCTCCATGGTTATGCATGTCCAAGGATAGTTTAATGTTAAGTTTATTAATTCCAGGGCCAAAGCAACCAGGTAATGACATAGATATTTATTTGACTCCGCTTGTAGAAGATTTGAAATAGCTATGGATAAATGGAGTTGAAGTGTATGATGCATTAAGTGAATCCACATTTAATTTAAGGACAATTTTAATGTGGACCATTAATGATTTCCCAGCTTATGCAAATCTATTAGGTTGGTCTACAAAGGGAAAATTTGCATGTCCCATATGTCGTCAAAATACTTGTTCGAAATGGCTGTCATATAGCAAAACGTTTGCATACATGGGTCATAGGCGATTTTTTCATTCTAACCATTCATTGAGGAGGAAACAAGCATGGTTTGATGGTGTCATTGAAAAAGGCACTAGACCTAAGATATTCATTGGTGAAGACAGTTATTCTGAAGTTAAAAACTTAGTGAATGATTGGGGTAAATTAAGAAAAAAAGAGGAAGAGGGATTCTTCATCATTATGGAAGAAGAAATCAATATTTTTTGACTTGCCATATTGGAAGGTATGTTATACTGATCATATTGTTTTATCTTCTTTCTATTATTCTATATTTGCATAATGGGTTTTAAAATGTAATATCATAGCTAACTTTTTTTTAATTTTTATAGAATTTGCTGGTGTGCCATAACTTGGATGTGATGCATATTGAGAAGAACATATGTGATAGTATAGTGAGTACATTGTTGAATATAAAAGGGAAAAAAAAGATGGTCTTAATTCAAGATTAGATCTGAAACATTTGGATATTAGAAAGGATTTGCATCCTAAGAAGGAGAATAATGTACTGAAGTTACCTGCCGCATCACACACGCTCTCTAAAAAAGAGAAATTGATATTTTGTAGAAGGCTTGCTAGTTTAAAGCTACCTGATGGCTATGGCTCAAATATAGCAAAATGTATTTCAGCAGATGAATGCAAGGTGGTTGGACTCAAGTCCCATGATTGCTATATTCTGATGCAACAACTCATACCTGTAGCTTTAAGAGGAATTTTACCGAAGGGTCCACGAAAAGCAATTTTTCGATTATGTGCATTTTTTAACAAATTGGGTAACACAGTCTTAGATAGAAGTAGATTACAACAATTGGAGGAAGAAGTGACTGAGACATTGTGCATGTTAGAGAGATTCTTCCCACCTTTGTTCTTTGATATCATGATCCATTTAACTATTCACCTAGGAAGAGAAGCTCGTCTATGTGGACCAGTACAATATCGATGGATGTACCCAATTGAGAGGTTTTTACCTGCCATTAGTTTTTTTAAAATAAAATAATAAGTAATGAAAAAATAATTAATTTATTTTACATGTGTTATGTCTCATGTTTATGAAAATTTTAAAGGGATACGTAGAAAATCGTGCACGACCCGAAGGATGCATAGCTGAACGGTACATTGTTGAAGAGTATACATCATTTTGTAGCAAATATATAAAGCAGGCAGCCGAAATAGGTACTCAACATGGGAGAAACGAAGAATCTGAGAATGACTTATTATTTGGAGGGCGTCTAATATCTAGAGGCAAGTCTGTTAGCCTTTCGGATGAGATGTTACATATTGCTCATCGATATATTTTATTTAATAGCTCAGAGGTCCAACCTTATATAGAGTAAGCCTTCAAGACAATTTGTAATTGTTTTTTTTTCAAGTTTAAAAGATGTGAAAATTAACTTAGAGTTCATTTTTTTACTAGAGAACACTTGGAAGAATTGAAGTGTATGGATAAACGACTTTTGAGAAATGAAACCATGTTACAGAAAAAGCATATGGACAGTTTTAGCTCGTGGTTAAATAATAAGGTTTGTAACTAATTTAGTTTTACTTTTACAAATATGCAATACTTATGTTTTTGAACTTTTAACCTTTTTTTTTCAATAGATAACAATGCAGCAGAGACAAACCAATTTGCCAAAAACTTTAACATGGCTTGCAAGAGGACCAAGGAATCAAGCAATGTCATTTTCTGGATATGTTATTAACGGCCTCCGATTTCATACAAAGGAAGCTGAAAAGTCTCGACAGGATAGTGGTGTTTCACTTGAAGCAAATAAAATTTGTAGAGCTAGTGCAAGGGACCCTACACAAGTTGTTGGAAAAGTCACTTATTATGGAGTGTTGAGGGATATATTAGTGCTTGACTACAATACTTTTCAGGTCCCCATTTTCAAATGTGATTGGGCTAATATAGTTAATGGTGTTAAAGTCAATGAAGGATTCACTTTAGTTAACCTTCACGAAGGACAAAGCCAATTTGGAAATGATCCATTCATTTTAGCTTCACAAGCTAAACAAGTATTTTATTATGAGGATATTAAAAAATCAAATTGGTATGTAGTATTGAAAGCACCACAAAGAGGGTTCCAAGATTTATTATTGGCTAGTGAGAGTAATTACAGTATATGCCTACCAATTGACATAAGTGGGCATGAAACTGAAAATGATAATGAGGACGAACCTATTGGAAGGGAAGGAGTTGAGGATATAGTGTGTGATGAGTAGTTTAGTATATTAATTATTTATGTATTCTTGAATTATAGTTTATTGTTATAGTTATTTATTTTCATGAATCTATTAATTGGTTCCTTAAATTACACGATTATGTTAATGTGCTTATTTCTTCGTGATTATTTTTATATGTTTATTTCTAAACAAAGCTCTAGCTTTGTCATTGGCATTAATCTCTTGTCATAATAATATAAACATTTTGTTCAGCATTTAACAATTGTGCAGGGGGGTAAAAGAGATGGACAATGCTGAAGTAAGTAATTTTTTTTTTCAACATTGAATTATAATTTTTATCTTTATATACTTATTTTATTTATGTTTATTCCTACAAAAATCATGCTATGCATAGAGTCTTCTAGACAAGGTGAGAAAAGAAGTCGAGATAAATTTAGAGAAAATGCAACTATGCAAGGGGAGAATGGACTATTAGCAACTAGCAATAGAAAAAATGCACACATATCTCAATCTGATGACAAAGGCACAAAAAAGAAAAGAGGTCCAACCAAACTTGGAATGATTCAAGATCGATCTCCACCATTGAGCATTGAGTTTAACGAATGTGGCCAGGCAATAGGTGTAAATTTTGATAAATATGCATCTTTTTATTGGAGTTATAACACGAGAACATGTGCCTGTTTGTATGAAAAATTGGCTTTCGGTTGACCACAAGCTAAAAGAAGATCTTTGGTCATTAGTGCAGGTATATGATATTATGCAATAATTATCTTTATTAACAAATACATTATTTATCTTGAGATTTATTATATAAGTTATCTTGAGATTTATTATATCAGCTATTGGTTTGCATTTTTCTTATAATTTATACAGGAAAAATTCGTTGCGGATGAGTCTCGTAAACGCTTGGCTTTAAGAATGATGGGTGATTGCTGGAGACGATACAAATAAGAGCTAACAACTAAGATCAATCAAGCCAACAAAAAACATAATAAAGCATGTGTACTTGCTCTTATCAAGCCAAAAAATATAACTTCCAAAGAAGATTGGGCTAAATTTGTCCAGGAAAGGTTGTCTCCAAAATTTAAAGTAAGTTAGTCCATTGCATTGCGATAATGGTATTCAAATTAAGTTTCATATCTATTAAAATTATACATTTCAATGTTTGATTGATAGGCAATAAGCAAGAAGTTTAAAGAAATGAGAAATGATCAGGAAGTGGTTCATTCAATGGGCCGACTAGGTTATGCTAGGAAGGAGCATACCATGGTATGAATTTTTCTAATTTGATTATTTTTTGACAGTTATTTGATTTACTTTAAATTACATATTTTTCTTAATTGTAGAAAAAAAACGAGTTCAAATCCATCCGAAATCACTAGAGTTGATGTTTGGATTGAAGGCCATCTTAAAAAGAATGGTCAGCCTGTTAATGAAGCAGCTTCTAAAGCATTGGTAGGAGATATCTATACAGAGTATTCTTGTTATAACTATTCATATGTATGTTATTAATAATGTTATTTTTCCTTCTTCTAGGAAAAAGTTAGAGAGTGTCATCATTCAAAAGATAATGCAAGGTCTAATAACATCCGTAATGATGCTATTGCAAAAGTATTTGGACCTGAAAAGCGTGGACAAGTTCGAGAACTGGGGTTCGTAGCCACTTCCACTCAATTAGAAGCACAGATTCGATCTACTAGAAAAGTAAAAGAACTTCAAAACCAATTGCAAGCTCAATCTGAAAGAATGTCTGTCCTTGAAAAGAATTATGAGCATTTGACAAATGCACTTTTAAAACAATGCCAACAGGTAAATGACTATACGATAATGCATATATACATGTAACTAGTTATTTGAAATCCATTCTAAGACTTAAGAGAATTCTAATCATTTACAGAATCCAAGTAAAGGTTTTAATGATATTATAACTTCTCAAGCTTGTACTCCTTAGGTAATGCTTTTTTATCTTTGTTTAGACTTATTAAGAATGCTTCATTGAAAAGAAAAAAAAAGTACTACCTAAACCAACTTTTATTTCTTACTCCTATAAGTTGTAAATCCATATTCGCTTTACTTATAGTCACAACAAGGAAGTGGTACAATGCAAGAAAATGGCCTCTATGAAAATGCAAGATGTTATTTATTGAATTGGTATTCAGATGATGTTGATGAAATTGTGGCTGAAGGAAAGATTACCTCAACAGACCCTAAGGCAAAAGTTCACCACATGCCTCTTGGAAGAGATTGTTGGAAAGTTTGGGTGGAATCAATATCTGATGGTATGGATGAAGTGACTCTATATAAAGTGACAGATGAAGCTCATATAATAGTTAAGGCTTTGGGAAGCACTGTTGCTTGGCCAAAAAGTTGCATTAAATTGTTTTAAAGAAGGTATGTAGGCATACAAATATTCTCTTTGGTATGTATATATAATTATTTTTCAAATGCAGCAAATAAAAATTAATTTAGATAATCTTTTTGTAAGAGTTTTTGCCTTGAAGAAGATGTTTTTGTTGGCGTGTATATATGCCTTGAAGAAGTTTTTGCTGGAATTGCAAGCTGAAGAAGCTTTTGTTGGAGATGATTTTTTGAATTTGATATATATGGAATTGCAACTGCCACTGATGTGTTTTAATTATTTTTTTTTGGTGTTTTGCTAGATGGAAATTATACTAATGTTGGAAATTTCTATGGATTAATTGTATGAATACTAAAATATCGATGTGACTTTTAGCTGGGATGTGTGGTCATTACTATGTTTATCAAATCTTTTTACAATAAGCCGAATATTTGAATTAGTTCATATACATTTTCTCTATTGGTGCCAGTAGTGTAGTAGTAATTGTAGTAAGTAAGTAATAATAATAACAATAATAAAAATAATGATAATAATAATAATAATTATTATTATTATTATTATTATTATTATTGCTTCTTTTTTTTGGGCAACATGCAAGATATGTTGTTTATTGTAAATAAAAATTGAAATTAATGGCGACAATTAGTTGCTTGTTGCTATATAGTTTATGACAACATTCACAAGCTTGTAGTAAAAAAATTGGATGCACATGACCTTTTTAACCACAATCACTACAAGTTGTCATAAGACATTTAACAACATTCATATCATTTTCAACAACGTGAATTGCACGTAGTTGAAAGTTGCCTACTTTTCATTACGACAAGAACCGCAACACGCATGTGCTCGTCGTGAAACTCTTTCCACAACAAGCTTTGCCTGTTGTCATATAGTATTTTTCTTGTAGTGACTTACATATATTTCTAAATGATGATCTAGTAATTACATCTTGTGATGGATCTCCTAAGATTAAGTATTTAGGGTGAGAAGAAACATACCTCCACTCTTTGGGGAGTGTTTGAGAAGTACCTTTATTTTGCTCTACGTTTGGTTCTTCATGATGTTCCTTTTGAATTCCATGTGATGCGTCTTCTTGGTTGTCATTTGATGCTTATTCTTCTTGTTGTTCTTCTTCTACATTATCATTAACAATAGCTTTCTCCGTAGAGGAGGGGTTAGACTCATCAAAAGTAAAATGCATAGATTCTTCCACAACTAAAGTTCTTTTGTTATAAACTCTATAAGCTTTGCTTGAATTTGAATAATTAAGAAAAATACCAACATTGGATTTTGGATCAAATTTACTAAGATTATCTTTTGTGTTCAAAACAAAGCATTTGCATCCAAAGACTTTAAAATAACCAATGTTGGGTTTTTTATCTTTCCAAAGCTCATAGGGAGTATTATTAAGATGATGTCTAATCAACATGGTCCTAGCCATTTTTTTTAATAGACCTATTCTTTCTCTCCACAACTCCATTTTGTTGTGGAGTCCTAGGTGATGAAAATTGATGCTCAATGACAAAATTATTACAAAAAAAAATCTCAAATGCATGATTTTCAAATTCTCCACCATGATCACTTCTAATACAAGAAATAACATATAACGCATCTGTCATGCATATTCATCACACAATCATGAAATATGTAAGCATTCAAAGATTGAGAATTAAAGCATATCACTCGTTTATCAAGCTTAGACGTTACATAATCATCAAAATCAAACAAATTCATCATGATGAGTTGACATGCTACCATCATATATATTTATCCATGCATCATGATAAAAAAACTCAATGTTAAACACAATGATAATCATGTAAATATACAAGCATACTTTCGCAACTTCATTTATCATGATTCATTCACAAGATACCAAATGAATTATTAAATACTTACTAAACTTAAAAGACCATCACTAATAATCAACAAGGCAATAATTGTTACCAAAACAATTAAACCATCTTGCCTCGTTATTTTTACCTAAACCATGATCAAGTGATTATCCTCACAAGCTTCATCAAGGAACTCTCCACCATTCCTTATTTGTGGTACCTACACAAAAATATTCAAGTTGTGTGCTTTGGTACCCAAATACTCTTGAGTCCTTGAGTGTTAGATTTAGTTCATTTTGGAACCCAAATACATTTGACTCCATAATATACTTTTCTTTTAATAGGACAATCAAGCTTTATATGACCATTTTGATTGCAATAATGACAAACAATTTTATGATCACATGTGGAGGTAGCCTTAACAAAATAATTTTTATAATATTTTTGTTTCAAGTTAGGCTTATATCCAAGTCCTCCTTTATCAAATACACATTTTTGAGAGTTGAGCAATTTATCCAATATCTTTTACCCATTTGTGAATTTTAACACAATATGACGTAGCTCATTGTTCTTCTTCTTAAGCACTTCATTTTCTTTCATTAATTCATCAACATGTGATTTCTCATGCTCATATTAAGTACTTTGTTTGCATTTAAATGATGCAATTCTATCATGCAACATTTTATTATCTAACTCTAGTCCTTTAATCTTTTTATTTAATGAATCATTGCATTTTTATAAAGCATCATTTTCATTTTTCAAGTCATCTACATATGATTCTAGATACTCATGTGAAGTGTTAGGTTTCTCATTTGATAATGCAAGTCTATCATGCAATGTTTTATTCTCTAATTCTACACATGTAATCTTTGCACTTAGAGATTCATTTTCATTTGTGAGCTTTACCATTTTCTTTTTAAGACATGCATTCTTTTTACCAATTTTTATCCAATTATCATGCAATTCTTAAAAAGCATCATATAATTCATCATAAGTAAAAAGATCATTTACCTCATCAAGTTCATCACATGATTCTTCCCCAACGGCCATGAGAGCTAAGTTTGTCATTTCTTGTTGCTCATCCTCATCACTTGTTTCCTCATCGCTATCATCCCATGTGGCCACCATAGCTTTCTTCTTGAGTTTGTTGAGAAGAGGACACTCTGGTTGTATGTGTCCAGGCTTCTTGTATTCATAACATTTGATTATTTCTTTTTTCTCCTTTCGGTTTTTGAGGTCTCTAAATTTTCCTTGCTCACCAGATTTCTTAAAAAGTTTTCTGAACCTCCTGGCCAGCATATCCATCTCCTCCTCATCCAGCTCGCTTTCCTCATCACTATCATGTTTTGAGGCTTTGAGAGCAATGCTTTTCTTCTTCTCCTCATTGCCTCTTTCAGTTGCCATGTCTTCCTCATAAGAAATAAGAGAACCAATTAAATCATCAATAGGTAAGATATTCAAATCTTTAGCTTCCTTAATGGCAGTCCTTTTTTATCTCCATTCCTTAGGTAATGACCTAATGATTTTCTTAACTTTCTCGCTATTTGAAAAGGTCTTTCCTAGGTCTCCTAGAGTGTTCACAATATCTGTAAATCTAGTATACATAGAATATACACTCTCATTTTGTTTCATTTGAAACAATTAATATTGCCGAGTGTACCTACTAATTTTAGCCTCTTTCACTTGATTCGTGCCTTCATAAACAACTTCAAGTTTATGCCAAATTTCATTAGCACTTTCACAACTAGACACTCTATGAAACTCTTTCTTATCAAGTGCACAAAACAAGGCATTCATGGCTTTGGAATTTAGAGAAGCTTTTCTCTTTTCCAAATCATTCCATTCTCGTGAAGGTTTTGAAATATCTTCCCCGACTTCATTTGTAGTCAAAGGCATAAATGGACTATCACAAACAATTTCCCAAATTGCATAATCTAAAGCTTGTAAATAAATTCTCATCCTAGTTTTCCAATAAGGAAAATCATTTCCATCGAAAAATGGAGGTCTAGTGATAGATTGGCCTTCCATGATGGTTGAGCTAATTTGGGTTGCTATTAATCTTTAACTCTAGACGGTTAAGTCTACACAAGAGCACCTCGCTCTGATATCAAATGAAATTCCAGTTATGCAACCCAAGAGGGGGGTGAATTGGGATTTTAAAAATTAAGGTAAGCAAACCACACAACAATCCAATCTAATGCCTTAATAAATTCGAAAACAATAAATTCAATGAAAGCACAATAATAAATGAGCAAGGGAAGAGAAAGCAAACTCAAGGATTTTTACATGGTTCGGCAATCCCCGCCTACGTCCACGCCTCCAAGCACACCGGGCTTGAGGATTTCACTATCCAAGCCTTTCCAAGGCTTCAACTGATTACAATTGACTTCAAGGTATCAATGAACCTTTACAACAAAGAGATTATCTCCCAATCTCTTCACTCAAGTGTCTCACACACTCAAACTCTTACAATTGAGATGAATAAATGAGAGTTACAATAAAACTCACTTAATGAGTAGATATTCAAAAATGAAGAATAAGAAATGATTCAATGTTTTGTGTTTTGCAAGTTGAAAGCTCAAGATATCTTGTGTGCTTTTTCTTTTTACTTGTGGAAGAGCTTGAAAATGAGTTGGATTTGAGTTCTTATAGATTGAGCTCAAAAACTAGCCGTTATGCACTGTCGGCTCAAAAATGGTTCAAGGTTAACTATTAACGGTTAACCGTTTCGCTGGTCAAAGTTACCGTTAGGCCAAATTTCAAATTACCCTTTCACCATTTAGGCTGACCCTTTCGCCATTTAGGCTTACCCTTTCACCGTTTAAGCTTACCCTTTCACTGTTAACTTCTAGAGACCTGCAAGATGAACACTAGTTATCCGTTTATAGTAAACGGTTAATGATTTGCGTGAATTGACTCTCTGGATGTTATCGTTTAACGGTTTGTGATAAACGGTTCGCCGTTTGTTTCCAGTAACCTGCAAAAGCAATTTGGTTTAACCGTTCTTACTAAACGGTTCAAGGTTAAAATAAAACGGTTAACCATTTTCAGTAAACGGTTCACCGTTATGTTCCAAAATTATCATTTTAACAAAACTTTGCAGAACATGCTTTCTGGAAATTATCGGTTAGCCGTTTTAAATAAACGGTTAGCCGTTTCCTACAGTGATTATGAAAATTTACAATTTGACCCCAAAACTTTATAAAACAGTATCATGGCCTAAAATATTATGAAAATTTACAATTAGGTCCAATTTCAGAATTTCCAAATAATGTTTTGTTAATCTCAAAACTTTCTAAAATTATGATATAGCCCAAGATGCTATGATACTTTTCAAATAAGTCCTTCTCTAAAATTTCAAGCAATACTTGTTGATTTCAAAGTTTTCAAAACTCTTTTAATTAAATCATAACTTGAAAAACAACTAATTTCATAAAATCATTTTTCCATTAAATATAAAACCTTTATAATATGAAAATAATGAATTATTTAAAAAGAAAATAATTTGAGCTTAAAAGATTAATCATTCTTAATCTTGTTTGTTACATCAAAATCAACATTATGTAAACATATATGTTAACATTCTTGTCGTGGCGAGAATGGTTTTGCTCTTACTTTCTATAACATCATTTTGTTGGGGCGATCTTGGAAATGTCAAAGGACACTGAATTTCATTTACTTCTTAAAACTCTACAAATTCTTTAGAAGTGAACTCTCCACCTCGATTAGATCTTGTGGCTTTTAACTGGTATCCACTTTCTTTTTCTATTACACCTTTAAACTTCTTAAAAGCTTCAAAAAATACACCCAAAGTTTTCTTGAAAAATCATCTATGAAGAAAAGGGAAGTAGTTACTTTCATCAAAGGAGCTTGACTTGAATGGACCACACAAGTCAGTATGAATAAGCTCGAGTGGCTTCGAGCTCTTAAGTTTGACTCCTTTGGAAAGCTCTTTCTGAACTACTTGCCAAGTAAACATCCTTTACAAAGTTGATTGGGATGATTGATTGAAAGTAGCTCTTTCACCATGTTATTCTTTGATATTAGTTCTAGTCCACCAAAGTTGAGATGTCCAAATCGAAGATGCCAAATCTAGGTTGCATCTTTATGACAAGTGTTGAGACACTTTGCAACATCATTTTGAATATATTAAAGGAAACATTCTATTTTTCGACATTCTCACCCTTGTAATTATGTTTCCTTTATCATTTCTTAAAAAAACTATAATCTTTTTAGTGACTATCATAGCCCTTTTTCCAAGAGCTGACTTAAATTGAGGATGTTGCTTTTCATTCTAGGCACATTATAAACATTTAAAATTAATTGGTGACTATCATCTTTTACACGAAAAAGAATTTTACCTTTGCCCTTTATTAGTACTTTTGAATTATCTCCAAAAGCAACATTGTTATTCATAGATTCATTTAGTTCCACGAATATACTTATGTTTCCGCTTATGTGATTATTAGCACTTTTGTCATTACGTACTAATAAAAATGTGCCATTTTCACCATTTTTCTCTTCAGCATAATTCACTCTATCATCAATTCTGGTACTTGGAGCTCTGCATTCTAAAGTATAATGCATAAAATTTGGCCAATTATAGCACTGTACTTAAGATTTATCGTACCTTAGTCCTGGATTACCTCTGCCTCATCCTCTGGTTGAGCTTTCTCTTTTTCTATAATTGGAGTTGCTGTTGCTAAAAATCAAACCTTATCCATGACCACGACCTCTACCTCATCCTCGACTTCTACCTCGAACATAATGCCTTCTCTCATTGTCGGAGCTTTCTTGTTTCTTTTTTGGATTGATTTCCATTTTGAGGAGTTGTTCTTCAATCCAATGCTTCTTCTTTATTTTTTCTTCGTAGGCTTGCAACATTCCTTGAAGTTGTTCAAATCTTTTATTTCTTCAATTGTCACAACAATATGGTCAAAATTTGAATCCACAGAACAAAGTACCTTTTTAGTAATCTTACTTCATTTAGCTATTTACCATTTCTTTTTAATTCACTAGCCACAGTCACAACTCGAGTAAAATAATACAGAATAAATACGATACTTTCATATGTAAGGATTTAAATTCTCCTCTTAATGTTTAGAGAAGAACCTTCTAAACTTGTTCTTCTTCTTTGTATGAGATTTCTAACTTCTCCCATACTTCATTTGAGGAGGTTGCGCTAGCAATCTTTTCAAAAGTATCTTGATCTAATGATTGAAAGATAAGATACTTTGCATTATTCTCTTTTTTCTTCAAGTCTTTTGAATTTTCTTTTCACGCCGTGGTTAAAGTTGCTTCATTTTCTGGCATTGTAAAGCTTTTTTACACAACTTCCCATACATCATGTGTACTTAATAGAGCCTTTATTTTGATATTCCAGCTGTCAAACTTGTTTCCCTTCAATTGTGGAACTTAAAATGATATCATGCCACCATTTGTCATAATTCACAAATTGAGCAAGCATTTAGAAATTCTAAATGCACGAATAGATCTAAAACGTTGCAAAACCTTGGAAGGAACTGAGGTCAACTTCAGTCAATGGTCAATGCTAGTCAACAGTCAACAGTCAACACTTTAGTTTAGATCGGTTGACTTGAATTGATTTTGGATCGGTTCGGTTCGACTCAGTTTGGTTCAGCTTAAAACAATACGGTTTGACTCGGTGAGTCGACTCGGTTGCAAGGCAGAACTTCCAACGGTGATTACAGGCACATTCAGACTTCGATCAGGCTGATTTTTACCGCATTGCGCTCATCTCGTTGAGATCTTTGATTTGATATGCCACATTGGTATGTCGAGCACCGATTACTAGATCTAATACCATTTTGTTGGAAATTTTGAAAAATAAAACATAAATTTTATTAGAAAAAACTCAAGAACATTACAATAATAATTCACACAATCTCACAAATTACTTTTAGAAGCTATTTTGCTTCTTATGCTTTCTTTTCCTTACACTTAATGCATACAACACAAATAATAAGAGTATTTATAGTACCCAAAACTTAATTATAACCAGACATATAAACTAAATAAATTTAATTACAAACACTCATTCATTCTCAACCACCACACTATTCTCAACCTAACTCATTCTACTTCACTTAATTCACCAACCACACTAATCACAACAACCTTTGCCTACCACAAGAAACTTCTATAAAGTGGGCTTGGTTTTCTTTAAATTGGATCAAGTTTATGATCCAACATGTTTTGAGGAGTGCCAATAGCTCTACTCTTGTTTTAATGCAAAAGAGGGCTCTCTTATTTTATCTCATTATCCCACACTAATCACTTTTTTATTGATATTCATTTTATACTTGTATAAAATTACTTAAAGACCATTTGGGATTGCCTTGGGGAAGCTCAACAGTGATTTCGAAAAGTTAAAAGTTAATTTTTGTGTTTGATTTTTTTTAGCAATCACTTTGGATAAAACCACCCATCTTACAATAGATTTTGAAAAATAGGGAAGGAGTAGCTTTTGAAAATCTAATTTTGAGAATCACTTTTATATTTAATACAATTTCATATATATCCTCATACCTATTATAAAAATATAAAATTATCGTTATTAACTGGGAAATGAAATTAATAATAATTATTTTAGTTGTCAATTATAATATGTACACAACAAAGAATATTTTTGTGTGTGTGTGTGTTGTGTGTATTATAAATGTTTAAATAAATTTAATTCAACATTCTATCTAATTCAATCATTTATATTTTTACAGCAATTTAACAGTAAAATTTATCAAACACATACGACTGCTTTTAAAACTCACAATACTTTTAAAAATAAAATTTACCAAATGTTTAACTGATTCTATTCAAAACTAATTATTTCTACAACATAACTAATGATAAGTATGTTAAAAGATATACTATTACCAAACTAGCCCTAAAAATGATAAATAGAATTACTGACATTTATACTAATATTTAATTGAGGGTACCTTAATTTGTACCCTTATATTTAATGCCTATTTATAGTGAGGATTACATTATCATCATCATCATCATCATCATCCTTATTATTATTATTATTATTATTTTGTCATTCTATGGTGCCGTAATTAAAATTACCGCATCAATGCCATAATGGATATGGACCGTTAGATTTGAATGAAAAAACTCCACCACTAATTCTAAATAAATAGGTAACCTATTACTTAAGTAACAGATAATTATCATTTTCTACTCCAATTGTAGGTTATATTTACTTGTTTAATGTGTGATTTATAAAATTAATGTGTTATTTGACATTTAATGTTAATTTATAAGTTTTATGTTATTTTTCTAGATTTTTGTTTTGTTCACAATTTCGGAGGCCAATTTACCATTGCAACATTAATTTAGCACTTTTTTCTTAAATTTACAAGTCTTATGTGTGGTTTATAAATTTTTTGTTCTATTTCACACTTAATGTCAATTTAGAAGTTTTATGTTATTTGTCTAAGTTTTTGTCTTGTTTACAATTTCTTATTCAAATTTACAACTCCAACATTAATTTACTTTTTTTTCCATCAATTTACTAGTCTTATGTGTGATTTGTAATTTTTTTATTTAATTTCACACTTAATGTCAATTTACATGTTTTGTGTCATTTTTCTAAGTTTTTGTTTTATTTACAATTTTTTTGTTCCTATTTACCACTCCAACATTAATTTACCACTTTTCCTTCAATTTACTAATCCTATTTGTGGTTTATAAATTTTTTGTTCTATTTCACACTTGATGTCAATTTACAAATTTTATGTCATTTTTATAAGTTGTTGTCTTATTTACAATTTTTTGTTCTTATTTACTACTCCAACATTAATTTACCACTTTTTTCTTCAATTTACTAGTCTTATGTGTGGTTTATAAATTTTTTGTTCTATTGTACACTTGATGTCAATTTACAAGTTTTATGTTATTTTTTTAAGTTTTTGTCTTATTTACAATTTTTTTTAAATTTACAACTCCAATATTAATTTACCTATTTTTCCATTAATTTACTAGTCCTATGTGTAGTTTGTAAATGTTTTGTTTTATTTCACACTTAATGTCAATTTATAAGTTTTGTGTCATTTTTCTAAGTTTTTGTTTTTTACAATTTCTTGTTCTTATTTACTACTTTAACATTAATTTACCATAACATTAATTTACCACTTTTTCCTTCAATTTAGTAGATCTATGTGTGGTTTATAAATTTTTTGTTTCATTTCACACTTAATGTCAATTTACATGTTTTATGTCATTTTTAAAAAATTTTGTTTCATTTTCAATTTTTTATTCTAATTTACTACTCCAACCACTTTTTCCAACAGAATAGTTAGAGCTGGCAAAATTTGACACGATCGGATTACCCAACATGAAGACGACACGAATAAATGGTTATGGGTCGTCAAATTGTAACACGATTATTAAATAAGCCGAGTCCAAGTTAACACATTTTTTTCCTATCGGATTAGAGTTAAAGCTTTTCACTCATTTACTGACTAATGACATCATTATATTTTCTTTTTAAAATTAATTTCTAGGTTGTTGTTATTAAAACTCAAATATTAGATATGATTATCTTTTTTATTTTTTTAGAAGGATATATATATAGACAGTATTTTATTTATAAAATTTTATATAGATTTAAAACTTTAATAGTGTAAGTGTGTAAAATATTGGTACACATGTATATTTTATGATATTGATATATAGTATTATTTACATATATATATAATTAAAATCTTTAACAGTGTAAATGTGTAATATTTTGGAGTGTGTGTGTGTGTGGGGGTGCATATGCGTGTGCGTGTGTGTGTGTAACATGTATTAAATATATAGATATTGAATGTGTTATTGCGTAACCCATTTATTTTTTTGTCAAGTTTGGATCTGAATATTTTAATACGATTATTAAATGGGTTGTATTTGGGTCAACCTAAATTTGACACAACACGAACACGACCCAATCACCCATTTTGCCAACCCTAACTATTCTGCCAAGCTACAAATATGTTGCCCAAGTCAAATGATTTTTGGTAATAAAAATTTATACATTTTTTAATAAAAAAATACTACTGCATAGAATAATAACAATTAAATACTATTTAAACTTAAAAATCTGAAATATAAAAGCAACTTATCTAACTTCTGTAAAAATAGAAGATAAAAAGGCTCAATGATTTATTATCAAAACTTTCCACTTTGGAGCCACTAGGCTTTAGCCTAGGTTAGAACACAAACCTCACAAGTGTGAGGTCATGTATTCGCCCCCACAATGTATTGTGGGGGTTTAATTTTCTTTCTCAATTTGAGTGAAGATAATTTTCTCTCTTTCAAATGTGAGTGAAGTCGACGTCCCTCGAATATTAAAGAAAGTACAAATCTGGACAGTGATTCATAAGAATTGATGTAAACTAATCTTAATCTTATTTGTAAATATCAGTTGTAATCTCATGTAATATCAGTTGTACTCTTGAATAATAGTCTCATATAATTAAAAAAAAATCCACTTTGACTTATATACAATTTTAAAAAAATAATAAAATTTAAAAATAAAGCAAAAGGATATTCCACCTAATGAAAAATAAAGAAATGTGTAATTTTTTAATTATATTACAAACTATCAAGCTTAGCTGGAAATGAAGTCTTCGCTTTTTGTAAAATAATGATGATATATACTTGCATAATTCGGATACGTAATTTATCACCAATCAAAACTTTCCCCATCTTAAATGTTCTTGCCATTATTTTCCATCGTTAATATAATGTTTATATGCACTCTAAAATTCACCCCGAAAGCTCTTAGTTTTGTAAAATATTATATTAAATAAATGTCCTTAAACCAAATTATAGAAATACATATATCATCCCACCTTTTAAATAATTGAATGTAAAACAAAAGCATAGTGAGAAACAAAATTATCCCTTGTCACTCATCTCATTTCAAACACCATACGTTATTCTTTACCCACCATAATCTCCAACAAATTATCAATTTTTTTCTTTCCAATCACAACATCCTTTATGCAAATATGTTGCAGCACGCATCAAACTAGTCTGCCAATTTCATTTTTAAAACTCACTGTCACATTTGTGCTACGCATCAAGAACTCATTGTCCAGGAATTTCTTTAATTTTTTTTCCTAAATAGTGATTGAAATGAGCCAAAACCAACTTTTATTTTGGTTGGGGGGTGGGGGGGGGGTGGAATTTTGGTGTTTTTGTGGTACCATCTTGCTAAATCACAAATGAGATACAACTCATTTTTCCTAGAGCCACATGCGCATGACACAAAAAAAGGAGAGAAAAGAAAATCACAGTAAAATTTTGATTTATAATTTTAAAAAATAAGTATAAAAAATAAATGACCGTTCAGAATATTAATTAAAGTAATATAACTCCAACCATAACAATATTACACCACTTATCCATGAAAAATAAGTCATTTCTTTGCATAATACGGGATGCAAATTATATATCTCCACAATATATGTGCACCATTATTCCTTGTTAATTAAAATGATAAAAACTCACTAACTTCGACGTCATCAATTACCTTTAACTACAGCATAATTAATTATTCAACCAGAACCTGAGGCCTGAACTCAATGCCTTCAATGATAATCCCACTTTTCCTAATTCCTGAATCATAATCACATAGTAGACAAGCCACAGTCCTATGATCTTCGTGCTCATTCAGAAACTGCCCTAACTCAATTTCCATCCATCCGTAGTTTCTTCCAAGTGAATCTCGAGAATATTCACCTTGCAGCTCTGACAATCATTCTCCCTTCCCTCAAAATAATAATTTTGACTCAAAGACTCTTCCATCGAAACCATCTCTAGGTCCGGAAAATTTGAACACAAGGTAAGCTTTATAATTTGTTTGAGGATAAAGAATTTAGTCTCTGTCTTCCCCATGACATTAAACCAGCGAACCTCCAGCAGCTGTACCCACAAGAGAACCTATATAAAATATGCAAATGCATGTACATGCGTCGGCAGACAGCATTAGGAAATTTGAATACACACGCACACACATAAGGTTCCAATTTTTTTTTTTTTTTTCAATTACTTGTAGTATGTGGTATCACCAATGGGCTACACACTGGTGGGAATTGGGACTCACACCATAAATGTTGAGAGCGTTAGTTTATTAAATAGGTTAATGATCTCGTCTCTTGTACGTACGGATTCCTGAGCCATGCTCGTCAGATCTCTAGGTTGTACTATCAATAATCCCGACTCTCAGTAGACAATATATTATCATAGATTTATAGTTGTAAGACTGCGACAAATTCCCAAAAATACAAAGGTACATTATATCAGGATTCAAGTCAACTGACCTGGACGACAAAATAATCCTGGAATCCGTTGAAGATGGCCATTTCCGTTTCTTGGGTATCTCCGAGTGTAGAATCGTAAGCCCAGTTGCTTCAACCATATAACATATTTTCCCATTCTCATCATCAAGGGTAAGACTTGTTCCAAAGAATGCAAGTATAATATTAAAAAACCAAAGGAAAGGAAATTATTTTTATTCGCCATATACTGTCTATTTTACAACGATATAAATACACAAGCTAATATAACAATTAGAAGAGAAAGTCAAATGAAAATAAATGAAGAAGAGTAGTAGTTGTCTGGTGGGAGGAAAATAAATGAAGGAGGGTAGTAGAGTTCTAATGGGGTTGGTGGCAATTATTATGTTTATTTCAAACATCAAAATTGCATGTCAAAAGTCATCATTGCATGTCATCATTGTATGTTTTCATGTGCTTTGTAATTATTATGCTTGCCTACTAATACTCCCCCCCAAGTTGGAGCATGGATGTCGATCATGCCCAACTTGCCAAGAAGACAGTCAAATTGTTGAGAAACTAGAGGTTTTGTGAAAGGATGGTTAAAAATTAGACACAAATTTCCTAGACTATTACCAGTCTGTTTAAGTCTTGAAATGTTTATTATCGAACCACTTTTCCATTAGTTATTTTATGCTGAAGCGCAAGGCTAATTAATTAGTTTTCCAAGGACGTAATTAGTGGTCTTTCTGTAAGAATTTCTTAAAATATTCTTATGGAGTTAATCAAAACGTGGTTTAGTGATAAATATTCCAAACTTGTTAAATGGATAGGTGATAATTTGAGAGACCTATTTGAATTTTAGAACATAAGTAAAAATTTTCATGGAAAAATGACAATTTCCCTTTATTTTTTTCTTACATCCATTGACTCAAAAGTAGATCCTACAACATTTTATCAAGCTTTTAAAGCTTTAGAATGGAGGGAAGTCATGTCTGTAGAAATATTGGCTCTTGAGAGGAATAACACTTGGACTATCACTACTTTACCACATGGTAAACAACCTATCAGATGCAAATGGTTTATAAGATTAAGTATCAATCAGATGAAACCATTGAGAGATATAAAGCACGTCTAGTTGCTAAAGGATTCACATAAATAAAGGGAATTGATTACGATGAAACATTTGCCTTAGTGGCAAAAATGACCACTATTCGTTGTTTGTTTCTCATAGCAACTCTCAAAGGTTGGTTAACTTGATGTCAACAATGCTTTTTCTTATGGTGAACTTGTTGATGAGTTCTACATGTAAATACCACTAGGATATTGTCAATAGGGAGAGAAAGGAAAATATGTATGTCGTCGTAATAAATCATTATATGGGCTTAAACAAGCAAGTCTTAATTGGTTTGCTAAATTAAAATATTTTTTAATCTCCCAAGGACACACTCAATCAAAGGCGGAATACACCTTTTTTTTCTAAGCAAACAATAAATAGTTCTCTTTTTGTCTTGATTTATGTTGATGACATTCAATCAAAGGCGGAATACACATTTTTTTCTAAGCAAACAATAAATAGTTCTCTTTTTGTCTTGATTTATGTTGATGACATTCTGGTGGTAGGTGATGATTCAACTCAAATTGAAGTTTTGAAGAAAATGCTTGATAATCCTTTAGTATCAAAGATCTTAGGCCACCTAAGTATTTTCTCGTGATTGAAGTTGCTCGATCATCAAGGGAAATCTTTTTTTGTCAACGAAAATATTTTCTTGACATCTCGGAAGATATGGGAATGTTAGATTGTCGTGCTTCTACAATAACAATGGAGCAAAATGTTAAACTTCATGCTAAAGAAGAAAATGTACTGCCAAATCCATCAGTTTACCGTCATCTCATAGGTCGTCTGCTCTATTTAACAATTACACAACTGGACATCCTTTTTATTGTTAATCTTTTCAGTCAATTTATATAGGCACTACGACAGCCTCACTTTGAAGTCTGCTTACGTGTTTTACGTTATTTAAAAGGAACTCATAGAAAGGCATCTTGATGGTATATTCAAGTCCCCTCCAGTTGATTGCATATGCAGACTCTATTTGGGCAAGTTGTCCTGATACTCATTATCTACAAGTGGCTTGTGTACTTTTATTGGATATACTCTTATCTCTTGGAAGACCAAGAAACAAAGTGTTGTCTCTTGTTCCACGATTGAAGCAGAGTACAGATCTATGGCCCAAGCTACTTGTGAATTACAATGGTTGCAATTCCTGTTTGCAGATTTTGGTCTCAATTTTTCTTCACCAGCTCTCTGATATTGTGATAATAAAGCTACACTCCATATTACAGTAAATCATGTTTTTCATGGGTGGAACAAACATATTGAATTAGATTGTAATTTTATCCGAGAAAAAATTCAGGCTAGATTAATCAAAACTGCTCATGTGTCCACCATTCAACAAATTGCTGACATTTTCTTATATAGGAGACAAACCTTGACAATGCCGGATGTTAAAGAAGCCTTGAGTTCTAAGGAAAAGTTCTAAGAAATCAAAAAGCAAAGATGGCGAGTGGTTGACAATAAGAGGAATGTATGAGAAATAAGAAAAAAAAAAGAGATCAAAGTCCAAAAACAAGGTTTTGAAGTCTTTTCACTGCCGCAAAGAGGGTCACTTAAAAAAGGACTGCCTTGAGAGAAAGAATAAGCCTAAGGATGCCATGAACAGAAATGGAAATGATGTTGTTGTTTCTAAAGAATCAGATTAAGGGCATGACTCTGCTAGTGTTCTTGTAGCCTCTAATATCCAAACTGAAGGTAAATGGGTTCTTGACTCTGGTTGCACCTATCATATGTGTCCACATAAACATTTATTCATTAGCTATTAGTCATTTGATGGTGGTAAAGTCTTGATAGGTAATAATGCAACTTACAAGGTTACTGATATCGGCTTTGTGAGGTTGAAAATCTCTGATGGTTTAATTAGAGAATTAGACAGTGTAAGACATGTTCTAGAGCTTAAGAGAAATTTAATTTCTCTAAGCATGTTAGATAAGGCAGGTTGCAGCATTAGAGTTGAATCTAGTTCCTTAAAAGTCATTAAAGGGTCTATGGTGCTAGTGAAGGGTGAGATGCAAAATGGTCTATATATACTGCAAGGTACAACCATATTTCATCAAATATTTTTATTTTAACAGCACCAATACTAGTAATCTCCAAGGCATGATCATCATCTATGTATACAGATCCTCCTCAGATAGGTTCATATTTATAGAATCATTCTCTCCGAGAGGTCATATGCCAAGTAGCTCTTGCGTCTATAAGCCAGGCGTTAGATAGTCATTTTTTGCCTTATGAAAATGTTGTTGCCTCACTGTAGAGAATTTCACCATCATCTGAGGTACTAGCTACACACCTCTAAGCATTTGATGACTTCTAATCTTTACCCCCTCTTCTCTTTTGATTATTCCAACACTCTTTCTTGACATGCCCTTTATTGCTACAATTGTAACATTTAACATTCTTCTTACTTCTTGACTTTGATCTACCATGGTTATCACTCCCATTAGGGTCATATTCCATTAATCTCCTTCTTGTTATTGATAGCACTTCTGCTTACTGTGAACTTGCTTGTGTATCTTCCTTATTTTTCCATCTGCTTTCCTCATTTAACATGGAGGTTGCAACATCATTGAAAACTAGACTGTCCGCTAGGTTGTTATTTGTCAAATTAATAATGAGTTAATCATACAAATTGTTGGGGAAAAATCATGTTTTTAAATTTTTATAAAACCTTTTTAAGATCGCTCTCATATAATATATAAGAATACGTAATCTTTAAATCGTACCTTGAAAATTCGAGTTGGCTTTTTCCGCTGAAGTGATTTAGGCTCTTAGATCACGATCCGTCACCACCACACTTGTTAGATCACGAACTGTCACCAATGATCTTTCAGGTTATGACTCAAGTTCGATCTGCACTTGACGTGTGGGCGCCTTTATCACTACCAAAGTAACTAGCATGAGAAAATTTTTCTCTCAACAATGGAAAGAAAAATATTTTTCTCTGATCTGTATAAAGTGACTTCATTCTTTTCTTTAGAGAAGATAAGCCTTATATATCTCCTTTTAGTGAAAATCCTAGGCTCCAAATAACGCCCTCTTTTAAAACTCACGTTTTTTTTCTTTTAATAAGGGACCCATCATGTAAAATAACATAAGGCCCCTTACACATAAGTTAATTAAATGGAGCCTCCCACTAAATGATATAATTAGGCTTTTGACCCAAATAGCTAGTTATCTTGCTTATTAGTCCAGTAGTGGTGCTGTCAATTAAATGAGCTAACCCGGGGATCATTTGAGAACATACAATAGTGACTACAATAATTAGGCCTGTAATTAAACTAGTCCAATTATTTAATTCCAAATCTACTCTACTAAAAGATTGGAGCTGAGTTCCATAATTATATGCTCAAATAATAATTCGTCCCAAGCCACATTGATTTCTTTACTGCACAATCCTTTGTACCACATCGTTAATTAAATTGATATCTCAACTGTCCAATCAATTTAATAACATCTTATTCCTTAATCCTTACTGGTTTTCTCTAATGATCATTTTCAACATACTAAATATGTTGACACACTCCGGCCAGAGAATTCTATGATCAAGTGCCGAAAACCTATCAAGAGATGTGTTGTACAAATTCTATATTGTTAATCCATAATTCCAATACTCATAATTGCTCCCACTAAGATACCGAGTAATCTTGACCACAAGGATGTATTGTGCCCATTGGTAACTCAAATGGAATAACAATTACAATCATGAAATCATAATTAACTCAAGATTAAGATTACAGTAAAATCAACGCCTATGAGATTTAATAAGTCTAACAGTTATTACAAAGTTAATTAAATCTCATATATGATCCTATTCAATGTAGTCGTACTACATCAATAAATTCATACGTGATTAAGAAAAATCATTCAATGAATTTATTACAGTCTATACCTAAAGAAAGTGCCCAACTTTATTTATCAACTGCGAACTAAATTTATTTAATCATAAGATAACTTGTATTTATGTCTTCTGTGAATCCATATGGTGATCACATAAATATATATAATATGATTAAATGGACTTTAATACAAATATTAATGCAATTAAGATATTTGAATAAAATACCTCATTTATTTTATTAATCAGAAAAATTATTTATTACAATTAAATAAACACATATGCTTTTAAAGAGCATATTTTCCCAACACAAATCTGATAAACTTTAAAGTAGAAGCTCCGTACATTTATTTTCCTCTATTTTATAACCCAACATTGTGAATTATGAAAATAAAGTCTTCAAGGTGTTGATGTGGTCGGTCACCGATGTAGATTCCGTCATTCGAAAAGTATAGTCTCCTTTTTAAGAAGATTTTGTTTTACAACGACTTGGCCTTGTACAATTTTATGAGAGTATACTATATTTCCTTAGCTTTCTTTTTCTCCACTACACTAAATAACACTCCATCTGCAAGTGCTAAGTATAGATCAGCAATTGCGTTGCCGTTCATCTCATTCCACTTGTCACCATCAGTCATCTTTAAGGGCCTTTCTCCAATTGTTGCTAAGTAATTATTTTTACTAGTGATGTAGAGTATACAAGTATTGTAGTATTTTGTCTCACTACCCAAAAACTCAATACGCCCAATACTCTCACTCACTAAACTCATAAGAATTTTATATTTTTAAGTTCTCTAAATAACTCAAGCTCTCTGCTTTGTCTCTCGCAAATTTTGGATTACTTCTCTCATATCTTAGATGTAGAAACCAAAATGGAGAGCTTCTTTTAAACAGCCAAAATTGGCGATTATTTTAATATTTTCTTTACTCTTCTCGTGGCTTCTTCAAAGCCGTGTTCCATTCTTTTTTTTCCCTCCATTTTGGCGTGCCATCCACCATTTGTCAAGATCAACTTCTGCAACATCTTCTTCATTCTTCTTTCTTCTTTTCTTCCTTGGCGGCACCATTCCCATCAACATTTGCTGCTTCAACTCTTCTAGATGTGGCTTCTAGATGTTGCAGCCACTTATTTTGACACCTCCAAGTGTTTGTCAAAATTAGTTATTTCCTGCTCAAGTTTCAAAACTCATCAAAATTCTCTAGTCAATAATGTAAACTCTCAACTCTTTTTTCCTTTTTTTTTGAATCAATTGCTCGCTCCTCCTATAGACAGGCCTTTCTTTTTCTATTTTAGCCGAAGAAATATTTTAGTGATTGATAATTGTTGAAAAAATAGCATAACATGCTATTTTGAGGGCACATTTTGAGTGGGTCTCACTTAACGAAAGTGAAAAATATTTTAAGGTTCGGATTCTACTCCGTTCATACTTCAAAACTATAATCTTATTTTCTCAAAATGGTGCTTGGGTGAATGAGAAATTGTCTCTAAAGGTCGCCCTTGGAGTTGGAAATTTGAAAGGAAAGAGGCTTATCCCACATGGGAAAAAGAAGCCTAGGGATTAGTGTTTATATATAAACACTTAACTATGCATGATTAAGAATTATAAGGATAAAGGCTCTCTCCACACGCACGTGTGCAGGGGGGGTGCAAATCCAAGACCGGTTTGGTTGAACTCGTGTGCGCCCGCACGTCCTACGTACACGAATGTCGGCCCAAAATCATCCATGCAAGCTTGGTACGTTTTTTATTTCCTTTCGAATTTTTTGTGTAATAGTTTCACGCGTTTTTGAACAAGTTGTAACAGCTACAATAATTTCTTGCTGTTATGTAATTCAATTTTGAATTGAATTGTTTAAATTCAATTGAATTGAATGTTTAAATTCAATTGAATTGAATGTTTAAATTCAATTGGCTGTTACAGAAAAATTAATAACATAAATTGAATTCAAAAATTCAATACAAAAGCAATTGTTACATCCTCCCTTGAGTATAAAAAGGCAGCTTCACTTCTGTTTTTTCCACTTGCAAAAATGAGGACAAATCACACTTGGTTTTTCTTCATTCTTCTTTGTCTTTCTCTGATCCAGCTCATTGTTGTGGTTCGCCGAAATTTCCATCTTGTGCTTGGACGGAAATTCGTGCCCGTTGTATCCTGGGAAACAGATACCAGCAGACCTTAAGCACTTCGAGAGGCGGTAAATATATTTTAAGGACACTGTTACTGCAGGCCTCGGGCTCCATATTGTGTTATTTTTCCATTTCATCTCTCTTCTGGTTTCTCTTTCTGTTATTTAATTTGAATTTTCCAGTAGCTGGTTTTGTTGGTTATTTCACTGTTTTTATTGTATTTCTTACAATCTTAAAGCAGATTTAATATTATCGAAGAGATGGCAACTGAAATCAGTGATGATGTTCCGTATGTCCCAGTTTCTACACCAACTGTTGTGAAGGAACCAGCCTCTTTGGCGATTCCTGTCAATCATGCGGAAAGGTCTGAAAAATTCAATGGCCAGAATTTCAAACGGTGGCAGTAAAAGATGTTTTTTTACTTGACCACGTTGAACCTTGCGAGGTTCTTAACCGAGGATGCTCCTAAGCCCAAAGAGGGTGAAACGGATGTTCAAGTTGCAAGTGCAATTGATGCATGGCACCATTCGAATTTTTTGTGTAAAAATTATGTAATGAATGGCCTTAGTGACTCCTTGTATGCATGAACCAAGGAGTTATGGGAATCCTTAGACCGAAAATATAAAACCGAGGATGCATGAACCAAAAAGTTTGTTGTTGGTCACTTCCTAGATTATAAAATGGTGGATTCTAAAACTGTAATAAGTCAAGTACAGGAACTTCAGATTATATTATCTGAAATTCTTGCGGAAGGGATGTATCTAAGTGAAACTTTTCAAGTTGCCGCAATTATTGAAAAATTGCCTCCTGCTTGGAAAGATTTCAAGAGCTATTTGAAGCATAAACGAAAGGAGATGAATATTGAGGGGCTGGTTGTTAAGCTCAGAATTGAGGAAGACAACAGAAATGCAGAAAGAAAAGGGGTTATTTCTATGGCAAAGGCAAATTTTGTTGAACATGGACCTAAAAATAAAAATAAAAAATTGGGCCCAAAAGGAGGAATTTCCAAGAAACAAACAAAGTTTGAAGGAAAATGTTATAATTGTGATAAGATGGGTCACAAGGCTTCAGATTGTAGATTGCCTAAAAAGAAGCGAGAGGCGAATGTGGTCGAAAACATCACTCAACATGTTTCAGACATAAACCTCTCTGCAGTGGTTTCAGAAGTGAATCTGGTTGGCTCTAATCCAAGAGAATGGTGGATAGATACAGGAGCAACCAGACATGTTTGCTCGGACAAAGGGTTGTTCACTTCATTTGAAGCAGTTAGTAATGGAGAGAAGCTATTCATGGGGAATTCGGCTACATCTGAGATTGAGGGTCAAGGGAAGGTGATTTTGAAGATGACGTCTGGGAAAGAACTAACTCTGAACAATGTGCTTTATGTGCCAGAAATTCGGAAGAACTTGGTGTGTGGATCGCTGCTAAACAAACATGGTTTCCGAATGGTGTTTGAGTCAGATATGGTGGTTTTGTCTAAAAATGGGATGTATGTGGGAAAGGGTTATGTTAATGATGGGCTATTTAAGCTCAATTTAATAACTCTTAAACCAACAATTAATAATAAAGCTACATCTTCTGCTTATTTGCTTGAGTCTTCTAATATTTGGCATGGTAGATTGGGACATGCTAATTTTAATTCTTTGCGTAAATTAATTAACATGAAGCATATTCCCAATTTCCAAATTGATTTGAAACATAAGTGTGAAACTTGTATTGAGGCAAAACTAACTAGGCCATCTTTCCAAATAATTAAAAGAAACATCGAACCACTTGATTTAATATATAGTGATATTTGTGACTTTAAATCCATTCAAACAAGACGTGGTAACAATTATTTTATTACCTTTATAGATGATTGCACAAAATATTGCTATGTATATTTGTCAATAACGAAGGACAACCTAACCTAGTAGACTAGAGATCCCAAGATCTAGGTTCAATTGGACAACCTATTTGTTAAAGACTAAAGATGGATCACTGTGGGGGTCATTCTCTTGAAAGGATTACCTCATTAACCATTCCTATGATGAAACAGTGATGCCCGTGGGGAATAAGGTTGAGCTAGGCTCTTAATGATTCTTATGCATCGGAAATTCGAGCGAAGTAATGCGGGTTACTCTTAATTAAGATATCACCTATGTGAGAGAGAAGTGGGGCCGCTTCAACGGGAGCTATAAAGGGTTCAACTCTTAGAAACTCTTGCAGAACCAGGGAGATGTTCAAGGCCAAAATGAACATAATCATGAGAACTCAACAGTGTTAGGAGAAATACCTATGTGTAGTATATGATCCTTTACACTAATGGCAGAACAGTTCAAAGACATCGCGTCTACTGATCAGCAAGTAAAGAAATTATACTATTACAAGGGAAGGTTCAAAGGATAACACCTACCTATCCTGTGCTAGGTATCAATCCAATAAACTCGATCATTAAGAGTCAAAAATGGTTTTGATGTCAAAATTTAGCAGTTTTCTTGTTTTACTGCCAATTTTCATTCATGTGGGGGATTGTTGAAAAAATAACATAACATGCTATTTTGACGGCACATTTTGAGTGGGTCTCACTTAATGAAAGTGAAAAATATTTTGAGGTTCGGATTCTACTCTGTTCATACTTCAAAACTATAATCTTATATTCTAAAAATGGTGCTTAGGTGAATGAGAAATTGTCTCTCAAAGGTCGCCCTTGGAGTGGGAAATTTGAAAGAAAAGAGGCTTATCCCACATGGGAAAAAGAAGCCTTGGGATTAGTGTTTATATATAAACACTTAACTATGCATGACTAAGAATTATAAGGATAAAGACTCTCTCCACACGCGCGTGCGTAGGGGGGTGCAAATCCAAGACCGGTTTGGTTGAACTCGTGTGTGCCTGCACGTCCTGCGTACACGAATGTCGGCTCAAAATCATCCATGCAAGCTTGGCAAGTTTTTTATTTCCTTTCGAATTTTTTGTGTAACAGTTTCACACGTTTTTTGAATTCAAACAAGTTGTAACAACTTTACAATTAATTTTTGCTGTTATGTAATTCAATTTTTGAATTGAATTGTTTAAATTCAATTAAATTGAATTGTTTAATTCACTGGCTATTACAAGAAATATTAATGACATAAATTGAATTCGGAAATTCAATACAAAAGCAACTGTTACATCCTCCCTTGAGTATAAAAAGGCACCTTCACTTTTGTTTTTTCCACTTGCAAAAACGAGCACAAATCACACTTGGTTTTCCTTCATTTTTCTTCGTCTTTCTTTGATCGAGCTCATTGTTGTGGTTCGCCGAAATTTCCATCTTGTGCTTGGACGGAAATTCGTGCCCGTTGTATCTTGGGAAACAGATACCAGCAGGACTTAAGCACTTCGAGAGGCGGTAAATATGTTTTAAGGACACTGTTACTGCAGGCCTCGGGCTCCATTTTGTGTTCTTTTTCCATTTCTTCTCTTTTCTGGTTTCTCTTTCTGTCATTTAATTTGAATTTTCCAGTGGTTGGTTTTGTTGGTTATAAGGATAAAGGCTCTCTCCACACGCGCGTGCGCGGGGGGGTGCAAATCCAAGACCGGTTTGGTTGAATCCGTGTGCGCCTGCACGTCCTGCATACACGAATGTCGGCCCAAAATCATCCATGCAAGCTTGGCACGTTTTCTATTTCCTTTCGAATTTTTTGTGTAACAGTTTCACGCGTTTTTGAACAAGTTGTAATAGCTACAATAATTTCTTGCTGTTATGTAATTCAATTTTGAATTGAATTGTTTAAATTCAATTGAATTGAATGGTTTAAATTCAATTGAATTGAATGTTTAATTTCAATTGGCTATTACAGAAAAATTAATAACATAAATTCAATACCAAAGCAACTGTTACATCCCCCCTTGAGTATAAAAAGGCAGCTTCACTTCTGTTTTTTCTACTTGCAAAAACGAGCACAAATCACACTTGGTTTTTCTTCATTCTTCTTCGTCTTTCTCTGATCGAGCTCGTTGTTGTGGTTCGCCGGAATTTCCATCTTGTGCTTGGACGAAAATTCGTGCCCGTTGAATCCTGGGAAACAGATACCAGCAGACCTTAAGCACTTCAAGAGGCAATAAATCTGTTTTAAGGACACTGTTAGTGCAGGCCTCGGGCTCCATTTTGTGTTATTTTTCCATTTCATCTCTCTTTTGGTTTCTCTTTCTGTTATTTAATTTGAATATTCCAGTGGCTGGTTTTGTTGGTTATCTCACTGTTTCTATTCTTTTGTAACAATAAAATGATCAAGCACCAGAAGAAGAACAAGAACAAGAACAAGAAATTGAGGTTAGACGTAGCATAAGAGCTAGAATAGAAAAGTCTTTTGGTCCAGACTTTCTGACATATTTGCTAGAAAATGAACCTCAAAGCTTCAAAGAGGCTGTAACTTCAGCTGAAGGCACTTTATGGCAAGAAGCCATTATTAATGAAGTTGAATCCATTTTACAAAATCATACATGGGAGCTATTAGACCTTCCTCCAAGATGTAAACCTTTGGGGTATAAGTGGATTTTCAAAAGGAAAATTAAAGCCGATTGATCAATCGATAAGTATAAGGCTAGGCTTGTAATTAAAGGTTATAGGCAACGAGAAGGCCTTGATTATTTTGATACTTATTCTCCTGTTACGAGAATAAATTCCATAGGGATGATAATAGCAATTGCAGCTTTGCGCAATCTCGAGATACATCAAATGGATGTAAAAACGACTTTTCTAAATGGAGATTTAGATGAAGAAATCTACATGGAGCAACCTGAAGGTTTTATAGCTCTAGGACAAGAAGAAAGTTTGTAAATTGGTTAAGTCATTATATGGCTTGAAACAAGTACCGAAACAGTGGCATGAGAAATTTAATCATACGATGATCACAAGTGGCTTTAAGATCAACGAGTGTGACAAATGTGTTTATATCAAAGAAACAGAAAATGACTGTGTCATTTTATGTTTATATGTTGATGACATGCTCATTGTTGGGAGTAATGATGACATGATTAAATCTACCAAGAATGTGTTGAAGTCTAAGTTTGACATGAAAGACATGGGTTTTGCAGATGTCATTTTGGGAATTAAAATCTCAAGGACTTCTAATGGACTTATTTTAAGTCAAAAGTCATTATATAGATAAAATTCTTGGGAAATTTAATAAAGAGGATAATACTATGTCTAAAACTCCATTAGATATTAGTATTCATCTATCGAAAAACAGAGGAGAGTGTATTTCTCAAGTTGAATATGCTAGAATAATAGGTAGTCTGATGTATTTAACAAATTGTACCAGACCAGACCTAGCCTATACAATAAGCAAACTTAGTAGATATACGAGTAATCCGGGAACTGATCACTGGAAAGCTATCGTAAGAGTACTTAGGTATCTTCGATATACTCGTAATTATGGACTGCGCTATACTAGGTATTCATAAGTATTAGAAGGATTTAGTGATGCTAACTGGATATCAGATGTAAAAGATTCAAAATCTACAAGCGGCTATGTGTTTACACTAGCAGGTGCAGCTCTATCATAGAGATCTTCTAAACAGACAGTAATTGTTAGATCTACAATGGAATCTGAATTCATTGCATTAGATAAATGTGGTGAAGAAGTAGAATGGTTACACAATTTTTTAGAAGGTATTCCAAAATGGCCAAAGCCTGTGCCTACGATTTGTATTCATTGCGATAGTCAATCAGCTATCGGTAGGGCATAAAGCAATAAGTATAATGGTAAGTCTAGACACATACGTCGTAGATATAATACCATTAGACAACTTATTTCTACTGGAGTTATCTCTATTGACTATATAAAGTCAAAGGATAACATTGCGGATCCACTAACCAAAGGGTTAAATAGAGAGCTAGTAGAAAAATCATCGAGGGGGATGGGATTAAAACCTATAAATTGATTAGTCAATAACGAAGGAAAACCTAACCTATTAGACTGGAGATCCCAAGATCTAGGTTCAATAGGACAACCTATTTGTTAAAGACTAAAGATGGATCACTGTGGGGGTCATTCTCTTGAAAGGATTACCTCATTAACCATTCCTATGATGAAACAGTGATGCCCGTGGGGAATAAGGTTGAGCTAGGCTCTTAATGATTCTTATGCGTCGGAAATTCGAGCGGAGTAATGCGGGTTACTCTTAATTAAGATATTACCTATGTGAGAGAGAAGTGGGCCGCTTCAAAGGGAGCTATAAAGGGTTCAGCTCTTAGAAACTCTTGCAGAACTAGGGAGATGTTCAAGGCCAAAACGAACATAATCATGAGAACTCAATAGTGTTGGGAGAAATACTTATGTGTAGTATATAATCCTTTACACTAATGGCAGAACAGTTCAAAGACATCGCGTCTACTGATCAGCTAGTAAAGTAATTATACTATTACAAGGGAAGGTTCAAAGGATAACACCTACCTATCCTGTGCTAGGTATCAATCCAATAAACTTGATCATTAAGAGTCAAAAATGGTTTTGATGTCAAAATTTAGCAGTTTTCTTGTTTTACTGCCAATTTTCATTCATGTGGGGGATTGTTGAAAAAATAGCATAACATGCTATTTTGAGGGCACATTTTGAGTGAGTCTCACTTAACGAAAGTGAAAAATATTTTGAGGTTCGGATTCTACTCCGTTTATACTTCAAAACTATAATCTTATTTTCTCAAAATAGTTCTTGGGTGAATGAGAAATTGTCTCTAAAGGTCGCCCTTGGAGTTGGAAATTTGAAAGGAAAGAGGCTTATCCCACATGGAAAAAGAAGCCTAGGGATTAGTGTTTATATATAAATACTTAACTATGCATGACTAAGAATTATAAGGATAAAGACTCTCTCTACACACGCGTACGCAGGGGGGTGCAAATCCAAGACCGGTTTGGTTGAACTCGTGTGCGCCCGCACGTCCTGCGTACATGAATGTCGGCCCAAAATCATCCATGCAAGCTTGGCACATTTTTTATTTCCTTTTGAATTTTTTGTGTAACAGTTTCACGCGTTTTTGAACAAGTTGTAACAGCTACAATAATTTCTTACTGTTATGTAATTCAATTTTGAATTGAATTGTTTAAATTCAATTGAATTGAATGTTTAAATTCAATTGAATTGAATGTTTAAATTCAATTGAATTGAATGTTTAAATTCAATTGGCTGTTACAGAAAAATTAATAACATAAATTGAATTTGAAAATTCAATAAAAAAGCAACTGTTACATCCTCCCTTGAGTATAAAAAGGCACCTTCACTTCTGTTTTTTCCACTTGCAAAAACGAGCACAAATCACACTTGGTTTTTCTTCATTCTTCTTCGTCTTTCTCTGATCGAGCTCATTGTTGTGGTTCGTCGGAATTTCCATCTTATGCTTGGACGGAAATCCGTGCCCGTTGTATCCTGGGAAACAGATACCAGCAGACCTTAAGCACTTCGAGAGGCGGTAAATCTGTTTTAAGGACACTGTTACTGCAGGCCTAGGGCTCCATTTTGTGTTATTTTTCCATTTCATCTCTCTTCTGGTTTCTCTTTCTGTTATTTAATTTGAATTTTCCAGTGGCTGGTTTTGTTGGTTATTTCACTATTTTTATTGTATTTCTTACAATAATAAAACTGAGACCTAATAAGAGTTAACGTGCATAATCTTTTAACGGAAAGAAATTTTGATGAGTTTTGATTTTGAACATGTACGGAAAATTATTAATTTAATAAGGCTTAGATCATTTTCCCAACTATTACTTGAGATACAAGACACAGCTAATAAAGTATGCAAACTCGTCAAGTCACTCTCGTTACTTTGGTCGTATTTCTCTTCTTTCTTTTAATTAGTTCTATAATTAAGGGGTGCTTGTTAACTTACAGCGTGTGTACAAACATATGTTAGTCAGGCTTGTAAAATGATCGAATAAAACAAGAACTATCTTTAATTTTGTAATGAATTTTTTTTCATACAAATACTATTTTCCTGCAGTATACATGATAACATGGATAAACAAAGCATAATCTAGAAAAAATTTAGTTAAAAAATACTGGTATCTATATAGTAAATGGATTTAAACTAACACACCAGATTAATAAATTGGTCAACTGAACTAGGACGTGAATACAACACAACCCAATTCCACTGGACTCTGCATTATACATATCGTGATTCGTGATGATTAGCGTGACATTAACATTTAATTAAATTATTTATTAATGACTGGAGGGTTCTAAAGAGTTTTGAAATTAGAAGGGAATAATGTCACTATTCGAACGACACAACTTTGATCCTTTTTTTTCAAAATTATATACTTATATATTTGATAGGAATAGGATCATCTCTAATACATTCTCCTAAGTTTCTAATACATTCTCCTAAGTTTTTAAAAATTTTGTGTTATGTATCATTTAATGATAGTATATGAGTAGGATTTAACTAATTTATTTTTGTATTAATTAATCATCAATTATGACTTGAATTTTTTCTTAGTACAAAATCAAGTCATAAGCAAATTCTGATCCTAAAGTACAAATTATGTCAAAGGTATTGTGTCATGTGTTTTTTAAGAATAGTGTATGATTTAACTTCGTTATCTTTTTTATTTATTATTCATGAATTATCAATTGAATTTTTTCTTAGTACAAGATCAGATGATGAGAGAATCTATACTCTGACATAAATATTTTTAAAATATGAAATTAGGTTAGACATGGTAACTAACTATATTTTAGTGATAAATTGTACGTAATGATATTTGATTCAATTTATCTCATCAACTCCCAGTTTTAGTTAACTAACTTATTTTAGAATTACCCCTATTAAAATAATTGTTGTTATTTACTATGACCATTTTTTTTCATATGTTCTCTCTTGAGTATCACCATCACCCTCACTGCCTATCTTCATCACCGTCACCACCACCACCACCTATTGTCATCAACATCAATCTATCACCACAACACATCGTGGGTTTTGTTTCAGGCTTTTGTAAAATTGTATGAATAAGTTGTTGGTTTTGTTATTGTTGATTCTATTGATTTTGATTTTATTTGATGATCCAAGATTTTGACAAACTCAACTTTTGGATTTATTTTATGAGTTCATATTTAATTCAGATTTTAAATCATTTCAAGAAAGTGATAGAGATGTGAGAGAAAAACAAAATAAAAAATTTATGTTTAATTATTATGGATACTTTTGAAAAGAAATAGAATTAACGAAAAAATGAGGCTAGTCATATTTTAGGCTGGAAAATTTGCTCGTGCCTATGGTCGGTATAGACCTATTGAGATTAAAGATCAGTTGGTGCGTTTCGCAGGGATGGAGATTGAAAATTTGTTGGTGCAATCAATCATCACAATTCCAATTCTTAGTCAATCCTCTTCATAATTATATTAGATTATTATATACTAATAAATTTTTACTGATTACCGTGTCGTTCCAAGGTTTTGTGTTTTGGAACTGATATATAATGGTTTCATTGTCAATACAAGAATATATAATATTTTCATGCATATAACTAAAAAGAAACGGAGGAAGATAACAAGGAAAAAAATTAGATAAACTTATTCTTTTAATTAGTTTCAGTTTTTTTAATTATTATCTTGTTTTTGTTAAATTTCTTGTCTTTATTTATGTATGGCTAATTCATGTCTATAGAATCAAAATGACTAATAAATTTATTTATTTTTTAACAAAATTTGAAACTCTTCAAAATTATCTAAATAATTTTAATATTGAACTGAGGCACTATCACAAATTCAAACCAGTTATGAACCAATGTCCTACCTGGTCCTATACTGGCTCTGCAGTGCATGGAAGCTGTTATGATTTTATCAAAGTGATTATTATGACTAAGTAGTATTGTAGTTGCTTTGATACGGAAGGTCTATTTTTCTATTTACTAAACGGACATAATCTATCGAGAGGCAAATGCCCTGTAAACAAGTTGGCCAGCCACGGTCCTAAAATTTCAGAGAGCAATTTTCCCATTAATTTTGATCAAAAAATTAACTCTATGTATGTCGTCGGATGATTTTTTTAAGCTCTTTTGGAAAGATATATACAAATCTTTGTGGAAAAAGAGAAAATTAAGATTTTTTTACTTTATGAGCAGCCGAGCTATTTCTCACACTTCTCAGTCAACCATGGCTGAACTTCTTTTCTTCCTTGTCTTTCCAATCTTGTTTGTCGCCATATAAAAACTATTCTGTACAATATCGACATAAAAATTTTACGTCCCATTAATTATCGACTAACATGAATTCACCGGCAAGATCTTAAAAATGAAAAAAATAAAGAAAATTTGAAAGGAGAAATAATTTAAGAACTAAATGCGCAGAAAAGAATTTATTGGATAGAAAAAGTTGAAATATGGAAAACAGGGCTGTTAAAAGGAAAAGTTTAATAGTTATTATAATATTTGGAAAACTCAATTTTAACCACTCATACTTAGATATTATTAGATTCTTAAATGCCAATGATACACAACAAGAGAGAAAATAAGAAGAGGATACAAAATCTGTACATGTGATGCATTGCTAGACATTAAAAATATAAAATTCTTATAAAAAAAATATAAAATTGCTATCTTTAAAATACAATTTATAAGGAGTAATATTCTAGGATATAACGCTGTAAATTAATAAGGCCTCAATTGACGGATGATTAACCAACAAATGAACCTATTATCGTTTCCTAGCAGCAAGTCCACTTTAGAGGTGTTAAGACGCATTGACTTGTTGACGTCGCGTTGATTCTAAGTTTCTAACTCGTTTGCTCTTGTGTGTCGTTATTATCAATTTGGCTTTCCGTCTGTTTCTTTGTACATCATTCTTAGATGTTTATTTCTACCTCCCTTGTCCAGCTAATCTTTAATAATTCTTGTTGTTCTCATCTTTACTTGTTCTATACTGTTTCTACGATTATCAAGTCTCAGCTAATTTCTATTACGGGTTGGTGTCACCAAAGTTGAAAAATAATTCAGTAATTTTCTCACTCGTTTTTCTGATTCTATTTCCTATTTTAAATTTTCCACTCATTGTTTCTTGCGATTCTACGGAAGAAGTCCATGCTCTTTTTAAATGGAAAACCAGCCTTTAAAATCAAAATGGTTCTCTCCTCCCTTCAGGAACTCTTAATAATCCCACCAAAATAAGCCCATGTGCTTGGTTTGGGATTCATTGCAACCAAAATAAGCCCATGCTCTTTTCAGATGGAAAACCAGCCTTCAAAATCAAAATGGTTCTCTCCTGCCTTCATGAACTCTTAATAATCCCACCAAAGTAAGCCCATGTACTTGGTTTGGGACTCATGAACTCTTAATAATCCCACCAAAATAAGCCCATGTGCTTGGTTTGGAAGAGTCAATAGTATTAACCTTACAAGTGTAGGTTTAAAAGGTACGCTTCATGATTTCTCGTTCTCATCATGTCCTCATCTTGCGTACCTTAGGATCAATCAATTCTTTAGAATCATCCATCCTCAAATTGGTAACCTTTCTATGCTCAAGTTCCTTGGTTTATCCTTTAATCAGTTTACTGGAAGAATACCACCAGAAATTGGCCACCTAACTCATCTTAAGTTGCTTTCCTTTTCCAAGAATCAACTAAGTGGCTTGATTCCTCATGAAATAGGTAGATTAAGTTCTCTTAATGGACTTAGTTTATACTCAAACTTTTTGAAAGGTTCAATCCCTCCCTCTTTGGGTAACTTGACCAGCTTAATCTACATTGATATTAGTAACAATTTACTTTCTGGTTCAATTCCAAATGAAATGGGAAGCTTGAAATCTCTTTCTGATCTACAATTGTACAACAATACGCTCAAAGGTTCAATCCCTTCTTCTTTGGGTAACTTAACCAACTTGGTGAACTTGCATCTACATATGAATGCCCTTTCTAGTTCAACTCCAGATGAAATATGAAACTTGAAATTTCTTTCCGATCTACAAGTATCCTACAGTACACTTAGTAGCGCAATTCTTTTTTCTTTAGGTAACTTGACTAACTTAGTTACCTCATATATTGGATAAATGCACTTTCTGATTTGATTCCTAATGAAATAGGAAACTTGAAATCTCTTTCAGATCTACGACTGGACTACAATACACTTAGTAGCTCGATTCCATGTTCTTTTGGTAACTTGACCAAGTTGGTGACCTTGCATCTAGATATGAATGCCCTTTCTGGTTCAATTCCGGATGAAATAAGAAACTTGAAATCTCTTTTGAATCTAAAATTGGACAATAATACACTCAGTGGCTTAACTCCTCTTTCGTTGGGTAACTTGACAAACTTGACTACCTTATATTTCTCGATGAATGCACTTTTTGGTTTAATTCCAAATGAAATAACAAACTTAAGAGCTCTTTCCAATCTACAATTGTCAGAGAATACACTCAATGGTTCAATTCCTCTGGCTTTGGGTAATTTAACTAAGTTAGTTGTCTTAGATTTGAGTATTAATAAACTCAGTGGCTCAATCTCTCTTTCTTTTGCTAGCTTGACCAGCTTGACTACCTTATATCTTTATGAAAATTCACTTTGTGATTCAATTCAAAAGGGAATAAGAGACATGAAGTCTCTTTCTATTCTAGATTTCAACTCAAATAAACTCAATGGCTCAATCCCTCTTTCCTTGGCCAACTTAACCAACTCATTAAAAGTTCTTTATCTTTCTTCTAATCGTATTGCATGTTGGTGAGATTCCACTAGGACGTGGCAAGTTTAGTTCTCTGATCCAACTAATTTTGACCAATAATGAACTTTCTGGACAATTATCTCTAGAACTTTGATCTTTAATTCAACTTGAGTACTCATAACTTTATGAAATGAGAGTTATTATGACAATTCCAGACATAAATCAAGATCACTTAGAGAGTAAATGATGTGTTTTTATTGCATTTTTTTTACGTTTTGTATAAACATTCATTTTAGTTTAGTCTTAATAAGTTTTGCTTGATTTAAAGTAATTCATGCTCAAATCACGTGCATAATTATAGGTTTCCGGAAGTCTATAATTCATGAAAGGGATGATGGGGCAATAGGATTACAAAAGAAGTAAAACAAAATTTGGAGCAGTATTGTGTTGTTGCCGTTGCTGGAGCAACCATTGCTGTAGCAATCTTAGAACAACGATAGAGAAAACTTAGTGCAGGATATATGCAGAATTGCGATCTGCAGTTTTCTAATTTGACTTATACGTTCCCTACGCTTTTGTTTACCCTAGTTTTCAGTTATAAAAAGAGGGCGCACATTACATAAAACGGTAGTAAGGAATTTAACATAGGAGAATTCGAAAGGAAAAAACGAGAAGAATTAGAATTCAAAGAAAATGAGTCTGCACTATTGAAGAATTCAGCAGAATCACTTGGATTCAATTTGTTATATTCTCTTATTTGTACCTTTCCTTACTCTTTGACTGAACCGATGTATTTCATTATCAATATTTTGCTATTTGTTTCTCTTTTTCAAAGTATGAACTAAATTCATTTGTAATTGAGTGACGAATAATCTTAATGGGTTTTTGACTGTTCTTATGAGTTGCTACACGATTGCTATAAAATTTTACTTTAATAGCTCGTATTATAAGCATTATTTCGGTTGACCATCCATTTAATGGTTCAAGTTAAGAGAGAGCCGCAAAAGGGCATGTCTTAATGGATATTATTAGAGTAATACTTGATCCTAATTTAAGTTTCCTGGATTAAGTTTTGTTCAATTCAAAAGGGCCATACTTGACTTAGGATTTGTGAATAACTAGACATAGGAATTCACCTTGTAGGGTAGAGAGAGTGGATGTTCATATTGTCATACTTTAGGTAGAATAGCAACTGGTCATTGTTAGGATACTTAAGGGTGTAAGAAATCCAATAAACAACAGTTAAGAATGCTAATTAATTATGCCTAGTATTGTAGCAATTGTTGTAGCAACCGGCGTTAATTCGATGGAAAACAATCAACCCATAAAGAGAGTTTGATCACTCAGCTACCTTATTCTCATTAGATGTTTTTACACAATTTGTCTAATCTACTTCCTTACTGCATTTACTTGTTTATTGTTTTACCATTATTAATTTTAGTAGCAATCAACTTCGACTAGGTTTCTTTTAAAATAAAAACAATCTGCACTATCGTGATTGCTGTAGCATTTCTAGTAACATTAGTCCATGCGAAAACGATCTTGAATATTCATCACTTTATTACTTGTTGTGTACACTTGCATATTGGCATCAATAGCAATTGAGTAAAAATCAACCAATAAATTTTCAGCGCCGTTGTCCGGGACTGATTGTTTATTTTCAAAGTGTGAAGTCAATCTTGACAGTGCCAACTTGTGGAATTGCCAACAATAATTATCAGTGGCCATAAACAAGACAAATAACAGCAAAATGAGCAGCGAGGGTACATAATATAGATGCAATTACAGCATTATCAGCACAAGTAACTTCATTTACTAACATAGTGAAAGCTATGACTTCTGCTCCAGCAACAGTAAAGCAAGTTGCTGAACTATCTTGCATGTATTGTGGTGAAGAACATGTATTTGACAATTGTCTTGGAAATGGCTTCAATATATTTTGAAATTTCAACCGACAGCCTTAAAACATGTGGGTAATTTCAACTGACAGCCTTAAAACATGTGGGTAATTTCAACCAACAACCTTGAAATAACCCGTACTCAAATACTTACAACTCTGGATGGAAGCAACACCCAAATTTCTCATAGAGCAATCAAAATCTAAATGCTCCAGCATTTAGTGGACAGAACAGAAATATTCAACCACCTAGTTTTCATCAACAGAATCAAGGGCAAAAACAGCCATGATCCACTTACTTAATTGGAAATACTAATTAAGGAATACATTGCAAAGAATGAAGCAATCGTGCAAATTCAAGTTGTATCTCTGACAAATCTGGAAAACCAAATGGGCCAACTTGCCATAACGATGAATAGCAGATCTCAAGGAAGCTTGCCCAGTAATACAGAAGATCCAAAAAGAGAGAGAAAGGAACACTGCAAGGTAATCAACTTAAGGTCTGGAAAGAATGTTGATATCCCTGTTGATGTGACTAAAAAAATATTGAAACTTAATTCCTTACAATAACCACCTCAAGATGAGAGCATGTTACAGTAACCCTGCCATCAAGATACTAGTATTAGTGGTCAAGCTGCAACAACTTTGGATGGGAATCAACCAATAGATGCTGAAGAAGAAATTGTAACACCAATGGCAACAACTTACAATAAATCAAATGAGCAGACATTGGACACCTGAGGCTACCTAGCAATTTAGGCATCCACCTCATTTCTTGCAGAGATTCCAGAAATAAAAACAAGACAAGCAATTTAGTAAATTCTTGGAAGTACTAAAGCAATTACACATCAACATATCTTTTGTGGAAGCATTGGAGCAAATGGCTAATTATGTAAAATTTTTAAAAGATATCTTGGCAAGAAAAAGAAGGTTAGGAGAATTTGAAACTGTTACTTTAAAACAGGAAAGCAGTCATATGCTCCAAAGTAAGATCCCTAAAAAATTAAAGGATCCAGGAAGTTTCAAAATACTATGTTCCATTAGAACTAGGTACAATGGCAGATCACTCTGTGATTTGGGAGCTAATATTAATCTTATGCCATTTTATGTATTTAAGCTGTTGGAAGTAGGAGATGCAGGCCAACAACAATCACTTTGCAATTAACTGATAGATCCCATGCATATCCTGAAGGAAAAATTGAGGATGTACTGGTGAAGGTTGACAAATTCATCATTATATTAGACTTTGAGGCTAATAAAGAGGTACCCATTATACTTGGAAGACATTTCCTAGCAACTGCGAAGACTCTGATAGATATGTAAAAAGGAGAGCTAACAATGAGGGTGAATGACTAGCAAGTCACATTCAATGTACTAGAGGCCATGAAGAACCTTGATGTGGTAAAAGATTGCAATTTCTCGAGTGTTGTGGATTTTATTGTAGCAGATCAAATCGACAGATGCTACAGTATTGAGGTCATCAGAGTTGCCATTTTAAAAAGCTTTGAAGAAGAAGATATTGCAGCAAACTAGATAGATTGAACGGGAAAAAGGCAATCTAATAGACATAGCAGATTTGGTGAATATTTAAATCTTTCAGACAGGGAAGTAAAGATAACTTTACCATCTATTGAATCACCTCCTACT
Organism: Citrus australasica; assembly: GCA_029618585.1. Classification (NCBI taxonomy): domain Eukaryota; kingdom Viridiplantae; phylum Streptophyta; class Magnoliopsida; order Sapindales; family Rutaceae; genus Citrus; species Citrus australasica. Next base: position 10,501,356 of record JARCIV010000009.1, on the reverse strand, counting down.
CTTGAATTAAAATTATTGCCCTCACATTTGAAGTATGCTCATCTTGGTCAAAATAACACACTTACTGTAATCATTTCATCTATTTTAGATACAAGTCAAGAACAGAGCCTGGTAGATGTGCTTGGGAAATACAGAAAAGCAATTGGATGGACCATGGTAGACATTAAAGGGATAAGCACATCCATATGCATGTATAAAATTCTTTTAAAAGATTGCTACAATAACTCAGTAGAGCAACAGAGAAGGTTAAACCCTATTATAAAGGAAGTTGTAAAGAAAGAAATAATCAAATGGTTGGATGTTGAGATCACATACTCAATATTAGACAGTTCATGAGTGATCCCAGTTCAATGTGTTCCAAAGAAGGGAGGAATAACAGTAGCAAATGAGAAGAACGAGCTTATTCCTACAAGAACAGTGACTGAATGGAGGGTATGTATAAATTACATGAAGTCTAACAAAGCCACTCAGAAGGATCACTTCCCACTTCCATTCATAGGTCAAATGTTAGACATACTTGTTGGAAAACAATACTATTGTTTCTCATATGGGTATTCAAGTTACAACCAAATTGCTATAGCCCTAGAGAACCAGGAAAATATTACATTTACCTATCCTTATGGAACTTTTGCCTTTAGATGGATGTCTTTTAGTTTGTGCAATGCTCCAACAACGTTTTCGAGATATATGATGTGAATTTTTTCAGATATGGTGAAGCAAACATTAGAAGTCTTCATGGATGATTTGCCAGTCTTTGGAGAGATATATATTGATTGTTTACATAACTTGAAAGAAGTTCTTAAAAGATGCGAGATGACTAACTTAGTACTCAATTGGAAAAAATGTCACTTGATGGTGCAAGAACGCATAGTGTTGGGTCATAAGGTGTCCAAGAATGGCATAAAGGTAGATAAAGCAAAGATAGAAGTGATAGATAAACTGCCACCTCCCACTTCTATCAAAGGGATTAGAAGTTTTTGGGGTCATGCTGGATTTTACAGAAAATCTATAAAAGACTTTTCCAAAGTAGCTAAACCACTATGCTCATTGCTAGAACATGACGAGCATTTTCATTTTGATAAAGATTGTCTTCAAGCCTTTGGAGAATTAAAGAAAGTTTTGATCACTGCACCAGTGTTTATATCACCAGATTGGACTCTACCATTTGAATTGATGTGTGATGACAGTGACCTTTCTATTGGGCAATGTTGGGGCAGAAGAATGATAAGATTTTCCACTCTATATATTATGCCAGCAAAACTCTTACCCAACCTCAGATTAATTACACCACTCTAGAGAAAGAATTGCTACCAGTAGTATTTGCTTTTGGTAAGTTTAGAACTTACTGGGTGGATACTAAAGTGACAGTGTAAACAAATCATGCAGTCATCAAGTACCTAATCTCAAAGAAAAATGCTAAACCAAGATTAATAAGATAGATCTTATTGCTTCAAGAGTTTGAATTAGATATTAAAGATAGAAAGGGGACTGAAGATCAAATAGCAGACCATTTGTCTAGGCTAGAAGCAAACACAAGCACATTGACAAAAAAAGGCATCACTGAAACATTTCCTGATGAACAACTGTTAGTAATACAGCAGACATAGATGCTGCGGCAATCAGGATCACCATGGTAAGCAGATTTTGCTAACTACTTAGTAAGTGGATTTTTATTACCTGAATTGAAGTTTCAGCAGAAAAAGATATTTCTTCATGATGTTAGAAGTTACTAGTAGGATGAACCACATTTGTATAAGTTATATTCAGATCAAGTAATACGAAGACGTGCTTCAGAGAAAGAAATTCCTCATACACTAGAATACTATCATATTGCAGCATATAGAACACATTTTGGTGGTCATAGAACACTTACTAAGATTCTGCAATCAAGTTATTACTGGTCTTTTATTTTTAAAGATACTTATGAGTTTGCTAAATGTTGTGATATGTGTCAAATGACAGGAAACATAAATCAAAGATATGAAATGCCATTGATGAATATTCTAGAAGTGGAGATTTTTTATGCATGGGGAATAGACTTTATGAGTCCCTTTCCACCATCCTTTGGGAATTTATATATCCTGGTTACTGTAGATTATGTCTCTAAATGGGTAAAAGTTGCAACATTACCTATCAACGATGCTAAAGAAGTAGTGAACTTCCTTCATAAAAATATCTTTTCCAGGTTTGGCACTCCATGAGCAATTATTAGTGATAAGGGTACTCATTTTTGTAACAAAGTATTTGTTGCAGCTATGGCAAAATATGGAGTTAGGCATAAAGTTGCAACATCATATCACTCACAATCCAATGGCAAGACAAAAGTGTCTAATAGAGAGATTAAGAAGCTTTTAGAAAACATGGTGAACCCATCAAGAAAGGTTTAGTCCTTGCGCCTACATGATTCTTTATGGGCTTATAGAACATACAAGACACCATTAGGCGTGTCTCCCTATCGAATTGTGTATGGAAAAGCTTGCCACTTGCAACTTACCACTCGATCTAGAGCATAAAGCATACTGGACACTGAAGCAATTAAACTGGGATATACATTCTACAGTAGAGCAAAGGAAACTTCAACTATGTGAGCTTGATGAATTACGGCTATTCTCGTATGAAAATGCAAGAATCTATAAAGAGAGAACAAAATACTGGTATGACAAATATATCTAACACAGGAAATTAAGCCCTGGTCAACTAGTATTGCTCCATAATACGAGGTTAAGGCTATTTTCAGGAAAACTAAAATCTCGATGCTCTGGACCCTTCAAAACTGCTCAGAATTTGCCCTCATGGAGTTGTTCATTTCTCATATGAAAAGACAAGCCAAGAATTCAAAGTCAATGGGCACAGAATTAAGCATTACATGTATTCAGTTACAGATGTTCAAAGGAGGTCTTACTCCTTAAAGAACCAGGTTTATGAGCACTCAAGTAAGGTCAGGTTGACGGACCTTAAAACAAGCGCTCAATAGAAGGCAATGCATTGCAGAGGCAGTCATTTCAAATGAGATGGATCCTCCTTAGTTATATTAAATACTTTCCATTTTACTTTTATTATTATTATTATTATTATTTGTTATTTATTTTTATTTCCCTTATTTAGGATTGCTTAATTTTTATTTTATTTTGGGAAATTATCATTTGTATACCCTTAGTTTACTACATTATCAAAAATACTACAACACTTTGAGGGTGTATCAATCGTCCACCCTAAGTTGATAAAATGTATCAGCTGACCACCAAACCGTTAGTTGCCATTTAAGTATGATGACATCAGAAGCGTAATTGGGTCTTTTCATATGATACAAGTGATAATTTAAGGGTATACAAGTGATAAAAAGAGAATTTAAGGGCATACAAGTGATAAATTTCAAGGATAAAATCGTCAATTCACTGTAACTCCGTTAACTTTCAAACGGCAACTAACGATTTGGTGATCGGCTGATACATTTTGTCAATTAAGAGTGGACGATTGATACACCCTCAAAGTATTATAGTACTTTTGATAACAGAGCAAATATAGGGTATATAAATAATAATTTTCCTTTTTTTTTATACTTTTTTTTTAAAGAAAGAAATGTGTGTGACAGATAGATTCAATACTAACAATTGGAGCTGTAATGTTAACATATTGCAGAGGCAAGCTACGTAACAGTAACTATTTGATGAGAGATTGTAACCATTGCTAGAGCATACAATTGGGTGCTGCAGCAATCAACATTACCGTCATAGTAACTTCATCACGGAACCTTCCACTTTATTGTTGGAGACAATATAGGACAGATGGTTAGATGGATTTGGATAGAAATTGAAGAAGAATATCTCTTAATTTAATGCATTAATTTCTCTTACCTATTTTTATGGGATATTTTAATAAATTTAAAAATTCTTCCCTAATTTATCTCTTTTACTGAATTTGTTGTCATTTAATCCCATCTATATAAAGGAGTCACTGTGCATATTGACCTCTAACACTATTTGATTTCCCCTTCGCAGTTAAGACTCTAGTCCTCCATAATCTTTTCTTCTCATTTTACTCTTGGGCATATTACCATCGAATTCTTACTGCTATAGCAATGCCAAGGTACAAAAAGACAACCATGCAAAAGAAAAATATGAAGAATTTATTGAACCGCGAAAGATTTTGGAAGAAAAAGGATTTCAGTTCCCACCTCAACCCTCAGGAATTGTGCAATCATTATACAATGTTGCAGCAAAGCGCGGATGGCTAGAGTTTTGTAACCACCCTCGAGACCCAGTGTTGCCACCAGTGAAAGAATTTTACGCTGATTTGGTAAGCCCTAGTTAGCACAATATTTGGGTAGGAAACTCGCTTGTCCATTAGATTATCGAGTTATAAATGCTTTCTATAATTTACCTTCTGAAGTTAATTGCGAGTATGCCAAATTGCTAGATAAATTAACCCCGCAATGATGGAACAAAATTTTCACAACACTTAGTGTAAAATGACAGATTTGATTAATATGACAATGACGAAGGGTGTGTGATTAATATGACAGATTTGACACCCATTATTAAGGTGTGGGTGGAATTTTTAAGGATCTAGACCAACCATGCAGAAAGTGTCTCAATTGTTAAAGATTTAGTCCGGCATAGGAATTGTTTATTTTTCCAAGTAATTGGTCAATCCCATATTTTTCATTTCCCAACTTTTTCCATACGACGAGGGATAAGGTTTCAAAACTTCATGTATATTTTTCCTTTTATGAATAAAGTCATTCTCATCTCATACAATTGTGGTTTAATTATTATCATATTAAAGTGGTTACAATGTAGAATTATATATAAAGTACAAAATCTTTGAATGGCGCCTTATGTATTCATGATTAATTGGCAGAAGAACATTCTCTGCTAATTTAAACTCTTACAATTATAAATATGAATATATCATTATTAGTTAATGAACAATAATAATAAAGAAAAAGGATTTTGTCTTACGTGAACTAGAATGTACACGTACTAAAATATTCTTCAATAAATTCTGAAGTTCACAATTACCAATAGAGGATCCAAGCTTAACATTTGTATTTCTGAAGGAATTAGGCCAAATTTATTCATTGGCCAATGTGTGAAACCTAATCAAGATCACTAGCAAATGAGTATAAAGAATCAGAAGAAAGTAAAGCAAGTTCAAAGCATTTTTTTTTTAATTAGATGAAACATGCCAAAGCAAGGGATTTTAAAAAGAAAATAATATTGGAAAAATATGCTATTTAAAAGTATATGTGTTTATTTAATTGTAATAAATAATTTTTCTGATTAATAAAATAAATGAGGCATTTTATTTAAATATCTTAATTGCATTAATATTTTAATTAAAATCTATTTAATCATATTATATGTATTTATGTGATCGCATCTGGATTCACAGAAGACAGAAATACAAGTTATCTTATGATTAAATAAATTTAGTTCATAGTTGATAAATAAAGTTGGACACTTTATTTAGGTATAGACTGTAATGAATTCATTGAATGATTTGTTTTAATAATGTGTAAATTTATTGATGTAGTATGACTACATTGAACATGATCACATATGAGATTTAATTAACTTTGTAATAACAGTCAGACTTATTAAATCTCATAGGCATTGATTTAACTGTAATCTTAATCTTGAGTTAATTATGATTTCATTATTGTAATTGTTATTTCATTTGAGTTACCAATGGGCACGATACATACTTATAGTTATGATTACCCAGTATCTTGATAGGAGCAATTATGAGTATTGCAGTTATAGATATAGAATTTGCACAATACATCTCTTGATGGGTTTTCGACACTTGATCATAGAATTTTATGGCCAGAGTGTGTCAATATATTTAATATGTTGAAAATGATCATTAGAGAAAACCAACGAATATCTAAGAACAAGATGTAATTAAATTGATTGGACAGTTGAGATGTTGTATACTTATATTTAATTGTTCAATTTAATATTTCAATTTAATTTTAATATTTTCTTTGAATACCATTGCTTGATTAGCAAAACAATTAAAAAAATAGTGAAAACAATAAAGTAACAATAGAAACGCCAAGATATAAATTCAACTAATAGTCATTGGCACTAAAAATTGTATCAGAAAGTAACAATTGCATTGTGTCATAATACTAGTGAAACTATAGCAATACTAATTACTGGCAATAAAATATTAGTATCAATTCATTATATCATGTCATATTCGTGGTGTAAAACAAACTATTGACATGTAATTATTATTAGTAAACATTATCGCTATAGTGTCATAATATTTGTAATATTATAATGAGACGAACTGCTAACTCGCAATAATTATTAGTAACTATTAATAGCATAGTGTCATAAAACTTGTAATAAAATAGTAATAGTAATCATTGACACCACTAAAAAGTGTCACTATTTTTTGCCTTCTAGATTCCTAACACAATTAACAAGTGTTACTAAAAGTAACTACTAATACTATTTTAATGTCAATAAATATCATTTTTATAGTAATGGCTTCAATATATTTTGAATTCACATTTCTTTAGTCAGATGTTTGGTAGTCTTTAACAAAACTAGGCCTTTGGCCACTCAACATATGCTAATCAAGATGAGTCAGAGGATTGTCAAGGGCTTGAAACAAATCATCAGCCACCCTTCCCTTCCATAAAGCTAGATTATTTGGAGTATGATTAGCATCTAAAAAATTGTCCATCACAACCTCTTGCACTATTGGTTGTATCCACCAGAATGTACAAAGAATCATCCTCTTTAGATGAATTAGAATTTTAAGCTTGGGACCATGGAATTGAAAGTAGATCCACAATATAATAACTTTGAATTTAGGATATTGTCCCCCTCCAACAAGCGTATATTCATGACTATCTATTATGAACTTCCTTAATCTTGTAAATTTGAGGTAAATTCAAAGAGAAAATGAACAAAATTCTCCTATTATTTGTTGAAATTATATAACATTTTCTCCCTTATGTTTCGAAATCCATTAAAAATTTCTTGCCATTAAAACTATCACCTATAATGCAAGAGCATTTATATTATATGATTAAGAATCAATAACAGAAGATGCAGAACTGTACCTAAATCCATAACACTCAATTGCGTTTTAGGGATGTCTGGTTAGTCTTCATATCAACACATTATCCCAAAGAACCCTTTAAATTTTTCCTCTCTACTCTCTCTAATGATGGGATGTCGTAAGAGAATAGGATTGTTTCATGTGACTTGGGGATCATAAACATTTATATAGATAATGTTTCATGCTACCTTTAGGTATTTTTATTTTTGCCCATCATAGAAATATAAATTATCCTAAGTATCTATATGTTAAAGGCATATATCTTATTAGATACATTAAAGCTCAGATTACTAAAAACCTTAGCAGATTAAGTTTAATTGGGTTTAACCTTACATGACAGTCCACAACAAATAATTATTTACTCTAAGTCCAACATTAGATTAAGGATCTAACAACATTGGATTAAAGATCCAACAATTAATTTTCTATAAAATGCATGCAGGCTTAACTCAACCCAAAAATTAACTCAAGAGTTTAAGTGTTGTTTAAGTCTTATATATTTAAGTGACGTATAGCCTATAATTATCTTTTGAAGCATAAGCATAGAGTATATGTTAAACACTGGCTTACAAAAATTACTGCAATTAAATTTATTTCAAAAAATATTTTCAATTTCCATGCTTAGATGAGAATCCACAATCTAGACCAATGGTGCAAAGAATATTAGCCAATTATTATGAATATAATTTTGCGAACTCTAGTTCATTAAGAGTTTTTTTTTTTTTACAATCTTTTCTTTTGCTTTAAATTAATAAATTATTATCTACCGAAAATAATGAAAATGGTATTAACATTTTACTCATTTTATTAGTTGCAGTTTTTTTCATTTTCTAGTTATGAAATTTTGATATTTATTTTAAAAGTTTAACTTTTAATTTAGTCTGGTGTACTTTAAGATCCTGAGTGCCCCTTTGACTATATATCTCAATTTAATTCGATCCAAAATTTGCTAAATGTTTACTATTTATATATTTATCATCTTCATCAAAGTTATCACTATAACAATTTAGTCAAGTTTGGGAGTTAGGATTAAGTATGGGATTATATTAATTTTAGGATCAAATATTTTATCATATGTTTGGCTACTTTGCTTGGATTGGATTAGGGATGATTAAATTTAAATATAGTTCTTAAATAATGGGATTAACAATCCCAATTTATAAGTAGGTTTAGATGGGATTAGAATCAAAGAAAAAATTTATACATATTTCTTTCATATATAACACTAGTTTTTATTTGCAACCTAAAATTTAATTAATTAATTAATTCATGATTTACTTGAATTTATTTTTTTATTTTACTTTTATAGTCTAAATAAATTGGTAATTTACTCCAATAAAATTAACTATTTAATAATTTGTTACAATAATTGATTGTATTAAATTTAATAATCACTAATTTAATATTATAAATAATCATGGAAATTAATAATACAAGTAAATAATTGATTTTATATATACATAATTTGCTAACTTTTTGATAAAATAAAATATATCTAAAATATCTTATAAAAATTAATTAAATAATTTATTAGTTTTATTAATTTATAATTGTTTATTATAATAAAGACTATCCAATAACTAATTTACTACATATTTAATGCTCTTGTTAATTACCTTTAAATTAATTTTAATTATTACTCTTAAATATTCATAAATATTTTTTATTTAAATATAATTTAACATTATCTAATCTGATATTGTACCAAGCATGATACAAAATATAATATAATCCATCTTAATCCAGTCCAATCTTAATAATTAGATCAAATGCGCCAAACGTAACCAAAGGGTATAAGAAGGCACTAACTGTTGCTTTGATTTTTCTATTTACTAACACATAGAAACAAGTGGCCAGCAAACAATTTTGTTAGTCAGGAGTCAGGACCCAGAAAAGCAGAGGTCAATTTTGCCCATTAATCTTTGTGGAAAACTTTGAGACTTGCCTCTTTTGACCTCCTTAACTGATCAAAGACTCCATCCTTTTTTCATTTTTTTCCTTCGTCAATCGTCGTGCATTACATTTTTAGGATTGATATGTTGGCATTTTGTAATATCATGACAGTTTATATTTTTTGTAGATTTCCGTTGAAGCTAAACGAAGCATATAAATTCAAGGAAAAATATCCATCGTCCACCTGTATTTTTACACATTTTTCAAAAATACACAATTCCTTCATTTTTTTTAGTTGGAATCCACCTAAAGTTACATTTTGTTTCACTTTTCCACTTTCGTTTGAAATCCACGGAAACTTAAGAAAATAACCATTTCACCCCTAAAACGAAAATTATAATTTCACCTTAAAAATTACCAAAAATAATCAGATTAAATCTAATTATTTTCCCCATCGGTCAATAAAGAAATTAATTCCACAATCATCAAATGCAGATTTTTTTAAAAAATATTTCTGTACTTAGAATGTTAAATTATAACAGTAGTATTAAAAATAGCCCAACCTCGCAAACCATCAATTGAATTTAAGATAAGTAGAGTTTTATTATTCATTGAGTCATAATCTATAGTAGTTAAGATTTTTTTATACTTGATTAACGTATTAATAATTATATTCATTATTAAATCTGATTATTTTTGGCATTTTTAGGGTAAAATTGTAATTTTTATTCGAGGGGTAAAATGGTCATTTTATTAAGTTTTCATTAGTTTTCTTAACAGATTCCAAACGAAAGTGGAAAAGTGAAATAAAATGTAACTTTAGGTGAATTCCAGCCAAAAAATGAAGAAATTGTGTATTTTTAAAAAGGTGTACAAAAACAAATAGACTGTGGATATTTTCCATAAATTCAATTTCTGATTTGACAAAATAATACTATTGCCACCCGCTTCATCAGATTGCACATTATTATGACAAATGGGTATTGATAAGCACAGTTTGTTGCTTTGATTTGGAATTGATCGACTTTTCTATTTACTGACACTGACATCATCTTCGGAGAGATAATGCCCAGTAAACAAGTTGCTTAGTCGCTCAAGATCCAAAAAGCCAAAGGTCAATTTTGTCCATTAATCTTTGTGGAAAAGCTTTTGAGTGTTGACTTCATTGACCTCCTTAACTGATGGGTTAAACTACAAAATCCATCATTTTCATTTTCTGGATAATTGATTGAAGACACATTCTCTAATTGTGGTTTTGGTTTCTCAAAATTACGCTTAAACATAACAAAAAATATGTCATTGATGTATAATTTTTTTATCCAACTATGAAAAGAAATACATTGATTCACCAACCAATTTTTTTAATAACAACCAATTTTTTAAATAACAAACAAATTAGAAAATTGAATAAGAAAATAAGTAATGTTTTATCTTTTTTAATAATTTTTAGATTTATTTTACAGTATGCAAATCTTTTTCATTATTTATAAGATTTTGATACAAATATATAGCATGTCAAAGTTTAGTTAATTTACGTCACAACTTTTTTTTTTTTTTGTTTTATGTGCATAACTTGTCAATAAGTTAATCTTTACATGATCTAAATTGGAGTTATTATCTAATAAGAGATCTTTTAAGTTAGGGATGGCAAAAGAAATCAGGGTCCAACCCCGCATCCGCTAAGATCCGAAAGATTTAGATATGATTTTGAAAAAATATGTATCTATATTTTAAAAAATGTTGTTAGGATCCTCAAATCTAAGTTCCGTTTGGATCTAGATGCAAGTGAATCCAGAAGATCGGATATCCAAATCTGCATTATTTTTAATTAGATTTCAAATAAAAAATATATATGTTAAATTATTTATTTAATATGCATAAGCATAATTAACTCTATAATCTTTCTTGACTTAGAAAAATATGTTTAGAAACTACTACTACTACTACTACTACTACTACTAATAATAATAATAATAATAATAATAATAGAATATTGTAATGAATTGGTTTGCCTTACATTTTTTATTTTTTCTATATTAGATTTATATTGTGAAATTTTTATTTGTGGATTTGTGGTGTTGTTGTATGTTATTTATGTAGAATTGATATTAAATTGTTGATTATTGGATTATAATTGGATCTTTTTTGGTATTATTAAACAAATTGTTGAATTTAAAATTATAGTTGAATTTACTATGATGCAGATTTGGAAATCCGAAAAATCTGCCCGCAATCCATGTAGATTTATCTGCATCTGAATCCACATATTTTTTTTGTTTATCTAGACATCAAAACTTCAATACGGATCCGGATCCAAATTTTACCATCCCTACTTTAAGTTATTAAGTTAAGAGATAAAATAAAATATAAGTAAAATAAACACTCTAATGTGATGTATTTTGTCACTGCATAAACCTGTTATGGCTTATGTATTTTACATCATAAGTTTGTTTGTTGTTTTATGTAAATAACTTAACAATCAATTAATTTTTTACAAATCTAAATTAGATTGGTAATTTACTCCAATAAAATTAACTATTTAATAATTTGTCACAATAATTGATTGTATTAAATTTAATAATCACTAATTTAATATTATAAATAATCATGGAAATTAATAATACAAGTGAATAATTGATTTTATATATACATAATTTGCTAAATTTTTATAAAATAAAATATATCTAAAATATCTTATAAAAGTTAATTAAATAATTTATTATTTTTATTAATTTATAATTGTTTATTATAATTATGACTACCCAATAACTAATTTACTACATATTTAATGCTCTTGTTAATTACCTTTAAATTAATTTTAATTATTACTCTTAAATATTCATAAATATTTTTTATTTAAATATAATTTAACATTGTTCAATCCAATATTATACCAAACATAATACAGTATATAATATAATCCATTTTAATCCAATCCAATCTTAATAATCAAACCAATCCAATCATGTGCCAAACGTAACCAAAGGGTATAGGAAGGCACTAAATGTTGCTTTGATTTTTCTATTTACTAACACAGAGAAACAAGTGGCCAGCAAACAATTTTGTTAGTCAGGAGTCAGGACCAAGAAAAGTAGAGGTCAATTTTGCCCATTAATCTTTGTGGAAAAACTTTGAGACTTGCCTCTTTTGACCTCCTTAACTGAATAAAGATGCCATCCTTTTTTATTTTTTTCCTTGGTCAATCGTCGTGCATTACACTTTTAGGATTGATATGTTGGCATTTTGTAATATCGTGACTGTTCATATTCTTTGTAGATTTCCGTTGAAGCTAAACGAAGCATATAAATTCAATTGCTGATTTGACAAAACAATACTATTGCCACCCTCTTCATCAAGGTGCACATTATTATGACAAATGGGTATTGAAAAGCACAGTTTGTTGCTTTGATTTGGAATTGATCGACTTTTCTATTTACTGACACCGACATTATATTCGGAGAGATAATGCCCAGTAAACAAGTTGGTTAGTCGCTCAAGATCCAAAAAGCCAAAGGTCAATTTTGTCCATTAATCTTTGTGGAAAAACTTTTGAGTGTTGACTTCATTGACCTCCTAAACTGATGGGTAGAACTGCAAAATCCATCATTTTCATTTTCTGGATAATTGATTGAAGACGCAATCTCTAATTGTAGTTTTGGTTTCTCAAAATTAAGCTTAAACGTAACAAAAAAATATGTCATTGATGTATAAATTTTTTATCCAACTATGAAAAGAAATACATTGATTTAATAAGCACGAGGTTTAAAAGCACGAGGTTTTAAAGATTTTTTGAAATTTTCTAAACTTTAAAATCCCCTACAAAAAAAAAAACTAACATATATACATACACACAAAGATTTAATAAGGCCTCAATTGATAGATGACTAACAAAATTAATGAAAACCATTTTTTTCCCTAGCAACAACTAGTCTACCTCAGAGGAGTTGACTCATTAATTTGTCGCCTCACGTCATTGATTCTATAAATTTGCCTTTCAGTGTGTTTCTTTGTACATCCATCATTCCTAGATGTTTATTTCTATCTGCCTTGTCTAGCTAATCTTAGTTTCTTGTTGTTCTCATCTTTCACTTTTCTCTACTATTTCTATGATTATCGAGTCTCGATTAATCTTCCATTACGCAATGATGTCACCAAACTTGAAAAATAATTTAGTAATTTTCTCACTCATTTTTTTAATCCTATTTTGCGTTTCAAGTTTTCCACCGGTTGTTTCTTCCTATTATATGGAAGAAGCTCATGCACTTCTCAGATGGAAAACTAGCCTTCAAAATCAAAATAATGGATCTCTCCTGTCTTCATGGATTCTTAACAATGTCACCAAAACAAGCCCATGTGCTTGGGTTGGAATTCATTGCAACCGAGGTGGAAGAGTCAATAGTATTAACCTCGCAAGTATAGGTTTAAAAGGTATGCTTCATGATTTCTCATTCTCATCATTTCCTCATCTGGCGTATCTTGATCTTTGGCACAATCAACTCTATGGAAATATCCCGCCTCAAATTGGTAACATTTCAAGACTCAAGTACCTTGATTTATCATCTAATTTGTTTTCTGGAACCATATCACCAGAAATTGGCCACCTAAGTTATCTCAAGACCCTTTACTTGTTCGAGAATCAACTAAATGGCTCAATTCCTTATGAAATAGGTAGGTTAAGTTCTCTAAACTACCTTGCTTTGTACTCAAATTATTTAGAAGATTTAATCCCTCCATCTTTGGGCAATTTGAGCAACTTGGCTACCTTGCATCTTTATGCCAATTCACTTTCTGGCTCAATTCCAAGTGAATTTGGAAACTTGAGGTCTCTTTCCATGCTTTGTTTGGAGTACAATAAACTCAGTGGCTCAATCCCTCATTCTTTAGGTAACCTAACCAACTTGGTTACCTTGTACCTTCATAATAATTCACTTTTTGACTCAATTCCAAGTGAACTGGGAAACTTGAGGTCTCTTTCCATGCTTGGTTTGGAGTACAATAAACTCAGTGGCTCAATCCCTCATTCTTTAGGTAACCTAACCAACTTGGCTACCTTGTATCTTTATGAAAATTCACTTTCTGGCTCAATTCCAAGTGAAATAGGAAACTTGAGGTCTCTTTCCATGCTTTGTTTGGAGTACAATAAACTCAGTGGCTCAATCCCTCATTCTTTAGGTAACCTAACCAACTTGGCTACCTTGTACCTTCATAACAATTCACTTTTTGACTCAATTCCAAGTGAAATAGGAAACTTGAGGTCTCTTTCCATGCTTTGTTTGGAGTACAATAAACTCAGTGGCTCAATCCCTCATTCTTTAGGTAACCTAACCAACTTGGCTACCTTGTATCTTTATGAAAATTCACTTTCTGGCTCAATTCCAAGTGAAATAGGAAACTTGAGGTCTCTTTCTATGCTTAGTTTGGGGTACAATAAACTCAGTGGCTCAATCCCTCATTCTTTAGGTAACCTAACCAACTTGGCTATCTTGTACCTTCCTAACAATTCACTTTTTGACTCAATTCCAAGTGAACTAGGAAACTTGAGGTCTCTTTCCATGCTTAGTTTGGGGTACAATAAACTCAGTGGCTTAATCCCTCATTCTTTAGGTAATCTAACCAACTTGGCTACCTTGCATCTTTATGGCAATTCACTTTCTGGCTCAATTCCAAGTGAACTTGGAAACTTGAGGTCTCTTTCCTCGCTTAATTTAGGATACAATAAACTCAGTGGCATAATCCCACATTCTTTAGGTAACTTAACCAATTTAATTTTCTTTCTTCTTTTTGACAATTCACTTTCTGGCTCAATTCTAGGTGAAATAGGAAACTTGAGGTCTCTTTCCATTCTAGCATTGAATAATAATAAACTCAGTGGCTCAATTCCTCTGTCTTTCAAAAATTTGACTAGCCTAGTAAGAGTACATCTCGATAGAAACTATCTAACCGGCAATATATCTAAATCTTTTTATATTTATCCAAACTTAACTTTCATAGACCTTAGCCACAATAACTTTTATGGTGAAATCTCATCTGATTGGGGAAGATGTCCAAATTTAAGTACTTTAGATTTTTCTATAAATAATATTTATGGCAATATACCTCCTGAAATTGGACACTCATCTCAATTAGGAGTTCTTGATCTTTCATCAAATCATATTGTTGGCGAGATTCCAACAGAACTTGGCAAGCTTAATTTTTTGATCAAGCTCATTTTGGCTCAGAATCAGCTTTCTGGACAGCTATCTCCAAAACTCGGGTCACTCGTTCAACTCGAGCACCTTGACTTGTCTTCAAATAGATTAAGCAATTCGATCCCAAAAAGTTTTGGCAACTTGGTCAAATTGCATTACCTAAATTTGAGCAATAATCAATTCAGTCGGGGAATTCCAATTAAATTGGAGGAGTTAATTCATCTTTCAGAGTTGGATTTGAGTCATAACTTTCTCAGTGAAGCAATACCATCTCAAATCTGCATTATGCAAAGTTTGGAGATTTTGAATCTTTCCCACAATAGCCTCTTAGGTCTCATTCCAAGTTGCTTCGAAAAAATGCATGGCTTGCTACGCATTGACATATCCTACAATGAGTTACAAGGTCCAATTCCTAACAGCACAGCATTCAGAGATGCTCCAATAGAAGCACTACAAGGGAACAAAGGATTATGTGGAGACGTCAAAGGACTTCCATCTTGCAAAACATTAAAGTCAAACAAACAAGTTTTGAGAAAGATCTGGGTTGTTGTGGTAATCCCTCTTTTAGGGATTGTTGCTCTTTTAATTTCTTTGATTGGACTATTCTTCAAGTTTCAACGAAGAAATAATGACTTACAAACGCAACAGAGTAGCCTTGGAAATACTCGAGGTTTGCTTTCAGTGTTAACTTTTGAAGGAAAAATTGTATATGAAGAAATTATTAGAGCAACAAATGACTTTGATGATGAGCACTGCATTGGAAAGGGTGGACAAGGAAGTATTTACAAAGCTGAGCTAGCTTCTGGAGAAATCGTTGCAGTCAAGAAATTTCATTCGCCACTCCCAGGTGAGATGACATTTCAGCAAGAATTCTTGAATGAAGTCAAGGCATTGACCGAAATACGGCATCGTAACATTGTGAAATTTTATGGGTTTTGTTCACATGTCCGGCACTCGTTTATAGTTTATGAATACTTTGAAATGGGTAGCTTGGCCATGATCCTAAGTAATGATGCAGCAGCAAAGGATTTGGGATGGACAAGGAGAATGAATGTGATAAAAGGTATAGCTGATGCGTTGTCTTACATGCACAATGATTGTTTCCCACCAATTGTTCATCGAGATATATCAAGCAAAATGTGCTGCTAGATTTCGATAATGAAGCTCATGTTTCGGATTTTGGAATTGCCAAGTTTCTCAAGCCGGACTCATCCAATTGGACAGAACTTGCAGGCACATATGGATATGTTGCACCAGGTATGTAAATTATTATTCAAGCTTGTACGGTGTAAAGATGATAATAATAAAATAATAATTTTTGTTTTTCCCTTTCAGAGCTTGCATACACAATGAAAGTTACTGAAAAGTGCGATGTGTACAGCTTTGGAGTGTTGGCATTGGAAGTGATAAAGGGGAAGCATCCAAGAGATTTTATTTCCTCAATGTCCTCTTCATCTTTGAACTTGAACATAGCACTCGATGAAATGTTAGACCCTCGGCTTCCAACTCCATCGCGCAATGTTCAAGACAAATTGATATCAATCGGGGAAGTCGCCATTTCATGCTTAGATGAGAATCCTGAATCTAGACCAACCATGCAGAAAGTGTCTCAACTGTTGAAGATCTAGTCAATTGAAGATTTAGTCAGGCTTGTGAATAGCTTATTTTTCTAAGTAATCGGTCTGGTCCTTTGAAATCATTTTCTAGATTTTACCATATCACAAGGGGTAATGCTTGTAAGTCATGTTGACTAGAGGTATCTTTTTCATTTTATGAATAAATTCTTTCCTCACCTCACACGGTTAGAGGTTTAATTATCCAATGGTGTTTGTGATTGTCACTCCAAAATCGTTGCCTATTATCAAACTTTCACCCTCAATTTCTCTTCTCAGTTCAGGTAAAGCCTATCAACATATTGTCACCTACATGATGAGGTGCTCCATTACAAGAAGCAAAGCTTCACTTGAAAAGAATTTCAATTACATCTTATTAGCAAATATGTTACAATGTCTTCAAAATTTTTATTGTACATCCTAAATAGGCTGATAATGTTCCTAACTTAACCATTGAATGGTACACGTTGGGATGTTTAACAAAAAACTTAGGAAGTATAACAAAAAGAAAAACATGAAATAAGAAATGAAGAAAAACGTGATTTCCGTAGTCATGCAATAGATCTGGAATGCAAGAAAATACCAATTAAGAAAACAAAACACTCTAAATGTTTTCATTTCGTATCCTAGATGCTTTATACATTGTTGAACCACAAAACCCATTATTATGCCCCCCTCTACCTGTTAACTTAGCACTTACAATAACCTACTCGATATTCATCTTCCACAGCTAAATAACTTAAGAAAGCATTAGACACCATTTAGATATGTATCTCTGTAAGAAATATATATTTGAAATTGAAAGTTCTTAAGGACCTCACACAACTGCCTAAATGGAATTTTCTCTCCCAAAAAAGTGAGGTTAGTCAAAACTTGGGTTGGGGGAGATGAACATGTAAGTTAGAACCATCTGAGTGTTGACTGGAACCATGTCAGTCATGGCAAGCAATGTAACACGAGCTTGCTCTTAACATATCCAAGTGGACAACTGGGCCTACCAGTTGCTTCTACAAATGTGGCTTGGGAAAAGAATTACTGATGAACCATCGCATTGTTGTTATCCAAGGCATTTACCAATGTTACATCCTTGTGTTCTCCAAAAAACGAAATTGACTGAACCCAATCATTTTAAGTTCTCTTGCTTTGTTGTTTAAAAATCAATCATGTTCTTACTACAGCTAGTATATTCTTAAGTAACAGCTTTGATGAATAAGATTTGTAGGGGATTTACCTAGTCTATGCCTGCTAGATGAAAAGTTTGAATATTATAAAAATTTAAAAGAAAAAACCATGTCACTAGCTGCATTTTGATAACATATGTATAGACTCTAACTCCCTGGCATATCAAAAAGAATCATCCAATTGAAAGGAAGGAAAGTTTTTGAAATGTAGACTTACAACATGTTCTCAGTTTCTTTGAGATAAATCACTAAAAAAATTGGCAAACGTCATATATTTAAACATTTTTAATAAGCTGTGCATAAATCATTCATTTATTACAGCAACCAAATTTAATTTAGTAGGAAATTATAATTCATTGGTTAAAGCGATATTGTTTTTTTACCGATACTGCTGAAAGCATGCTTAGATCTTTTCATTCCTTGCTTCTATCACTCCCTTCCCCTGATTAAGTTATTTCGAAAAAGAAACCCCGTTGCTTGAAAAGCATATGTCAATAAGGCCATATATACGAACATTTACTCAAACCAAACAATTTCTACTCAAAAAAGGCCAGTTACTACCTTTATGAGCAGCTGCCGAGGTGGATTCAGATCCTCAACTGTGATAAGACAGACCACAGATTGTGAACAGACTTCAAATGCCCATGTCACCCTCCCTCAGAGTTATCTTTTAAAAGCCAACCTCGTTCCTTGCTGATTATCTGCCAGTTCAGGCAAGATGACTGCCTCAAAGTTATCTTAGACTCCTCTGTTTGTTTTAGCTTGTTAATGTGCTTTGTCAGACTTTGCAAGAACAGCATGTGGTTGATGGTACATTCTAAAAGTGCATCTATGCTACATTGTTGAACCATATCAAGGGAAAGAAGAATAGTATCAGCATTAAAACATAAACTACTATTGACAAAATACAGATAAAATTAAAATCATTAGTGAAAAAAAAATAAAAGCAATTCCTTTGCACTGTTTGGTAAAATTTCTCGCAACTCTTTTACGCCCTCTTGAATCATCTAACGATCTTTGGGCCTTGGTATAGGGTTCTCACCAAGTTTAAGCCTTTTGCGATTTGATTTAGTTTGTTTCATCGTTTTTCTCGTATTATGCAGTCGAGACAGTAGCATTGTGCATTTGTGCTTTACACTTTGACCCTGTTCTACCAAGAACTGATAGGGAACCCATATGTGGAACTATTTTGGGAACAATTTTTTCCACCATTGTTGCTATAGCCAGAATGAAAAGAATCGGATACCGCAGCCCCTGCTTTTTCCAAGAACTCAATAAGGCCAAATAACTCCACATGCACTAAGTTAGATATATTAACCTTGCCAGACGGGGGAGAAATAGTGGGAATAGAGGAGCAACTGATATGTGTCAACATTGTCCCGCAAGAGATATTATCATCTACGTTCTGCTTCAAGACAATGTTAGCCCTAGAGATCACAGCTTTTAATTAAAAATGCATGGTATATCCTAGAGAATGAAGTGCATGGAAACCTGCACTCACATCAGGAGCATTCATAGACATTGAACTAGTTTCACCCAAATGTTATCCATCAGCAAGCGAATTATTCCAGTTTGCGTTGAGGAGCTTATTTTTAAATCCACACCAAAAAATCAAACAAGTAATCCACTGAAGGTGGTTCCATGCTTCCTGTTCAAAATCTAGCGAAAACTAGATTTTGAAGTCACACATTTCCATAGTCAGATGTTTGGTAGTCGTTAACAAAACCAGGCATTTTCCCACTCTACTATGTATGCTGATCAAGTTGAGTCAGAGGGTTGTTAAAAGTTTGAAACAAATCATCAGTTTCATGGAAGGGAAGGGTGGATGATGATTAGCATATAAAAAACTATGTCCTTCATCACAGCCTCATGAAAGCGTGAAACTGGTGGTTGTATCCACCAGACTGTACAAAGAAACCTCCTCTTCAGACGAATTAGCATTTTAATTGCAGGAGCATGGAGTTGAAAATAAACTTGTCTAATCACTAATCGCACTATGCAGGTCACCCTTAACAAAATATTTTGTAGGAAGAAAACCTCTCACCAAGCACATAGTGGAAGTGATAAATGTCAACGAAAATTACCAGCACCAAATACACAACATAAAGAGAAATCGTGCATTTGGTACAGAGCAGATAAATGAATAAGTTTGAAAACGAACGGAGAGAAAGTTCAAGCTTTAAAATACATAAATTTTGGCAACGATGGACTTAATTCTTAATATAAAGCATTCACCAAACTAACATAATTCCCTAATTTCCAATCATAGAAAACACTAACAATCCAATAGAAAGCGAACGCTAAACAAACTCAGGGTAATAATAAGAAAGTGAATTGCAAGCACCCATCATAAATTGGAAGATGTTAAAAGCTAATGCTCATGTGAGACACAAAAATCTGAAGACAATCAGAGTAGAAAATCAAATATAAAAGAGATGAAATGAGAAATAAAAAAAAAAACTAACCACTTTAAGAAGAAGACTCGTCAGCTGAAGTTTTCTTAATGCTAGTTGAGTTTCTGACCAACTATGTCACTAATTGCTGACAGCACTGCAGCAGTTATTTTCTAAATTGGGTGGTAATAAATATTCTAGCTTTCTTGAACTTTCTCAGCCACCGAGCAGAAAAAGTATACACGAAAAAAGAAAAATCCATAATAGAGATTAAACAAAAAACAAAACAAATAAGAAAGAAGGGACCTTTGTTCCAGAAGAGCGTTTGCTGAAGTTGCGTCAATTACTATTGCAATACGTTTTTTGCAACTGTTCCATTTTCTTTGCACGGACGGTAATAAAATGTCTTCCATAAAATAAAGACATGCCCTCATTAGTGTTTGAGGTCTCACATAACTAAGGACAAGTGATAGATTCTTAAATAAATATGAAAAATATATAGCAGAAAATGGAACAAATAGCCAACAACAAAGGGAAATTTACGCTAATAACTATAAATATTTTGGTTTTTTTCATCTTAACCTCCAAATAAATTTCTATCAACATTAGCCATAAAAGATCCTTTGAGACCAAAATACCCCTCTCCCTCATCTCTCCCTTTCACGCATCTCTCCCAAACCAAATAAACACCCATCATCGGCGGCAACATCACCCCTCGTCGGCGGCGGCTCCATCCCTCATTGGCGTCTCATCTACCATCTACAGTCTTCAATAAAACCTAAGTTAGTCATTTAACTTATTTTCATTAATTTAAAATGAAATTTTAGATTAATAATGGTTGTAGTTTGAGAATAATGGTGGTGGTGGTGGTGGTGTTTGTAGTGATTGTTATTGTTTTGGGAGTATATTGATTTGGCAAATGATTTGGGGATTTTTTTTAGGGGGGCGCCCCGCTTCCACACTGAATTAGCACGATAGCAAGCTTATTGTCGCACCAATTTGGTGCGGCAGCACTAGCGACAGCACGGGTCTATCGCACCTGTCGCACCAAAATTTACAGTGGTTTTTTTTTGTCAAGCCAATTTTTTTTTGTAAATTCAATATAATAATGTTATAAATATTACAGATATATGGCGAATCAGAATCACCAGATATCGAAGTAGGCAAGATGTATTTTCGTTATGTCGATCACTTTCCTAGTCGAATTTCGATCATGTGTAAGTTATCTTCAGTCGTCAAAGCCATCGAGGAAAAATTAACAAAACGACAGTTGAATTTGTTCAAAAATGATATATTTGTGCATTTCTTGGAGTGTCGAAGTTTTCTATTTAGTGGGGTAATTTTGTACAATCTTTTATTGAGGCAAGTGGCTCATGAAGAAGATAGTCGTGAGGATCAGTTATGGTTTCAAATTTGTGAGCATTTGATTCGCTTGTCAATTGTCAAATGGTGCTTGGTTACTGGACTTTCATTTGGTGTTGATACCAAACTAAAAAATAATGAAATAGAGCAGAGCCTATAGAACACGTATTTTGGTGGTGTGCATCGTAAGATTAATATTAACGAATTCGATACAGTATTTAAGGAGTTGAAATTCGAGGAAATGGACAATATGGACGCATTAAAGATTGTGCTGTTTTATTTTGCGGACAGAGTACTAAATGCAAGAAAAAATCACTGTCAAATCAATTTTGATTGGCTTGACCAAGTTGATGATATAGAGTACTTCCGAAAGTGTTCATGGGGTCTATTGTCGTGGGAAATGATTTACGAGAGTCTTGAAAATGCACTGTTCGAGAACGACTAGAAATTTAAGAGGACTCGATTGAAAAACCCATATCATAACATTGAAAAATACAATCTCTACGGCTTTACGTCCGGGGTTTAGGTGCATTTTTTTTATAAATAAGTTTTATAGTATTAAATATTTGATAATTATTTTATTTGATTTTTCACTTTGGTTGTTGTAGGCTTGGATTTACGAAGCAATCCAAGGTTTGCCATCAACATGGGTTGTGAAAATGAAGAAGAAGATTCCCCACATTATGCAATGGAAGCCCATGGCGTCTTCGAGAATCAACTTTGCGGAGGTTTATTCGTTCTTAAATGACGAATCTTGTCTTGTAAGTAATATGTATTAATTATTTTTTTAACTTTAGTAAATTTAAGTTATGTATACTTACTTAAAATTTTCAATTGAATTTATGGCAAGGGGACGTTTTATAAACTCTTGAGCCAAATTCAAAGGAGAGTAGCAGAAAATATTGGCTCTCTGTGAAGGATTACATGCCAAGCATTCCAGACTTGGTTCATAAAGTCGGTATACTCTAAGTACTGTTGAGTGTTAGAAAATGCATATTTATAAAGGAGAAAATCGTCATTTTACATATCAAGTCTTACTAACAACCCTCACTTTTATGTGTTTAAGTTTCTTGTAATTTAACTATGTGTGTCTTATTTTAATTAAGTATTTTATGTATTTTAGGGGCATCATAGTCATTTCACAATAAACAATAGATCAAATGGCAAAACGGACATCATTTTTGAACTCAGGACGATCGAAAACCTTAAGAGGAGCAAAAAAGGAAAAATGACACTGTTCACATGTACGGTACTGTCTACGTTACTGTTCACGGCACTGTTCATATAGACGAATCGATGATGTGGCATTGACCGATGACGTGGCATTGACTGATGACGTGTCAAGATCCTTTTGGACTAAAATTCTTATGTACTGTTGATAGTGACGTGGCAGCATATTAGTGGATCAAAAACTGCACGTACGGTACATGCAACACATGGGATTATTACTGTGCAAACCACGTTACTGTTCAAATCATATGCAAACCGTGTCACTGTTCAAACAGTGGTCAAACTGTGTTACTGTTCACGCGTGTGTTGACTGTACTGTTGACTGATGACGTGGCGCAATCCTGAGCGTCCAAACTGTTTTTAATCCGATGGCCATGATTTACTCAATGTATCTACAAAAAGGGGGCATCCCCCTAATTGGACACCTCTGAATATATTTTTGGACTCTATTTTCTGTAATTCTTTCTCCATGTTGTATTTTCTACGTATTTTAATAAATTCTCATTTTGCTCTTAGTTCAACTATGAGTAGCTAATTTTCTTTTAAACTTGGGTTGAAGGTGAAGTCTCAACATGTGTCATGGGTTTCATTTGGTAAATTTATTTTCTCTTCCCCTCTAGTTTTTGTGGATGTTTTGACTTCTCGTCGACAAATAATAATAATCTTGTCTAGTACCGCCCTAGTTTCACCGGCTCCCTAGTATAAGGTTATTATTATTTGGCACGGTAAGCCCTTATCACCATATTTATTAGAGCGTGGTTCATGAGATGTGGATTCCCCCCTCATGATTTAATTGGTATTAATAAGGAATATTTAGCCCATGATGCATGTTGATACGGATCCGGATACCCAAGTACGTCGTCTCAATAGATTTATCTTCAATTTATTCTTGCCACTTAAATTCCAATTTCAGAATTTATTCTCGCTACTTTAATTTAAGGTTTAGCATATTTCAAATTATTTCCACCACAAATCCAACCACCCATTTACAAAATTAATTCTATATATAATTAAAATCCACCTCCTGGTGGAATCGACACTCGTCACCATTAGTCTATACTATAACAGATTCGTGCGCTTGCGAGTTCAATAAAATTTGCACAACAAGTACTATCAATTTTTTACTCGAAATTTTTGACTTTTCAATTACTAATTTGAAATGATACTTTATACAACACCAACCCTCAATCAATGCGATGCCGTCGGTTACAAGGCAATCAGACGAGCATGACGACATACCAAACCCAATACCAGAGTAACATCATGACACTTCTGAGGATGAGGTGGCTGTTGATGACCACCAGGAACAAATAGACAACTCTGATAATGCACGTGATTCTGAGGTTATAAATAATATACGATATTTCACCTTTATAAATCATTATTGTTTTAATGTTATTCTAAAGTTTTATTTTTTTTCTTTTGTAATAGGCGAGGACAAAGCAGTTTAATGATTACATACGACAACGGCTGGATACAATTGATCGTAACGTGTATGAATTGAAATCAGAATTAAAAGATTTTAAAGAAACTGTTGTTGGCTTTATCGATACATTTTCTAAACATCCAAATAAAGATTCTCCTACTGCACGCTCGTATGCGGTGAGCAAATTTAAATTTAATAATTATGTTCGTTTAACTTTTAATTTGATAGTTATTTAATATGTTCTTCTTGGAAAATAGACAGACCCTGGATGACTATGGAGTGTATACTGACGTGGGCAATCAAAATTTGTCTACGCCCACGTCATTGTATAGTTTCTATAGGGATGTTAGTGGGGAGAGCATGCAGGTGTTCACTAAGGTGCCTCCAGGCGTTAGTAAGTCCGGCCGCACGTACATACCGTCGTATGTTTATAATAGTCCTTACATGATTCCTCCAGTCAGGCGAGGACAGAACGTCTGGCCTTTACCTCAACCCCAAATCACGGAGCATGCAATTGACATGAGTACGAGTGTGGATGTAAATCCATTGAGAGGATTGGAGGACTCTAGTCTGTTTGTAAGTTTGATCGATGGTTCGCTGGTGATATCACAGTGGATCGAAGAGTCCAACACCAGCGGTCAGTCTTTCAAATAATTTTAGGTACAGCTTCGATGGGATGGTTAGGCGATGAGATATTTATATTTTTAAAGTATTTTGAGTGTTGTGGATTTGTGTATAAAATTTTTCTTTTAGAAGTCCGAGTGTTTTTGTTTCTCTACAGTATATTCACGAGTATCTCCGCTTGATTAGCGAAAAATAACAGCAGTATCTGAATGCCTTAGTTTAACGTGTGACACATACTGACACATTTTTTTGGGTAACGTGCCGACAAAACTTATAAATACTATTTAATTTTTTTTAAAATTATTGCCTTTAAGTTTTGTTAATTTATGCATTTCTTGGTTATCTATGTATTAGGTGTTCTTGAATCAGTTATGGAACAACAGAGATTGTGCGGTCGATTCATTAGTATTTGACGACCGCTTGAATAGTTGTCACTTTTTCTTAATTGTATTTCAATTTCATATATAACGAACATGTTTTTCAATTTTTATATACAGTTACTCATCCCTGTTAACTAGGACAGCGTGCATTGGGTACTAGCACGAGTTGACTTTCGGAAAAATAAAGTTTGAATTTTTGACTCATTACTCACATTTCGTGACGACAAAAGGTACAAGTTGAAATTCAAGCCACTTGAAGTTATATTCCCTCAATGGTTGGAATATGTTGGCTTCTACAACATCCAACCTGAGTTGCGGAGTACAGACCCCTGGAAAGTTATCACAATTAAGAGCGCGCCACAACAAGAGCCCAGAACTGGCGATTGCGGTGTTTTTATATTGATGATTATGATGTATTTAATGCTCGGGCTTAGATTGAAATTTAACGCTAGTCATGTCAAGTACTTTAGAAAGAATATTGCGGTTGACATGTTTAATGACGATATTGTATTGTAAACTGTTGTTGTAATTTGAATTTTGAAACTTGAATTTTTATTTTAATTGCCGTACTTAATTTTATATAATTTTAATGCTCACATTTTAATATTTAAAATAAAATAAAGTTTTATGACATATAAGTGTACAATACACAAAAAAACAATAACACTTTTAACCAACGAAACACAAAAAACAACTAACTTCGCGTCGACACAATGGGATTCTTACATCACTTACGATTATGGCCCAGTTTATGACACCGCCCGCATCTTACAGTCCGCCGGTTAACGTTCTCACCAGCTGAGGGTATTCTGAGCTCTTTACGACGGTCAGGTGGTGGTGCCTCAACTGGTGGGCATACTTGCATCTCCTAAATTTCATCTGGAACTTCCCAATCAGCCATATCACCAACTAGCTCCACTGGTTGTGCATAAGCCATCGCCAACGATTCTGTAGTGTAAAAGTCCAAGCAAAGGTTAATAAAATCCACTCGGTGTGTTAGACACGCTGCAATTGCATGAGCACATACAAGCTGATCAAGCTGAAACACTCTGCAGGTGCAAGTTTGCAAGTCAACCAAACCTTCCTTAAGCCCACCGACTATAACTTGAAATCGATGCGGAGACATTAGCCGAACTATCATTCTTTCAGCTATAGTTCTCCTCTCAGTGACTATTTCATTTGCCCATATTGTTAGCTGAGTAGTCATTGATTCAGCCATAATTTTTCTATCATAAAACCATTACTGCAATGTTTTCCTAAAGTGATCAACAAGATGAGTAACAGGAAATTTTCGAGGTTCCCTCATGAAAGAATTAATACTCTCCATGATGTTGGTGGTAAGTATGTTGTACCTCTTACCTTCAAACTGAGACCTTGCCTAATTACACGTATCGACATTATTTTCTAAGTAATCAGCCACACCCGAGTGAATCATCCACAACCCTTCAAGTTGTCTTAAATTCCTCGTGGCCATATGTTTTTGCTGCATTAATAAAGGCAAGCTCAAATTCATCCTAAAGAGCTTTGGATATTCTAAATTGTGATTTAATGTTACCTTTGACGTAGTAAAAACAAACGCTATGAGTTGCATTTTGAAATACTTTAAGAACGACTCTCCTTGTGACAGTGCATCGATCAGAGATAATTACCAACTCAGGTCTATCGCCAATCACTCCATGTAACTTCATCATAAACAATTCCCAAGCATCGTTGTTTTCTGAATCCATGATCCCAATGGCTAACGGATACAATTGATTGTTACTATCAAGATATTTTGCCATGAACATGCTTCCACGATATAGTCCCTTCAGATGAGTACCATCTACAGCAATGACAGGCCGAATGTACTGCATAAAACCCTTGATGGAAGATCCGAGTGCTACAAAATAGTATAAGAAATTACCATCTCCATCTTGCTCAATATGAGTGACTGTACCCTCATTCGCTGTAGTTAGTATGTGAGAGTATTTAGGGAGCATGTTATATGACTCTGCAGGGTTGCCTCGAACTATTTCAAGACCAACTTCTCTCACCCGATACGTCTGCTGGTATGTTAACTGAACACCGTATTCATGTTGCAAATCTGCTCTTATGTCATTCGAAGTATAAATCTTCTTATCTTGAATATATTTTTCTGCGATAAAATGTCCGACAACCAGGCTCCTTACTTGATGACGTCCATCAACCAATACCTCATTATGACAAGTGTGTACATTGTCAATTCTCTTCACCACCCAAGGAACATTTTGCTCGTTCAAACATTTAGTTGCTCAAATATGCCATTTACATGATTCTGAACAACAGTAAGCCTCGAAACGTGTCGTAGTAGACCGTGCAATTTGGAAATCAAACTTATCTCTAAAGGCAATCTTGCGTAGTTGTAATATAAACTCGTTCTTCTCAACAAATAGCTTACCCACACTGATATTATCTGAGTCACAATTGCTAACAAAGCTTGGAGCAACCATGTTCGAAGGCAAAGTTAGAGCAAGACTTGTAAGGGGGTCAATTCTCCTTCTCGATCGAACCATAGAAGGAATAGGTCTATTGCCTCTGTTATTCACAGGAGTATTGTCTTCACACTCATCGTCATACTGAAACGATAAAATATTCGAAGGACCGGCTCCTTCATCATCACCACCATTATTGAAATGAGTGCCCCTCATATTATTAAAAGGTTCTGCACAAACATTATCCCCCTCTATCTCATTATGAAAATCATCATTGTCCCAAAAATCATTGTTCTGATACAGAGAATATCGTTGCTTCAATGACGTAGTTATTGGAAATACCGTTGCTCCATCATCCTGTAACGTAACATCTTTATCATTAATGTTATCATAATTGTCGTGGATTGGAGAGTAATATTGCTGCAGCAATATTGTCCTTGGCAACACCTCTTCATCATTATCGGGGCCAGACATATTTGTTCTAAATGAAGTTTATGTATCGACATGTGGCTCAATATCTTAGCTCGGAACTCGAGGTGATGTGGTCACGAATATAAGAATGCATCCAAAATTGGCTACGTCGGATTCCATATGCAACACAACCCTCACCATTCATCATCAAATATATCCATGGGTAGTGCACATATATGATATAATGTGGTACTAGACCTCAAAGTTGTTTGCATTGTGATACTATATTCATTAGGGTTTATTTGTAACACCTCATATACCCCTGCCAATAACTGATCAAACAGACAATTTTTCCCAACCAAAAAAGCTCGATTTTTACCATTCACATATTCCATATAGCCATCCTCTAATACCTCCCACCAACCATCGTAACACAATTCAAGTACAATTGAATCCATTAAGCCTGAAATTATAAAAAAAATTATTTGAGCCCTATCAAATTAATGCAATTTTAATGAATCTCCAAGGCTTGGTACGAAAGGCAGCCTGTCGCCAGATTTACCCACGACTCAGTTCACTAAAACTCTCGAGTAAGTTCAAAAAATAACTCATACCACTAAGTGATGCCGATTAGTGTTGGATTCGGATAGATTATGATCGAATTTCACTTTTACAGTTGTCTTTTGTCGTCGTCGTTGGTTGATGATTCAAGAGTGGAAAGCTGCGTTTGGTTTGACGATATGGGAGAAAGAAAGTTGCTTTTGTTCTGTAAAGAAGGGTAATTTGGGGATAAAAGCTTGTGTTTGGCTAATATTGATAGAAAAAAGTTGAGAGGGGTTAATTGTGAAAATAGCAAAAGCTTTATGGTTATTTACGTAAATTTCCCAACAATAAAAAGATGCATAAAATAATAGGTAGCTAGAATGACTGAGGACATCCAATTTTATATAGTTAGGAACAGTAGATAAAAGAAAAAAAAATTCTTCATTTGAATAAAAAAATATCCTCAAAATCACTTTTGTAAAAAGAGCCATATGGGAAAGAAAAGCCCCATTTTCCATTTCATCTAAAAGAAATGATGAAAAACATAATAGAATCTTTAGCAGGCGCAACATCATCCTGAATACAGCTTGAATTTGCAAACAATAAACTACAAGTAATGGTTACTTGACATTTTAGATTCTTGAGCCCCATCAGCAAAAGCAAGAAGTTATTGAACCTCATCTAAATAAATAATATGCACAGTGAATTTCTTTTCTATGTAGAGCAAAAGTTGAATACTGCCTAAGCCTAACAACTGAAAGAAGAGTGAAGATTTAACAATAATAGGGCAAACAGATGTTTTGAATGGAGGAGCTAATGATAGGCTGATAGTTGCCCCTTGTTAATGATTAAGTCCAAAATCAGCTACTTAAACTAACTGGTATACCTGAACATTTGGACCAGCTTCAAATTAAAATCTAACAAGATAAGTTCCTATATAATTTTCTAGAAAATAGCCATTTAACGTATCGATTCTGCAGTCAAAGTGCCACCATAATTGTGACAAAAATGAGAACTAAAATTTTCAAGAAACTTTGAATAGTTTTTCTATCATCATTTTAAGTGAGGCCCTATTTAATAGCTCTTAAATTATAGTTGTTGTGAAAAAAAAAAAGATGTAACTATGTATAATAAATATAATTTTTAAATAATAATTTTGAAAATTAGTAAAGATATAATTCATTTTTATAATAAATGTAAAATTAAATTAATTTAGCTTCCATATTACAATAGTTAATATTTACTAAATATTTTAGTTTTGTAATTTTTACCCAACCTCAATCCAATCTGGGCCAAAAATTTAAGAAACAACGCATCTCCACGTAAATATGCAAAAAATGAGCGCCAAACCTCGGAATGCCACTTTGTTTGGTTCTGAGCAGCTTAACCTTGCTACTCCTAATCAACATCCTTCCACCCGTTCACATTGCCATCATAGATTCATAATGGAATACAATAATTGTTAATCTTTTTAGGAAATTTTGAATTCAAAGAAATGAACAAAAGAATAATACAAACTATTAAAATAATTAAATTATTTATTTTATTTATTTTATTTTATGGTATTAGTTAATTTTGAACTAGTCAGTTGCACTTATTTTGTGGAACTACATGTAATTAGTGGAGTATTGTGTGAGAACATACTTAGTGTTACTAATTTTTAGGTTGTAATCCTAAATAAGCTTTATTATATAAAGCTTGATATTATTCAATAAAGAGTATCATGAGCTTATCATTTTGGCAACATAAAAGTTATAATTGGGAGTTTATTGGTTTCTTGAATAAGTAATACTTATTTAGAGGTTTGGGTTTCCTCGAATTAACCCCATTTGTCATCTAATTGTTTCTATTTCATTTAATTTCTCCTTATAAACTTTAGTGTTCGTATCAAAGAATTTCTCTGAAAACACCAAATGCCTTACCTTTTGGACAACAGAATCAACATTATCTTTTAGCTTAATACCAAAATGAATTGCCAAAAAGTGGCCATTTGAAACCACCACATCATGATAATAGTAAATTATGTGTAATTGTAACTCCCACTTTTATTTTTGTTTCCTCTTTTACCCTTATTAAATTTAGTAGGATAATTATTATTGAGTGTTTGTGTATAAGTAAAATTTATCAAATTGTTTTAAATAAGTAACGTAAGTTATTAGTTTTTATTTTTTAAAAAGGGAATTTTCTTAAAACTCACATTTTCTTACTTTTTTAAAAATTATTTATTAATTGTCTAATATTTAAGAGGAAGCCATCGTTTTGAGAAGAAGCCGTCTTTTATTTTCTACACCGTTACAAACCCTAGAGAAAAAAGAAAAGAAAAGAGAGAAACATAAGTCTTTGGAGAAGGAAAAGAAAGTTTTATAAGTTCTTTTCTTGGTGCTTGCCTTATGATATTAAGTATTTCTTTAACTTGTATGATTTATTTTTATTAATTGTTTGTCTTTGATTTCTTGTAGTATGATTTGGGTAACATATGTGTGTTTGAAATGATGTGATGATATGAACAGTGTATTCATTGCTTGAAATCGTTTTCTTTATTTAAAATCACATGAGTTGTTTACAAATCATTAAACTAGACATCCTAAGTTTTCCATTGATAGGTTTTGTGTGGAAATCCTCTGAGTATGCAAATTGTTATGGTTTTTCGAATTTGGGTTAGTAGTGCTGGAAAATTCCGATTTTCAGTAGCGGTTCTCACTTCTGGAAATTTTTCCGTAAGGTTACACATCCTTACAAATTATGGAGATTTTTTTATCAACAGATCTATGTCTCGTATGATTACATATTTAATTTCGTAATTTATTCATTATGGTTAAATTATAAAAAAAAAATCATAACATGCGGCTGCTGCAGATCTGGAAACTGTTCTCCAGAATTGCAGAAACTTGAAACATGTAACAGATTGGGCTAATTTATGAATATTACATGCCATGTTAGAATTTTATAATGAAAATTAAATCTTTCTTCTGCCTTTAAAAACTGGAATCGCAATTTTTTGGCATTTAAAATAAAATATATGAATTTTTGAAATTCTGTTTTCAAATCTGGAATTTTCTGGACGGGTTAGATGTTCTCGGAAATAAAACGCTTTTAAAATAGTTTCAGGCGTCCAAAAATTACGAATTTTAATGACATGCTTTCTGAATGTGTCTTCTGTAATTAGAAAAAAGAAACATATTATTTTGAGTATTAAAGAATATGTAATGAATTTCCTAAGTGGTAAA
Organism: Citrus australasica; assembly: GCA_029618585.1. Lineage (NCBI taxonomy): Eukaryota > Viridiplantae > Streptophyta > Magnoliopsida > Sapindales > Rutaceae > Citrus > Citrus australasica. The sequence continues at coordinate 10,469,352 of JARCIV010000009.1, read as the reverse complement.
GGTCTGTTTTGGTCAATGCTGGATGGTTTTGTTACTTTGTTGAAAGGTCAATATTCTGACTCGATTTTCACTTGTGCTGATTTTTGTATGCGATGCTATGCATGTCCACAGTACCTCTGTAAATTTTTATTGTTTTCCGACATGTGTATAGGTTATTAAAAATCCGAATGTGCAGGATACTCATGTTTAAGTCTAGAATATGTATAAGTTTTGAGATAGTATAAGTGCCTATGATTTAAGGAAGATTGGGATTATATTTAAGGTTAGAGATAATATTGATAAGGATATTTTTATGATGATTATAGGGTGTGGGTGAGCTTGTTGGTTTGTTCTTGAGGTATTGAGTTGATTGTTGCGGATCGAAGTAAGTAGATTCATTCATAATGTGCTTCATAATAAATGCAATTTATGTTATAAGAATTATGTTTAAATGAAAATTTTACAAACTGATTTCTAAAATATTTAAATGAATTTTCTAAAATAAAAACACTTTTAAATAATGATTGTCTATAGTACCCTGAACGAGGAATAATGCCAGGTATAGTACCCTAAATGATGAATGATGATGACTACTAGGTATGAGCTACTAAATATTTATGTTTTAATGTTTTTATGAATGTTTTAATATTTTTTATTCTTTTACATGAATCCACCCTTTATACTAAATGAAGATGTTATTTTAAGATGTTATAAAATGTTTAAAGGTATAATGACAAAGGTTTTCAAACATTATGCATCGATTTGCTTACCGAGTTGATGGCTCACGCCTTATCTCCAATATTTTGCAGATTAATTAGAGATGTGGTTTGAGTTGTTAGATGAAGAATTTTTCTTAGTGGATCTTCAGAGTTGCTTTAAAGATTAAGTTTGACTAGACTTTTTATTTTAGATTAGAGACTTTTTTTTAGAGACTTTATCTCAGATGTTTTATGTAAGGATTCAGTTGAATTATGAATAATAATTTTCTATTTTGAGGTTTATTAATAAGAATAAATTATATGAGATTTCATTCTAATTTTACCCTTATGCTTTCATGGGTAAATTTTTGGGGTGTTATAGTAATTCTTCATGATTGGCACAAAAGTATTTATTAGACTCATTAAGTTATACTGGCATTTTATCACATAACAATATGAGTTGTTTAATTACTGCTATCTCAGTTTCACATACAAATTACAAGTATTCGATAGAGGTATATGATCTGTGTCGTCAATTATGTATTATATGTATACAGGTTGTTTGTTACAACATCTCACTCATTTTTTTTTAAAATGGAACGAGTCATTCATTACATTAGTATTAATTTAACATGCATAACCCGTATTAAATTTCTTCGTCAATCCCGTGCATTGAATTTTATAGAACTTATGTCGACATTTTGTAATGAACGTCATAGTCTTGGGAGATAATCGTTGAAGCTTAAAGAAGTATATAATTCGAGGACTGATTTAACAGAACAATTATATTATTAACCCCTTTAGTTAGTTAAACAATATAAAATCCAATATTATAAGTCAACAAATTATTTATGTATAATTTTTTCTCCAAACTATAAAAAAGGAATACAATGATTCATCAATCAATTTTATAAATAGCAATCAAATTCAAAAACTTTGAATAAGAAAATAATTTTTAATCTTTTTTAATAGTCCTTAAAATTTTCATTTTACATTACGCAAATCTTTTCCATTATTTATAAGTTTCCCATACAAATATACAACCAGCTGATGTCATGATTTTTGTATTTTACTTTACAAGTTTGTTTGTCGTTTTATGTACACAACTTATCAATCACTCAATCTTGCACATAATCTAAATTATTTAATAAGAGATTCTTTTAGTTATTAAGTTAAGAGATAAACTAAAAGATATATAAAACACAAATTCTAATACACTGTATTAAAATATGTGCTTTTCTTGTAATTTAATTTATTTGTTAACTTAATAACTTAAGAGAATTCTCATTATAACATTACTTTTTAAATTAATCGTAGTCTCTATGATGGGTTAATTACTTTATTTTGCTCCTTCTGCAAGGGATAAATTTTCCTTAAAAGTTTTTGAAGTTTGGGCTAGCTATTCACGTAGTCCATAAGAACTAAAAGAAAAATTTATGGACTACAAAATATTGGTAGAGAAATTACCTGTATGGACTACAAAATATTGGTAGAGAAATTACCTATCATGGATTATGTATTCTACATCACAAGTTGCTTGATGTTTATGTGCACAACTTGTCACACTTATTTTTTTTTTTTTAAATGGAATACGTCGTATTAAATTTCTGTTGTAAGATAAAATCATGGATCCGCCTCGGACCATCACAATTTAGATCCACAATTTTTACTTATTGTTTATCATTTATATATTTATTATATCGAAGTAGTTATATCTTTATCAAAGTGCACATTATTATGACAAATGGGTATTGAAAGGCACAGTTTGTTGCCTTGATTTGGAATTGGTCGACTATTACATTTACCGACGCAGACATGATCTTTGGAGAGATAATGCCCAGTAAACAAATTGGTTAGTCGCTCAAGGTCCAAAAAGGTGAAGGCCAATTTTGTCCATTAACTGATGGGGAGATTTACATAATGCATCCATTTCATTTTCTGGAAAATTAAGCTTAAACGGAACAAAATATGCCCATTACAAAATTTTTTGACTATAAAAAATAATTTTGTGGATTTTTATGCTTATAAGTCAACAAATTTTTTACGTATACTTCTTTTTGCCAACTATAGAAAAGGAATACATTGATTTACCAATAATTTTTTAAACAACAAATAAAATAAAAATTGAAGAAGAAGGAAAAAGAACATCCACACCCCCTAAATTTGAGGAAATAATCACCAACACCCCAATTTTTTAAAAAGGGACACCAAGATCCCTTTTTAATCATTATGCCCTTTAAAAAATTGAATTTAAATTTTTAATAAATAGAGATTTCAATAAAATAATATAATCTATGCAATAGACTGAGAATATTAGAATATTTAATATTTTAATAAATTTAAATATGTAAATTGTTATATTTTTTTAATAAAATATTTTTATTTATTTCAGTTATTTTAAATAAATATTTGCATTAAATATATTATACAATAAAAAATCTACATAATGATGTTATTATTATTTTACATAATATTCAAAATAGTTTAAATTTTAATACACTCGTTTTAATATTATGATTCTATTTATTATAAAATTTAATTTTATATAATAAAATATATCTAGGAGATTGTAAAATATTAAAATATTTTTTAAGTATTGAAATATATTTTACAAAATATATATTATTATATTTATTTAGTGTTATATTTCTATTTATTATAAAACATTAGAGTTGATTGTTTTTAATAATAAAGGTAAAGAATATTATAGTTAAAAAAAAAAGGATCTTGGTGTCCTTTTCTGAAAATTTGGGGGTGTTTGTGATAATTTTTCCTAACTTTGGGGTGTAGATGTCTTTTTTAAGAAAATAAGTATTCTTTTATCTTTTTAAAAATTGTCAGATTTTTTATTTGGCCGTACACAACTCTTTTCGATTATTTATAAATTTTCGATACAGATATAGGACCTGTAATTGTTTATGTATTTTACATCACAAGTTTGTTTATTGTTTTATGTACACAAATTGTCATTTTTTACCCAATGTAAATTGTAGTTATTATCTAATAAGAGATTCTTTAAGTAATTAAGTTAAGAAATAAATTAAAAGACAAATAAAACACGCACTCTAATACAGTGCATTTTATCATGTGAGTGTGTGTTTTTCGTTTATTTTAACTTATCACTTCATTTAATAACTTAAGGGATCCCTCTATGATGGGTAATTAATTTGTTTTGCTCTTTCTATAAAGGATAAATTTTTCTTAGAAATTCTTAAAATTTGGGTAATATATTCGGAATGAGATCCTCTCTTGATCTTATCATTATCTAAGCTTTAAAGGATCCGTTGACACGTGGCATTATTAATTTAAATGGCCAAGATTTATTTGTAACTAATTATTTTCACAGCCTCTTAAATGATGTGTTTTACAGAGATGTTTTCCCGCTTCACTTGCAATTCCCGCTTCTATCAATTTGTTCTCTCACCGTCAAAAACTTTTCATCTTCTAAATAATTAGCAATTTTGGTAAGAAAAATTTGAGAAAACTAGTTTACTCCACTGAAGGTGAACTTCAACAACAATAATAGTCCAACGAGGTTAGCTTATGATTCTATAATGCTTCTTGATTTCACTGTATTATCCTCTGCAACTTGATATAATGTTAATATTTTTTTTAATGGTTGCTACTGGTTTATTGTTTTAGTTTTCATTGGTTTAAATGGCCGCAACTCATGTTGTTTCAAAAATTTTAGCGAATTGTATTGGAAACCTAAATATGGGCTGGAGTTTGATTCTAATGAATCAGCATATGATTCTACAATGCGTATGGGTCAAAAGTGGGGTTCAGTATTAGAAAAGAAACCTTTGGTAAGAATAAACGTACAGGTGAAATCACCTCCAGGTAATTTGTTTGTGCTAAAGCGGGTTTGCGATCGAAAAATAAACGAGATCATTTTGGCTGTAAAACCTAGAGCAGAGATGAGAATTGATTTTGGTGCTCAATTTTGTGTTAAATTAGATAGGAAGAAGAACAAATTATTTTTTTTTTATCATTTTGTGGATTCACAGAATCATCCTCTTGTAATGGAAGAGTGCACTCCTATGTTACCTTCACAAAGAAGAATATCTAATTTACAAGCAATGGAAGCAGATTTGGCAGGTGAATCTGGAATTTCACTTAAGCCTACTTATGAGCTAATGGTAAAGCAAGCGGGTGGAAGAGATTCTCTTGGATACACTAGACTCTATCAAAAGAATTACCTTAGAACAAGAAGACAAAAGCAAATGGCATATGGAGAAGCAGGATATATTCTAAATTATTTCTCTGAACAACAATTAAAAAATCCTTCATTTTTTTTCCTCTATACAGTTGATAATGAAGAGCAAATCACAAATATATTTTGGGCTGATGCTAAAATGATAATTGATTATGGTCAATTTGGTGATGTTGTAAGTTTTGATACGACTTACAAAATTAATAAAGAGAATCGGCCAGTGTTGGTTGGACTGAATCATCATCGAGAGATTGTTACCTTTGGTGCAGCATTGTTGTATGATGAAACTGTTGATTCCTTCATTTGGCTATTTAAAACATTTTTTTAGGCTATGTCTGGAAAGGCTCCAAAAACAATTTTCATAGATCAGGATGCTGCAATGGCCAAGGTTATCTTAAATGTCATGCCAAATACATACCATAGGCTTCGCACATGGCATATGATGCAAAATGTCTTGAAGCATGTAAATGATGTGTTTAAAGGTAGTGGTACAGTGAAAAGTGTCTTGTCAGTGTTTATGGATAGTATTGAGGATGAAAATGAGTTTCTAGTTGCTTGGGATAACATGCTTAATGAATATGATGCACATGGTAATAGTTGGCTAAAAAGTATATTTGAGTTAAGGCATAAATGGTTTACGCATATGTCAGGCAGGCATGGTCTGCTGGAATGAAGAGCACCTAGCTGAGTGAGAGTTTTAACGCAACAAACATAGGTAGAACAAACATAGCAATAATTATATTGGCTCGTAAATAATTCCTAAAAATAAGTAGGAAGAGAGTGAGTTTTGCTTACCAAGGCACCGTCGCCAATTAATATTGGACTTGTGCAAAGATAATCGTAAAGATCCTTCCTGGATTTTGAAGCCAAAGGTGATCGGCTTGAAGAAATCTCTCCCTCTCACGATCTTGCCACGGACCACATGACCTGACAAGGTTGAGGATGGAGTCAAACAATTTCCAAATTTTCCAACTATCAGAATTAACTATAGAGTTAATTTCAAAAACAAAAAATTTAAGTAAAAGCTTGAGCATGGAGTCCAGCATTTTCCCTTTTTCAAATTCAAGATACACACACACACACACACATTATTTCTTGGTATGATATGTACCATGCAATGTGTATATATAGACAATCATAAGGTAAGTTTTTCTTTAGTCCTTAAGAGTTTTGAACAATACTTATTATGTAACACCCCAAAAATCTACCCATGAAAGAACAAGGGTAAAATTATAATAAAACCTCATATCGTTTGTTCTTATTAATTAACCTCAAGATAGACAATCATTATTCGTACTCTAACTGGATCCTTACATAAAACATCTAAAATAAAGCCTCCAAAGAAAAGTCTTTAATCCAAAATAAAAAGTTTAGCCAAATTTAATCTTTAAAGCAACTCCAAAGATTCACTAAAAAAAAATATTCATTTAGGTACCCAAACCACATATTTAATCAATCTGTAAAATATTGGAGACGAGGGGTGAACCGTCAATTCGGTAAGTAAATCCATACACGATATTTGAAAACTTTTGTCATTATACCTTTAAACATTTTATATCATCTTACACTAACATCTTCATTTAGCATAAGAGATGGATTCATGTAAAAGCATTAAAAACATTAAAACATAAACATTTGGTAGCTCATGCCTCATAGTCATCATCATTCATCATTCAGGGTGTTATACCCCGCATTGTTCATAACATCATTGTGCACAAGATCATCATCATACCAACAAGTTGGCCATAGCATTACATGACATCATAACATTAGCATCATATGCATTACTACGGACTATGATGTAACGTATGCACTTTGTTTTTTCTTAATTAAGTGCATGATTTAATTTTTCCTCTTCGAATCGAGATAAACTGAGAGCGACTAAAAGCTTGAGTGGTCGGATTTTATTTTCGTTACGGGTCCGGTATAAGCTTAATACAAATTAAGCTTAAGTGAAAAAAAAAAGAAAGAAAAGAGAAGAAGTCGGGTTCTATATATGGGAGGGGAAAAACTTTTTTTTAAAAGAGAGAGAAAGAGACATAAGAGAGAGAATAAAGTTGACCCGGTTTGACCCGAAAATCCGACCCGAACCCGTGACTTTGACCCGGATGGATCTCACAATTCCGGCCACCTCACCAGCCTAGATTGGTACCAATCTGAAGCTTGGAAGCCTGCCGTCATAACCCAGTAGTCCTCGTTGCCAGAAAACGATTGGAAAGCCGCCGTTTGAAGCTCGAAAACCCGCGGCCAAAACCCATTTTCGTCGCCGTCGATTTCCCCAGACTTTGGGCACGCGTCCAGCTGGGTTCTACTCCTCGCTTCCCAAGCATCATTTTCCGACCCATCTCGTCACCTGAATCGGCCGGATTGCCGCCGATTAGCACTTGGAAAGCTCACGGTTTTGAAAAGCTCGATCCGCTGTCGGCACTGCGCGTGGGGACTCACGGCCACCACCATTAGACTCAAGACGGTCTAAACTATCAGACCTAAGCTTCCCGTCGTCGTTGACTGAAGTTCGGTCACCGTTGACCGGTAGGGGCAATTCAGTAAATTCATAAAACTTTGGAGCCAATTTGTAATTTGTGAAATTAGTGGATAATTTGGTAATTCTAGGTTAGGACAGTGAGGTAATTTGAGATTTCGAGGGTATTTCGGTAATTTAAGTTGTTAAGGACATTTCGGTAATTTTACGCCGAGGGAAATTTCATAATTTCCAGCATTGTGGTTATTCTCGTGATCTGAATTGAGAACAATGTGGTAATTGAAGATTCTGAGGATATTTTGGTAAAATAATGATGTTGAGGGTATTTTGGTAATTTTGACATGTAGGGGTATTTTGGTAATTTTATACATGCGGGAATAGTCATTGTTGATAGATATTTGTTTCGAGAATTATTATGTAAGATTAGTTGTATTTCAAATTTGCGGAGAATGATTATGTCATTTTCTTGATTAGGAGGATCCGCGAATGAGATTCAACCCGCAGACGTTGTTGATACCGAGTCTGGACATCGTCACTGTGAGTGGAATATACAAAACTTATTTTCATAGTATATTATCATTTTACAGTGCAGTACAACTTGTTTTGATAAATGAATATTTAATGCTTTGATTTAATGATTTTCTAGAAAATTGATTTTTATCTATGTGTTGAAATTTATTATTATTAAGAATGAGTTTGAATAATGATTTTATTGTCGTTTTTGAGTAAATGCATGATATTAGAATTGAGTGGATTTGAGATATGTTGAATAAAAAGAAAATGAGATTTCAAATGTGGCTATATGTTTATGTACATGTGTATAAAATGTTAATTGAGAAATCATTGGACAGTACACGTTCCCTCCAGATACAGAGAAACAGATAATATAAGATGAATACAGAGATACAGATGAGATGAGATAGAGGCCTTTGGGGTCCGTCTGAACACACATAGAGGCTTTGGGCCGTGTGTTTTGGCACTTTTGCCTTTTGGGGGCTTATGCATGCAGTATGATGATTGCAGAGATACAGATTTTGAGATATATGAGATATGAGACGAGATTTTCCTCATCTATCTGTTGTATCTCCAGGGCATGATGGTTCCCTAATTGCCCGTCCATCGAGTTCCTGATATGATGAGATCATTCCCCTAGGTACTTGTTTGATGATAGTTTTTGGTATTCAGCATTTGATATGATAAGTATTATGATTCCATCGATTTTATGCAGATTTATGTAATAGAGTATTTCAGTGACTGATTTGAATTAAATATGTTCATACAAGTCCTTATGATAGTTTGATGAAATTGATTTGAGAAAGAGTAAATCATTTAAATAAATTTATTTTTCTAAAACTAGTATCCACTCACTGAGCTCACTGAGTTTTATACTCACCCCATTGTTATTATATTTTTCCCCCCACAGGAGATTTGCAGGTACATCAGTCGACCCAATAACGGTAGTTAGATTTAAAATTGTGGCTACGTGATGGTGCTAGGAGTCGTAGATTTAATATTTTGATATTTGGGATATTATGAGTTGTATTTATTGTTATATTTTGTAATTAAGGATAATCATTGTATTTTTAATATTAGAATGATTTGGGTGTTATTTGATATGTTGACTTGAGAAGTTGGTTATGAAGGTTGGATGGATTTTGAGTTATTTTGAGAGTATTGTTTTGTAAATTGTAGGTTTGGAAATGTTGTATTTGTAGGGGAGATTCTGTCGAATTTCTGGCAGAATTCTTAGATATTATTATTATTATCGATTCGATTATACGAGTTTAGACAGACTCGCCCTAGGGGTGCGGGGCGGGTCGTTTCATATGAGCCAAAATATTTTTGAATCCACCTTACATCCTTTCATAAATAATCCTCTAAAACATTTAAAAATCTTTCTTTGATCATTTAATTTTTTTTAGAAAATTCTTTAAGAAAACATTTTGTTTAAGAAAACTAGTTTCTTAAGAAAATTTCATTTTAAAATACATTTTTATAAATTCATTTAAAAGTGTTTTTATTTTGAAAAATCCATTTAAACATTTTAGAAATTAGTTTTGTAAAAATTTTCATTTAGACATAATTCTTATAACATAAATTGCATTTATTATAAATTACATTATGCATGAATCTACTTACTTCGATCGGCAACCACTACTAGAAAAATGGTCTTTACTGATACTTAACTTGTGACACTTTATTAAAATGTATCAGTATTTACATACATATGAACCATTTTCCATGTTTAACATATAAGTATCACAAATTACTGATACCATAGTGTTTGCAAGTTAGACATCAGAGATCCCTGACACTAAGCTATCAGTTAAAAAATCAAAATAATTCTAATCTTATTCTAAATAGAACTTGAACACAAGACCTATAGAAGTCAAGCTTTTTAAGTTAAAAGGAAAAGAAAAAACCATAATATAATACACAAAAAAATGTATATATAAAAAATCCCAATTCCGTAAATCCCTAAATCAACTCTAGGTCAATTTCATCTTCTAAACTCTCTTTCTCTCTGAGTCTCAGCAGCCATGGTCTCTCTCTCAGTAGTCATGGTCACGGAAACAATTACATAGCCACGATCTCTCTCTCTAGCACATCGTCACTCACCCAGTTTGTTGTCAGCTAGTGCATCGTGACCGTCAGCCTGTGTGCAGTCTACCAGCACGTCGCCACTCTTTAGGTAGTCTTTGGTGAAGCATCCACACTACGTGTCGTCATCGTTGATTTTTGCTTTCCTCACTATGCTTTTGTTGTGTCATGGCAATTCTCACTCGTCAGCTTCAGCCAGTCTCGCATCCTCACAGTCATCACTCGTCAGTCGGGGGTCGTCGTTGTAGTCATCACAAACAAGGTCATCTGCTGCTGTTATTTTCAAATTTCAATTTTCGTTCATAATAAAGGTATAATAGTAGAAAAACTATTTTAATGTGTTTGATTTTTGTATTAATGTATTCGATTGAAATCGAATACTTGGTTAAAAAAAATTGAAATTTTTTCAATTATGTATTTGATATCATTCTTGTTTAAGAAGCACACATTTCAATAGTTGATTTCATTTAGTCCGTTTTCTTTTTGGTTGCTTTATTTGACAGAGCAGAGCAGAAGGCTTTTGAAACCTCAGCTTCCTTTTTTTTTTAATCTTTTATGGCGAAAGTAGGGTAAGAATAGTATGAAAACATGTTTTGCTTTCTTCTTGGATGGCTAGCTTGGCTTGCCGTGGGAGAGTGGGAAGCTGATTTATATCATATTAATTACATCACATGGTTATATAATAAAAGTTATATGTTTTTAGGAATGTGTATTTGTGTCATATTTTGAGCATAACATTTACTTATTCAAATAGGGACTCGTAGTATACCGGTCTTGATGGGAGTTGTGGATATTTCATGGTCAATGGAGATGATTGACTATTCAAGTATTGAATGTTGCTTTAGTGATAGTTAGATCTTTCTATTCTATCTTTTTTTTTATTTAATAGTGTTTATATAATGAATAATCAACAGTTCTTTGAGTAGAAAGTTGTTGGTAGCATCATGGACCCAATTTGTGACTTGTGAGTATACCATTTCTCCTAACTTACAATATTTGTTCATTAGCAGTATTTATTTGGGAATATTTTTTACCTATAATGATCTGTAATGTTTCTGAATTCTATTTACCTTTTGAGGACCTTATAATGATTATGTATGTCAAATTCTCTAGTAGATTTGTTCCTTGATTTACTAGTGTTAGATTTCTTTTGGATTCTAGTTATTCTCACGTGGCTTTGACTTTCCTTTATTAGTTTACTTTATTTCCCTTTTCTTTTGGAATAAATTTCTTCGATTAATTGGGGCCCTAAAAAAAAGTTTATACTAAAACCTTTATTGTGCCAAGTTATAATTTGCTAGGACATATGGAGTGAAATATATTTTGGAAGAAATTGTAAAGTGGATAGTTTGAGATGCATGCTCAGATGTGGGGAGAGTTCTCTTGTCAATGATGAATTATACTATGTATTAGATGTACTATTGTAGCATGTCCTTTTAGGTAATATATTAGCAAGCCTCTTGTATCATAATAGTAGGGCGTTACCACGTTAGTCAAATTACATGCTTGGTTTAATAGGTACTTTAATGCATTAAAAAAATATATTTTTCATTCAAGTTTATCCATGAAGCTTAGGAGTATTCATGCGCATTTATGAAGTTTACGTATTTAGTCTCTATACTTTTTTTTGGGTTAAATTTCAAACAAGATTTAAAATTTCTATTCTATAAATGTGCAGCAAAATTCTTCAGCAAACTACGGATGAAGTCAAAAGAAATCCTTCCTAGCTAGCATGTGCTGACTTTTATAAAACTTGCATTTTGTCTTATCTCCCATGGGGAGGAGCTGAACTCATTCAGGTAATGCTTTATTTAATCATTGCTTGATGGTTTATTTAAATATAGCATATATGTTTTATTGTCTTATATTCTGTATATGTATTTTGGATTTGGAATTTCTATTAATAGACTTCACCTCTCTACCATAAAATGAGAATATATTAATACTCTTATAGCTATTTTGAGAGACAAACATAAAGGATCATCACCTTGGCAAAATAAGCTCCATCCTTTTTAAATAATCGACAGTGCATCATGTCCAAGTGAATGATTGAGAGATCTCTATATATAATTGATCTAGTGATCTTTCTTCAATCTTTCCATTTGGTTTCTTTATCTCAATGACCTTAAGCCTTTTTGTATTGCTTTACCTCTATAACTGAATATGTTTAGCTTCCCATTTGCTGAAGTGAAGTTTCTAGGAGGTTGATGTTGTATTTTGACTCGTGATTGTTATCATTGTGTCTTGAAGATTTGATAGGAAATTGGAAAGTATTGCAAGAGTTTGGTACTATACCTTTTTCATTTTTCGGCTTAGGGATACTTATTTAATTCATTAGTGATAGCCTAAGAATACTTAAGATGAAAAGGATTAATATCAATTCTAAGCTTTTTTAGGATCTTTGGTAACTACTATGAAGTGGTATTGTTTATGACTACGTTATTGCTTTTTATAATTTCTAGAAAATGTCAAGTGTTTGGTTACAAATTATTGTTTAGTTTTGAGGTTAGTAATATATACTTGTTAGTAATTGAAGTTGATGTTAAATGTTATGAATACACTATTGATGATCTTTCATATGTGTAGGCCTCATATGTTGTCAAGTTATTTGTAGCATTCAATAATCATGTAATGTATGAGTATATTTTTGCTTGTAAATGTCCGACACTTAATTTTTGTAGCAAACTAATTAATTCTATATGTTACACTTATAGGTGGGAAAACAATGAAGTTCAAGGTGTAAAGGCAATAAGGAGAATTTTGTTGCAAACTAAATACTTGTATTTTTTTTTAATCTGAATATCTACTTGAGGGCATTTCAAACTATATTTGAGATACTCTAAATTTGTATGTTTCTTTTAGTACTTGTTTTAATTTGTATTTGGTATAGTTGTGACATACTAATAATATTTAAATATGAAATGAAAGATTTTGTAATATAAATTAAGTTTTTTAAATTTTATGGCGCCTTTTAATTTTACCAATAAATCAATAGGAAATGATTCAATTCAAATTTTTATTTTTTAAATAAATTAAACAGTGATACCATGGTAATAATAATTATAGACACTAATATAATATCAATAACTACTAATACTATGATGTCATAATATTAGTGATATTGTAGTAATAGTAATTTCTGACACCACTTAGAAGTGTCACTATTTTTCTAACTCTCAGATTACTGACACAATTAACGAGTGTCACTGAAAGTAATTATTGACATTATTCTAATGTCAATAAAGACTATTTTTCTAATAGTAAACAATCAACTTAATATCTCAAGAAAAAACCAACGAGCTCACCCACATCCTATAATCATCATAAAAATATCTTTATCAATATTATCTCTGACTTTCAACATAATCCCAATCATCCTTAAATCATAGGCATTTGTACTAACTCAATACTTATACATATTCTAGACATAAACATGAGTATCCTACACATGCTGATTTTTAAAAACCTATACACATGTCGGAAAACAATGAAAATTTACAGAGATACTGTGAACATGCATAGCATTGCATACAAAATTTCACAAAATCAGTACAAGTGAAAATCAAGTCAGAATATTGACCTTTCACCAAAAGTAACAAAACTGTCAAACAGTGACCAAAACAGACCATTACCACTTAGGAAATTCATAACATATTCTCTAGTACTCGAAATAATCTGTTTCTTTTTTCTACTTACGGAAGACACATTCAGAAAGTATATAATTAAAATTTATAATTTTGGGACGCCTGAAACTATTTTAAAAGCATTTTATTTCCGAGAACATCTAACCTGTCCAGAAAATTCCAGATTTGAAGACAGAATTTCAAATTTTCATATCTTTTATTTTACATGCTAAAAATCGCGATTCAAGTTTTTTAAAGACATAGAAAAGATTGAAATTTCATTATAAAATCTACCAGGGCATGTAATGGTCATAAATTTGCCCAAACTGTTACATGTTTCAGCTTCTGCAATTCTGGAAAACAGTTTCCAGATCTGCAGCAGCCGCATGTTATGATTTTTAATAATTTAACCATAATGAATAAAATTACGAAATTAAATATGTAATCATACGAGACATAGATCTGTCGATAAAAAAATTGCCATAATTTTTAAAGATGTGTAACCTTACGGAAAACAATTTTCAGAAGTGAGAACTGCTGCTGAAAATGGGAATTTTCCAGCACCAGTAACCCAATTTCGAAAAATCATAACAATTTGCATACTCAGAGGATTTCAACACAAAACTATCAATGGAAAGCTTAGGATGTCTAGTTTCATGATTTGTAAACATATTCATGTGATTCTAAATAAAGAAAATGATTTGAAGCAAAGAATGCAGACTGTTCATATCATCACAGCATTACAAACACACATATATTACCCAAATCATAATACAAGTAATTAAAGGTAAATAATTAATAAAAATAAATTATATAAGTCAAAGAAATATGTAATACCTTAAGGCAAACACCAAGCAAAGAAGTTATAAAACTTTCTTTCCTTCTATAAAGACTTATGTTTCTTTTTTTTTTCTTCTTTTAAGGTTTGTAATGGTGTAGAAAATAAAAGACGGCTTCCTCTTAAATACTTTTGGCAAATAAAAATTTTTTTTACAAAATAAAAAGCAAGAAAATGTAAGTTTTAAAAATTCCTTTTTTTTAATAAAAGCTAATAACTTACATAACTTATTTAAAACAAATTGATAAGTTTTACTCACAGACAAACACCCAATAATAACTATCATACCCAATTTAATAACGGTAAAAGAGGAAACAAATAATGGGTGCTACACATTAGTATTTATATTTTCAAAAATTACTCAGTATGTTATCATTGTTACTTCCAATTACTGATAGATTTAACTTTTTGAAAGGAATGTCATATTTTTATCAAATAATTTTAAAAATTCATTGAAATCTGATATACAACAGCTGAAAAATTGAGAATTGTTAATAGATTTTAAAAGAGTCATACAATAAAATATAGAGTCGCTTTAGGTCATTTTTTAAAAATTTATGTACTAAATTGGTAATTGACTCAAAATATACGTATTAAAGGAACATGTATTCAATGAAATACAAAAATTGATAATGCATTATTAAATTAAAAGATCCATAGGACTTTGACATCGGAAGGTTAGGTTGATAATTAATTAGCAATTTAGCTTATATTTGGAAGTGGTCTTACGCGTTTGATGGGGTTCCAGTCAACGTTGATTGGATCATAAGTTATTCTAAGCTTCTAACCTGACTCTTGAATCGTGTCTAGAGCTGAAGCCTTTCCTAAATTGACAACTTGCAAAAATAAGAAGAAAATATGAAGATTCTTCCAAGCATGCATAAATCTTTATGATCATTTCTGAATTGAAAAAAAAAACGATTATTTTAATTAAGTTAAGCGAGCGCGATGAATGATAGAATATCATTGAATTATCTCACCACCTCAGTTCTTTATTATTAGTATTAGGAAAATGACGTTTGCCTCAGGTCAAACCCCGAAACAATTGAAATCGTTTCGGCACTTATTTTTCTCATTCTAATTTGCTGTGAAACGATGTCATTTTGGCTTGTATAAAGTGAAAAAACAGAACTTTTCCTCTTCGTTTTCTTCACCCAGCTGCTTCTTCCTTTCCTCTTCGTCGCTGCAGAACCCTTAATAACACAAATATCATTTTCCTTTGCCAACGTAAAGAGTGAAAAAAACAGAACTAGCAAACAGAACCAGCTGCTTCTTCCTTCCTCTTCGTTCTCTTAATCCAACTGCTTCTTCCTCTTTGTTCTCTTAACGGAAACATCATTTTCCTTGGAGGGTGTTCATGAAGGGTACTTTCCGATGCCGGAGTTCAAGTATAGATTAGTTTCATGTAGGTTAAGGAAGCCGTTGTTGGAAAATATAAAGGAAGAGCCAGTTTGTTCTGGGTGATGATGAATTAATCGATGGCCATTTAAATGTTTTTGAGAGATAATTAATTGTATTTTCTCTAAGATTTGTTTACAGGGCAAGAGAGAATATTAATTAACTATCGTTATGTAATGGGTGATGTGATAATAAATCTATGTAGATAAAGAGAAATTAAAGGAACGGACAGAAATTGTGCTTAGGTTTGATCTAATTGCTGTTTGGTGAAACGAGAACGAAGACAAAGAAACAACTTGGTTCTATTGCTGCTTTTGTGATTTATCCAAGCCAAACATCGTCGTTTCATAGCGAATAAAAACAAAAAAAATTAATAGACAAAACGGCGTCGTTTTAGTTAGTTTTGGGGTTGTACCCGAGATTTGACCCGGGGCAAACATTAGTGCTGTTAGTATTAAGGATGACAATAGAGCGAATATAGGGTTTTGAGCCTTTCATATCCTCGTATCAGAATGAAAGAACGACCTTAAGTCTCTAATTTTCATTCAAATTACCTACTAGTCAACCTAATTTAGGTCCCTGATTTTTTCACAATACAATGGTAACCATAAATGGATTTTGAGTGCGTGCTTTTACGGTTCTATCCCTGCTGTTGATTTGATGTGCTAGAAAGCATCAAAATAAAATGGAAAATATATTTGTGACGTCTGTTGAAGAACAGTTATCAAACAAGCACTTAGGGTCATTTATTTGGGTGATTTCATTTTATACAGTGAAGAGTGCTATTTATATTGCTAATAGTAATATCAATGAGATTAGAAATCCTAATATTTGAGTTCCATTTCACAATCACGAGATTTCTGACTCTCAGCACTAATTTTTTTCACAAAGCCTCATCTCCATTCTTCAGTTTGAGGGAAAGGAACAATATTAAGTAAAATTAAGAAAAAATTAATCCCCAAAAATTGTGTATATGTGATGGGATAATTAATTTTCTTCCTTTTTGTAGCATCATAATTATATTACCTACATGAAAGACCCCCTTTATTGTATATTCAATTTAAAATGAAATATATGTATCTTCTTTCGATTCTCTCCACCTAATTTACAAACATTTAACTTGTGGCATAAATTATTGTGGGATCATTCGGCCTGCAATAGCGAGTTACGTTTGTCGTGGCAACATGGATTTTAATCCAATTGCTGATTTGTCCAGTTAATTGATATCGTTATACTGACTAAGCTATATAATTGCCTTTTTGTGGGTTACTTGTATGAAGAACAATCTTCCCATCTGTTTTCTTCCTCTCAGAGATCCCAAACAATGTTTAGCTCCTTAGATATTTTGTTTTTCCTGGTTACTTGTTTGATTGTTTCGTAGGACAAATATATGTCTATATTTATATGAGCAAGAAGAACTAAACTCAAGAAAGAGAGAGAGGCCAAGCTTAAAACAAGGGAGAAAAAAACGCAGCAGCAAAAACTAAAATTAGAAACCAAATTGAAGACCATTGAAAGCTCATAAACCAAACATTCTCTTCCCCCTTTTTTTTTTTTTTCAATCAATTCAACTTCATCATTTTAGTTTCACCCTTTCTAGAGAATAAAAAAAAAAGAAAAATTAGAAATGATAATTTGTATTATCCTGCATGAAAAGACATTATTGTTATTAACATAATTTTATTAATGGCGCCCCCAACAAGTCCAAAGAAATCATCACTTTCCAAGCAAACATCAACAGCCGGTCGTCCGCCTCAGGCCGTTAAGTTTGCACGCCGGTCATCGAGTGGACGCGTCGTCAGCCTGTCGAGAGAAGAAGATTTGGACATGTCGGGTGATTATTCAGGCCAAAATGACTACATTAATTACACTGTCCTTATGCCTCCAACACCCGATAACCAACCCTCCGGACAGGATTCGGACTCGAAGCCCGACGGGCCTAGCCAGTACCAAACCTCCCGGTTCGGGCCATCCGATGCCCGGAGGGGACAGGGGGAAGGTGGCAGTGGCGGGAGTGGTGGTAACAGTGGAGCCAAAATGGAAAGAAGAATGTCAGTGATGAAATCTAATAATAAATCGATGCTGTTGCGGAGCCAAACGGGGGATTTTGATCATAACCGTTGGTTGTTTGAAACTAAAGGCAAGTACGGTATTGGAAATGCATTTTGGTCACCAAGCGAAGAGGATGGTTATGGTCCTGATGTCAGCATGTCTGATTTCATGGACAAGCCTTGGAAACCTCTCACAAGGAAGATTAAGGTTCCCGCTCAAATCCTCAGCCCTTACAGGTACGTATGTTACTTGTTATATCCATTCAGGTTTTTTTATTTTTTCCTTAATATGAAATCTAAATAGATCTGAATTTGAACCAGAGTGTTAATAATAATGCGGTTGGTGGCTCTATTCTTCTTTATGCTATGGCGAGTGCAAAACCCTAATGAAGATGCGATGTGGCTATGGGGAATATCTATAGTTTGCGAAATTTGGTTTGCTTTTTCATGGATATTAGATATTCTTCCGAAGCTCAATCCTGTGCATCGATCAACGGATCTTCAAGCACTTAAAGAGAAGTTCGAGACTCCCTCTGCTGCCAATCCTCAAGGCCGCTCTGACCTCCCCGGCGTCGACGTCTTTGTCTCCACCGCCGATCCTGAGAAGGAGCCGCCTCTTGTCACTGCCAACACGATATTATCCATTCTTGCCGCTGACTATCCGATTGAGAAGCTCTCCGCTTATATTTCCGACGACGGAGGCGCCATACTTACCTTTGAGGCCATGGCTGAAGCTGTTCGTTTTGCTGAGGTTTGCATTAGTGTTCGATTCTTATCGCCTTTTTTTCTTATCAAATTGGAAATTTTAAATATTTGAAATTGATTTTTCTATCTTATAATTATTCTTTGATTAATATTTTTTTTTTCAATTAAAGGTGTGGGTACCGTTTTGCCGAAAACACAATATTGAGCCGAGGAATCCTGATAGTTATTTTAGTATTAAGGGCGACCCCACTAGGAACAAGAAGCGACCTGATTTTGTTAAGGATCGCCGTTGGATCAAGAGGGAGTATGATGAGTTTAAGGTCAGGATCAACGGTCTCCCTGAGGTAATACGTCGTCGTGCTGAAGCGTACAACAATAGAGAGCGAATGAAAGAGAAGGCGCTGGCAATGGAAAAGAACGGTGGGTCTGCACCAAAGGAACCAATCAATGTCACCAAGGCCACGTGGATGGCTGATGGCACCCACTGGCCTGGCACGTGGCTCCATCCTACCGCTGATCACGCCAAGGGAGACCATGCTGGTATCTTGCAGGTGATCACACTTAATTTAAGCTGCTACGTCACTTTTCAACCAATCCTTTCATGCATATCAATTTGTGTAGAGTTATTTATACAAAATATTTGTGACCTCATAAACTAAATTATTTGTATTTTGTTATTTTAGTGGGTATTTAAATCTTTTATAAATTAGGTGTCCGATTAATCCTATAAAGTAGAATTTTCAATTAAATACAGAGGAATGATACTTGTACGGAACGAAGACAGAATCTCTTTGTATTCCAAAACGAACATGATGAACATGTCGTTTGATACCCTTCTATTACAGTGATTGTATAATTTACTTGCGTCGCAAGTTCTTTAAAAAACAAGTACGCACGGTGAGTAGTACAGAGTGCAAACTGAGTGATAAAATTTGTGACAGGTGATGAGCAAGGTCCCAGAAAACGATCCGGTTATGGGTTACCCAGACGAGAAGAGATTAGATTTTACAGGGGTTGATATTCGGATTCCAATGTTTGCATACGTTTCTCGTGAGAAAAGGAAAGGTTACGATCACCAGAAGAAAGCTGGAGCCATGAACGGCATGGTTAGAGCTTCGGCAATCTTGTCAAATGGACCATTTATTCTCAACTTGGATTGTGACCATTACATTTATAATTCTCTTGCTATAAGGGAGGGCATGTGCTTCATGATGGATCGAGGTGGTGATCGCATTTGCTACATTCAATTTCCCCAGAGATTCGAAGGCATTGATCCTTCTGATCGATATGCAAATCACAACACTGTCTTTTTTGATGGTATATATTTGCTAAATTAGAAATTCTTAAAATCTTTGTAATCATATGAGATATATAATTTGCGCTGGCCCTTGTGCGTTTGATCAACAGGAAATATGCGAGCATTGGACGGAATCCAAGGGCCATTTTACGTGGGAACTGGATGCATGTTCAGGCGATATGCACTCTACGGATTCAACCCGCCAAGGGCAAATGAATATTTAGGAGTAATAGGGCAAAAGAAAGCCCCAGCTGGACATATTCCGCCACGAACTGATGACGATGACTCCGATACACGGCCCTTAACTGCGCACCCAGACCTTGACCTCCCAAGAAAGTTTGGAAACTCAACCATGTTCAATGAGTCTATTGCAGTTGCTGAATACCAAGGCAGGCCATTGGCCGATCACATTTCGGTTAAAAACGGCAGACCTCCCGGTTCACTGCTCGTGCCACGTCCCCCGCTCGATGCACCCACTGTTGCTGAGGCAGTTGCTGTCATTTCCTGTTGGTAAGCTAAAGATAAACTCCTACAGTTGTGTAAAGAGTAACGTAAAAGATATAAACATCACTAAGAAGATCTTAAATTTTGCGTGCAGGTATGAGGACAAGACTGAATGGGGAGATAGAATAGGCTGGATTTACGGGTCAGTGACGGAGGATGTGGTGACAGGTTACCGTATGCACAACCGTGGGTGGCGGTCAGTTTACTGTGTTACAAAGCGTGACGCATTCCGTGGTTCAGCACCTATTAACCTAACTGACCGTCTACACCAGGTTCTGAGGTGGGCAACAGGTTCGGTTGAAATCTTCTTCTCCCGAAACAATGCCATTCTCGGAACTCGGAGGCTCAAGTTTTTACAGAGAATGGCATATCTCAACACTGGCATTTACCCCTTCACTTCAATCTTCTTGGTGACTTACTGCTTCCTTCCAGCTATGTGCCACTTCTCAGGAAAATTCATTGTTCCTAACTTAAACATTGCTTTCCTGTGTTACCTCCTCACCATCACTGTTACTCTAACGCTCATATCGCTTCTTGAAGTGAAATGGTCAGGCATCGGGTTAGAAGAGTGGTGGCGAAATGAGCAGTTCTGGGTCATTGGTGGCTCCAGTGCTCACCTAGCTGCTGTCCTCCAGGGTCTTCTGAAAGTTATTGCTGGAATCGAAATTTCTTTCACATTGACAACAAAGTCTGCAGCTGAAGATGATGAAGACATGTATGCTGATCTTTACATTATCAAATGGACAAGTCTGTTCATAGTACCATTGACAATCATAGTGGTGAACATTGTTGCTTTAGTTATAGGAGCCTCAAGAACAATATACAGTGTACTACCTCAATGGGGAAAGCTTTTGGGAGGATCATTTTTCAGCTTCTGGGTGTTGGCTCACATGTATCCATTCTGCAAAGGATTGATGGGAAGAAGAGGAAAACTGCCAACAATTATATATGTCTGGACAGGTTTGCTTTCCATTACACTGTCTCTGATTTGGGTAACCGTTAGTCCCCCAGATAAAACCAATGAAATGGAGGGGCAGTGAGCAAGAACAAAGAAATTAGGAAAACAAAAACAAAATACCCATGCCGGGAATACACTACAACTTTATTTTTGCTTCCCTTTTCCTTTTTTTCTCCCCTCTTTTCTTCCTGGGGATTTTCTTCCAAAGAAAAAGAGAATTCTATGTTGTTAGATTCGACGTCCTTCATTCTTGGGTTTCAGTAATGGCAAATGTAATATAATTTTCTTTTTTATGAGACTATCAATCAAAGATCTTTAGAATGAGTGTTCTTTTTTTTTTTTTTATGACTTTTTCAAGGGACAACTTTGTTTATGTAAAATTTTCATTGATGGTATAATATTAGACTGTTACGGATCCGGTGAAAGGCTGCAATTTGCTTACTTTTTTTATTGATTGTTTTTTCTAGCAACAGCAATTTCCTGAGCATCTAAGGCAATGAAAAAGTGCAGTACCTATTTCAATAAGTGTGTAGTGAACAGGTCCATTTGAAGTTTCACTCTTATAAATGGGTGAAAATGATCGTAATTGGAAGTCAAGACTAACAGATGGCGATGCCATCTATATCTATTGCTATGCAAAAAACAATAACACTACTTGAAAAAGTGAAGATTTCATAACACAACTCCATTACATAGTTCTTCTTTTCAAGTATCTATTTTGTATACATATACTAAGATTACAGATGACAGGCTCAACCCTTTGTCCCATTTCCAACTTCAGGGTCAATTAGTCAACTAAAAGATGCAATCATTACTTCGAAATATTGTTACTGCAACTATGGGAATGCTAAATACTGTAGTTAGGCTTACCGAGCAACGAGCCCAAGTGCCATCTTTTTCCAACTGAACAGACAATGGTTCAGCAGCATCTCCATGAACATATAAACACATTATGAACATTTGGTGAATTTGAATGCCTTTAGCGTTGAGAAAATTGACATATATACCTTCCACTATGGCAAAAAGATAGCAGAATAATCTATGATAGCAGGAAATCATGCATTCGAACCGGCCTTTTAACAGCATTTGTAAAACCCTGTGTACAGAAAAGAATAATAGTTAACAAAATGAAACTAACTTAATGAACCTTAACAAAATAAATTCCAAACGCAGGTCAGCTCTGAAATGTGTTGACATTTCTGTATATATGGTCAGCAGGCAGTAAAATAGATTGCTAAATGTTGTTTCTTTCACATACTCAAACCTGCCAAGAGGCAGCTGATAACATAGAAAGGAATGAAAACCAGCAGAGGAAAAATAATCAAGAGGAAGCTGGTAATTTATGCTCTGTGTTATTACATGCAATATTTATGAGTTACTGCCCCAAATAGGAGACAGAATTCCAAATCACCCTTCTATTGGTTATTAATATTTTTTTTCCAACTATAAAATATCGAAGGATATATTCGTTCTAGCAATAAATTAGATGCTCTCAATTCAGACTCTATACCTCGACGTAAGTCAGAATTAATATCTGTGACAAGAAAATAAAAAATTTTCAATTCAGTCAACTGTTAACATTCGATCTTTGCAATTTCAGAATAGCAGTATATCTCGTAGACAAGAGCATCTATTGCTCCAAACTTTAGAATCTAATCTATCCAATTCAAGGATCTATATACCATCTTAGAATGTTTCACTTGATGCACTGGCTTGTATTCTGGAAGGGTTGCTTGTGGTAACTACTTCAATTAGCTAAACATAAAATAACTAAAAGGTACTTATCTTAAAGTGATAACAGCATGAAGCAGACAGAGCGGTGCAGTGATTGGCTCAATTTCCTGCACTATTTAATTTCTAGAAAAATCTTCCATCGAAACTGTAAATAATGATGATGATGATGATGATGATAATCGATTAATAAATTAATTCAAAAATTAGGAATGTCTTCCGAGATGGTGCATCAAGATTAACCACAGAGCTAATACCATTGAAATACTGAATTCAAGTCAGCCAGTTATTCGAAAAACAGAATTTAAATAACAGAGCTTAACTTTATCATGACTTGCCTCTGTAGCACAACAACTAGAAATACTATGCTCTGTAACATACCTCATTAAATTTAAATAACAGAGGGAGTGAATCTCTTTCCACAGTTGCCTTCTGTACTGCATTATCAGTATCCTGAGAAACTTTACCACTTAATTTCCTAAACCTGGTTTACAATGAGGAAGATTTGTCATAGTTTAAAAAGAAATAATCTAATGCATATAATGATGACATCATATTATAAAGGTTGACCATATAATGATGACATCATATTATAAATGTTGACAATATAATGATGACATCGTATTATAAATGTTGACCCTTCTGAGATTATTTTCAATCATAAACAAAGTGGCCTCCCTCTTTCTTCATGTACCAGAGCTCAATTTAGATTTAGTTCTGTTAGTATAACTAAAGGTTTTGCAGCAGAAGATGAAAAGGAAGACAACAGGATAGTCTCACATTTAACTCCAAAAGAAACAGAAAAAATTAACAGGAAAAGAATCTAGAAAATTACAGGGTAACAAGGTCTGTTTGAATTTAAAAGTTGTGTGGTAAACTCACAAAGCCAACGCACAAGTTGAAAATGTCCTCAGCATTTTTTGCAGTAAACAAACTTCATTATTAAGATCAGAAAGAGTGCAAAAAGATGCAACAGATTTCATAATCTCATCAATCATAATGAAGGAATGGTAAACCATATTGTGATATATCATAAGCATATTAATTAACACACAAGAAAACATATTATCTTTATTTGGATGAGACTTCAAGCCTCTTTAATTGAAGAAAAAAGAGTTTCTGAATGAGCAAATGCATTCTCTATTAGAAAAATCGCGGGCGTAGCAGTTGCTACTAACACATTTTTTAGATGGCGCAAGAAGCAACAGTTTTTTCAGGTTTTAATAATGATGGCATAGGCCAACAGGTTATTCCGATCCATAAATGGGTTTTCATTCTTGATTTGGTGAAGTGATTATTAAAGAAATAACAAAATCTTGAGGTCCAACAAGTATCTGCAAACAAGAAAATACCGGTCAAAGAAACTAGAGGAGCTTCTGAATGACTTCTTTGTATCTCCAGAAGATTTTGGCTTCACACTGGCTGTGGAACTTCTACTAGAATCCAAGGTTGTCAAAACAGTAGAGGTACTTGGATTACATTGCCTTGAATATGGCAAACTCTTTGATTTTTCTATCAACTTAGCAGATACAGCTGCATTATTGGTTTTTGCAGACTCTGTCTTACTATCCTCCTCCCCTGCCAAGTCCATGTTTTCCTTGTATCCATCTGCCAGATGCTCAGATTTTCCAATGGTTACCTGCATAATCCTCTGCTTTTCAACCTGAAATATGAAATATTAGAGTAAGTATCACAATTTACGAATGCAATGAATATAGGTATTTTTGCCAGCTATGTTTCCCAGAGGCAGATGAAGTGTCTAGGAAAGAATGCTAAAGCGCAAATATCCTTCTCACTTTTGAAATATAAAACATGGACTTTGTAACTTTATCTCAAATTTAGGAGAGATAGGAATGGTAATTAGAATTGTACAAATAGAGACTTGGCAGACATTTTGACTGGATTAATTATTTAGCATCAGTAAAGTCATATATAATGTTCCAAATTTCAAACACCACACCCTATTAACCATCAAATAAAACAAACTTTAGACTACCAAGAAGTTTTGTCCAAATTTATGGTGCTTCAAAAATATGCTTGGAAGTACCGTATCTTGTGAATAAAAAGTGAGATTGATGAGTTAGCTCTCAGTGTGATGTAGGACCAGAAAGAGAGAGGATAGAGAGCAAAGAAAAATTAGAAAGAGGGAGAATGAAGAATAACAACCGAATCAAGTGAAGACAAAAAAGAGGAAGACAGTAAACTAGACATCTGTATTTCTCCAAATAATTCAAGCTTCTTCCTCAATAATAACATGATGCTTTATCATAGCCGTCTGACTAGAATAAAAAGAGAAGAAAAACTAATGCAAATGAAAATAGAAAACAAATCTATTTCGGACAAATAAACTATCAGCCAATAAGTCATCCCCTAAAATCTTAAAATAGAAACAACATAAATCTTAGGCAAATAACATTTCATCCCAAACACCCACATAACAATCCGTCAATCTCCAGTAAAAGGTTAATGAAGACTATTAAAGCTTAAATAACAACATTTGGGCCCTTACCTTCAAGCTTAAACTTTTAGGTCAAGTGGTAACTCAACATTGTAACAGAGCAATTCTTGCATTCAAATCCCTTGAGAAAAATTCTAGATTATAATTCACCCATGTTAAATCCACATGAAAGCCTGTGTAATCCTTGCACGTGAGGGAGAAAGCTAAAACTAAATGCTAATGTTTCAATCCTTGTCTCAAAGCTTAAGCTACATCAAGTGATAATTCAACTGTTTCCCAGCAAGCACGTACACCCTGCCCCCTCCTTTTTTCTGTGACTTTGTGTAAATGATAAAAATTGCCGTTACAAATGACATTACTCACCTCATGCACCAAGACCTGCTTCACTGCTAAAGCAAGCACATAATGATTTGATCTATAGCCCTGTTTAATCCAAGACAATGATAATCAGAAAGGGCGAAAAAGGAAAGGTAATGAACAATATATGAGCCACCGAGCACAAACCTTGAAAGTAATGAATTCATTGATGGGGGGATCAAATGAAAGTGTTGATACATAGTGAGATACTTCATTTCCCAGATTATTGAGTAGAGGATCTGATTTTGTGTTCTTATATGTTAGAGAATAGGATACCATAGCGCTAACTAGTTGAGCCAGATCATTCTTCTCTTTTGCTGAAAGTAAGTGGAACGCTACCTGGTAAATGAACATCAAACAATATTGTATCATGGCAAAGAGTCAAAGCAAACTAACCATCTCGTAAAACATTCTGAAAAAATTATGAAAACAAGAATTACGTAATGCAAATTTAAAAAAAAATACATAAAGAAAAAACAAAATTCAAAAGGCAAGCCGATGAAATGCAAGAGGCTAATAAAAATTGCAGTACAAGATTCTTTAGGGTTCAAAAATAAATGTATGAGAGTTGCTATTGACAGAAAACAGATATGATTTTCAAAAAATGGATCAAAATTGATGACCGTTTGCGTTCTTTTCGATTGGCTGATGGTATTGAACATGTACTCCTTTCTAATATGCTCACATTAATCGTTAAAGGAACCAAGGAAAAATTAACAAGCTCTATTACTAATTCGTCCGAAAAATCAACTTAATTAAGTGAGTAAACAAATTTCTATGGTAGGAAAGCAGAAGACTACATCAAAATTGGAATGAGAGAGATTGAGATCACTATTCTCTAGAATTTAGATATGCAGTTAATGAAAATGTGACCGTTTATACTTTCTTTTATCTCTTTTTGGTTTTCGCTTCGTATTCATAAGTGCATAACCGTTTGTAGATTATAAATCAAAATATTGTCAAAGAATTCCACATAGGTATTGTCTGCTCGTATGATCCAATTACCTGATTAACAAACATTCCTTCTCTTTTGACAAATAACAGATTTCCACCATTATTCTAGACTATAAGCACTGTGGATATGTCTTCTAGACAGCAGAGTCATAACTAGAAAAAAGATATTTCTATCTTTGCTCAACAATTCTCAGAGGTGGTAGTGACATGAGCCTATTTCCTGTGTAAGCGGTTAAACAGCTTTTCCTTTGCCTGCTTAGCGAAAAGCAGATTGTTCTAATTTGCAATACAGCCCTACTGATTCATTAATTTGGATAATTAAGAAAAATGAGAAAATGAACTTTTCCCCCTAAACTTGATACCATGACGCATAGATTTATATGGCAACAAGTTTAATTGACAAAAATGCATCAAGTTACTAAAGTTTATATTTGTAAGCAAGACTTGAGTAAATTTAAGTACCGGTCTTAGAGTCGGTGGTGACAGAATATGTAACAGTGGAGAAATTGAATCTTCCACAAAGGACTTTGTTGACAAGTGCCTTGAAATATAAGGTGGAATTTTGCTGTGCCAAGACTTGAAAATGTCCATCTTTTCCATAAATGCATTTCGGTATCTGAAGATTTGAATAAGATGCAACTGGTAAGAAAAATGTGAATCCAACACATTTAGCATTCAGCCTTAGCGGACTCAGAGATAGCATTAGGAATACCTTTGATAAGACTTTGGCCACTCAAGATTTGGTTTTTGAATTTGGGAAACTAGACGGTGCACAGTAATTGCAAGGGGTGGCTGATAAACTGTAGAAAAGAGAAAAGGGAAAACCTTCAGAAAGCATAAAATCAAATTATTATCGAAATTGAGAAGAATGGAGAGCAAAAGGCACTGCAAGTCTCTACCATAAAGGGGCATCTGCTGCGTACGCATTATATATTGATGCATCAAATCAGAATTTCCAAGGCAATCTAAGCACTTGACCTTCAAATAAAATGAGTGCATACTCAAATGTCTTGTTGTAACAATTGAACTAGCCGATATCCAAACTGTACACTACATAGTCGTATTAAAGTAGCTATTGATAGCTGAATGTAACTAAGGCTTACTGTCTTTTGCATCACTGGATCATGATATTGGAGCTGCAGAATGTTTTCATGAATGCCATCGAAAATCACATCATAATCACCACTGTACATTCATGGAGCATTTAAAGTTAGAAGGCCATATTTAAAAATAATAAAAGAAACATTTTGTGTTCAGTGGAATTTTGCCACCCACCGATTGGATATGAGGGAGTGCAAAAAGTCAAATTCATTGGACACGTTGCTACTGCTACTAACAGAATTTCTCAGCCGCTTTGTTTTTCGCTTTTGAAAAATCTGAGAATAGCATCCACAAATATAAGATGCTGGAAAAAGAACAATAAAAGTAGCTAAGGAAAAGCTGTGATAAAATTTACTGCTTTACAGTACCTCTTTCCAGATATCAAAAGCACTTCTTGACATGTCCTTTCGACCAACCACTTGAGAACCAATGTCCATCTAAGAACCAGTAAAACAAATAGTACTAGTCAATGGCAGCTCAAGAGGTCTTTGCATAAATGTATTGAGGGGTTTAAAGATTTACTTCTTTTCTCCTGCAATCTAGGAGTGAGAATGAAGAGACACAATGGGTTGTTTGCAGTTACCACTCATAAATTATAAAAGAAGACTTTATGATAGTGTTTAAGTTTAAATACTTTGAGGATTAATGATTACTCAAAACCTTGAATCAAACCCCAGTTAAAGAAGTCTTATGTTCAGATCATCACATTATATAAACCAATTATAAACCATAATAAAAGGCACTTGTGTTTGAATCCGCGTTATTGTTTGTGCACTTGTTTGTGCACATCTTTGGATCAACATGAAAAACCCATGAGTTAGTATTTGGCTTGCACATAACGGGGCATGTTAGTGTTTAAATAAAGCCGTTACACATTTTCCAATAAGCTTTTGGCATGACATAAAGTAATAAACACCATTGGTGAAGCTAAATTAACACAATGGAACTTCAAGGAAGCTTATATTGTCATATCATTAAACAGATTCTCTTTTGAATTGCTTTTGATATTCCTTTTAACAAGTTTTCTTTTGGGGATAAGAAAGATTGAGAATTTTTAACGGTTCAATCAGATGAGCACATTATCAAAAATTAACTGTTTTCTCAATTCTCTTTATCAGACAAATCTTGAAAGATGTTTCATTCCACCATCAGCAACTTCTTCCAGCATCACTTAAACTTTTTATTTTTAATTTTTAAGATGGGAACATGCTAAACCCTTATTGAATTAATAAATAATTAATTTGACAGCAAAGTCGTAATAAAATCCTACCACATTGAGGATTTCCTTCTTTTTGTCGAGAAACTGGAGAGTGTTCAAGCACGAGCGTATATCACATTCTGTAAAGGTAGAACAAATGATAAGTACATTAAAGGAAAATCAAAGGTTGGGAAGATTGCAGAAACTAATTCATCTCGTCAACCAATCGTTACCTTTTGAATTATAAGAGGCATACATTTGGAAAACCATAGACACAGAAAAAAATATGATACAATAAAAGCACATATAACTCACCAGTGTACTCTGCCAGTGTAGTAAGCGCAATGGAACTTGTTTTCATACCCTCATTGTTGCATATATGTTTGAGCCTGTAATTTTAAAAACCATGAAACTTGACTTATTTCCTTTTATAAGAAACTAAAATTTGTATGGAGATATGAAGCATTAAAATAAATACAAATAGGTACCAGTAAGTTCAAATCAAGATATGCAGTCTCACATTCAAATTAAATGACAACAAATTTATCAAATAAATCATCATTGGTTGAAGAACCACCATATATAAATTTGATGCCCATGGCCACATGTTATTAACAATTATTACAAGAATTTAAAAAAAAAAAATACAAATGGCAACTATTTATATCTCACACTAGTAAAATTGAAGTTTGAACTCAAATAGCCAAAGTAGTTGCAAATTGCTTGAAAATTCAATTCTTCTCCAGAAGTCACAAGAGAAGAAAAATGGAAGCAAAGTTAAATTCCTTGAGACAACATATTAATCGTACATTGGAGGTCTCGAATCTTCCAACAAAGTTCCAGACATATCTTTGACAAGATACAGATCACACATGAAGAAAAGAAAGTAATGGAAAAGAGAGGCCTCTATCTAAAGAAAGTTCACCATTATGAGTCTCCATTATGTGTCTATCTCCATCTTGGTATATGATGTGCAAAACAAGTGCAGAAACTTCCAATCATCTTTTTCTTCATTATTTTGTGGCCTTAAAGTGGTGGAATAGGTTGTGCAAGGAGGCAAACATTTTGTGGGTCATTCCGGGTTCTTGTCACTCTATTCTTATAGCGAATTCTTATGCTTTTTTTAACGGAAAAAAGGACAAAACTCTTTGGATCTGCAGTGTGGCAGCTCTTTTTTGAGTAATATAGCAGGAAAGAGATCTTATTTTTGAACGGAAAAATGCAGGTAGGATAAAGTCCATCTTCTGCTTCACTGCAGCTTCATTTTCTAAGGAGTTCCAAGAGTCATCTCTTCATTTTCCTTTTTTTTTAAGCTGGGAGATTGTTTTGAGACAAGTGTCTAGGCTGGTCTAGTATCATCAAGGGGTGATTGGTACGTTTTGTGTAGCACAGAAAAAATTTCATTATTTTGCTTTCTCAGTGGACAGCTGGTCCACTCCTTGTAATGATTCTTCATCAGTAATCTAATTCATAGTTTCTTATCCCAAAAAAAAAATTAATTAATTAATAATAATATTAAACTGACAAAACTAAGTATACATACAAACTGAGTTGGCAATGTGGTGTAGTTGTCTTATAATCTACTTTAAAATGTTTATTTTACAAAAAGCTATATATTTAAAGCTGTTAGTATTATTGAAATCTGAACACAGTTTAGGAGAAATAGAATTCTTATATTCTATCTTGAGAAGTATGTTAATACCATACACTCCTAAAATAACATATCTATAAACAGGCGACCAACAACATGAACGGATGACATCCTAACAAATATTTAAAATTCAAACTATGAAGTTACAGCAATCTTTAATTTTGACTTCATCAACAAAAATATTTTGACTTCATCAACAAAAATCTATCATGCACGTCTAAGCTTTAGGAATATTTTCCATTTCCAACAAATAAAGATCATTACTCATGTGCATTTATCTATGTATTCTATTTTCCCGGAACAATTACGGGAATAACAATATCATGCCACACTTAGGCTTGATTTCATGTTTCTCTTAGTGATATTTAATAAAAGAGTCATTTTGGTACGAGGGCAGACTATTTAAATATAGACACTTTTAAAACGATGAAACTTCATTTGCAGGAAATAACAAAAAATACCATACATTTAATATACATAGACGATATCCTAACAGTTAATTTCCTCAAATGTACTTCTTGTTTCAATTTTTTTTTTTTAAATCTTACTTAGAATTTGTTTCTGTTCTTTGAGGGCTAGTATAGATATCACTGACTGATTTTTGTGACAACTTATTCTCCATTTATTTTGGTAAATCTCCATTCTGATCATACAGCCTCGTCAGTTTCTTATCAAAATAATTAAAACATTTTTAACTGCTACCACCAGACTATCTAATTAAGTTTTTCCTACTACCAATTTAAAACTATCAGAATACCATATTAGTTGTTTAACATGTAAGTCCCTGCAGACGCCCGTGAGAATGAAACAACAACATCTGTTACAAATAATTACCTGCTTACGACACGACTCACTGATGGTTGAATAAATACATGAACCCTGTAAAGGAAAGCAATAACTTTTCCAAGTTAAAAACTACAACACTTATATCAAAACACAGATATAAATTTCTGTAAACTGCCGTCCTAGAGTGTATATATTTGATCAATACACTGTTTAAGTTAAGTACACAAAGCCATAAAGTAGCAAGAGCAAATAGAACAATTAAAATCTTGGACCGAAGTATATATACTCGGTTTTGTTGTCATTGCTACCATAAATATTAAACAAGAAATTGGTATTGAAAGTAAAAAGAATCATTAGAATATGAAAAATGCAACCAGAAGTTTAGGAAAGGTTCCACAAAGAAATACTACAAAATCGTTCCTTTATATTTTGTTTAGAAAAGTGGATGCACTTCATTTACAGAGTTATTAAATACATAAATAGTCTGTTCAAGTCTTTGAACCGAGACTTACAATTTCTAATACACATAGGAAATGAGAAACCCAATAGAGCCCAGCGTTAACAGTTGAACATTCATAGTCTTGCAAATAAGGTGCATTTCACAAATTAAAGGAACGGCTGCATTAGTGTCTAAATGACCATAAACGCCTAACACAAACCACTGTTCGCAAATACTAGATCACTAAATTTCAAAAAAATTAAAGATAATCTTAAGGCATATTTAGGATTGACTCCCCACAGTAAGATGAAAAATGGGAATTGGCTTTTGCCTGTTTTTCTTTGTGTTAATTATTTTGCAAACTACAATTTATACTACAAAATTACTCTTGAAGAGTCAGAGAGAGAGAGAGAGAGAGAGAGAGAGAACAAAAAATAAAAATATTTCTTTGGAATCATCATTGTAGTCTTCATGGCAAACAATCAAAGAGCCACTTGAAACTTTGAATTCCCTTTCAGAGAAGTAACTTGAATCCTAGTATTGACATCTTTGCTTTCTGTTCTTACACCAAATCCAACATCTATGATGAAGCCAAGATTTCTTCTCAACAAAAGGTTGCATGTCATATTAGCAAATTGTAAGTGATGTGTATTGTCACACATAAATGATTTTATCAGATTTTAACATTATCAAATTTCATAAAATTCTATGGCAGTAATAATTTATGTTCTTTATTTATCAAATATATCATGTGTATGACTCAAAACATTATATCGATAATCATGTCTATTATGATTCCCCTCAGATATGCAATTTTCCATGATCCACAAGACATGCATTGTCAAGATGATTGCTTGGCCTAATGAAGTTAATACGTTAACTATATACTGTCTTCATAAAAGACATCCATTTCATAAAGATTTTAGCAAAAGAATACTCTGAAAAATCACAGAAAATCATTGGACGCTCATCTGTATGATTCAATAATTAAAACTAGAAGAAAAAATTAAAACACTACTCCTAGATTTTAGCTATCCATATTATATGATACTACTAATTGACTGTGAAACAGACTTACTTGGCTATCTGACGCAGAGACCGTAAGGCAGGTGCATAGAGGTCATTACATATGCAAATAACCTACATGAGCTTCAGTCATTATAATACTCAAAAAGTTATCATCAGTATACATCATTTATGAAAATTTCAAACTCACAGGTCTTAACAGTGATGCTTTTTTACGCCCCTTTTTTTTGGATATTTTTTCTGATTGATCTTCTTTAGCAACATTTTCCTTCGCGGTGTTGGACTTTCTTTCAGCAGAAACCTAAACAAAAGTGTTAATTGATTTCAACAGATGATAAAACTAATTAGAATCAATTATTAATCACAGAGCAAAGATCAACATGGTATAATTTTTGACGAAGGAGCACAGCTCGAATTTAAAAATTACTATCAGAATTTAAGAACAGAAAATACAAACATATTAAAGCATATGTATCTATATTATACTATATCTATTATGCAGTGCCATTCCAAATCTTCTAGAAAGTCTAGAACATATCTTCACAAATTTCAAGACGGGTTTATGTTAAGAACTTGATCAAATGATCAATGCGAGAGTGGGCATTACTTAATCCTACCATCAGGGGCACTCCAAAAGATAAGGTTAGGCTCTGAAACATGTAATAAGCATTATGGAGAGTCGATGATACTTCTAATTTCCATTAATAGGCATCAGCTTGTTAGACACCTTTTAGTGGTAGGATTTCTTAACAATGATTGAATATATAAGAAACCATTGAGTCTAGTTAGTACTCAAAGAATAACATACCAGCACCATTGTTGGAAAAGTTACCATAGGTAGATGGGAAAATTAATTGAATATCACCAAAGACTAAATGGATGCCCCTAGTGTGCATCACAAATAAATAAGATAACAAAAGTAGAAAAACAAGAAAAATACCATCTTTAAGATAACTTCCACCGCACCCTTGCCATCACCAAGAGCTCCATCTATTTCATCAATCACCTATTCAGAATCAAGTAAGTGTGTATCCAGACCCGTACTGAATAACCAAGAGACAATTGAAGGAACATAAAACCAACCAGACACTTGGGCCTTGAGTCAGCCATGACAGAGTTCATCTGAACTACATCAAGGATTTTGTTTTCAATAGTAGACGATGACCGATCATCACTAGCATTAACCTACATAAAAACAACAAGCTAAAATAAAATGCAAGGGTACCTGAAGTCACAAAAAGGGAAATGAAAGAATAAAGTATATCAACATAAATCCAATTATACATATAAAGGTAGAGGGTTAGGATAATCTGTTCCGGCATCCTATTTCAAACTAATATTCACTATAAAATCATAATATCTTTTGGTAGCTACAAAAATACCTACTACAATGAAGAATCTATAGAATATTAACAGAACAATACGTCATCGGAAGTTTAGGGTTAAAATTGAGCCTTGCAACCACAAGCAATATTTTTGGTCGACTTACCCCCTTCCTTCTTTTTTCTGAATAAAAATTAGACCCTTAAACAAGCACTCTTTTCCACACATCTAAATTCAATAATTCCCAATTCCCAATTGGTCGCAACAATAACAGACAGGCAAAGAAAGTTATTAACAAAGTCATTGCAAATGAAAAACCATAAAGCTGCAAGCTAGCTGTTAATTGTGTTTGTTGAGTAAAAGTAGATGAAGAAACCTCCACAACATGGTAACCACAGTGCTTAGCAGCCACATGCGCAAGTGTAGTCTTTCCAAGTCCAGGTGGACCACAAAGTAGAAGAACCTGCAATGACCAAAGATTGAGTTAATAATTAAATCTGAGATGACCAAGGATTGAGTTAATAATTAAATTCGCTCTTAAAGGCTGACAAAGGAACAAATATAATGAGTATGATACAAAAAAGGCTAATAAGGTAGGGGCAAATGTAATAATATGCAACAAAAATTTAAATGCTTTTAGTCAAACAATCTAAAAAAATCCCAAAGAAAACTAAATAAGTAAACCAAACCCCCAAATGCTAGCATAAACATGCTTATGGATGTGTGATATTCAAGCCTCCAACAGGAGAAGATATTACGTACATACATTCAGATAAGCAGATATTTTTAAAAAGTGGACAGAGTTAAGGAAAGAAAAACACAAGCAAACAATGTTTTTTTTTTTCTTTTTTGGTCTTTTAGCGCATCAGAATTCATCATTTTTTGTCTTTTGGCTACATCTGCATTTTAAAAAGATGCAGATGTCCACATTAGATAAGAACTGTGTAAATATTATTTTGACAGTAACCCACTTCCTTCCCCCATATGAGCAGGGTACTCAAATTTCTTGTACCACCACAAGAGATTTTACCACGAGCAAAAATCTAAATATCATGCACAAGGAACACATACCTTTTTCTATTTGTAATGCCACAGTAAATTAGTAAACCTAAGAACTTAAGTTCGATTGAGGAATCATCAACTTTTACATCATTAATACTTAGTGTCTTTGAAGCAATTGAACTGAAGCTACTGTGACTGAGGAAAACAAACTAGAAATCCAGTACATTGCGGTACTTATACATATAAAGAAACTGTGTTATATGTTACTATTTGGATACATACAGCTGCAGGGGAAAGAACCTCTATGCGTATGTGTGGTGGTACTCTTTTATACACTAAGATATTACTTTGTTTGTTATCAAAACATATTGCATCAAACCATGCAATTCATGATAGAACTTTTTAATAGATAGAATAAATGAGGATTGCCATATGAAATGTATAATATAGGTGTTCCAAAAACTAAATAGAGTAAATGAGAAGATTAGTGATGCATAAGTACTAAAGTCCATGATCTTCCACCTCAACTGACAGAAACTCATTGAAATGAAATTCAGTTAACAAGCTAACCATTCCAACTTTGAGCAAACTGCATGAAGAATGTAATGTAATTGATGCAATCCACTATGACAGAGGCATTACAAGATATTTATCAACTCAAAAAAAAAAAAAAGATTTCTCAGAATTATAGCTGACCTTTTGTTCTGGGGGACCGGTGGACCGGGTTTTCTTATGCCATGAGTCCTGAATGCCCTTTGAATTACTATTTTCATACTCCAAATTATTAGAATTTCTGAAATTTCCATTACTCCATCTATTTCCTCTGTTCTTCCTTGTAAAACTAGAATCGTTTTGTTTTTTATTTTGAGAAATAGTAGAATGTCGTCTCAAAGCAGACAGAACCTCCTCTGATGTGCTCCTAATTTCAGATCCAAATACACAGGAATCCCATTGTTTCAACCATAGGAGAACCTAGAGTAAGACAACTATCTAAGGATGAGTAATGACAACAAAAGTAAAAAGAAATTGCAAACTCAAATAATTATATGTTTTCAGTTTCATAGGATTTTTAGAAAATAAATCTACATACCTCACGATTTGTCTGTTCATCACTGAGAAGCTCTGTAAATGAATTAGGAGCATATTTGTCCACCCAAAGTTGTTCATGCACCACTGGTTTCTCAGGAAGACTTCTGTCGCTCTGACCTTCAGAACTAGAATTCAAGGCCTTCAGTAGCACAAAAAGGAATTATAAACATTCCAATTCACAGGATGTATTAAACAAATAAAATAATGAATCCTTGATGGTAACAAGTAACATAACATTTTGCCATACCGTATTCATAAAGGGGGAAAAAAAAAGGGACACCACAGAAAACTTATGGGAAGAAAACCTTGGTTCACTTCATTTACTAGACGGTTAAGCATTTGTCCCTCCAAGGGTCTCCCACTCAAAGGATTAGAGACACCAACGGACCAATATGGTGCCATCAAGCCTCAGTTCCAGTTAGCTTAATTAGGCATTCTTAAAACTCAATTCATAAGTCAATAGGCACCTGATAGTGAACGGTTGATTAGATTGTGTATCAGAAGCACAGACAAGGTTGACACATATGTGGGCTGCATTATCAAAACAGCAGCATAGATTCAAACAGAATTTCAATTGATCAAAGTGAAACAAGAATGATTATTTTAGTTGCTTTCATAGTCACAGCCAATTTCAACTACAGTCCCTAAATTTCTCAAATAAATATGACTCCAGCTGGAACCAAGTTCATCCTTATGCATTTGTTATATTTCTCAATGCTAGCCCCCCAGCCCTCACAGACATATATATTCAAAAATACATGCTACAATCATGCGCACACACGCATACATATTAATATGATAATTCCAATTACAAAAGAAAATTTTTGAAAAAAATTATTTACAGGAATGCACACCTTGTTGAAAGCCTCTTGCTCCACCTTTTGCAATAGAACATCAATTGGTTCAGAAGTAAGAGCTGCAGAGTAGATCAACCACCAAAATGTTAACTGTAATGAAATATAATTGATATTTATATTTTAATTCTAAAAAAGAAAGAAAGAAAGGGAATGTCAAGGGTACAATTTGAGTGCGCTCTGACGTCCAATTTTTTCACTCTCTCCTCAACTCCAGAACTAGAAATCTTCACATAAACCCTATCGCCACCACTTGGCGCCGTCACCGGCAGGCAATCCCCGTCAATCTTGGAGGCGTACCTCGACACAAACTTCTCCTCCACTTCAACTCTCGCATCATCTCTGGCCTGCGGTGGCGTAGGCGAGTAGCGGAGCCAATCCTCGTCGTCGTTATCGACAATTCGGCTTCTCTTCTCATCGAATTGGGGTTCGTCCACGTCAATTGGGGATTTGGGAGTATCGGATCGGGGACGCTTGTGGCCGTTGATCTCGAGAGGAAGTGAATCTGGTGGGACCGGTTCGGGCGGGTCGGGGTCTTGTTCGGGTGGGTCGAGGTCTTGGTAGTTGGCTTCAAGCAGTTCCAGTTCTTCTGGGAGAGGAATGTGCATATCCATGTCCATGTCCATGTCCATGTCCATGTCCATGTCCATTTGGTTTGGCGGGTTTTTTAGGGTTTGTTAGGTGAATTGTGATTTGTGAATGTGATAAAAATTTATGAGAGAGATGAAATGGAGGTGGAGGTTGTTTTTGGCGGGAAAGTTGGGGAGTAGAGCATTGGCCTTTAAT
This sequence comes from Citrus australasica, assembly GCA_029618585.1. Lineage (NCBI taxonomy): Eukaryota > Viridiplantae > Streptophyta > Magnoliopsida > Sapindales > Rutaceae > Citrus > Citrus australasica. Next base: position 10,431,250 of record JARCIV010000009.1, on the reverse strand, counting down.
GGTTTTACAAAATTGCCCTTTAGTAGATTTGCTGTGTGGAGTTTGCCCGTTTCTTGTTTACGTAGTACAGAGGTACTTGTGCTCCCACGGCTCAATCCTTATGTTTCACTTGACACAAAACACCAATAATAACAGTACATAACATCGGGTAGAATTCATCTGTAACGATCGGCTAGTAGGGGCGAGGTATTTAAGAAAAAAAAAAAAAGCAAATTTTCATTAATTAAGGGAAAAGGTACAACAAATGAAGTGGGCATGTGCCATCCACTGGATATCAGAGGCGGATACAATGTAGGACCAGCAGGGCTCAAGTCCCCATTAAAAAAAAATTACTCTTTTTTATTTAAAAGAAAAAATAATAAATTTTTAAATAATATCTGTCAAATTATCAAATAGTCTCGTTCTTTCAATTTCTAAAGCTTTAGAGAGAGCATTTTCAGTAATGAAATTTATAAAAAATGAACTTCGAAATCAGATAAGAGATGAATAGATGAATGATAATTTGATTGTTTATATAGAAAAATATGTATTCAATAGTTGATAATGAGTCAGAATATGAAATCGCGTAGAAAATAATTGTAAATGTGTTATCAAAAATTTTATATATTCAAATTTCAATTTTTACATTTTGTTGTTATTTAATTTAGCCTCCGGTAAATTATTTTTCTAAATCCGCCACTGCTAGACATGTTCATTAACCTTTAGAGCCATCTTGGCCAAGTCATGCGCTACACCGTTACATATCGGCAAAATAAACTGCACCTTAATATCTTTAAACCTTTGCATTTAGTTTTGAATTTATGAGATAATCCATGAGAGTTCTAAGTTGCTTATAATCATTCTCGAAATTTGATTAACCACCTCTGCACTATCACTCTCGATTATCAATTACCATATTGAGTTGCTTCTGCTACTTCCACTCCCAAGTATATTGCTTCAGCTTCTGCATATACTATGTTATCATGGAACTTGGACGTTTTTATAGCACCAGCAACAAAATCTCCATTTAAATCTCTAATTAGGATTCCAAGTCCCACTTTCTGCTCTTGCATTCAAATTGCAGCATCCGTATTAACTTTAAAATGCCCTTCAGGAGGGAGTTTCGATATTTGCTCTTTGTTGGACTTTTGTCTACCCTTAATCTGCATCTGGGGAGCTTGGTTTTTTCTGTAGACTTCAACTATTGCTAGGGGTGGGAATCATATAGGATTTGGATTTGAAGGCAAATCCGATTGGATGATATTTATGTGATTCAATCGGATTTGGTTCACCACTCACCAGTTTACAAATCACAGTGTTCACTCACTCTCATATCTCAGTCACAGCCAAATACCAAGTACCAACTCACACTGTCAAACATTAACAAAAGACACAGTTACTCAGCGAGCAGCCAAGCAATAGCAGGATGCCAAAACCAGCTTCATCTAGTCATCCATCTTGAACCCATTAAGTCACCAGCGACCCATGAGTCCAACGACCACGCTAAAACTCAGCTGCTGTCAGCCCGCTGACAATAATCGACTGGAAACTAGCTGATTTCGAGTGAAACCCAGGCGACCGGAACCCAGTTAATCGACTTAAACCCAGCTGACAGCTACCTCTTCAACCACTAATCACGTCCAGCCGGCCAGTTGTCATGCCAAACGTCGATAGTCCACTTCCACTATTCCCAAGCATCTAGCAACTTTATTCATGGTAAGCAATTAAACCCAACCCATGACAATTGAAAGTTGAAACCTAGAATTTCATGCTTCTTTTAGTTGCTTGGAAAATGCCCCCAAACAGTTTGGGCCAAACCCGAGAGCAAGCGACTAGCCGCTTGGAAATTGCCCCCAATTGTTAGCTACTTGGTCACGGATTTAAGGGTTTTTCTTCCCTTTTCTCTAGCTTTCTTCAACCTCTCTCCATTCTCTCTTAAGGCCTAACACATCTATGTCTATGCGATTTGTTTAAAACTTGGAAATTAAAAAATTTATTGTTCTTGAATTGTTTTGTTTTTTCCTTTTATTTTTTCTAATGCATGATTATTCATTTGTAACATTAGTTAAGAAAGATATGAATATGTATTGATGTATAACTATAAAATATAAATATATATTGTCTTTTGAGAAAGACAACAAAAGATGAATTTATTTGTTCATGTATTGAAACTTTGAAATATACGATTTGTTCATATTTTCATTCTCTTCAGTCTCCACAATTGAAATTTTTTCTTTTAATTTTTTCATTATTTCATTTTCATTAGTTGAATTTTATTAATTATTAATAAACTAAGAAACAATATCGTTTCATCAAAATTAAAAATTCAAATTTACTAATTATTAAATAATCATCATTATTTAATGTATGATTATTCATTTGTAACATTAGTTTATTAATTATTAATAAACTAAGGAACAATATCAATTCTTTAAAACTAAAAATTCAACTTCATACCGTACGTTGTGGTAATAGAATTATTTTATAATAAGTTAATGTCATTAATTGCTTTATTTCCAAATAATAATTTGATAAATGAATTTGTATAGCTAGTAAGTGAGGCTAAAGAGATTATATATAGTCAAAAGTTATATTATTTTTTAGTTGAAAATTCATAAACGGAAGTTACAAAACAATGATGATTGATATGGTTTTTGTATTTTTAAATGACTGGACATTCAAAATCAAATTCCAATGATGATGATGAAGTTGAAAGTGTACAAGTACCCACTGAAAAGATAAATACAAAGCGGAAGAAGCCAACTCACAGACGACCAATGAAGAAAAGATCCGAGACATGGAATTATTACACTGTACTTGAGGACAATCAATATAAAGCAAAGTGCAACTATTGTGGCAAGATATATCAGTGCCATCCTAGGTTTGATGGGATTAGCAATATGGGAACTCACTTAAAAGTATGTGAAGCATACTTGAACGTGAAGCAAGAGCAAGATGAAAGACAACAAAAATTGGCAGCTGAGAGTGGTAAAGGAAATGCAAGTAATATGGTTTTGGCCAAAGGATGGAGTAAAGAAGCTTGTAGAAGAGTAGTCAGTAAAATGATTATCTTGGGAGAGTTGCCGCTTAATTTTGTTGACAACAAAGGGTTTAGGAATTTTCGCAATGTAGCTGTTCCTCAGTTTATTTTGCCATCTCGGAGAACTATTAGTAGCGATGTTATGGATATGTTCTTGGAAGAAAAAGGAATTTTGAAGAGTTTGATATGTAAGAATAAGTAGAGAGTGTCTCTTACAACTGACATGTAGACTTTAGTTCAGAACATGAGTTGTATGGTAATCAAAGCTCACTTTATTGATAGCGATTGGTGTTTACATAGGAAGGTTATCAATTTCAGCGTGATTGAAGACCATAAAGGAAAGTCGATTGGCAAAAAGATTGAGGCTTGTTTGCTTGAATAGGGAATAGAAAGGGTGTGTACAATAACTGTTGATAATGCGTCGGGCAATGATATTGCTATTGATTATGTGAAGAACCAAATGCTGATGTGGAAGAATGTTGATGCACTTGTGTTGTAGGGTGATTACATGCATGTGCGTTGTTGTGCACATATCTTAAATTTGATTGTCACTGGGGGGTTAAAAGAGTCGCATGCCTCAGTTGCCGGTACTCGGAATGTTGTGAAGTATGTGAGATTATCCACTTCGAGATTGAAAGCATTTAAATAGTATAGATCATGTGAAATGTCCTAATGGAACTGTGGTTTTGGATTGTATCACTTGGTGGAATTCCACCTATTTAATGTTGGTGACTGCTTTGAAATTTCGGGAGGCATTTGAGAGGATAGCAGAAGTGGATAAACCGTATGAAGCATACTTTAGAGATGAAGAAAATGGGAAAAAAAAGGGCGGGGCCACTTGAGCTTGAAAATTGGGAACATGCCGAAAAAATTGTGAGGTTTTTAAAGATCATTTATGATGTTGCATTGACTTTTTCAGCCTCTTTTGAGTGTCACTTCTAATCTTTGTTACGATACAATTAGCTTAATCGAGAATTCATTGAGTGCATTAGAAAAAAACAAAGATGTTTATGTGCATTTAATGGCTTCTAGTATGAGGAAAAAATATGACAAATATTGGGAGTGCACGGAGAAAATCAACAAAATCTTGATTATTGCCTCAATACTTGATCCGCGTTGCAAAATAGATTTTTCTAAACATATTTTTAGTATGATTTTTTTCTATGATAGTGCGAAGATTGAAGAAATGGTCGCGGTGATGAAAGACTTTTTGAATTCACTTTTTGATGCATATAGTGGATGGAACTCCTCACCATCATTGCCTAGTGAGAGTTTTCCAAGTGCCAGTGCCAGTGGTGGTGGTGGCGGTTCTAGTTCTTTTCCGCACCTTGTAGATGACACAGATCGACAACAAAGGTACATAATGGAATATGGTGATGATACATTACGAGTTGCTCGCCCTTTTCTTGGATATGCTAAGAAAGTTTTAATTCAAAACGAGGGTGATAACTCTATGAAATGAGAGTTATTACTGCAATTCTAGACTTAAATAAAGACCATTTAGAAAGTAAATGATGTGTTTTTATTATGTTTGGGTTATATTTTGCATAAACATCTATTTTAGTTAAGTCTTAATAAATTTTGCTTGATTTAAAGTAATTTGTGTTCAAAACATATGCATAATTGTAGGTTTTCAGAAGTTTATAATTCATGAAGGGATACTAAGATATTAGGCTAGCAAGAAGAAGAAAGAATATGGGTACAAAAGAAGTGAAACACAACCGGGAACAGTGCAGTGTTATAGCCATTGCTGGGCAACCATTGCTATAGCAATCCTGGAACACTGAGGAGAAAACTTAGCGCGGATTAACTACAGAATTGCGATCTGCAGTTTCCTAATTTGACTCATGTATGCTCGAGACTTTTGTTTACCCTAGTTTTTAGTTATAAAAAGAGGCACGCATCACATAAAACGGCAGAAAGAAATTAACATTGAGGAAGACTGAGAGAAAAAAAGAAGAAGAAGAAGAAGATTAAAATTCAAGGGAACCGATGCTGCATCATTAAAGAATCCAGCAGAGTTATTTGGATTCACTATCTATCGTTCTTCACTTATTCTTTCTTCACTCTTATTAAACCAATGTATTTCGTGACCAATATGTTGTTGTTTGTTTTTCTCTTTCAGAATATGAACTAAACTTGATTGTAGTTGAGTGACAAATGATCTAATGTGTTCTTGACTGTTCTTATGAGTTGCTATGTCACTGCTATAGCATTTTGCTCTAGTAGCTATTATTATAACTGTTATTTCGGTTGACCACTCATTTAATGGTTCAAGTTAAGATATAGCCGCAAAAGAACATATCTTAATAGATATTATTAGAGTAATACTTGATCTTAATTTAAGTTTCATAGATTAAGTTTATCTTAAATCTCATAAGGGTCATACTTGAAATTAAGATTTGTGATAACTTAGACATAGGTACTCACCTTATAAGGTGGAGAGAATTGATGTTCATAATGTCATGCCATAAGTAGAATAGCAATTGGTCATTGCTAAGATACTTACGCGTATGAGAATTCCAATATACGATAGTTGAGGATGCAAAATAAATTATGCCCAGTGCTATAGAAATTGTTGTAGCAACTAGTGTTAACTTGATAAAAATAGTCAGTCCATAGAGTTTGATCATTCAACTACCTTATCCTCATTTGATTCTTCGACACATTTTTATTTAATTTATTTCATTACTGCATTGTTTCATTTTATTCTCTGACAATTATCAATTCAATAGCAACCAACTTTACATTTGTTCCTTTTGGAATTAAAGTAGATTGCACTATTGTGATTACTGTAACATTTACAGTAACATCAATCACTGTGGAGACGATCTTAAATATTCTTCACTTTATAACTTGTTGTGTACACTTGCACATTGTCATCAATAGGATTTGATTAAAAAAAATAACTAACAGAGGGCAAGCTTGTCACAACCGAGGTGGAAAGATACTTACTTGATCGATTGAAGATCCTAGTAATGATAAACTAAATGTTTTATTATGGTGGAAGGTGAACGAGTCGAAGTATTCAATATTGCAGAAAATAGCAAGGGATATCCTTGCAATTCTGGTATCCACTGTGGCTTTGGAGTCCGCTTTTAGCACTGGGGGTTGTATCATTGACGAATATAGGAATTCTTTAACTCCTACTATGATTGAAGCATTTATTTGTACTAAAAATTTATTGCAGTTTAAACTTTTTGTCACTCTCATTTACAACATTAATCAAGAGTTGAAAGATCATATATATCAAATGGAGTTACAAGAAGGTAATTTTTTATATTACATTTTCTATATAATACCTTTTAAATTTATTATAACACATTTTTTATATTACTCATGCATTAATTATAAGTTATTATGTTTTTTTTTTCATTTTAAAGAGTATGTACAATCACAAGCTTCAACAATTACAAGTCTTAAATTTAATAGATCTTTTTGTTTCAAGGTATTATATTTATAATTGTTTTACTTTCGGTTTTAAGTCAATTGTAACATGATAATTGTTTTGATCTTATGTTAGGAAAGTTGAAGTTGGTAGTTGGAAAGCAAAAGTTAAAGACTCATCAAAATGTGTTGTGAGTTTAATTTGGTGTTATTGTGCTTTTGGTTTGAATAACTTGTAGTCTATCTAAATGTTTTTGGATGATAATTTTTATTTTGCTTTATTTTATTATTGGATGATATAATGATAATATTTATTTTGTGATTTTGTATTGTTTATTTATTTGGAAACTTGGAGTAATGTTTAATTGTTTATTTTGTGTTGTTTGTTTGGAGATTTAGAATAATGTTTATTTTGTGTTGTTTACTTGGAGACTTAGAGTTGGAGCAAAGTTTATTTTGTGTTGTTTATTTAGAAACTTGGAGCAATGTTTATTTTGTGTTGCTTATTTGGAGGCTTGGACTTGGAGTAATGTTTATGCACCTAAATTGTAAGAGCATTACTAATTAAATGAAATGGGAGTGTTTGTACAAAATGAATGCATATGAGAATATAAATGGGCCGTTAATTATAGATTATTAGATTTGAATACTTAAATGTTTTCACTTTAATTGCTTATATTTTTTTTATTTTTGTGAATAGAAACTTTGTATCGGCTTGTTTTCTTGGTATATGTCAATGCCATATTGTCAAGGAAACAATACAATATACATTGTCATTTGTCAGCTTGTTTTCATTTTCTTTTTTTTAATGGCTAGTAATTTTCCATTAATTATAGATTTCATAAATTTTTTGTGAGAATTGTGAAAAAGGCCCAAATCCGATTTCAATCCGAATCCAAAATATAATATGAATCCGAAAATTAATCTAAAATCCAAACTCATCCGAATCCGAGTAATCCAAAATTTTCATCCGATTCGAATTATTTTGATCGGATGAAAATTCGGATTGAATTTGGATGAATTTTTTTCAATCCGAATTATCTGAAATCCGATCGGATCCGAAATTGCCCACCCCTAACTGTTGCTTCATATCTGGGCACTGGAATTATTGGATCCTCCTTTCCTTTTTCAAATATAAAGAGGTTTCTTGAGTGCCAATTGGCCCAACATAAAGACACAAAAAGCACCACAACTCTTGTGTTTCTCTTCTATGCTATTGGTTGCATGACAGTTAACAAATTTTGGTTCCCCATACCATCTAGATCGTCTTTGAAACTAGTCTAATTCCACACCTTTTGGGAGAACTTGGACTCTGTAATTGTATGAAAAATATTTTCACCTTTCTTTCCACATCTTTAGCACCATGGGTCTTGTAAAACTTTCTTTTCCACAAGTTTCCAGCCGTAGGCAATAAGGGGCTACTCTCCACATAAACACCTTCACTTTCTCTAGAATTTCCAACTTCCATATTGCATTCCATTTTGTTGGACTTGCTCTTGAGGTGCTTGGTTGGTCTTTAAATTTTAGGCTCATTGCAACTTGGTACCCACTTTTAACATCATACTTACCTTGATTATCATATACCTTGCTTATCATAAGCCCATACCATTTGATCTAGTTTTTAAGTTCTTGGGAAAGGGATCTTTTGAATTTTCTCTGCATCTTCATAATCAAAATGTTGCTTAATCATGCTTTCCTTCCATTTATGCTCTTTGTCAATCAAAGTGGAGACAATAGATTCCATAGGTAAATTTGCTTTGGAGAGAATTTTGAAGGAGGTAAGTTTGGGGATCCATCTACTCTGATAAACCTTCACCTGCTTCCCACATCCAATTTTCCATCACATCCCATTTTGAAGCACTTGACTTCCCCATAAAACACTCCTCCAAATGAAAGAGAGATTATATCCAAGTTTAACTTGCATAAAACTTGAATTCTTAAAATATCTTGCTTGCAACACTTTGGCCATTAAGGATTCTAGGAAATGAACCACCCTCCACCCTTGTTTTGCCACTAAAGCTTGGTTAAAGCATGTTAGATCTCTTAATCCCATACCACCCTTACCTTTTTTCCTTACACAATCTGTCATAGCTAGCCTAGTGAATGTGTCTTTATTTGATCCCTACCAAAAATAAACAATTGCTTTTTGGATATCTATACAAAGACCTATTAGAAGTTTGAAAATACTCATAGCATAGGCTGGAATTGCTTGAGCTATAGATTTAATGAGTACCTCTTGTCCTCTACTTGAGAACAATTTTATGTTCCAGTTAGAGATCTTGTTTAAAACTCTTAACTTGATGTCATTGAAAAAAATCACCTTTTTCCTCCTCACCATGGATGGTAGCCTAAGATACTTTGCATGCCTCGAAATAACATGAAGATGAAAGATTTTTTTTATTGTGGCTACTTGAGTTGTATGAGTATTTCCACTAAATAACATTGAAGACTTTTCAAAATTGAAAATTTGGCCTGATGTTGTAGCATAGCACGCAAAGATGGCTTTTTGGTTAATGCAATCTTTAGTGGCGGCCCTTGTAAAAATGAGACTATCATCTATAAAAAGTAGGTGTAAAATGGATAGTTGTCTGCCAAACTTTAAGCCATGGATGAATTGCTTTGATTTTGCTTGCAATAATAAGTTGGAAAAAACCTCTGAACAAAGAATAAACAAATATAGTGACAGATGACAGCCTTGTCGCAGTCCTCTTTAGGGATAAATCAAACTCTTAGCTATTCTATTTATCAAAATAGAAAAGAAGGAGGTTGATACACATCTCATTATCAAGTCCACCCATTTTATTGAAAAGCATAATCTATGCATGACACTTTTTAAAAAAATCTCACTCTACCCTATCATAAGCCTTATTAATATCAAGTTTCAAAGCTACTAACCCATGTTTTTTTTCTTTATTCAACCTATTTTATGAAGGCATTCATAACCAATGATAAGGTTATCAGAGATAAGTCTCTCATAAATGAAAGCATTGAGTAGGTGAGATAATATAATGTAAGATTTGTTTCAACCTATTAACTATTGTTTTTTGCTACAATTTTGTAAATAACATTACATAAGCTGATTGAGCTAAACTCAACTACTTTTCTAAGCTTCCCATCAGGGCCTACTGCTTTGGTGGGACACATTTGAACTAAGGTTGTTGTGACTTCATTTTCAGCAAAAGGCTGGTTTAGCTTTTCATTCATTTTCCCTATCACCCTTCTTGGCACATCCTATAAAGTTGCATTAATTTGTTCTTGTGAGAGCCTTGATGATGAACAAATTTGCAAAGTAATCACAAAACAATCTCTCAACATCTGCAGCTTCATTTATCCATTCATCACATTCATCTAAAATCCCTCATATCTTGTTTTTCCTCTTTCTAAAAGAGGCTTTTGCATGGAAATTTTTTTTATTTTTCCCCTTCTCTTAGCTAATCCACTCTTGACCTCTGTTTCTAATAAATTTCCTTATAAAAAAGAAAAGCATTGATTTGTCTTTCAATGTCTTTAATCTTATCCCCATCTACATGTTGCAAGCCCTATAACTGTATGTTCTTTAGTTCATCCATTAACAGCTCTAGTTTTTTCTTATGACCTCCAAACTCTTCTTTACTCCAAAACTTTAAGTATGTCATGGAATCTTTCGCTGCTTTTTAAAAATTCTCAATTACATCTTCACTATACTATCTTCTTTGGTCTGACCACTCTCTTTTAACAATTTGCTTGCATTGGTCATAAAAGCTCTAGGAATCTTCGTAATGAATACGTCTAGTGGATCTCTTTTTATACTTTCTTGCCTTGCCCTTTTTCCTCAAATTCCATCCGAATTGGATTATGATCTGATGTCTGTGTTATCATCATTTTTGCTGCATTTTAATAGAAGAAACTTCCCTAAGATTTACTATACTAAAAATGATCTAATCGTTCTTCAATTAAACCAATTTCTATCTCCTATTCAACCAAGTAAAAGGAAGCCCTTCCAACCCATATCGACCAAATCACATTTTCTAATTGCCTCCCTAAACTCATGCATCATCCTAATCTCTTTATTGTTCCTTTTTTTTTAATTTGGCAATAAAATTTCATCAAAATTGCCAAAACACATCCATGGCATGGAAGAAAGGCTAGCTAACCTTTTTAACAAAGTCCATGTGTGGTGCTTCTACCCTCCCGATGGGTGTCCATAAATTCTTGTGTACCTCCAATAGCTTCCGTTTTCAGTATACACCATTGAGCATCACGCCAATGTGATGCTTGTTGTATGACTGTATATGTAATGTGACATCTAAGTTCCATAACAATGCCAAGCCACCCCTCATACCTTCTCTACCAACTTCAAAACACTTTTTAAAATTCAAATTACCGTTAATTCTTTTCATTATTTTGGCACTAGTTTTGTCTCATAAAAGAAAATTATCCGAGGCTTATATTTTTTTAGAACATTTTTAGCTTCACAGAATGTTCGGTCCTTCCCTAAACCCCAAACGTTCAAACTTAGGACTCTCATGGCTATCGACGAGGCTAGTCACCAGCCTCTGCCATTGGATTTTCAAAATTCTCAACTGTTATTTCCATGTCTCCTTTATCCTTTCTATTTATCAGCTCCTACCTTAGCATTTGCTTAGCTTTTGGTAATGTAAATGGTGGTTTTGTAAATGAGTTGTCCATGTTCTTTTTTTCTTTTTTCGCTTCTGGGCTTGGCTAATTGGCTTTGTTTGTTGATCTTTTTTACTGCAGAAGGCTCGTGTTTTTTAATCACTCTTTGGTAGCCGATTCTAGCTTGAGCCCTCCATTTTCTTCTTTTGGGCTCAACTTTATAGATCTCTGCTCCATTTCCATCCTCCCCCATTATAACTTCAGTTTGGGCCGAACTTTTGTCTGGACCTTGATGCAATTTCATGCTTTGAGAGTGCCCCAAGTTTTTTACCCTTTCTCGCTCATTTTTCCTTTTTTTCCATTTCCCCTTCTTGTTTTGTGCTTAAATTTTGACTTTCCTTATGTTGTTCTCCCTCTTTCCAATTTACTCCTTCTAGCTCCTGATGCCTAGTAAGATTGACCTTACTAGCTATTTTCTCATATGTTTGCCCATTTATATCTAACAACCTCGAGAAGCCCCCTTCTTGCATTGAATGCATCTCTATCTCTTTTGGATTTCAGGTTTGGTTCGACACGTCTTTTTAACCCAGACTATCTGCAACATTTTTGCCTTGCCGTTTGGTAGTACCTAGGGGAATCAGATTTGAAGAGGATTCAGCTCTTTGCTCATCTGTGGTTGTATTCCATTATTCTTTTCCCCTGTGTTACTTCAATTTATCCACCATAGTTATGGCTTTAGTCCATGGCCCATACAACAAATCCTCTTTAGCTTGGTTTTTAAACTTTGTGCATTCTCTGTATTAATGGTCAATACAACCATAGCAACAACAAAAATCAGGCAACTTTTCATATTGAATTGTAATTAGGACATCTTCTTCTTCACCATCTTTCACTACAACAAAAGAGGGCTTTAGCGACGAACAATTTTGTCGCTAAAAGCTATAGCAATAAAAAAAAATTGTCGCCATAGGAGCGTCGCATTAGTTCTTTGGCATCGAATTTTCAAATTTCGTCACTAAAATTATTTTTAGTGATGAATCTTGCTTCGTCACCAAAATTACTTTTAGCGATGAATCATGTTTTATCACCAAAAGAACTTTCACAAAATTTCAAATCTCTTTTTTGAAAGAAAATTATTACAAATGAATATAAATTTCTTGGTTTTCTTCATCTTGATGTAATTGGTCCTCAATATTCCCTACAAATAAACACACAATAATTAGGTAACTTAATAAACACAAATTTAATAATAATATAAGTAAAAATAAATAAGATAAGTAAAAAAAATTACACCATGTTCAAAATAAAAGAGGAAAGAAGTAGAGATTAAATTAGAAAATGAGAATTATACATTTAGAGATGAGAGAATTAAAGAATAAAATTACGGGAGTGAGAGAATGAGAGAATGAAAGAAACAATGAAAAAATGAAGTAGATAGTCTATAAATAGGTTACAAGAGTTTTTAGCAATGAAATTTAAAATTCGTCGCTAAAACTTAATTTTGGCGGAAAATAACCCGACAAAATTTTTTAAATTTTGACATATTTTAGCAATGAAATATTTCGTCGCTAAGAATACACATTCAGGGACGAAATTCAATTTCGCCACTAAAGGTCTTAAATTTTGGCAGAAAATCATCCACCAAATTTTTTTTAAATTTTCATAATTTTTAACGACAAAAATATATTTCTTCGCAAAAATTAGTTTTAGGAACGATATTTTTTTTTCCTGCTAAAACATGGCCATTTCAGACATCAAAGAGTTTTAGTGTCAAATTCTATTCTTCGCTAAAACTACTTGTTGTGATGAAATATATTTTCGCCACCTCTTTTAGCATGTCATCGAGTTTTAGCAATAAATATATTTCGTCGCTAAAACAATTTTTAGCGAAAAAATTTATTTTCGTCGCCAAAACATGCTATGTGTAAATAACATTTTAACGACGAAACGACTTTCATTGCTAAAACTATTTGTGGTAACGAAAAAAATTTCGTCACTAAAACAATTTTTAGCGATGAAAACTATTCATCGCAATATATCGAATTTTAATTGTTAAAAGTTTGGGTGCCAATATTTGTTTTGCCACTTAATTTTTTGGCGACGAAACTAATTTTTTGTCGTTATATGTTGTCTTTAGTGACCTTTTTTTGTCGCTAAAAGTGATAATTAAATATTACTTTTTTATTATGACTTTAACGACTAAAGTTCTTTTTTGTCACTAAAAAAATACTTGCAACGACAAAAATATTTTGATCGCTAAAAGTTTCATCACAAAAGACCAATATTCTTGTAGTGTAATTTCTATTTAAGTGATAAGATGGTCATTAGGGGCTTAATAATATCGATGGATACTCTAAGTCTGATGACTTCTCTAGTGCATTCTCTGTTGGCATCTACTTCTTCAACTTTTCCTATTCTTGCTCCCAACTCTAATATCGTTTCTTTATCCATACACATAAGGGTACATTCTTTAGTTGCACCCAAAATGACGCATTGGTAAAGGACTGCTTTAACACCTCTCTAATACCCATTGATTCTCTGAATACAATAAGCGCACCATTAAAATGCCAAGGGCCACTTGCTATTGCTCTCTTTTTATCTATTTCTGCTGCAAATCTAAACATTAAAATATTCTCTCCCATGGCATCTACCTTCACTTCCCTAATTGTTTGCCACGCATGTTGCATTGCTAGCTTCAAACCTTTTTTGTTTACATTTCTACTTGTCAACACTTTGCCCATCAGACATCCAGCGACTATTCTTTCTCCTTTTGACTTCATTTCACTTTTAAAGGAGACTTTTCCTTCCTCCCCCCTTTTAAAGTTATAGCTTTACACTTGCGAATCAACTCCTCTGTATCCATTTGGAGCTCGAAGAGATTTTACTTGAGAACCACCCCCACTCCCTATTTAATGTTATATCATTTAAGACACCTACCTCAACTGAGCCAACAAGATTTTTTGTTTATACAAACAACGTATATGTTAGTAATAAACTTGAACCTAACGAGTAGGTAGGAAAGAGAGTTTATTAGTATTAAATATTGTTGAATTATCAAGCGATAATATGTTATTTTATGCTTATGTTATAATTTATATTTGTGTTTATGTAATATATTAGGAATTATTAATTATGTTTTAAATATATTTAATTTTGTGTATTTTTATGTGTTTATTAGGAAAAATATTAATTTCACGTACTTCGAGGCTCCAAATAGAAAAATGGAGGTGAAATTTGGATTCTGAAGGTCCGAAAACCTTAGGATCGATCAAGATCGGCTTAAAATTGGGCTTGTATAAAAAAAGTTGACTTTTCCAGTTGACCGAGCACTGATTGGATGATGAAATGAGCTTACAATAGATATGAGTGCATGGGATAGCTGGCAATTTTGACTAAATCTCAACCGTCCATGATTCAATGGCTATGATTGTGCCACGTGGCAATGGTTGGTGAAGCAAGTGGGAGGATCCGAATCTTTGTATTCGGGTCGACCCAATCGCCCATTAACCCGCCAAATCTCAACCGTTCCTTGGGCAAATCGGACGAGTCAAATGATGCCACGTGTGATGTTGACTTTTGAAGTTTGACCAGCCATTGGATCTTGATCTAAAGGTTGTGAGGAGCACATGCATGAAGCTTATGATGGACCGCAAAGCACTAGATTAGGAATTTATTTTTCTATAAATATAGCCTCATTTTTAGGTTTTTAATCATCTCTCTACAACTCTCTTCTTCTCAAATTCTCTTCATCTCCTTGTAATCTTCATTTCCAGGTGTGTTTTTAATATTTTGTATAATTATTTTTATAAATAAAATTAGTTTTATTTCCAATTTTAGTTGTTTTTATTACTTTTAATTATAAGTAATTCAATTCTACTCCTTCTTTTTATTTTAATTATGTTTAACTAAATAATATTAGTTAGGGGAAGGTGAAACTCTTAGGTAATAAATATGATTTAATCAAATTCTATTTTTAATTTTATAAATTAAATTATTTTCTATTTAATTTTATACATGTTTTATATTTTGAAAATTTGATTTATTGTAGACAAACAAATGAATTTGGCACAATAAATTCTTAATATCTTAATATAAGGCATGGTGAAATGGTATTTTGACTTATTGTAGACAAACTAAATTTTGGCACAATAAATACTTAATCCATCATAAAATTAAAGGGAAAATAATATTAATTTGTATAATTAATCTTTTGGGTAATAAATTTAAATAAATTGGCAAAAAGAATTTATTAAGTTTTATTTATTCCTAAGAGTGGATCCATAACCCTAACTAGTTCAATTCCATAGTTTCACTTAAATTAAGTTATTTAAATTTAAGTTTTAATTTCAATTTTTAGATAAAATAAAATAAATAAATTAAATTTTTTCTCTGTGGATCGACCTCGGACTCACCGAGTTATAATACAACACGACACTCTTATACTTGGGAGTTTAATATTACTTTTAAGTTGTGTCAAGAGTCATAAAGACTCTATTCACCTTCCATTCTCAAGTTTTCAAAGAAAACTTGAGAAGTAAAAAACATGTAAGGAGAGGTAGTTGAAATGCTTATAAACTCACATCTCAAGCTTTAGCTTAATGATGTAGGATTTAATTTGTTAAGATCCATCCACTTTTTAAAAGGTAGTTGAATTGAAAACCTGAGAAGGAAAAAACATGTAAGGAGAGGTAGTTGAAGTGTTTATAAACTCACATCTCAAGCTTTAGCTTAATGATGTAGGATTTAATTCGTTAAGATCCATCCACTTTTTAAAAGGTAGTTGAAGTGTTTATAAACTCACATCTCAAGCTTTAGTTTAGTGATGTAGGATTTAGTTAGTTAAGATTCACCCATTTTTTAAAAGTGACCTCCACCAGTTCATACGCTAATTGTTATACGCACATTAGATAGAATTCAACCTAAAAAACCGACATATAAAGAGAAGGAGCCCATATACTTATAAGCTCACATGGCAAACCTTAACTTAACGATATGGAACTCTATTAAAGTTGCTACAGTGCAATCCTAAGAAATACCCAAAACCCTCTCTGTACTTTGGTATTCACCATTCTTTAAGGAAAGAAGTGTACAATCATCTGAAGTCTTCAAAACTTGAGAAAAAAAATAGAATAAAAATACAATGGATTTTATTCGATTTATTCATCACACATCAAAATCAATACAATCAATAAAAATACAAATTTATTTAAACAATCAATAACAAGAATATCAAATTTTCATAAATTGATAGAGAGAGTGCAAATGAAAGAAAAGAAAAAACTATATCAACAAGGCTAATTAATTTTAAAAATAAATGAAATTAGTTGAGAAATAAGGAATTATGAGATAAGTAAAGGGGGTATTTAAAAATTTCAAAACATAGAAGATGCTTCTCCGCTTTTTGGGCCTTATGTCACGGACCGCAATCGTGACACCCAAGATATGCGCTTGTACGCTAATATCGATGATGGTTGTGCTGATTGTTGGAGACGTGCTTCAGGGGCGTGCGTGTGGGGAATACAATGGCCCTAGACTCTTTGGAGTTCAGGCAGACCGACCCGGTTGAGTTTGGGGAGTTTGTCGCTAGTTGAGGACTTAACCTTGAAGAGGGGTCTAGGCGAAGCCCTACACACACTGGTTGGGAACTGAAACCGTTCTCCTGACGAGCCCAAGGCAGGGCGAAACCAGTCGATATTGTGCCACTTCCACTAGGCTTACTCTCGTAGTATGGGATGCGGGAGCGCCGCACGGGCTCGAAACCTCTCGTCTCGTGACACTTAGCTAAGTTCACTTATGGGGATTATCCGATAATTTATAACTAGAACACGATAAGCCAACATTTGCCAATAATGTAATTTATAAAGCAAACTACAAAATGTGTCCTTAGTTTAACAGGCTAATTATTTATAAAATAAATCTAATTAAAAAAAACTTCGTTTAGAAAACATTACCAAACGCAAAACGTTAACAATACTATATATATGCGGAGTTGGATACAAATGTTTACTTCAAGTGATGTGATACTTATTGGTGACTAGTAAATTTCATCATTTTGCATCAACTTCATTGTCGTATAATTAATATAATAACTATATGGACGGAGTTTCCTTGTTTTATTTTATTTTTTTACCTTAAAAGTAAGACTTAACATTTTATTTATTGGATCTATTCAATTAAATGGTAGATAAAATGCTTACTTGAATACTACTGATTTACTCTACACCCACCTTTTAAGTCAAAAAGTTAAACTAAGCGAACTCAACCTAAATTTTATATATTACCTTATTTACAACGACAGGTCAAATACTTTATAAAGGTAATTTACATTTAAATTTAATGGGTAAAACATTATTTTAAAATTAATTAAAGAAATAACGATTACCATATCCGTGCATAAAATATTAAAATAGCATTTCAGCGTCAAGAATCATGCATGACACAAGCGAATACATAACGAATAACGCCTTCCTGCTCTTTCTTAATTGGACGCATAGAAATTAAGGTAAAGTTAATTATTACGCGCAAATTTTTTTATTTCTAGCGTACACAAATAATTAAAATAATAATTAAGAAAAATCGGTGGCTTTCTCCCAAATATTATTGGGAATTTACTTATCAATTATGGACTAGATTTACATTTTTCTCAAAATTTGATTTTCTCCGCTTAAACTCTTTAAGACTATTAATTTCTTTGAATCTAACGATTCACAAAGCTTGAATTATTACATGCTCTTTGAAATAAACTGTAGGCGATCGCCTAAAATTTCTATTGGATTAATTTTGAGTTGATCTAGTAATTATAAAATAGTTATAACCCTAGTGAATTTCTTACTAGTTTTGAACTGAAAATACGAATACCTACATATACTTTTATTCATTTTTTATTTGTCAATAATAAAATATATATATATATAGTTGACAATCTAAGATGAAGAATATACTATGCCCGGCGTGGAAATTAGCCGCTTTTGCTCCATCTCCATGCATGGCCAAAATCACACCACTCACTTGGGGAAGGAAGCCCAAACTCATGCTTTTAGGATACTGCTTTGAAATGTTTTGATAAAATATATACGCTGGGTGAGCCCATTTCTAATCAAAAATATATATATATATACGCTGAAGCAAAAGTGTGACCTTTCATGGTATTATGTGAAATTTATAAGGTGACTGATATCACAGCTGAGGTCATCAGAATTTCTCGCTGGTATCCTACCTTCGCATATAAGTAGCAGAAGCAGAAATTAGATTTATCATCAAATAAGCTTTCATCAAATTATACAGCTTGTACTCTGTAGCACCAACACACACACAATCAAAATGAGCTGCTGGTGGACGGTTGCTAGCGGCGCTGCTAAGGTTAAAGATCATCAACTTTATGTGAAATAATGCATACATGTGTGTATCTATATATTGTTGATCTTGTGGATGATCTTAAATTTTATTAAAGTTCAGAAAAATTATTAACCGTGCAGTTGAATAGTATAATGTCATTACATTTTTAAATTATATAGTTTAATAGTTTTCACAGATATTATACTATTAAATCATATTGTTTAATAATTTTACCGAATTTTAACAAACTAGAATCTTGGATTGAAATATTTCTATATATATAAAGAGAGAAAGAGAAATATTCCAAAACAAGATGCTAGACTTTGTTAAATTTTGAAAAAATTATAATGTTGAGAGTCAGCTTCCAGTTTGGTATGTCTTTACAACGTCGCAAACTCATTTATAATGTTGTAAACACGTCCATATTATAAATTCTGGGATTTCAAGTTGGAAAGCTTTTGTATATGTTGATATTTTTTTTATTTGTTTTGAGAAGGAATATGTTGATATTTTATTAACTAAAATGCTTAATTAATTTGTTCTTAATCACTAGCTTGTACAAAACAAATTGGATGAAGGTGAGCCATCTCGAGACAACCAGCACGTGGGGCTTATAGTAGGCGTGACGGGAATTGTGGGCAACAGCCTTGCTGAGATTTTGCCACAACCAAATACCCCCGGCGGCCCGTGGAAGGTCTATGGGGTGGCCCGACGCCCGAGGCCCGCCTGGAATGCAGATCACCCCATTCAGTACATCCAATGTGACGTCTCCGACGCAGACGAGACACAAGCTAAGCTCTCAAAACTCACCGACGTCACCCACATCTTCTACATGACGTGGGCCAGCCGTCCCACCGAACTCGAGAATTGCCACGTCAACGGCACCATGCTGCGCAACGTGCTCCGTTCCGTAATCCCCAACGCCCCCAATCTCCGCCACGTCTGTCTCCAAACGGGAGGCAAGCACTACTTGGGACCGTTCGATTATTTTGTCGACACACAGCTGCCTCATCACCCTCACGACCCGCCTTACACTGAGGACTTGCCGAGGCTAAACGTTCCGAACTTTTATTACGATCAAGAAGACATACTGTTTGAAGAAGTTGCAAAGAGAGATGGCTTGACCTGGTCAGTACATCGCCCACTTGGAATCTTCGGATTTTCACCGTATAGTATGATGAACATAGCGGGCACTCTCTGTGTGTACGCCGCTATATGTAAGCATGAAGGGGTTCCTTTACTATTTCCAGGGTCTATGGAAGCTTGGGACGGCTTCACAGAAGTTTCGGACGCGGATCTGATTGCGGAGCAGCAAATTTGGGCGGCGGTGGATCCGAACGCGAGAAATGAAGCTTTTAATTGTGCGAATGGAGATGTGTTTAAGTGGAAGCACTTTTGGAAAGTGTTGGCGGAGCGGTTTGAGATTGAGGATTATGGGTTTGATGAGAAGGGTGAGAGATTGAGATTGGTGGAGATTATGAAAGGTAAAGAGAGCGTATGGGAGGAGATTGTGAGAAAGAATAAGCTGCTGCCCACAAAGTTGAATGAGGTTGCCATTTGGTGGCATGCAGACGTGTCGTTCGACGTTGGTGAGGATATTTTGGTTAGCATGAACAAGAGTAAGGAGCACGGGTTCTTGGAATTTAGGAATTCAAAGAATTCTTTCATTGCTTGGATTGATAAGATGAAACGTTACAAGATTGTTCCTTAAATGGTAATGTTTCTTTCATGGGCTTTTCTTTTTTTCTCTCTCTCTCTCTGAGTCAGCGAATAAGGTTTCTTTTTCTCCTTTTCTTCTTCCGGCCTCCTCCTCCAAGTGAGGGTGGCTGTTTTGTTTTCATTGATAAGATGAAACGTTGCAGTTTACTGCCGTAATGTGATCTCTGTTATGGGTGCTGCTGCTATACTGCATGTACTGTTGTTATTTGAGTTTTATGAAATCTATCTTTTCTGTTTCAAAAAGAATAAAAAGAAAATTACCTGAATCTTGAATCAATCCCAAGCTAGTAATGTATTACCAATGTGGAAAGAATAAAAAATTTATATGTAGACCTTCCATATTTGCGAACGTTGAACGTTCTTACTTTTAAAATATAGATTTGGGACTTTATTGTTTGTAAATATCGAAATTATATTTAAAAAATTATAAAATTCATACCTAAGAATGATTATATATTTTATGTTCAATATATCAGTAAAGAGGATGACAGAATTATTTTTTCTATATATCAGTAAAGAGGATGACAGAATTATTTTTTCTCAAGTCTTATATGTAAGTTGTAATAATTCAGCTGTGCTCAGCTTGCTTCAACTGTTAATGAAATTAATAAAGCAAGCTTTATTCAAAATAAATACATATTAAGCCTCCATTTGTTACATTGAATAGAGTTTATAGAAGTAGAATTTTTCTAAGTAGAGCTTATACAAATAGGACTTTTGATAAAAAGTTATTGCATGTTTAGTTATCAATTAAAAAAATTCCTTTGAACCATTAATTTATTTGGTTCTACAATACTAAAAATATTTTTATGTAATTAAATTGTCAAAAATAATATGTAAAAAAAAATTACTTCATCTTTTCAATTTGCCTTTGAATTTTTTTCTCTTTACAGCAGTTGGCATTATAGATATCTAATATTATCACATAAAAAATAATGTACAAATAAAAGAAAGACGAAATGAATTTCTAATATAAACTAATAATGGGAACATACAGTCGACTAAAATAATAAAAACAATGGAAAATATCAAATATCAAATAGTGGCACAGTGAAATGTTCATTATTTTTCTAATAAGTTAGATATATTTTTAAGTTTTTAACAATAATAAAGGAAACATGCAGACGTGGATTCTTATTGTGTTGTTTCTAACTTTCTATCAAACGACGGCAATGCGCTTGTTTCCAATAATTTTTTTGTTTTGCTTAGGGTTTTGTATATAAGTATGGATATTGTGTATTTAATGAAATATATTTGGGATATTTTTTTTATATTACATATATGTTAGAAGAATTCTCTAATCTTACTCCTAAAACTCAAATTTTGAGTTTTATTAATAGAGAGAAAATAACTTATTTAAGTCTCATAAGTTCTATTAAAAAAAACTTAACACAAATAAATATTTTAAAAAAACTTATAAAATTAAATAAATATTCATAATTATTAAATAAGTAATATGAAATAAATTTTAAATAAAAAAATGATTACTGAAATGATATTTGTTAGTTACCGTTGTATATCATCTTTTTTTCAACTTAAAATCACAACCCATTATTTTATTTTATTGAATCTATTCAACTCAACGGTAGATAAATAATGACTTAAATGCTACTGTCTGTATCCATGAATAAAATATTTAAATAGCGTTTCAGCATTGAGATTAACACGCACGTGAGAATACATGACAAAGACAACTTTATATTATGACAATGTGAGCGCCGCCTTCATTTTTTCCCCTAATTGGATGTGTTCAGGCAACGTTGTTTATAGTAATTTTAATTATATAATTTTTTATTTATAATTCGTAAATAATTGTTTTTTTTTTAAAGATAAAACTGCTGGCTATCACCCAAATAAAATTACGTTAGGGAGTTTATTTCTCACTTGTGGACATGATTGTAATTTTTTCCAAATCGGTGGGTAAATATTATTTTAAACCCTATAGTTTCGGTTAGTTACTACATTACCCTCTACATTTTTTATATTTACTGAAAGCTATCTAGTGGGAATCTATCTATGGCAAAATCTACTCAATTATTTAACTTATCTATATTCTTCACTTGTTCCATATAAAATTTGTTTCAATTTTAAGTTATGCCATTTTCAATACTATTTTCTCTTTAATAAATTAGATCCAACACATACAATTTTAAGTTGTACCATCTTAGGTTATTTTTAAAAAAAAATTAATGACTAACAAGATAAATAGCTCTAATTATATAAACTAAATGAAAATTTACCCAAATTTAATATTCGCCTTAAATTTCTTTTTTGAATGATGAATATTCCCTTTAAAGTTTAGACTATTTCATTTGATACTAACTAGTTTGGTAATATTGTAGTTCTTAAAATAATTACAATTAGTTGTATTGTAGAAATAATTAGTTATAAAGAAAATCAATTAAACACATAGCAAAATGTATTTTAGAAGTGTTGCGAGTTTAAAAAAAGTCATATGTAGTTGGTAAATAAAATTGTAAAACTGCTATAAGAATGTAAATGACTGAAAATAAATATAATATTGAATAAAGTTTTATTTATCAACGCATTTATAAATAGGTATATATAATATACTAGAATAAATACTTTCAATTTTATTTTGTTATCTCAAAATAATTGGTAATAACAATATTTTCTTTAAATTTAATGGTTTTATTTTCTAACTGAATAAGGATACTTTTGGATTTCATAACATAAGTGAGGATATTTATGAAATAGTATTAAATATAAAACTAATTTTCAAAATCAAATTTAAAAAGTTATTCATTCCCTATATTTTAAAATCTATTTTAAGATGAGGTGATTTTACAAAAAAAAATAATTTTTAAAAATATTTACGAAATACCAAAAATTAGTTATTATATTTTCAAAATCACTTTTGAGCATCTAAAAGTTAATTCTAAATGACCCCCAAAGTCCAATGATTCCGGAAGCTTGGATTGTTATTTTCTCTTTGAAACTTGAAATAAATTGTACTCACCTAAAATTTTGATTGGATTAAGTCAGCTCACGGTTCAATGTTATACTGAATTGACCGAATAATAATAAAATCGTTTTAAATTCTTTAATCTATATCCAATTGAAATTCTTACTATTTCGAATTAAAAATATCTTTATGTATATTTTTATTCATTTCATTTTAATTGTCAAAAAGAAGACATAAAATACACAAAAATTGTGGAGACAACTAAGATGAAGAATATACGATGGCTCTCGTGGAAAGCAGCTGCCCCCCACCAAGGCCAAAATCATATCACTCACTTCAAAGAAGAAAGCTGAGACTCATGCTTTCATAGTTTCATTATGATATTGATAATATAACAAATAGCACTAGATAAATAAGAGTGCTGCTTTGATAAATATTTTGATAAAATTTATTGAAGCAAAAGTGTGATCTTGCATGTTTTTAATGTGAAATTTTATCTTACAATAAATTTGTCTACCAAATGTCAGGTAAAATTTCACATCAATGCTATAAAATTTGAAGCAAAATTTTATTGAAACCCAAGATTCTTGTTTGTTGATATATTTGGGGATAAAAAAGGGATAATAAAAATTTGGGTGGTGGCATAATATAATTAATTTAAGTTAATTCTATTAGATTATCATAACTTTATTTTATTATTATTTAACTTAACGGTAGTTTAATTTTTTTTTCTCAACCCATATGAATGATTCTTTCATTTTTACAGAAGAAAATTTACAATCTTAAATATATTGGCATTAGAAAAAGTACAAAAGAATATTTTGATTAATAAAGGTAAGAACATAGTACAAGTAGACAAACTATATCCATACTTAGAAAATACTAAACAATTAGGGGGCTAGATGTTATAAACCTATTATCAAGATCCGATTCAAGACTCCAGAGTTACAAAATACAAATGATGCATGAATAACATGTATAGATTAATTAAATATATCTTTTAATTATAAGGTAATATTTTTAAATAAACACACACACACACATATATATATATATATCAATTGGAGCTTCTAAGGGTTTAGCCGAATAATTTTCAAGCAATTATACTTAATTGGTCCCTCGGATTTTCAAGCAATTATATTTAATTGAATATCCCAGGAGAGAATGACTAAAAGATCAATTTTGACCTTTGTCTACTCATTTATTTTTTAAAATAATAAAGAAGTACGTGCATTAATTAAATATAATTTTTGTAGAGTGTGTTTGACATATCATATTAATAAATTTTTCTATACACCATAATATGAATCGTTTCGCATTAAATAAATTTAAAAGGATTGAGTTTGTGTAATATGGTACTATTCACATGTTTAATATTTCTTTAATTAAAATAATAATAATAAAATATAATATTAAATAAAATTATAAACTCAAATAATTTAAAAATATTAATTTAATATAAAATATTAAAATAAAAATATTATTCTATATAATACAGTCCAAATCACAATAAATATAATATTACTTTATATTTGAAAATAATTTAATATAATATAACCTAAAATAATACTACTAATACCACAATATAATATGCAAGACGTAATATACGCTAGAATCTCTTCAAATTGGTCAATCACTCCACTCCGAAGCTTCCATTTGAATTTTCAACCGATGTAGCCAAAATTCAAAAAAGAACCGCGCGACCCTAATATTTGCATGTATGCCCCACCTATTGTCGCTCACTTTACATTTCCGTCCTCCCTTATATTTAAAAAAAAAAACCAACAATAAAAGACTCAAAAAATTGGCGTGTAAACAACCCTGCCCAGCGCAAATCTAGCATTTCTTTAGTTTCCCTCTCTCCGATCCCACGGTTTTCCTCTCCTTCCTTCCTCTCTCTCTCTCTCTCTCTCTAATTTTTGTTTTTTCTGCTCCTCATTTTTTTTTGTCAATTGAATCTTTCATCTCGAATTTGAATCTAGGGTTAGGGTTTTGAGGATGGGCCAACAGTCGTTGATCTATAGCTTCGTGGCTCGAGGCACGGTGATCCTCGCCGAGTACACTGAGTTCACCGGTAATTTCACAAGCATAGCATCGCAATGTCTCCAGAAACTTCCCGCTACCAATAACAAGTTCACCTACAACTGCGATGGCCACACCTTCAATTACCTCGTTGAGAACGGTTTCAGTACGTTGTCGTTTTATCTTACGTGTTCATGTTCATACGAATTACAAGATGGACAAATCTGATCTGGATCTATTCTTTTTTTTTTATTTGGTTGACTTTTGTGTTCTCATGGATCCGTGTGTTTGACTTTTTTATTCTGATTTGATATTGCATTTCTTGGTGATATATATCTTTATTTAATCGTTTTGATGTGTTTTTATAACCTAATTGGATTGGATCATGCATAGATCATACGGAGTCTTATAATTCTCTTGCTGGTTAATGAAGAATTGAAGATTTAGAAATCTGAACTATGATGATTTGTAAATGATTAAGATGTGGTGGCGTGTGTAATCTATTTTATGATTTGAAGGATTAATGTTTAGCAGAAGGGAAGAAACAGTGAAATGTCGATGGATTATTTTCAGTGGCTGAAGTTCCTGTGTAAAAAAACCAATTACAATAGGAAATTCACCAGAGTTATGTTTTCAGGTTTAGCGTGTGTAGCTAATTTGGGGACAAGGAAAGTGTGTTTCTCTATTTGGCAAATGATGAATCCTCTATTTATGTTATTAATTTGAGAATTAATATTTGGTGAATAGTTAGTTGTATTTGTGTATTGTGCTTGATACACGCACATGAAAGTTTTGGTCTTATTTGACTTTTGGTAGTGCGCCTTCTTTTTTTGTTGTTTACTTTATTAAATTACGTAGCAGGCAAGTAGTTTGTTTATTTATTTATACATTTAGGGAAATAATTTTATTCTTTGTGAAGGAACAATGGTATTTTCTTTGTCTTTTATTGAACCTTGATCAGGTTTAAGTCAGTTGCTTCTTCTCATGCATTTACAATGTTCTGTAGTAAACTATACTTGTTTGTAACTTCTTATGTCAGAATATGAAGCAATAGTATGGTTAAATCAAGATAATGGGAGTTTTTCTTGTATGGGGGATAATTTTTCTTTTAGTATAATGATCTGGCATATTTAAACTGATTGTCTCTATGCCTAGTGTGGTTAAATAAGGACAATGGGAGATTTGTCTTGTATAGGGGATAATTTTCTTTTAGTTTAGCCATCTGGCGTATATTTAAACTCATTATCTCTATGCCTACTATGAATATTAGGTATTTGGTTTTAGTGCTTTGACTGCATAGGAAAATGTAGTCATTCTAAACAAATGTAACAGCATTTTTGTTTCGCAAATCAACTCCATTACCTTTCTACATATGAGTTTATGGTCTAGATAATATTTGATATTTCATAATAAGATATTTGGCAATCTTACTGGCACTTTGACTGACTTTGATTTAATAGTTAGATTGAGACATGGAAATCTTTCTAGATTTCTCGTAAAATGATTCTGCAAGTTTTACTTATTCAGACATGGAAAGAGCAGTTCTGATTTGTATTTACATGACATTGGTTGCTGATTGAATCGTCATTGTCTTAACAGTATTGATCAGTTTAGTTATTATGCTTGTTGCAGTAAAAGTAACATGTGACATCAAAATGTTAATTCTGAAGCTTATGGCTGCAGATATTTGTAGCTATCCACCAGATAAACAAAAATTATGGCCCATGGTTTGAGAAACTTTAAGGGAATTTTGTTTTTTTCTCTTTTTTTCTCATTGTAGTGCTCAACAATTTCCTTGTTTCTTGACTTCGTGTTGTTTCAGTCATTTGCTTCAGAAATTATCTGAAATAATTTTCAGAGGATTTCGTAGTACCTGGTTTAATTTGTTGTTATTTATTACCCATCAGTTGTTGGTCAACCATAGACAATTGTGTTACTGTTTTGTTGAAAATCTTCACTATTTTTATGGATATTGTATTAACTATGGAACTTGATGTTTGGTTGCTGCAGCCTATTGTGTGGTTGCTGTTGAATCTGCTGGCAGGCAAATTCCAATTGCCTTTCTGGAGCGAGTTAAGGAGGATTTCAACAAGAGATATGGTGGAGGAAAAGCTGCAACGGCTGTTGCAAATAGCCTGAACAAAGAGTTTGGGTACTATATTAGTTCTCTTCATTGGGGAGTACTTCTTTTTTTATTGTTATTTTTTTACATTTTTGTATGCACATTACAGGTCTAAACTAAAGGAGCACATGCAGTATTGTGTGGATCATCCTGAAGAGATCAGCAAGCTTGCCAAAGTCAAAGCTCAGGTTTCTGAAGTCAAGGGGGTTATGATGGAAAACATTGAGAAGGTAAGGAGTAAGCTGCTGCTACATACTTAGTAATAGATTTGTGATTTGTCCTGTTCTCATGCTTTTTCACTGAGCAGTTAAGTGACTTAAATGGATTAACACCAATGGCTCTAGCAGTACAGGGTGTTCTTTTCTAATAACAAATATAATGTATATTTTGGTTGAGGAGATTTGTCTGTTGTGCAGGTTCTTGATCGTGGTGAGAAGATTGAGCTGCTGGTTGACAAAACTGAGAACCTTCGGTCACAGGTTAATCTGGCTGTAGCTGATTGCTTGTTTAGGAGTTGAGCAAAATGTGTGATGTTAACATTGTTTTGAATTGATTTATTGGTCTTGTTGCAGGCACAAGATTTCCGACAACAGGGGACGAAGATGAGAAGGAAGATGTGGATCCAGAATATGAAGATTAAATTGATCGTTTTGGGTATCATCATCGCATTGATCCTTATCATCGTTCTGTCAGTTTGCCATGGCTTCAAATGTTGATTTGGTCTTGGAAAGTCCCTGGAAACTGTGCTTTGCTGTCCCGCTGACATGGTCGACTTGGTACATTGGCCACATCTTTTGATCCTTGCATCTCTCTCGCTTGGTTTTGTTTATGTTTTTTTTTTTCCCCCTCATTTAGGTCATCATGCCCTTACTTGCCCCTTGGCAAGGGAATGAATTTGTATCTTTTCGATTGCTTGTATAGGTTATATGCTTGAACTCCTCGAAATAGATAAATATCTTATGCTGCCTGCTGCTTTATGTGGATTTTAGTTTAAGATGTAATGGAACAATAGTTGGATACCTGCAGAATTGATCATTCCTTTGGCATTGTTATCTGAAATTAATTTCCAATAAGAGATTAGTCAGAGACAAGTTAAGCGATAAGAAAAATACACATTTTAATATAATATATATTGTCCATTAGTATGTTAAAATTTGTGTTCATGTGTTAACTCGTTCTTATCATATTAATGTAAGCAAATCTTTATTAGGAGACTATCACACGTGTAACAAAAAAGGAAGAAATTTTGATCTTTTGTGGTGGTGCAGGCGGTTTGGGTTTCATCTTGATAGGAGGTGGTGGTTTGATTTAAATTTGTAATAAAATATAGAAAAGAAAAATTAACCATTTTCTTTTTTCAGTACAAGTGCGCGAGTTTTATTAAAGCGAATAAAAGGAGGGTATTGCAGAAAAGAATAGAAAATCGAGTGCCACATGGTAAAGCCTAAAAAGGGTTCATGAGAAACAATATTAGGACCAGCCCAGCCCAAAAATTCAATAGGGACTGGGGAGTCCTTTGGTGCAGATGCAGGCTATGCTCTTTGTAAAAAACGAATTCAGGCCTTTATATTTACAGCACTGTAAAAAGAGTGAGTCCATTGTTCATAAAGCGTAGATTTGAGGAGAATTATTCGACACTTGCAAAGGATTATGCAAGAAAACATATGAAGTCAATCGAAATATTATCATCGTTATTTCGTGAACTTTTGGAAGGATTCTATTATCAAGCCTCGAAATTATTGTCCTCTACAGTCCTTGTCATTCTGAAATGTCTCTTCTTCTCTAGCAGCATCCGAATATTGGCCTTCTTTAGACACTGGCACGCTCATTTTTTCTTCATTTTCATTAGCAGAGTTTTTCTGAAACTCTGTTTGGCTACCAAAACTCGAGGCTAATGTGTGAATGCATTTGACTTTTCGGATTGAAGGATCAAACGGACCAATGCTGCCATTGAAGAAGTCGAAACTCCTCTAAAGCAAGTCTGCGAACTCGTCCAATATGAACATGCTAATATCATAATATCATCTTGAGTCTAAAAATAGAAGATATAGAAGCCTTTTGGAAGAGGAACAAGGTACCAGTTTCCTTTGGGCTACAACTCACATTTGGTTGGAAGAAATGACAGGATAGAAGAGAAATTGTGGTGGGGGAGGGGGAGGGGGAGGGGGAGGGGGAGGGGGGGGGGGGGAGTTTGCAAATGGAATTAGGATTCTCTCCTAATCTGATCTCTTCTTGATCACAAATACATATAGATGATTGGTACTTAATAAATAAAGAAAGTAAAGAAGTTAAATTTTATCCATACAGTATCACTTAAAGACAGATGACACAATATTTTTAAAAGCTTATGAGAGCATAGATCAGGAGATCTTTATCCTTGGGAATGAGGGAAAAAATTGATCAATAACAATTTCATTATTTAATTTAACAAAAAATTCATTTTTTTCTCTTATTATTTCTCTCCTATCTTCTCCTTTCCTCTTTTCTCCTCACTTTTCCTTCCATTTTTTCACACCAAATATGCCGTAGATTGTGTAGAATTAGAGCATCTCCAAAAGCCTATATAAATTTTACTCTTCAAATACCTATTTGCTTACCTATGTGGCAAATAGAATGGTAAAAAAATATGATATTCTCCAAAAGACTATTCAAATATAAATAAGTTAATATTATTTTAATCATATAATTAGTTTTTTAAAGGAAAAGTCAATAGCAATTAAAACACTTCTCTCTCTTTTTTCAATGAAAAGTAATAAAATATAAATTGAAGAGGGAGAAATTAACTCTCCAAATTTAAAGAGAGAAAATTAATTCTTATTTGAAGAATCTTAATTGAAGTGTTTTTTGGAGCTTTAAATATTGATGTGACTCTTCGAATAAGTAATAAAATCTTATTTAAAGAGCCTTTTGGTGATGCTCTTAATAAAGAGTTACATGATTGGTCGGTGCAACTAATGGACTGGCCTTGGGAAGCAACACTTGTTGGGATCGATATTAACTTGCTGATTTATCTAACTTAGAAATTGTTCTTTTTGAAATTATTATATCCAAATTCAATGCAATATTTTTTTTTCTTTGGTTTTCTTCTTTTGGAAAGGATGGATATTCATTCATGAATAGGCATACCATATCTGAACTAAATTTTTTTCTAGTTAAATAATCTCTTTTAAATTGCTCTAGAACAATTAGGCTATGTTTGGCATGCATAATTGGATTGAACTAACTATTAAAATTGGACTAGATTAGAATGAATTAGATTATGTTGGATTATATATAGTGCTGGCTTTTATTTGGTATGGTATTGGATTGGATTACGTTAAATTAAATTTACATGAAATCAAATAGTATTTACATTAATATTTGAATTTAAATATAAACTATTTATAGATATTTAACAAGAAATATTATAATCAATTAAAAATAAGACTAATAAGAAATATATATATATATATATATATATATATATATATATATATATATATAGGGAGGTCAGGGGTTCAAGCTCCGCTCTCGTATGGAGTCACCACTTTGGCCAGCACTTTACCCTTTACGGGTAGTTATTGGGTAGTCATAATTATAATAAAGAAATATAAATTATTGAAATTATAGGTTATTTCAAATGAGATATATCATTTCATTAAATAAAATAAATAAAATTATTCAAATAATAAAGTAATTAATAACTTTTAAGTAAATCATGAATAAAAAATAAATTACTTAATTAAAAACAATAATTAAATAATTTTTAAGTTATAAATAAAATGGTGTAATAAATTATGGAACATATTATAAATGAACAAATATTTTTTTGACATGATCTAGTCCTAATTTAACCCACATAAAAATTAGGATTAACAATCCCATGAATTTAGGATTAAAATTTGAATTTAGTCCATTAATTCGATCCAAGTGAGCATGCCGAACATGATATTAATATTTTGTCCCAATAATTACTCCAATCCTATACTTAATCCTACCTCCCAAACATATTAATCTCTAGAATACACACACACACACACACACACACACATACAAACACATACATTTGCTTCACTTAAAATTAGAGTTGGACATGAGTTGATTTGGGTTGGGTTCTAAGTCAATCTAAATCAAATCACAAAAATTTGGGCCCAATCCAAACCAATCGAAATATTTTTAACCCAACCCAAACCAACCCATTTGGGTTTAGTTTAAATTTTATAATCAAAATATTTTTATTTTGATAAATTTAATTATTTCAAAATTATAATAATTATTAATTGTTATTAATTATTATAATTAATATTAAAATATAAAAAATATAGTGGATAAAAAATTATAAATAATATATTTTACAATAACTTCATTATTAAATTAAAGAATACTAGAAAATTAAAATAAAGTCTAATCACGAACATAATTATTTCTCAATCAATGAGAACGTAAACTCTAATAATAAACTTTCACATTCAGTTAAAATTATATGATCAGATCATATTATAAAATTAAATTAAATCAAATCAAATCAAATTTATAATGCAGCCTACATGTCAAGATAAAAAAAATAAAAACAAATTTGTAGTCCAGCCTCAACAAAAATTGGCTTGAAATTCTCATCTAAAGATGGCCAAAATCTAACATAAAATAAGATTCTTCCTTACATCTTTTAGAAATGAATGCTAAAATTTATACATTTTGCTGAGCTATCTTTTTAGAAGTTGGAACAACAACTCGTTTGGGCCTTGGTTCAAGAGCTTCAACAACTATACTCGACCAGTTTGTGATCAGATCATACAAGATTTTAGAATTGAAAATAATATAATTAATTTGTTTTCATTTATTTTCTTTAATTTATTTTTCATTGACATATCGCCTTAAGTTTTGGAAATTTATCCATAACCCATGAGTAAACCAAACCCAAATTATAATAAAATGGCTTCTTTCATAAAAACTCAAATTTAACTCATTTTCATTATTTACCCAACCCAAACCATTTTATTTGATTTAGGTTTGGGTAAACCCATGGGTTGTGTGTTTATGCCCACTAGTACTTAAGATTTATTGGATTTATCATTAAAACATGGTTTTAAGTCCGAAACTCCCAATGAATGACTAGTTAACCAAAGAAAAGTAAAAATTCATTCATAAAATGCTTATAAAATTATCATAAAATTGTTTTTGGAAACATCTCCAACCAACAGTGAAAGAATGCAAAATTAAAGCTAACTCAACTAGCCTATGACTTGAGAATTCAGCATATCTATAGAGGGCTGTTCTCAAAATTTATGAAGGATCAATTTTTTACTTTTTAGAGAACGTCTGCAATCACCCTATATATCACCTAACACCAAATATTGAGCAAAAATTTGAAAATTGTATCCTAATATAATTTGCAAATCGACAATGTTTTAGACAAATTTTGGAGGGTAGGTAAATAGAAAACCTATCTAGAACAATAAATTTATTTTTTAGGAAAGCGGGGTACCTCACTATATTGTTGAGTGTGATATTTTTAAATTTGGAGGGGGTGAGAAGGGTTGAAGGAGCTGGTGGTGGTGGTGGTGAAGGGTTTGTATCAAGGAAAAGAATCATTTGAAATGAGCTTCTACGGGGTAATTATCAGAAACCTCTCCTAAGGTTTGGCATATTTTTAGTTTGATAGATTGTATTCGTGTATTTTCAAAAACCTCCCCCGACGTTAGTATACTGTTAATTTGACCGTTTGAAAATTGTTGGTTCGTACTAAGCATGATTGTTCTGGCGCCAGGGAAGGCGAATACAATGAAAATACCAAATCATCCCTACTCCTTTCCAAAATGACTTTGATGAATGAAACAAAGAAAAGATTTGAGTCAAATATCGCAGAATTAGAAGGAAGTTTTTTTGCACTTTGCCTCATTGCTTTGCTTTCAGCATCAAATTTCTTTCAATCTTGGTGAAGATTTTGCTTTATTTAATATAAGAAGAGTAAAAAAAGTAGGTTGTTTTTTACACAAGTGATAGAAATACTTTTGAATTTAGATAATGTTACACTATTCACGTCAAAGAAATAAGATGATGAAGCCATTTCCCCATATATATAGCCAACAAATTAGTATTTGGTACATGAGATGCAATAGAATTTTAAATTTTATTCCTATAGGGCTACAAGCGATACAAATGAATACACAAATCGACCATCACTAGCTTAACAAAAAGATTATCGAATGCGTAAACATGAAAAAAGTCTGCAAATTGTATACATGGTAACTATGCCTAAGTAAAATAACAACTTTGATTGATAATACCACCAGCAACAGGAGCTTCATACCTTCTTTATTAATCGCTAGCTGGTATGCTATAGCTCAGCCAAGTGTAAAATGAATGGCAATTGAGATTTCAAGCCTCTATATACCCTTAATAAGTTTTCCCCAACTTCATCACGGACTACAATTGCAATAAGCAATAGAAAAATAATCATGAAACAATGAGTCACATATACAGCATGAACCTACTTTATATATATCCAAGAGTCTGAAGATAGATACTTGGAGCTTGATTTGCGAAATGATCTGTCAGGAAAGTCTCGATGCAAAATCTTCATCCATATTCCAAACAAAACCAAGCATATCAATCCTTTGCCCAGCGACAGTCCTATATATGTAAAGCTTCTCAATAGGGAGCGTTGGCCTTGAATCTGGGGGTCCACTCTTGTCAATAACTTCAACATTCAGTATGGATATCCAAATACACTGAAATTTTCATTTATAACTCGAACAAATAAGACAGGAATTATCCAAAGACACTGCAATTTTGGACATTGGCTAACAAGCTTGATTATGTCAGGACTTTGTATAGCGACATAGCTCAGATTCTAGGTTGTTAGGCCAGAGAAAACAGATTTGACATATCACATTATTTGACAACACAACCAGGCTGCATCTACAACCAATTTTCCAAAGTCCTACCAATCTCTAACCCAGTACATTGCCTAATCAATCTTCTTGAATAATATAGGCAGCAGCGATTATATAAATAATTATCTCCAGCCAACCAGGTATGCCATAAGCCAAATCCAAAGCAGAGAAGGTTTTGCGAATCTCCTAAAAAATAATCCAATCGTTAAATTAACAAAGACTGGCCTGAATCCATGTTTAACAATCAGCAACAGTACCTTAAGAGTGCGTTTGACACACTGTATTGTATTATGCTGTATTGCATTATTTTAATGTTGATGTATTGTATTATGTTGTATTGTATTAGCATTGTATTATAATAATACTGTGTAATGTTTGACACTACACTGTATTGTATTATTTTTTTTGTAATTAATTTAAATTTTATATTTTATTATATTAATATTTATATTATTATTAATTTTAAATTAATATTATTCATATTTATTCATATTTAAATATTTATTATTAGTTATATTATATTATAAATTTATTAATAAATTATAATATAAAAATAAAAATATAATATAATATTATTGAATAAAAAATTATATATTTATTAATTTATATTAAATTATAATTTAAAAATAAAAATGTTATATAATATTATATTAAATTAAAAAGTTATCTTTATTTTTTTTTATTATTATAAGCAAAAACAAAAGTTAAAACAAAAAGTAATTGGAAAAAAAAAGAAAGAAGAAGGAAAAAAAAACGCAAGCTGCCAAAGAAGGAAAAGAGAAAAAAAAAAAAAAGGAAAGCTAATGCACTTTTATCTCATGTGATTTTTTCCCAAACATAGTATTGATATTAACTTAATGTAAATAGTAATTTAATACCCTCTTAATACTACAACCAAACACACCTTAAACGAATAAAAAGTTTTCAGAGCCATTTTCAATCAATCACAAGTGAACATGCATTTGCAGCAATCATTAACCTACAACTAACACTAATCGACGGAAAAAAAAAATGGAAGAACAAAAAAATTCTCAAAAAATTTTCGAGACCCATTATTCTTTTTTTAACCAAATCTCCTAATTTCAGCTAACAAAACTTACATGCACAGAAATAATCTGATTCGTACCTTATTTGCGGCTCGCAAACACTGGTATTATTTGTGGGTCGAATGCAAAAGTCATTGGTCGATATCCTTCCACATAGCCATCGTGAATCAGTGGTCTCTAATATTGGCGTCTCTGAATTCAGTGTCATGATCTCCCATTTGTGAGCAAGCCTTTTAATCAAAGCACTAAAGAGAAGATGAAAGGGATGTTGTGTTTCATGGCTTCGATTTGAATAGAGGAAAGAGAGGGCCATATTTCCTTTTCTTTTTAAGTGGGTGTTAATGTCTGCTGGGTAAAGGCTTTGCTTTTGTTCTTTACTCAATGGACATTCACAAAGTTGAGACCAATTTCAAAACCCAACGTCAAAATTTTTAAGCTTTCTTAAAATTTTTTTATCATTAATGGGTCTTTTTACAATTTTATCCTCACCAACCAATTTATACGAAACGGTATACTAACACTAGGGGAGGCATTTGAAAATTAGTGAATACAATCTATCAAACTGAGAATATGCTAAACCTCAGGGGAGGTTTGTGATAATTACCCCATATTTTTATGGCTATTGGGTGTACCTTTTTAGCATTTTTGCATCCCTTTACATTTTTTGTGATTTTTGGGTTGTTATGTGCATACTTGGGAATTAGGAAGGTATTTGTGGCGTATCTTATCATTTTGAGTACGTGGCGCGCTGGAGAGTGGTGCAGGGTACCTCAGCAGTGGCTGTCTGGTAAGATGACTAGGATAGTGTCCTTCACTTTTGGTAGAGGTGGCAGGCGATTGTCACCACATTTCAGTGTGATGTTTTGATATTTAATTCTGACAAAATCAAATATTATTCTTCAAGCGATGGAGACATTTCTCATGGTGGATTTTTTCAAAGGATTTTCTTGAATATGATCTGTTGGGTACCTCAAGTTATATTAGGTACCTCGAGTTATATGGGATACCTCGAATTATACTAGAGATATGTGGGGTATCTCGAGTTACTATCGAGCTATGTGGGGTACCTCGAATTATACTGGAGTTATACATGATACCTCGAATTATGAATGCTGGTACCTCGAGTTGTGCTGGAGTTATATGGTGTACCTCAAATTATGTCGATTACTTCAAATTATATTGGAATTATTCCATTCATTGACACGTGGCGTTCTACTACCTTTTTTGTTTTCAGACAAATCCAACAAAAATAAAGCTCTCTAGAAGAAACAAAAAGGTCATACTAGAGAAAGCAACATGTCCCCCGAAGAGCCACATTCAATCAATTATTTATTTATTTATTTATTTTACATTTCACAATCAATTTAATATAATTACATTGAATCATAGGATTGTCAGGTACCTATCGTTCAATGTTTTTAATTATAAAAGTGCGTCATCTTTTCTTGGAATAACACTCCAAATTTTCTAGTAACATGTTACATAGGTTCTTAGATAACATATGAATCGGAAACAAGGCAATAGAGTAGTATTTGCACGTTCCAGAAAATACCAATTTTTCATATATTTGTTTGGATTACACAAGAAAAACATACTGAAAACATTTTAATTTATTCTCCAAATTTAGGAGAAAACGTCTAAAACCCACACCTTTTGTTAGGTGAAAATAATCAATGCTTATGTCATGTTCTAAAATCCTAAAACCCCCCGTTAGGTTAATAATATTCTGTTAATTATCAGTTTTGTTCTTTTTTTTTTTAAGTTAAATGTCCATTAATTCATTTATTAAAACATAGAGAATTTGTAGTTCTACCTTATACTAAAAATTAGCTTAAGAGTTGAGGGTTGTTTAAACTTTATATACATAATTCAAGATCAATTCTTAGTCAATGCAGAAGTTAGTTTTTTTTCTTGATCTTTATTATGTGATAAGGTAGCGTTTCGACCTACTTATACTCAAATTTGGCTTTGATACTATATAAAAGCCTATATATGGACCAAACTACCCAAAAGTTATTATCTCTACAATCAGGTCTTGGCATTACTAATATGATTGTTCTTGACTGAATCAGACTCAACATATCTCTTTAATATGATCCATATTTTTTCGAATTGGTAAAGATTTTCTATTTGCACCAGGTAAAACCTTTCGACGATGGATCCTCTAATTAAAAGGGGACTCTTCGCACCAATAACCACTACGTATGCACAGATTAATTGCAAGTTCAATATTTTAAAGTTTTAAATCAAAAGGTTCAAGTTACAGGTTTAATATATTGAATTTCAAGTCTGATATAAAATACCTCCATATAAAATATCGTAGCCACCCCAACATTATTGTCATGTTACCAAGCTGTATTATTAATTTATTATGAATCTAGTATCTATACTACTACCAGTCTAGACAATACAGTTGTAAACAAAAGCAAAACGCTCGATCATATAAAGAATGTTGTGTGTATATATATATATCTAGCTAGCTGTGCCGTATTTATTTATATGTTACTATTAGCGGTTCTTCAATAGATTACGAATAAATAGATACCATTGCATGCAGATAGTGATTAGGTTGTTCCGATCGCATTTGTAACTCCGGCAAGTAATTAAGCTTCCCAGTTAGGAG
Organism: Citrus australasica; assembly: GCA_029618585.1. Classification (NCBI taxonomy): domain Eukaryota; kingdom Viridiplantae; phylum Streptophyta; class Magnoliopsida; order Sapindales; family Rutaceae; genus Citrus; species Citrus australasica. The sequence goes on along the minus strand of JARCIV010000009.1, from coordinate 10,393,580 downwards.
AGTGGAGATAATTTCTATTGGCTGGTTTAATTTGGATCTGTTGTTGATACGAGCTTTGTTGATTTTTTAAAAATTTTGGGCACATGTGAGATATATATATATAATAGTGTATGGTTGAGTTATTACAATAATGAGTTTTTAATCAGGAATTAAAAAAAAAAACTAGCACCATTGATAATTTTATTCAATAACTATCCATCTCAACCCTGTAAAAGGATCAGCATAAAATCACAAGGAAACCAAATTCCTTTATGGTAACTTAGTTAATAGATTAAAAAGTTGACGGCATCCGGGGGATTTAACTATAAGCAATTAATAAGGCATTATCGTTCTGTATATATCTATATGAGCCAGCATCATATTATTTTTTTACGCATGAAAATGAGACCTAACATGCAGCCAAAAGGAAACATAGCTCACTTCCATCTCACATATTCAGCATATGCTTCACATATTCTTTTGAATAGCAAATTTCTAAGTAAAAAAGCAAAACGCGTTGTTAACAAAGCCATGAATATTAATTCTTATTACGCATGCATATCGATCCTCAGCATAAGACCCAGTACCAGTACAACACAGCTCTATAGTTATGGCTGCTTACCCAGAAGAGCTTATGCAGGTTGATGATCAAGAGAAGAAAAACAAGAACAATGAGCTTCAAGCGGAGGAAGAAGGGATGGAGAAGAAGAAGGGGAAGGATATCGACAAAACGTTGCCGTTTGGTAAGCTTTTGAGCTATGCAGACGCTTTGGATTGGACTCTAATGGCACTGGGGACTCTTGGTGCTGTTGTGCATGGCATGGCTATACCCATCGGCTACTTGTTGCTTGGGAAAGCACTGGAAGCTTTTGGAAACAACATTCATGACAGAAAGGCTACGGTTAAATCCCTGCTTAAGGTATATTTTACACTTTACTATGCTACTTGTTAAGCAGACGAAAGGCCTGTTTAGTATTAAGTTTTGGCAAACGTAGTTTTAAAAGTTACAATATAAAAATATTTAATAAATACTAGTTATATCATGAAAACTAACTTGAGTTAATCACATAAATATATGACGAAAAATCTATAATATCTTTATAATTTTTGTTAAAATTATTATTTAAAAATCAAATTTATTAATATTATTAATTTTTATTTTATATTTATAAATTTTTTTTTCTGTGGCTTAAAAGTGATAGTATCTCAATATAAAAAAAGACCTAAGAGTCTGTTTGTTATTGTTGTAATACTATTTGGCAATTGAGTGTAAACTATTTGTACTTGCAGCACTGAAGTGATTTTAGCTTACAATTAATTGTTTTATAAAAAATTATTGTATATCGACTTATTTTGTCAAAAATATTATTTAAAAGTTATATTTACCTAATACAATCAATTTTTATTTATAGTTTGATCTTTTTCTTGTAATAAAAGTTCATTGTGTTTGTTAGGACTCTGTTTGTTACTGCTACTTAGCAGAACTTATGGTTGTAAAATGATTGATAAACATTAGTATTTGTAGCTTTTTAGTTAATAAAATTTATCTCACAATTATTTGATGAAATAAAGATTTTTTTGTCAAAAATATTATTTGAAGTTACATCTACTTACCAAACACAGTAAACTTTTACTTCATAACTAGAATTTTTTTTTTTTTTTTGCACAGCATCACAACAGCTTACATATACATTATAATTTACACAATACCAAACTTTATCATAAAAATTAATGCCACAACATATATATTAATTAGCCATTTTGAAGTCGATATTCTTTATGAAAACAAATTTATATAATTAACAAAGTGCAACGAGAATTTACACAAAGGGCTTATTAAATGTTTCTCTTCAGGTTGTTCCATATGTGTGGTACATGGCCTTCGCTACATTTCCCGCTGGAATACTAGGTAGGCTTATCACATACCTTGCGCTTATTTGTTTGCCTTAACACTGAAAGCTAAGGAGATTTGACACTTTTCCTTTTAAGCTTTTTCAGCTTTCACCTCCTGCCACTTAACAGTTTTCATAATACAGTAAAATTTCAATAAATTAATAATATTAGAACCATAAAAAAAATTTTAATTTAATAAATATTAAGATATCCATAAATAAAATATTAAAAAAATTTATTATCATATAAATTTATCGAGCTATTAGTTTATCACATTAGCCCAAATTGGGACCGGTAAAATTTTTTTGTTTAATCGAGATTATTAATTTTTCTAAGATTATACTCTATTATTTCGTTACTTTGTGTCAAAATGGTCGCAGTCAAACTCATCTTGTCTTGGCATCCAAAGGGTAACAGGTTACTCATGAAAATTGGAGGGGTAAGTAGTAAAACGAAAAAACTGTAAGAGAAAAAGTGTCATTTTCCCATGGAAATAAAAATGAAAAACTTGCTTCACGGATAGAGGAGATGTATGTATTAATAAGTTATATTAATGTCTTTAAAATTAAAATACACAGAGATCGGCTGCTGGATGTATGCAAGCGAAAGACAAGTGACGCGACTGAGAATAGCATATCTAAGAGCAGTTCTTAATCAGGAGGTTGGAGCATTCGACACTGATTTATCAACTGGTAAAGTTATTACTGGAGTTAGTAACCACATGAGCGTCATCCGAGATGCTATTGGGGAGAAGGTATACATGCAATTACCCTTCCTCCTCACTAGTCTGATTTTCGTGCTAACGTTTTAGAAACTATAATTGGGGAGTTGTTGATAAAAAAATATATCAGTAATTAAATCTTAACCGTATATTAATATAAATACATGCGTGAACAAATAATATTATATTAATATCCCAATTTCGTGGTGGTAAGTAATTAATACAATTATTGTTTATTAATATGCGTATAATATTGCTGAAATAAAATTTAAGCTTTATATACCTTTGATCTTGTATTTTCAAGTAAACTCATGCATACAGGGAGAAATTCAAGATTTACCTTAATTCGCCATGATTATAAGCTTTCAAGCTTGTTATGGAGCTTCTACAGGCTGTCTGACTTGATACAAACCCTTGCAACTTGATGCCTTCCTAGTTTTTAAAAACAATCCACACCCAGTTAGCAAAATGAGAGAGGGAGGGAAAGAGAGATAGTGCTCTACACTCTTGCCTGAGTGTCAGTTCTATAAACAGTAAACTCCCAATGGGCTGAAGTCACTCAAATGCTTGTGGCTGAGGGTAAGGACCCCTCATGTGTTAGCACAAGATTGCCCATTCCATTATGGGCTTTAATACACAAATATACTGCTGTGTAAGGTGTGACAAAATTAGATTCAATAACATAATATTTGATCACTTAATAAACAAGTCTATCAAAATTATTCCCTCATATCTGATACAAATTACATATTAATTTGGTAATACATAAAAATAATTAGAATGATTTATATTAGTTCACAATACGTGAGAAATAAGTTCTATCATATATGTCTCTTACATGCAGCTGGGGCATTTCCTCTCAAGCTTTGCAACATTCTTTTCTGGAGTACTTATAGCAGTGATATGCTGTTGGGAAGTTTCACTCCTCATTTTTTTGGTAGTCCCCATGATTCTTGTAATAGGAGCTACTTACACCAAAAGAATGAATGCTGTTTCTGCTACTAAGCTGCTCTACCTCTCTGAAGCTACATCTATGATAGAACAGGTGATAATGCAAATCCATTCGCAAAGTTTACAGCTGGTTATTTGGTAATTCGGACCTACACATATTAGACCTGTTTATTAATTGTTCTGATGAGATTTTTAAGCACTACTTGACACGATTATTAAACCTATCATAATCTTGTCAACCATATAACACATTTTTAATAACTTTTTCTAAAGTTTCAGTTGTATTATAAGTTTTCTGATACGTTTTTCTAAAATATTTGTGATTCAAAGTATAGCTAAATATATATATATATATTTTCTAAAGTATGACAAATATAGCATAGTTATTTGAATCGCAATCGAGATATCACTATAAGAAGATATGATTAATCGAATAGTTAATTATGTCATGAACTGGTTGACATATTGGGAACTCAAATCATAACCCGACTATTAGTAAAGGAGTGACGCAAATTTGACTCGATTACATTCGTGTCATCTTATGTTAATTCAAATCCAAAAATTTCCATTTGTGCTCGTTTTGAGCACAATATATCTATTATTAGATAGTTCAATTGGTACGATATTTTTTATATTTCAAATGATAAAACAAGTTTGAGATTCGAGTCCTGCTAACACCTGCTGCTGCATGGTTTGCATGCCACAGACAATATCTCAAATCAAGACAGTATTTGCATTTGTTGGGGAGAGAAGTGAAATAAAGTCATTCTCTGACTGTATGGACAAGCAGATTATAATAAGCAGAGGAGAAGCACTTATAAAAGGAGTTGGATTAGGAATGTTTCAGTCTGTGACATTCTGTTGTTGGGCTCTCATCATATGGGTTGGAGCTGTAGTTGTCACTGCCAAGAGATCAACTGGAGGAGAAGTGCTTGCTGCTGTCATGAGCATTCTCTTTGGTGCCATGTAAGAAAAACAATTTTTGTTAACTTGGATTCCAAGAAACAATCACCATTTGACTGTTCATTAAGCTTTTAGGTCAAACGGTAACTTAAACATGGCATCAGAGCCAGTTTTAATGTTTAATAGAATCAACTCACGATGTGGCTACTCTAAAATTGCAGAGCACTCACTTATGCTGCACCTGACATGCAAGTTTTCAATCAAGCAAAGGCAGCTGGATTTGAGATTTTTCAGGTGATTCAAAGAAAGCCAAGAATTAGTTACTCATCAAAGGGGAAGGAACTTGACAAAATTGATGGCAACATTGACATAAGAGACGTATGCTTTGCGTATCCATCAAGGCCAGACCAATTGATCCTTAAAGGGTTTTCCCTTTCAATTCCAGCAGGAAAAATGGTGGCTTTAGTTGGTAGCAGTGGCTGTGGAAAGAGCACGGTCATATCTTTAGTTGCAAGGTTTTATGATCCCTCCAGTGGTATGCGACAATCTTCAATTCCTTGCAAATCGGTGACATTTTTTATGTTAAATATTTTATTCATACGACAAGCAAAATGTACATAATGAAATTGGATATCTTCCAAAGTCTAATGAAATGGATATACTCCAGGTGATATTCTTATTGACAGCCATAACATCAAGGATCTTGATTTAAAGTCCCTGAGAAAGAACATTGGTGCAGTTTCTCAAGAACCATCACTCTTCGCTGGCTCCCTCATGGATAACATCAAAGTAGGAAACATGGATGCCGATGATGAACAAATTTATAATGCATCAATGATGGCAAATGCACACTCTTTCATATCACAACTTCCAGATCAGTACTCAACTGAGGTATGTATATTTTAATTTGAATTCTGGATTGTTACTAAATGTGTGTTGGTTTGGTTGATTTTGTATTATGCTTTAATAAATCCAGTTAGGGCAAAGGGGAGTCCAGTTATCAGGAGGCCAAAAGCAGAGGATTGCTATAGCAAGGGCCATTGTGAAGAATCCTCCTATCCTTTTACTTGATGAGGCCACAAGTGCACTTGATTCAGAGTCAGAGAAACTGGTTCAAGAGGCCCTTGAGAGGGCAATGCAGGGAAGGACAGTCATTTTGATTGCACACAGGATGTCAACTATCGTTAATGCAGATATGATTGCGGTCGTTGAAAATGGTCAAGTCACTGAAACAGGAACCCATCATAGCTTGCTACTAACCAGTGACTTCTACAACAGATTATTTACCATGCAGAACCTCAGACCAATTGATGATTCAAGGTTAGTTACAAAAAAGTTTATTCTGGTTTCATTTGAAGTCATGCTCAACAGAAAAACAATTATAACTTGCTTAAACTGTGAAATGCACAACAGGACTAAAGCTTCCACCGTAGAATCTACAAGTACTGAACAACAAATTTCAGTTGTTGAGCAACTAGAAGAACCTGAAGAGTCAAAAAGAGAGCTGAGTGCATCTACTAGGCAAGAAGAAGTGAAAGGGAAAAGAACAACTATATTCTTCAGAATTTGGTTCTGCTTGAATGAAAGAGAACTTCTAAGGCTTGTTGTGGGTACCGTTGCCGCAGCTTTCTCTGGAATTTCAAAGCCTTTATTCGGGTTCTTCATCATAACGATTGGTGTAGCATACTATGACCCTCAAGCAAAGCAAGAAGTTGGATGGTATTCATTGGCCTTCTCTTTAGTGGGATTGTTTTCACTATTCACTCACACCTTGCAGCATTACTTCTTTGGAGTGGTTGGAGAGAAGGCTATGACAAACCTCAGAAGAACTCTATATACAGGTATCCACTGCTAGTTATTACCATCTTCTTTTTATTGGCCTCGATACATGACAGCTTTAGGCTGATAATATTTTGTCATATGCATATTGTCTCATCAGAAACTGCAAAAGAACACATTAACAGATGCAATTCATAAAAATGTTCCAGGTGTCCTGCGTAATGAAATAGCTTGGTTTGAGAAACCTCAGAATGATGCTGGTTCACTTACTTCGCGGATTGTAAGTGATACGTCCATGGTCAAAGCCATAATTTCTGATCATATGTCTGTAATCGTGCAATGCATCTCCTCAATACTGATTGCAACAATAGTAAGCTTAGTTGTCGATTGGAGAATGGCTCTGGTAGCTTGGGCTGTGATGCCTTGCCATTTCATAGGTGGACTAATTCAAGCCAAGTCTGCACAAGGATTTTCGGGTGATTCTGCTGCTGTACATACTGAATTTATCTCCCTTACTTCTGAGTCTGCCTCCAACATAAGAACTGTCGCATCCTTTTGCCATGAAGAGAATATACTCCAGAAAGCTAAAATTTCACTAGAAAAAACCAAGAGAAGTAGCAGGAAAGAAAGTATTAAGTATGGTGTCATTCAAGGCTTCTCCCTTTGCCTGTGGAATATAGCACATGCTGTTGCTCTGTGGTACACAGCAGTTTTGATTGATAAAAAACAAGCTACATTTAGGGATGGCATAAGAGCATATCAGATTTTCTCTCTCACAGTACCTTCAATAACTGAATTGTGGACACTGATCCCCACCGTCATCTCTGCCATAACTGTTCTGGCTCCTGCATTTGAAATCCTTGACAGGAAAACTGAAATCGAACCAGATGCACCAGAGAGTTCTGAGTCAGAGAGAATTAAAGGGAGAATTGAATTTCAAAATATCAAATTCAACTACCCATCAAGACCAGAAGTGACAGTTTTGAACAACTTCAGTTTACAAATGGAACCTGGATTGAAAGTGGCTCTTGTTGGACCAAGTGGAGCTGGCAAGTCGTCTGTCTTGGCCCTTCTACTCAGATTCTATGATCCGAATGAAGGAAGAATTCTGATTGATGGAAAGGACATAAAAGAATATAATTTGAGAAGGCTGAGGTCACAAATAGGATTGGTGCAACAAGAGCCACTTCTTTTTAGTTGTTCAATTAGAAACAATATCTGTTATGGGAATGAAACAGCCTCTGAAGCTGAAATCGTCGAAGTATCGAAAAAAGCCAATATACATGACTTCATAAGTAGTTTGCCTGATGGTTATGACACAGTTGTTGGGGAGAAAGGCTGCCAACTTTCTGGTGGGCAAAAGCAAAGAATAGCCATCGCTAGAACTCTGCTAAAGAGGCCTGCAATCATGCTCCTGGATGAAGCAACAAGTGCATTGGATGCTGAGTCTGAAAGAGTGATAGTCAGTGCATTGGAAGCACTTAATCCCAAAAGCAGCAGCTGTGGCGAATTAGTTTCCACGACAACACAGATTACAGTTGCACATAGGCTAGCCACTGTGATAAACTCTGATGTCATTGTTGTGATGGACAAGGGTGAAGTTGTTGAAATGGGCTCTCACTCAACTCTAGTGGCAGAATCTCAGGGAGTCTATTCAAGATTGTATCAGCTCCAGGCCTTTTCAGGAAACTGATTACATATACAACTAGTAACATACACAAATATTCTAGTTTTAGATACAGATTGATGCTGATATAAAGATGCAGTACCGTATGTAAACAAAATGAAAGGTACTTACAAGAAGCCTGAGTACCATGCTTCTGCTTTGAGTGTGAGTTGAAGACAATAGTCTACTAGAATTCAATATTTCCTATACTCAATATCTATCAGTAGAGTGTTACATTATTGACATAATATCTTCATGAATAGACTTGCCAATGTAGAATTGACATAATATGTTATGTCCTAAGTCCCACAGGTGGAAAAGGATAATCAAAAGGATGACCTATGTTGTAAGACTATCAGTAACTCAACCTATTCCCTTTTCTTGGTGCATTTGTTTATCAAGAAGTTCTATAATAAAAAGGGTTTGAAAACAGTAAATTGTGTAAATTACTAATTTGAAGAAATTGAGTTAGATGTAATAATTGTCTCATCCATGTTTTTCTGTCAAAAGTGTCAAAACATTGGCCACTTGACTATTGAGTAATGGAGACCCAATTCCACAACCCCACGCACCAGCAAGTAAAATGGTCAAATAGTTTAATAGGTACCCTTAAAATTTAAATTAATGACAAAATTATTATAATAATTTGCCTTAATAAGATTGAAACGGGATTTATCGATGGGGTGCATATCATTTTTCATTTAGGAGATTAGTATTATTTTCAAAACAAAAAGATTATACAGTGTACAAAGTTATATTATATTTCAAGTGTTTCTTGATCCCTAAGGTAATCCTATTCCTAAGCAACCGTCTATTTTCAGGCTCACAAGCAATGAAAACTCAAAACGCCGGAGAAACTAACACAACAAGATCAACAGGCTAATTGATCTCTGAAAGGTGAGATTTCTTCGAAGATAGGAAGTCTTCTTGATCTATAAGGAGTCCATTGGTTCATCAGATCATCGAGGCCCTCCAAAAATGCATCTTCTAAACTTGATTTCTTTGTTGTTAAAGATGATGGTATGGATTGCCACGGCTCTAGCTCTTGCAAGAGCTCCTTAACACGATTTATAGTCTTGGTTTCGGTAGATCCAGAAAGTTTACCCAGTAACACATCTTCAAGAACTGACCGTGCTTCTGTATATCTAGCTTGCTTAATCAGGCAATGGCTCAAGTTGCAGGCCTTGTTTGCATCAGGGTCAATCAGCTGAGCTTTACGATACACTACTTCTGCTGAGGTGTAATTTCCTTTTTGCATGTAAGCCCAACCCAAGTTTCCCTGAGTTACATGTCCGCACAGTCAGGTAATAGTAATGACAATGTAACAACTACAACTGCTATTGGCCAAGTTTCACTACTACCCTTGAATTTTTTTTGCATAACATGAGAACAGAATCAGACTGAGTTAAAGGCCACTTGTATGTTTAGTGGAAAGTGAAGGATAACAAGCCCATTTCACTTCCAAAACAATGTGGAATTAACAGCGCAATGCCCCTTCAAATCCTAAGCTTTTCATGATCAGGCAAGTTCCTTAAAATACTAAACTGGCAGAAAATTTCATAGCCAAGAAATTGCACAAAGAGTAAGTTTAGTACCAGTATCCTGGAGGTCTCCTGCTTGACGGTCACTTGGAACTTTTTTCCATGTGAGCGTGCCGTCTTGGTAGGCTTCCCATTGAAGGCCTCTCCATGATAAATCATCTGAAGCTTCTGCTTCAGCAGCTCTATCTGCTCATCAAGTCTTCCACATTTCTGCAAAAAATATCATAATTACTACATATAAATTAAAAACAAAAAAAGCAGGACAACTGGTTTGGACTCGTATAGATGTTCTAAATTTGAAAAATGATAGCATCCCTTAATTAAGAAACAGTGAGTATCTATCTATCTATCAAATAAAACCAAGAGATAATACACGTAATAACTTTAAACTATGCAAATTGTGTCGAAACATTCCTAATTTTGCTTGGAAATGCAGTGCAGATAAAATACACGTGCTAGTATATACTTTGTTCCACTCCAACAAGTACCTTGTATAAGTCAATGAGGACATTGTCTAGTGACTCCTGTGCTTGCTTGGAACAGAGATGCCTAAAGGACTTTATAGCTTCAACTGCTTCGTCTGCTCTATCTTGCTGCTTCAAAACCACCGCCATGTCTTTAAGGGAACTATCTACTCTATCTCCAGCATTTATCGCTTTCCAGAATAAAACTATAGCCGCCTCTGGATCTTTCTCAACTAGCTGAATTTGAATAGGGAACAAATACATCAATATAAAAACTCAAAATAATAATAATAATAATAAAATATTAATCCGCTCAAATAATAACATATTTAATTTCTTAAAAGGGCATATTTTGATGAAAATGATTTAACTATGAAACGCAGGAATCAATTCAGCCAAGATTCACCCATTTATTTATTAATTTTTTTAATTTTAGCATTTTAAATAATTACCGTATCAGAATTTATTGAGCGTTAAGATTTTCCAAACCTAAACGTGCACCAGCCAATCATCCCATTTATTTTAGAATACTTGAATGTTACAAAATGCATTGAATGACACATATCCAATACAGTAACTGAAGGATAGCCTCGACGAATTCATAGCATTGGGACAGAGAAAAATTTAATAATTACGCATATATTAATTAATCAGGATATAATTAATCACGGGACTGGCAAAAAAAAAAAACATATTATTCAGATTTTAATTCTTGAAAATAATGATTACAATAAGATGAGCAGACTTTATTAATAAGATCGATCAACATAGAAACAAACAAAAACTATCGAGTAAATACTGCTTCAACTCAGGGGTCTTTCCGTAATTACAACAAAACAAACGCCAAAAATACATTTATGTATGGCTTCACTTGTTCACACTCCATGATCCTCTCTGGTCTCTACCCGCCAAAAAAAAAAGTATATATTGATAAATTAAAAAGAACACAAAATTACAAATTAGTTAATGCACATCTGAGAGTTGGATCATGTGCGGATAATATGATCATGATGTATTGATATACATACATACATGTGAATGCATTCATGTATCATGTACGTATATGTATGTATGTATGTATATATGTATGTACCTGGACGTGTTTGGCGCGAACATACGGGCTGTCGCCGGGAGGGAGTTTGTGAACGACGTGGTAAGGCTGGTCTCTTGTCTGACTCATATTTTTCTTTCCTGTAAATTCTTTTCTAAGACTTGTTTGTTTCTCGGGAAAGGAAGTAGCTAGAGAAAGTTTGGATTTTCAGCTCTGAGAGAGAGAGAGAGAGAGAGAGAGAGAGAGAGAGGGTGGAGGAGAGAGGAGATACATCATACTATATAACTTCTTGCGGGAGATGCGAGGGAAGAATGAACCCGGACGGAATGTGAGCCAGGTTCAGTGTTCGTTGGAGTTTCGCTTTTGATAGGGCACATACTCTCGTGCCACGTATGAGTTTTGCACACGTTGCGGCTTCGTATTTAGCAGACGTGCCGTCTATCGTATTCTGATTCTGTTGGCTATTGGTGTTGAGATTTTAATTTTCTTTTTTTTTTTGGGTTAAATCAAGTGGACCCCACACCATATTCATTTGGTGTTTGTTAAGTTGATGAGATTTGGGTATTTAATTTTTGGTTAACTCCAAAATACAAATAAATAAAAGTAAAAATTAATTTACGGTTATTACAAATAATTAAACGTTGGGATAACGATTGGAAAATTAGTGTTATGTTACGAGGCCTATAGTTCTATTTGTATTAGTGTATTAGATTATATTATATTATTTTAATGTAAGTGTATTATATTTTATTATATTACATTAACATTATATTATATTAATATTGTATAATATTTAGTATTGTATTATATTATATTACTTATAATCACACTGTGTTGGGTGCTGCATTGTATGGTACTATATTAATTTTTTAGTCATTATAAACATTATAATTTTAGAAAATAAAAATTTACTTTTTTGATAACTTAGAAAAATATATAATATAGTAATGAGTCCCTTAAATAATCAGCATTCACTAAATTAGAACTCAATAATTGGATTTAATAACTAAGTTTTCGTGTTTTTACAAAAGTGGCATGATTTTTCTATATCTATAAATTAGGTCCTAAAATAAAACTCCTAATGGATTTACTTGATGTATTAGTTATTTTAAACCATTAATTTCTGATGCACCCCCATTTTTTTAATAAAATAATTATCAAATTGAAAATCAGTATTTTTAAAATTCTCGAAAATCATAAAATTCCTCTTTATCAAGCACTTTCACCCTAAATTTCACGTAAAATTTTTAAAAGGTAACTAGCTTCTTCTTTTTTTCAATTTTCTTTATTCTTTCTTTACTAAAAGGTAATTAACCCTCATTTTATCTTTTATCATTCTGTTCCTTCACCTTTGTTAGATTACAAAAGGGATCAATTTATTAATTTTAGTACTTATTTTATTTGTTAACTGCAATACTTATTTCTTTTAACAATAAACATTGGTAAAAAAAATGAGGAGATGAAGGTGAGTGATAGCAACTTAACAAGGTTAAATAATTAATTTAATAAAATATATTTTTATAAAAAATCTTAATAGAAAATTAATGGGTTCAAATAATCTTACCGTATTTAGGGATGGAAGTAGAATGAGACAATTAGATAAATTGCCTCCACTTAATTAAAAAAAATACTCAACTTTATATTTCAAGTAATTGTATTGTGACATTAATTTTTAATTTACCTCCTTAATTTTATTATTTTATTCTTTATCCCTTAAAATTATTTGAACAGCTCAATAATTTAAAATTAAAACCCCACGGCACCATAGAATTTTTTAAGTTAAAGTAAGGTCTTAGAACAAAAAGTTGGCTCAAATAAAAGACGAAAAATTGACTTAAAAGTCCTAAACAAAAGAGAAATTTTTTGACTAAATCAAATGCCATGGTTTTTTTTATTGTTTGTGTGCACTCTCGTTATTTTGGCCAAACATGCAAATGGCCAGTTTAGAAGTGCGGTTGAAATTTAATAAAATACTTATTTTATAATTTTTGATAAAAGTAGTGTTTAGTAAATTTTGTAAAAATAACTTGTTTCATAATTTTTTTTATTTTGTCAATAGCTTTTAAAAACAGGTAGGGGGTGATTTTTCATAAGCATCTTATTGAATAAGATACCACACTTTTTTAAAATTCTTATTATAACCCTATATTTTAATAAAAAGACAATTGTATCTCGCTTATTCATAAACCCTTATATATAAATAATAAGATATCATATTACTGTCATAACCACATATGTTCTCTCTAGTTTTGATCCAGTAAGTTCATATTCTAATTTTATAATTATGGCTTTTAAAGTTGAATCTATATTACATATTTAAGAAAAAAAAAGATATGTCTAAACAATTTATTAAACATACTCTAAAAATTAAAAGCAATTAAAACTTATATATATTTTGGTCATTATAAAATAAAACAACACTTTCGTAATAAAATTTACCAAAAGCATATACTTTACTTTTCAAAATCACGACAACCACAATAATATAGTTTACTAGACACCAACTACTTTTTTAATCAGCAACTTATTTCATCTGCACATATAAACAATTTATTTCACCAGCCTCCGCAATCTCAAACTGGCCCAAAGACTCACAGTAAGCAATTTCACTTCGTTTTTTAACTTTATCGGGTTTATTTTACATCTATTCTATTCTAACAAGCATGTTGGCTTAATGGCTTTTGATTGTTTTCTCTACTGGGGCTTTAATTTAAAACGCTTTGATAGTTAGGGTTTTATTAACTTACAATGATATTAACGCACGGAAATGCACTCCAAGTAATTACAAATGGTGTTGACAGAATCATATATATAATGAATGAAAGATATAATTTTTGTATTTATTATTATTTTTTAAAATTTCTGACTCCTTCCCTGATCGAATACAGAATTTAATTCTTTTTCCTCAATCTCTTCTAATTTTATTAGCTTTTTACTGGGTTGGATTAAAAAAATTTAATACTGAAAATGGTGTATTAGATGTGAATATGTGCCAAATTGACATAACTTGATTCGTGAGTAGTCACTAGTAAGGGACCTATTTGATAAAATTAGAAACAAGATTTATTAATTTGAAAATTAGTAAAAATTGAAGATCAAGATTTTATCACCCAATAATTGATAATGATAGTCGACAAATTAAATTATATAGTTCATTCATAGTAATTATAATTTAATAACCAATTATTTGACAGCGGCTTGGTATAAATCTTAAAATAAAATAGAGAACAAAGATGATCTAATAAATGATGAGTTGCGAAATTGAAGCTCAATATATGTTGTGTGCACTTGTTTATGCTTGCTTGGATTTTCCAAAAATGAATTGGTTTTGAGTTTATATAGTTTGAGCTCAAAAACTAGCTGTTATGCACATTTTGGTCGTAATCGAATTGCCGGTTATGTACATCCGGTTAGCCGCTTGATGTTACCGTTACAAACACAATTTTGAAATTATGAACATCCGGTATGCCGCTTTGTCAAATCCGGATTGCCGCTTATGGTCAGAAGCTTGCTGCCCAACAACCGGATTATCGTTTGTCAGGATCCGGTTAGCCGTTTTCGATTCGGATAAATTCTGCCCAAATACGGCTTGCCGGATTTTCACATCCGGTTAGCCGCTTGCTACAGTAACTGCTACAATGAAATGGCCCAAACTGTATTATGGCTCAAACTGTTATGAAACTTTGCAAATAAGTCCAATTTCAGAATTTCTAAATATTACTTTGTTAATCCCAAAACTTTTTGAAATTATGATTTCACCCAAACTATGTGAAATTATAGAATGGCCCAAAATATTTAAATAGTTTCAAATAGGTCCAAATCCGAAATTTAAAACAATATCAAAGGTTCTAAAATACATTCATTTTAGTCCAAAATATTTTGATTCTATAACATCATTTTTCCATTAAATATGAAACCTTTATAATGTGAAAATAATGATCTATTTAAAAAGAAAATAATTTGAGCTTAAAAAATTAATCATTCTTAACCTTATTTGTTATCATCAAAATCAACATTATGGAAACATATATGTTAACATATACATAAATAACAAATATTGTATAATCCTAAACAAAGCTCAGTTTACCAACTTAAAGTTAGGATATAAAAACTAAGCCAATGCTTACCATAAATTTTCATAATAAGCAAACTTAAACATTAGCTAGTAGATTTTGCACCAAAATATCACAAACAAACAAATAAACCAAAGGCTGAATATCCTGACAGCCACACTTTATAACATATATAGCAAAAGAGGCAATCTCAATTTAAGTAAAACACAAACACAATACACTAAATATTAATTCATTCCAGCAAAATTTTTACTTTTGACAGACAAATCAAGATGTATTCTAATCAACTAATACATCAACAGAGGCTCCTATCTACCTTTAAGCATCTATTAAAAGTTTGTCATGGTCAGCATTAAGAAAGGCAACATTAGTGTAACACCCAAAACTTTGCTTTTGAAGGAAAAAAAAAAAAAAGAATTATGAGAGGAGAAGGACTCTTATGTGAAGAAATTTCCTTACCTTATTAATAAGACTAATCATGGGGTAATTTTAAAAAAGACTTACTTTTCCAAATTTAATAAGGTTTATTTCAAAACTCTTTATAAATTCATACTTTTCCTTATTCCATAATCCTAAGTCCACAACGTTTTCTTCTATTTTTCTCTACTACTCATTATTCTCTTACTCATACCCTAGGATTCTTTACTTAGAAGAAAATCTTAACAGTTAGTAAGTTTTTGATTTATTTATGATTTTATAAAAATCTCGGAAACTGTTCTGTTTAGTTAAGGCACTATGAAACAATTTCGAATTTGTCAAGAAACAAATAGTTTTGAAAATATTTTTGGTATCAGATCTTCTTGAAAATTTTACATGAGATACATATGAATGTTTAGAACAGTTATGTAAAATATTGTGTCATTATGATTTTTAGATTAAGAGTTAAAATTCTGAGAATTAGACTTATACAAGTACAAACTCAAAAATCAGGTTCTTAAAATAAGTTCGTAATAGTTGTATCTTGTATTTGTTTAAGGTGTTGAAGGAGTTTGAGGCTCTTAAAGGCTTAGAGGTGTGTTAGATCAATTCTTTTATCGAAGTAAATAACTTCATTCATAATGTACTGAATATGTATGATTATTTTTTATATTATTATAAGTATAAGTGTTTTTATACTACTTAAAAGATTAATTGATTTTTATAACAAAATTAGTTTATGTAAATGTTTTCAAATATGAAAATTATGTTATTTTTATTTTTTTACAAACTATTATAAATGCTTTTAAATATGTAATTTATTTTATTACATGATTACCTTTTACGATTTTTTCTATAAAATATTTTGCAAGCCTAAGTTATTGTTATGGACATTTGTGAATTCGATACAAATGTTTTGTGCCCATGTACGATTTGGTATTATTTTTGATTATACGAAGCCATCTCTTGAGATTATATGGGGGTCATCCCTCGAGAGCCAGATCATTGTGAAGTGCCACATGCAAATCATTACATATGAAAAACTAATTTGAATGTTTTAGCTCATTGTCCATAATTATTCTGATTCTGTATACATATATGTTCTGGACTAGTATTGAGTTTTTGTTTTGAGTGTGCACATGATATTCTGATTCTAATTTTGTTTCTGGCTGGGTCACCGGGAGTATAGGTAACACTATGTGACATGAGTTAACTTCTTATTTTATGCGTATATGCTATGCCATTTGCTTTTATGATTAATTATGCTTTTGATATACTAAATTACTATGAATTTATGTCATTTTATTGTAATATGTCATTTTATGAAATTTATGAATTATAATGTATGTTTTAATAAAAAGAAGGCTTGCAATATTTCTCATTACTAGCAAAATGAGCTACCATGACAGAATTTTTGTGATAGATATTAGAAAATTAGTCATTTATCACAAGAATATGATAGACACATGACATAATTTTCATACATCATAAAGCCATGATAGATTTGTGATATAGTTTTTATATATCAGATAAACATGATAACATATTATTATTTAATCAAACTGTGAGTTTCAAATAGCCAGTAAGGGAAGTACCCGTTTTTTTAAATACGAATTCATTTAAAAGTAACAGATTGGCTTTTGTTAGTGGGAGATGCCCTGATAAGAAATGATAAATATCATTGAAACTCATGCCCTAATCTATTACAGTTAAGAACCGTAAAGAGTTAAATAGAATTCAAGTTCACACTAGTTCCAATCTAACAGATTGTTACATACTTATAAATGAATAATGCTTTGACCAATGCTACCCACAAATAATTTCATCATTCAACTTTAAGCACGTGTGTATGACTGGCCAGTCATTATAAAATGTGAAAAACGATTGGTTTTTCCTGTTCATTTCTTACTTCTATTCGGTGTTTCCCAACAAAATGGATAATGACATGTGCAAGATGATTTAACTAAAATTTGTAATATCATAAACTTTTCGCCTTCAATTTTTCTTCAGTCATTATTCTCTTGGAGTTGGGTCATTACATTATTATGTTGACTAACATTATTTTTGTGACTAGCGTTGTACGCCGAAGATGCTAGGAGTGGTGAGCAAGTAAGATGATGTCGGTGAAATACGTAATATTGGTTACCTAATATTTGCTAACTTTAATTGTCCAGCAAGGGAAGTGCCCATTTTTTTAAATAAGAAATCATTTAAAAGCAAGAGAGTAGCTTTTGTTAGTAAGAGATGCCCTCATAAGAAATGATAAATATCATTGAAACTCATGCCCTAATCCATTACAATTAACAACAGTAAAGAGTTAAATGAAATTTTAAGTTCACACCAGTTCCAATCCAACAGATTGTTACATACTTATAAATGAATAATGCTTTGGCCAATACTAGTCACAAATAACTTCATCATCTATTTTAAGCACGTGCGTATGACTGATCAATCATTATAAACTATGAAAAACGTTTAGTTTTTCCGGTTTATTTCTTACTTCCATTCGGTGCTTCCCAATAAAATGGAGGATGACATATGCAAGATGACTTAACTGAAATTAGTAACTTCATACACTTTTTCCCTGCAATTTTTTGTTCTTTATTATCCTCTTGGAGTTGGGTCATTGCATTATTATGTTGACTAACATTATTTTTGTCGCTAGCGTTCTACGCAAAAAATGCCATGAGTGGTGAGCCATTAAGATGATGACGGCGAAATACGTAATATTGCTCACCTAATATTTGCTCACTTTAACCGGCCAACAAGGGAAGTACCTGTTTCTTTAAATAATGATCCATTTAAAATTAACAGATTCACTTTTGTTAGTAGGAGATGCTCTCATCAGAAATGATAAAATATCATCGAAACTCATGCCCTAATCTATTACAGTTAAGAACCGAAAGAAGTTAAATGAAATTTCAAGTTCACACCAGTTCCACTCCAACAGATTGTTACATGCTCATAAATAAATAATGTTTTTACCAATGTTAGCCACAAATAACTTCATCACTCAGCTTTAAGCACGTGTGTATAACCGGTCATCCATTATAAACTGTGAAAAATGTTTGGTTTTTCCTATTCATATCTTACTTCCATTCGGTGCTTCCCAACAAAATAGATGATCACGTGTGCAGGATATACTTAAATTGGTAACTTCATATACTTTTCGTCTTTAATTTTTCTTCAGTCATTATTCTCTTGGAGTTGGGTAATTGCATTATTATGTTTACTAACATTATTTTTGTGACTAGCATTGTACGCTAAAGATGCTAGGAGTGATGAGCAAGTAAGATGATGTCGGCGAAATACGTAATATTGCTCATCTAATATTTGCTAACTTTAATCAGCCAGCAGAGAAAATACCAGTTTCTTTAAATAAGGATTCATTTAAAAGTAACAGATTAACTTTTGTTAGTGGTAGATGCCCTCATAACAAATGATAAATATCATTAAAACGCATGACCTAATCTATTACAGTTAAGAACCGTAAGGAGTTGAATGAAATTTTAAGTTCACATCAGTTTCACTCCAACATATTGTTACATACTTATAAATGAATAATGTTTTGACCAATGCTGGCCACAAATAACTTCATCACTCAACTTTAAGCACGTGTGTATAATCGGCCAGTTATTATAAACTGTGAAAAACGTTTATTTTTTCCTGTTCATTTCATACTTCCATTCGGTGCTTCCCAACAAAATGGCTGATGACATGTGCAGGATGACTTAACTCAAATTGATAACTTCATACACTATTCATCTTTAATTTTTCTTCAGTCATTATTCTCTTGGAGCTAGGTCATTGCATTAATATGTTAAGTAACATTATTTTTGTGACTAATGTTGTACGCTAAAGATGCCAGTAATAGTTAGCAAGTAAGATTATGTCGGCGAAATATGTAATATTGCTCACCTAATATTTGCTAACTTTAACCGGCCAGTAAGTAAGATGATGTCGGCGAAATACGTAATATTGCTCACTTATAAATAAATAATGCTTTGACCAATACTGGCCACAAATAACTTCATCACTCAGCTTTAAACACGTATGTATGACCGTCTAGTTATTATAAACTGTGAAAAATGTTTATTTTTTTCTGTTAATTTCTTACTTTCATTCGGTGCTTCCCAACAAAATGGCTGATGACATGTGCAGGATAACTTAACTCAAATTGGTAACTTCATATACTATTCGTCTTCAATTTTTCTTCAGTCATTATTCTCTTAGAGTTAGGTCATTACATTAATATGTTAATTAACATTATTTTTGTGACTAGCGTTGTACGCTAAAGATGCCAGTAGTAGTTAGCAAGTAAGATTATGTCGACGAAATATGTAATATTGTTCACCTAATATTTACTAACTTTAACCGGCCAGTAAGTAAGATGATGTCGGCGAAATACGTAATATTGCTCACTTATAAATAAATAATGCTTTGACCAATACTGGCCACAAATAACTTCATCACTCAGCTTTAAACACGTGTGTATGACCGGCCAGTTATTATAAACTGTGAAAAATAGAAATTTTTTCCTGTTCATTTCTTACTTCCATTCGGTGCTTCCCAACAAAATGGCTGATGACATGTGCAGGATAACCTAACTCAAATTGGTAACTTCATACACTATTCGTCTTCAATTTTTCTTCAGTCATTATTCTCTTGGAGTTAGGTCATTACATTAATATGTTAATTAACATTATTTTTGTGACTAGCGTTGTACGCTAAAAATGCCAGTAGTGGTTAGCAAGTAAGATGATGTCGGCGAAATTGATAATATTGCACACCTAATATTTGCTAACTTTAATCGGCCAGCATGGGAAGTACTAGTTTTTTTAAATAAAGATTCATTTAAAAGTAACAGATTAATTTTTATTAGTGGCAGATGCCCTTATAACAAATGATAAATATAATTGAAAATCATGCCCTAATCCATTATAATTAAGAACCGTAAGGAGTTAAATGAAATTTCAAGTTCATACCAGTTCCACTGCAATATATTGTTACATGCTTATAAATGAATAATGCTTTGACCAATACTAGCCACAAATAACTTCATCACTCAGTTTTAAGCTCATGTGTATAACCAGCCAGTCATTATAAATTATGAAAAACGTTTGGTTTTTCGTGTTCATTTCTCATTTCCATTCGGCGCTTCCAAACAAAATTGATGATGACATGTGCAAGATGACTTAACTTAAATTAGTAATTTCATATAATTTTCATTTTCGATTTTTTCTTCAGTCATTATTCTCTTGGAGATGGGTCATTGCATTATTATGTTTACTAACACTGTTTTTGTGACTATCGTTGTACGCTAAACATGCCAGAAGTGGTGAGCAAGTAAGATGATGTCGGTGAAATACGTAATATTGCTCACCTAATATTTGCTAACTTTAACCAACCAGTAAGGAAAGTACTAGTTTCTTTAAATAAAGATTCATTTAAAAGTAACAGATTAACTTTTATTAATGGTAGATGCCCTCAAAACAAATGATAAATATCATTAAAACGCATGGCCTAATCCATTACAGTTAAGAACCGTAAGGAGTTGAATGAAATTTCAAGTTCACATCAGTTTCACTCCAACATATTGTTACATGCTTATAAATGAATAATGCTTTGACCAATGCTGGCCACAAATAACTTCATCACTCAGCTTTAAGCACGTTTGTATGACCGTCCAGTTATTATAAACTGTGAAAAACGTTTATTTTTTCCTGTTCATTTCTTTCTTCCATTTGGTGTTTCCCAACAAAATGGCTAATGACATGTGCAGGATGACTTAACTCAAATTGGTAACTTCATACACTATTCATCTTTTATTTTTCTTCAGTCATTATTCTCTTGGAGTTAGATCATTGCATTAATATGTTGACTTACATTATTTTTGTGACTAGCGTTGCACGCTAAAGATGCCAGTAGTAGTTAGCAAGTAAGATAATGTCGGCGAAATACGTAATATTGCTCACCTAATATTTGCTAACTTTAACCGACCAGCAAGTAAGATAATGTCGGCGAAATACGTAATATTGCTCATATATAAATTAATAATGCTTTGACCAATGCTAGCCACAAATAACTTCATCACTTAGTTTTAAACACGTGTGTATGACCGGCCAGTCATTATAAACTGTGAAAAACGTTAATTTTTTCTTGTTCATTTCTTATTTCCATTGGTTGTTTCCCAACAAAATGGCTAATGACATTAGGCTTGGCAATTTAAGAGCCTGGGCCGGGCTTTGTCAAGCCCAGACCCATATCTTATTTTAAAAGTCCAGGCCCTCTTAAAGCCCATCCAAATTGGGCGGGCTTTGGCGGGCCTAGGTCGGGCTTGGGCCGGGCCTGGGCATTTACGAATTTTCAATAAAAATTGTTTTAATAAAATTATAAATTTTCAAAACATAATTATCCAATACATAATACTACAATAGGCTAAATACTTAAAGGTAATTCTCTAATACATGATTAGCTAACACAAAATATAAAAATACTAACATCACAAGTACCATACACAACATACAAATAAAGCAATCAACCACTAATATTAAAAAAAAAAACTAATCCAATATTTGTGGGCCATCTTCATCCTCATCCTTCAATTCCTCACCATTAAAAATTTCTTCTTCAGGAACTCCACCTAATAAAAAAAGTGTTAAAATAAATAATAAAGCAAAATAATTAGTAATTAATTTTGTAAAAAAAATGGTTTTATACCTCTACTGCTAGTAGCCCGTAACCAATGCTGAGAGCACATGATAGCTTCCAACGTGTCTGGATGTAGTCTACTTCGATGTGGGCTCAATGTTCTACCCCCCGTACTAAAAGCCGACTCTGAGGCAACAATTGTCACAGGTATGGCTAGCAAATCCTTGGCCATCTCCGCCAAAATAGGATATTTACCTTTGTTCATCTTCCACCATTGTAAAACATCAAAATCTAGAGTTCTTTTGACTAAAGGATCCTCCAAATACCTATCTAAGTCCGACTTCGGACTAATAGGTTGACTATTTTGAGTTGCATATGCGTCAAAATCACCCATATAATTTATATCATCAAAATCAATATGAGATTGGTCGGAAGGAACAACAAGTGTGGTAGAAGACTCACCAACAACACTGTATCTCATAGTTGCAGATTTGGCCTCATAATAATTCATCATTTCATCACAAAGCTCCCGCACTCTCTTAAGTTGATTTTCAAGGTCGACTACATAAATCTTCGGATAGTAATAATTAATCAACATCATCTTGTATCTCGGATCAAGAATAACAGCCATGACTAATACCCCACTAATCTCATCCCAATACTTCAAAAATTTTCCAATCATGTTATCCGCCATACTCTTAACTTCAGGAACATCAGATGTTTGCCACCCCTTCAATGCAATCCTCATTTTACAAACCAATGGAAAAAAAAGATTAGCAACTTTGAAAAAGGCCTCAAATAATCTAGTATTTGCTTAGCCAACTCCCATTCCTCATTACTAGGCAAACACTTGTATTGTGGCTCAAGTGTTTGCAGTCGAGAAAAAACACTTTTGTACTTCACTGCAAGTTCAAGCATCACAAAAGTCGAATTCCATCTAGTTGGACAATCAAGCCCCAACTTTTTCACATCTATTTGTATTTGACGACATGCCAACTCAAACTTTTCCACCCGTTTTGGCGATGAACTCCAGTAAGACACACTGTCTCTAACATGTGTAATACCACTCTCAATCACCGACAACCCATCCTTCACAATTAAATTCAAAATATGAGCCGCACACCTCATATGAAAAAAATTATCATTCAATATCATTGACTCAGTGGACAACAATCCCTTCAATCTTGCAACCATCGCATCATTAGTTGAACAATTATCCAAAGTAATCGTGGATAGCTTTCTATCTAGATTCCAATCCATCAAACACTTCACCAAAATTTGGGAAATGCAATCAGTTGTATGAGGGGCTTGCACATATATAAATCTGTTCAAATTTAAATAAAAAATTTTTAAACTTTTAAATTCAAAATAAACAAATAAATAATGATGACCAGAAGTTTTAAAACAATAAATTTCAGCAATTTGGTCATTCCTCAACTAATCTCATACAAGGAAAAAACAACGAAACTATTTGTGAAAGCAATCAGGGTACATTCAGCAACACTTACAACTTACAAGAACTATTAATATTAATTCACCTTAATATAAAAGAACAAGTAACAAGTAATATAACAAGTAAATGAATCCCCAGAGGCTCAGATTTTGAATAATAGAAAAGAAGGAAAAGTGAAATATGAAAAATTGAAGAAGAATCTGTGTGTGGTTGAAATTTCCAGCAGCAACACATAAATGCAAGAGGGGCCAGATTTTGAGACAAGGGAAACATGCTCTAGAGTTTCGGTAATCTACCAAATGTAGAAATATTTAAATTCTAATCAACAATTATCAGAAAACCCAAGCCTACAAGTACAAGAAGTGCCATAGAAATAAATTTAAGCAAATTCATAATTCAAATTCCAGAACACAGAAGAATTCTAAACTAATCACAGTGTTTTAAATTCCACAAGAATAATCATTTGCAGGAAGATCTGGGTTGCTGGAATTTAAATACAAAATTTAAATATTTAATAAAGTAAAAATACCTTAGAATTCGATTTTGCAAATGCCAAGAGTTGTCAATGAAATGTCCTGTAACAACCATATAACCTTTCTTTTGATTACAAGCTGTCCACATGTCTGTAGTAATTGCCACCCTACTATTAGTAATCTCCAACAAATTCATTGCCTTCCCCTTTTCAATATTATATATTTTAAATATCTCACTCTTTAAAGTGTTTCTAGACATATGCTTCACCAATGGATTGCAATAAGCAACAAAATCTCTAAATGACTCGTACTCCACAAATCTAAGAGGAAGCTCATGTTTAACAACAACTGTTGTAAGTTTTTGACGTGCAACCAATGGATCAAATTTCTGAATTCCAAGCTCACCACTTTCAGTTTTCACCAAGTGTTGCTTATTCTCAAAAGCTTCTTCAATTGTTGGTTGATTAAAACCATGAATTTGTCTAGTATGTCTATTCAAATGACTGGTTCCCGATCCACAAGAAAGAACCGTTCCACAATGATTGCATTTTGCCTTTGCTACACCACCAACATTTAGTTTTGTGAAATGGTCCCAACAATTTGAAACAACCCTCTGTTTTTTTTTTTATCACTCGGCATTTCTTCTTGAACATTTTCCGACTCCACAGATGGATTTGAAGGCAAATTAGAAGATTCAGAAACATTTTCCATTATAAACCTATACAAAATTAAAGGAGATAAAATATTAAATTAATAAATTAATTAAGCTAAGCTAAGTGTAAATGCAGTAAACGCATACTGCATTTACAAATTACAAGCACATCTGTACATGCTCTAGAGTTCCAGTAATCTACCAAATGTAGAAGATTATAATTGATACTCTCTAAACTACAACACCACATGCTTTGCGACCACGTACATACATCCAGCACAAAAACTTTGGAACTTGGAAGCCATTGAAAAAAGCCATAAATTGTTCCATTAATTCAAAGATGATTAGTGACAGAGCAATACTTGTGCAACTTGTAAGGCCACGTTTGATAAGTTTATACATAGTGATCTGTCGAGATTGCTTGAGTACAATGGAATTTAAGCAATAAATAAAACAAATGAGTTAAGACAAGTATCATTGCATAAAAGGGGAATCATTTTTGTAATGTTTCTTAGATTTTCATTTGGAGCTCTTCCCTCATGTAATTTGTACCCACATCAATACATCATACCCAAATTCTCTTATCTTATCTCTATCTTATTCTCCTTATGGAGAACCTGTAAACCAAAGTTGAAGGCATCCCATTGGATATTGCATGCCAGCAAAACATTATTAGAAGTCATAGCTAGATGGTGAGATAGGGGGACAATCTAGAATCATGTTCCATATTTTTGCAGCAAGACTGGCTTCCGGTGGGGTTACCTGTAAGGTGGAATCTGTTGCTGCTGCTGCTGGGCGGTGGCTGGTGCTGCTGGAATCTGTTGTTGCTGCTGCTGCTGAGCGGTGGCTGGTGCTGGTGCTGCTGGAATCTGTTGCTGGTGCTGCTGGGCGGTGGCTGGTGCTGCTGGAATCTGTTGCTGCTGCTGCTGGTCGGCTGCCGGCGGCGAGAACAGTGACGCCGTGATAGTGAGTGTGAAGTGAGAACTGAGAGAGTGAGAGGTGAGTGAGTTTGTCACGGTTAGGGATTTTCAATTTTTGATTGTCACGGGAATGACCGAATGAGGGATTTTCAATTTTGTCACGGTCACGGCACGGAATAAGTTTTTTTATTTTTTTATTTTAATTTTATGATATATTATTATTATTATATTATACAAATTTTTTTAAAAAATATATATATTATTTATTATAAAGCCCGGGCTTAAGTCCGGGTTTTTTATTCAGGCCCTTGACTGAGCCCATACACTACGGGCTTTGTTAATTATAAGCCCTTACCCTAAATTTAAACCACGGGTCGGGCCTAAAGCCCGCGGGCCTGGGCCGGCCCGGGTTTTTCTGCCAATCCTAAATGACATGTACAGGATGACTTAACTTAAATTGGTAACTTCATACACTTTTCGTCTTCAATTTTTCTTCAGTTATTATTCTCTTAGAGTTAGGTCATTGTATTAATATGTTGATTAACATTATTTTTGTGATTAGCGTTGTACGCTAAAAATGCTAGTAGTGGTTAGCAAGTAAGATGATGTCGGCGAAATACGTATTATTGCTCACCTAATATTTGCTAACCTTAACCGGCCAGCAAGTAAGATGATGTCGGCGAAATACGTAATATTACTCACCTATGAATGAATAATACTTTGACCAATGCTGGCCACAAATAACTTAATCACTCAGTTTTAAGCACGTGTGTATGACCGACTAATTATTATAAACTGTGAAAAACGTTTATTTTTTCCTATTTATTTCTTACTTCCATTCGGTGCTTCCCAACAAAATGGTTGATAACATGTGTAAAGACTTTACTCAAATTGGTAACTTCATACACTATTCATCTTTAATTTTTCTTCAGTCATTATTCTCTTGAAGTTAGGTCATTGTATTAATATGTTAATTAACATTATTTTTGGGACTAGCGTTGTACGCTAAAGATGCCAGTAGTGGTTAGCAAGTAAGCTAATTTCGGCGAAATACGTATTATTGCTTACCTAATATTTGCTAACCTTAACCGGCCAGCAAGTAAGATGATGTGGGCGAAATACGTAATATTACTCACGTATAAATAAATAATGCTTTGACAAATGCTGGCCACAAATAACTTCATCACTCAGCTTTAAGCGCGTGTGTATAACCGGCCAGTTATTATAAATTGTGAAAAACGTTTATTTTTTCCTGTTCATTTTTTACTTCCATTCGGTGCTTCCCAACAAAATGGCTGATGACATGTGCAGGATGACTTAACTCAAATTGGTAACTCCATACACTATTCGTCTTCAATTTTTCTTCAGTCATTATTCTCTTGGAGTTAGGTCATTACATTAATATGTTAATTAACATTATTTTTGTGACTAGCGTTGTACGCTAAAAATGCCAGTAGTGGTTAGCAAGTAAGATGATGTCGGCGAAATTGATAATATTACACACCTAATATTTGCTAACTTTAACCGGCCAGCATGAGAAGTACTAGTTTTTTAAAATAAAGATTCATTTAAAAGTAACAGATTAATTTTTATTAGTGGCAGATGCCCTCATAACAAATGATAAATATCATTAAAACGCATGACCTAATCCATTACAATTAAGAACCGTAAGGAGTTGAATGAAATTTCAAGTTCACATCAGTTTCACTCCAACATATTGCTACATCCTTATAAATTAATAATGCTTTGACCAATGCTGGCCGCAAATAATTTCATCACTCAGCTTTAAGCGGGTGTGTATGACCGACCAGTTATTATAAACTGTGAAAAACATTCATTTTTTCTTGTTCATTTCTTACTTCCATTCGGTGCTTCCCAATAAAATGGCTGATGACATGTGCAGGATGACTTAACTCAAATTGGTAACTTCATATACTATTCATCTTTAATTTTTCTTTAGTCATTATTTTCTTGGAGTTAGGTCATTGCATTAATATGTTGACTAACGTTATTTTTTTTACTAGCGTTGTACGCCAAAGATGCCAGTAGTGGTTAGCAAGTAAGATGATGTCGGTGAAATTCGTAATATTGCTCACCTAATATTTGCTAACTTTAACCGGCCAACAAGGGAAGTACTAGTTTTTTTAAATAATGATTCATTTAAAAGTAACATATTAAGTTTTGTTAGTGGCAGATGCCCTCATAACAAATGATAAATATCATTGAAACTCATGCCCTAATCCATTACAGTTAAGAACCGTAAGGAATTAAATGTAATTTCAAGTTCATACCAGTTCCACTGCAACATATTGTTACATGCTTATAAATGAATAATGCTTTGACCAATGCTAGCCAAAAATAACTTCATCACTCAGTTTTAAACACGTGTGTATAACCAGCCAATCACTATAAATTATGAAAAACGTTTGGTTTTTCGTGTTCATTTCTCATTTCCATTCGGTGCTTACCAACAAAATGGATAATGAAATGTACGGAATGACTTAACTCAAATTGGTAACTTCATATTGCAATTTTTTTCTTTCATTATCCTCTCGGAGTTGGGTCATTGTATTATTTTTGTAACTAACATTATTTTTGTGACTAGTATTGTACGCTAAAGATGCTAGGAGTGGTGAGCAAATAAGATGATGTCGGCGTAATACATAATATTGCTCACCTAATATTTGCTCATTTTAACCAGCCAGTAAGGGAAGTACCCGTTTCTTTAAATAAGGATCCATTCAAAAGTAACATATTGACTTTTGTTAGTGGGAGATGCCCTCATAAGAAATGATAAATATCATTGAAACTCATGCCCTAATCCATTACAGTTAAAAACCGTAAGGAGTTAAATGAAATTTCAAGTTGACACCAATTCCACTCCAACAGATTGTTACATGCTTATAAATGAATAATGTTTTGACCAATGCTACCCTCATAAAAAATGATAAATATCATTGAAACTCATGCCCTAATCCATTACAGTTAAAAACCGTAAGGAGTTAAATGAAATTTCAAGTTAACACCAATTCCACTCCAACAGATTGTTACATGCTTATAAATGAATAATGTTTTGACCAATGCTAGCCACAAATAACTTCATCACTCATATTTAAGCACGTGTATATGACCGGCCAGTCATTATAAACTGTGAAAAACGTTTGCTTTTTCCGATTCATTTCTTACTTCCATTTGGTGCTTCTCAACAAAATAGATGATGAAACGTGCAAGATGACTTAACTCAAATTAGTAACTCCATACACTTTTTCCCTGCAATTTTTCTTTCTTCATTATTCTCTTAGAGTTGGGTCATTGAATTATTATGTTGACTAACATTATTTTTGTGACTAGCGCTTTACGCCAAAAATGTCAGGAGTGGTGAGCAAGTAAGATGATGTCAGCAAAATACGTAATATTGTTCACCTAATATTTGCTAACTTTACCTGTCCAGTAAGGGAAGTACCCATTTTTTAAAATAAGAATCCATTTAAAAGCAAGATAAAGGCGTTTGTTAGTGGGAGATGCCCTCATAAGAAATAATAAATATCATTGAAACTCATGCCCTAATCCATTATAGTTAAAAACCGTAAGGAGTTAAATGGAATTTCAAGTCCACACCAGTTCCAATCCAACAGATTGTTACATACTTATAAATGAATAATGTTTTGACCAATGCTAGCCACAAATAACTTCATCACTCAACTTTAAGCACGTGTGTATGATCGGCCAATTATTATAAACTGTGAAAAACGTTTGCTTTTTCCGATTCATTTTTTACTTCCATTTAGTGCTTCTCAATAAAATGGATGATGAAATGTGCAGGATGACTTAACTCAAATTAGTAACTTCATACACTTTTTCCCTGCAATTTTTCTTTCTTCATTATCCTCTTAGAGTTGGGTCATTATATTATTTTTGTGACTAGCATTTTTTAAATGGAAGAAAATTAAACCACATGTAAATGTCTAAGATTTACATTGTTTTTCGTTTGTCTTTTTTTTCACTTTGCACAACTATATAATTACTCCATTTCCCCCCATTTACTGAGAGTCAGGATGTGTAAAATCTTAGGTTTGATAGGAATCAATGCATTATAACACCACGAATCTTCATTGCCACGTTGTTTCATGTTCGCCTTTTAACAATCATTTTCCTAGCACTCCACTCTTAATATAACTCAGCATTCACCTTTCAACGGCCCAAATATTTTCATTTCCAAACTCATTCGGCCCACAATAACTCTCATTTTAACCAATCCAACAATTACTATTTTCATTTGTCCTCCCTTACAATTTCGTCCCTTAACCTTTATGCATCTTTTCGTCGCAAATGTTGAACCCTCAGACTCAAATCAATTTCTATTATCCGACATCTTTGTCAATCTATATTACTTTAAAATTACAACCTCAACGAAGATGAAAATGAGTGCCATTTGTAAATAATTACCAAAAACAATAATACTTTTTAGTTAATTCACATTCACCTTCACATAAACAAAAATTTTATATCATAACTCAGGAACCTACAATTTACTGCACTCATGTAGCTGATCATTACCTCATAGTTGAAGTATTTACAAAGTACGGGCTACTACAAGGGAAAACCACTTTGTTCACAATGCATCAGCATAACAACATAATTGTTCTAAAATAAATAATAGTAGATTCGTAATAACAAACCTAATTTGTTATGATAGATAGCAGTTGTATTTATATAGCTAGGTGAAACGAAAACCGCCAACACACCTTAACTACAAGCCTTTATAAAAGTTTATGCATACTTGTTCTTTCTATGCATCTTTGTAAAAACTTCAACAACGTACTCTACTTGACCACGAATTTAACAATATTCACTGTAAATTGCAAGAACATGAGACAAACATGAAAAAAAATAGTAGGCCTAATTAAATTTAAATTATATTAATTCGTTTCGTTAGTGTATTTAATTCTCTTGATCTTCAAGAAAAAACCAATCAAAATGCACAAGTATGAATAAAACAGACTTGTTATCTTTTCCCCCCCAAATCCTACCGTCGAACAATACATAAAACGACATGATTTTTCTACTACAACAATTGCCATAAACT
Organism: Citrus australasica; assembly: GCA_029618585.1. Classification (NCBI taxonomy): domain Eukaryota; kingdom Viridiplantae; phylum Streptophyta; class Magnoliopsida; order Sapindales; family Rutaceae; genus Citrus; species Citrus australasica. The sequence goes on along the minus strand of JARCIV010000009.1, from coordinate 10,362,907 downwards.
TAATTTACCGATTTGTCTGTTTACCAAAGTATTGGCTTCCAAGTTCTAAAACCATATGGTTGATTTACATTAACGCTAGCTTAACTTTAACAAACAAATACAAGAGTGTGATCTATTAACCAAATGCCAATAACGTTAAATGTCAATAACGTTAAATTTCTATACGTCCCCTAAGTACCATGCTCTATAAATTGTTTGAAAAATACAAATCAAAGATGAGTAAGCAATCTTTCAAGATTGTAGTAGCAGAGAAAATGATGCGGTCAGACAACAGTAGTCAAGAGGTTCATGTGAACAATGAAATTGACCATCAAAGGGATTAACTAGTGTATACAAGCAAGCGTTGGGACTATGATTCTAATTAATCAAACTAATTAATTATCCAAACCTAGTCCCAAAAGAATACAATTCTATTAAGTAAAAACATATCTAACTGAAAAAAAAAATTAATTCAATATTTCCTTTGTACCGAGATGCCTATACCTAAATTTTAAAACCCCAGTATTTAATCTTTATCTTACGAACCTGACCAGGGCCTAACTGGACATCAATATTGACGACCAACCATTGTCGGTCGGATGTGAGGATCGAGGAGCCTACCTTGCGGGCAGCATTGATTGTTGAAATTAGACCACACATCGTTTTGATGGCAAAAAAAAAATTGGATGGGTATTTTCAGACCATGCTGTTGCATGAGATGCAACATCGGCTCTCTTGCTATATCAAAGTGCAAATACAAAATTGAAATCCTGGAACCACCCACATATTTGCAGTATCAAACCGCAAATATTTGGACTGTCAAAACACGGCCCATCAACCTAATATATTTAAAAATAGCACCCATGGTCCAAATTGATTGACAGGTTATTGGTCAGCAACTGGGAGGATTTCATTTTGTCACCGGAAAAAAACAAGAATGGCAGTTTTCATATATAATCTCTCATTCCATCTGTCGTCCACGTGTTACGCACACATATATCATCATGTCAAACTCACAGGTTGTTACTTACAGAATCTGCAAACGTAGATGGATCCTCAAATGAGATACTTCAAATGAGATTGTTTTTCTCTCTCTTGAATATTGAAGAGAGATAAGCATTATCTCTTTTGAAAAATCTTATTTGTAGAGTATTTTGAAGTTTTTAATTTAATATTATATTATTTTTATCTCATTATCTTAAAGAGAGAAAAGTGTTTTAATTGCCATCATTTTGATAAAGAAAAAATGTTGATTAAAATAATATAAACTTATATTTATTTGAAAAATATTTTGGTTGATAACTTATTTTTTTACTCTTTTATTTTCCACATAGGTAAGGAAATAAAATTTAAAAAGTTAAATTAGAAGAGTTTTTTTGGTGATACTCTAATTACCGCATAAAAGATCCAAACTTGAAAAATCTTATTTGTAGAGTATTTTGTTGTAATTATGTAAAAATAATTAATTAAGTAAAGTGAATTCTAAGTGTATTGCCAAGTGGTTTTCATATAATTTTATTTTACTGGTCATCTGAGTTTAAATCTTGAGAAGTAAGGGGTTAAAAAATAAATTTGAAATTTGATTACAATTTTTATTTTTATACTTTTATAATTATTTGAATTATTTAATTTAAAATGATGTGGGACAAGATTTTTAATTAACAAAAAAAAGAAAAATCAAAGGTGAGAAATAAAAATGCTTTTCCTGAATACTGTGAGTTAATAGGTTTTGTATTAAATTTATATTCTCAATTTTATATGAAATGAAAAATTGATAAATTATTAGTGTGACAGGCTTGCAAACATAACAATAATAAAGCTGTAAAATTAGTATTAACGATATTTATATGAATAAAATAAAATAAAAAAATCTCAAATTTTGGACGGCTACAACTCGTCCGAGGCTCCCAGCCAGCGCACAGTGCTGCCCCAGTGCCCTTGCCCGGTTTTTCCATACATCACTGCCCGAAAATCCGAACCACGTTGTCCGCCGCCTGTGACTGTGACCGGTGTCCCTGACTCACACCATTCGCCTTCTCCACGATAACTTCATTAAAAACATGAGCCAGTGGTTGCACATGCGCCAAGTCCACTAATCCCGCAGATAAAAAATAACTAAATTAATAAAACGAAAAAAGTATATATAAAAAAATAATAATGCTACACATCCTAAATTTTTTATTTTAAAAAATTATCCCAAATGATGTGTCATTTATCAATTAGTTGGTGAGATAATACAATTAATTTACTTAAATTTTATAAAAAATTATCAATCAATTGATAAATACCACTAATAACTTTTTGGGATAAAAAATTTGAGATATGTAGCATTATTGATAAAAAAAATAACAACCGTTATTTCACCCGCTAAAAACTTCAAACGCTCCGCCTTGTGCCACGTGTTCCTATAATGACCAGCCACTAGTGCTGCACACGAAAACAAACAAAACAACTCTGAACGAGAAGTTGACGAATCTTCAACAGAAATTCCAAGTCTTGAAAATTACTGGTCCACGGATTCTGATTCTCTCTGCCACAGAGCTCACACTCAACTCAGTGAGATCACTCTTTGATTCGCAGTCTTTTCACTATACGGTTCCGCTAATGGACGCGTCACCCCGGCTCGTCTACTGCGGAATCGAGCCCGCCCGGTTTCCCGCCAGCTCGTTCCGGAAGAACAGAGTTTCGGTCCGCAGGCGGACCAGAAAGGTGTTCGCGGTCGCCTCTGAACCGAAGCCGAAGCAGACCGGAACCGGACCGGCCAGTTCCTCCTCGCCGTCCAAAACTGTCAATGGAAGCTCAAGATCATCGCCTCCTTTGAAACCGATCAACGGAGCTTCCATGGTAGATTTTCAAATTACTTTTATTTCATCTAAATTGCCAAAAATTATATATATTACAATAATATTAGGTTATTGATTGTGTTTTATTTATTGTGAACTGCAGAGGATGGGTGAGGTTTCACAGGAGATTAAAAGAGTGAGGGCACAAATGGAAGAAAATGAACAGCTGTCAATTTTAATGAAAGGATTGAGGGGCCAGAATTTGAGGGATTCTCAGTTTGCTGATGACAGTGTTAAACTTCGCCTTGTCGAGGTAACCTTATGAACACTACATTTTATTCTATATACTGTCTTTGCAAAACCATGGTAGTGGTTGTGATTTTTTTTTTTCATGTGATTTTTCCCCTTCATAGGTTGATGAAAGCAGCGAGTTTTTGCCCTTGGTGTATGACCCTGCAAGCATTGCTGCATATTGGGGCAAGCGTCCACGCGCTGTTGCTACACGGATTGTCCAGTTACTCTCTGTAGCTGGGGGTTTTCTATCACGTTTTGCTTGGGATATTGTTACCAAGAAGATCAAAGAGGTAAAGTCTTAATGAGCTTGTTTCGTTCTTGTATTCTGAATTACACTTGCCCCAAGAAATTGTGTATGTTAGTGTTGGGGTATACCAGCTCTTGTAGTTTGAATTTCCTGATACTGTGTTAGTGATATGCTAATTCTTCCGAGTTCCTAGTTTCGAAATTCTCTCTACAGATAGAGGATGTGGGCTATTATCAGTAATTTTTTTGTTATTGAAAATTTGAGTTAGCATTTTCCTATGAAGCATGCGAGTACATTTTGAATGTGGTTCATGTTCAATTGGTTAAGTGCACCTATTATTTGCAATCTAAGTTGTTTTCTCTGAATCAGAATGAAGTCGCTAGAGCAATTGAATTAAGAGACATTGTTACCTCCTTGGGTCCAGCATATATAAAACTTGGGCAAGCTCTGAGTATTCGACCGGATATATTGTCACCAGTTGCAATGGTTGAGCTGCAAAAGCTTTGTGACAAGGTAAAGTACTTGGCATTTCTGTATGTTTCTTTCGTTTCCCTTACTTTAAATAGGAATCATTACATTTTCCCTGACCTATACTAGAATATTTTTTCATATAATTTTGTCAGTCCTCATTTATTGCTCCTTAAGTGACTGTGTTTATTGTATCATAATGCATTTAAGATACTTAAGAACTCTTAAAGCCCTCAAGAATATAATGAATTTTTTTTTAAAAAAAAAAAGCATTGCAAACAATTTATGGAAAGACAGAAAATAGAATGGTAAAGTGCCTTCTTGCTTGATCTTGTCAGCATCCATTAGCTTTTGCTGCTACAGATAATTGATATCTGTGTTTGATGATGTGAAGGTTCCTTCATTTCCTGATGATGTAGCAATGGCTCTTATTGAGGAGGAGCTTGGTCAGCCTTGGCATGAAATCTATTCGGAACTCTCTTCCTCTCCAATTGCTGCAGGTAGGCTCAGTTATAATTAATCACAATATGATCAGATTTTTAGTTCTCTGAATGAAGAAAGGGCGTCTTTGTTTAGTAATTTCAGAAAGTCTATGGTGTAAAATATTTACTCGTGTGGTTTATATCAGCATCACTAGGACAAGTATATAAGGGCCGGCTGAAAGAAAATGGGGATTTGGTGGCTGTCAAAGTGCAGAGACCTTTTGTTCTTGAGACTGTGACAGTCGATTTGTTCATTATACGCAACCTGGGGCTGGCTCTGCGGAAGTTTCCTCAGGTTTTTTTTTTTTCTTTGTGTGTTTGTGTGTGTGTGTGTGTGAAAAAAGTCGACTTTAGCCTTTCTTTTTCAATAGGGCTTGCTTATTCTACAGTGGCAGTAATGATATTTTGCATCAGTTTCTTCTTACTCCTTTATTTTCTCTTTAAGGTCTCCATAGATGTTGTTGGATTGGTTGATGAATGGGCTGCTCGTTTTTTTGAGGAGTTAGATTATGTTAATGAGGGTGAAAATGGGACACTGTTTGCAGAAATGATGAAAAAGGATCTTCCACAGGTGAATTTGATGACTTTCACCGGTGTAGCTTTATTATGTCTTGAAGACTGTTGTTTGGCTTTTGAGTTTTGACTGCTATTTGGTTTTCATCTTTAACCTTGTTCTGGTAATTTTATAACAAAAAGATCTGGAAGATGCAATTTAGTGTATAAAATTATTAGTGAAGCAACAGTTATAAATACATGTGGCCACAAAGTCTTCAATTTCCTATAATTAACTCTGATCTGAAAAGGGTGTCTTGTTGAATGACTCCCTGCTGTCCTGCAACAAACTTCCTTTAATTAATTGCAGCGCTCTGATTAATACAAATTTCTCGGCTTTACACGTCTATAATCTCAATTTAGATTTGGTGTGTGCATCAAAATTTGGGATCCAATGCTTGGAATGGAAGGTGACTTCTCTTGTGTGATGTTCTCCCTGGGTCCAAAATATTTTTCAAACATTGATTTTGAAATCTGAACCATTACATTCGCACCCTACCAAGTTTCTGTTTAAATGCCATGCAAGTGGAGTTGGTACTAGCTTATGAGTTATCCTACTAGACTACACAGTGAATATCATGCTGCTTTTCCAGCTTTTGAATTCAAGAATATTGTAGAGGGCTAAATTGGTCATCAGAAATTGACATATCCGTTGTATGTTCTTGAGAGCCACAAAAGTACAATCAGAGAAATGAAAACTGTCTAGGCATTACAACTAAAGCTTGAATACTGTGGTTGATCCTGCAACAGTTTATTCTCAACCATCGAGTATCTCTTGTACCTCAATGTGGAGATGGAATGCATATATCTAGAACTGGAATTGAAAATATTTTTATGATAGCACATGCTTCTAATATACCTCTGTGTTTTGTCTGCATAGACTGGACTGTGATAACAAAAATATAATGGAAGATTGTTACTAAAAGCTCCATATACCAGGTGGTTATACCAAAGACCTATGAAAAGTATACTTCAAGAAAGGTTCTTACTACAGGGTGGATTGAAGGAGAAAAGTTGTCACAAAGTACGGAAAGTGATGTCGGAGAGCTGGTTAATGTTGGGGTCATATGCTACCTGAAGCAGGTAATCTGTGCATGTGTGAATTGCGCTGGCATGTCTATGCTAGCTTACTGAGGATAGACTCTTTTGTACTTATTTAATTTTTTTTCCCCATTTTTTATGTTTGTTTTGTTCTCTTTTTTCTGTTACAATTCAATTGCTAAGATGACATGCACATAGATTTCTCAGTAGTTTCCTGATTTCTTCCCATACGTCAACAGGTATCTGTGATAATCTTTGTTCATCATTGCAATTTTTCATGGGTATTCACTGTTCAATTGGGAGTCCAGTCTTAGTACAACAACGACAATTAGAGAGATTAATGATACATGCTGAGGAAATAACAATTTCTGTTCACAATATTGTAGTGGTGGCCATACCATATGTTTGGAAATATAGACAATGACTATCTTCTATGATCACTTCTTTGATTCATTTCATGTTTTAGTACATATAATTGCATCTTGCATATGCTATGCTACCAATGAGCTACTGAGCTTCCTCCTTTTTTTTTTGGTGTCTTTTTTTGTTATTTTGATCATCATTATTGTTAGTTTTATTTTTTATTTTTTCCAAAATGTAATTAATTAGATTAGATTCGAAGACTCCTAATTATCTTTTCTCTCTCTCTCTTAAAACTTTTACTACAGTTGCTTGACACTGGATTTTTCCATGCTGACCCACATCCTGGAAATTTAATTCGCACCCCGGATGGCAAGCTGGCTATACTTGACTTCGGTAACAGTCTACTCTATAAGTGCTTATTTTGAAAGATCATCTTTCTATATTCTTAATCTAATAGTTTACTTGTGTTACTTTTATGTTGTATTTTTGGTTTTTGAAATTTTATAAAGAAGCACTTCATCTTTCTTCCGTTTGAGCCACGCTAATTTTTTTTTCGTCTTTGCTTCTCATAAGTCATAAAATTGTCAAGTAACTATTGTCACAGATTAAGTTCCTTCTATTTTTCTAACAGGTTCTTCAGTTCTATGAACAAATTGATTATTGCTGTTATCTAATCCTAATGTCAACATTCAGCTCTGTATTTTCTAATATAAAAGTGTATTTATAGTGGTTTTCATGATTAGTACTTTGGTTCCAGTCTTTTTGCAATCCAATAGTTCCTTGACTGTTGGTTACAAAGTGCAAAAAGAATACTCAGGATTTACCATCAAATAATTGGTTTAGGTCTTTCTTTCATTCCATTGAAATGGCATGAACATGATTGAACGTTGATTTCAGGAAAACCAAGCTGAAACAAATAATTCCAAAGTATAATCTAATGGAGATCATAGCACTAGTAAAAGTTGGTGCATATATGATAAAAGCATATTTTGTTGAAATACAACAACCGTAACCTGATGAATTTGATGCAATTTCGCATAATAATATACAATGTCCATGAACATGATTATAATAGGATATACTTTGCTTTGCAACATGTGACTGTGAGTAGGCACCCATGCTGTACGATGTTTATGAACTCATTATCAAATCTTAGGTGTTCAGATTGCAGGAATCAAATTGCAAATGTACAGGTCTTTGTTGTTTATATTTCAGTAATAATGAAAAATCTTCAGTTGGCTTCTTGATACTATATTTGCTTGTAGTTTCAAGCAAATGACATATCGCACAATAGGATACTCTTTGCAGGACATCAAGAGCCAAAATACTACATGCTAAGGTGCACTTTTGATGTGACAGGTCTGGTCACAAAATTGACTGATGATCAGAAATATGGAATGATCGAAGCAATCGCTCACCTTATTCATCGGGACTATGAAGCTATAGTCAAAGATTTTGTCAAACTTGATTTCATTCCTGAGGGGGTTAATTTGGAGCCCATCTTGCCAGTCTTGGCTAAGGTATTTGATCAGGCACTTGAAGGTGGAGGAGCCAAAAACTTTAACTTTCAGGAGCTGGCAGCAGATTTGGCCCAAATAACATTTGATTATCCCTTTAGGATACCGCCTTATTTTGCTCTCATAATTAGGGCAGTAGGAGTTCTAGAAGGCATTGCTTTGGTAGGGAATTCTGATTTTGCCATTGTGGATGAAGCCTATCCTTATATAGCCCAGGTATGAATATCAGTGAATGTGTACGAAAATATTTAGACATTTTTGTGAATAATAATTACACAGATATGCACGTATCAACTCTTCAATTGATGGGTTTTAGTGGATACAGCATACTTTGGCTTTTAAAATGACAAGTATATACTTGGCACATGATTTTAATAGTTTTTAAAATGGTGATCACAAGTCATTATTTCAATGCCCAGACTGAGAGTTGGACAGAAACTTGACTTTTGAATTCAACGTGTTTTTATTCATCTCACTGGAGTTAGAAAAAGCTTAATCGGAGATATTGTTTATGAAGTTCTCAATACTTTAATCATTGCAACTAAAAGATTAAATATACTGATGTCCCAAATTCTTCGTCTGACAAGTTTTCGGCAATTTTAGTTAATTATTAAGTTGAGGCTTTAGACCATTATGAAACATTAGTCTATCTAGAACCCTGGAAGTGTATGAATGCTGAAGGTCAATTATATAACTTTTGCATCCCATTAGTTAGGCTGCATGATTTTGTGAAAACTATTCCACGACCATGATGTCAGTTGGCCATTTACAGTTTGACTGTCCGGCTTTTTGCGTTACAATGGTTTTCTCTTTTAAAGAACACTCTTTTAAAGAACACTGCACATGGTGCAAACTGAAGTTTGATATGTTTTCTTATATTTCCCAATACCATCAGAGACTTTTGACTGATGAAGCTCCTCGTTTGAGGAATGCCTTGCGATACACAATATATGGGAAGTCTGGTGTTTTTGATGCTGAGAGATTCATTGATGTCATGCAAGCCTTTGAAAATTTCATAATTGCTGCCAAAAGTGGTGGTGGAGAGGGCTTAAATGGGGATATGGCCGAGCTTGGTATTTTGCAAAGCCAAACAGGTTATATCATTCCTGTACTTTCGTCAAGTGGATCTCAACCAACACAGCAAATTCAAACGAGGGCAGCTTTAGCCTTTCTGTTGTCTGATAAAGGGAGCTTGTTTCGAGAATTTCTTCTGGATGAGGTAATTTAAGATCCAACCCTGATTTTTCATGCTACCATGCGTCTTCTTCCCTCTTAAACATTCACATTTATGTGCTTCATGATTGTTCATTCAAATATCTAATTGTTGCATTTGGCAATTGAATCAGATTGTAAAGGGCATTGATGCAGTTACAAGGGAACAGTTGGTACAAATAATGGCTGTTCTGGGAGTTGGAAATGTTGCCCCAGTTTTTAGCATGGTTCCTTCTTTTGGACCCTTTAAGCCTGCGGCACTTCTACCCACAGTAACCGAGGAGGACAAAGTTATATTGAACAATGTACAAAAAATTGTTGCCTTCTTAACTGCGGGAAGTTCGGTATCAAGGACATCAAATCAGGTACTTTAAAGTTTGCACTAAATAATACAGTGGAGAGTAGGCTTCTCCGTGTAGGCACTTCCAGTCTTGAATAATAGAGTTACATCTGTTTATAATTAAGTGTGCATATAAACTTTTTCATTCTATGACTTAGTTTCCTGTTAAAGTTATGCATGATAGTGGGACAACCTGTTTAGGAGTTTCTTTTTCAGGCAGTTCTCTTGGTAAAATTCCTAGTGGAATCTATCTGCTGAATTGTTTCCTTTAATCCAGTTCTTTTGGTGGAGATAAAATTTCTGAGTGAGCCTAAAATTATAGAACTGTTTAAAATTTTGAAGATAACAAGGGTACCTTATAGCATAGTCATTTTAGCTCCGCACTGGGAGGTTTGTTGGATCAGTTCCTTGGTTTTCTAATGAACGAAATTCAAGAATGATCTCTTCTTTGTTCATTTGGAGAAAGCTTATTATGACCACACTCTCCATCTATAGTGTTTTCTTTGGAAAGGATGTATTTGAAGGAGGTTGAGGGAATAATCTTCTCTTTGTTGGTTCTCAACTCACTCAGTCTGTCTTTTGTCTTTTTCTGTATAGTGTCATAGCCTTAATTTCATGATGGTGGCAAGTAACATGAAATGAAATTAATAGTATTAATTGCACAGCTACTTATTTCCTCACTTATGACAGCTATATCATTTTCATTTCATTCCATTCACTCTCTCTTTCTACGGTGGCCCTCCTCAGGGTGTAGATGTTGCTCAGGCACTTCGAGAGCTGCTTCCTGTGTTGCCAGGCATCTCCAAAATCTTTCCTGAGGTAATCAGTCGATTATCTTCCCGGGTATTAGCACGCTTAATCCGAGATTCATTTTTCTAATCAACTTTATATCAGCCTAACTGGTGATAGGGGTTACCATATGGAATTTGTATACAGAATCACATATGGAATACAATCTGATTAGTCTAACACACGCCTCTTTAGTACACTAAAAACAAACCCAAATCGTGTTGTGTCTGATACTGTCGACGGTATCACTGTATGTGCATGTATAATCAAGTTCTCCCTTTGTAGCCTAATGGCTTGTTTTCTCTTTTATCATAAAATGAAATGAAAAAGATTTCTTTATAGAAACCTATTGCGCCAACCTTTTCGATACTTTCAATTCCACTTCTAGCATTTGATGAATGTATAAGTATTTATGATCGTAGTGATTGCTTATTTCCTTTTGTTCGTGTTTGGCTCAAACTATATCATTAAGCAATGGAGCATTTGTTACTTTTGCCATGCGGAAAGTTCCATCTATTACCAATTAAAAGTTGGGTAAACTTCAATGCATGTTGGGAAAACTTCGTTTCATTCTAATAATCCTCAAAAATTAAGAAAATCTCAATTTATACTCATTTTCGTTTAAAATATAATGGTAAAAGGGGATAGAAAATCTCAATTTATCCTCATTTTTATTTAAAATATAATGGTAAAAAGGGTGGAAAATCTCAATTTATCCTCATTTTCATTTAAAATATAATGGTAAACAGGTGTGTATTGATAATTTTGTTTTTTAATACCCTTAATAATAGATAGAAATAAATTGATATTTTCACTTTTTTAGGAATAAATTGAAGGTTGCCGTTACAAGTGAGAGGTAAATTAAAGTAGTTCATAAAAAAGAACAAAACAATTAGCAAATAAGGAAGATGGGTCTTTATTATCCACACTGACTTACAGTTTTTTTTTTTAATCTAAAGTTTAAATTTTACTCATTTTCAGACATTTATGGATTTTTATTTATTTATTTTCTATCGCTTATGTCTAATTATAAAATGTTTAGTTTTAAATAGAAAAATTCAAATATTATAAGAATATTATTTTTATCTAAATGGTAAAACAATTGAATGGAATTTTAATAACCTTATTAAATAAATTTACTTCCTATTATATAAATTTTTTTATTAATTTTTATTTATCCTCTTTTTTTGGTTATATGTGTGTGTTCAACTTTTTTTTTTTTATGAATGAGAAGTTTAAATGTAATAAAACTTTAGGCGAGTGCTTAATAATATGTCTATCTCTTTGTATTTATATTTACTATTTTTATGATAGATTTAGAATTTTATTTAATACATTAATTTTAATTCAAATGATTAAACATTTCTGATTCGCTTATGTAATTAACAAGAAAAAAAATACTAATATAATATACTAACAATAACATTTTAAGTGTCATATATTAATGTTAAAAAAACATGTGTTAGATTTATATTTTATTTTCATGTTTTGATAAGGTAAACCAATAAAATATAAGTATTGTTAATATATATGAAATTATATATGTCAAAATATTATATTTTTAAAAAACAAACAACTTAACACTTAGATATAAATATTGAAAAAAGAAAAATAAATATATCATTCAGATATATTTTTTGAACTTACTCAAACTTCTGCCAAATTCAGACTCATTTAATTTTTCAAATATAAAACCTACCTTACTCAACGATATTACCATGTCATTTACTATTTATTCAACCGTTTATTTAGTAAATTTTCCCAAATGCAACATAATTTAGATTACTAAGTTGACGCCTAAACTTTGTTTAAAACAGTATTGAGTTTACTTAAACCTTATGACCAACCCAATCGATATGATCATCATCTTAATCACATGAACGAAATTTAACCGTACAAATAAAAGCTATTATATTTTTTTAATCAATTTAAATATTGTTTAAACAAGGTCGAGTGGCTAGAGTTACTCTTTCACAAGTGTGAGAATAGTGGTGTGAACCCACACAAAAATATTGTGAGGGTTTAATTGTTTCTTTAAATTTGAGTGAAGACAGTTTTTTTTTTTTAGAGAGGATAAAAGTTGGCATCCCTCAAATATTACCGTGGATAGAATTTTGAATAGTAATATATAAAACTCTGGACATTACTATATAAGATATTGTAAATAAAAAATAGTCTCATGTAATTAAAAAAAATATAGTTTAAACACTTAATCAATAGATGGAAGCGACGAACTGGTGCCTAACAATATTTATGAGCGGATCTAGAAAAATAATTTACGGGGGCTAAATTAGATAATAGTAAAATATGAAAAATTAAAATTTTGAATATATAAAATATTTGCTAATACATTTATAATTATTCTCCATGCATTTTTATATTTTAAAAATGTTATACAATAGACTCATTATCAGTATTATAAATTTATTGTTTCGTATATAAACAATTAAACTATCATTTATCCCATATGATTTCAAAGATGATTTTTCATGAGTTTCATTACTGAAAATGTTCGCTCTAATATTATTATAGAGACTGGAAGAATTAATCTTATTTTTGAAAATTAAAAATATTTTAAGTGGTGGGCTATCATTATTTTTAATTAAAATATAAATTTTTATAATTCTTCAAAGTTAAATTTTAAATTTTATAGGGTTTATAATTTATAGTGATTATTTTAATAATTTTTTTATGGGGGCTAATTAAAAATTTTTAAAAAATTCTTTTTTAATTTTTAATTTTGTTTTGGCCAGTGGGACTCAAAGCTTCCGCTAGTCACATGCTAGATCCGCCCCTCAATACTACCCAATCAAACTCTTCTATAATTATTTAGTTTGCGGCATGCTTAACACATGCAAGTCGGATGGGAAGTGGAGCTTCACAAATCAGTAACGGCCACTCAATTTATAAGCTTGTTGATAATTAATTTGAAAGATTGTGCTTCATTGTTAGTTGTTGGACAAAGCTGATTCGGAAGTGTCTTTCATTCTAAGGCATAATTTGTATCCATGCACTTCATATTGGGTTAAATAGAACCGGTTCAAACCTAAAAAATACAAAAACCTACGTACTAAATTGGACCAAAAAAAAAAAACTTATTTGCCAATTTATGGGTAAAATCTCCGAAAAAGCAAAATAAATACACTGCTGAGGTGGCCTGCGCCTGTTAGATTTTAGTTTTTAAACCACGAGACTCGCAACACAACGCACACGTGTCTTTTCCCTTCACTGCGAGCCTGCGACTGTGAGAGCACCAGGGATCTCGAGAGGAGAGAACGATTCACAGACTCAGTGGGTCAGAAAGTACTTCTTCAGCCTAAAGGGTGAGCAGGGATATTTTGAAGATTTTTCATTTTTGAGATTCTTCGCGCTCCACAACCACATCACAGAGCAGAGACACACTCACTCACGTTCCTTGAGCCGGTTTGCTTCCTAGTTCGAGGCTTCCAACTGCTGCCGTCATCTTGAGCTGTTGGCTTCCAATCCAACTGCTGCCGTCACTGCTTCCTTCTTCATTCGCCATCGTCGGCGGCACAAGGTAAGGACATAAGGTTTATACATATGTTTGTGATTCCAAATGGTGATGATGTGACATGGCCGTATTTTTGTATTTCAATTGATAATTAAATACATATGTATATTTGTATAATGGCTGCTTTTATTTTGCGATTCAATCGAGCATGGGAAGGACGTCTAGAGACTGAAATTGAAAAATAAACAATCGGGCATTACAGGCAGTCAGGCACTTGAAATTGAACATAAATGATAGCTCATGTCGTAGCCATGAATAGGAAGAAGTATGACTGTCTAAGATTAAATCTCGATTAAGCTCATCTAGAGACTAGAGAGTGTAAAAAAGTCAACAAAGGTGATAATTAGCCCTTGCGTAGAGCTTAATTAAATCATGTTGTGGTCCTTAATTATCACTAATCTTCACTCTGCCCAATTGGCCATTAATGGAGTTTGCGCACTGCCCCATCAATACTATATGTTATTTTCTCGGCTAATAGTACTGAATTAAATCTTGTTCTCAATCAAACACATTCACAATGTCTTTCATTTGCTTCTTCATTTTTTGTCCGTTGTGCTTGAGTGTTGGTGGTTAATTCTTAATTGTTACGGATTTGGAACTGTTGTCTTGAGTGTTGATGGTGATGCAGATGGATTTATTAATCTTATATGTTTTTCCTTTGGAAATTTGATGATGGACATGGATTATCAATCATGTTTGTTATTTGGAGATGTAACTCAATAGCTCTATTTAACTGAGTACTCGTTATTTATTTTTATTTTTTTGTTTTGTTAACTTTAAAAAGACTTGTTGAAATGCTGAGGATGCTTGCTAGTTGATATTTGTTTTTCATTCATTGATCTGGGCTGGGATTTGAGTTTTCGGAATTTTAGGTGGCTGCTTGGCGAATTTCTGGAAATTGAATTGTACCCAAACCAAAGTACAGACCTGAATTTTCAAACCGGGCTGATCCGAAACGCTTGGTTCGGTCTGGTTTGGGTTCGCTTTTTGAACCCAATTGGGTTGAATTCTCCCACCCAAATGGGTTGCAACCCAATCAAAATCCGAACTGCCCGAACTGAAACTCGATTTGCCCACCCCTACTTTGAAGATTTTTCGTCTTTGAGAGAACTTCTTTATTTTTCAGCTTGACGGTCTTTTTGGGTTTCTTTGGTACGGTAATTGTCTTTTTGTTCTGTGTTGAAGAATAAAAGGATGTCAAATTTAAAATTAAAAAAAAAAAACATTACGAGGATAATGTGGAATGTAGTTTTTATGGTTTGAGAAACTGTGTTTCTTGTGGAAAAAATAAATGAGAAGGATGATATATATGAGTGAGATGCTGGATGCTAGATATGGGTGACCACTATCTTCTTTAGACCTCAGGGAGCTTTCGTAGTTTAGCAGTGAGGGTGAATGGTTATTTATCAGCTACAAGATTTCAGATTCTTATCTCCTTATGATTTTTAACACTCCTGAGAACAGAGCTATGAGAATAGAAACTATCAGTTACGAGTTAAATTCTTTATGTTGGATAGATTTGGAAAAATTTACTTGCTCAAACATTTTAGAGTGGTGGTATGAATTTAAGGGTAGTATCTTTTATCCCAACCCGTGACCTAATTGAAGTCCCATTTGAGAGCATTTTTTGAGAGTCCCAAATATCTTTATATATACAACAATTGAGACTCACTTGGAGATGATTGTTTTCTTGCTTTATAAATTTCTTTCCTGTAACATCCCAGTGTAAGACATTTATATTGTCTTCATTCAATGTAAAATTAGCATCAATAGATTTGTCACTCTATGACACTCTATTTGAATTATGTTTGCACATTTGAGTTCTACTCCCACTTTTGGTCCTTGCCACCAGTGGCTATACAGTTACAGCGTGGCTTTTGCATAATATGTTAATGGATTTTCAGCGAATTTTTATTTACTCAGTAAATTAATATAAGGGTATTTAGGTAAATTGACAAATGAAGAAATGGCAAAAGTATCAAATCTAGGTCTAGTTGGTCATGTGACTAGCCTCTACGAAATACCAAGCATACCCTTTCTCTCATCCCTCTTTGCACTCCATCCCTTCTTCCTTGCTTTGCGGCTAGGTTTTAATTCTTTCTTCAAAGGTAAGCGATCTATTTCTCAGCTGTCTCTAAGGAGCTTCAAGATTCATCCTTTTTCTTCATTCATCTAAATTGGACGGTGTTTTGAGATAGGGAATTATAACTGATTCTAGCCTTATATGGGGGTGATTTTGGTCTACTTTTGTATAGCACAAATAGTGCTAGTCTTGGTTTTCTGAGTGGACAGCTGGTCCACTATCTGTTTTTACATCTTATTCATTAATACAATTTTGAGTTTCTTATAAAAAAAAATCTATTCCTCAGCTTGACCTATCATTTTGCATCTCGTACTTTGCTTGTTTGTTTGATTGACCGTATTTGCTGATTTGAAATCATATCTGACTAATAACTTCTGATGGTCTGTATTTCCTTTTTAGGCGTTTAGATGATCTGATCTGTTTGTTTCCTTAGAAATTCGATTGATTCATATGCTATTATATATTGTATATATTCTATTGCTATTTTGCTTCACATATAGTTCGTGATGATTCATAAGTTTATTGAATGTATAATATGATCTAAACTCCTTCGATTTGTATTTATTTTAGCTAATATTATAAAGATGTAGCAACTCTGTTCCTTAGATCAATGTATTCATGGTTCATGATTGGTTTATAAGATTTATTTAATTACAGTATGATCTAGATGTTGTTGTTTTGTGTTTATTCTAGTGTTGTTCAACCAAAATTTGTAGTAATATTGCGAAGATGTTGTGTAGATCGATGTGAATACGTTGTTATTGTTCCTTTTTTTTTTTGGTTGAATCTTATCTGAGTTATTAGTTTCATTGATTGATAATCTGTTACTATGGTCGCTATTTTAAAATTATGAATGTTTTTAGCAAATGTTTTTGTATATTTCTGTGTTGAAGTAATATTTATTTAGAAAAATTTGTAAAGATTTGCCAGTACTTTACAAGTTGTTAAGTTGTTATTGTCGATCTGCATAGTGTTTCTGATTAATTCATGGACTCATTAAATCGAAAATTAATCTAAAACATGCCAATCAATTTAATAATCAGATAATCTAGTTTAACCTAGATTTTTTTTATTTCTACCTAAATAGTATTATTATAACACTACATAAATATCTATTATGACATTGAAGACTGCATGACTGTTGGATCTGAAATCAGCAAAAGGTATTACTTTTCAATAAACCGTACATAAAAGTCTTACATTAGGACAGTTTTAGGTGGTTGTGACTTATTATAATAATCAGCTTAAAGCCAACTAAGTATTTTTGCAAACTGCATTATTGAGTGTTCTAAATCTTAAAAAGAGTGTATGCATTTTGTAATTTTTTTCAAGGTTTGAATATCAAGCTGCACTCCATCATAACTCTTACTCAAACTCAAGGTACTGTAGGACAGAGTATATTCACTCGTCCATCCGAGCTGCTCGAGTAGCTAGTAAATAAGTTTTTATTTTTCAGAATTTATTATTTTTATCTACCATTTTCTTTTGGAAAAATAATTTAGAATTTTTCTTATTTAAAAAAGAAATCAAAACAAAGCTTTAAATTGAAACTCATTCACTACATTATATATTAACATGCTGCACTGAGATAGAGACACAGACACCTACTAAACGATAATTGCAATATTTGGTTGTATTCAGTGAATTAAAAGACAACAAAAAGAAAAGAAAAATGAAGAATTCAGAGAGAAGTCGATTGAATGGAGAAGCAGAGGAAGAAGACGATGAAGAGGAAAACTTAAATGGGGGGTTTGAAGCTTGGGAAAGAAGCTACGCAGATGACAGATCATGGGAAGCTTTACAAGAAGACGAGTCAGGGTTTCTTCGACCCATTGACAACTCTGCCATTTACCATGCTCAATACCGCCGTCGCCTCCGTGGTCGTTCTTTAACAGACGCCACTGCTCGCATCCAAAAGGGTCTTATTCGTTATCTCTACATTGTCATCGATCTCTCTCGGGTATGCTTTACACACACACACACACACACACACACACACACATGTATGTATGTATGTATGTATGTATAATTTCATTCAAGTTAAAATTTTGAGATGTATAGTGGATTAAAGTTTGAATTTTTTACAATTGTGGGTTTTTTGCGAAAGGGTAAAGATTCAGTGTTTAATGGAAGACATGATGTGAGCTTTTGTTTGTTTTTATTCTTTGTAAGAATTTAACTCTTTTTTTTGGGGGGGCGGGGGGTGGGGGGGGTTGGGTGCTTGGCTTCTATTATGTATTTAGGCAGCTGCAGAGATGGATTTTCGGCCAAGTAGAATGGCTGTTGTTGCAAAACAAGTTGAGGCTTTTGCCAGGGAGTTTTTTGACCAGAATCCCCTTAGTCAAATTGGTTTGGTGACCATGAAGGATGGGGTTGCTAATTGTTTAACCGATCTTGGTGGAAGCCCCGAGTCTCACATAAAAGCTTTGATGGGTAAGTTGGGATGCTCAGGTGATTCCTCGATACAGAACGCCTTAGATCTTGTACACGGGCTTCTCAATCAAATTCCATCATATGGTCATCGTGAAGTTCTAATCTTATATTCTGCTCTCAGTACTTGTGATCCAGGAGATATAATGGAGACCATTCAGAAATGCAAGGAGTCTAAAATTAGGTGTTCGGTTATTGGTCTCTCTGCGGAAATGTTTATATGCAAACATCTCTGCCAAGAAACTGGTGGAACCTACTCTGTCGCATTGAATGAGGTGAGCTCAACAATCTAATTGGGGTTAAGAGACCAAATGGATTTTTAATGCTTTAATTTTTTATCCACTTAGAAATTTGACTATTTGGCATAAATTAGGTCATATTTGCAAGGAATTACCATTTAGGGACTCTTGTCTCCTACATAATGAGAAAGAGAGATGTGGTCTAATTTCTATTATGTCCTTCTATTTTCCTTGATGTAACGACACTTCTTACCTGTTAACAGGTAAAAGAAAAGTATTTTTGTGATTATATTTTGTTTTATATTGTCATGTGACTCTGCAGTCCCACTTCAAGGAGTTGATACTGGAGCATGCACCCCCACCTCCAGCTATAGCTGAATTTGCAATTGCCAGTTTGATCAAGATGGGTTTCCCACAAAGAGCAGGGGAGGGCTCTATTTCAATATGTTCGTGTCATAAAGAAGTTAAGGTTGGTGTGGGATACACCTGTCCAAGATGCAAAGCTCGTGTTTGTGAGCTACCCACTGAATGTCGTATTTGTGGATTGCAACTTGTTTCTTCACCTCATTTGGCAAGGTCATACCATCATCTCTTTCCAATTGCACCATTCGATGAGGCCACCCCATCACGTCTAAATGATCTACATAACATATCTCGATCAACTTGTTTTGGTTGCCAACAAAGTCTTCTCGCTTCTGGTAAGTGATTACATGGAAAGCTTTGCAACTCCCAAGCGGCTTTTTGTTTATTATTTTTCAATAATACTTTAATACACCATTCTTGATAAATTATACATGGAGGTGAATTATATTTGTTATTTTTGATGGTAAAGTTTCCATTACTACTAAAGTGGTGCAAGGAAAGAGCTGAGCAAGGGCTAGTCAATGAATAGGGGAATTGGAAACAACACAATAGAGGAAGCATGTAACTGTTTTCTCACATATGGTGGACTTCCAATGAAACATAATATTTCTGTGTCATCACAAGTTGAACCAAGAGCCCCAGACAGTTCGGTACCTTGAGGCAAGATTTGATGGGGCAACCAAAACATGTCTGCCCACGTATCTTACGGGAAACTTTATAATGTACTTAAGTGCATGAAATATGGTGATGGTAGATTAACTATATAGAAGTGAGACAGATTGAGTTATATGGTACTCTGACTCCAGACTACCATAAATATTATTTACAGATTGTGAGAGACAATGAATGAAAGCACCTTATGTAAATGGCTGCCTGTCATATTTTGAAACCAATATCAGAGAATAGATTTGTCCTTACCTTCCTTTCTATGCCACCAGCTTAGAAATGTTACTATTAGCCCAAACAGTAAAGGTTCAGTTTCCCTTTAAGAGAGAGAGAAAGAGAGAAACTATCATTAAAGGGCTGGAGGTAATGAAGGCCATAGATCAAACCTTACCACTTCAAATAAGCACACAACAAATAAATGAGAAACTAGCAATCATGAATAAGCTCCAGAGGACAAGAGTCTATCCTACAAAGACGGATGTTAGATGCTGATACCTAGTTTTATGTCAAAATACAGAATTTTGAAGGAACTTTTCTTGGCTGGCGTATTTTATGCTTATTTATAGTGTAGCTGTTTTGTTCTTTGCTCTGTGTAAAGTTTGTTTGACTAGTTAGCCATTTGTGTTGTTTGGTGAGTTGTGCATACCTGTTTATTTACAAGCAGTATAAGGGTTCTTATATGAGCTTAAACCTTGTTGCTTTTACCGTCTTCTAGGTGAAAATGAGAAAAAAGGAAAGAAAATTTGAGAAATAAAGAACTTGAGCTCTTGTAGGCATGCACTGCCAACTCCTTTCTTGTTCTCATTATCTGTTTCTTTTTAATGCAGGAAACAAAGCTGGCCTTTGTGTTGCTTGCCCAAAATGCAAAAAGCACTTTTGCCTAGAGTGTGATATTAACATTCATGAAAGTTTGCACAACTGCCCTGGTTGTGAGAGCTTAAGGCAGTCAAACCCAGTTGTTGGTAATGAAGGATGACAGATACGTTTCACCTTGGGTTTTCATGATTTCTTGCCCTCATTACAGAAGCTTAAACCAAAATTCTGCTGCAACTCAATAGATTCTCACCTGTGACTGACATTGGCTCGAAACGTCCACATAAACTATCAGCCTCTATAAGCATTCAGGAGTAGTCAAGACACATTGATTTTATCTTATTTATTTATTTATTTACTTTTTTTGCTTTTTGTTTGTTCTTCTGTACTAAGCTAGCATTAAACGAAGCCCTGTGTATGTTTATGCTAGGTTGCAGATACCGCTTTTTCTGGCTAGCTTTTCTTTGGAGTTCTATTGTTGCCTTATTACACTTTTAATGAAGTTCATTCTTGTTGTATTGTCCCAAGTCTTTTTCCTTTTCGCATCTTATTTTGAGTTTTTCTTTTTTACTTTTCCCGAGACTCTTGTCGAATCAAATAATATTGTAAAAGCTGATAAAGAGCTAGCAACGGTTATTAGTACGCCGTTCAGGTCTTCATCCTCATGTTTTTTTTTTTTTTGGTTTTTGTTTTAGTTTTAGTTTTTAAAGACTAGAAAAGATTTTCTTTTTGAAAGGATCCTTAAAAATAGTTTAAACAAGAAATTGTATGTCCATTCATGTCCTGTAAGTAACAAACATCTATGTAGACTTGGGTTTGCTTTCGCCCATATTAATTTTTACTCCCAAGATTTTTCCTTTTGATGGTGAGCAGGACGCTCGACTTGCTGCAAATTTTTTACAATCACTGCTGGGATGTGAACATGAAGGCTGTATTCTGACCCCCGTAGGTCTGATTATGACCCCTGCCATTGTTGGGAAATATATTGATGCAGGTGCTGCTGCTGCTGCTCCTGTTTATCAGATGAAATCCCCATTGATGATGAGAAGAACATCTTTCATAAAATATATCCTCGCTGCCGATCCAGTTCTGCTCTATGTTCGAATTTTTCTGTGCTACTTTCAAGTGTAACCCTAACCCATTCTGTAATCATTGGTTAGGTTAAAGTCTCTGCGGGCACACAGCTTGCTGCTTGGTAATTTTGGTTGGATGGCCGTTGTTTTCATTCTCTCTCTGGATGAGTTAAGGCACGTGGCCAAGTCCGGGGTAAAGTGGAAACATTGGTCTCTTACTATGTTATTTTGTTGTGTTTTTCTTTGAGAAATTTGCCTAAGGCAGTTGTTTCAAATGTAGACATTTGGTAGTCCTTACATAAAGAAATCCATTTCCCTTCTCTCTTCTTTGCTATCAGAGTATCTCTTTTGTTCTTATTTTAAATATTTTTTGTATGAGTAGTTACAAGTATTACATGTTTTCACCATTGATAAATTTTACAAAAATGTATTCATTGTTTTAGAAAAAGATTATGATACTTGGTTACAAAACAATCCCTATATAGAAGTATTAGAATGTGCTTTTAACTATCGTAGAAACTGAAATAGCAAGAATTAGTAGAAAACATTCATAATTAGACAATCTATCGAAAGAAATATTAGGAAATATAAAGCTTTCAATAGGCTACACCTCTTTTATCTCCTAAAATAGAAGGAAACATAACTTTTAGGCATTATTCTTTTTCAAGGTTATCTATTATAGATGGTATATATAGTAGAGAGATAAAATTATTAGATAATTATGAAAATTTAGCTTTAAAAATTAGAAATAGACTAGAATATTTAAAACATTAGTTTATGAATTTTCAAAGATTAGATTATTTAGATTTAGAAATTAGCAATCATAGAAAACTAAAATTGAATTTGATAGAGAATAAAAATTAGTCGTAATGTAGAACACCTAGAAAATCAATTTAAATATATTGCACATACTAGTAATAGTCAACAAAACCTCATAGTAGATTTATTAATTAATTTAGGACTACATCTGGAAGTCAATTTAGAAAAGCTAAAAGAACTATTAGTAGTACAGGAAAATTCTTTTGAAACTACCAATATAAATACATTAAGAAGAAATTTTGATTATATTAAAGAATTATCAGTTGGTTTTAATGACGAGATTAAAAGATTCCATAGCAAGAAAGAAATATTAGAACTAATACAATTATTAGATACAAAAACGCCTAATCCAATAGAATTAGAAATTAAAAATTTTGTAGAAACTTTAAAAGTTGAAATTCAAAATATTAAGTTTACACAAAGAGAATTACAAATACAATTAGACTCAATAAAATTAACAGTAAGTGAATGAATTTAGAGAAGCAATTAATAGGATCGTTAGCATAATTAAAAAGAGATTTACCAAATATTAATCCGATAGGATATAGTTATAAAGAATTTAGTAAAGAAAGTAATAATATAAAGTTCCGGCAAACACTATTATTAAATTATTAGTCAAAGTTAGTAACAAATTAGAAGATTTAGACGATAGAATCATTAAATTAGCTAGACAATAACTTTCAAACTTTTAGAAGAAAGTAAAGGAACAGTATCACATTTAGAGCTCAATAACTCATTGGATAATTTAGACAATGAATTAGATATATTAACAAATAGAGTTGAAAAATTAAATTTGAACGGACAGGTTTTAAATCCTAGGAAATTAGAGAAAATATATATTTTAGGATCCAAAGTGATGTTAAAAAGCAATGGACCTAAAAAAGAAATAGTAGAATAGATGTAATTATAGCAGAAAGAATTAGATAATCATGATCTTTTTCTAGTAAACGTAAAGAAATTATAAAAAGAATTGAAGATACAATAGATGAATAAAACCTTGATAAATTATTAGAAAGAGGCTTTGAACAAATTATAAAGAAAAGATATATAATGAAGGATTAATGTCAAAAATATATAATAGTTTATATATTTACATAGATAAAACTAAATTAGCAGTAGTAGAGAGAAGAATTAACATTAATTAGTGTAGCAGGTAGAGATTAGCTTAGAAAACAAAATTACACTGATATATATATATATTAATAAGAATACTTAGTCAGGTTAGAGAAAGTTTAGACAATAAAGCGCATTTATATTTATATGATAGTAGATTTTATGACTATGAACAAGCTTAATAGCCATTGGAGAAATAGACTTAAAAAATAAAGTAGTAACAGTACGTTGTATACCTAATACAAATATAGACATAAATGAATTTTATAAACATATTAAATTAAGTATACAAAATAAAAGATATAAAATGAACGCAGAATATAAAAATCTTAAAATTGAAACATCTTTTCTAGGAAAATTATACAATAAAGACCATAAAAAATTCAGATTCAAAAGTAAAAATATAGTTGATTCTTTTAAAATCAATATAGAAATGATAGTGCCTAAGAAATTAAACAATAGTGAATTAGATGAAGTCGAATAGGTATTACCAAAATTAGAGCAAGATAATAAGTTAGAAGTACCAGGAGTCTAGCTATACATACATAAATAGCCAAATCAAGTCACACAGAGATTTAGTAATTTTAGGCAACAATAATCTAAAATTAAAAGAAAATGAAGAAGAAATAGAAATTAATATGGCTATCATAGAAGATTTAAATATAAAACTTTAGATTAATATGGCTATCAAGTATTTAAAGATATTTAGATGAAGAATTATTCAAAGAATGATGTAATAATGATAAATTAATAGATGACGACATAGACAATGAACTTATCAATAATTTAGATTTTAAGAACTTAGACATCAATGAAATTACTATTTAGAACAAGAAAATGAAATATTAGTAAGAGAAGAAGATAGAAAAACAAACTAGGAGAAAGTAGTAATAAACTAATATTAAAACCTGTAGTAGAACCATCAAATGTAAAAAGTTATTTAAATGAACAAGGAGTCCCAAAAAGTAATGAAAAAGAAACAAAAATAGAAAGAATATTTTAAGTTAAAACAAAATTAGAAAGTTGGAAAACAATGCCACAACGTAATGATACATTTAAAAGTTGACAATAAAAAAAAAACGTGAAGAATACTTGGAGGCACTAAACGAGACTACTGACATGCCATCATCAGGAGAAGGATCAGAAGTTATGAATCACCAATCCTTAGATGAAGACATAGCAGAAGCTATCGATGAAATGATGGACTGATAAGAGACACCACCAAAAATAATAGCCAACTAGCAGTAGTCAAAAAGTCAAGTAGTCAATCTTTATTAATGCCATGCTTTTACAAATGCCCTCCTTTATTTAGTACTCGATAAGAAAAAAATTGTAAAGGCACTTGTTTTTGCTAAAGCCTATAATTACATGGATGCTCTTAAGGAGCACGTATACTTACTTGGTAACAATATCACTCACATCTTGGGGACTCTTCAGATCTCGAACTTGATGGCTCTGAACAAATTTTCTGAGTGGAAACACCCTCAGGGTGTAATCTAATGGAATAATGCCTAAAATCAATGAGTTTTGTATCATAGTTGTTGGGATTATCTAAAATCAATGAGTTTTGTGTCATAATTATATTATAATCTAATATAATAAAATAATGCCTAAAAATACCCACATGTACTCCGACAACCAAAAATTTTGATATCACTATTAGGAGATTGATAGGTGAAGCAGGGGATAGTTAAAACAAAATGGAGAAAAATAAAGAATAAGCATGCAAAGTGAATACTAAAAAATAAGTGGCTTGTCTTTTTTTCTATGTCCACATGTGAAGACAAAATGAAATATGTTTACTTGTGATGTGGAGTATATAAATATTAAAATATTTTGTCTCATAACCCAAATCTCCAATACACTCTATTACTCTCTCTCTCTGACTATACTCAAAAACTTTATAATATTAAGCTCTCAAATTTTTAATTCCCGGATCTCTCTCAAAAAATGGGACGAATGCTCTCAATTTTTTTTTTTTTTGAATGACAAACTCTCAAACGAGAGATTCCTTTTATAGGCAAAATTTACCTTAAAAGTTCCACAATTGTGGGCTTCAAAAATCAAATAATGCAAATTTATTTAGTAGACTTTTAATTGTCATAAAAATAAGAAACGTTTCCATAAAAATTGATAATTACCTAATCTTAATTTATTTAGTAGCTAAAAATAAAAAAAAAAGAGAATAGTAAAATACCAATTGATATAGTGAATTCTACTTACATTTCGGAAACGACACATAATTTATAGAACACAAAATCAATACAATAATTCCCTACCCAAAGTTCACAAAACGAATACAATAACTCTCTAACTGAAAGTTCACAAGATTATAGCCCTTAGTCTTCTTTGTCACCAGTTAAAGTCTATCCGTTTTCTGCATTAGGAGGATTATGAGAGAGATATTTTACTTATGTAATAGGGTTTTGGGATTTGCAGATTTTTATGTTAACTGAGAATCTAAATAAGTCTCAACCTAATTGATGAACTATGGATTATTTTTCTTTTTTATTTAATTTCTTACAATATTTTAATACTCCTCTCACCGCCACTTGTCACAAACACTTAGAATTCGAGTTCCAACACACTAGGACTCATATACATTGATTTTTCTTCCGATAGGGTTACGAGTTGATATCTCTCTCCGTCAATAGAGGTTATTCCCCAATTTGCGAGGGTTGAATTTTAAGTTTATTGATGTAAGTCCAAGTCTTAATTGAGTTTCTATTATATTGTATCATATTAAAAAGAAAAATCCTTATAGTTATTATCGAAACAAAATACAAAGAGGACATAAAAAATCATGCCTTCAAAACAAATAAACAATGAGGAGATTCTCAGTATAAATCTTTATAACGAAAAATAATATTGTTCATGCTATGTATGTGGGATAGTAGAATCCATAAAGTTTGCGCTTAACAAGAATAAAATTTAGTACCACAAACTATATGAGAACGTTTATTTGTTAATAAATAAATAAATAAATATTTTTTAAAATGTTAAAATAACTTAAAATTAGTTGAGTTATATCAATTCAAAAAAAAATTGAGTTGTATATAACATAGTATTGAAACAAGTCCCTAAGTGCGTGGTCGAGTTGGTTGTAGTGCAGCTGTAACCTCTACCAAAACCGGGGTTTGATTCTTGGAGCGGTAAAGGGGTAAAAATTCTATATATTTGAGCTTGCCTCCACCCTTTTTACCTTTAACAAATAATGATAATAATAATAATTTTAAAAAACATAGTATTGAAACAAAGGGATGATAGATATATATATATATATATATAATTATTCAATTTGTTGTTTTCCAATTTGTCTCAAGTCGGTCCGGGATCGGTTAGGTACTTAGGTTTCAAACCTTTATACGCTTGGACCGATTGAAGGAAATCCAAAACCCACAACTTCGATCCGGTTCAAAATTTTAGGGTCAAACCGATCTAAACCGAAATTGCCCACTCAAGTTAAGCCCTGTCCTCTCTGTGTGTGTCGAGTTTTAGGGGTGCGCTCCAGTTTTTAAGTTTTAATTTTTTTTCTTTTTAAGTTTAATTGAATACAGTAAGTCAGTAAGAATAATATTAGACTTCATTAATTAGCTAATTCACTAAAATCTTCGAAAATACTTTTTTTAATATATATATATATATATTTACAAATTTAATCCATCACTTTCTCACAATTTAAATTGAAAAAAAAATTCTAACAATTTAAATATATAGAACACAACTGAAAACTAATTTTATTTGAATGTAATGGGAAAATGAAAGTAACCAATTATCGAGCTCCAATTTCATCAACGTTGTTGGCATCTTTAGTACTAAATTCAGATCTCGGAATGCAAATCTCTGGGATAATGGCTGTTGGTTTTATTTCATTTTTCTTCTGTTAATATGCAGATCTGAATTCATCGGGTTTGACTTCATCGGATTTGGGGGATAATGGCATTTTTTGCCTTTTGTCATTACTTTCTTATTTTAATGTTTCATTTTCATTACTTTTATGATTCCCTTTCATTATTTTAATTTTTTTTTTTATTTTAATTTTAAAAAAAATAAACAAAAATAGGACCCACGGAAACGGCAGCGCTTGCTGTCGTTTCTGTCATCCCTTTGTTTATTTAGCACTACTGTGTAATAGTTTGAGAGGTATTTGAAGATTATTGTCATTACACAGGGCGGGTAAATTCAAAATTAACCCTTATTGAAAGTATTAAAAGAGTAAGCAATACAAATGGGGTACTAATAAAGAACCAGTTTCAACTAAAGATTCTGATTATCTTGAGTCGTACTGTGCATTGGCCTGATTGATGCATGCTTAACATGCATATAAATGTAACATTAGAACAACGTAGTACATTAACTTTACTTGTTTTCCTAACATATTGCTTCTCTCCGTTTCTCTCTAGAGATTATAATATCTAAAATGGGATTCGCAGGGTTCAAGGATTTAAATTTTGATCATTCTCAGTGTCTTAACTGTAGAGAAGGCTGTCAAGGTTATGATGTCTTTAATTGTATTGACATTTTCTTTTTCAAATGGCACGACGTAGGTTTTGAGTCGTCATCTTATCAATTTTTCAATTTTCTCCTAGGATTTTTTTTTCTTTCTATTTCTTTTTCCTAAAATTGAAACGAATTTGTGGCTCCCTCTCATCAGAGTCCCGTCAGCTTTGATTTAGTTGTAAAAGTTATATTTGTAGTCGAACACATGCAATTAGCACAACAGTGCTGTCATTCAACTTACTTTTCCTGAAACATGCAGCAGCTTCAGTCATTTTCTCAGGATCTTCTGTAGGTTTGGGATTATAATAGCTTAGGTTAAGGTCGAGGGTAAGCAGAGTCCTATTCAAGGAGTAAATATTGTTCGTTCAATCCTTTTTGTTACGGATTGAGGCACTCATCTTGAACTGGTGATTCAGGTGTGTAGTGGAGAACAAGGTGTTTCATAGCTCTCTGTTGTCACCTACGCAGGTATTCTCCTCACTGAACTGTTAACTCCGTACTCGAGAAGTACTCAAACTGTTGAAGTAAGTAATCTCTTTAGTGGTTTCTTTGTTTGATCACAGTTTGTTTTCGCACAATTTTCCATAGACATGCATGGTGATGTGCACAAAAATACCTGCGTGTATTTGCACGCAAGACTCTTGTAACCATGTGGTATAGTTTTGAGTCCTTGTTTAGAAACTCTTGCCTGCTTTCAGAAAATGAGCTTCTTTCCTTTTTAAAATTTTCCTTACTAATGATTAAAGCATTGTGCAGATAACCGTGAGAATGCAATTAATAATTCGATTATCTGCTGAAAGTGTTTACATATACAACCCCGTAAAGCTGCCTTTCCTCACAGGAGAGGACTAAAATGTCCATTAATAACATTTGTGGGCAAAAATTTACAGAAGTAGACTTTCAAAGTTGAACAAAACTCGAACCACGAAGAGTTGAATGTTGAAGATGACAATAAGTTCTTTCACTGATCAAGTAGAGTAACGAGGTTACTTCAAATAAAAATTTGTTTGTAAAGATTTAAACTAAATAACTAGTGAATACTATATATGAAATACTTTATTTGTGGTTAGTGAGTTAGTGTATTTTTCTTTCTGTAGCACTATGTTGCATATAAGCATGCAATAGCTAACTACTTCACTTACGCCCTAGTAAGGCAGCTTACTTTCCCCATGTAAATGTAATAAAAGAAATTTTTGTAATCAGTTCATGTGAATTGAAAGTTTCAATATATAGTCTCAGTTAGTCACGTAAAAGAGTAAAATTATGGAGGTGAACTATTGACACCCTCATATGATCCTTATGGAACCCCTGTGTCATCACAATTATATCAAGTAGTGACAAAGAAATCTAAATAAATTCTTATATTTTCTCCCTCTAACTTTTGGACCTATAGAACAAAGATACCTTTTTCACAAGAGTTCTGCTATTTGAACTCAACGAAGACAAAATGAAGACAGAAAACATTGTCATGTCATTTTCCACTTACTGAGTGAATGCCTGCTACTTGATTGCAGAACTCATTTTCCACGTGATTGCAGAACTCACTTGATTAATGGAATGGAAACGAAAAAAAGACCCGTGAATCAAGCAATTTTGTCCCTTTGTGGTGCTACTTTTTGAATTTAAAAATTAAAATAATCAAAAGAAAGAATTTTTTTATCGTCTCTTTGTCTTGGCTTAGTTCGTTTATCATTTTCCTTTTCACAAACACTTTGCTTTCTAATCATTGTGATTCTCCAAGTAAATAGTCACTCTTATCAATCTACTCATCTATTTTCAATTTTTTGTATGCACTTAAACAATAACCCATTTTTTGTTATTATTTTCTCACATATCAACTTTTTATAAAAAAAAATTAAGGACAATCCACTTTTAACTCTATTTAATTCAAGTATATATAATTCTTTTTGGAGTTAAATATTTATGATTTAATCATTAAAAAATTGTTTAAGAAAACTGTAAGTAGAGTTCAATGGAAGAAATTAAAAAAAAAAAAAAGAGGATATTCTGGGTAGTAAAATAGGTATCCACATACAATAGGTTTTAAAAGGAAATTAGAGAGATTCTAATAATGCCAATCAAAATTATATATTTCTGCCCGATATTTTTCAAACAATTTTTTTTTTGTTTTTAACTGCCACATCATGTTTAAATTGTAAAAAAGAAATATGAAACTAAATAATCAATTTAAATTTTGCTCACCCACCATTTAACACCTTTAATCAGATGTTAAAATTTAATCACATAAAATAATTTTTCCGTACCGTATCATATTCAAGGGATAGCCATTGTGCTACTCCACTAACTTTGTTACATAATTATTTTTGTTGGCAAATTTAGTCTCCAATTTCATCATTGATGATGGAAGAGCGTGACAAAATTTTAGTAAATAAAGAAGTTTTCCACTGCCGGGATTTGAAACCGGATTTCGATGATTGAAATTGCCTATAGTGTGCTACAAATTAATATTTCTATAAATTTAAACTAAATACTACAAAAAAATAACGAATGAATAAATATAAATGCTGATAGATTTTTGCTTTTAGTAAACAGTAATTGTCAATATTCGAAATTATAATAACAATAAGAGTGCGGCACCTCTTTATTGATCTTATAAAACCCTTAATTATTGCAATTACAATAAAGAGTAAAATATAAATTTAAATAAACCTCTATGGCCTAGGCTTTCTTTTTTTAAAAATTAAATAAAGAAAGAAACTAAATTTTTTCTTTCACAAAACCTTTTACCCACACCTAAACCCACGCATGATAAGCATTGTACTCACTTCGATGGACTTTGGAGGGGGTGTTAGTAGTCCAACTCTTGTAACAGCAATAAAGGCTACTCGGTCGGCCCATTTAGAAAATTTTCTGAAACCTAACCAAACTTTGCACGACAGCTTTTTGAAAATTTTATAGTCCCAATGTTAATTCTTTTAACAATTTTGTACTATTGTGGCATCTTGATCTCGTGGACTTATTCCCTCTTCAATTTTTGTAAGAAAAAAATTATTGTACAGGTAAATCCCTAATATTTTTTTTCTAAATGGATAATCGTACAGCTTTTCATGTGGGCCGTCACGTATGTAAATTCTCCTTTACTTATCTCTGAAGTTGACTTTATTATTTTATAAAATTTAAAGAATGTATAACAAAATAGTATGTTCGACATTTTCAAATAAATAGAAGGAACATGCTAATGAAAGTGGGTTTGGGTGTCCATTCCTTAAAAAATAGTATATTTTACACATAGGAGCAAACTTTAAATACTTTAGGATGGACAATTACGAGTGCTGCTATTTATCCCGAATTTGCGCTCCGAAAAACAAAATGCACCGTTTGGTTTCCCTCTCCATATGTGTTGCATCATTTGCTTTCCACTTAGCTTTCACTTTTGCTTTCACTTTCCATTTCCTTCATTTACTTTCACTTTTCCTTTTCCACTTAGCCCCGAAAAGGTAAACACGAACGGGACAATAAATGCTTACGAGTTTTGTAATATAGAGATTCATCATTTTCACAAATCAGTTCCAATTTTTCAGTTTCCAAACCAAATCGTAAACTTAGGGTTTTTCACTAGCGCTGCAATGAACTCCGCTTAAATCTTCAGACCTTCCTGAAAAAGCAAAGGAAAAAGCAAAGCAAAGGAAATAAGTACTGCACAGCTGGAATGCAACAAATGAAATAAGTGTTGTACGTTGATTGTCCTTCCCTTTTACATAAAGCAACTGAAGAAACACGTGCTTCAAAAGCAAATGGCAATCAAATTACCAAACGGTGCGTTTTGTCTTTCGGGAAGTAAATTCGGGGTAAATAATTTTTTTCCGACAATTACATAGGAAGAGAAAGCCTTTTCTTTTTCTTTTTAATAAAAAATTCAAAACATATATATCTCAGTCTTGTGGCAATTTCCTCTTCAAATCACATTAAGATGAACTTTGAAGGTAGTTCGCTTGCTTGCAGATCAAGGGCTGAGATTAACTTGACAAGGATTGTTGAGCTGGATGAGTTCGTTAGTTTGTTATTGATTGAGTGTAGCTTAGCCAATGATTGATTGACAGCTGTTGTTAAGATTGTTATTACTGTTAATGAGTAGTATAAGTTGAAAATGTGAGTGATTGTATTGATTGATCAGTGATTAATAAAGCTCTCTGTTCCAGTTTATTTTCTTTCTTCTTTCTGTCACATTCTTGCTAGCCAAACACACTGCATGCTTAAGATCCGTGAATTCTAAGTTGGTATCAGAGCCAGATGGCATCGTCAAGCTCAAATCAAACCACAATTGTTTCATATACTTTTCCTACACCAATTAAGCTCGACAGATCAAACTATCTGATCTGGAAAATGCAAGTATTGGCGTCCATTCAGGGAAATGGATTAGAAGGATACATTGATGGTTCAATCACAGCACCACACTCAGATAAGAGGATTCCGAACTCTGAATTTGTGATATAGAAGCGAACCGATCAGCAGCTACTAGGTTGGTTACTCTCTTCAATGACTGAGAGTGTTCTCGGAATTGTTCTTGGATGCAAAACTTCTTTTGAAGCCTGAAAAGCTCTGGAAAAACTTTCTGGCTCACAAAACAAAACCAGAGCATTGCAACTGAAGAATCAAATGCTTATGACAAAGAAAAACGATTTGAGTGTCTATGACTATTTTCACAAAATGAAAGGCATAGCAGATAGCATGGCAGCAACATGAGCACCAATGAGTGACTATGACTTTATGATGAGTGTATTAAGAGGAATTGGTTCAGAGTTCAATCCTGTAGCAGTTTTGATCACATGAAGAGGACTAGATTTTGATTTATCAGAATCACTTTCTATGTTGATGACACATGAGGGAATGCTAGAACAACAAGCTTTGGCTGAAACAATGGATGCAAATCTAGCTTTTGCTGCAACTTTGTTAAGAAAGGGAACAATAAGAAAAAAGGTTTTGGCACATACAGTACAAAATCTGGTTTCAATCAAGATGCAGCAAGATCTGAAAATTCTGGATACATGATGCAAGGAAATTTTAGATCCAATCAAAGAGGGATGTTTTATAGAGGAAGGAAAGGTGGAAGAGGAAATAATATGCATGGAGGAAGATCTTGGAATCAAGGTGGAAGAACTCAAATGCTTGGAAATTTTTCACAGTCATATCAACCTAGATGTCAAGTGTGTTTCACCATAGGACACACTGCTGATATCTGCAAGGATAAGTTCAATAAGGATTTTATTCCAGCAATGAGGTATCCACATCAAAGCAACTACAATCAAGGCTACAGTCAAAGAAGTATGTCAGCCTATATGGCAATACCAGAAACTGTAATGGATGATGGCTGGTACCTAGACAGTGGAGCAACTCACCACCTAACTAATGATCTCAGCAATCTCAGCATCAGTGAACCTTATGAAGGTAATGAAAAGCTTATAATTGGAAATGGATATGGCCTTACTATTTCACATATAGGAAGTACTCATTTAGCAATTGGAAATTACAAACTATTGCTCAAAAATCTTTTGTTTGTGCCACACATCACCAAAAATCTTTTAAGCATTTCTAAGCTAACTTCTGATAATTCCTTGATCATTGAATTCTGTGGAAATACTTGTTTTCTTAAGGACAAGAAAAAGAGGACAGTTTTGCTGGGGGGTGTGGCTATGAAGGGTCTGTATAAGCTGAAACTTGAGCCTGGAAGTAAAATTCATCAAGCCTTGTTTTCTGTTGCAAATAAAGAATCATGTTCTGTTCCTATGTCTATGATGTCACATTGTTCAGATGATTTACAGTCCTGTTTCAACACGAGTTCTCAAGCTAAAGTTGCTTAACACTTCTCTCAAAATTGTCTGTTGTTTCATTCTAGTACAGCCTCCAGCACTTCAATAAATGTTTTACATAGGCAACTTGGTCATCCTAGTTCAAAAGTCATGAAACATGTACTTACCAATTGTAAACATTTGCAATTCAGCAATAAAACTCAGATTCTAGATTTTTGTGATGCCTGCCAATATGGAAAGGTTCATAAACTGCATTTTGGTGTAACTGAAAACAAAACAGTCTCACCTCTAGAACTCATCCATACTGATTTATGGGGTCCAACACCCATTACTTCTCTCAATGGTTATAAATACTATATCAGTTTCATTGATGATTATAGTAGATATACCTGGATTTATCCTTTAAAAGCCAAGTCTCAAGCTTTGTTTGTTTTTATTACCTTTCGAACTCAAGTTGAAAAACAATTTGAAACAGCCATTAAAGTCTTACAATCAGATTGGGGAGGTGAATTCAGGTCCTTTGCGCATTATCTTCAAAAACATGGAATTTTATTCCAACATCCTTGCCCTCACACACATCACCAGAATGGGACAGCAGAGAGAAAACACAGACATCTTGTTGAGATGGGTTTAACTCTCCTTGCACAAGCTAAATTACCTCTCAGTTTCTGGTGGGAAGCTTTCTCAAGATCTGCTTTTCTTATCAATCGCCTACCAACTTCTGTTCTGTCATCCTATCAATTTCCCTATGAAATTCTTTTCAAACACAAGCTTGACTATGCTTTTTTAAAATATTTTGGTTGTTCATGTTTTCCATATTTGAGGTTCTATAACAAACACAAGTTCAATTATCATACTACTAAGTGTTTGTTTATTGGTTATAGTACAGATCAAAAAGGTTATAAGTGTCTAAGTTCTATAGGTGTTGTCTATGTTGCTAGGCATGTTGTGTTTAATGAGTCAGAATTTCCTTTTTCTACTGACTCTCTGTTCTTTAAACAACCTTCAAGCTCTTCTTCTGAATATAGGCATCCTATGTTTAAGGTCTCTTCAGTGTCAGTTCCACTTCCTGATACTTCAAGCTCAAGTGACAACATTATACAACAACTTCAGATGCCTGCACCTCCAGCTTCCTCTTCTTCATCCAGTTCACCATCACCTTTTTCTCAGCCTACACAACTACATCATATATCCTCTCGTAACTCACCACATCATCAATCACCTAATCCAGCTCCACTGCCAACTCATCCAATGCTCATAAGAGTAAAAGCAGGAGTTTTTAAGCTAAAGTTTCTTGCCTATTCATCTGTTCTTGGTGAACAAGAACCTGCCACTGTCTCTCAAGCTCTTTCAGACCCCAAATGGAAGGCAGCCATGTAGGTTGAGTATAATGCCCTTGTGGAAAACCAAACTTGGACTCTTGTTCCAGCCTCTCAAGCTACTAAAATTATTGGCTGTAAATGGGTTTTTCGCATTAAGTACAATGCAGATGGTTCTGTTTCTAAGTATAAAGCACGGTTGGTAGCAAAAGGTTTTCATCAAACACATGGTATTGATTACTTTGAGACTTTTAGCCCTATGGTTAAACAATCAACTGTGAGAGTTGTACTTAGTCTTGCTGTGATGAAGGGCTGGAAAATCAGACCAATCGACATCAACAATGCTTTCCTTAATGGAGAGCTTAATGAAGATGTCTACATGTTTCAGCCTGAGGGCTTTGTTCAATCTCCATCAGGTCATGTCTGTAAGCTGTTTAAGGCTCTTTGTGGTCTGAAACAGGCTCCCAGAGCCTGGTTTGACAGGCTAAGGAAAGCATTGTTGCAGTGGGGGTTTCAGAACTCCAAAGCAGACTCATCCTTGTTCATCAAACATAAATCTGGAGGTATTGTGATTGTATTAGTATATGTGGATGACATTTTAATTACTGGAGATAACAATACGATAATTGAAACATTTATCAAATACCTTGGAGATACTTTTGCATTAAAGAATCTTGGTGAGTTCAGCTACTTCCTTGGAATTGAGGTTACACATACTGCAAAGGGTGGCTTACAACTTTCACAGGCCAAATATGTAAGGGATTTGCTTACAAGAACTGACATGGAAAATTGCAGAGAAAGTGATACTCTAATGAGTACAGGGCAAAAACTAAGAAGAGCAGGGAATGATGATAACTTGATTGTTAATGTTACTGAATACAGAAGTATAATAAGTGCTCTGCAGTATCTGGTGCTTACAAGACCAGAACTTGCTTTTTCAATGAATAAGTTGAGCCAATTTCTTGTTGCACCAACTGAGAAACACTGGATTGCTTGTAAGAAAATTCTAAGGTACTTGAAGGCAACTGAAGATTATGGTTTACTGTTTAAAGCTGGTGATGGAATTAATTTGACAGCATATACAGATGCAGATTGGGCATGTGATGTTGATGACAGGAAATCAGTTGGAGCATATAGTGTTTATCTTGGGCAGAATCTTATTTCATGGTCCTCCAAGAAACAGCAAACTATAGCAAGGTCTAGCACAGAGTCAGAGTATAGAGCATTGTCAACAGCTTGTGCAGAAATTGTTTGGATTCAAGCTTTACTTGGAGAACTCAAACTGAAGTGTAGCCAAGTACCAATCATCTGGTGTGACAACAATGGAGCAACTGCATTAGCAACAAATCCAGTATATCACGCAAGAACCAAGCACATAGAGTTAGATGTGCATTTCATAAGATAAAAGGTAACAGGCAAACAAGTGGAGATCAAGTATGTACCAAGTGAGTGGAATATTGCGGATGTACTTACAAAACCTATGGCTTACTCTTTTTTCAATTACTATAGAGACAAGCTTAATGTTGTTCCACGACCGTTAAGCTTGAGAAGGGGTGTTGAGATGATTAGTCAACAACAGCAGATCAAGGGCTGAGATTAACTTGACAAGGATTGTTGAGCTGGATAGCTGAGCTGGACTTGTTAGTTTGTTATTGATTGAATGTAGCTTAGCCAATGATTGGTTGACAACTGTTGTTAAGATTGTTACTACTGTTAATGAGTAGTATAAGTTGAAAATGTGAGTGATTGTATCGATTGATCAGTGATTAATAAAGCTCTCTGTTCCAGTTTATTTTCTTTCTTCTTTCTGTCATTTTCTTGCTAGCCAAACACACTGCATGCTTAAGATCCGTGAATTCTAAGTCACCTATATTCATAACTCACCAATATTATCAGTAAACACCCTCTCTCCAAAACATAACCAAAATGTGCATGAACAAATTGAGAGAACAAGAACATTATATTCATCACCTTCATTTATTTTATTGCAAAAATTTAACAAGTTGGAGAATCATTTTGATGGAATAATTCCATGCTGTGCCCGCTTATTTGAGTAGTCCAAGTCCAAGGTGCTTCACAGGAGTTTAATTGGGTCTCAAGACAACTACATTATAAAAGAGTTAAGCTAATAACACCCCTTTCAAGTCCTCAGCAAGCCTCGTTCATAGAAAATTACAGTTATAACCCTAATATTTAATTACATCCCAGTATGGTTATGTCATCGATCACTTTCAATATTCATTTTTTCAGTAAAGCTTAAGGATTCATTGATTTAAAATCAAACATAGTTGTTTTTTTTTTCCTTTTTGTTTGGATGCCTTGTTATGTTAAAAAGCTTTCGATCCCGACTGTCAGATTTAAAACTAATAACAAACGAGAAGAAAGAAATATAGTTAAATAAATATAAGAAAATAAAAGATACTGAGATTTTCTTATATTTATAGATAAATAAGTATTGAAAAAAATTAAAAAACCTATTCTCCATCCCTTTTAGAGACTAGTAGACTACTAGCCAATATGAGATAACTATTCCTAGTTAGTAATGTAAATATTTTGTATAAATAGTCTCATTTCATTGTTCAAAATGGGGAAAAAATAATAATAAGAGGCCACTTTTGACCCAAAAAAAAAATGAGTGTACTTAAAAATTAGAAGTAATCCTTGTATATTTTAACGAGTGCATCTAATAGAGCGGTTTTACAAGGATTTTGGATGGGGTGTCAGTAGTCCTACTCAATATAAAATCCAACCTTTAGATGTTCAAAATGAAGAATAATAGTGCAATTACTTGCGTTATCTGAGAAGTAACGTCGAAATCAATATGCTCCCCTGTTGTTGTTGGAACTGTTCCAAAGCCCTGATATTCCTCATTACCTTCCCCACAATTGATGATTGATGCATGCTCTCTAACAAAGTGGGGATCGTTGATGAGCAAACCGAATGCTCTGCCTACGCACTTGAGTCGCTAAAGGGACTTTGACTGGCAGCCGCAGTAATATGTTCAAAACAAACTCTTCTTGAAATTAATTGAACTCCAAGCTCTTAATAAAACTTAATACAAGAACTACTCTGAGCTGGTGTTGCATGTAGGCCAATCGTTTTGTCTAATCATTAAACTTTTCAAATTTCAACAAAAATATATTAAATAAAATGGAGAAAGATATTTATAAAGCGTAAATGTAATTAAACATCTAGAAAAGGGAGTTGATGAGGAGCAATACATGAACGTTACAGTGACACGATCGTATCAGTGATAAAACAGAGATGTTACTTAATAAGCAAGATATGAGGCCATTATGGTGATGCCTACTGGAAATAAGCTAGAACTGAAAACACAGTTTGTGTCAGGGTAAGTATAAGCAGAAAAAGTGCAGCGAAAACGGAAATGATTGCCCATGGAGTGTTGAAATAGTTATGCCTGAGGTTGGCAATCCATCTGTTCCAATGCCTGTCACAGTAGTCATTCACATTGTGGAATTTGTCTTCGTAAAAGTTGTAAAGGGGCAGCGAGACAGAATCTCCAAGCCTATTGAACATGTTGGCAACCACTTCATCTTCACCTAAACAATTATGGAGAATTTTGTTCTTACAAAGCAATTCCACATCCTTTGCAGTGTTGATGAGACAGTCCATGAATTTCAAATAATTGATGAAAGGAGCATACGCATCAAATGGGAAAAACTGCTCATAAACAGAGATGTTTCGGAAAAGTGATTCGGTGTCATCATCAATTGTCAGTGTAGGTATTTTTAGTATTCCAGCATCCTTATCAAAATTAATTGAAAACAAGCTATCTCCCTCAATCTTCTCGAACTTGATTCCAGCCTGTTTGAGATTTGTAGCACATACTATGAAACTCCAATTTTCCGCAGAAGGCGGAGGTACCTGGCGAGGAACCAAGTGCCAGTAATAATCGTGCATGAAGCCCAGTAAATGCGTGATTTTGGGATCGAACTCTAAATCTGGTACAATTTTTGGGACTTTCAAAATTCGGACAGGAAGTACTTTTCTGAAGAAACCCAAAATCAAGTATGTGAAATTTATTTCTGGATCCCCCGGCATCTTAGTAATGTTGTAAAATTCCTGAAGAACGAAAAAGGGAAGTTGATTGTCAGCTAGCAACAAATCACGACCCAGTTTCTTGCGAACCTAACTTTCCCTTAAAAAATCGTTATCATTGTCCCTTGGATTATCATTGTACCATGGATTATCATTGTCCCATGGATCTGGCTGAAACTTGCGAAATAGCTCAACAATAAAGCAGGCATCAAGGACCAACATTTCCACAAATTCAGCTCGACACATATCTATGGGCTCTGCATAACTACAACGAGCTTTTTCTTCTAAATTTCCCATGGCCACCAAATACCTTTGTGAGCTACCTCTTCGGCGGAGAAGCTTTTTCAGAGAGAGAACTTTGTGCTTTTGCATGTCTGCTAAGTGAGTTTTCTCCCTAGGCAGGGAGTGGTTTAGAGGACCGATCGCTATTATTTGTGGTTCATAGGCTTTTACATTCTCAGTACGCAGATGCTGAGGCACTCTTCTTATTTTAGAAGCAGCTGATGATTCATTTGGTTCGCTATGAAGTTTACCCGTCAAATACCCTAGCGCAATGTATACATCCACGTCCACGTCCACGTCCACGTCCACGTCCACGTCCACCTCTTCCTCTTCCTCCGTTATCAAATTATTATCCATGCTGAAATTAACAAGGCTAAAATCATTATTTAAAAAAAAATGAAAGTCGTGTTATAAAAAATTAAACTAGCTTTTGTTCTAATAAACTATTGTGATCCTCAAGCTTCAAGTAGTTTTTAAGTAATTTTATTTAATCGTTTATCACTTAATGAAATGTAAGAGATTTAATGAGATGTAAGAGATTCAAAATTGATTTAAATTTTGTCTACCCCGCTATTTTTTAAGAATAAAAAATAAATACTAATAAAAAAAAGAAAAAAAATTAAGGTGATTCTAAAAATTATACTACTCTTGAAATTAAATCCCTTTTTACCTAAGGCTCTAAGTAGGTTTTCCTGCCTACAAGCATTTTATTTGACAATCATACTAACTTTTGTTTAACAGAATCAATGATGCCCAAAATATGTAGACCGGTACAAAAATCACTTAAACAAACTGCTTGACAATCACCCTTTAAATTATTAAGTTGACGCCTAAACATCATTTATAACAGTTTTGAGCGTACTTAAACCTAACAACCAACCCAATCGATATAAACAGTATCTTAATCACTTGAACAAATTTTAACCGTCCAAGCAAAAGTTATCATATCTTTTCAAGTCAATTTAAATATTGTTTAAACACTTCATAAATTGATAGAAGTGATGAACTGGTGCTTAACAATGTTAGTGAACACCAAATACTACCCAGTCAACTCTCTTATAATCATTAACAGTTAAGCACAATCTTTCAAATGAATAATCAACAAGGTGATAAATATATAAACAATAAAAGCAAATCAAAATAAGCCAACAAGTAAAAGATGCATAAAGGTATAGACATTCATCAACCAACATTTGTTACATCTGATGGTACTTGGCATTTATCAATAATTCCATCTACAACAGGGTCATATAAACATGCATTACAAAACATGAGTTTAATCTAGAGGATTTTCACAAGAAACCGGTCCTAGAAAATCACCCTCTAAGCTGACCAGTGCCTGGAATTCCCTTTCTGCCTCAAGCCACTTGGTTCCAATCACAATTACACGAACTACGACATCTTTCTCAATTTTTGGGTTCTTCTCACTCAGGAAGACTGGATTCTCTGCCTGCACATAACGGTAATCAGGCATTTTCGAACAAGTAAGGTATATGTTCTCGACTGGCCCGCACTTCAAGAAAACACCATGCTTGAGCACCTTGTGCACAGTCCCGTCCAAGACCTCCCCCCTGAAAATTTTGAAGGTGATACCACTGAAAACAACAGGAAAGAGAACCTCCCCTGTGTTCTCTCTAACTCTTCCCTCCCCTATGTTCTCCAGAGTTGTGACAGCAAGAAAGTATCCAAGATCTTTGGTGGCCTTTCTGCGAGCAAAGTCATCCAACAGACGGACGACAATGGACCTCTGAAGCATCGGACCTTTTGCATCCAGATTTTCAGCAGGGACTACAACATTCCAGGGCAACTTCACTTTAAGAAACATTTTGTTTCACCTGTCATAAACCAATGTGTGATATAAATAATCAACCATAATCAAGTTTTATTCCTAAAACTTGCACAGAATCTGTCCATTTCCATGTCTAATGAAATCATCTATATGCTTTGACTGGATTTGACAGATTTGTCGAAATGAAGAGTATATACCATCATAATATTTTAATTTCCAAAAAAATTATGTGAAAATGACATATTTTTGCTTTCTTTAAGCAGCAGAGCAAAAGGTAAATAAAATAGTGGTGATGGAAGGTGGCGAGGACCAATAGTGGTAGCGGAACTCAAATGTGCAATCATCATTCAAATAGTGTAATGGAGTGACAAATCTATTGATGCTAACATGCATATTGAAAAATGATCATATAAATCTCTTACGCCGGGATTGTTAGAGGAAAGAAAGCTATGAAGCAAGAAAAAAATACTCTCCAAGTGAGCCTCAATTGTTGTATATTTAAAGATATTTGAAACTCCCTAAAAATGCTCTCAAGTGGGACTTTACTAAAGTCACAGGTCAGGTAAAAGATAATACCCTTCCATTCACATCAAGGCACTAAAATGTTTGAGCAGGTAAATTTCCAAATGTTATCCAACAAGAAGAGTTAACTCACGGCTGATAGATTCTATTTACATAGTTCTGTTCTGAAGAGTGTTAAAAATCATAAGAGAGACAAGAATTCGAAATCTTGTAGCTGATAAACAACCATTGCATCCCCACTGCTAAACAATGAAGGCTCCTTAAGGTCTAAGGAAGGATCATGATCATCTATATCTAGCATCTCAAGTCATACATAGCATTCTTTTCGTTTATTTTTTTCCAAAGAAACCCAATTTCTACAACTATAGAAACTACATTCCACATTACCCTCTTAATGTTTAGATCGTTACTGTACCAAATAAACCCAGAAAAATCCTCAAGCTGAAAAATAAAGAAGTCCTCTCAAAAATGAAAAATCTTCAAACTACCCCAGAACACCAAAACCACCCAAAAAAGCAAGTAAAAGATTTTAAAAGGTTTCATAACATTCTAAAACCCTAGATATGAACTAAACCCTAAAAAATAAATGTATTATAAAGAAATACAATTCATTTAAATGGTAAATGTGATAAAAAAAATTGATAATCCCCATTTCAAACAATAATTAAAATACCCACGAAGAAGCAATAAATAAATAAGCATTGGATAACCAACAAAAAAAAAGAGAGAAACTGACAATAAGGGCCGAATGCTCAAGCCTTGCTCGCCCTGTAGACGGAAGAAGTTTTGTGACTCACTGAGTCCGTGACTCGTCCTCTTCTCTCGTGAACCTCGGTGCTCTCACAGTCACAATGAAGCGAAGAAACCAGTGCTCCTTGCGTTGCGAGTCTAGTGGTTTAATGACTAAAAAGAAACAGCCAAAATTACAGGCCATCTCAACAGTTTCTATCGTTTTAGAGATATTAACATAATGGCAAGCAAGTTTTATGTTTGTTCAATTTAGGAAATAACTTTTCTATTACTATCAAATAGGTCCCTAAGCCAACGATATGATTCCATATTTCCATTACTATTTCATTGTACTGGTCACATGACACGAGAAAAAATTACACGAGAAAAAATTATACGAGTGCTTAATGAAACCAACCAATCACTAACATCTCGTTTGGATAAGTTATTTGGGTCCGAATCACAGCATCAATTTTTTTTATATATTTTTAAAAGAATTTGTTGATTTAAAATTGACATACGATCCACCTAAGTAAATTTTTTTAGTAATAATAAAATCATAAACTCATATATAAATTTATTTTATATAAATTAATTTAGTAAATTTATTAATTAAATAAAAATATAAGATAAAAATATTATATAAATAAAAAAATATCTAATTCAATTAATTTAATCATGTCATATCAATTTAATCATGTTATATCAATTTATATAAAATAAATTTATACAAAATATATTATTACTCTTTCTCTCTCCATTACAAAGGCTGCTACAGTGCCGGTTAATATAGAAAAGCTGAACATGGAATCAATAGTCTTGTAACCGTTGACTTAGTGTTCAGCTTAACACCGAATCGATTTCTCTAATGATTTCTATTAATGAATGAAATGATTTCTTTTGCACTGGGAATTACTTGAACCATTTTTTTTTAACAGTGTTTTAATGGATCTTATATTTCATTTTTTTAAACTTTATCTCATTTTGATGAACATGATTGTATATATTTACAAGCACTCTGATGAAAGTCTTATTTTTAGTACCAAGCACGATAATCAAGTGCATTTACCAAGTATTACAACTGCCAAGTGCCAACAGTCTTCACATGCAAATTTTTACCACTATGCCCTAAGCATGAATTAAATAGTTACCACGGATCTTTCCTGATCTTGATACTTGGAAATTACTTTTGCACAACATCAAAGAAAACCAAAGCTTTTATTTCATAGTTAACAATATACAGACAGAATCGAGTCATTTCAACTCATCTAACATTATTCAGATACCAAGGTCTTAACTCTTAAGTAAAAAGTGGCAGAGGAAGAGGGAGTCTCAGTTCTCCTGAAGCATACCAAATAATATTCCTCTTAAGAGGTGAAATATAC
This sequence comes from Citrus australasica, assembly GCA_029618585.1. Taxonomy (NCBI): domain Eukaryota; kingdom Viridiplantae; phylum Streptophyta; class Magnoliopsida; order Sapindales; family Rutaceae; genus Citrus; species Citrus australasica. Next base: position 10,319,356 of record JARCIV010000009.1, on the reverse strand, counting down.
TGAGCTCCGTTAAATGCAGCTGCTCGCAGTATGTTTAGAGGCCCGAAATCAACAGAGTACGCCTTCTGGAAGCCATCAAGGACAGCCATCATTACTATATTTGCTGGTTTTCTTTCTGCTTCATACTTTTTCAGTAGAGATACCTAAAAAAATGTCAGCAAAAGTGAATAACCAATCACAGCAATTATTTCCATGCAAGTCTACCGCATTTAAAGATTTTACATTATTCAAACAAGGTTAGAAATTTAGAATTAGGGATTAGCTAGAGGTGAGATATAACGGAAAACTCTCGACTTTAAATGTAAGAACCTTCTGTGTTACATGAGCCTTTCTGGTATACATGTTTTATTTTCTCACACAACATTTGAGACAACTTCTCAGCAGACACCTATGGCTCTTAAACCTGACTTTCGTCATGGCTACTAAAGGTAATTTTCTTACGTGACAATGGATATGATACCATATTATGAAGATTGTGAAAACAAGCACCTGCATTGTATATATACATAATAAAAATTTCACATTACACACCTCCCCAATGTCTGCGCCTACTGCAATTCCCTCAGCAATAACTCTAGAAAGAGTACATGCATCACCAAAACCCAAATTAACACCTTGACCAGCTAGAGGATGAACAGTGTGTGCAGCATCACCAATTAGAACAACACGCTTCGACACATAGTTATTAGCATGCTTTAATGACAGTGGAAACACCATTCGTTCAGATGCCAACTTGACCACTCTTGGGGGTACTTCAAAGCACTCCTTCGCTGACAAAGTTGCATCTCCTCTAAACCAAGAAAACATATCCACACTACCGCTTGAGATTGACTTAGGATGAGGACCATATCCATAATCAAGAGCATGATTTAAAATTTTCACAAAATCATCCTCGTTCATTGATTTACAATCTGAAGCATCTTTTGGGTTCATAGTCCAAACAATATTGCTGAAGCTATCACCTATTGGCAAAAGTGCAATTGGACCAGCAGGTAGGAAACGTTGCCATGCACAGTAGTTTTCTTTATTATGTTCGACTGTACAGATGATAGCATTCTGTGAGTAGCTCCATCCGGTTGTCTTAAATCCAGCTAACTCCCTAACTCTTGACTTGCCCCCATCAGCTCCAACCTAAAACAAAGATCAAGTAACTTTAACCAATGAATCTTGTGAACAAATGCCATCCAAAATCTTTTAAACAATTTATATCATCCTGTTATATTTCAATGGGGCGATGCATTTCATATACATGACGGTTCAATTACCACCAACTTAGCATACAGGCTCTTGCCATCACTGAGATCCAGCTTAGCTAAATGCCCCTTAGTGAACAATGTTGTTGCTGCTGGTGTGCTGTCTACACTGATGGATGAAGAGCTTGGAAGTAAAGCCATCGAAGTTAATCGGGAAGGATAGATGGTTTTCCGGAACTCTGTATTCTGTTGAAGAGCAAAAATTATAAAAAGGCAGCAATAATAACTACACATCAAACTATAGTGGCTACGTTTGCTGATGTTTCAACAAGTTCAGACTGGATAAAACAGGTTATGTCTATTAATTATCCGTCAGGGATAACATACATCAAACTGAAATAAAAGCAGTATCACCAATACAGCAGTACCGAAGGTAACAACTCAGAAGCAAAGAGGCAGACATATCTCTACATTAGCAACAAAAATAACGGAAATGAAGAAATGAAGAAAACTTGTGCAAATATAGTCAAGTTCATTACAGTTAAAATTTCTATTTTCTCCCTAAGGTGGTCTCTCTTGAGTGCTTCTGGTATGCTATGTTTTCACAACTCCACCCTCCGTACTTTCTAAACAAATTATAAAAAGAAATTGCAATTGATGATTCCATAAGCATCATTAAACTGTATCCAACTCTTGATTGACAGAAATCAACATATGGAAACATATAAAGAAAAGGATTTATGCTGCCTGAGAAGCAGAAAGAGCAATGACAAGAACTCGATATAGGTTCCCAAATATTCCAAGAGATTGTCTTCTCATCCTTCTACACTGTGACTATATCACAATGTTATGTGAAGACGCTGTGCAAAAATTTTAGAAAGTTCAGTTAGGTCCATAAATGATATTACAAGTTTAAGTTCATGTGAGGCAGAGCAGCTTTATGGGGTTATGTGAACACTTTCTGCAGATAATCGAATTGTTAATTGCATTCTCACAGTTGTCTGCACAGTGCTTTAATCATTAGTAAGGAAAATTTAAAAAGGGAGAAGGAAATTTTCAGAAAGTAGGCATAGTTTTTCTGGCAAGGACCCAAAACTATACCACGTGGTTACAAGAGTCTTGCATGCAAACATATGCAGGTACATTAGTGCACATCACCATGCATGTCTATGGAAAATTGCATGTAAACAAACTATGATCAACCAAAGAAACTACTAAATAGATTAATTATTTCAACAACTTTGAGCATTCCTCCGGTACAGAGTAAATAGTTCAGTAAGGAGAATACCTGCATACATGACAACAGAGAGCTATGAAGCACCTTGTTCTCCACTACACACCTGAATCACCAGTTCAAGATGAGTGCCTCAATCAGTAAAAAAGGACTAAATGAACAATATTTACTCCTTGAATAGGAGTCTGCTTACCCTAGAATTTCTTTGTTTACATCCCTTGCATTGTATTTTGTGTAACCTAAGCCAGTATAATCCCAAACCTTCAGAAGATTGTGAGAAAATGAATTAAGGTGCATGTTTCAGTAAAAGTAAGTTGAATTACAGCACTCTTGCGCTAATTACATGCGTTTGAATACAAATGTACCAATGACAACTAAATTAAAGCTAACAGGACCCTGATGAGAGGGAGCCAAAATTCGTTTCAATTTTATGAAAAAGAAATAGAAAGAGAGAAAAATAAATAAAATAAGAAAATTGATAAGATCGCAACTCAAATCCTACTTCATGCCATTTGAAAAAGAAAAAACCAGTACAACTAATACATCATAACCTAGACAGCCTTCTCTACAGTTAAGACACCAAGAATGATCAAAATTAAATCCTTGAACTCAGCAAATCCCATTTAAGATATTATAATCTCTAGAGAGGAACGGAGAGAAGCAATATGAGATTACTCACATTAAAAAGGAAAAAACAAGTAAAGTTAATTTACTATGTTGTTCTAATTTTACATGCATATGCATGTTAGGCATGCATCAATCAGGCCAATGCACAATACAACTCAACATAATCAGAATCTTTAATTGAAAGTGATTGTTTATCAGTACCACCACTGGTATTGCTTGTTCTTTTAATACTTCCAATAAGGGTTAATTACAGATTTCACACAACACCCCCCCCCCCCCTTCCAAATAAAAAACCCCCCAGGGGCGAAATGACAATCTTTAAATACCTCCAAAACTATTGTAAACTTCAACTTGCCCCCTTTTTTTTTAAGGAAAACAAAAATTTTCATCACCACCATTTTCCTCTTATCTTTTGAACAAAAATAGGGGTAAGTTGAAGTTTATAATAGTTTAGGGGTTATTTTAAACGTTGTAATTTCACATGGCAGATATTCCAAAATTTACCCTTTCAAAAGTTTCCTAACCAGTCTTCTCTTTGATGATTGATGAGGAGAGGAGAAGTACAATGCTCTCTAGTTTGACTGACATTCGTCCCCTTCTCTAGCCTTCATCACATAATTTTTTAAACCTTTATAAGTACATTATCATATAAAACTAGCTGACGTAAGTAACAACCTCGTGAAACCATAACAAAGCTGCATATCATGAAAGACCAAACTTTTGGTGCATCTGGATAGTTTTAATGACACGAATCAGCTTATATGTATGCAGTACACATAATTTCATCATAATGAAACTGCAAACAACACAAGGCGCCAAAACTTTTGGTGCATTACAATGACAATATTGTCCTAAATGAACATTCCAGCAAATTCATTAGCAATGAATCTTCTACAGAGAGAGAGCGAGAGAGAGAGAGAGAGAGAAAGTCTTGGATGAGTACTTCAACAAAGTCATAAGTATACAATCATCTAGGGCCAGTTTGTAACCAAAGAAACAAAATCACGCACGAAACAATATGTTTTAGTGCAAAAATTTGTAAGAATAACTAAATAAATAATTGAATCATTTATTAATAGACCAATACTCATAAATGACTTGAAGCTAATTATACTTTCTCTTCATTTTCTCCACAATAGAAATAAGTTTTCAATTCTACAGGACTAGGCATTACAGCAATTCAGAGTCATACTACCAATTAAAAGAAGGTGAAGAATTGAAACAAAACAATGAAAAAGAAAAATAGTGGGAAAAAAAAAAAAGAAATGCCAAAATTAAAAAAATATGACAACCATCACCTGCATCTTATCAAAATATGCATGACGATGCTGTTGAACATATTGCCAAGCACCAATCTCTGGAAAGCATGAAAAAAAGAAAAGAATGAAACACTTGCTGTAATGATATTTGCCAAAAGGATAATCAACCAAACTGCATATTTGAATAGAAACAGATCACTTTATGGATTTGTATATATTAAATTTCTAAGCAAACGCACAATAATTTTAGCATAGATAGTCCTGAATTGGAAAACACTTTTACTGTATCGGACTTATTACCTTTGAAAAATGATATGGTTGCTGGTGTGACTGTACTAACCCGAGGATCAGGCGGGTCTTCTTTCTTAATAAAGTTGCTTTTTCCCAAAGCAGGATTGCTATCAATGATGGCAACACTCAAATGCTTTGTCAACGGCATACTCGCTGCAATCAAATTATTGAAAATAACCATTAAAACTACCAAAAGAAGTTTAGGATCGCCATTCTATAGTGTTCCAGTTTATCAAAAACTGGAATAACAGGATTGGTATTGCTATTGCTATTCCAAGAGGTTTAGAGATCACAGTAACTCTAGTTAAACCACTCTCATATGGTATTTTTAATTTTTGTTTTAGAAAAACAAATTCCTCAAACCACCCTTTATAAATTTAAAAAAAAAAAGGTAAATCCCACACTTTCATAAAATCAGGAATAACAATTATAGCATATATAATTGAAAAGAGGGCCTTTCCAGTAAAAGACCCTAAATGAAAGACATTATTGGAAAAAAGGAACCAAACGTGCATAAATATTAACACAAAATTTTACCAACCCAAGGAACAAGCTAGGGCCATGCCAACCATGCCTCCCCCAACAACAGCAACATCGTATTGATCATCATTATTTGTAAAGCTTTGCTTGACCTCAGATTCCTGGAATGTTAAGCCAATCAACAAAGTCAAATATTGTGCGAGTATTCAATGTAACTTGGAATGAAATTATTTCATAGTAAGAAAAAACTGTGCATGAACTCAAGAAAAGGCATCATGGGGGAAAAAAAGAAATTAATAATAATACTAATAATAATCCTGCCACTGAACAGTTATAAGCTCAACCACGGGCAAGCAGGCAAACCTCCAAACCTATGAATATACAAAAACTCTCTATTCTTTCTCAGACTTTCAATTCCGTCGCCTCATATTTCCTATTCTACAATTTTTTAAACTGAAAGATTTGACCCAATTTGTTGTTTTATGTAAAAATAATAGATATCATTGAAAGAAAACAGACTGTAGCCTCATAAGATTTCAGCAACATATATAAAATTGAAATAAAATACAGTTAAATCAGCCAACAGAGAGAAAAAAAAAGATACACTGCTAGGTTGGCCTGAATTAGAACTAGATACTTTTTCAGCTACACTGCTACAGAAACTCCGCTGCAGAACCCGCAGTCCAGAGACATTTACAGAGAGTCTTCCCAAAATGATCCTGTTTCAATTTTTTTTAATTTTTTAAAACGGGCAATTTATTAGCATCACAACTTCAAATACACGAATAATGAATGATTTAAACATAGAATTAATATAATTTCACAAATTTAATATAAATAAAAATAGTTCCAGAAAAAAAAAAAAAGAAAAGCCGATGACTTAAGTGAGACGAGCAACTGATTCTAAATCTATTATCGGTATCCATTAACACGCTGAAACAGGAAGAAGTAAGAAATAATTTCATATTAAAAAAAAAATCATTTGCGAAAACTTTAGTGAACTATCTAGCTAATGGAGTCTAACATTAATCTTACTGTATTCAATTAAACTTAAAAAAGAAAGAAAAAAATTTAAATTTAAAAACTGAGGTGCGCACCTGTTCATTCTTTCTTGCAGGAGCTGGCAACACTGGAAAACTCAACATAGAGAGAGCGGGCAGGGGCTACTTGAGTGGGCAATCTCGGTTTAAATCGGTTTGAGCCTCAATTTTTGAACCGAATCGAAAATTGTTCGGTTTTGGGTTTCGTTCAAATCGGTCCGAGCGTATAAAAAAGTTTTGAATCGAACCGATCCAAGGCCAACTGGATCGATTTGTCGGTTTGATAAAAATTGGAAAATGAAAAAAAAACACACACAATAATTATCATCCTCTGTTTCAAAACTGTGTTTTATACAACTCGATTTCTTTTTTTGAATTGATATAACTCAATTAACTTTAATTTATTTTAACATTTTTAAAAAAGTACTTATATATTCATCTATTTATCTATTTATTGACAAATGAAGATTCTCATGTAGTTTGTGTTGCTAAATTGTAGTCTTGTTAAATAAAAACTTTATGAATTCTACCATCCTATATAGCAAGAAAAATATTATTTCACTTTTATAAATATTTATACCGAAAATCTCCTCCTGTCATTATTTATTTGTTCTGAAGGCATGAACTTCAATTATAAACATCAATTTATAAGCGGTTGGCTACCATTTGTTAACTTCGACATACACATTTAGTTATCAAAAACGTTTTGTGTCCTGTAAGTTTCTGAAATGTAAGTGGAATTCGCTATATCCTTCTGAAAAGTAAGTAGAATTCACCATGTCTGATCACATACATGCTCTTGTATTTGATGAGATGAAAATGTATAATGGTACCGTTTTATATATATATATATTTATATTTTTCATTCTTATCCCACTGAAAAAATGGAGACTAGCTAATTATCAATGTTTGTGCAATCTTTACTTTCTTGTTTATCTCAATTAAAAGAGGATAGCAAGACAGGATTTGTGAAGATCTGTGTAAGTCATCGGTGGATCAAATCGCTGGTGATAAAGACTCCAAAGAGTTTTGTGTTTTCAAGAGGAAAGCTGCCTGGTTCTTTCAGGCAGCTCGTAATGGATTTAAGAAAGTTGATGCTCCCACACACATTGATCTCATGTTTAAGGTAAAGTTCTTTTTTAATACTTATTGTGATTTTGCTTTTATTTTTTTTTTATTTTGACCACGAGGCATCCTGGTGGTCAAAACCAATAAGATTAATTGTGATTTTGATCTTATTGGTTTATTGTGATTTTGATTTTATTTTTTATTGTGATTTTGCTTTTATGATGATGAGACTATGTGAATTTTTAACGTTGAAGCTTCCTTTTTGTCAGTCTTTGATCAACTTTTGATCAAAGTTGATGCACTAACTGGATAGCTAAGGATGAATTAGATAAGGGTATTATGGTAAACAAGATGCAGAAACTCAAGTCAGTGGTGTGGAAAACTTTGAAGAAAACCATTCTCGGGTCTTTAATTATCTTGGATGGCTGATTCTCAGAATCCATGAAATTCAGTTATATACTTGGTCACTTTCACAGGCTCCAAGTATAGAAAGCAGTCTCATAGCAGTCACTAGTTTGTTTTTCTGCATGAACTCTATGTAGATCCTCAAGGACTTTTTGAATGTTGAAGGACCAATGGGTGCTACACACTTCCTCATATTATCAAAGACTGAAGCTGCACCTTACTTGAGGGTCGCAAGTGCCCCACGGGGCCCAAATCTTACACTACAAGTGCGTCCTAGATGTCCTCAAGATCTTTTAAAAAAAAATCTCCTTTGCTAAATTTTCTCACAGCTATATTCTCATTGTTGCTTCTATTAATCTCTTGCTTTATTTCTTGAATATCAACTGGCTAGCTGTCACGAACTTGTAATTTGACGCCCCTTAATATGTACTTCACATTTTTTACATGGGTAATTTTGTGTTCTTCTCAAGTTACAATAGAATGAAGTAATAGATGCATGCAAAAAAAATTGTAAATTGGGAACCGTGGGTATGCTTCTAACAGATTGTTCTTTCTGGTTTTGGAACTGGAGATCAACATCTAAAGCTCACAGCAATTATGTTTCAGAACATCTTTCCAGCTATTGATATCTTTAAAATGCAAGGAACCAGCTGAACATTCTCATATGTTCTTTTCACATGATATCTCAGGTCAAGCTTTCTGCTTACCAGAGGATTGTTTTGTTTAATTACAACAAAAAGATACAAAACTCATTGATTTTAGGCATTATTCTATTAGACTACAATCTGTGAGTGCCTCCCATAGACTCAGAAAATTTGTTCAGAACCATCAAGTTCCAGATCTCAGGAGTCTCCAAGACGTGAGTGATTTTGTTACCAAGTAACTACGTGTGCTCCTTTATATTATATGTATGTTTATCAAATTTTCCACTGTATTCTAGTCATCATGTCAGTGTGATAGGAGGATTTTATTGCATCAATTGATGTCGTAAGTTGTAACACTATGGGAGTTGTGGCTGCAATGCGGATCTGTTGATTTTCATTTTAGGTTTTTAACAGTCTGAGGATTATTAATTACTAGTCATAAGTATCGAACACTAGTTATTATGGTGCTTGAGCCTATTGTTGAAAATTTAGAGATGCAACTTAGGACTATTTATGATCTGCCTTTATACTCAATTGGAGTGAAATTTCTATCATGAATTTTCTGGTCAACTTAAGCAATTTCTCGTAATTTTAGGACTATTGTTGCTTTCTGTTGTAGAAAGTAGATTCAAACATTATGGAATATTATCTTAAGGGTCATAGATGAAACACCCTACTCTTGAGCATTCAATTTTGAATTTTCCCCATTAGAATCATAAACAGGTCTGAGTTAAAAAATGGTTATCTTTAATTTATCCTCTACTTAAAATGACAGTATTTAATTTATATCTAAACATGTCAAAATATTAATTTATCCTCATTTATTGTTAAGAAGACCCAAAAAAACATATCATCAACTAGTAACTACCCTCATCTTCTTAATGGTAAATTGAGATTTTATATTTTTAAGTGATAAATTAAAATTTATCATTTTATCTTAGAGGCTGAATTAAGGTTTTTCCACACTAACAAAGAGATACTGCAAACCCTGCACTTGCATTCAGATAGATTTTCAACTTGAAGTGCGGAGGGAATCTGCTATTTGTGAAGTCTAATCAACTTGAAGTGCTCTGCAATGCCATTACGGACTGTCGGGAATTTAACTCAGTTGTCATTGATGAACAAGGAGGAATTATTCTATAAAAGGATTCGAGTTTGAATATATGTTTGAACGTAGCACAAATCAATTTCCATTTCCTATAGCTAAACCAATCACATGTTTCAACCTTTATTGCATCATTTATTCTCAAATTACCTCGTATTTTCACATAAAAAAGCTAAACCAAAGCACTATTAGAATTAATTTTGACTCACTTTTTTTCTTTTTTTGGGTCAATTATTTGTGTCTAAATGTTGTAATCATTTATGTTAAGAAAAAAATGTTATAATCATTAAATACTCGTTTAATCGTTATATTTTAACTTAAGTGCCCCTTTAGCTCCTATATTTTAACAAAATACCTTGCTCTTAAATATGTTACACTCTTAATCCTATTTTTTTCCTTGGCTTTTGCATTAATACTTTTGCTACAATATTCTTGACCTAATTTATATAACTATTGAAAAAGTTAATTAGCAAATTAACCAATAACTATCATTATAAAAGAATTGGTATTTTATTTGCCCCCACACAATCTTACTAATTATTATTTTATTGATTAATACCAACCAACTTTAAACAATGTTTAATAATATCACAACAATCCTACTAATAATTATCTATAAACAAATTAATTTACAAAATTAATCCTAAAAAAATAATAACAAAAAATTAAAGTAATTTTATTTTATTTTAAGTCTGATTTGATAAATTAATATTTTTATTTTCATTAATATCCCTAAAATATTGTTGCAAAGGTATAATTGTTGGGGGGTGGGGGGCGAGATAAGGGCATGAGTGCAACATATTTAATAGTACAATGTATTGAGATATTTTTTAATATTTTGGGACTAAAGAGGTACTTAAGTGATAATATAAGGACTAAATGAGTATTTATTTTGTTATAATTAATGATAATGCATACTTGAGCTACTTGTTACATAACATAATTGAAGCTACACTCACTCCCTTTTAAAAAATACAAAATAAACTTGCGCACAACCATAGAGGCATACATAAATATAAGTAAAAATAAGGAAAATATTAGTCATCCAATTAAAGATTACCTTGTTATAAAAAATATTACAAAATTTCGATTTTTTTCGATTTTGTACTCATTATTTACGATGTGTATCAATCGTATACTGAAAAGAAAAATTTACTCTTACAAACTACCAAAACAAAAGCAAACACAAATTACAATGATGGTCATTTTGTAATGTAAATTTGTCCCTTTGGTGAACGATTGATAAATATTTTTATAGGATTTTTAATAACAGGATAACTTTTAGATGGATAGTAGATAATTTCCTTGAAAGTAATAAGATTTGATGATATATACATGTGAGTGACGATTGTCCTCTCTCTCTCTCTCTCACTAATTATTACAAGAGATCATGCCATAAACAAAAGCAGTTTAAAATTGCACGGGAGAAGAAAAAGATCAATTGCCTAATATCTCTAACCATAGCAAACAATAATGAATAAACCCTTTTAACTTACACACCAAAAAGATAAAGAGCATTGTGCTATATTCTTTTTTTTATTTATTTTTAAATTCATCCCACCACACAAACTGAGCAATGGGGAGAAAGCAAAAAGAAACATTTCTAAGTGGGGAGGAATTTATCAATCTTCTTTAATTCAATATATCACCATCCATCTTTGCCCACTTCCATGAGAGGAAGTCACCCCACTTTCTTACTTGCAAAGCAAAAACTTTAATCATATTACAATTACCCTTTATAATACAAACATCCTTTGATTTCTTCTTCAATTGCTTTCTTTGAACTCCAGTAATACACACAAAAACATCAAGGCTAGCTTGACATGTTATCTATAGGAAGGGGGTACACATATATATTAATATATGTCATGGCTAGGGTTTAAGTTGGTGCTTGTTGTGTTTGTACTCCTGGCGGCGACGGCGCAAAACAAGTGCACAGCTTTGGTGTGCTCCTGCTATGTACCATCAAGAAGTTTTAGCAGCAGAAGTAGTGAAGATAGCGATAGAAGCAACATTAGCAAGAAGAGACTATGCGCAGAAAATAAGAGAGGAGATGGGGTCACGGAAAAATTGCATAGTAATAATAATATTGATGAAACACAAGAAGAGCAAGACATGAGCATTGATGGTTGCTGCAACGGGCTTGATCGCGACATTAAGCCCACCAACCTGAAGAGTAATCTTAAGAAGACAACAATGACGGAATTGGAGGCCGAAAATCAAGAATTGAAGAAGACTACAGAAAAGAGGAAAGTAGTAACTTGGCCTGATGCAAATGGCAAAGATATTGCTCATGTTCACGAATTTGAGCCTAGGTAAAACTAATTTATTTATATATCTTGCTTGCTAATTAACTTTATTGTGAGTAGTTATTTATAAATTCTGTTAACTTGAATTTGAAGGGCACATGCTGAAAAGAAAATTTTCCGGTAATTAATTTGTCAAGACAAACAGGGAGATGCTACTTCCATGCCACAAATTTTATAAACCCCCCTTTTTCAGAAAATTATTACAACAATTTCACATTAATTTTTTTAAAATTTAAATTAAGGAGAAATTTAAAAAGTAATCAATTAAATCCATATTCTTTTTTTAGACTATTTTTATTATTATAATTTATCAATAAGGTTGCTTTAAATAAACCAAAATGACTATTTTACCCTCATGGTAAAAATACTGAAATATCTAAAAATTTACTTTAACTTTAATTATTTTTTTATACATTTTTTTAATATTTTAATGATGTGTAAGTAGTAATTTATTTTATATTCATTTATTTTTTAAGACTTTTTTTTGTAATTATATTTGATCAATAAGGTTGCTTTAACATAAATTAATATGGTTATTTTACCCTCACAAGGTAAAAGTATCAAAATATCTAAAAGTTTACTTTAATTAGTTTTATACAATTTTTTATATTTTAATGATGTATAAGTAGTAATTTATTAGCATGATTATTAATATTCCACTAAACTAACAAGATATAATTAGGACATGTGGAGTATTGAAAATTATTAAATTTTGTATATAAAAAATTTTAGATTATAAAATATAAAACTAAATGACTAAACAATTAGTTACAATATTATATATATTTCTTAGAGTCAGTTGGTTATTTTATATTATAAGGGCAAACTAGTCAAATTAAACTTATTCTAAAGCAACCTTAAATAGTTAAATATTGTTAAAAGACTTAGTCACAAAATAAAAAAATATTATAAGAAAGATTCAATTAATAAATTGTTTGAACTTATCATTAATTTGAAATTTTATAAAATAATGTGAATTTATTGTAATTATTTTATGGAGGTTTAAAAATAGTAGGGTGGAAATATGTAGATATGGACAAATGTTTAATATATTATAAGGTAAATTTTAAATTACTCTCCTCGTGAAATGACATTCTTTAAAATACTTTTGAAATTATTATAAACTTCAACTTACCCCCATTTTGTTCAAAAGATAAGGGAAAAAATGGGGATAAGATGATGATTTTTTTTTTTAATCTTTTTTATAAAAATGAAAGAGTAAGTTGAGGTTGAGAATAATTAGGGGAGTATTTTAACGATTGTCATTTCACGATAGGTAATCCAAAATGAACCCTATATTGTATAATTCCTTCTAATGAAGAAGCCCCATTTTATATAAATAATGATAATCTTGTTATATAAACCAAGTTTATAAGCTTGTATCTTAGTCAATATGCCAAATGTTGAAGTAAGCACTCTGTAAGCATAATTTTATTAAGTTTTTAAAAATGCTAAAGGTAATTAAGGAAGAGAGTAGGGGCTATAACTTTATATCATTTTATGATGTTAATTGATTTGTTTTTCCCTCTTTCTGTTTAATTTTTCTATTCCAACAGCACTTGTCTTTAAGTTTAAACCAACTTGCAGCAGTTTCAATATTTCTCACTAGCTTTATATTGAAAACAGTACTACGTCAGAAGATGGAGAGCTTGGGGAAATAAGGAGATCTTGCGTTTGTACAATTCAATGAGACCTCGATGATATGATATAAACCAGAGTACTGTGGATTAATATGTGGTTGGAATATGACTCAATGTTTAATTAGTTGTTAGTTAGTCTTCTAATTAATAACCCATTGTTAGATTCTCCTCAAGCTCTTCGAAATACAACTTCGAATTTTAGTAGAATCATCATGGGTTATATTAACTTTAACTTTTACTCACTCCTTAGGGAATAACTAACAGTATTTTGGTAAATGAATAAATGCTCGTTTATTTCATATATTTTCATTTAAGAGCTTATTTAGTTCTTAAATTTTAAAAAGTACTTTAAAATATCCTTAATGTTAAGTATATTATATTCAATGGTGGATACAACATGGGACGAGTGGGGGCTACCAAAAGAAATCCTAAGAATAAAAGAAAAACATATTTTAGATTTATAATTAATCCCCATTAAATCTACTAGAATAGTTTCGATAAATCTATAAGCCCATAAAATTTAAACTTTAAGAATTAATTATAAAAGCCCATATTTCAATTAAAAATAATGATAACATATCACATAAAACATTTTTCTATTCCCAAAAATAGGATTAATTATTGTAGTTTTCATAGTAATAGTAGAGATAATGAAATTTGTGAAGAATTATCTTTGGAACCATATGTATAAATAATAGTTTAGTTGTTTATGTAGGAATTGATACATTTAATTAATAATATTGATAATGAGTTTATTGCATAACATTTTTCAAAATGTGAAAATACATCAAGAATAATTATAAATGTATTGGCAAATATTTTATATATTCTAATTTTTAATTTTTTAATTTTACTTTTATCTAATTTAACCCCTAGTAAATTATTTTTTTAAATACGCCACTGATTATATTCCGACCCTCACTTTTTCTTTTCTTTTACAATAGTACCTTTGCAACAATATTCTTGTAAATATTAATAGAAAAAAATATTAATTCACTAAATTATCCTCAAAAACAAAATAAAAAATAATGTAAATTTTTATGTTATTATTCTACTTTTAGTATTAATTTAATAAATTAAATTTTTATATAAAATTATTACTAAAATTATTATAAGGATATTAAATATTATTTTAAATTATCTTATATTAATTTATTTATAAAATAATTATTAGCAATATTGTTACAAATTATTTATTAACATATCGTACATAATAATAATTACGCTAGACAACACACAACAAAGTGCCAATATTGCCAGCACAGGGGCATATTAATTATAATTTCTTCAAGTATACTTCACTTTTGGTTTTGATTGTTATTCCCAAGCAACTGGTGAATATCTACTTTTGCTCACTTCTTTCCCACTGACCAATTCTTTTGCATATGACTCAAACAAGTAATGAATTCAATATTCTTGCCTCTCTAGCAGGTGCATCTCTACTAATTTTGGGGTTTTAGGCTAATTGTTTCAATTAAACCTTTTAAAAAATTTAAGGTCAGATATATATATATATATATATATATATATATATATATATATATATATATTTTATTTATTACAATTTATTTATTTATAATCAATTTTTCTATCTTTTTGAGTTACAAAATTATTAATCAAACTTTTATATGCTAATTTCGCTAATTTTTCACAATAGACAATATAGTTGATCCATTTAATTTTTCTTGTGATGTAGTTGATCATAAATAAATTTTTATCAATCTTAATTTTGAAAACTTAATCAATTACTAATTCTTCGCTCAAATTCACATCTCTTTTACTATTTTTGACAAACTTATCAAGAGCTCCTTTTTTATATTGAACTAACTTTTCTATTCTTTATTTTTTTTTTTGAAATTTTTCATATCTTAATGCACATTTTCTAGTAGACATTTTTTTTAAAAGTGAAAGAAGAGTAAACACGCAAACATTTGTGCTAGATAATTAGAAGAAAAGAACAATAATATTTAAAAAAGAAACAATAACAATTGAATAACACAACTGATTAAGAAGAGAAGAGGAAGAAAAAACCTGGATATTTGAGAACTTTAGTTTGATGGATTGAAGTTTTAAACAACACAGTAGTGATCAATGAAAATACTTATTTTTTTTTCTTAAGTGAAAATTAAAGAAATCAGTTTTTTCTTAAGTACTAAAGCATTGAATGTGTCGTGGCTTTTTGTGTGGATAAAAAATATTAATGAATAATAAGTTATCAAACATTTGGCTTTTATAGAGTTTTTAAACATTAAATAGAGATTTTTGTAGGAATAAATGGGATTAAAATTGTTAATTTTAATGTTAAAAAGGAGATTTTCTAAGGATTTGATAATTTATTTACAGCGAATATTATAAAATAATAATAATAATAAATATAAATAAATAATTTAATAGTTATAATTTTAAAGAAAAATTTGGGACATTCATATGTAATAAGGTTCTAGACAACCGTGTGAACTGCTTACGGGATAAGTCACTCCTGCTCTCTAGTAGGACCTAATAAGGTAGGCCCAAACCTTATTGCTTCTCAATTTGAGAAGTTAATAGCAGCAACCAGAGTAGACTAACAAAGGATCATTTTGAACAATAAGGTGAGAGAATTCTCTATGAAATCTTGCCTTATCAAATTCACATTCCAACAAATTTCATTTACAATGGAATAGTCCATCTTTTGCTCAAGAGGGAGTGATGGTCACAACCAATTACTTCCATAAACAGTAAGTAATATATATATATATACCTGAGTCTGATTAAATTTTCTGTTCAGTTCAATTCGATCTAATTTTATAATTTTTTGGTATAAGTGTGGGTTTTAAAATTAAATTTAAGTTTGGTTTAAGTCCAAACTTGGCCGGCTCGGCATAGATACCACATAAACAAAAATATTTATATTATATTAACTGAAAAAAAATAATGATGATATTGATGAGCGAAAATAGACCTTCATCGTCCCGTGATAAACAAAAATGACCTATGGGAAATAGTCGATTTAGGAAGCAGTTAGGTTAAAGCAAACTAATTATTCTAGAAACTCGAAGATAAAATATTGCCAATAATGTAACATCACAGAATTGAGAAAGTTTTAGATGCTTCTAAGAATATTATTTTATCCGTTGAATTCTTGACATACGTTTTTTTTTTTAATCAATTATGTAAGAATAAATATTTATGAGAGATAAAAAAAAATTCAATAAATTAATGAAGCATACGGTGTAGCGAAAGTATTCAAAAAAAGAAATTTCTACATTTTTGGATGTCGATTCAACTTATGTGCCAAAAACAATTTTCAAAGTTATCAACATTCAACAATTCAATTGTCCAGAAAATGCTAATAATAAATAAATACGCCTCCCATGAGACAAAACGTCAGATAGTTGCAGTTGAGAAATGTGGTTTTATATGTAGCGGCCGGTGGTTAAAGAATTGATTGGTGTTTTTAAACACAATATTTTAAAGCTTGTGCCATAAGAGGATATGAAGATTAACCTTGAAAGTTATCTATATAACATATTAGATTAAAAAAATCTCAAGTTTTTAATTTAAAAAATCACGCCCTTAGGACCTGAGTGATTTTTAAATGGTTTTATTTTGACTAACGATCTTGGGTTTTTTTTTTTTTTTTTTTTTAAAACCACCAAAGAAAAGGTGGGGGGTTAGGCAGGACCCCTACCAGTCATATAAATACGATAAAGAAGAAAATACACAGGAGGGGGACATGAGCCAAAACCTCCTCGAGATAATGAGAACAGAAAGAAATAAGAAAAATGCTATTGTCTCACATAGGGGATGGATTGAGCGTCCGTGCGGAGGATACCCGATAAGCCACTAGGTAGCTCCTGAGGGGAAAAGAAACGCCGACTAGAACGATGGGAGCATGCCCAGTTGGCCAAGAAGTCTGCTGCAAAAGTAGCCTCGCGAAGGACATGTCGCACTTGAATGGAAGCCGATGATATCAGGCGACAGACCCGACGCAATAGATAAGAGTAATCCCATCGAACTGGACCCTGGGAATGAACCCATGACACCACTGTAGCCGAATCCGACTCTACCTCCAGAATTGGATGACCAAGCTGAGCGGCTAACTCCAAACCCTCACAAATCGCCATGAGCTCAGCATATAAGATGGGCTTGTTGCCCAAGAAAGATCCAAAAGCAGCTAAGGCTACTCCACGGTGATCTCGTAAGATACCCCCTGAAGCAGCCAGCCTAGGATTGCCCCTTGAGCAACCATCGACAGTGAGCTTGATCACTCCAGAAGCCGGTCTCGTCCAGTCTACTAGTCGAATCGGTCTCCGAATGGTAACCAAAACTCTTAAGCCTTCCAAAAAACGGGAATCCAAAACTCCTCTCAATTGGGGAGGCTTGAAACCAAAAGCAGAACCAGCAAGTCTAAGGTCAGCTCCAACCTGGAAAATAATTGCATCAGTGGAGAAAGATTGCGAGCAGAACCGGTAAGCATTTCGGGCCTTCCAAACTTGCCATAAAATGAAGCAAGGCAGAAGAACCCAAATATGATTGCGGGAGGGGGCACGACGTCTCCAGAGTAGAAGCAGCGCACGGGGAGACAAAAAGCCCAGCTCTCTCAACCCCGAAATCTGCTGATAGTGTCCCCAAATATGACGGGTCCTCGGGCAATCCAAAAAAAGGTGTCGAATTGTCTCAGCTTCCCGACCGCAAACACATCTAGAAACCATGTGAAAACCTCTCGAACACAAGGCATCATCAGTAGCAATAAAACCATGGAGAAGTCGCCAGAGAAAAAAGGATACTCTCGAAGGGATGTGTCTCTGCCAGATAATAGAAAAAACATCATCTCTCGGCCTCGAGCACCGCACCACCTCCCAAGCAGTACGTAAATGAAAATTGCCATCGGGGCTGAGATCCCAACGAATCAAATCTGGCTCCTCACTAACAATAGGCACCAATAAGATCTGCTCAACAATAGAAATAGGCAGAATGTCCTCCAGTTTGCCTCTGTCCCAAACAGTGCCCTGCCAATAAAAGGAAACCGGCTTCGAAGAAGCCGCTGCAGGGTTGTAAATGAATAAGGGGCAAGAACCCAACCAACAATCGTACCAGAAACTACACTCTCCTTGCCCAACAAGCCATCGCTCATGAGGTCCTGTCGTACCGCGAATCACACAAAGGCGTCTCCATAGAGGGGAGGCAGGATAACGGAACTAAATGATGCCGGGGTGCACGGATCTACAGTATTTGGACTTCATAAAGGAAGCCCAAAGTGAATTCTGCTGACGGAATCGCCACCAGAGTTTCATCTCAAAAGCCTCAGCCATAGCATCAAAAGACCGAATGCCTAGACCGCCCTCATCTACTGGAAAACACACTGTCGGCCATCTACACCAGTGGATCCGTCGTCTCCCCTCAGAATCACCCCATAAAAACCGAGTAAATAATCTCTCTAAGCTCTGAATCACCGTCGAGGGAGGACGGAGAACATGAAATAAATGTAAGGGCAAAGCAGATAGCACGTGGCGAATGAGAATCAGCTTCCCACCAAAGGAGAGCAGGCGGTTGGCCCAGCCGGAGATCCTCTCCCTGACCTTCCGAACCATGTCATCAAAGAAAGAAATCTTGATGTGCCCGGTGAAAACCGGACACCCAAGATAAGTAAACGGGAGCTGACGCCCATGAAAACCAGTAACTGAGTGAACAATAGTCTGACGAGAAGCTGGAGCCAGCTTCCCAATGTAGAAGCTGCTCTTGGACTGACTAATCAACTGCCCCGAAACCGTCTCATATCGATGCAAGAAGTCCATGACCCGCTGTAAACTACATCGACTCCCATTGGCAAAAATAACAATGTCATCCGCAAAACTCAAATGGGAGATGTCAATAGGAGCGGCAGAAAGGTACCTAACCGAGGGGTACCGAGAATACAGGTGTTCTAATCCTCGCGATAAAAACTCAGCTGCAATAATAAAGAGATAAGGAGAAATGGGATCACCCTGCCGAAGCCCCTTCTCGGACTGAAAGTACCCGCGAATGGCTCCACTCACAATCACCGAAAACCAAGGACCATAAACTGCTCTCCGAATCAAGGAAATCCAACGCTCTGAGAATCCAAAGCAACGGAGCATCTGGAGAATAAAGGGCCAAGACATACGATCATAAGCCTTTGTCATATCAAGTTTCAACACCACATTGTTTCCACGGGTACGGCGGTTGAGATCGTGAACGAGTTCCTGAACCAGGAGCACATTGTCATGAAGCACCCTTCCTGGGACAAAACCGCTCTGGGAAGGAGAGATAATCCGAGGCAGAATGGGGGACAGTCTCTGCACAAGCAGCTTAGTGATAACCTTGTTGCTCACGTTACATAGACTAATTGGCCTGAAGTCAGCCCAAGAAGAGGGAGATTCCTTCTTGGGCAGAAGGACCAAAAAAGTACTCTGAAATCCCTTGGGCATGGCCGATCCTCGGAAATAATCAAGAACAGCGTCTAGCACATCACTACCTATGATGTCCCAACAAGACTGGTAAAACCTGCTGCAAAAGCCATCCGGACCCGGAGCACTCTCAGGATCAATAGAAAAAACTGCTCGTCTAACATCATCCATATCTGGTTCCCTACATAAATCCTCATCTTCCTCCGTCGTCACCAGTATGGGAATGGTGTCAAAATCAGTCTGATGGAACTGACCGGTATCTCCTGACAATAAATTCCGAAAGTAACCCACAGCAGAGTCGGCAATAGCAGAAGAATCAGTAATCCACTCCGGAGATGAATCATCACGAATTCGGTGGATATGGAATAGCTGACACTTCTTCCTGATCATTGCGTGGAAAAAACGGGTGTTAGAGTCACCCTCTCGGACCCATCTAACACTGGACTGTTGTCGCAAAAAGATCTCCTCACATAGTAAGGCCTGTTGTAACCGAGCCCTAGCCTCAGAAAAAGAGGCTCTGTCATCGGCAGAACCTGAAATATCATATAATCTCTCCTTCTGAGCCACCTCCTCTTCCGCTTGCTGAACCCGAGAGAAGACGTTGCCGAAAATATTTTTATTCCAAGCTTTCAGACAGAGCTTCAACCGAACAAGCTTCTGCTGAAAGGCTCTCATCCCGGCGCCGATCACCGGAGCGTCCCAGGAGTGCCGCACAATATCAAAGAAGCCCGGATGCTTAAGCCATACATGGAGGAACTTAAACCGTGAGGGGCCTCTAACAGAATCTCTATCCCAAGATAGAAGAAGAGGAGAGTGATCGGATGCAGTGCGGTTTAGGTGAGAGACCCGAAAAACAGAGAAAAAAGCTGACCACCGAGCATTGCAAACTACTCTATCAAGCCGTCTCCAAGTGTGACCATTAGTCCAAGTAAAAGGACTGCCAACAAAACCCGCATCCTCCGGCAATGGAGCACCTTGGGTTTGATTGTGAGAAGAAAAATTTTACCAAGTACTCTTCACTCGATTATAATATATACTTGCCATTTAATAGATTACATTCAATTTTCCCCACTTATTTCATATCGTCGACATCTATGAAGAGCCATTGCACAGATTGATTAGGGTTTCCATTTTTCATGTTAGAATCCATGTTTTTGTTTTTCCTCCATTGTATTATCTTACTCATGTCATCAAATAGTGCCAGTAATGAAATTGAACAAATTTGGTATGTTTTTGTGCCCTAATTTGGAAGTATTATTTTATCCCCAAAACAATCTTTCTTTTTCCTTGACAAGAAAGGAAGACAGTGTGGATCCAAATGAATAAAAGTGCACCAAAAAGTACAATCTAAATGATGTACACATCCACCAATCACAAGCCAAGCACTTGCAAGAATTAACAATATCATTTTTTTCTTCTTTTCTTTTTACCTTTTTCTGTTTCCACCCCCACAATGATATACCAAATTTTCCCCTTCACAAATGGGATCATCCACAATTTCAGGACTGAAGAAAAACACTATTTCCTATCTCTTATCTGCTGAGTGATGCTAAAACATCTATTACATGTGGGTTTTAAACTCTCAATCCCACCACTTCATTGATTCTGACTTCTACTTTTCTTTGACTTGTTCTTGTCTTGCATCTTCTTCTTCTTTGCTTCAGCTGTAATCCAAGTATAGTCTTGTGGAATTGCAAATGGATCTTGAATATTTTCTATCCGGCTGCTAGAACCAACAGCGGTTGAGCTAGGGCGACTATAAGGACCTTTAATCCACTGAAACCATGATGAACTTGAGGATTGTGTCACCGCCGGGCTTTCTCTCCCTGCAGCAGTAGGGCTTGAAGGGGGTGTCGCAAACTCATCGTCCACTGGCTGTAACTCTTCGAACTTTGTAAAAGTGACCAGTACTCTAATTGTAGGAACCACTGGTATTGCAACCTGAATACAACAATGAAGGATCTCTAAGCAAAAAAGATTTTCATTTAAGGTACCCCAGTAAGCGAATGGAACTACAGAAAATGAACAATATTCAAGGCACTGTATAAGCAAAATTGTCAAACAAGAAAAAAAAAAAACAGAAGTTTTGGCAAATTCACGCTGCCAAGGTCAATGTATCCGCACCAAGCAGGGAACCCTTCTATCAGGTTATCTTTTATTGAGTTCAAAAAGCCACAACAGTAGAGGTGCAACGCCTCAAGTTGTAGCAATGATTCGGATCTGAAACCTAGGATTCAAAGTTTCATAAGGAACAGACTTACCTTCTTTGTGGTTTACTTGGAACATCGAAGGAAGGTGTCACCTTTCATTTTCTTTCCTTCGAGCAAACATTTCTAGACTCATTCAGATCATGAGAAACTCCTACATTGCATACAGCAGCTAACCTCACATCTGTTTGTTCCCTAATCTCTTAACGCGGCAAATATGTACCATGACACTACATATTGATTATCCAGAAAATCTTAAGTTAAGCTAGATAAAAGAAAGATTGCCGGCAGATTTTAAGATGATATCAAGTGTCTAAGATTGGATAAAGACAAATGAAGGTTATCACTATCTTTTCAGCTCTCAATGCAATTCATATAAGAGCACTAGATTCATTTGTTGATGATGTTCATAATAAGGAAACCTAATCTCTAAAAGAGCATCAGCATCCAGGGTGGATGCATTCATTCACAGGTAGGCTGCTCAATTTGAGTGATTGTTGACTTCACCCTCCACGAAATGAGGCTATTAGAAAATGAAGGTGATCACTCATTTAGAACTTAGATTGATTGCCAAGAAGATACCTGATTGTTTGCTGATATTAATATATATTGAAAACAAATACACTTTCAGCATTAGCATTTTTCAATGAAAGATCAATATTTCAAAACTTTAGACTCCATTAAAAACAAAATTACTCAACACTGTTGCATACAATTTTTCAATCTCTGATAACTCAGTGGCAGTCAGTTTAAATTCCACTCCAGTTTTAAAACATCCAAGCATCTAAAAGGCCATTTGATTCCTTTCATGATTCTTTTACCCCAAGATCCTGTCAAATCACGAAATCCAGTTTTCAACGCCAAGTTAAATACAAGATCTGCCAAGACAAAGAACAAAATGGATCTGCCAAATTCATCTTAATTGTTAAATCCAAATCCAAGAAAGATTTATTTGACTTATAAATTTCAACATTTATCCTCCATTCCTCAAAAAAATTCTTGTTAGCTTGTTTCAAATGCATTTGATAATGAAAATTGTATCCTGTTTTGAAGTCCCTAACTCAAATGCTGATCCATTTTGATAATTCTGTATTTTTGTTCACATACAGTATCTGGCTTTACAGCTAAATGGTCCATTTTCTTGAAACTTACAACTTCAATTCGATAATCTCAATTCGTGCAACCTTCACTCAACTAGTTGTTATAGTAATTACCAGCAATTCTATTATGTGGCTTATCAGGAAAGCATTTATGATCAGTTTAGATAGAGCGCTGAAGCATGCATAGGGGAAAGAGGAACAAAAATCTCCACTGATAGCATAAATCAAAGGATACGAAGAAAAAGAAAACAGAAGGATAGAAGCTAAAATTGAAGCCGTGAAGGGCAGAGATAATCTGAAATAAGGAGACAATGCCAATGACCCTAGAATAAAATATAGAAGCAGAATTGGAGAAGCCTAAACCATAATAGGACATGCCCATACATGTACATATAGCCAGTAGTTCTACTGTCAAATTCCTATAATTGAAGATCTAAACAAGTCAAGCCAATTAGCTTCAAGTCTGGCTTATTACCTACAAAATTTTGAACCAGCTTGCACAGCATAGAGTTGATTACACCAAGCCTAGGCATCTAATTGACATATCTCTCAATTTCAAAGACACACCCACTAACAATAGAGTGGCAAATTGGATAAAGAAGAATCAAGCAAGCCATCATAATCTGCAAATTATGTCATTTGTTATTCAGAGTAAAAGGTCAGATATGCAAGCCAGAAGATAGAATTCTGACAAACAACTTCTATAAATCATCAAGAGACCAAACATTTTTCAGACTCATTTAAGGCACATAAAACCAAACTTGAAACAACTGCCCTCAGATTCAAAACCCATGTCCCTCCCCATCTACCCAGAAAAACACATGTAAAATCCACAATTCTAAAAGGAAGAGCATTATCAAACAACCAAAAGAACATAACAACAATAAAGAATTGCCTACTAGCCATGCAAGAAATGAAATATAATAAAAGAATCAGGAATTAAAGAGTAGCGTACCTTCACCGGAAAGGTTCCCATGGGAAGTTTTGTGGTGAGCAGTTCTCTCAAACGACGAATTGCCTTAACCTTGTTTGCAAGAATGTCAAGCAAAGGAAGGAGTTCTTCCGTTTGTAGCGGGAAGTTTGGGGAAAGCCAAAGAATTGGCCTCAACCCTTTCTTATATTCATTCTCACGGCTAGCACTAGCACCACCCTTGCGTCGATGTCCGCTCTCCGAGCTCACAGAAGTAGATGTCCTGGTTTCTTTTCCTCTTCTATGATCATCCCTTGCAACAATCTCAACAGAATGTCTTCCTGGTTTAATCTGATTTCCAGATGGAGAGTCCCCTAGTAGATCACTAACCTTCTCATCAACAGAGAGAGAACTTCTTGGCGGTGCAATCTTCTTTGGCCCTTCAGGTTTAGAATCTTTCTTCCTCCATCCCCCAAACCACCCTTTCTTTTCTGGTTTAGTTTCGCCATTTCTACGACCATTCACCTCTTCAACAGGAATCTCTCTATGTTCATAACAACTATGTCGGTGTGCAATAATCCCATCACCATTCTCATTGCTCATTTCTGATGAATCCAGTTTAAGCGCAACTTCGAGTTGCCTTCTTTCATCTTCTGTTAAAATGTCATTAAGATCCTCACTCTCTGTCTCATTTTCGTTGCAAGACGAGAAAAACTCATCATCTGACATGGCCCCAGGGACTCTCCTGGATTTAATGCTAACAACCACATTATGCATATCATATACCTTAGCCTTCCATGCACCCACCATTTCTGTTTTCTCCTGTCTTCTCCATGTCAATTGTGGCAAAAGAACTGCTTGAGTTACATCAATCCCAGGCCTGAATATATTTGTCTGGGACATTGCAGCTACTTCTTGCCGAATCTCCTCTTCCGTAGCTGGAGCACCAGCACCATCCAAAGCATTCATGACCTCCTTATCCTTATGTGAAATCATGCAAAGTGATCCAGAAGGGATCTTCCCATCCTCGGACCCATCACCAAGGAAAATAATACTCTGATCAGATCGTTGAATCCTAAATCCATCGAATCCAGCTAAAGTCATATCTGCCCTCAAATTGGCACCCCTCTTCCAAATTTTATAAGTATCTGAAGGAGCTATCCTCGAAATGAAAGGTATCACAGAGCTCTCAAAGTTGAAAGTAATTTCCATATAAAAATCCCTCATCCTTCGCATAGTCCCAACCAAGCGGGGCAACCTCCTACACCATTTTGCCCAAGCCAATGGCTGATAGTGCCTAACTATAATCATGGCAATCCCTTCTTCTCTACTGCAAATTGCTTCCTGAAGTGCACTCCAACCTTGTTCATTCTGCAAACTCCAATCAGCCCCGGCAACCATAAGCATTTCTGTTGCAGTCTCATCTCCAAGCTTGACAGCCAAATGAAGTGGGGTATCCCGATTGGGGACATCCCGCCTATCTATCGCCGCAGAGATGGCATCAGCCTTCTCTTCCTCAGCCAAAGAAGCCATTTCAGTGCGAATCTCAGCCGGATTACTAAGCCTTGGGAGACCAGCAAGTAATCTCCTGAGACTGGAATAATCTCTCATGGCAATGGCCTTGTGCACAGGGCTGTGGGCATACTTAGAAACATCTATACCCGCCATGCCCCAGGAGTAGCTATACTATATCAACTGACACTAATATTCACCGACAAAAACCAATCCAATCATCCAACACTAGGTCTCAACTTCCATCCAAAAGATCACCACCCAATTGAAAACCTAAAAGATTTCCAAATTATACAATCCAACCCTACCAAGTAGTTCTTTATACACATACACACACACACACATCAAACAGACCTAGCTCCCAATTGCTACTAAATGAGAAGCACTTTGAAACCTTCACCTAAAAATGAATCACCCCCAATTCAAGTAGCACCCTAAGAGCACAAGAAAACTACAGAAAATGAGAGACCGTTAAAAAACTATCAACAGAAACAAAAAGAAAAGAATCTTGTCATGTGGGTCCAACACAGAGATCCAAGAAAACCCTCACCTTCTTCTTCCTTTGCTTGCTTCCTTCTCCTACTGCACCTTCTACAACACAACCCCAAAAGAAAGAATCCAAGATTGCTTCTACAAATAGAAACTCAAAAGCTCTAAACCCACCAAGCACCTAAGTATGTTGTTATACCCCTCTTTGCGTGTTATTTCTTTCTTCAAATAAAAAAAAAATGAAGTGGAATAAGGAAAATAGGAAGAAAACAAGAGATCCTTGTGATCCAATCCAGATCAGACAAACCCAAGAACATGCATGTGGGTGTGTGAAACCAAATTTTAAAATACCAAAAAAAATGTGTTTTTATTTACTAAAAAAAGAAAGAAAAAGAAAGAAAGAAAGATGTTGATGAATCAAGAAAGGAATACAAGAAAGCTATATAGAACCCCCAGCAAACGAAGCAAGAACAAAAAATATGCGATTTTGAAAAAAAGGAAGAATCAAAAGTAAAAAGACTCCTGCAAGTGTTTCAAAAAGACAGAGGGATAAAGGGAGTTTACTTCTCCGTGACAGTTGAAAGAACAAGAAAATAACATGAAATGATTACAATTGAAATAATAATAATAATAATAAATAAATGAAGGGATTAGAGAATAAAATAGTGGGGCTTAACAGTAATATCCAGTGATTAAAGTGTTATTTCTCTCTCTTTTTTTTTTCAAAATTTCTACATTTTTTTAGAGAGAATTTTATTGACTTTTTGTTAAATATCGTTAAAATACAATATAAAGTTTGAAAATTAAATAGAGAATTGTCATGAGAAAGAAATTCTTTAAAAAAAATATTATTCATAAATTTTTAGTGAATAGGATTAGTATCTGTCAAGAGTCAAAATTTTATGCAACGTAATGTTTTATAATTTAAAAAATTAAAATAAATAGATTAATAACAGTGAGTGGAATGGGTAATTTTCACTGACCTCCCCTCAACTATTTTCAACCCAGACATGGATGGATTCTATGTACAAATTAGCACTAACCTCCTTTAGTCCAAGCATTTGACTATTATGAAAGAAACGAAAAAAAAAATGATATCTGTGTGAGTGATTATTTTGCAACGTAAAAGTAGAGTTGGAAAGGAATATTTTGCTTTATGGGCTTATGGCATAAGTCATATAATATTAAAGAATATGTTTTAATATATTTCATATTTACATTAAGTTAAATTTTAGTTACATAAAGTCTTTAATAAGCTCACATAATGATAGATAAAAAAAAATCACAAAAAGTAGAGAATAAAACGATTTAATAACATTTCTATTAACCAAACACGCAAGTAAATTTTTGAATTTTATAATATACTTCGAGTTTAAAATCATTTGACAAAACCTCCATTCTGCAAAAAAATCAACCAATTTTCTTCATACTTAAATCCATACAAAAGCACCTACATTTCATCAAATATTAAAGTAAATTTTCAGAATTTGTATCAAGTTGAACTTAAAAGTTATCTAAAAGGACTAACATTTCATGAAAAAATTAAAATAATTTTTCATAATTTGTTTGAAGGTAAAGACCATTTAAAAGCACATGCATTTAACCACATATTCAAGCAAATTTCAAGAAATTTTATTAAGTTACGAAATTGTGCTTAATGTTAACAATCAAACAAACGAAAACATACTTGATCTAAGGCAGATCAGTGTTAATTTGGACGTAAAATCCATTTGTATGTCGATTGGAGATAGCTAAGGGGAGATAAATGAAAATTACCCTAAGCAGAATAGATGATCCAACCTGCCAATTATACCTGAATTAGTAAGACCAGCATGTGAGCCAGGAAAGAAGGGCACTTTCTTTCCTATTTCCTTTTTTCAATTATTACATAATTCAAATAATTAGGCATGAATAATCAATTAATTGAGAAAAGATAACAACGTCTATAATTTGACGAAATGGTTATAATAATTCTTATTTTCAAAAATATTCACGTAGGCCCCTTTCAAGGTTATTAGACTTTAATAACCTAATTAAATTCTAAAACGTAAAATGTAATAAGTTAATACAGAAACGTCCAAAAATATGAGTAGTTAATTGAAGGATTAATGGCTACAGTTTAATTCACATGTTTCCAAAACAGCAGTGGGGCCCATATGAGTCTGTTGGCATATCGTCAGACAAGAGACTGTGGTGGCACAGGCCCAAAAAAGTGATCCGGCCACCCCAGCTTGCTTCTATTTGGTACTATTTCGATTTCCCAAGAGGCCAAGACCATCAAAAAATGTTTTTAACAACATTTCTTTTGGTAATTTCAATTTATTATTTATAAAGTTCAAAGCTTTTTCTTTCTTTCTTTTTTATTGAAAGTATATATATATATATCAGAACAAAAAGGGTTTTCGAGTCATTAGATCATGTTTATTTTAATATTATAAATCTATTGGGATCTTCATTTTATTGAAAATCTCTTTATTAAATGAGTTTGTATATTTACTATTTTTTGAAAATAAAATTTAATTTCACCAATACGAACGAAGACTTGAATCTCATCTCACAAATGTGAAAAAGAAAAGTTGTTTATCACTGGAGATGGCAAAACTTCCCATGCAAACGGGTACCCTCAGAGATTTTTTTTCATTCAGGGAGGGTATGAGAATAATTTTATACCCGATTTCTTATTCGAAAAAGGGACGAAATTTTTTTTTACCCAGTTTCTTCTTCGAGGAAGGGATAGAGATGAGATAGAATCTCCATCCCCTCCCCATTTCCTCTATTTTAATTTTTATTTTAATTTTTAAATTACTAGTAAATAAATAATAAAATTTAAATTATATTATAAATATTGGTAAAAATAAAAATATCAAAATATTTATATTATTGAACTTTTAGGCCTAATTAACTAATTAAGTCTTAAATTTTTATTTGGAACATTAAAAAGGCCGAGTAGATTCTATTAGCCTAAAAATTTTGTTTTAATTTCAATTTTGTTTTATTAAAAATATTAATTAAGTATCTACATTTATTTCATTTATTTTATTGTCGATATAAAAGTAAATTTTTTTCTTTTTATTGTAGGATTATGAAGATTGACAAAGATAATTATTTTGATAATTTGTATTTTGCATGTGACTTTTGTAAGGGATCAATGTTAATGTAAGATAGATTTCGAACTTTACTTTTATTTGAATTTTTTATTTTAATATAATTAACTTAAAATCGAAAATAAAAAAATGTATTCGTTATTTAGATATCGGGAACCCTCGGGCATCCTTTGTTATTATTTGGGGAGGGGATAAGGATTCTCTCAAACAATTCTGACGGAGATGAGGAGGGGACGGGACATACGCAAAATATCAAGGATAGATACAGGGAGATTGATCCCCTCCCCTCTCCTCTCCTCCCCATTGCCATCCCTATTTATCACACCTGACTAGTGGGTGGTTCACATAGACCGTTAGTTTTTTTTGGGGGGGGGGGGGGGGAATAAATGGATTTTGCATATGTAGCTATTTTTAAGTAGAAATAAAAACATTGGGTTGGGAATAATTTCACCCAAAGTTTATATAAACTCACCCTGTTTTCTTAAAGAATAATAATTATATAATTAATATGAATTTTATATAAAATAAAATAATTGTTGAAGTTAAAATATAAACAATTTTGTTTGTATTTTGATACTTTTAATTAATAAGAGTAAATTAGTCAAATTAAATTTATATTAAAGATATTTTAAAGGTTAAAGATGATCAAGAGACATAAGTTATATAATATAAAAATTAATGATGAGTTAATTGGCTCATTGCCACTTCCAAAAACAAAATTGGTTAGTTGTTAAAATTTTTCTTTATTTGAAATTAAAAAATAGTGTGATATTTTAATTTTTAATTTTTAATTTTTTGGATGTGGTTGAGTTTATGCGAATTGAGGAGAAAACATCACCACCCAATAACATTTAACGGAATTTTATTTGATATAATTTTAAGTAATTGAAGGAAGAATGGTCATAAATGCAAAATATTTGTGCATGTTATAGAGATTACAGATATTTCATGTGATTTTTGTGTTAAGTATTTGTTAAAAATATCTTTATTAAAAAAAAAGATCTAGTTAATAATTAATAGTTTAGATAATCTATGGTTGATGGGACACTAACATGTGGAGAATGCCATAAGATGTGTCAATCAGACCATCTAACATTTGGAAAATTTGGAGAGAAATAAAAATTATGAAAACTATATGAGAAAACGAAAGTAAAATTCCAATATGGCAACAAGGTCTTAAAAAAATTAAAATAAAATATATAAAAAAAAATTCTTCAGCGTGTCCATTGGGTCTAATAAAGATTTTAATTTTTTATATTAAGAAATCAGAGAAAGTTTCAATTATTTCAAGAGCATTTTGCTTTATTCATTAACCGTTTTTCACACGCACACGTATAGTTAGTGATTGAATGGAAAAGAAATAATATTCATGAAGCATCTAATACTTTTCTACAAAATTGAAACTTTTCCTCTTGTTAAAAACATTTTTTCTTAGCTAGACTACTCCCACAAAAGGAAGCAAGGGTGGAGATCCCCTATCCAATAATGAATCAAAAATAAAAATCATTTTAAATATTTATTTATTTTTATTTCTCTTATTTAATTATCATTGATTCAGCGCTCAATTAACATTAAATTCTTATCTAGAAAATACAAAAGTTACTATAAATAATTTTATTCAATTATAATAATGCGAAAAAGAAATTTCTACATTATTTTGAGGTTGAATAGGTTAATCTCGTGTCACACACATTAGGCAAATGTTGTCGAATAATGATGGAGAATTTGTACTCGATTGCCATCTTATGATTATGCCCTTTCCTTTTACCGTAATCTAATTCAAATTGGGACAAATCATGGAGGAAAAAGTCAAAAAAAATCCCATGATTATGACTATTTGATTAATCACTTTCCACATCTAGAATCATTTCTTAACCAATTTAAATTGGTTCTTCCTTTCTTTTTCCAAAAAGAAAAAAAACTCGTGTCTTTCATTCCAACATGTACCACAATTTTTTTTTTAAAAAAAGAATCCATGATATTAATAATAGGATTAATTCAAAAACACACTAGTATATAAACAATCTTCACAATTGTTGATTGATTCTCTATAAGAAATGTGGACATGTTAATTAATTCACACGACCCTAATAGTGAAGCCAACAAAGAGATACATTGTACAAAGCAATACAAGTTGGTCTCATTGAAAAATCTTCGCAAAATAATAATAATAATAAAAATAAGGGAGATTCTCACTTTCCTTCTTACAGTAATTAACATGTGCCACTTACCCCCTTCTATTTTTACAATGACCAAAAACCCCTTTGACAACATAAATTTACAATATTACCCTTATTTTTAATTACTCTTTTATTTACGTTTATTATAAATTAAATAAATTACATGAATAAAACTAAATAAAAAAATATGTATTAAAAATAAGAAATATATGTTTTGATATGAGCAAAAAAATTAATAATATTTTTTTTAATTATTTATTATTGAACATCATTTTCTTATAATAAACATTTTGTAATATTTTAAAATTAAATGTAAAAAGTATAGGAAAAATATTTTATTATTTATCTTATAATAAATTTTTATTCGTCATTCAAATTTTCTTATTATAATTTTTTAATCATTTTATAATAACTTTCTTATATATTTATTATAAGAAAATTTACACAAAATAAAAAAGTACAAGAAAAAAATTATTATTAATTTTTTTTCATATCAAAATATATATTTCTTATTTTTAATGCTTAATTTTTTATTTAGTTTATATTCATGCTATTGTAAATATAAATAAAAAAGTAGTTGAAAATAAAGGTAATATTGTAAACTTATGCTATCAAGAGAGTTTTTGGCTATTATAAAAATAACAGAAAAAAAAAAGATATATGTTAATTACTGTAAATGAGAAATTGACAATAACTCTAAAAATAATAATAATGCTTTGATTGTTACAATATACAGTATTGTTTTTTTTTTTAACTTTTTTGCTTGGCATTTATTGATGCGGCCAAACTCGTGGGGACTTAAATTTGAGGATTAGAATTAAAAGCGTCACAACATTATTAATTAATTAAGATTTCAATTATGACCCACACGAGTAATGACAGGGACTCAAATTTTATTACGAAAATAATTTAATAATGTGCCTCGATGATAGTGATATAAAAGAATATGGAATATTTACATTATTGGGTGAGGACCTAATATAATGTTGACAATGAATGCCCTCTTTGTCTTTTACCTACCGTAAAATAATTCGCCTTTGGTTTTGAGTATTGATTTAGTTATTACCACAATTTTTAAATTGTATCATATCAATATTTAAAATTTTGGGATATTATATCAATAAATTCTGACTATATGACAATAATTAAAATTGATATTTTAGAATATCGTATCAATAAGATTTGATTATTTGACAATAATCAAAACCTAAGATATACGACACTTATTATGTATAAAATGAATTTAAATCTCTTTGAAATACTTATATTTTTCAATGTCATATGCTTCAATTTTCTCAATTGAACGTGGAGAGATAAAATTAATATAACTGTAAAGTCACTAGGCTTTTTATCAAATATCAAATTGATTGTTTGTTTAAACTGTAATATAAAATTAATTATCTAGAAAGCATGGGTTACTTAAGACTTGGTACTTCCAAAAAGAACCCAAAAAAAAAAAAAACCAAACACAAGGCTCTAGAAAAAAGGATTTAAGAATTTTCATTGAATCATTCATGAAACTTAATCATTATTTTTTCATAACACAAACCGAAACATGAATCCTGCAGATTTTATGATTACAGTCTACAAATCTAAAAAGTCTGAAATCAAGCATATGCATTGCACAACATAATTACTTCCCCGACACACTTTCTTTTGAGAAAAAGGAAAATAAAGACACCCATTAACAGTGAAAAATAAACAAAGCCGGAGGGAAAAGTGAATCAAATCAACAATACCAACAGCTGCTTTTAAACCTTTAAGCAGCGGCAACACTGTGGAGGACCACGGTCTCAACAGTGAGCCCAGGCCCAAACCCAAAAAGGACACCCCACTCAAGCCCTTCTCCTGCGGTCTCTAAGCCATCTTCAGCTGATTTCTTCCTCATCTCGTCCAAAATAAACAACACACAAGCGCTCGACATGTTGCCGTACTCCGAAAGCACGTGCCTCGTGGCCCGCAGCTTTTCGGGCTTCAGGCCTAGCTTCTCCTCGACTTGGTCCAGAATCGCAGGGCCACCAGGGTGCGCGATCCAGAAAATCGAGTTCCAGTCCGAGATACCCAATGGTTTGAATGCCTCGATTAGGCTTTTCTGGATGTTCTTTGAAATAAGTCCGGGAACATCCTTGAGGAGGTGAAAGGTAAGGCCAACTTCACGGAGATGCCCGTCAATAGATCCATCGCTATCGGGCAATATTGTTTGGGCTGTAGAGACGAGTTCAAACATGGGCTTTTCGATCTCGGGTATCGGGTCAGCTCCGATGATAATAGCAGCCGCACCATCGCCAAACAGGGCTTGACCTACAAGACTATCGAGATGGGTGTCACTAGGGCCACGAAAAGTAACCGCAGTTATCTCAGAGCACACCACGAGGACCCGAGCGCCTTTGTTGTTCTCGGCTAGGTCTTTGGCCAGGCGGAGCACCGTGCCACCGGCAAAACAACCTTGTTGGTACATCATGAGACGTTTGACGGATGGGCGAAGTCCCAAGAGTTTTGTGAGCCGGTAATCGGCCCCGGGCATGTCAACTCCGCTAGTGGTGCAAAAGACCAAGTGGGTGATTTTGGACTTGGGCTGGCCCCATTCTTTAATGGCCTTGGTGGCTGCTTCTTTGCCGAGCCTCGGTACCTCCACCACCACCATATCTTGCCTCGTATCTAAAGATGGTGCCATGTACGCACAGACATTGGGGTTTTCTTTCAATATTTCTTCTGTCAAGTACATGTATCGCTTCTTGATCATGGATTTGTCACCTGAAATTCAAGAAAATAGAATTAAAATGAAATTACTATAATGTAATCCTACTTCACACAGCAATTGATATAATTCAATATATATACACGTACCAAATAATTAAAGCCAAAGATTGTATTATGCCAAATTGAGATCTTGAAATTAATCACTATCAGTCTATCACCGTGATTCCAAAACCAGTGTTAGGTCGATCATTCATTAAGATTTAACAGGAATTAATGTGGTCCGCGTATTTATAATTCTTTATATTTCTATATAGAATGAAGAAGTGACTAGTGAGTGTAAAATTATTTCCATTGAGGCAGCTGCTTGCTCAATTTTGGTGACTGTGCCTGCCAATATTAGGTGCCTCAAATAAAAGTATTACCACTAATTCTAAAATTTAACTGATGGTGCTGCAATTTTTTCCCCCAAAATAAATTAAAAAAATTAATTCGGTGACGTGTACAAACACAGCACCTCGTTTTTTCAGCCCATTTTGGAGTTTTGTATCAGCATATCCTATCTGTCAAGAGATAATGTCTTACTACTACTGTTACTTTTAATTTTAATTATTATTTTCAAGTTAATAAAATTAAAATTTTCACACTGCGTGTCTTTTTCCTAGTAGTACTTAAAAATAAAAATAAAAATCTTTATGAAAAAATGAATGCACTTTCTACCTATTAAAAAATAGAATTATAAATGAAAAAGAAAAATAAAACAATTAATCTTACACATGCGCTTGAATTTCTCTTTAAGATCAGTCATGTGTTCACTGTTTGTGATGCGAAAATAATAATCCGGATACGTGCTTTGATCAACACAATTCGTCGGAGTTGCCGTTCCAATGGCCATGATCGTGGCCGGACCTTCGGCACGTTGAGCCTTGCGAACTTCATCGACGGTCACCATTTGTTTGTTGCTTCCAATCGAACGGTTCCCGGAGACCTATCTAGCTCTTGTTGATGTTTTATAACTTTGCATGAGAATATGTTAAAGTTTGGTCGTCGTTATTTATAAGAATAGGGGAAATTGGGTTAGCTGAAGATCACGTGATTAACCCCCGGTGCAACATGGATAAAAATGTAGGATGGCACGTGACGCACGAGTTTGGTTTAAATGTACAAATCTGTCTATCAAACCACCGCTTGATATGAGGGGGTTGAATGAGTTCCTTACTTCCCATAATTATAATCACCATCACGCAAGACAAAGATCACGATTCAATAAAAATTGGACGGTTGTGATGGACTGATTGGGGGGTCATACGTGGCGGTTTTATGATTGGAGGGTGTGTTGGTGATGAAAATGTGTGACTTGTAGTTTGGAATCTCTTAATAGGGACACATTACTTGAATGATCAAGATTATAAAAATTATTTCAGATTGGCACTTTTTAAGGACTGGCACAAAGGTTCTGCATTGTAGAATATTTTTACAAATTTTATTAAAGGATTTTCTGCCAAGTTAGGAAAATTTATGAATGAAAATTGAACTTAGGGATTAGATAAATATTGATTAATTTTTCATTGATATTTCATTTAAAGAGAAAAATTTTAAATAGTCTAATTATAACATTTATTAAAAGATTATTTTAATTTATTCCTTAGTCCGCGTTAAAGTAAGTTCCTAATGTCGCCAGTTGTCGTTATATATACACACATAATATGTTTGAGTAAAATTTGAAAATGAACATTGATGCAAAGGAATAAATAAATTGATTCAAAAAAATTCTCAATTCTATTTATATGGCCATTCACATTTAGCCTTTGAATTGCTAGCTTATGGTGACTTTGCAGTTTGTAGGAAAATCTTCCTACTTTGGTATGGTTAGTTGGACAATTGACATTCATTGATTGATTTTTGGACAGTGCTCAATTTTTCCCCCACCAAAGTGGAACATTAGGGCTTGCA
Source organism: Citrus australasica (assembly GCA_029618585.1). NCBI lineage: Eukaryota > Viridiplantae > Streptophyta > Magnoliopsida > Sapindales > Rutaceae > Citrus > Citrus australasica. The sequence goes on along the minus strand of JARCIV010000009.1, from coordinate 10,283,502 downwards.
TTATCTTCCAAATGGATCTTATATAACTGGTATTATTAATCTTTTTTTTTTTCTAAAATATAAATGGTTGGTTTATGAATAATTCCAAAGCCACGAATAATCTATAATTTCAATTAATCAATGATATTTTTTTTTATATTAGTTTGTACTAGAGTTTGCTGCCATAAACTTATTTTATGTTCAAATTTTATAATTTTATCGTGTTCTTGCCTGATGAGGACATTTTTGTTGAACTTAGATCTGGTGAAACACTTTGTTTGGCCTATCATTTGAGATGTTAAATTCTCCACATTATTTTCTAAGCTCCTTCTGGTGGGATGGTGTTTGGGTAAACTTCAAATGAATGCATGCAATTTGATCTAAAATTGTTAGGAGTAGACATTGAAATATGACTAATTTTTTGCCAAATTTTGTTGTTTTCATAATCAAATTTGCGTTTTATGTGTGTTTCCTAGCACTTTGAAACTTAATGAACATTCCAAGGCTAACCAGAAATAATTAAAAAAAAAATGTAGAAAATCATAGGTGGTTTTTAAAATTGGACTTGGAAATGTTTGTAAGAATAAATGTAGAAAAAAATGCAGGAGCTCTGGAGCTGTCCGAAGTTGAAGGCAAAATAGAAACTGGATCTATCTTCAAATTTCTGGTTGAAATGGATAATAAAATCTGTTAGCATTACAAAACGAAACACTTCTTATTTATTTAGAATACCGATACACTTACAAAATTGGAATATAAATAAAAATTTATCGGTATAAGAAATGATAAAGCTTAATTTTTTATTATCATATGGTCCTATGAGAAATTGCCACATCATCAATCACAACAATTGAGATACAAATTTTTTATTCTACTTTGTAAACTTATTGTTAAAAGAAGCTCACAGATGACCACAAAAGACGAGCTCGAAAGTAAGTCAAAAAAAAAAAAAAGTAAAGAAAAGAGTTTGGACCTAGAGAACATGCTTATGCTCAAACATTGAGGTCTAAACCCCAAAACCTATGCTTGAAGAGTCCTAAAAGTACATAAGAAGGGCCATACTAAGTAATAAACCCTATATGTTTCTAACCCATGCATGGATTTGAGTCTTGAGCCGGTTGCAAATACTCTATGACCCTTCAAAAATGTGTTCCGTACCTACTCGTCAGTTACACATCCACTTGAAGCCGATTGCACGTTCTTGATGTACTGAAAATTAATAAGAGAATGGCCGTCTGTAAGTAAAGACAATGCGTGGTCTAAACCAAATATGTCAGTAAGAGGATATTCATTTCCATACCTTGTATAAAACTCCGCGGTTAACCTTATACGGAGGTGGAGTCCATTTTCTTCTTCGCTCTTCCATTTCCTCGTCTGTCAACTGAACGTCTATTCTCCTCTTCTGCACGTCTATGTTGATTATGTCCCCGTTTTGGATCAGACCAATAGGACCACCCTCCTGGAAATAATTTGGAATAGAGTCTGAATTATATTGACAAGGAATGTCACCGACTATTGCATTTTTTTTTCAACTGAAGGAAATTTTAAAAGTAAAACCGCCCTCAAAGAATCTACAGTCATTTGTATTTTTAAGGTTCTCCTGTTTGGTTGGAAGGAAATGATTACAGGGAAGAGCAAAAAGGATGTACCATGCCAAAAATCCACACCTTTGGTAAATGACTAGATGAGGGAATGAAAGAATATTTCCCGTTTGAAGGCAGACAATCATTTTCTTTTATAATTAATCCTAGCTGCAAATTATACGTAAATACACCATATAACCTGAACAGTAAATTCCCCCCAAAGAATGAACAGTAACCCTTTTGCATATAATGGATAAATTAAATAGCATAACACAGTTCCTTGCATTTAAAAAATATTAAAATGAGGATAATGGTTTCTCAAGAAGTCCTCCAAATGGCTTCACTCCACTCTCTCTCTTATTGTCAGTTCCTTCTCGGAAATAAACAATGAGGCCTGTCTATATTGTAAAATGACCTATCTCTCATAACCAAGATCACATTTCCAACCATGGTACATTTCAGGTCTAAAAGAAAGTGAAACTGAATGGAATGTCTTGCCCTAAACTTTTTAGCGAGCAAGTTTTGACTTTATTAGATGCTAATGAAAATGCAAGATGGAGAAGAAAAACAGAGTACTAAACATAGAAACTACATTAATGAAAAGCAAAGGCACCTGTGCTTCAGGGCAAACATGGCCAACAACAAATCCATGTGAACCTCCCGAAAACCTTCCATCGGTTAACAACGCAACTTCCTGCAACATTCATTAACAATATCCAAATGAAAATTGACTTCAAAGTATAACCAGATGCATAATGTTATTGGAAAACAAACTATTGATGGTCAAATAATAAACTGATTTATCTTAAAAGGTGAAAAGTATACCATGATCATTAAAGGCAGCATGCCATCTAACAATTTGGAAAAAGCTAGTAATAAGGCTATTTGAGTCAATTCATGATGACTAAAACAATCCTCTGATAATAAACCAAGCTTAGATTGGACATTAAAATACCTTCCCAAGACCTGCTCCCATTATTGCACTTGTTGGAGTCAACATCTCAGGCATGCCTGGCCCTCCTTTCGGCCCTTCTCCTCTTATGACAACTACTTTTCCCTAAAATGTGACAAATGTAAGAGAGAAGAGAATAGAATAACATAAAATAAAATAAGTTTTTCCAGTGTCAAATATGACTTCCACTTAAACATGCACAAGCTGAACAAGTGCACCTCAAGCTGGAGACTACACAACGAGCATACATCAAGTTATATCTACAATATACATATCAAGATATGTAATTTGGATGAAGGCTCATAATAGTATGCTATTATAAGCACACCCTCAACTTGTCATTAGTAGCAGCAAGGCTAAGCCAGAAAGTAGATGCACTGTACATTACCTGCAGGTTGCTAGCAGGTAATGTACAAGTGACAATAGAGGGAAGATAGCATAATCTGACCTTCAAAGTTAAAAAAGACTTTCAAATTGATAGAAACCAGAGGTTTTAGATATGTAATGGCATTAGAAACATTAAATATTTCTATAGCTGGGAAAAATGAAACAACAAATATAAGAAAACCAAAAGTAGGCATCTCCTCAACGTAGTTTCGGTGAATTTCAATAACCTACTCAGAAACTTTAGTTTACACAAATTCCAATTACTAATTCATACTCCCATATAAAAAGAAGATAGACATAGCAAATAAAAAGAAAGTAGACATAGCATATAAGACTTAGGCACACCTTAAAACTCATAGGATCCTCAGAGATAGCTGCAATCATGGATTCCTCTCCTTCAAATACAAGTGCAGGACCTAAAAAGCAGGTTCTTTAAGGACTATATTTAACAAAACAAATCTGGACGTCAGATTTGAAAAATCATAACACAAAGCAAACAAAAAAAGACACCAGAAAAGTATAGCCCTTCTTTTCCAGTAATTTTTGCTACAGAACCCTCTGGTGCTAAATTTCCACGTAATACTTGGATATGTCCTGTTTTCTTGATGGGGTTTGACAATGGTCTTATTATGTCCTGGAAAATAAAAGCAAGAAAATCATTTCACTACTTGTTTTACTTGCAAACATAACAATTTAAAAGAACATTAATAATCAATAGATCAATTTATGAACAAAATTCAAAATTTTTCCTACCTGCCCCTCAGATAGATGGGGAAATGTCTTCGCATTTTCAGCCAATGTCTTCCCAGTTACTGGACAGGAACTAGTATTTTGTTAATGTAACTTGTACCATCAAAATGTCACTAGTTGCTAATTTGCTACCGATGCAAATACTGCACACAAAAAGTCCATAATCATACCAGTCATACAATCTCCATCTAAAAATCCAAGCTCCAAAAGATAGCGAATGACAGCCGGTGTTCCTCCAATCTATTAAAACAATCATTTACGGCCTCATTATAAGAAAGGACAATACATTCAACTGTCAGGCAAAAGAAATGACAGAGCAGAATAGAGGAAAGGATCAGATAATGAACCAAACTAATCTCAGTTTGAGGCTTGATGAATTTTCTTTGTTGAGGAGTAAGGAATGATAAAAACTGACATGCACCAATGCAAGCCTCAATACTACCTAAAACAAACACAAATATACTTGGCTAAAATGCACACCTTATGGACATCCTCCATCACATATTTTCCACTGGGCTTAAGATCTGCAAGAAAAGGTACCTCATCGCTGACCTTCTGGAATTCATCAATAGATAACTCCAAACCAACAGACCTGCCATGAATTTTGACTTGAACAATCTTTTATATCAAGCAAACTATTGGTATCCATGGAGAATCTGGCATGACATCCCTTACCTTGCAATAGCAATTAAATGAAGCACCGCATTTGTAGACCCACCTAGTGCCATGACAATAACCATTGCATTACGAAGTGATTTTTTGTTGATTATGTCTCGAGGTTTTAAGTCCATTCTCAACAATTCCAAAAGATATTTTCCAGCCAAGCGGCATTCATCTAACTTCAATGGATCTTCAGCAGGTATTGAAGAGCTTTAAGAAATAAACAAAAAATTGAAGGAACAAGGTAAGAAAGAAGGGCCTGACAACACCAATCAAAGTGATCGTCCAAAGTCACTATTCTACCTGTAAGGAAGAGACATCCCCATAGCTTCAATGGCAGAAGCCATGGTATTAGCCGTATACATTCCCCCACAAGCCCCTGCACCAGGGCATGAGTTTAGGACTACATTCATTCTCTGCTCATCACTTATGGATCCACTAACATACTCTCCATAAACCTGCAACAACAATTTCATCATGACAATGACATTGAAGTTGAGAAAATCATCATAAAATTTTTTCCTCACTATTAAGTAAATTAGAATTTAAATACAGATCGAGTATTTTCTTCAAAAACCCCAATTATTTTTAAAGGTTGAATTGCAGAAAGACAAGGGACTCAAACCACCCTAGGAGCAAGACTACTGTCTGATCAAGTATATACTGGGGATCACAAAAACCAATGGCGCCAACCTAGAAGCAATTAGGTAGTGCTAGTTCCTCGAAAGACAGGTCAGGGTCAAGTGAACATTAATATGGTCTTAATGTTGTTTATTTTTGCAAAAAATGGGCGTCAAGCAATACAAGACTTCTATCATTCACTGAGTTTTTTTTTCTTTCATATTTCATAAGGATCACAAATCCCAGACCTTATTTCCACATGCTTATTCATTCCCAAACTAAGAGCAAATGAAATACTAAGCAAAATCAATTTCTTTTTTTTTTTTTTTGAAAGAAGCAATATCATAATATTTTGCACAGAGAAGAGGACATGAAAGTTTGTTTTGGTTTAGCTAGTTAAGTCCAACAGAAGTTGCAGAAAAATTCAGGAAATCAGTTTAGAGAGAGATGAGGTCGATGCTCATGTTCTTCTTTTGCTGGTATTTTTTTGTTTTTCTATTCTTCTATTTCTACGAACAGTTGGATTTTTCACTTAAAAAGAAGATGTGTTGAGGAATTATTTCTTTCAAAATTTAAGAAATTAAAAAAAGGGTAAAAAACCAATCAGCATCCGTTGCAAGCATACTTCCCTTGCAACTTTAACAGATTAATCATTTGATATTCTAACCTAGAGTATTTCTGACTTACACTCCCCCTGATAATAGGGTAATGTACTAATGCTTTATACTCAAATTCTTAAACCATAAGCGGTATCCATTCAACAATTCCCAAAACAAAAGTCCACCTTACACTAAAGTTTAAATAGAACTCTACCATCACAAACTTCATCCAAATTTTAACATCATCTGCTCATGTGAATCTTATAGTCTTTGCTCTTATTTAATGAAAGAGCTGCAACCCATCCAAGCATTCTTTTGAAAGTTTTCTTTGCATAACCAAACAAAGGATTACTATAGACACTCAAATTCCGAGAAAAGGTGAATCCACTCACTTGGAGAATGAGTTCACGAACTGAAATATTGATGCTTAACTAAATTGCATTTTCAGAATACTACAACACACATAAATCCGAAGCATTCCAAAATCTAGGCAGTTTCTCATTCTAAATTTGCTCTCAGAATCATTGAGGGAATCAAATAAGAAAAAAAGAACAGAGACCAAAAAATATCAGGAGAAATCAAACACTAGCTAACAATATAAATTTTTCCTGGACGTTTTCAGATGTATTCAACCACCCAAAAAAAAAAAAAAATTGAAAGTGAATTCTAGCATACCTGGAAAGCTGATACTATGTCATATGTATGGCCTTGAAAATGGCCAGGCTGCAAAAGAATCATAGAAGAAAATAGATTACATGTACATTTAAAATATTAAGAATCAAATCTTAATAAAATTTCCAGAACCGATAGTAGATTACATGTATCTAATACTCAACTGCATCTGACAAATCAGTAACGTAGAAGAAATGTCGTGTTGGCACAAAGTTTCAACATTGCAACTCTTAAAATCAAGAAATTAGAATACAGTCATAAATGAGCATCTTGCTATATCAATAATAATAAGCATACAAACTAAATTAGATAACGTAATGGTTTTTTGCACTGTTCTCAACAGACTTAAATCAGCATGAAAACCAGTCATTAGATGTTAAATCTTATGATTTCAATTGAAAAAATAAAATAAAATAAGATAAAAGTAGAACGAAAAATAAAAATTTGTCATGTCAACTGCAACAATAAATCCATTTATCTTATCATACACCAGGAAGGAAATTCACTATGGCTGCAAAATCATATACCAGGAAGGACATTCACTATGGCTGCACAAATACGACCTAACACAGAATGACAGCCAATCACATATAAATAAGACATAGAGAGACATCTTAAAGGACCATAAAGAAAGAAATACTCTAAAAAAAACCAGCAAAAAAGGTCCAACAGCATCTTCCCGGGACAAGGCTCATAAAAATTTCCATATAGCTAATTCAAATTGCATGTCAAAGCAAAACATACCTAGATATGTTGATATCCATAGATTGTTTCTCTTACCATTAACAAAAGAAAAGAAAAAAAGGATATTGTACGTAGAAAAGAATGGTTACTGACCTTGATTGTTCCGCCATAAACCATAATACCAGGTCGATTGAGCCGCCCCATAGCCATAATGGTACCTGGCATCTACACAATTCAAACGCCATTAAGTTCAGATTCTGCAAAAATAATGGAATAGACAGCTTATATGCGCATGATGTACCACATAAACCAAGTTCAACTCAATCAAAGAGCCAAAAAGAAAAGACGAGGGGTGGAGAAACAGAGACGGTGTAGCAGCTACTGTCTTACAAAGACCATGACTTAATTACACCTTATTCATATTTAACGATAAAAAAGCAGCTAATTGCTTAGGAAAATGATTTAATTTTAAACAAATAATGCAATATTTAATTTTCAAACTCAGGAACTCCAACCTCCAATACAGTTTGAAAACCATAGGAGCAAAAACTAAATTGTCTTTGCTCATGAGATGAAACTCAACGTCCTTTTTATATTACGCCATTCTGTAAAGAAAACAGAAACCAAGCTTTCTTCAAGCTTAGTACCAGAAATTGAACTCTAAACTATCCCCCAAACCCAAATTAAAAAAATTAATTAATTATAATAATTAAAAAACATGAAACCTGGCCTCGCGAATGCCCACGTTGTCAAAATCAGTAAAAGAATGACAAATATAATAAATGCAGACAAAACTTCACAAGGTTACCAACAACAAAAGATACCCAGAAGTAGGGGTGGACACGATTCAGTTCGGTTCGAAATTTTGTAAAACCGATTTAATTCGGTTATTTTATAAAAAGAACCGAATAAGAACCGAACTAAAAAAGAACCGAATTCAAACGGTTCTTTTCGGATCGGTTCGGTTCGGTTCGGTTCGGTTTTTTCGGTTCTGAGCCTATTGGGCTTATTTTGAATTTTTAAATTTTTAGTCCATTGGGCCTTATGAATGTAATAATTTTTTTCAACAATTAATTTATCCTAATTTTATTACAAATATTAACAATAAATACAAAGTATTCAAAACACATTTTATCACTAATATCTTACTAACTATTAATAAGATACTCCCAAAATATGAAATATTAAAATTTCAAAATACATAACCAAACTCCAATACTCCATCTATATAAACATAATCATAATGTTATAAAGAGAAATAAAAATAACAACAATTACAACTTACAACACAAAATTAATAAAAAATTACAAACAAACGCCAACAACATTCTCCCATCTTCATCAATATCAACATCAACTTTAGGCATTTTCCAACTCAATATTTGGATCTATTAAAAAAATTTAAACAATAAATAATTAAATAAACAATATATATAAATAAGATGCTAGTTTAAAAAAAATAAACAATCTATATAAATAAAATACTATTTAAATAATTAAATATTAATACGGTTATTCGGTTCAGTTAAGTGAACCGAACCAATATTTCGGTTTTTTTTTTCAAACAATATATTCGGTTTTTTTTTAAAAAAAAATCGAACCGAATTAGAAAAAATCACCGGTTCGGTTCGATTTTTTTAACAACGGTTTTTTTGTCCACCCCTACCCACAAGTCAAAATAAAAATAAAAATGAAAATGAAGTAAAAAAGAGACCTATAATTGTAAGAAAAAAAGGCTTACATTTTTGTCACAACCAGGAATAGAAATATTGGCATCATACCACTGAGCACTCATGACAGTCTCAATGCTATCAGCAATCAAATCCCTACTTTGCAAGCTAAAACACATTCCTTTAGTCCCCATGGATATGGCATCACTCACGCCAATCGTGTTAAACCTGAACCCCACCATTCCGGCCTCTTCGACGCCGCGTTTCACGGCCTCCGAAAGCCTCAGCAGGTGCATGTTGCACGTGTTCCCCTCGTACCACACGGACGATATTCCTACCTGGGGCTTCGACATATCCGCTTCGGACAGCCCCACGCCGTGGAGAATGGCCTGGGACCCGCCCTGTGACTTGGGCTCGGTGACGCGGGAGCTGTACTTGTTGAGCTTTGGCGGGGACGTCGTGGAGGTGGGCGGCGGGGATGGGTCGGCGTTCACGGCGGCGGAGACGTGGAGGGAGGTCGGGCGGCGGGTGTTTCTGGTGGAGTGGGTGTGTGTGAGAGGGAGTGAGGGGGTGGTGAAGGTGGCGGTGCGTGGGGTTAAGATTGTGGATTGCATGGTGGCGCGTGGGGGTTGGCGGAAAATTGAAGTGGGGACTGGGAGAGGGAGTGTGGGTTTAGAAGTGAGAGTTGAAAGCGGAGGGTTTTAGACGTTTTTATCAGCAGTGTCAGGTTTTGATACTTTTGGCTTTTGAGTTTTGAAATACGCACGTTGGCACGTGATGCGTACTTGCGTAGGACTCTGGAATTTGAGTTAATCTAATGGGGGTTTAATAAACTGATTGGGTTCGGTTCAGTTAACTAGGGTTTAAGATTGCAGAGGGCTGTAAAAGGTGACTGGTGGTGAGGGTTAAAAGAGTAAATAAAGTACCTGAAAGAGAAGTAGGGGACAAAATTGGAATCAATGGCGGAGGCAGCCGGCAGGAGTGAGGGGAAGATCGTGTACATTGGGGAGCATTAGCTTATGCAACTCCTCTTCCACATCATCATCGTCATCATCTTGAATTTCTTTTTTCTTTTTCTCGTACTTGTTATGCTTGCTCTGCTGTTTCTTCGGTTTCTGAATTGGGTCGGCCTGTAATACAGCTCTGTATGTCATGCAGCTGCCTTTATTATTTTTTTATTACTGCGGATGTAACCGGCCACCGATATCAACTATGAAACGGGAAAATATTAAAGGTAATTATCATAGAGCTACCCTCATTTCAAATAAATATCAAAACAATCAGTTCAAAGTAGAACACTACCAAAGAACCCCTCAATTTAACTTGAAAATACACTACTTTTTTTTTTCTCCGAATAACATGAAAACACGTAAAATATATGAGACTTCTATACTAATTAGAATAATATTTAAATATAAATTAATAAATTGACCAATTAATTTTTAATATTACATTATAAAGTTAAGAATGTTTTACATAAAAAATTTATCGTAATATTTTATCAATTTTTAGATATTACAATGTAGTATAAATATTTAGACCTATAATATTTCTATATTAGACAAGTATAAAAAATCTAATGTTTGATATTTTTAAATAATACTAAAAAAAATCTCTTGAGTAAATTAATTCATAGAAATTAATGTGAAATTAATTACTTTATTCATTATATTATGTATTACTTTAATGATTTTATTTATTCACTATTTTTAAGTCACAATAATTTCTACAAATACTTGTAATGGACAATTAAGTACGTATTGTTAATTTTTAATCTATTTTTATTAGTATTATTGTGATTAATGATACTACTAATATTGAATAATTTAGAAATGTTTTTAAATTAAATCAAATTATTTGAGTAATGTGCAATATTATATTTCGTTATATTATTTGTATACTAAATGTTGTTCAATTCATTTATTAGTGTTACAAAATTATTACAATATTGGTAGATTATAAAATCAAGTATCATTGAAATATAAACATATAAAAATAAGTAATCAAATAGAATATAAATTATGTATCCAATTGTATAAGGATAATATTATTAAATTTATTCGTATTAATAATTTTTTGATATTTTTTATTTGTATTACTATAATAAACATTTAGAATGAAATGTAATAAGGTTTGATTTGGGCGGTAAAACTACCGCCAATATGAAAGAATGATTTATTAAATTTTAATTTTTTTGAAATGTTTTCCGATATAAAATTGAAAACCTTATATAGCTTTTCTTTTTACCCCGAAAATATAAACACTTTAGTACTTCATATTGTCGAAAACCCTAGCCCCTCGCCTCAGCCGTGCTCAAGCATCTCAAACCAGCCACCATCCTAGTAGTCGCGCCGTCTTCGTTCCAACGGCACTAGATCGCAGTCGTCGTTTCCGTCCCCGTCCTGCATATCAGCCACCAGCTCACCAACCCTCACCGTCTTGTCACTTTCCTCCATGAGCTCTCTCTGCACACAAACCCTAGACTAGCGAGTTGAATCAAAGGGTGATGGTTGCTCTCTTTCTTTTCTAACAATAAAGAAAAAAAATCTCATCAATTTCCTTTTAATAATAACTTCTAAGTAGTGATTCGGCACTTCTTCTCAATTTACAGCTCTCATTTTTTAATTTCGTCTTTAATTCTTGAATAACAAAAAACATACAGAAGCCTTTCAGCTTTTATCGACTTTTTTTCTCGAAATTTAGGTATTTCCTCTATTACTCACTGAAAGAACTAAATTTATTCGCTTTGATTTTGACACCACGGTTAGATTTTGATTTAATGCTTGTTTAATTAGTTTAGAGTTTCATTTAATTTGTTTTGAGTTGTTCACTTTAATTGCATCTTCAAGATGGAATTTTGGTGCTGTAAATGATACAAAGTTTTATTCATATGCAGTATGATTAGAAGAAGTAAATTGATTGTGCACTTGATATTTTGCACCTTAATTTACAAATGATTTAATGCCTAAATTCTTATTTTATCAACCACACAGCCAAAAGTGATTCGTTTGGGTTATATAGGCTTACTTATAATTCTGTATTATTTATATCTTCATAAATTCTTGTTTATGTAGGCTTGATTGTTGAGGCTTTTTTTATCTGTGATGATGTGTTATAGACTTGGTTGTTCAGGTTTGTTTTATCAATGATGATGTGTTATTAAAAACACACACACACACATTTTGATTTTTTAATAAATATAGAATAAGCATGACCATGGATCTTTAGGTGCGTATTAGTAATTTAGTAATTTAGGATCCATTTCTTTCTAACAAGTGCTTTTAAGTTCAATTATTTTATTTCACTTATTCTTACTGACATGGTAATCATTAAGGCCAAGCATAAACGTACAACATACTACAAATTGATATAAAGTAGGAAATACTACCGAATTCAGATGAGACTGATTACTAATTTCTGATATTAAAAAGCTGAGATTTAATTTTAATGTGTATGTAAGAATTCATGGGTGGTGAGGGTTGCCATTGTATTTGACTCTTTGTCTTTGGAAATGTTTTATCAAGATTTACTTTTGCTAATATCACTTGGGTAATGCCCTGGACATGCTTATCAAATGTCATTACTGCCAGGTTTATGCTTGTTGTCCAGAGTTCTTAGTCTCTAATTAATTCAAAATATTGGGAATATCTTTTTATGGCACATTGATATTTTCTTTTTGTATATCCTTGATCTGTATTTTGATCGATTAAGTATAGGTGTTTTGAGTCCTTGCTCTGTATTTTTGATGGATTAAGTATGGAGCTTTGAGTTTACAATTGATCATGGGTATTTTCTAAAATCTTATTCCTTTGAAAAAATTGTAAGTTGGAGGAGCAAGTAAGCCCTTTTCCAATAAGGACAAAATGTCGCAAGGCAGAAGGTTTTATCTTCATCTTATTTATTGTCTTAGAATGAAAAAATGACAATTTGCTCAAGCTGTAAAAGCTTGGTAAGGCTTCTTAAAAACCAGAAAGTGAGGATGGCTAATGTGTGGTGACTTACATGGTGATGGATAATTTGGAAGTGATGCCAAATTAATTTGCATCTTTGCATTTCAATTTTTATTTCAATCTCCACTCTCTAGTGCTTGAACTGGTAGCACTGTCTATTTTCCTCTAATTTTATGTAACCTCTTGTGTCATTGTTTATGGATTGAGATATGGTTTCAATTATTTGAATTAGCTGTGATGACTTTGTTTTGTGGCTCTTTAATACTTCTTAAATTATTTTGCATAAACATTTGTTTGCTTCCTGATATGAATGTTGTCCCTATTCAGTCATTTGTTGCAGCCTCTCCCATTTTTCATTCTTTTTCCATTTTTTTCTTGAGTTTCTATCTTTAATTTTTCATGTGGAGGATTTTGATATGCTCATTACAGTTTTCTTTAATCATAGGAGTAAATAAAAATATAATATGAAACAATAATTCATAGCATGAATGGAAATGATAGAAAATTAGAGATTGAACTCTTGTTATTTTAATTTGTTATATTTGTGGTATTACAATATCTTAGGAATTGTAAAGTAATCTACTCCTTTTTTGTATATTTTTAACTAATTCTGTAATGTCTAAAGTTTCGATTATATTTCAGTGATATTACTAATGGGAACTTCAACTAGTGTTTCAGCATTGAGAAGAAGATTCAATTTTAATTGAGTATTTTTGCTAATGTAATTGATTAGCATTTTTCTTTTAGCTATCGGAGATATTTTAATGATCTAAAACTTGCATAGTCTCTAATGTTTCAATTGAAATTGTAGTTTTTTGATTGTTAGGTTTAATTTTATTTGCTTTATTGTTTATTGTATTTTGTTGCTTGCCTTAATTCCTTGGATTATAGTTGTAACATGTAATATAATTTGAGTTGCTATTTTAAAATAAAGAAACATTTACCTATTATTTTTTATATGATATCTACATGCCGTATTGTTTAATTTTATATCACTTGTTACTAGTTAAAATGAATTTGTGGGTAAATGGAATTTTGATCTTGGTAATTCTTGATGTATTGTTATCTTTCTCTTTATTCCAAAGATCACTTGGTCGTTAAATGAAAGTAGACATAAAAGTTGCATCGAACAATTATGCAAGTCGAGAGTAATTTTTATATATTGAATATTGTTGTTAATAAATCCCTCAAAATATATATGTTAAATGAAAATATATTTTGTGTTTATTTTAGATTAAAAGTCTGAGTTTTTCTGTTGAAAACCAAATTTATTTGATCCTACCTAAGAATTTGGATCATGCCTTTGAAATTCTAAATATTGTTGTTTACTTTGCGGTTGCATTGTGTTTTCTAATGTCATTTTTTTTTTATGTGTAGATACTTGAAATCTAAAATGAGCAGCAGCTGGAGTCTTAATTTGTGGAAGCTGTAAATTGAATTAATTTTTTGAAGCTATTTGGTCACAAGCTTGTGAAAAATTCTAATTGTATTATTACATTTATTTAAATGAATGGAAGTTTTAGTTTACTTAAATTTTTAGTGCATCACAAACAATTAATAGGGTATTTATTATTTTATTTGCAAAGGAATGGCAACAAATCAAGAGTACCTAGCATTCCAATCAAGACATGCCAAATTCAACAATTAAAGTGATGTTAAAAAAAAAAGTGATATTCTCTTAGTACCAAATTGAGTTGTAAAAAACTTTAAAAAATGATTTTAATCAAGTCAGAAAATTTGAAGAACTGATTCTGTAATTGAAAAATTGACTTAATATAATTTATTTTTGAGATAAGAAAGTGTACTTTGGTGTAACATATCGAAACATAAAAAATAAGTATAAATAAAATTACATTAAAAAAAAAGAAATCTAATCAAGTTGAAATGATAGAAAAAAAATGATGTTTTAAAAAATTAGTATCAATTTTATTAATTTAAAATATTTTGGAAGTTATAACTTACGTTTGCCTTAACTTTTTAAAAGATAAAATTTTTTAAGAAGCATAGCAATTGGCTGCATCCTTATATGGTATTATTGTTTAAGTTATAACAAATTAAGGAAATTCTTTTAAAAGTAAAGAGAAAGATGAAAATAAATGCATAGATTTATTTTTAATATAATTAAATGCTTTTAATTAAAATGATTACAATGAGAATAGATATGTATAAAAATTAAAAGCTCAAGTATACATACAATCAAATTCAAAAGATTGCATAAAGTAATGAAGATGAAAAAAAAAGACTTAGATTATGGACTCAAAATGTTGAAAATGATGAAGGGTTGCAATAAAAAAATTCTTAGTATTATGTGGTAAATTGATATTTGTTAAAATAGTAAGGGGTCAACCATAATTTGCCTTATTGATATTATTATTATTTTCAACAAGTATTTTATTATTAGTAAAAAAAAGGACCTGAAACATGTTCTGGTAGTGTTGAAACATCGACTTAAAATGTTAGATTTTAACACAAAGAGTAGGAATATAAAATCAAAAAGTGGTGGAATTATAGTTGGAGAACCTAACCTAAAAGTAGAAATAGATTAATGTAAAGTTGAGAATTAGGAACAAGAAGTAGAAACTCAAAAGTAAACTTGAAACATCGACTTAAAATGTTGGATTTTAACACAAAGAGTAGGAATATAAAATCAAAAAGTGGTGGAATTATAGTTGGAGAACATAACTTAAAAGTATAAATAGATTAATGTAAAGTTGAGAATTAGGAACAAGAAGTAGAAACTCCAAAGTAAACTTGAAACATCAACTTAAAATGTTGGATTTTAACACAAAGAGTAGGAATATAAAATCAAAAAGTGGTGGAATTATAGTTGGAGAACATAACTTAAAAGTATAAATAGATTAATGTAAAGTTGAGAATTAGGAACAAGAAGTAGAAACTCCAAAGTAAACTTGAAACATCAACTTAAAATGTTGGATTTTAACACAAAGAGTAGGAATATAAAATCAAAAAGTGGTGGAATTATAGTTGGAGAACCTAACCTAAAAGTAGAAATATATTAATGTAAAGTTGAGAATTACGAACAAGAAGTAGAAACTCTAAAGTAAACTTGAAACATCCACTTAAAATGTTGGATTTTAACACAAAGAGTAGGAATATAAAATCAAAAAGTGGTGGAATTATAGTTGGAGAACCTAACCTAAAAGTAGAAATAGATTAATGTAAAGTTGAGACTTACGAACAAGAAGTAGAAATTCCAAAGTAAACTTGAAACATCGACTTAAAATGTTGGATTTTAACACAAAGAGTAGGAATATAAAATCAAAAAGTGGTGGAATTATAGTTGGAGAACCTAACCTAAAAGTAGAAATAGATTAATGTAAAGTTGAGAATTACGAACAAGAAGTAGAAATTCGAAAGTAAACTTGAAACATCGACTTAAAATGTTGGATTTTAACACAAAGAGTAGGAATATAAAATCAAAAAGTGGCGGAATTATAGTTGGAGAACCTAACCTAAAAGTAGAAATAGATTAATGTAAAGTTGAGAATTACGAACAAGAAGTAGAAACTCCCAAGTAAATTTGAAACATCGACTTAAAATGTTGGATTTTAACACAAAGAGTAGGAATATAAAATCAAAAAGTGGTGGAATTATAGTTGGAGAACCTAACCTAAAAGTAGAAATAGATTAATGTAAAGTTGAGAATTACGAACAAGAAGTAGAAATTCCGAAGTAAACTTGAAACATCGATTTAAAATGTTGGATTTTAACTCAAAGAGTAGGAATATAAAATCAAAAAATGGTGGAATTATAGTTTTCTGAACTTAACCTAAAAGTAGAAATAAAGCAATGTAAAGTTGAGAATTATGAACAAAAAGTAGAAATCCCATTTATTAACCGGTTGAAAACCGGTTGTACCGGTACCATGCATGCGCTGCATGGTAGGTTGACTCTTCTGAATTGTTTGTTTGATTAGCGTCGTTATCGTTCAGTGAAATCTTAACGGGAGGTATCATTACGGCAGAGTTGCTGCTAGTCCGTACATACAAAATTATTTAAGCTGACTTTTCGTCGACTCATTATAAAGTTCTAAATGTTATATATTTTTAATTAGAATTTATTTAAATAAATTTTTTATAATAAAAAAATTTATTGTTTAGCTGCAGCGAAATTTTTTATTATAAATTATACATTTATTTTAATAAATAATTTTTAAAATTATGTTATGAAAAGAATAAAATAAAAATTTTAAATAAGTAAGAATATTTTAAATATTTAAAAATTTAAAAAAATTTTAATCTTACTTTCAAAAAATTTAAAATTTGAGATTTTATTAATAAAGATAAAATAATTTATTTAATTTTTAAAAATTATATTAAAAAAGTAAATAATAATAAAAATTTATAAAATTAAATAAATAATTATCACTATCAAACAAGACATGCCAAACCGTCGCTAAATGTTGGATAGTAGCTCACAGGCCTAGTGCGTTGTTTCGTTCAAAACTTGTAATAATTGGACTTTGACGTCAACCACAGGCCATTTGAGCTCAAAATGCCTCATTTATTTTCTATTTATTTATGTTCTAGTGTTTACAACTTTCGTAATTTATTTTATTTTTAGCTTTTATCTCCACCAATTTATAAACATGTTAATCAATATTTCAAATCAAAACAAATTATTTTGATTCAATTTGATTCGATTTGGTTTTATATGATTTAGTTTATGAAATTCAGTATTTTTTCTTTTATACTAACCGAATTTTTATACTTTTCATCTAAACTTGATTATTTTTTTAATCCAATTCAATTATAATCAATAATCATTAATGTTTTATGCAAAAATACTAATAAAATATATTATTGTGTGTGTATTGTTTTAACTAGATTTTGAGTGAAGAATCGAAGCCTAATTAAACAAAATAAATTTATAAGTGAAGCGGGTTGTGGTGCCCAGCATAGTCAAGGTGTGTTGCTTGTTTGGACCTTCCGTAAAACTTTGGAAAAAAATGAAAGAGGTGTGGTTACCAAGGGGAGTTCGGATCTAGAGAGAGGTGATGTTGAGAGCTTGTTTTATCCTACAAAAATGGAGAAAAGTGATTAGAGTGGAGCTGGCGGTGGCTGGCAACCAAGGCAACCAAACTCCTATACTCAAGTTTAAATTTGGGGTGATTTCTAAGTGTCAAGACCTTGCAGTCCTTGACAATGTTGTTGGTTAGAGGTTGAAGAAGAGCCTTAACTTTTGTATGTGTATGTATATTGCTTAGAATGACTTAGTTAGAAAGAGAAAACCTGAGTGTCATTACATGGAGTATCATGGGGTATTATTGTCACCGTGCCACCTTGCGCAATTTCACTGACACTTTTCTCTCTTTACACAAATATCTTGTCCTTTGTCATTTGTGACTTTTTAGGCCTTTGGAGCATGCTTGGAGAGTAAGGTAGCCCCATGGTTTACATAATTTGTCTATACATACACATGTTGGAATTTATTAAATGGTTTAGAACGTCTCTATAGAGGCTGTCCTGTATTTATTGGCATGTCAGATGAGGACAAATGGTCCCATTTATTTCAACATGCTGTTTTTGGCTTTTTGCAGGCTTGGTAACTTATTGTTTACTCTTTTTCAGCATAATATTTCTTTATTGGTTCCTCATTTTCAGCATAATATTTCTTTATTGGTTTCTCATTTTCAGTTAAGGAATCAATATTATTTTTTGTGATAATGATACTTCACAAGCCTCAAAATTTGAATTTTTTTTAACCTTTTTAGCCCCTGATTTAGTGAAATCTAGGTGTTCACTTGATTTCTTATGTACCCAATATAAGCTAACTTTCTCTTGGTGATTTTTTTCCATTATGTGTGTATGTATGTATATAAATTATTATTTTTTAATTTCAACACTAAACTAATCGATTTTTGATTTGGTTCGATTTAAATGAAAAACTAATCGGTTCATATTTTTTGAACTATTTGGAAAACATGTTTACTTTTCTAAAAAATGCCCAGATTTTTTCAAAATTTGATTTAAAATCCGGCTTTTGGCAATTAGGCATTGAACACTCTGAACGCTACAAAACTGCTTTTTGTATCCCAAATGCCCATTTCCAATGGACAGTCCTACCCTACGGCCTCAAAACTGCCCCATCAATTTTTCAAAAATCCATGGTTAAAATCTTTCAGCCTATCCTGCATCATACATTGATTTACATTGAAGATATCTTGCTTTTTTCAGGATCACATGATGAACATTGCCAGCTGTTAACTCAATTCTATGATATTGTCCAAAGTCATGGAATCATGTTGTCGGCCAAGAAAAACACAATTTCTACAAATAATATTGAATTTCTTGGTATGATCATAAAAGATAGCCATTATCAGCCAGGAAAACACATTGTCCAAGAATTGCTTCACTTTCCAGATCAGCAACTTTCCAAAAAGCAAGTTCAACAGTTTCTCGGCATTATCAATTACATCTGTGATTTCATCCCACATGTGGATCACTACACTCATCACCTCTCGGCTTTATTGAAAAAGAAGCCCCCAGAGTGGAATGCTGACCACACCACTACTGTCACTACACTAAAGCAAATTGCGCAAAATCCGCCTCCCTTAAAGTTGATTGCTGATGGAAAGTGCATACTGCAGACAGACGCGAGTGATGAATCATGGGGTGCCATCCTCCTCGAAGAAACCGACAGAAAGGAACACTTTATCGCTTATGCTAGTGGACATTTTTCTGACACACAGAAGCATTACCATAGCGTGTTCAAAGTAATCTTAGCGGTAAAAAATGACATAAAAAAGTTTGAGTATCATCTCATTGGCCACAATTTCTTTATCCGAATTGACAGTTCAGCCTTCCCCAATATCCTCAATTTCAAAGGTAAAACTATTCCCGAAAAGATGTTACTCAGATTAAAAGATTGGTTTTCTAAATATGATTTTTCGGTTAAGCATATAAAGGGGTCCCAGAACCTCATCCCTGATATGCTCTCCAAACTCTCAAAACCAGAAAACCCTCTCACCCTCTTTTCCATAACATACCACTTTCCGATCATCTCCATGACTACATCACTACCCTAGAAGCTCTCACCAAGAAAACTTTTCCCCTTGACAAAAACTTCCACTCTGTCTTTGCCATCCAAGAGTTTGCAAGAAAAGTTATTTTTCGCTTTTTTATGAAAGCCTACCTTCTAGCAGACTTATTTCCATTTTCCACCTTCCACCCATAAAATTTGTTCCTCATAGATTTAACCCTTGACCCATTTAGAGAAATCACTGAAGATGAGTTATGATACATTTGGTGCCTAACTGTTCTTTATGCAACCAAGCTAATCTTACCAATTACTCCCACTTTGGAACATCTCTTTAATCCCGACAAAGCTACCTCTCTTACTTAGACATTACTTGAATGGTTTTCCCCCATACCATGGTGGAGAAAGAAACTACAGCAACTGTTAGAGATTTACAATCTTGAACGTATGTCTGCCTCTGAAGCACAACTGTTTAACTCAGTATTCATCATCCATAGGCCATACTTCCAGCATCCTGATACAAACCTCTTCTGGTCCCAAGACCAAGTTTATGAATGGTTTACTGCACCTTACCCAGCTATCATTGACAATGAAATCCAATCCACCCTACATAACTACCTTGGTCAATTAAACCACCAAACTCTACCACATCGGGATATCTCTCACACCTCCTTAGGTCTACAACATGACCTCATCATGATCCCTACTCCATCTGCCATATCCAAACCAAAATCCACCAGAATCATCATCAAAGAAGAAAAATCAGACTACACTGACTTCCTTTACCAAGACTCTCAAAACCCATAGGAAGAATTTTTTTCCTTTAAGTCAACATCTTCAACAGTTTCCCCAACCGTCCATGCATGAACCAGGATCCGCATCACAACCATCCCAACCTTCAAAAGTAGACAAGGCCACTCAGACACCAAGCTCTATGCCAGGATACAGACGGAAATGCCCTTATCCACCTTGCCGTGGTCCCCACTGTAAGCATCTAAAGCTCTCCAAAACTTTTTTTCCACCAAACTCTTGTGACACTGACCCCGATGAAACCAACAGCTCATCTGAAGACGACTACATGAATCTTCGCTCCCCATAAAGTAGTTTGTCTTGTTGTAATTATGTTTCACTTTATACTTTTGTCTTGTATAATTATTAAAGTTTGCTTTTACTTTAAGTTTTACTTTTGTCAAAGTCGTGCTTTCATTATTAAAGCTCACTTTGTCGCTTTGTAATAATTAAAGTTGTGTCATGCTGTATCTTTTACTTTTGCTTTTGTAAAAGATAGGGGTCCTGTCCTATCTTCTCGAGAATTCTCCTATATAAAGAGTTCTCCCCTCGATTGTAAGATAAGAAAAGTTTTCAAGAAATAAACTCTCGTGTGTTTCCACAAGCTATGAATTTCTAAACTCTCTTCTCTCTCTGCAAATGAAGTTCTAGAGAACGAAAAAGAATAAAAGAATTAAATTTGTTCATTTTGATAATTTCTTAAATGGTTTGGTACCCTATTTTGGGTTATATAATCTTTTAAGAAACGTTTTAAGTTTTGATGCTAAATGCTAAAGCTTCACGATCACTGCGCCTATTTTGGTATCAGAGCCTACCAGTCCTTGAAAATTATACATTTTCTAAACCTCATTTTTCTTGCTTAAAATGGTATAATTTATGTCTTTTTTTTGTTTTGATCTCTAGACTTCAGGAGCAGAGAGAACTTCTCATCATGGCTTCTACTTCCTCTTCCATTCCTTCCAATCCTGTTACTCTTTCTTCTACTCTTTCTTTACCCAAATCTTGCACTTCTCATACTGCCAATAAGATTGAAAACCTTGTAGAATATTCCTACATCCCTGAATCCACCCAAATTAGTGAGTCCTCCTACCCTCTCATCAGCCCTTACCAGCTGTACAAACGACTCAGTTCTTTTACCCGCAGTATTCGCACCCTCATCTCTATTGGACGGCCTCACCCTAAAGAATATATCCAGTCTTCTTGCCTGGATCAATGGGCTCTTCAAGCAACCTCTGCTGAGCAATATGTCACTCTGGAAATACCCTCATAGTTGATTTCAAATTGGAAACGAGAAGGTTATACCCATCTCCATCTTGGAGGAATCCGATTAATCCTTACTCTTCATGGGCGAAAAGGATTACCGGTCACAGCTCGACTTGCGATGCTTGATACCCGGTTTAAACAATACCAAGATGCTGTTATAGGTATTGTCCTCACAACCCTTCATGCAAGAAGTGTTTTACTCACTTTCTATCCAAATTTCAACCTTTCTCTTCAAGATCCCAATTTGCCCACAACCTTGAAAGTCCAAGTCCAAATTCAATGTGCAGAACAAATTTCCTCCGCCAAAATTGCTACTCTCCATCATCAACTGGTCTATAGGCTTCAAAATCATGGCTTAGATCTACCCACACCAGAACACCATTCTGACACCCTTATGGTCTTAGCCGAATCTGACCAGATTTCCACTATCATCCAGATCCCCAGACAAATTCCCCATCATGAGCTCATCAAGCTTATGCCTCTTGAATGGATCTCCAACTATGAACAATTCCATAATAATACAGCTCCCATTCAAACATCTGATAGTATGTTTGAAAGACGACAAGATAGAACAGTCAGAATAACTCTTAAACCGCCTTCAAGTGCTCCACAAGAGCCTCCTCGACTCTCCTTTACCTATTCTTCCATGATCACAGCTGTGCAGGCAGCTCAAGAAGATCTGCCCATTACAGGGTTTAGTTCTGAAGGCTACTCTGTTTATCCAGCAAAACAAAATGACCATTTCTTATGGGATGTCCCTGGCTCAGGCATGTGTGACCCATATTGTCCCTGCTGGGATGATTGAGAAGAGGATGATGATTCTGCTACCACATGAAAAAAGAAATCCAAAAAGAAAAAACCTCCAGTCTCCTGTCACTACTGTGACCCCAAACCACCACAAGATCCTCCACCTTCACCAGCTCCATTGCCCTTTTACAAAAAAGAACTCAAATGGATTGCAAAGCATTACAAATCTGAGACTCCATCACCAATACTAAATCCAACACCACTACTGACTTGTATGATGTTTTCGTCAACTTCTTCAAACTACTCTTATTCCTTTCCTCCTTTAGACACCCACACAGATTCACAACGAAATGTTGTGTCCAAACCATTTATCTCTTCAGCTATAACCTCAATTGGTCACCTTGAACCACCCAAACCTTTTGAATCAGTCCTCAACTGGCAAACCCAAAATGCCAGAGCACAGAATGATATTTTGTTGAATATCAATTCAAAAGTTGAGAAAATCAGTTTACGAACTGAACAACTTGAAACGAAAGTTGACTCCATCACTGCACAGATGCAGCAGATCCACCAAAATCTCCAGTCCAGAATTACTCAACTCGACTCCGAGTTACGAACCATACTTGCCCAGCGCTACTATGGCCCGGAATTTGTCTAAAAAGAAAAGGGAAATCAGGCGCTTAAAAACTGAGCTTGATCAGATTGAATCTGAAAAACAAAAACCTACCCTTTTTACCACATCACCTCATATCCCTTCCATCGGTCCAACTTATCATCCATTTGCCTTCATGCTTTCCCCTATCCGACAATATGATCCTTCCAAGTTATTTGGTATGACTCATACTCTTTTCAGAGTTAATCTACTGCCACCGACACCTAAACCTAAACCAAAGCCTAAACCTCAATCACGACCCGTTACAATTCATTAATCCTTTATTCCCGAACAACAATCCTCTGGTTACACACCGGCATCATCGCCCGCACCACCACCACCAACTATATCCCAACCTCAAGCCAAAGATAAACAACCCATGCACTAGTTTACTACCCACACAGTCACCCACTCATATACTATAGATGATCAAACTTTTGATTCAAATCTAGCTGTTTCAGATAGCCATACCGAAATCGACACAGAATCTTTAGCATCTATCAGTGACTCTGAAAAATCCTATGCTGATATCACCAGAATCTTGATGGCCCAACCTGATCCCCCTTATCAAGGCCAAACTTCTCACACAGAACCATATGTTGATGCTCCCTCGGAAGTTGAAGAAGAAATGCCAGAAGTGCTTGAATCTTCTGCCACAAACCAAACCCCTCCAGCTCAAGCCTAAACCGGTCCAACCAGTCAAAAATCGTCAAATGGTACATGGTTCACATTTGATGATCTTTCATCTTCTAAATGACGTGACTGACTGAATGAAATGTCTGCCTGGATTGACCTACAAATGCTAAGGCCAGGAGCCACAACTCAATCTGTCCTTAGAGAATTTGCTACTCATTTTACGGGTGCCCTAAGAGATTGGTTTGATTCTTTAGGCCAATACAAACAATTACAGTTTGTTCAATTACCAGAAGTCTCAAGTGTCATTGCGGTTATCCATGATCAATTCCTTGGAGACCTCTTAGCAGTTTTTGAAGCTGCACGACGAGACTATCTCAACATGAAATGGTGTTCACTCAATGCTAAGGATCTTGACTTCTATTATAAACGAATGTCCTTGATATTCTATAAGCTTAATGGATTCAATGAGCCAATACTGAAGCATGTCTTTCTGGCTTCTCTTCCAGAAGAACTCCAACCAGACATACAGAGGCAACTCACCGCATCCAATCTTGTCATTGATAACATCTCTCTTGGCAAAATCTTCCAGCTTGCCAAAACATGTCTTGCCAAACTTTCTGAGCAGAAATAATTTTTCAAAGAACTGTTGAAAGATAAAGAACCATTCAGGAGTGCCTGCAAAAAGCCTTACTTGCAGATCAAATGCAAACAGAAAAAAGATTGTGATTGCAGTCCTAAAAAGAAAAGGCATTTTCAGAAATTTAAAAATCCAGAATTTTCATCCAAACCTCGCAGGTCCAGAAAGCCCTACAGATTCTTCAGAAAGAAGTCATCTTCTTCCAGAGAATTTAAACGGAGAAAATCAAGCAAATGTTTCATCTGCAAGAGAAAAGGTCATTATGGCAAAGATTGTCCCAACAAAAGGGAAAAATCTATTCGGCTAGTTGAGTATCTTCAAGCCACTACAGATTACTCCCCAGAAAAGGACGAACTGGAGTTCTATTTCTCTGAACAAGATGAACCCAATGATGAAACTGGGTTCGCACTACAGAATTCCTCTGATGACTCAGATAATGATCAGTCCCAAGTGATTTTCCACCAACAGTTACTGTCCCTTGAAACTACTGTTATTATACCTTCCATCAAACTCCAGATCTTGCCCTCAAAATTACAAAAGCCCGTTCCAGCAATTGGTCTCATAGACACTGGTGCCCAACGCAACATGTTAAACCCACATATTCGTCTACCAGAATACTGGACAAAGCATGAAGAACATTTCAAAGCTGTCAATGGCAAACTGTTCATCACTTTTTTTATTACCAAAAACCTATTGGTATTCAAATTTTCCCAAATTGTGTCATTTGGACCAAGGTTATCGGTTCAACCCTTCCTAATAAGGATATCTTGTTAGGCTTTGACATCCTTCATCAGATTAAACCTTTCACAGACATTCTAAAACTCTACAATCTATCTGAAACCCCCCAGTCCTACCAGAATATTTCAACCAAACTTTTGAGTTTCTGTCCAGAGTCCCATTCTGAGTTCACCCATTCTAACCCATTGTGGAAAAACAAGTCTTTCTTCATTAAGTTACATTTCAAACTAAATGAAGATATTAACCCGACCAAAGCTACCCATCCAGGAATGAGTCCTTCTGACTTACTCCTAGCTCAACAGGAATGTTCCCAATTGATGGCCCAAGGTTTAATTGAGCCCACGAATTCTCAATGGGCTTGCCAAGCCTTTTATGTTGAAAAGCATTATGAAATTGTCCGAGGAAAGAAACGCTTAGTCATTGACTATCAGCCACTCAATATGTTTTTGCAAGATGACAAGTTTCCTTTGCCCCGACGACAAAGCATGTTTACTTTTCTAGACAAAGCATATTTTAGTTCAGTCAAAACCAAGCCAAATATCGATCGCTAGTTGAGTGACAACATAATTTAATATTATTTTTTAACTCATAATTTTAATATTATTTATAAAAAATAACATAATTTTAGTTTCTAGATGCTCTTCAAATGGTGGTCAGTGATGCTAACTAAATCATATTCCTCACCTTTTAATATTTTGTACTTTTGTTAAAATTTAGATTTGCAATGTTGGAAATTTTAAAGTGATATTTTGTCCGAACACTATTAAATCATCTCCTAAAAGTTGCGGATCTAACTATGTTGTTCTTGGGAGCATCATACTCTTCATTTTGCCTTTTTTGCTTTCACTATTGGACTTAATAAAAAAAGTCGTTCGATGATGTGGATGTTTTTATTTGATTATTAACGTTGTAGTATTTGTTGTTTGTTAAAAATACAATATATCAAAGATTTTAAAAATTTTATGCATATTTTTCTCCTCTACTCTCTTCTTTAGCCTTATCTATGTTTGTTTGTTTTTTTTTCGTTCTCATATTTTTCTTACTTTAATCCGTCTTATCTAATTCATTCATTTTCTTAGATAGCTTAGTTGCTTTCTAAGAGAGATCTCTTCTAATTACTTAGCCAAGTTAGTGATTTCGCCATATCTTATACACAAACTCTCTTGTCATATGTATGTATGTGCAATTGATATTGTGAGAATTTAGAGTCTGAAACGCTATTTTTTTTCTTAGTTCATCCATTCTACAAGTTATATTTAAATACAATGCAGAAAACAAACTTCTAAAAAAATATCCCTATAATTGTAGGATACTTATCTAAACTTGAATTTCAAAAAAACCAATCATCTAAAACTTTATTTTGATAAGAATTTAAAACTAACTGAAAAATCCTAACTTCTCGACACTCCCCCTCAACTTAGTGCATATATGTTAATTATTCTTAACTTGCTGACAAGATATCCAAAGTTAGGTTTGAAGAGTCCCTTGATTAGGATATCTCTTGTTTGTTGTTTTGTTGGAACTAACAATAGGCAGATAATCTAATTCTCAAGTTTCTCCTTGATGAAGTGATGATCAATTTCAACATGCTTGATCATATCATGTTGCACTTAGTGCAATGTTGATTGCTGCTTTGTTGTCGCAGTATAACCTCATAGGTAGAATTGTAGGCCTTTTCAAATCCTCTAGAACTTGTTTCAGCCACAATACTTCACAAAGCCCATGTGTCATAGCTCTAAATTCAGCTTTAGCAGTACTTCGTGCAACCATATTTTGTTTTTTACTCCTCTAAGTCACTAAATTACCCTATACAAAAGTGCAATAGTCTGTAGTAGACTTCCTGTTTATAACTGAACCTGCCCAATCAGTATCAGTGTATACCTCAATACATTTATTCTCTGTTTTTCTACACAAAAGTCCCTTTCCTGGAGTACTTTTTAGATATCTGAGAATTATGTAAATAACTTTAAGATGTTCTTCCCGAGGATGATGCATGAAGCGACTTACTATACTAACTGCAAAAGTGATGTCTGGTCTAGTATGAGACAAGTAACTAATTTTTTACACCAAATTCTGATATCGTCGTGTATCCACTGAGGCTTTTTCTCCTTCACCTGGCTTTAGATTGTACTCTACAAGTGTATCAACTGGTTTGCAACCACTCATTTTAGTTTCCTTCAATTAATCAAGGATGTATTTCCTTTGTGAGACAACTATACATTTCTTGGAACTAGCAACTTCCATCCCAAGAAAGTATTTCAAGGCACCTAAGTCATTGATTTCAAAATCAGTGGCTAGGCTTTGCTTCAATCTGTCTATTTCAATTAAATCATCTCCAGTAAGAATAATGTCATCCACATACACCATAAACACAATAATTTTACCTTTAGCTGAAACTCTAATGAATATTATGTGATCAGCCTGACTTTGTCTGTAATCTTGCCTCTCCACAATTGTAGTAAATTTCTCAAACCAAGCCCTAGGTGATTGTTTAAGACCATACAAGGACTTTTGCAACTTACACACATTTGACCCAATTTTTTTATAAAAACTAGGAAGAGGATCCATGTATACTTCCTCTTTTAAATCTCTATTGAGAAATACATTATTCACATCCAACTGTTGTAATGGCTAATCTAGGTTTGTAGCGATAAACAAGAGAACTCGTACAGAGTTTGACTTTGTTACTGGTGCAAAAAACCATATGAATTGTATTTAATAGTAAATATCCACTTGCAGCCAACTATCGACTTCCTTCTAAGCAAATTGACTACCTTCCAAGTCTGATTCTTTTCAAGAGCATTCATTTCTTCAAGGATAACTGCCTTCGGTTCAGGTACACTTAGAGCATCTTGCACATTCTTTGAAATTTCTATACTAGAAAGTTGTGAGGTAAATGCATAGAAAGAAGGTACTAGGTTGTGATATAAAACAAAGTTAAACAATGGGTATTTGGCACAACTTCTAGTACATTTCCTAAGAGTAATAGATATGTCTAGATTACTAAGAACCTGAGAATTTAAATTTAACTCATAGAAGGATTAGAATCATAATTACCTGAGGAAGAAGAAGTCTGATATGACCATAAATTGGAATCATGGCCTTGCTGTAAAGTAGGGTTCTCTCTTCTTTGATCAATACTCTTTCTTGAGTAAACAATAAACTCGAATTATTTATTACCTTGTCTTGCACACAAATCTGGTTTTAATGGGACATTAGAAGACTATCCAGGTTGATTAGCATTTACATTATTAGATTCAACGAGGTTTTCTTGTGGTTCAGGTGCACTAGATTCTAATATGGGATCAAAAATGGTAGAACTAGATACACAATGTTTGGAACATGTATGACAATATTAGTTTTAGGTATAATAGCCTCGAGACGTTTTTCTAGACTGAGTGAGTTTAGCACAAAAGAAATTAAAAGGCTTTCTGGGTGAATAGTGTTAAAGATAGACTCTTCACTCCTATTCACCCCCTAAAGATAATTATCTATATAATATCTTTGTTTTTTTAAAAAATTTAACATCCATGGTAACTAATTTTTTTTAAAAATAAAATTAAAACACTTATAACCCTTTTGAGTTGAGAATATCCAACAAAAATGCATTTTCTAGCCTTTTGAGTAAGTTTACCATGATTGTGGTTGTGAATATAGACAAGAGCAACACAATTGAATATTTTAGGTGGAAGTGTGACCGAAATTCTTGAGGTAGAGAAACATTGATTAAAGAAATCAGATGGAGTTTGAAATTATAGAACTTTTAAAGGCATTCGATTTATCAAATAGACAACAGTAAGTACAGCTTCCCCCCACAAATACATAAGAACTTGAGTCGTAAAATATAAGGATCTACAACTTCAAGGAGATGCTTATTTTTGCGTTCAACAATTCCATTTTGTTGGGGGGTATCCGTACATGAACTTTGATGAAATATGCCATTTTCCACAAAATAATATCCCAAAAACTTGTTAAAGTATTCTTTCCCATTGTCATTTCGGAAAACTTGAATTTTATTTTGAAATGTAGTTTACACCATGTTAAAAGTTTTAAAAATCGTTCCCACATGTGATTGTCTCTTCATTAAATATGGCCATGAAATACATGTATGATCATCAATGAAGGTAATAAACCATTTTTTTCTTGTTAATGTAGAAATTTTATTAGGTTCCCAAACATCACTATGAATTACAAAAAAAAAAACATTTTGAGGCTTTGTAGGGTTGGGAAGGAAATGATGTGCGATGATGTTTTGCTAATTCACAAATTTCACATTTAAAGGAAAAATAACTTTTAATAGCAAACAAGTTGGGAAACAAATATTACAAATACTGAAAGCTAAAATGGCCTAATCTAAAGTGCCACAACAAAACTTTATTGTCATTATTAATAGCAAAAATATAATTGAAACAAGTACGTGGAAGTTGTCATCTTAAAGTTGGTACTTCTTCAAAGAAATACAGCCCCCTACCCCCCCCCCCCCCCTCACTTTGTCTAGCACTGCCAATCATCTTCTCCGAAGTCAAATCCTGAAATTCACAATGATTTTGGAAGAAATTAGCACAACAGTTCAGGTCAAGAGTTAATTTGCTAATAGACAAAAGATTACAAGGTAGGTTAGGAATATACAAAACATTGTGAAGAGTGAGAGTGGAAGAAAGAATGATAGACCCTTTTTCTAGCAATAGTCGAAAGGGATTCGTCAGCGATCTTAATTTTTTTATTTCCTGCACATGGCTTATAGGCAAAATACAAAGATAAAGGGCCTGTCATGTGATCGGTTGCTCCTGAATCGATAATCCAAGAACAAGGATTCGAAGGATGACAAACAAGGGTAGCAAAAAGATAATTACATTTTTGTGCTAATAAATAAGAAGGAGTAGATGAATTGAAGGATGTGGATTGAAGCAATTTATACAAGTGCTCTAATTGATCCTTGGTGGAAGGTGATGACTCTAAAGAACCTGATTGCTCTTGATCTGAAGTAGCTTGGAAGGCTGGTCCATTACCTCATTGTTTCTTCTTTACATGAGGAGGCTTGCCATTTAGCTTCCAGCAAATTTCTCTTGTATGCTAAACCTTTTTACAGAAGTTGCACCAAGGTTTCTTTGAATTCCTTCGATCTCCATCAGGTTCAGGTGCCTTTGAACCTGAAACAAGAGCAAAACTATCTACTTTACTGGTGGCTTTAACATCACTAAGCATGACATTTTATCGTGCTTCTTTTCTTCTTACATCACAAAACACTTCTCAAATAGATAGAAGGGGTTTCATGCTCAAAATTCGGCCTCTCACCTTGTCCAAATCACAATTAAGCCTAGCCAAGAACACATATACTCTGTCATTTTCCAATATCTTCTTATACCTTACACTATCACTCGAATAGTCCCACTGCTCATCATAGCAAAGATCTAATTCCTGCCAAAAGATCAATAATTCATTATAGCAAGCATTGACCTCCTAATTACCTTGCTTGGACTGCCACAGTCAAGTTTTCAACTCAAATATTTGAGATGAATTTTCTAAATCAGAATAGGTATCTTGGAATGCATCCTACACCGCCTTGGCTATCGGTAAGAAGAGATAAGGCTTACTAATCGTAGGCTCCATTGAGTTTATCAACCATGCAATAACCATCGAATTTACTTATCTCCAGGTCGGAAGAGAAAGATCTCTACCCACTGGTTTTTTCACTTCACCAGTCAAATGCCCTAGCTTTCCCTTTCAATCAATTACCAACTTTATGAATTGTGCCCACTTTGAGTAATTTTTTCCATTCAATTTATAAACAGTTAGTTGTAAAGAAGAGCTATCTTGGTTATATTCAGACTGCTGCAGCAGCGGCTAAGGAGTTGTGGTGTTACTATCATCATCTTCGGCGCTAGATGCCGATGAGCTCTTTATACCTCTAGTCATGACAGTTTTCACCATTGAAAAAACAGACCTCTAAATATTCATTTCTCTGATACCATGTGAGAATTTAGAGTCTGAAATACTATTTTTTCTTATTTCATTCATTCTACAAGATACACTTAAATAAAATACAAAAAACAAACTCCTAAAAACATGTCCCCATAATTGTAGGATACTTATATAAACTTGAATAAAAAAAACTAATTATCTAAAACTTTATTTTGATAAGACTTTAAAACTAACTGAAAAATCCCAACTTCTCGACAAATATGTTTCAGCAACTTCTATTTCTTGTCAAAACAAATAAATATGTGATTTTTATTGGATGATGGAGTAAAATGATAAGTAATTTTACATTCATCATCCATAGGTGAATGACCAATAGTATTACGATTCAAGATAGGATTTAAATATTAGAATTCCAAGCATTATTCTATTAATAATTATCAAAATAAAATTCATCACAGGAGATTTGTTTTCAATATAAAATTGTTAGTTAACAACATAAATTAAACTTGTCAAAAAAATAATCGTTATATTCTTTAATTACTTGTTAGGGTTTTAATATGGTGGATTGGCGGTGGTGCAATGTGCATGATGGATGGCAGCGGTAGAGTTTGAAGGGGAATTTGAGAAAGATAAATAAATAATTAATTAAAAGAAAGGGAGACGTACGCGCTTGGAAAAAATGATGATGTCATGTTATGAAAAGATTTGTTTTTATTTGCATGCAAATTGACATCAAATCTCTTTTATGGATCCTTCAAATTTTTTCAAAATGAATTCAATGAGTGTAAATTACAATTTTTTTATTTAGTAAGTTTTGAAAATACAATCGTTCAAATACTTGATGTCTATAAAAATGTAATTTCATTAAATTGAAAAATGAAGCATATGTTATTTAACCTTCTTGTGATTTAATTACGTGTGTTTTATTTTAATTAAGTATTTTATGTATTGTAGGGGCATAATAGTCATTTCACAATGAACGAGAGATCAGACGGTAAAACGGACATCACTTTTGAATTCAGGACGGTAGAAAACCTTAGGAGGTGCATAAAAGGAAAAATGGCACTGTGCACATGTACGATACTATTCACATGTACGGTACTGTCTACGTTACTGTTTATGCCACTGTTCACATAGACGGATCGATGATGTGGCATTGACCGATGATGTGGCATTCACTGATGAGGTGTCACGATCCTGTTGGACTTAAATTCTTATGCACTGTTGATCGATGACGTGGCAGCATATTAGTGGACCAAAAATCTTGTGTACGGTACATGCATTACACATGATTATTTTCAACCAAACCGCGTCACTGTTCAAGCGGGATCAAACTGTGTTACTGTTCAAACCGCGTGGTCAAACCGCTTACTGTTGACTGATGACATGGCTCAATCCTGAGCATCCGAATTGTTTTTAATCTGATGGTCATGATTTACTCAATGTATCTATAAAAAAAAGGCCCCCCTAATTGGATGGCTCTGAATCTATTTTTGGGATTCATTTTCTGTAATTCCTTCTTCATCTTGTATTTTCTACGTATTGTAATAAATTCTCATTTTGTCCCTAGTTCAATTATGAGTAGCTAATTTTCTTTCAAACTTGGGTTGAATGTGAAGTCTCAACATGTGTCATGGGCTTTATTTGGTAAATTTATTTTCTCTTCCCCTCTAGTTTTTGTGGATGTTTTGACTTCTCGTCGACAAATAATAATAAGCTTGTCTAGATACCGCCCTGGTTTCACTGGCTCCCTAGTACAAGATTATTATTATTTGGCACGATAAGCCTTTAGCACCATATTAATTAGAGTGTGGTTCATGAGGTGTGGATTCCCCCCTCATGATTTAATTGGTATTAATAAGGAATATTTAGCCCATGGTACATGTTGATACGGATCCAGATACCCAAGTAAGTCATTTCAATAAATTTCTATTCAATTTATTCTCGCCATTTAAAATCCAATTTTAGGATAATCTAAAGTCACTTTCACCACAAATCCAACTACCCTCGTACAAAATTAATTCTACATATAATTAAAATCCACTTTCTCGTGGGATCGACACTCGTCACCATTGATCTATTCTACAATAAATTCGTGTACTTGCGAGTTCAATAAAATTTGCACAACATCAAGTATATGAGAGTTTGAAAGATAACTTGTACATGTGGTATTATTAAATAAGTAACGCTCTACTTACTCACTTTAAATATTTAATTAAAATACTTAAGGCCTATTTGAGATTATTATTTTTTAAAAACTCAAAAGTGATTTTAAAAAATTAAAAGTTAATTTTAGGATTTGATAAATATTTTTAGAAATCACTTTTAGCAAAATTACCCAATCGTTAAGTAGATTTTGAAAAGAAATGGAAGAGTATCTTTTCAAACTCTGATTTTGAGAATCAGTTTTACACTTAATATAATTTCGTATATATTCTCATATATATTACAAAAATCTAAAATTATCCTTATTAATTAGGAAATAAAATCATTAACTTTAAAGAGATGGTTATTATTACTTATTATATTGAGATAAAAAATAAAATTAATAAAATTAATAACATAAAATATTTGTTTTAGTTATCAATTATTATATATGTAAAATAAAAAATACTTTGTATACATGTTTATAAATGTATAAATAAATTTTTTTCAACATTATATCCAATTCAGTCATTAATATTCTTGCATCAATTTAATAATAAGATTTACATAACAAATATGATTACTTTTAAAACTTACAGTATTTTTTTAAAATAATTTTTATCAAACTTTTAACTGAATCTTTTTACAACTAATTAGGGACATACTAATTAGTATTCTAAATTTCTAGCCAAGTTTGAGTACTTAGTAAACTTAACATCATTGTTATTAATTTGCTATTGCCTAAAACACATTGATAACTTGATTATCCAACCTTAAAAGTTTATTAACAATTTGTGCCCCTCATAGATGATAAAAAAAGACAATTATCCACCGACCACCTGTTTTTCATGCCTTTTCAAAAATACACATATGTTATTTTTTTGGGCTGAATTTCACTTGAAATTACTTTGTCTTACACTCTTCCACTTCCGTCTATATGTTGTTGTAACCTTGATGATGTCATTGAGGTGAAATTGTCATTTCATCTGCGCAACAAAAATGAGGTTGTTTAAAAGAAATAGGAAAAAAAGGAAAAAGTGATTGGAGCACAGCAAGCAACAAAGGATTGATCGATTAGTTGATAATTTTTCTTTTTTGTTATTTATAATTACTAGGAATAACAGCGACCATGAAAATGGTGACCACCATAACCACAACTAAAAGGAAATGGGCTACACACTCATGGGTAACATCATTTCCAGCCAATCGTTCTTTACTAGCGACAAACCTAGCAAATTGCTATCTCTTTTCTCTCAAAATTAAACTATACTAACCACATCATCACCTCCAACTCACCTTCCCCTCAGTCTCATTTATTAATTGTTATCAGCGGTGAGCAATTGATTGTTTGTTAGTGGTAAGAGGCTGGGTGTGACGCTTAGGGCAGCAATAAGGCGTGCAAATCACGGCTACTAGTTGGGTGTGCAGTGGTTTGGTTTGGTTGAAAATTGATTAGGATGAGTGGATAGTCGTGCAATGGCTAGGGGAAAATTGATTTGGTTGGGTTTAGCCAAGTTGCAGCCATTTGGGTTTGGGAACTTTGAGAGAAAATTAGAGATTGCCAATGGGCCAGGCGGCACGTGGCACGACACAACACGTGTCCATACTACATGGCATGGCACAAACACGTTTCGATGGAGCACGACACGGCATGCACATGGGCCGTGCCGGGCTTAGTATTTTAGGCACGCAAGCCTTAAAAGCACGACACGATTATAGATGGGCTGGAGCACAATATGTGAAAAAGCACGTAATAAGCATAGTTCATTGGTGGGCTAGCACACGGCCCGTGGGCCATCAATAGTACGTGGGCCAAAATATATTTAAGTAAATTTTTTTAATAAAAAGTAAATATAAAATGTTATGAAATTAAAGTAAAATGTCTTGAAATTAAATGTTTTAATATATTTTTAGCATGGACTTTTAAAAATTAATTTAAATCCTTAAATCTTAGTTTAAATAAATATTCTAATTTTTTTAATGTTTATAATTTATTAAATGAATATGTAAATATCATGATTTTAATAAATAAAATTATAAATATCATAATTTTATTTATGATATTTATTAAATCAACAATGTTATTTATGATATTTATTTATTTAATTAATTAATTATGTTTATAATTTATTAAATGAATAAATAAATAACTAAATGTCATGATTTTAATAAATAAAATTATAAATATCATAAATTTATAAATGATAACTAAAAAATAAAAAATTTACAACATTAATAATAAAATATTTTTTTGTATGAAATATTTTTCATATTAATACTAAATCATAACTTAGTTAATATTTAATAGAGATATGTTTCATTTGTGAATGAAATATTTTTCATATTTATACACAAGAAAAAAATTATGAATGAAATATTTTTATGATAATTTAAAAATTAAATTTTCATTAAATGAAGTTTAAGTACAATTATAATATTAGTAATTCAAATAAAATTAGGTGTAATTTGCATCACTATAGTTAACAGTACATCCCAACTAGGTTTGCACCTACTGAATCATCTATCATTTGCAAATTTACAACCTTCTCACTAATAAAATTTGTTTCAAAAAGTTACAAGAAAAAAAGGTCTCTAGTCTTTGGAAGTGGCTTCAATGTTCAATACTCTGCATAATTTGGATCCACTTCATCTTGATCAACCCAAACTCTCAATTTGTTTAATTAAAGCATTTTGCCAATCTTGTTGCACTTGGCATTCAGCATCTTCCCAGTCTTTCAAACACAACAAAGAGTCTAATGTCTCTTATGACAATCTTGATTGACGTTCATCTAGAATTCTACCACCTGTGCTAAAAGCTGATTCTGATGTTACAATTGAAGCTGGAAGGGTTAGTAAATCACAGGCCATAATGGATAATATGGGAAAAAAAAGAAGTCTTACCCATCCAAAATTATAAAATATCAAAATTTTGCAATTGTGAAGGAGTTGCTAAATCTTCAAGATTGGCATAACAATATCTTTGCAAATTATTACAATTAATATCAATATTAGAGGCAACACCCTTACCTTTGACTTTGAGTAACAAAAGGTGAGCTAGATTTTTATAAGAAGTCAATGCTTGTTGAACATTAGAATATGTATTGCTTGATTCGAATTTATTTCGACGAAAATTAAAAAGTTCATGCATAGAGGACATAATTGTATCAAAATTTGTATCAAGCCCGGTTTGTAAATTTTCACTAATACCCTCAACTAAAAGTTTTGCACCAACTTTCTTGATTGTAGGATCCAACACTACTGCAAAAATAAATAGGTGGGGAATATCTTTCCAATATTTTTGGAATTTTTCCTCCATGGCATCACAAATATTTTTAAACATAATATTCTCTCTAAAAGTCTTAAAAGTATAAATCATATTATACAAGTGCATTAATACTCTGCATGAAGTCTCATAAACAGTAGAACATGCAAGAGTAACATCATAAAATACCTTTCAAAAATCCATAAATTTAAATGCAACATTCCAATCATAATCAGTGATATGATAATCTTCATAATTCATTCTCTCATTGTAAATACTAGAAATTGCTTTAGAATAATTTTGGCAAGAAAACAACATCAAATACGTAGAATTCCATCGAATTTTCATGTCAATGTTGAATTTTCTCTTTTTCAATCCAAAAATTTTCAACGTAGACAAAAATTGTTGACGTCTTGAAGGTGCTCTAATAAATAAAATGGTTGCTCTAATTTTTTTTTCTAAATAATGATTTATATGAGTCATACCAGCTTGAACAATTAAATTAATAATATTACATACACATCTCACATGAAAATGTTTTGAACCACGTGCAAGCGTGAGAGTAGAAATATTCTGCAAAAACATATCAATTGCAACTGTATTGGCAGATGCATTATCAAATGATATGCTAAATAATTTATCAGTAATTTCATATTCTCTTAAAATAGACATTATAGCTGCATAAATTACTGAACCAGTGTAAGGATATTCTAATTCACGAAATGCAAGCAATTGTTTTTCCAACCTCCATTTACCATTAATCTCATGCATAGAGTGCGAAGTTACACAAAAATAACCAACCATATTAATAACAGTCCAACAATCAGAAGAAATTGAAATAACACAATTAAAATTAATAAAAGTATTAATTGAAAGTTTTTTCGTGTCATGAAATTTTTTAGTTAAATCACGTTTTAATGTATTTCTAGGCACTTTCTTAAGTTAAGACTGAACATACCTTTGCAAAAAAATTTTTAGACATTCATCTTCTAAAAATGTTAAAGGTTGTTCTGCTGCAGTAATATACCGAGCCAATCCTTCTCGCATGTTCTGTTGTGAATATCTAAATGATGTTATACCGGAAGGTCCAAAACTATATCGTGAGAGTTGGGTTTGTGTTGGGTCTTGTGGCGCGTGTTTTGTCTGATAAGTTTCTATATGCCGCCTAAGATGTTCAGTTCCACCATTGCTTTTGGCACATAAAATAAATTGACAATATTTGCACACTACTTGATCCACCGTTTCATCTTTTTTGTTTTGATGTTTTTCCAAAGTAAAACATGACCAAACAATCGATATTCTTTGTCGTTTGGAGGTAGTAGTAGGACCGGCAGTCGAAGAAGTAGAACCACTTTGACTTGCTTGAGAAATAGGAGGTGATCGTTCAGGTGGGACAATAAATATATTAATTGGATCGAATTCTGATGTAGCAATTTCTTCATTTGCAACTTCCTCCCCCATCTTCAACAAAATTAAAATTCTCATCTAACTCAAAATGAGAGTGAGACATTTTATATAATTAGTGTTTTGGTAAATAAAGGCGGCAGGAATGTATTTGTGTGGGTGAAAAAAAGAAAAACTTTATTAAGCAAGAGAATGGAGATTCGTGTGTTAAATGGTGTTGAATGATGTTTTGCTTTTGTTTGAGATTTCAATAACAAAGGGAAGTTGCTGGAATTGTAGCAAAGTTTCGAGGAGATTGGGCAGAGCAGAGAGTAGAGATGACTAGATGAGACAAGAGAGATAACGAGGAGATAGAGATTGAGAAGTGAGATAAGTTCGAAAATAATTTAATCGTTTAAGTAGAATAAAAAAGTAAAAATATTAACGGTCAAAACGGGATAAACACGCAAAGCTTTCTGCAATGCTACAACTGCAAAGCTCCCTGCAAGGCTGCAACAAATTAAACCGTTGCATTTAATCATTCATTTGTCTGTTGGTCGTTCGGTGAGTAAAAAAATTAATTTAGAATTTTTTTTGTTATTAAAAATCAGAAATAGTTAATTGTCGAGTGCCCATGCTGCAAAATTGACTAGTCAACTAGTCGTATCAATTTTACTGTTAATTCAATTGAATTTAGAATTTTTTTTGTCCAATGGGTGAGTAATAAAATTAATTTAGAATTTTTTTGTCATTGAAAATAAAAAATATTAATTACTAATCGGTGCCCAACTGCCTATGCTATAAAATTAAGTTGTCATATCAATTCTACTGTTAATTCAAATTATTTTTGTCCGTTGGGTGAGTAATAAAATTAATTTAGTACTTTTTTGGTTATTTAATAATTAAAAAAAATAATTTCTAGATGCACTGTGCTCATGCTGAATTGAGTAGTCATATACTACACTACTATACTCATATCAATTTTATTGACTTAATGTTACACTTGTGAAATTTGAGAATTTTGTCATTCTATGCAAACATGCAAATGTGCAGATTGCAGTGCAGTCAATTCAAGTTTCAGGATTTGAAAATTGTGAAAGTTGCAAGTGTGTTGTAAAATTAAGTAGTTATGTCAATTTTATTGTTGCAAGTCTTATGACTATAAAATTTTAAAATTATGTGCAGTGCAATCAATTAAAATTTTGAAAAATTGTGAAAGTTAACCGATAATGATGTTTAAATAATAAAAAATTGGGATCATTGTGCATTTGTGCTCATGACTCGTGAGTTTGTGTGTAGTCTATAAATTACAGTCTAAAAACACTAAAACCCAACATTCAACATGTGAGTATGAGAGTGATGTGATTGTGACATGTCCAATTGTAGTTCAACATTTTAAAATTATGTGCAGTGCAATCAATTAAAATTTTGAAAAATTGTGGAAGTTAACCGATAATGATGTTTAAATAATAAAAAATTGGGATCGTTGTGCATTTGTGCTCATGACTCATGAGTTTGTGTGTAGTCTATAAATTACAGTCTTGTGACTGTAAAATTGCGAGTCTTGTGATTGTAAAATTTTAAAATTATGTGCAGTGCAATCAATTAAAATTGTGAAGTTAACCGATAATGATGTTTAAATAATAAAAAATTGGGATCATTGTGCATTTGTGCTCATGACTCGTGAGTTTGTGTGTAGTCTATAAATTACAGTCTACAAACACTTAAAGTCAACATTCAACATGTGAGTATGAGAGTAATGTGATTGTGACATGTCCAATTGTAGTTCAACATTTTTTATCAGCTTGTATAGTTTTATGATACTTTTTAATTTTGGGTTTGTGCCAAGTGCCAACAACTCAACATGGCAACAATGGGATTTTTGTTTTGTTTTGGTCCTATTGGAAATTATCTTAATTTGTTTTAATATTTTCATTTATTTATTTTTAAATAATTTAATATCCTTTTCAAAAAAAAAAAAAAATTTAATATCTTTTTCCTACATGCCAACTAAGCACTTGCCTCACGGCTCTACAAAAATTAAGATCTCAAGATTCATTCATTCACAAATATTTATATTTCACTAAATATTTTTTACTTACTCTTCTTACTCCCACCGACAAAGTGAATACAATTAATTTTTGTCTTTTTACTGCTATCTAATATTATATATACACGCCATTATGCTATGATGCTTCACAATTCTTATTCTTCTTCTTTTTCCTCTCAAACTTTCCAATATTCTAAAAGTTAAAATCATTATGAATCCGCAGCAACATAGTATGAATGTAGAAGAACCTCAACACCCTCAAGAATATAGTGTTGATGTAGTTGGACATCAACAAAATGTTAGGCTAAATCAGTCCTGAAGTCGTTCTTTAAATGAGCTTTTTCAAAATTTTACTACAATAAGGGAGGAAATAATAGATAATAGTTTGGATCGTCTTTACAAACAGATGATCTTGAGGTGCAACTATTGTCATCGAGAAGTTATTTATTCAGACAGCCATGGCACCTTGGGTTTACGTCGGCACGTGTCAAATTGTTTAGCTCACCACCTTAGCCGAGATAGAATTAACCTTACTCGTTTCCTGTATCCATAGTTGTGATTAATAATTTTTTTTTCGTGCTTGTTATTCATTAATTGATCGTAGTTCGTGTTTCATAGTTGTAACTTGTAAGTTGTAACCTATGATTTGTTATATTGATATTTCGTAGTTATGACTTATTGTAATTCTTATTTGAGGATTGTATTTTTAATTTTAATTAATTATTATTATGATCTATGGAATTAAATTTAATTAAATTTATGTATTTTTGTGTTATGATTAGGTACTGTGAAATAAAATATATAGTTGTAAAATTGTGATAAACTAATAATAAAATGTTCATTGCTCTCTTAATAAAAATTAATATGATTATAATTATGAATTTATTATTATTATCGTTGTTGTTGTTGGGCTTAAAAAAGCATATCAGACACTTGGGTTTGAATAAAGCACGTTAGGTACGTGGACTTTTTTAGACACGCTAAAAAAAAAAAGTTGGTGGGCTTTTTTTTTGCATGGCCAACGGCACAGCCCATTGGCCATAGTTAGAGAAAATTAGGTTTAACAAGCAAAAATAGTTCAATTTATTTTGAAACTGTAAGTTTACTTTTAGGGGGTAAAAAAGTCATTTGCCCAATAGTATGTTAATTCTCTCAACGGAATGCAGAGGAGAGTGGACAGGTGTAAAGTAATATAACTTCAAGTAGAATTCAACAAAAAAAATTCTTACATAAAAAGTCTATGGGCAACCCAGCTAAACGGACTAATATTATTAATTTTTTTTCAAATTATCGAAAGAGTGAAGTTCCTAAACAATCCTTTAAAATTCTTACCTGCTTTTAATTTAATTTCCTAAAATATCTCACATTAGTTTATGGGGTGACAATTTTTTTTATATAACTAAAAAATATTCATTCTTTTTTTAAAAAAATTCCTAAATTACCACATGTATCATCTGTTAGCCTAAAGGGCTACACATAATTTAATTTTGATGATAGCAAACCTATGTCTTAAGTGATTTAATAAATATTGTATTGCATGTTTTCACTAGTTTTTTAAGGATAATATTTATGCAAGTAATTTAAGTGAAATTAAGTTCAAGATACTCAACGGACAATGGCGAAATCAAGAATAAAGTTTAGAATTCAACGAACAAATTATTGCGATAAATTGTTGTAAAGCCGGTATGATTTAATTGATGCATGATTTAACATTTGAGAAGCTCAAAAGTTTATTTAAATAATTACATTTCATAAACTAAAAGATTCTATATTTATAAGATAAAGTATTTTGTGGATTTGAGTAATTTGGATTAAAATGAAAAGTTTTACAATCTCTGAATTTAATAAGTATTATTTTGAATTCCGAAGTTGGACCTTTTTGAAAATATTTGAAATGTTTTGGGCAATACTATAATTTATAAAGTTTGAGAACCCGAATGTAATTCAAACATTTGAAATCCAAAATTGGACAGAGAGTAAACGGCTAACCGTCCAAGGCTAGCGGCTAACCGTCCAAGGCTAGCGGCTAGCCGCCTGAGGGAAATCTCATATTTTCAAAATTTGGACTAAAGTGAAAGGTTTTGAAAACTTTAAAAAATATGGGTATTATGTTAAATTTTAAAAAGGTCCTCTTTGAAAAGTACTAATATATTTGGAGCCATATCATAATTTCATATTATTTAGAAATTCTGAAATTAGACATGTTTGCATATTTTTATGACGTTTTAGGTCATAGTGTAATTATAGAAAGTTTTGGGCCAAAGTATAATTTTAGTGAACATTATTATTGTAGCAAAATTCAAATATAACAGTAATATCACTGTTACAAGCGGCTAGTTGGATAAATCAAGCTGCTAACCACTTGGTTGCGGGAATTTATCTATAACAACTAGTTTTTTGGGCTTTAACTATAAAAACTAAACTCCAACTTCATTTTAGAAATTCTAGCAAGCACAAATAAGTTTAAACAATATATTTTGAGCTTCTGATTCGCAAATCATCATAGATTAAATCTTTATTGTGTTATTATTTGCATATCCACTCTAAAAGAGAGTTCTTTGTGTAATCATTATTTTCTCATCAAATTTGTGAGTGTATAAGTGTGAGAAGCGCTTGAGTGAAGAGATTGTGAGATAATCTCTTGAGTGTAAAGGTTTATTGACACCTTGAAAGTCAATGGTAAAGAACTTGAAGCATTGGGAGGCTTGGATAGTGAAATCCTCGAGCTTGGTTGGCTTGGAGGGGTGGACGTAGGTAGGGGTGGGCAAACGGTTTGGTTTTTGCCGAACCGAACCGAACTGAATAATTCGGTTCGGTTCAATGAGCAAAAACTGAATGGTTTAAAAAATACTGAACCGATTGGTTTTTGTTCGGTTCGGTTTAAAACCGAATTGAACCGAAAAACCGATTGGATCGACTCAATTTAATTGCAAAATAATTAAAGTGGAATTATAAATTTAAAATCAAATTTCAATCACAAAAATTCAAAACCTTAAATCACGATTGCATACTGTTGCCCTTGCCTCTCTCCCTCGCGTCTCTCTCTCCTCAAGGTGCAGCTCCTCAACGGCGGCACCACCCCTCATAGGCTTGGCAATTTAGCCCGACCCGAATTTTAGCCCGGTTAACCCGACCCTAATTATTAGGGCTTTGGCCCGAATTTTTAAAATTCGGGTCGGGTTCGGGCCATAATTTTAAGGCCCGAACAAATTTAGGGTCAGGGTCGGGCTTAAAGCTAACCCGGCCCGACCCGACCCTATTTACAAAAAAAAAAAAAAAAAAACACATACACACACACTTCACACACGAGCGTTAGGCTAACGAAAAGGGGAAGGAAACAAAATCACAGCCTGCGGCCCTACACGCACAACAGCTCTCAAACTCTCAAAATTCAAAAACCCTAAATCACAGCCACCGAATCAGCCGTCGTACACGGAGTTCACCGGAAATTGCACCGGCATAGCTGCTCAGCGTCTCCAGAAACTTCCTTCTAGCAACAACAAGTTCACTTACAACTGCGACGACCACACTTTTAACTACCTCGTTGATAACGGCTTACGGCTTCAGTATGATTCTTTTTCTTTTTTTTTCCAACTTCTGTTTAAGATTTTATTTTCGCTTTGATCTGTGCGGTTATCGCGTTTGTTTTTTATTTGTTTCATCGGTTCCCGGTATTCATAGCTGTGTTGCTTTGACTATTGATTTTGTAACTGTTTGATTGTTTACGAGTTTAGATCTTGACTCGCTAGGATTAGGAGAAAAAAAAATATTGAATCGCTTTCTATTATTTTTGCTTAAAAGAAATGCATGCATTGCCGTGGTTGTTTCACAAACGCATCTTGCAGTGAGTGGCTAAAGGTATCCTCTGATCATGAATTGAAATTTATTTTATGAAAAGGACCAGCTGCCACGAGTCTGTCCAGACGCTAGTGTTGTCAAGCAACTAGAGAGTAGACACCATAAGCTCTTTTAATTATAAACTAATATATGAAAAAAATTAATCATACATAGTTATCATAAAATTTTCAACCAATCTCATATTGGTTGAAAATATGGTGTCTGGCCTTTGTTTTTGTATTGTCCGTTGTTGATTTCTTGTATTATATTGTTGAAAGTTACATTAATTTGACACTTGTAATTCTTTCCATTTTCATCCGCAGTTTGTTCTTGCTGATACAATGAACCACTTTGTTCTTCCTTAATCTTTCATCCTCACGAGCAACATTTTGTACGAATGGAAAAGCATTTAGAACATGACACATGAGTTTGACATTAGAAATATTTTTTAGATGGAAAATTTCGTCTAATGTTCTGCTAATGCATTGCCGTGTTTATGACTTAATACTTTTGCTTAATTTTTATTTTAGTTGTTACAATTTATAGATATATACCAAAATAAGACTGGAAATGTATTTAATATTCTAAAAGCTTGTCCGAAATTGGCTACAAATAAAATAAGAGCATAAATTGTCAACTTGCTGGGCTAATTATGCAATAATCGTTACGAGTTGTTATAAACTTATAGTTAGCGCAAATAGTTTTTAAACCCAAATGTACTCTCATGTTTGATTTTCTTTTCTTTTACTTGGGGCTTGTTGCTGCAATTTAATTTATTTATCTAGATATTTAATTGCAACTTGTTACACATTTAATTTAGGTCATTATGTCAAATTCACTTGAGAATTCTCATGTTGGCAAAGAGAGTACAAATGATGACATTCCTCTTGAAGGGATCCAAGAAGTTGAAGGATCCCGTGATGATGATGGGGTAGAACAAAGTAGTAATAAAAAAA
This sequence comes from Citrus australasica, assembly GCA_029618585.1. Taxonomy (NCBI): domain Eukaryota; kingdom Viridiplantae; phylum Streptophyta; class Magnoliopsida; order Sapindales; family Rutaceae; genus Citrus; species Citrus australasica. The sequence continues at coordinate 10,238,979 of JARCIV010000009.1, read as the reverse complement.
AGCGAGGTATGCGAGAACTTCTTATGTTTGGGGACACTTCACCAAGGTAACTATTAATGGTGAATTGAAGGCGAAATGTAATCACTGTCAAGCTAAGTTAGTAGCTTCTGGTCATAATGGAACCTCACATTTGGATAGACATTTGAAAAAATCATGTAAGGCAAAGGGTGTTCCCTCAGTTCTTGATAGCTTACAAAAAACTCTTAGTGTGACAAGGAAAGATGATGGAACAAGTTGTATTGAGACAAGAGAATTTGATCCACTTGTTGCTCGGCAAAAGATAGCAACCTTGGTTGTAAAGCATGAGCTACCACTTAATTTTGTAGAATATGAGGCATTTAGGGATTTGATGTCTTATGCCAACCCTTTGGTAAAGAATTTGAGTAGAAACACTTTAAAGAGTGAGATTTTTAAATTGTATCAAGCTAAAAAGGCAAAAGCAATGGCCTTGTTGGAGAATAATAATAGTAGGGTGGCAATTACTACAGACATGTGGACTGCGAGTAATCAAAAGAAGGGGTACATGGTTGTTACGGGACATTTTGTGGACAAGTCTTGGCGGTTACAAAGTCGAATTTTAAGGTACTTTTCTTGTTACTTGATATTTGTTTTAATTCAATTTAATTAATTCTAAAATTTAAATTTTTGGTGATGAATAGATTCATATATTTGCAAAATCGATATTATGTTTATTTATTTCTAATTCAATTTAATTAATTCAAAAATTTAATTTTTTGGTGATAAATAGGTTTATATATTTGCCGGCTCCACATACCGCTGAATTTCTTTCTGAAGCATTTTTTAAATGTATGTTGGATTGGAATGTGGATAGAAGGATATCGGTTGTAACTTTAGATAATTGTTCCACCAATGATGCTATGGTTGATAGGTTGATGGGATTGATTCCAGCTGATTCTATGTTAATGGGTGGGAAATTTTTTCATATGAGGTGTGTGGCTCATATTTTAAACCTAATTGTGAAGGATGGAATGAAAGTGATTGAGGAGTGGATTAAAAAGATTAGGGATAGTGTGGCTTATTGGACGGGCACACCAAAAAGGGTAGAAACTTTTGAAATGACTGCGCGGCAATTACAAGTTAAGTGTGAGAAAAAGTTGACACTTGATTGTGTAACTAGATGGAATTCTACATATGTTATGCTTGATGTTGCTGTGAAATATAAAATAGTATTTTCTAGACTGCAGCAGCACGACAAACACTACACCTCTTTGCCAACAGATGAGGAATGGGAGATGGCTGAAAAGATGTTGGAATATTTGCTGCCGTTTTACTCTATGACAGAGTTATTTTCAGGTACATAATATCCCACATCTAATCTTTTTTTTCCAATGATATGTGAAATGAGGATTAATTTGGATGAATGGGATCTTTCTAGTGTGCCTGTGGTTAGAGAAATGGCTGGTCAAATGATTATGAAATTTGATAAATATTGGGCCCAAATTCATGGGATTTTGGTGATGGCAGTTATTCTTGATCCGAGGTTTAAGATGCAATTGGTTAATTATTATTTTCCACAACTTTATGGTGAGGGTGCTGCAAATGAGATTCAAAGGGTGCGCAATTTAAGTAATGATTTAGTTAAGTTTTATGAAAATAAGAGTGGGAATGTGAGTGATGCGGTTGTTGGTGAATCTTCTTCGGCCGATGTTCGTTTTAATTTTAATTTAGGAACTGGCCGTAAATTTTTTGATATAAAGAAGTTTGAGGCATTTGCAAGCCAAAATAGTGAGACCATTGTATCTAAGTCCGACCTTGAGAGGTATTTAGAAGAGCCTTTAATCAAATCCACTTCGGACTTTGATATTCTAAATTGGTGGAAAGTGAACCAAGGCAAATACCCTATTTTGGCTCAAATGGCCAAGGATATTTTAGCCATTCCCGTGACAACTGTTGCCTCTGAATCGGCATTTAGAATTGGAGGTAGAGTCTTGACTTCACATCGGAGTAGACTTCATCCTATGACATTGGAAGCGCTTATGTGCACTCAACATTGGCTATGGGCAAACTCCAAAGGTATGAATATAAATAATGTACAAAATAATTGGTTTAGTAATAATTTTATAAACTTGAATTATTTTCTCATTTTCTTTTTTTTTTATAGGTAAAATTCTCGAAAGTGAAATTTTTAATGGAGAGGAATTTGTGGATGAAGATGAAAGTGGCCCGCAAGTGTTAGAGTAGTTCTTTTTTTAAAAAAAAAAGTTTGGTTGTGGAATTGAATTATGAGTTTTTATTTGTATTATTGTATAATATTTTTTTTTATGTTGGGTTATGGAATTGATTTGGTTAGAATTGTTGAAAAATTACATTGTGTGTTTTTAATTTTAATTGTATTATGTATTTTTCATGTTGGGTTTTGAAATTAATTTGTGTGTGAAATGATTTTGGAAATGATTGAAATAATTGTGGAATTGGTTGTGGAATTGAGAATTAAATTGTGGCTGCATATCAATTCATGTTTAAGTTAAAGCAGCTTGGACAAAATCGGCAGCTGCAAGTGTTGAATTAAATTGTGGCTGCAAGTGCTAATTTTCTTTTCACAGGAAATTTGATGCAAGGGTAGACAAAGCACTGCCACTGCACCATATTAGCCTATCCGCAGGTTCAAATCGTTGGTTTCATGGCTAATTCTGTGAAAGTTCTTTATTTTTTTTGGTTTCTAGGGACGTACAATTTGGAAGTCGGAATCTTGCATTTAAGACCCAATGGCCTATTCGTCTTCTGTTTATATAAATTTGGTAGAAAAAACAAAGAAAATAAAAAGAAAGGATGGACCATTAGATCTACACGCGGATCCTTTGTTTCAATTAAATTACAAGATTATCATTTTGGTAGGGTCGGGCTTAGCCCGACCCGAAGTTGGCCCGATTCAGGCCGGGCCCGACCCGACCCGAACTTTATTAGGGTCGGGCTTTTTTCGGGTAGGGCTTAAGTGTTGAGTTGATCGGGTCGGGTCGGATTTGGCCAAGCCCGAGCCCGACCCGATGTTTTGCCAACCCTACCCCTCGGCAATATCTTCCCCCTCTGTGCGTGCATGGTGCGGTTCGGCTCAGCCCCTCTCAGTCTCTTCCTCGCGTCTCTCTCTAGCCTCACACCACAGTCAGTAGCAGCATAGCCCTTCCCCTCAAGCACAATGACGTCGTCGTTAACCCTCATCTTAGTTGCTGCAGCATCTGGAATGCACATATGCTCCCTGGTCCAAACCTCCTTCCATCAGCTCATGTCTTTAATCTTCACTGCTGCAGGTTATTTTTTTTTGTTAATCTATATTGTGGCCTCTGTGTTAGAATTGAAGTTTATGTGGGGTTAAATTTGTGGAGGTGTTGGTGTATATCGGTTGCTGGCAGTGTGGAATTGTACAAGTAAAATAAATAATAACAGAGTCTGTGGTTGACCAAGCACAAGGTGTTCTGGAAATTATGGTCATGTGATAAATTAATTATAGCAATAACAGAGTTTGTGGTTTCGTTACTTGAACGAAGATGTTTGACCAGTTTTTTGGGTGGAACTGGAAGCCGAGTAGCAGATAATGTGGATGCTGCCTTTCTACTTAAACTTCTATTCTTTTGTTGTATTATTTGTTATATATAGTGTAGTTATTGCAGGAAAAACAGGCAGTTGTTTAAGGCGTATTCAATAGTGTACTTACATATGCAATTTTTAATTGAAGATCATGTACTGAAATTACTTGAATAAGTTATTATAGTTAGAACCAAATCAAACCAAACCGAATCGAAATTTGGAACCGAAATATTTCGGTTCGGTTCTAAATTTCGGTTCGGTTTGGTTTGAGTTTTTTAGAACCGATCGGTTCCGGTTCAGTTCCGTTCGGAGCCCGAACCGAACCGAACCGGAAAATGTCCACCCCTGGACGTAGGCAGGGATTGCCGAACCACATAGGATTGCCGAACCACATAAAAATTTGTATGTTTGTTTTTCTCTTCCTTTACTCTTTTATTATTGTGCATTATTCAACTTATTGTTCTTTATTTGATTAAGGCAAGAAATTAAATTGTTATGCGAATTGTTTAGCATAAGTTTTAAAATCTTAATTCACCCCCCTCTTGGGTTGCATTACTTGCATTTCATCATCATCATTCAAAACTCAACATAAGAAAATTGAAAAGCTAGGAGACACTAGAGAGAGAGTCAAATAAGCAAGAAGAAAGGCTGAGAATATCGTGGGAAATAATTGAGGAAGGGGCTCTTTAAATCGGTACTAATTTTCTAAGGAGGGTTGTACGGGGGAAAAAAGTAGTACCTTGTGTAACCAAGATTTTAAGGGCCCGTTTGGTACCATTTTCCAATCATTATCTTCATTTCCATTTTGAAAATACATATATAATACATGTTCGGTAGATTGTATTCAAAATATAGATTACAAAACAAAAAATCCAGATTCATTACTATAACTGATAAACTAAAAACATGTTCTCCAAATATTACAAAACTAACCCAAAAATGAATTAAAAAACAAAACCACAACCTCGTAACCTGTCTCCTTATCTTTATCTCTTCATCAATGCTCTCCCTTCCCTTTAACATTTCTCGATCCGATTATAGTAAATATGCTCTCTCTCTCTCTCTCTCCAACAACATTCTCTCTTCTTATTTCCCTTGATCTACTCTCTCTCGCTGTATTTTGTCTCTACCACTATTGCTAATTCATCTCAGCCACTGCCGTTGCTCTGTCTCCACCGTAGCAGCTGCTGCTCCGTCTCGACAACCTCAGCTGTTGTTAGTCACTTGGCTCTGTCTCTTGCTAGTATTTATTTTATTTGAGTAATTACTTGAGTGATTTGATTAATTATTTTTAATAGCATGTAATTATTTGAGTGATTATTTGAGTGATATTCTATTGTTTACGATTGTCATTGCCATGCTAGTGATTTCACTACAAATGCCATTTTGTTTGAGTTTGTTGCATGTTACTCCAAAAATATTATTTTTCTAGAGAGAAAATAATTTAGGCAAATTGGCTTTTCTTATTAGAGAAATAAAGATTTTTTAAAGTTTTGCTTTTGATATAATTCACTTAAACAACTTGCAACTTGTGGAAGTGAGAACAAAAAATATAAACTCATTTTACCAATTTGATTAATAGATTATAATACAATAGCATTGATTATAAATTTTTAGTTTTTCCTTGAAAAAAATAAGTTAAAATAATTTGATGAGAGCTCGACCTTAATTTGAATTGGCCAATTTGTAGCATTTGATTTTGATATGTGTAATTTTTAATCTATGACATATTGTTGAAGTGAAAATATGCTATGTTTAATTTCATATGTGTGATTTATTATAATCTGTATATATGCATATGATCGATGTTGAACTGTCTATTGGCTTGGGATAACATTGATCACATGTGAATTGGCTTGGAATAACATTGATCACATGCACATGTTTGGACTGTCAAATTTGGAACAACATTGCACATTTAAAAGATGTCCTTTTTCTACACAAACGTGCATACATGCACATACACACCATGATCTTTCAAGTTTTTGGATTTATGGGGAATGTTATCTTGTTTTTTTTCCATTATGCCACAACAGTGAAATGGGAAAAAAATAAGAGCAATTTTCGAATTTGATATGTTAATTTGTAATCTATGTATGTGTAAAGAGCAATGTCTTTAATTTGATAAATATTTTATATATGCTATTTTTAAAATTTTTTTTAGGTAATATTTAATTTTTAATCTATGACATGTTGTTAAAATGACTTTCATGCTATGATGAATTTGATTAATATTTGATATATGTTATTTTTTCTAATTTTTCAAGATATGGATCCACGTGATGTTGATGGTGAGGATAAGACTGAATTGTCTAACCGGATTGAAACTGCTTTTATTCGTATAGTGCATGACCATGTTAAAAAGGGTGATTTACAAACATCAACTTTCATTAAGAAAATTTGGACCACTATAAGTGATGAATTATTTTATACAAAAAATATTGAGAGTTTTCTAACTTAATAGCTCATACGGGGTTTGATTGGAATTCTATTTCAAATACGGTCACAATATCGGAAGTTGTTTGAGTTGAATGAATTAAGGTAAAACTATATTCGTGACATATTATATATTTTTGTATAAATTAATTTTTTGTATTATACACTTATTTTTTTTTCCACAGAGAGTGCCTGGAGTTAAGCCATATCATAAAAAATGAATAGAGCACTACCAAACTCTAAGAGAGATATTCAACACCACCACAACTTCTGGTCATTTATGGTTTTACTAATTAAGTTCCATTGTTCTCGGATGAGGATCATGAATTGGAAGAAACTTTTCTTGGTCATGGAGTCCATATTGATATTGAGGATGACAATTCAATGAAATCTCTTTCCGAGACTATGACAAGAAAAAGATCTCATTGACCAGTTTCAACTTCAACTGAGCATGGTAAAAAAAATTAATAGTGAGTTTGACAACTACTTTAAAATGGTTAATTCAATGATGAATGCTAGAATGGAGATGGTTAAATGTAAAAGTGCGGAGTCAACTTCTCAATATGTTCAAAAGTGATCTATTAAAAAGTGTATTAAAGTTGGGGAGAAATTGGGATATGTTGATGGAGATACATACAACAAATTGATGGATAAGCTAGTGCCTAATATTGAGTGGAGGAAAGCTTTTCTGAGCATGCTTGAACATAAGAAAAGAATATTGGTTAACTAGTTTGTAGTATGTTCTTTAAGATGTAATGTGTTTAACTTAGATGTTGTTGGTTGTAAATCGTGCTTGTTCATTTTATAGTTTGGACTTTGTAGTACTTTTATTTCTGAACTTTATTTTTTTATGAATTGAAATGTATTTGTTAAACTTTATTTTATTTTTGTGAGTTGAACTTTTTATTTTTTTTATTTATTTATGTGGTACAATATTTTTGGATGGTGAGTGAATTTACATTTGTATGTTCTTTTTTTTTTAGAATCAATTATCATACACTTGAGATATAATTTGTGGTTTTTTAAAAATAATAATAGAAAAATGAACAACAACAACAATGATGATGATGATATTGAAAGTTTAACAGATATTAAAAAAGAGGTTTTAAAGATAGCCATTAATATAAAAATATATCATAAACAACAACGTCCTATTAAAAGCAATGCTATATAGGACAATTATTCCGTATTGAATTTATTCAAGAGTTGTTTAATAGTCATTCGAACAGGATGCATAACATGTTTCAGATGGATTATGTTAACATATTGAAAGTTTTACACACTTTAAGTTTTCATTCGATTATGTTATACACTTAAACATTTTCAATTGTTAGAGCATGATAGACATGCTTGTATTAAGGTGGTTGTGGCAATGTGCTTATATATATTGTCCCATAATGCTGTTGTGCGGGTTGTATCTGAGTGTTTTCAATGTTCAATTGATACTGTGTTTACACACTTTAAGCGTATGTTAAAAGTGAAATGCAAGTTACGCAACCCAAAAAGGGAGTGAATTGAGTTTTAAAAAAATATGTAATACAATTCACTCAACAAATTAATCTAATGTCTATAATGGAATATAAAACAATAAATTTAAACAAGCATAAAAATTAAAGAGTAAGGGAAGATAAAAACAAACACATGGATTTTTACGTGGTTCGACAATCCCCACCTACGTCCATGCCTCCAAACCAACCAAGCTCGATGATTTCACTATCCAAGCCTCCCAAGGTTTCAAGTTCTTACAATTGATTTTCAAGGTGTCAATGAACCTTTACAAACAAGAGATTATCTCTCCAATCTCTTCTCACCCCAAGTGTTTCTCACACTTACACACTTACAATTTGATAATAAATGAAAATTACAATAAAAACTCTCTTTAAGAGTGGATATACAAATAATAGCTCAACAATGATTCAATCTATGATGAATTGCGTTTTGGAAGCTCAATATATGTTGTATGATTTTATATTTGCTTGCATTAGTTTTTAAAATGAAGTTGGAGTTGAGTTTTTATAGTTAAAGCCCGAAAACTAGCCGTTCTAGGTAAATTCCAACGTCCAAGCGGTTAACCGCTTGATTTATCCAGCTAGTCGCTCATGTACAGTGATATTACCGTCATTTTTGAATTTTGTTACAGTAACACTGTTCACTAAAATTACACTTTAGCCTAAAATTTTCTATAATTATAATACGACCCAAAAGGTCATAAAACTTTTTAAATAGGTCCAATTTTAGAATTTCTTAATAATAATTGTCTTTCCAAAACTTTTTGAAATTATGATAAGGCTCCAAAGATATTATTATTTTGCAAAAAAGGTCATTTTCAACATAATACCAATATTTATCAAAGTTCTCAAAACATTTCACTTTAGTCCAAAATTTTCATAAATTATAGTATGACCCAAAACATTTCAAATGTTTGTAAAAAGGTCCAACTCCAAAATTCAATAATAATACTTATTAAAATTAAAGATTTCAAAACTTTGCATTTAAGTCCAAATTACTCAAATCCACAAATACTTTACCTAATAAAAATAAAACATTTTAGTTTATGAAAAGTAATTAATTAAATTAATCTCTTAAGCTTCTCAAATACTAAATCATGCATCAATTAAATCATACCGGCTTTACAAGAATTTATCGCACTAATTTTTCCGTTAAGCTCTAAACTTTATTATTGATTTCGCCATAGTCTTGAGCTTGATTTCACTTGATTCACTTGCATAAATATTACCCTTCAAAAACTAGTGAAATGTGAAATACAATATTTATTAAATCACTTAATACAATGTTTGTTATCATCAAAATTACATTATATATAGCCCTTTAGGCTAACAAAAAGCACTTTGTCACTTGACAAATCACATGATAAAAGCAAAACCTCAAGGGGAGACGCCACCAAAGATTAAAAACAATCCAATTTTTTTTTTCATATTTTGAAGTAAGAAATTCAATACACATTACTTTAATGTTTATGTGACATTAACATTTGGTTAATAAATTAATATTTTTTACATATTTTCACATAAGTGTATTGGTGCAATTGATGGAACTTACATTAACGCGTGGTCACCAACACATAAACAAATATCATATTGAGATAAAAAGGCTTAGGTGACTCAAAATACCATGTGTGTGTGTTCTTTTAACATGATGTTCACATTTGTATATATGGGTTGAGAAAATATTGTCAATGACTCAAGGGTATTTATGGATACCTTATATAGACTAGAATTTGGGTTTTCACGTCTAGAAGAAGGTAAGTTAATATCTTTAGCCTTTATTTTTTTTAAATTAAGTTATATATATATATGTGTGTGTGTGTGTGTGTGTGTGTGTGTGTGTATAAGTTAATATTTTTAGCCTTTATTTTTTAAGTAAGTTATGTTGTATTATTTCCATACATAAATATGAACAATTTTTTGACACCATATAGAGGTGAGAGATATCATCTACGTGATTATAAAGGACCATATCGAGCACCTAAAGGTCCTCAATAATTGTTTAATTATAGACATTCATCATTGCATAATGTAATTGAGCGATACTTTGGTGTTTTAAAAGCGCAATTTTCAATTTTAAGGGATATGCATAATTATAGTTTATGTAAGTATCGTCTAACTCCAATTGCATGTTGCGTTTTATATAATTTTATTCAATAAGAAAATACAAGTGATAGGTTGTTTGGGGACTTTGATGTGCAAGATTTGGTTACCAATGAAGAAGGAGATACTAGTAGACTACTTATTAATATTGGTTTATCTCTAGCAAGTGTCGTATAGATGAATGCTATAAGAGATAGAATTGCAGTTTCTATGTGACATGATTACACACGTAATGCATAATGTCTACCATGTGATTTTTTGTAATTATTTTGTTTAAATCACGTGTTGTAATAGATATTTTAATTATAGTGTAAAAATAATGACAATGTAAAACTTTTTTTAATGCTAATTCTAAAACTTTATCATCATGTAATTTCTTATGTAATTTTGTTTAAATTGTTATGGTATATTTGTGTATGTATTAGCTAAACAATTATTTTTTAACTATAAGTATGACGTAAATGCTTAGAAAAAATTATTTTTGAAAAATGTACTATCGAACACATTCTCTATTTTTATAATTTTCAATTGTGTCTACCGAACGCATATTACTATTTTCATTTGTAAAATACAGGATATAGAAAATGATATTTGACGCATACTTAAATTCGAAATACTGCAACTATTAAACATCATTTTTATTTTTATTTTGTTATAAGAAAATATAAATTTAAAAACAATACCGAACAGAACCTAATATTCCTAGATATAAAAAACAACTCAAATAAGCAGTTGAATATCCTATTTTAATGTCTAGAACCGTGAAGGACTTATTATTGGATGTGAGATAATTCTATGCATAAAAATATTAAAAAATAAAGTGCGAATAGCGCACAAATAAGTTCAGCCTCGTTATGAACAATTGTGCAAAGTGCACAAACATTTAGGCTATTTTGTCAAATTTTATAAATTATAAATTGCACATTTTGTAATATTTTACTGTAAGAAAAATTTTATAGTAGGTCTGAATTAATATTAGTTACTAATATAAATCATGATAATGGATTTATATGATTCCATATATGTATTTGTTAACACATAATGAAAATATATAAGATTTTCCAATTACAATTACCATGAATACTCATAATTGTATTAGTTATTTTAAGATTGCTGGTGTTTAATATGATCAAGCCAAAAAAAAAGAAAAAAAAGAAGAGGTTTTAAGTAATTTTTTAAATATAGTTAATTATTTTTAATTTAATGGCTCCAACCCTGGGATCTTGGCTCTAGGGATCCATTCTTTTTTGCCAACTCTACGCTTAAGCCAAAAATTAAAATAAATATACGGAAAATATGAAAAAAAAAGTGACAATTATTCATATATACATTTAATTAATTAAAATGTTTCTTTTTTTAAAAAAAAGGAAAGAAAGTAGAAAAGGTTGCACTGGAGTAAAATTTATTGCAATCGGTGTCAGTTTTGAAGCCCAAAAAGCCCAAAAAGTTTGGCCCATTAGTTTCAATTGTTCCATGTTGTTAGGCCCAATAAAGCAAGATCTGCTATTCTGACCCAGTTACATTCCCAACCCGACCCGGAATACCTTTCAGTCGGCTCGGCTCCCTCTGATAGGAAACGCATTAACCACGAACACGAAGGCAAACGCTTTACCTTTCTAACACTTGAATTCAAATTTAAAACCAAAAAAAAAAAAATCACTTGAATTTCAAAGTTCTCAACTTTTTTCAGTAGTCGGTACACCCACGAAATCTGGTAATTAATTTCTCTCTCTCTCTCTCTCTCTTTTTTCTTGTTTTATTTGTTTTAACACCGTAATTTGTTGACTATTTATTTAATTAATTTTTTTTTGTTGATTAATTTTTCCAATATCTTTATACCATTCTTGTCTCCGATCTTTCTTTTGTTTCTCAACAATACGGAAAATCTATTCTCTGATTTTTTGTTAATTTTTTTCTTGTTCTTTGTTAACAATTTCCTTAAATTTTAATTAATTTTGGTCTATAACTGATCATATTTTTGAATCACTTATTTTTTTAGTTAATTTTGTACCAATTTTTTAGGATTACTTTTATGTTCTTTCTGTGTTATTAATATATGTATTTTACTTTTTAGTAAAAAAAAAAGTCTCGATTTATTAATAATGTCTGTTAAATAATAAAGCATCAATTTTTGGAATCTTTTGATTCATCCTGCATCAATTTGGGTGCTGTAGAGCTTTTAAAATTCATGCTATGACATTTTGAATTGTTCTTGATAATGTTCTTTGGTGAACATTGTTTGTTTGTTTGGCACATCTTAAAGTAAATCAAAACTTTGATTCCTGTTGGTGTGCAAAAGTATGCATTTAGATTTCCCTTTCGTGGAATAGTAGTAGTTATTTGTGAATTTTAAGTTTTGTTTTAGTTGATGGTGTGGCTGAACTTTGAATTTTTATCCTACAGTTGATGGAGGACATGGACATTGATCGAGTAGTGGAAATTCCTGACACTCCTGATAGACCAGCTGCACGGCATGTTAATGCTGGGGATTTTGGTGGAAAAGAAAGAAAGTTACCAGTGGGTGGATGTTTGAGAAATTCTGATATTATGGATGAAGAACGCTGGAATCAGACGAGGTACAGGGGTTTGCTGGTCAATGAAAATGGGCACCATAGAAGGCTCAATAATCATCATCTGAAAAACTGCAGCAACTTTAATAAAAGTGAGCAATTCAGTGACTCGGTTTCTTTTAATCCAGAAGACAATCCATATGCTTCCCAAAATGCTTCTTTATTTAGGAGATCAGCAATAGACAAGAATTCCAAGCATGAGACCAGGAATACTATTGGAGCACATCACATGGATAGAGGGAAACAAATGTGCTCCAAATTTCCTCCTAAACCATCTGCTTTTCAAGAAGATCATGCTAGGGTAGAATTAAGTGAAATGAATGGGTTTTCAAAAATGTCCGAAATGGCTTTATCACGTGGTAACACAAAAGATCTTCCAGCAAAAGATATACGGGAAGGTCAAACAGCAACCAATAGTTGTACTTCATACTGGCCCCCAAATTTTCCAAAGATGTCAGGTAGTTCCAGCAAGGGGAAGGAAAAGATAGGTTGTGATACTAGTAAAGGTCCTGATTCATTTTTGGGTCATGGGAATGTTATTGATCTCTCCGGTGGTTCTCAGCATAAAAACGACAAACAAATGTCTGCATCTCATCATTCTTTAGACTTACCAAGAGTCAATCGGCAAAAAAGATTGGTTCGAAATGGGTGTATCTCTCCACATAATATAGAAAGTAAGGCTAAAAAATTAGCTGAAGGTTCCCAAAACTGTTCCAAAGATGTTGAACAGAATCATTCTATGGATGTGGTTTCCAGTGGTCCATTTACAGTTGACATCAATGATATCGTTGCTGAAGATAATGATCATTGTAAATCTAAAGGGATTATTCATTTGTCTAGCAGGTAATTTATTAACATTGTTTTCTTCAAGTCAAATGGTCGTTTGGCTTATTATTTTGGTTTCAGCTATTTTGTCTTATACACATGCAACTGATAGGCATATTAGGAGTCTAAGACTGCCTGTGCATTATCCTTCTTGTGTGTGCATTTCACTTGCATGTTGATGTTCTCCATAAGCATTTCATTTTTTTTTTGTGATATTTTTGTTTACATTTTTTGTGAGAAACTTAAGTTTTCAGTCTAAAGTAGGTCATTCATTGGTTTATTTTGCATGGTGAATGTTATTTGCTTTGACATCTGTTTTTTTTTTTTCAAAAAAAAAAAATAAATTTCTGCTCTATCCCTGCCCTTATTGTCTCTCAACCCTAAAAAAAGACATGAAAAAATAAAAACAAAACCTAATATTTGATGTAGTGTTCCCTTAGCTATACTTTGTTTGCATGGTAGGCTTAGATCCATTGAGCTATGGTTATAAAGCATCTTATATCTAGTTTTTCTTAATGTCTTATGAACAGTCCAACTTTTGAAAATATCCAGCTCACTTGGGAAAATCCTGTTTCACCTCGAACCTGAGCTAGAGGGAAACGCATCTTGACACAATAAGAACTTTGATTGTAGACCCTGATTTGAATTTAAAAAATAAATGTTGTACCCAGTAGTCAATGATTAGCTATTATTTTCCTGGAGAAGAGACTTAAAGTTACAGAAAAAATTTTAGTTTGCTTCGTTAGGGTAAGATCTGGTCCTAATATTTGCTAGCAAGTAGATGAGGGTTTCTGCCATTTTTTTGTGCCCCCTTCCTTTTCCGATTCTTTCACTTCTAGTAAGGCCCAGAGATACTGATCATGTGGCTTCTAAGCTGGATAAAGTATTTGCTCTGTTGAAGCTTATCCTTTTGAAAAGAAGTACGTGATTGACAACTTGCATATATTATAGACATAGTCCATTTTTGCTGATGCTGCCAAACTACTTGGTGGATCAGCTTGTGTCTAATTTAGTTTTCTGCTCCAGTTCTGCATCTAATGATGGAGAAGTTAATGGAAATGGCAATGCCGGTGAATGGAGAAGTACGAGCAATTATTCGAAGAAAGTAGATCACCGTTTACGTGATTCAACTGGAATCCATTCAAGAAGAAATGATGATCTTGACCAAATAAGTAAACCTTGTCAGGTTGCTAACACTGCCACCAAAAGGCAAAAGAAACAGGAATCAACATCTAGTAATCGTGGACAATTCTCTCAAACAATTTCTGACGACACAGATATTGTGTTTCTTGGTTCATCTGGGGAATCATCTAGGTCAAGACCATCCAGAATCCGGAGTCAACGGCATCAGGGCATTTTGGATATTGCTGATTTGTCACCTGAATTGAGAAACTGTGATTCCCAAGGAGTAGATTGCCCTAATAATGATGATTCAGATGCCATTGCTAGACAACTTGAAGTAGATCAGATGTTGGCTCTTGAACTCCAAGAACAGTTGTATCATGAGTCGCCATTATTTCTCAGTGGCGAGGTTGGTTCTCTTATTATGATATGTTGCTTATTATGATCTAGTCATTCAGATGCTGTTGGTTTTGATGGTTCTTGATTCTTAACAGATTGATGAAAACCTCGCAAGGATGCTGCAGCAAGAGGAGGCTGCACTCCGTTTTTCTAATCGAAATCACTATCTGTTACATCATCCTGTAAGTCTCCCCACACCAAACACCCCCCCCCCCCCAAACACAAAAAAAAAAGGATAACTTGCTCAAACAAAATTTTCAGGGTTGAAATTAGGAAACAACAAGATTTTGACTTTTTTCTGGGAAAAAATACATAATACTTATTGTAGAAGTCCTATGCCACGCAAAAACTAAAGTAAAACATAACTTCTTGCAAAATTGTAGCTATATTTTCAAAACATGGGAATTGTTTTTTCCTTATTTTTTGGTTAGGAAAACACAGGATTACTTTTAAACCAAGGAATTAAGAGAACAATTTTAAGAAAACTAAACAATTAGCTTGACGTCTAAAGTAGAAGCCTGAGTCTTGAACTTGATTTTCTGGCTTGAGTGCCTGCACTTGGGGTTAGACTGGCTTTAAAACATAATTCTTATCCTTTTGGCAAGCTTCCTTAGTCTTTTGAAATTTACATCCCATTCCTGTCTGAAATAGTATTTTCTTAAATGTACTTTTCTATAGCATGGTAAATTTGTTTCTTCATTTTTATCTTTCATTTCTTTTCAATTGTTTAGAAGAGCTACTATTTTGTTGTTCTGCTAGTATGCATACTTTCTCTAGGCCCCTTGTAATTTTATTTGTTTTGTATTTTACATAGAGAACCTCATCAAGTTCATACAGACAACCTCAGTCACGGCTCTTGCAGAATGCTTCTAACAGGAGAGGAGCTCCCACTCAGTTAAGGAGTCGCTTTCTCAATCGATCTCGTGCAGCACCTTCTAGACGAAGAAATTTTCCATTTCCTTTGGATATGGATTTAGACATGGTATAATTTCTTTAACTTACTTCTTTCAGCCTCTTTTTTGTGGTTTTCTTATTTCTATTTCCCCCTCCTTCAAATAATAGAAGAAATCTTTTGATTTAGACATGGTATAATTTCTTTAACTTACTTCTTTCAGCCTTTTTTTTGTGGTTTTCTTATTTCTATTTCTCCCTCCTTCAAATTTATCTGATGGACTATGAGTGGAAGAAATCTTTTGAAAGTTAGATGGCCTAAATATTATTTGCGCATATATCCAGAGTTTCTTTGGGCTTCGGGTTTTTTGTCTTTTGCCTTTATGGATTTCTTGTTCCTCCTCTATGTCCTTATTTTGATTCTGAGCAACCCAAAAAATAAATAAAAAGATTGCGCATATGTTAAAATATCTGAATTGTTTCTTGCCATTTCGATCTTTCTGAAATGTTTTTATTTGTAGATTCATGTGTTCAAGATTTCAAATTCTGACTTAAATAAAATTCAGTTATTCTAGCAATGCATAAATTGGAAAAAAACAATTAAATGAAGAAGTAATTCTTTAACCTACTACAAAGTACTCAATTTGTTTGAATTTGATTTTTAGTTTCTGTAAAATCGTGTAAAAAATGGTATTCAGTGATCGGTTTTATAATTGATAATTCATACTTGGAAATTAATTATTTCAAATTAAAAAGCTAATATCCCTATGGTTAATTTTAAAACATAAGAGTGTTGTTTAGGATTGGCTCATTACTGAAGCTAAGTTGTTGTAAAAGTCTTCTATTTTCATTTCACTGAATTTCGCTCAAATGTTTTGCTGCTCAAATGTTTTGCTGGTGTCTCCACTGACGCTAGAAGTTGAGACATGGAAGTTGTGTTAAATTATGTCTCAATGGAAAGAAAAAAGTTTGTGGATGTTTTCATGAAATGGTGGTAATAACCTGATATTTATAATATTAAAGCACTCTCGTGATTGCATAATTTTTGAAATCAACAAAGAAAAGCTTCTGCTACGGGTTTCTATAAGAAAATTTCTTACATATTGATTTGTTTGTATGCATTTTGGTGCATGTGAATGTTTTTTCATTTATTATTGGGATCGTGAATATTTTCCATCTACACAATTGATTTGGTTAAATGTGTGTCAGTTTCCCTATTAGTCTTAATTCAAAGCTTCCTCTTATTTATAAAAGCTGGTGATGAATTCTTATTTTGGTTGTCAATTTGTATATTGAATCCTAAAACTTCCACATATAGCTATAAAATTTTATTTTCACGAGGCTCGGGACTTTTGTTAGTTTACTAATGACAAGGAAACATTGGATGAGTGAATTAAGAAACTTAGTGGAATAGGTGCAGAAGTAGAAGTTTCCTGTGGGATCATGGTTCAAAAGGAAATTAAGGGCCTATGTCTGTTGGAACGAGGTCTCTGTGTAAGATTTTGTATAAATAGCCATATTTCTTTGGAAATATTGGCGGCCCATGGTTCTGTCGCTGCAATTGTTTTTCTAGTGTGCAGTTGAACTAAAATTCTTGGGAGAGGATTGCATGTGCAACTATTTTGCATCTTTGCATGTTCAAGAATTGGTACCAAGAAACAGGAGTGAAAGACTTAGTGTGAAACACTTTGAAAACTATCCCTATGTTTGGAGTAGAGAATGTGTTTGGACTTAGATTGTAGTTGTTCTGTCATCTGCTTTTCTTTTCTCTCTCCCTCTAGCTACTTTTTTTTTAAGTGTTACAAACACAGCTGCCTTTGGTTATGAACCATTCACGGTGACTTGAAGGGAGAAACTGATCACTTTTTCATGCAGCGACTTGATATCTTGGAAGCATTAGAGTCTGCAGTTGACTTTGGCGACTTGGAAACTAGACATGTCTCTCAGCTTCAGCGTGAATTTAACGAGTAATGTTCTTCTATTTGCAGTTGACTTTATTTTTTACCCCATAAGTATAGTTTAGTTTTGTGAAGATGTTTCTACTTTTAGTCCTTTTTACTTAATTTTTCACCCCATAGGCATAGTTGATCTCTTTTTTAGTCTAATGCTATTATATTAATGTTATGGATATGCTTGGACTGTTGCCTTCCTGTTATCACTTGTTGCTTTGCCTCCTTGTGATGATAGAAAAGGTGCAATTGCCTATATAAAAACATATGAAGCTCAAATATGAATATCCGAAACTTAAAAATATGCCTTACAATACACATGGTGATTGGGCATAAAGTTTGAATATCCATTCCAAGCTTCATTGTTCCTCCTACCCCCCTGGATGTGCTATATTTTTTTATAAGTCAGAGGTCGTAAAGCACGTCAAAGGAAGCCACAAGGTAGTAAAGTGAAGAAACCCTGAAGCACAAGGGGACAAAGTATATTTAGCTTTTTTCTTTATCAACTCATTAAGTAAAAGCAAATATAGAAGTTATATCTTGATGGTGTCTGTTTTCTTGCAGAAATGATTACGAAATGTTGTTAGCCCTCGATGAGAACAATCACCAAAGTGGTGCGTCTGCCAATCAGATCAACAGTTTGCCTCTGTCCACCGTTCAGGTAGTTATGCGTGTGGCAAGTTGAGAAACCATTTAAATGATACTAGGTGGTCTTTTTTCTCATTTTATGAAAGAATAGGCCTGTGTGAGTGCCCAAGAATTTTTTTTTTTTTTCGGTTGCTAATTGTTAATCTTTGCTCTATTTATAGACTGATAACTTTGAAGAAGCATGTGCAATTTGTCTGGATAACCCAAGTATTGGGGATAGCATACGGCATCTTCCTTGCTTGCACAAATTTCACAAAGATGTAAGGGCTCTCGTCTCCACCTTAATTATTTCCTAATAACACAGGTCATTAAGCATTTTCTTTTGTTCATGTTCTGGCAGTGTATTGATCCATGGTTGAGCAGGAGACCATCATGCCCAGTTTGCAAGTCATCCATAACTTGATTGGCATTTGTATTTCCAGTGTTTCAATCATTGTACGTTGTACAAGTCAAATATCCAAGCATTTCTTAGCGAAGGTAGTAATTAATATATTCCTCTGGCATTTTGTAACCCTGTAGTACTTTTGTTGTTCTTGGTGGCAAATTTTCAGTCTCTTGGATTCTAGTTATTGGCTTTTGTGGAAACTTGCCTCTTTTCCATATAGCTACCCCATGTGGAAAGAAATAAGGCAAAAAATAAAGTAGTGTATAGTTTTTTATTTTTATTTTTTGCTTTTAGATGGTAATGCTACATAGTCTGGATTGATTATGGTCTTGTGTTCTGAATTGCTGGTAGATCGGGGTTGAACTGACCCAAGCTCTGTGGTTACGAAGAACTGATGTGATAAGTGGGAAGGGAGGGATTTGGTAACTTTTAAGAGTGATATGAGCGAGTCCATCTCATGAGCGGCCTGAAATTGAATTTCGTGGTGTCATTATTAGGTTTATAATTTGATGTAACAGAGAAGCATGCACGATGGGTGCATGCTGATGTTAAATTATAAACCTAATAATAACACCACAAAATTCAATTCTAGGCTTGTCACTCTTAAAACTTACCAAGTTAATGTCATTTTGCGGCATAATGTTCGTACTGTGGCCTTCTTCTTGTTGTATTTTAAGCAAAACTACGTGATCTATATCTAAGGCAGGAATGCCTTTTTGCCTATGAATGAGTTTTTATCTCGATTATGGTTATATTTCCTACTTTTAACATGTTCCTCATAATGATTTTGTGTTTGCAAATTTTATGAAAGTAGAAACCCATAAAACCACTATCAATTAGTTGGGACATTACATCTTATTTATTGATTTGCTGATCTTGCATGCATCATTTGGTTGGGCTTAAAGCCTGAAACACCACTCGGATTGTGACAAATTTATCTAATCTTTGAGATATTTTAGTGGCACATTTGTTCTAGGGTGGAATAATAGAGGTCAGTGCTTGTCATTTTGAAAGAGCAAAGAGGGTCAACATAAAATAAAATTTATAATTTTTTTTCCTTTTTCATTCTTTTTTTTTAGATTTTTTTTTTTTGTCAATTTACATTGCAAATGATAAGTAGTTTGAAGGTTTCCGGTCACACTTTGGGTCGTTTGGTAGTTTTGTTAGAAATTGGTGGTTTAAAAACTACAATATTAAAGTGTATAGGGTTAACATAAAATATAATTTATAATTTTTTTTTCGTTTTTCATTCTTTGTTTTTGGTCAATTTACGTTGCAAATGATAAGTAGTTTGAAGGTTTACGGTCACACTTTGGGTCGTTTGGTAGTGTTAGAAATTGGTGGTTTAAAATTGGTAGTGTTGTTAGAAATTGGTGGTTTAAAATTGGTAGTGTTGTTATAAATTGGTGGTTTAAAAACTACAATATTAAAGTGTATAGGACCCGTTTCAGGGAGGGATTACGATTCTCTTTTGATCTGATTTTCATCTGAGTAAATTCAGTTAATATAATTAGTAGTTAATAAATTAAAAAGAAAAAATAATTAAATCTTAATCATTCAATAACACTAAAACATAAGTGACACAAGATTTGTAAAAGATCAGGAGTGTTGTTCAAATCAGGGAGGATCCTAATCTTTGAGGGAGATGGATTGTGAAAAGAAGCATTTACTCTCCCTCTTTTTCCTCAACTGGGGTCAATTTAAAATGTGCTTGTGAATGATCCGAAATGGCCCCTTATAGACATTTTAAGTCTTGGCTCCAAATGGTCTCTTGAAAAATAATTAGGTTACGTTTGACACATAATTAGAACTGATAAATATTTAGGATTAGGTTGAATTAGGTGTGATTGAATTAGATTGGATTATATGACATTGTCTTATGTTTGGTATGGTATCAGATTAGATTATATTAAATAATATTTGAATGAAATTAAATAATATGTAAGTTGATATTTAAATATAAATATGAATTATTTATGAATATTTAATAATAATAATAAAATAATTATTAAAATTAATTTGAAAGACAATAAAAAATCAAATAGATAGAAAATTAGATATTGTCACAATTATAATAAATAAAATATAATAATTTAAATTTAAAAACTATTTAAATATTTAATTTAAATTTTTATTTTTGTTTTATCAAAATGTTAGCAAAAAAATATATTTGAAAGCAACTAATTACTGGTATTATTAATTTTCGTGATTAATTTTATTATAGTGATTATTAAATTAAATATTACATTAGATATGGTTAATCAAATAGACAATTGTTTTTAAAATTAATCCTAACTAAAATACATGTGTAAATTGGGATTGCTAGTCTCATGAGTTTACGACTAATTTGAAATTTAGTCCTTTAACCTAATTCAAAGTGAAATTTTCCAATTAATCCCAAAATTAATCCAACCGTATATTTAGTCCTTACTCCTAAGCATAGTTTTGTAGCCTTGACTTTAAGCAAGGGTGGATCTAGCATGTGACTACTTACTAGTGGGGGCTTGAGCCCCCACTGGCCCAAAAAAAAAAAAATTCTAAAATTAAAAAAAAGAATATTTTAGTTTTTTAATTAGCCTCCATAAAAAGTTTATTAAAATAATCACTCTAAATTATAAACTCCCATAAAATTTAAAATTTAACTTTTAAGAATTATAAAACCTTATATTTTAATTAAAAATAATGATAGACTACCATTCAAAATATTTTCAATTCTCAAAATAAGATTAGTTCTTCCAGTCTCTATAATAATACTAGAGCAAACGTTTTCAATAATGAAACTAGTAAAAATCATCTTTGGAATCATATGGGATAAATGATAGTTTGATTGTTTATATACGAAACAATAAATTTAATAATATTGATAATGATCTATTATATAACATTTTTAAAATATAAAAATGCATAGAGAATAATTATAAATGTATTAGCAAATATTTTATATATTCAAAATTTT
This sequence comes from Citrus australasica, assembly GCA_029618585.1. Taxonomy (NCBI): domain Eukaryota; kingdom Viridiplantae; phylum Streptophyta; class Magnoliopsida; order Sapindales; family Rutaceae; genus Citrus; species Citrus australasica. The sequence goes on along the minus strand of JARCIV010000009.1, from coordinate 10,217,647 downwards.
GGTTTTTTATATTTTACTATTATCTAATTTAGCTCCTGATAAATTATTTTTTTAGATCCGTCATTAACTTTAAGTCTATGGTTATATTGTCGGCCCATAGTTGTTTGATTAAAGAAAAAAAATCATGAACTTTTATTTCACGAATTAGAATTTTCTCATTATTTAATTTTTGTAATAAATTTAATTCAAGTAATTAGTAATTAAAAAATAAAAAATAAAAATAATTAAATCTTAATCGAACTAATATTAAAAAAAAAAAAACAGGTAGCTCTGTAAGTTGGTGATGAGGAAATACTCTTCAATTCACACACCGAAAGCCTACAAAAGAAGACTCTGGATTCAGAGTCTTCTTTACGAGCTACGTGAATTAGAAAAAAATATGTTACATTTCACCGTTAGCATAGGCATGTGACTGAGGTGTGAGGTCAGCGGTCAGAGGCGGAAAGCTCGGGAATAGAACAGAGAGAGGGGATTCTTTTTTTTTTTTTTTTGGGATAAGGAGAGGGGGGATGATTTTGATTTACCTCCCTCGCTCTTGAAAGAAACAAAATAAAAATTGGGTTTTGTTTATCGATGTACGTATGTTTCGATTTGTTAATTATAAGACTAGAATTGTTCGTTGTAACTGAAGAATTAATAAAGTGAAGGTGTGCGAGCGGTGGGCGAACATGGCGCTTGGAGAGGGAGCGGAGCATGAGCATGAGCGTGGATATCGAGAATATCGAGGAAACGAAGAATTTCCATCGAATATGATGCATACGATGGTAGCTCTGGGGATATGGCTGGGCTCTATTCACTTCAACGTCCTTTTGATCCTGGTCTCCTTCACATTCTTCCCTCTCTCCATTTCTCTTCTGGTGTTAGGATTCCTATTGTTGTTTATGTTCATCCCCATCGACGAACATAGCAAATTAGGCAGAAGCGTGTCCAGGTACCTCTTCTGCTCTGCCTCTGCTTTTTAATTAATTAATTAATTAATCAGTGTTTGTGTTTGTATAATTGTGTTTCTCAAACGATTATCTTTTTCAAATTGGGCCAGATATATCTGTCAGCACGCGTGCAGTTATTTTCCGATCACCCTCCACGTTGAGGATGTCAATGCCTTCCATCCCGATCGCGCTTATGTTTTTGGTTATGAGCCGCATTCAGTTTTGCCCATTGGGGTGGTCGCACTTGCTGACCTTACTGGTTTCATGCCTCTGCCGAAGGTAAAGGTCCTCGCGAGTAGTGCCGTATTCTACACGCCGTTTCTGAGGCACATATGGACGTGGTTGGGTCTCACACCAGCGACGAAGAAAAACTTCATTTCTCTCTTGGCTGCTGGTTACAGTTGCATCCTAGTGCCTGGGGGAGTGCAGGAGACGTTTCACATGGAGCATGGCTCGGAGGTTGCCTTTCTCAAGACGAGAAGAGGATTCGTTCGCATAGCCATGGAGATGGGCCGACCCCTGGTTCCAGTTTTTTGCTATGGTCAGTCGAATGTCTACAAGTGGTGGAAGCCAGGTGGGAAGCTGTACCTCCAATTTTCGAGAGCCATCAAGTTCACCCCAATATACTTTTGGGGGCTTTTCGGATCTCCTTTACCCTCTCGGCATCCAATGCATGTAGTGGTCGGGAAGCCAATAGAGCTGAAGAAAAGTCCTCAGCCTACCAACGAAGAGGTGACTGAAGTACACAATCAATTTGTGGAAGCACTTAGAGATCTCTTCGAAAGGCACAAAGCACAGGTTGGATATCCCGATCTTGAATTGAAGATTCTTTGATCAGCACTTAATTTGTGTTCCCATGCTCATTCATCTTCCAGTAGAATAATGTTTATTCATGTGCCGGCTTGTTTCATGTCTCATGTTCAATTAGATCAGTAGGAAATAAAGTACGAATTCATATGGATGACATAGGGAGAATCCAGATAAGAGAAAATACGTTGATACAATTCCAGTTTACAATTTATGTATGATCTATTTCTCTTTTTCTTTTTGGACGTCGTCTATTTACTTCCATCACACAAAAGCTCATCAGAATGGTGTTCTGGCATTCATAAAGTGTGACGATATTTAATTGCAACAGTTAAGTAATTCAAATTAAATTAATCATATCAAAACCGAAGATACAGACAGCTATGTGACCTGTGGTCGGCTTTGTGATCACAACAAAGCAATCTTATTACATATAACTGTTCATTAAAAATACTCGGATTCCAAACACAATATGATCGTTCCACAAGAAAATGCTGCAGCTAATGAATGGTAATCTACAGAACATCCTTAGATAAGAAATTGTTGCTTTCCACTTTCCCGACATTGCAAAGCTCATCAGCACAATCACCTCTTTCGAAAACAGCTGCTGCCCCCATTCCTGTGCCTGCATTCAAGAGATTCAAGGTCAATCATACATAAACACTCCATCAAAATTTCACACAAAAAGGCAAGAAAGTAAAAGAAGGAATACCTATGCACATCGATATCACTCCAAACCGGCAGTCTCTGCCTCGCCTCTTCATCTCATGCAATAGAGTTGCAACACAGCGTGCACCTGTGAAAAGCACAAAGTAGATCAAAGAGGATTTTATTATGTTTGCCATAGAGCTCTACATATCTAAACTTATACCCTCTGAATACAAAAGTTACTTAAGCTTCCTAACCACTACCCTAAAACCATTATGGCCCACCCTCATTGTTAGTTGAAAAGCTCCAGCACATTTTTTTTTTTTTTGGGCCAATAAATTCTATAAGACTTGATTGCCAAAAATATGACAAAACAGAAGTAATAACTAATGTGGGTAATTTTAAAATCATAAACAATTAGAACAACAATTACCTGTTGTGCCCAGAGGATGCCCAATGGCAAGTGCACCTCCATTAACATTGATCTTTTCTGGATCGAGACCCAGCTTGTTACGGCAATATACAAACTGGGATGCAAATGCCTGCAAGGTGCAACAAGAGAGTTGCATGATTTGAAAGGCCCTGTAGCATTAATGAAATTGAAGAAATTGATCGACTGAGAGAACTAAAGCTACTACCTCATTTATCTCAAAAAGATCAATATCGTCAAGTTGAAGACCGGCAGACTTAACTGCAGCTGGAATTGCCACAGCTGGGCCAACACCCATGATGGCAGGGTCCACACCAACAGCAGCAAAGGTCCTGCACAGTGAGCAGTTCTTGCTTCAGGAAAAGAAAAGATTAAAATTTAAAAAGGAAAGATCCTTTAATTGTTCCTCATTGGATTCATTCAAAGAATGTAAACTGATCCATGCTTGTTTTCAATAATGAACTAAAATCATATGAAAGTTGCTGAACCTCACAGAAAAATTTTGAAGACAGAAGGTCATCCAAATTTATGTGAATATTTTTCACTTATCAGAAATTTAAAACAAATATGCATGTGCCAGATACCTGAATACACCAAGAATGGGTAGGCCTTTACGCATGGCAACGCTTCTCTTCATAAGCAGAACAGCTCCAGCACCATCACTCACTTGGCTAGAATTTCCTACAATACAAGTGCCACAATTTTAAACAATCTGAAATAAACTGACAATCACACATATCAAAGAGAAAGAACAGATGCTGAATAATTGTCTACCGGCAGTGGTAGTCCCATCTTTCTTAAACACAGGCTTCAACTTCGCCAACTCTGATACTGAAGTGTTTGGCCGAATTCCATCATCAACTGAAATTGTCACGGGTTTCTCATCACCAGTTTTTGGGTCAACAATCTTCATAGATGAAATATGTATTAGTGCCTTAACATAAAAACACAAGTGCATTGAATGTGTATGGCCACATCCCATCTCATTGCAGACTCCCCCCCCCCCCCCCCCCCTCCCCGGCCCAAAAAAAAAACAAGAGAGAGAGAAACTCTACCTTGGTGGCCACAGGGATAATTTCATCTTTAAATTTACCAGCAGCAGTGGCAGCAGCAGCCTTTCTATGAGAGTCAACCTAAGAAAATAACATGAAGTAAATCAATATCATAGAATCCTGCTAAAACATTAATTCACATAGAATAATTCATTCAACTTACTGCTGCTTGGTCTTGCTCCTTCCTTGTCACACCAAAACGATGAGCGACATTTTCTGAAGTAACACCCATGGGAAGGAGGCAATTCTGGGCTTGTTCAAAGGCTTTTACCTATCGTGATCAGAAAGCAGAGCATGTCACAATCAAATTTTCGTGTCCAACCAATACAACCAGGAAGAGTGAGTAGCATACTTTTGGATTTACTGATCCTTCCCAAGCCATTGGATTGACTGTCATGGATTCCAACCCAGCACCAATACCTACATACATTTGAAGAATTTTAAATGAAGCAAATAAAAATTTATTTTCAAAAAAGATATCCTCAAAAGAGAAGTGTCCTCTTACCAATGTCATAAAAGCCAGCTTTAATAGCCGCAGCAACATCAGCAACAGCCTGAAGCCCAGAAGAGCACTGCCTGTTCACAGTTCTAACAGGCACAGTTTCTGAACCACATATAAAATCATAAAAATTTTAACAATAAAACCAGCACACATAAAATAAAATAAAAATACTAATCCAAAAAAAAAAAAAACATGTATTTCAAAGAGAGACACATACCAGGGAAACCAGCATAGAATGCAGCCATCCTGCATTCACTTGCTCTTTGAGACCCTGGTGCCAAAACTGTACCCACAACAATGTCTCCAACATCACTTGGATCTACATTTGTTTTTTCTATCACTGCCTGCACCCACCCAAGTCCATAAATATACATAGATAAATCCTTTCAGCTTCAGGTTAGGATTATACTAAACTACCATTCCAACCATTATCACTATAAACTAACTTCTAACATGTTACCAGATTGACTCACGTTACATACATGCCTTACATTCTACATTCCAACTTGCAAAATTAGGTTAATTAGGATTACAAACAAAGCGTAAGAATGACATATATATCAATCATTAGCTAATTAAAAACACATATGCACAACACAGGTGCAAGCAGATCATCGGGATTAAACTACACTACCGGTCCAATAACACTACAAACCACAGCATAAACATGTTGCCAGATTCACTTATGTTACAACTCTTACATTCTTACAATGTTAGGTTTAGTGAACAAAAATCAAGGAAATATAGCGGTACTAGGATTTGAAACTTAAATATTCAACTCTAGAAGAATTCAAATTGAATTGAGCACGAAACATGCAACAGTTGTAACAACATAGAACAATTACAACTTACAAACAAAACAAGAGCAACAACGAAATTGTTTGAATCTTTGAAGTAATTTAACAATGCATACCTTCAAAACAGGTGCAAGCAGATCATCAGGATAAGTATCCTTGAAACCACCTCGTTTTGATTTGCAAAGTGCAGTCCTATAAGCTCTGTATCAAAAAAACCTCTCTGATCAAAATCCAGACTTGAATCTAGTACTGAGCTGGCTTGTACTCAACTCTCCATAATCTTTTGTCAGATGTGAATGTATAGCAATATACGATTAAGATTTAAATTAATTTTAAATTCTTATTCAATAACTACCAATGGTATCTCTCAAAAAAGTTAACAAAAAAGATTAGCTCAACACTGAATCCTCAAAATCCAATGCAATCTAATTGAGCCATAATTAGTATAACATAATATAATAAAAACGATACGAATCATCACATCTTGGTTGTCACTTACGCCACAATCACCACATCATCACCGTACACAGACGTCCTATGATACGCCGCGCTATCTCCAGCTGCACACGCCGACGCCTGCAACATAAATTAAAGATTAGAAAATTAATTTAAATCTCCGAATTTTTTTAAAAATATTTAATTAGCACCAAATGAAAATCAAAATGAAATCGACTTACGGAGAGAATAGACTCGTAATTGTGAGAGGAGGAATTAGAAGGGCGAAGATGTTCGAGCAACACTTGCTGTCTGTTGATTGCTTTCTCCATTATTTCTCGCTCGATTCGAAAATTTTGGATCCTTTTTTATTTTTATTTTTTTTTTGATAATGGATCCTTTTTTATTTTAGCGTCTAGCTTGAATGTTTTTTTCCCTTCGTGTTCGTGCTATGGCGGCAAGAAAATTGACCATTGGAGGATTCTATTTATAATTTGTTTTAATAATTAAATAGTGATATTTTGGATAAGGTCAAAAGAATTGGGGATGTGTGCAATGACGATACTTTTTATTCTGTTAATGAAGATGAAGATGAAGATGAAGATATGATCATTTGAACGGTGATGATGACGGACACGCAAGCGCCATTACTGTTCTTGACTTTTAGTTAAAGCCATTTCCATTCTCGATTTCAGCGCGTGTTATTACTTACCGTATTCCCCTTATCCATTAGTTTGTGGAAATACGCACTTATACCATACATACAATTTCAGAACAATTGTACCTTGCTCGCACACATAGTTATGGCAATGAGCACCACCGGTTACGAGCTTGTTATTATTAAATTGGGGAAAATTTGTAATTTATTTTTAAATAAATTAATATTTTATATCGTGCACTAAAAAAATAACGTGTTGCACCGTTTTTTCAATTTTGTTAATTTTTCAATTATTTTTAACGGTTCTATCTAACTTTTGATTGAATAACAAAAATACCCCTCTATGAAAAAAAAATAAAAATTTTAGCTCATTTAATTTTTGTTAAAGGTTTTTATTTCAATTATAATAAAAAATTTCTTATTACATGTACATTGTCACCACTATTATTTTTTCTTTAATTTTTTAAAGATTTTTATTTCAATTGCAATAAAGAGAATTCCCATTAAAATTAATTTAAGGAATGAACTTTGAATTTTATCCCTCCACCATTAAACTTAACTGAAAAATAACATAATTGGGGGCGCAGTGCAATAAGTCAAATTTTTTTGAGACACAGTACAAAATATCAATTTATCTTGGGGTAGGTTAAAAATTACCCTTAAATTAACATACGTACAAAATTTAAATTATTAAATTCACCCACAACTAGCTGCGAGTTTTAATTTTTTCAAGAATATCCTCCCATTGTAGATTTTGATAATTAACTCATGGTGGTATTCGACGGATTTTTTGTGAATTTTCACATTTAAAATCACAAATGTTGAAATGTATTTTTAATAAAACTTAGAAATTTAAATTATATAACTCAATATGTAAAATTATAATAATAACTTAAAAATTTTCACCTAAAATACTCAATTCTCAATTTAATCAACATTAATAGAAAATTAAAATTTCTATATTAGTCCAAAAAAAATACAAGTCCAACACCAGTTCTCAATCCAACACTAATTCTTAATTTTATATATAAACTACACAAGTCCATCAAAACGTAAAAAAACTTTTAATTAAAAAAAAACAAAAACTAGCATTCAAAAGTAACAACATAATTATGCAAAAGTATCACTAATATACCTGCAACAATTATCATCTTATATTTTTATTCAATACAAACTCTAAGAGTTAAAGATCTTTTAATTTTCTCATATATATATATATGTCATTCTGAAGTGCAGACGCTTGTATTTTTATATATTTTTAAACCGTATGGTTTAAAAAAATTAAAAATTAACTCTTTTAAGCCATATAATTTTAAAACATGTCTATATAAAAACAATAAAGACACCTACATTGAGAAGAAATATATACACACACACCAGAAGATTTACCACTATTTTAATACACTATTAGCCCATGATATTTCGTTTCAGGCGTTGGGCACCTGCTGCAGCGCGCGTGGTATTTTGTTGCTTAAGACCAACGATATTGTCTTGGAATGCGTGCCGGCATGGGGAAAGGGCAAGCGATGCATGAAGATCAAAACTGGAAAACATGCTTTTAGACTTTCGGGTAGGATGGGCTAAGCCTGATCCGGGTTAACGGTAGGGCCTGGTCCTTCCGAAGCCCAGCATGAAGCCCGATAAAAATAAATGAAAAGAATAATTTGACACACTCTTAAGCGTACAAATAACTTTATATAAATTTATGTGACATATTATAGTTACAAAAATTAAAAACACCCAATGACACATATGATTTTCTTTTAGGAAAATGATATCGGGTAACTTCATACTGGTCCTTGAACACCAAATGCCCGATTATCTATCCATGCGGACCTGCGGCTGTCATAAACTTTGTGCTGTTATCATAATCATTTCTTTGTAAAATGGCATGAGCATTTTCTATCTTTGTTAATTCATTATTATTGTTATTATTATTTTTTGGTCACCCCATGACTGCCTCCAAATTAAAGGTATCTCTTTAAATTTCTACTTTTGGCATATTGTTTCCATCTAGCAGGAGATTAGTTGGCTAAACAATCGCTGAAAAGATTAAGTTGCTATCAAACAACTTAAAAATAAAATACTTGTGTTTGAGCTATGAAATACAACGACCATATCTGTATTTATAGGCAGATTAATTCGGATGCTTCTACACACAATATGTGAGCTTAAATTAAGCTCTCAAACAAGCTTTAGGCAGCAGCAAGTACTAAAATATCTTACTTGTATCAAATTACATATTGGGTTGGCAATTGCATCAATAGTACTTACCTGAGCTCTAATTAGCACACTAATTAGATCAGTACTTCACCATTCAAATAGTATTTAAGGATGAATAATAGTAAATTCGACTTTATTTTTTGCAATCCTTTTTGACGCCAACATGATTTTAGTTTTAATTTTCTCCAATATCCTAACTAATATTTGTATGTATACGTATTCAAATGGGTACCAAAATAATATTTTAAAAAACAAAGAGAATAGGAAAAGAGAACAGTGATAAAGTTATTAGGAATAGAGGCTTTTAGAGAAAACAATATTTATTAATTTTTTTTCATGCATCATATGTGTTGAAAGATGTTGAAATATAGGTAATACTTGTGTAAGAAATGTATAGTGTCTAAAAATGTATTTATATTGTATGTAACTTAAACTTCAAACAAGCATGTGTAAGAAAACTTGTATTTAACTAATTATGATTGAAAAAAAAATATGAGAGGCCAATTTCAAAAAATTCATAAGTTTTTTAAGCTAGTTATATAAATTCCCATAATTTAATAGATATTAATAGAATAGATATGCAAGATGGACCTTTTAAATAATTTTTAAAAAATAAAGAGATTGACAAGCTAATTTGCTCACACAAAGGGACTAAAAAGAGCTTTTTGTATAAAATATTTTTTAAAAAAAGAATTTTTAGGATATTTTCTTCTTCGACAAAATTCTTATTTAAGAAAAATGTAATTTCTCCTTTGGAACTTTATTTTTTCAAGTAGGAACACAATTTGTATGAGGAAAATAATATTTTTCCTAAGAAATATATAAGAAGGTTATGTTCACTTGTTTACATAATACAATATTTAATTTCTTCGTAAGTAGACAGTTTCAAGTTAAGAGAAATAATAAAACTATTGAGAGATTATATATTATTTGTATGAGCGGGCTCAGTTAAGGTCTAGAAAGGGCTTTCAGACGCTTCTAAGCTATTTTTTTTTTAAATGTACCTCTGGAAAGATTTAAATAAAAAGAATTTGGGCACATTTTTTATATAACAAAACTTTATAGTTTAGTGATAAGAATGATATTTAAGATTTTGTAGACTTAGTTTAAATCCCCATAGCCATATAAATTTTTTTTAAAAGATATTTTGTGGAGCCAATACTACATTAGTTTATTTTCTTACATATATTTGTGGAGATTACTTACACAAAAGAACTTTCACAAATATGGTCACAATGAGCTCCAACATTTAAAATAAATAATTTGTTACTACTATTTTTTAAAATTTAAAAGAAAATAATAGAATTTGAGTTTTTGAGTCTCTAAACTTGTTAAAGCGAACAGTAAAAAAAAAGTACCCTAAATTAAATAATTTTTTTTTAACTAAGCTCTCCCTAATTTAAGTTTTTGGGTCCACCACTGGTTATTGGGGGTTCTTTGTCTGAGGAAAATACTATAATAATTATAATAATTTTTCACATAATAGATTTTTCTCTCGTCGTCCTTGGTGGCCGTGGTTTTTCTCCGGTATAAGATTTTGCCACATAAATTTTTTATGTTATGTGATTAGTTTTATTCTCCATCTATTTTTTATCTATTATTTGTTTAAATTTTTTTCTTCTTGGGTACGATTAAAAATCTCTAACATGTGGCATTATAGGCAGATCCTAGTAGGCAGAATGTGGTGATGAAATAGCTTGTGCGTTGGACGAAAGGACCAATGCCTAGCATTGGTTTTCTCCAAGGGAAGATTGTTGGGTTATATCCTACATTGGCCAATAAAGGGAAGTTATTTGGATTTATAGGTAAGATATGTCTTTTTACACAATATGCGTACCTTTTGGATTAGATATTTAGAAATCTGAGGCCTAAATTCCTACAAATTTATCCAAAATATATATTAATAATAATTTTATATGATTGTTAAATTAGTAATGATATAGTTATAAATTTAGAATGCATAATTTATATCACAAATGATATGACAGTTAATGTATTAGTATAGTAAAATAAACCCATGATGGTCATTGATTGTTGACATGACAACCACACACATTCTACGCAAGACAAAATTGGCAGAATTGGCTGTTTGGACTTTGCAGAAGCAGTTCCATTGGTAGGATGATGAGCCAGTGCATAAAATTAAGGAGTCACATAATTACAAATTTATCTTGAAAGAAAGTTACGGAAAACGACCGATAAAAGATTACGACAAGCTTCATTTGAGAATATCCCATAATATATAGAAATTAACCATCAAAATGCCATTTTTATGCTGCAAATGGACTAATCCTTTAAAAGAATAGAGTTCGTTAATGGTGTATATGATGTATTACAGTGCAAAAGTCCATTTTTAACTTATTTTTCAATTAAACTGGTAATATTGAACACAATCAAACTTGTTAACCGACAATAAAAAAAAAACTCAAATAAAAACCCACTGAAAATAGATTAAAAAAAATTACAGAAAACAGCAGGTGACATAAGCAATCGCCTAAGCCTATGGCCTCCCATTGAATCAAAGCCTAATTAATCAGCATTAATTAAATGCATTATTTATGGTTATGTCTAATTAAGTTTTTTTTTCTTTACTTTTAATGAGTAGCCAAGTCTTCAAACACTTTATGAATAACAACACATTATATGTCATTAGAATGAAATTTCAACTAAAATTTTTGAACGTTTATCATTATCTAAACTTTTACGTTCTCAGTAATATCTTTGACTTCTTATCAAAACTCAAACTGAAAACTAATTTTTTTTAGACTATTTTTTTCATATCTTATATTTTGTCAACACTATCCTTATGATTAGACAATTAAAAAAAACGAAAAAAAAAACGTTTTGCCATTAAGATCCATATATAGATTAAAAGAATGAATTAAAAATAATATAAATACCTTGCTATAAATTACAATTTTCCATTACTTTTTTTTGGTTTCTATACTTTTTCTTTTTAATTTTCTTTTATCATTTTTATCAAAAGATAAAATTGCAAAATTTCTTCTCAGAACTATTTATTTATAATGAATATATCAACTACAAATACGAATTTAAATATGAAAATTAGACTATTATTTTTTTAAATATAAAAATGCCTAATAGTGAATTTTGCCTAAGGCCCAAACTACTCTTGAGTCGCCTCCAATAAATATGAGATAGAAAAGTACGTAGCGAGAAAATGAAAAAGAAAATGTTGATAGTTCGTGTTCCTCGATTTCTACCTCTGTTTTGGAAGTAACACTAAATTAATAAAATGTTATATCACATGCGCTTGAAGGTAAACAGATGCGGAAGTTGAAATGGGTAGAACTTATAGTACCATCTACGCAGTGGCGAATTTTAAAAAATAATTTACTGAGAATTAAATTAGATAACAATAAAAATTAAAAATTAAAACTTTGAATGTATAAAATATTTACTAATACATTTATAATTGTTATCAACACATTTTCATATTTTGAAAATGTTATGTAATAAATTGATTATCAATATTATTAAATGGGACCCATCTTCCTTACAACAATTGCAAGGTACCACCAAGTTTTGTTTTTTCTTGATTTCAATTCTTTGTCATTGGATTTAGTGAAAAGGTAGTTTTAATGGTAGAGATTTGTCCATTTAAATATGAACATTATACTCCCTGATATTTATTAAAAATACAAACAAGTTAAAGAGTTAAAAGTTTTAGCACATAAATCCGGATTGTTTACAATTTATATTGTTTAATTAGTAGTGAGTATTAAAAAAATAAATTTTATTTTTAATATTATAAATTTTATTTAAAAGAATAAATTTTTAATATTATTTATTTTATTAAAATAAATATTATTTATTCCATTTTATTTAATATTATTTAGTCATAGGCTTATTATTATATTTATTCTTTTTTAAAAAGATAAATAATGTTGAATAAAATAAAAGTACATTTTAAAAGGCCACTAGTTAAAGCACATAAACTTATAAATAAAATGTAAATAAAAAAGAAGAGAAGGGGTTAAATGCAATTTAACGTCACATAAGACAAAATTTGGTGGCACCTTGCAACTGTTGCAAGTTAGCTGGACATATTAAATGTATCATTTCCTACATAAAGAACTAAATTATTATTTATACATTTGGTTCCTCACAAATTTCATTATCTCTACTATTACTATGGAAACTAGAAGAATTAATTCTATTTTTGGGAATAGAAAAATGTTGCGTGATAGGTTATCATTATTTATAATTGAAGTATAGGTTTCTATCATTCTTAAAGTTTAAATTTTATGGGTTTATAAATTTATCAGAACTATTTTAATAAATTTAATAGGAACTCATTGGAAACCCAAAATATATTTTTCTTTTGTTCTTAATTTTTTTTTTGCCAGCAGTGGCTGCAGCCCTCACTGGTCACATGCTGCATCCGCCTTTGCATCTACGCCAAGTATAAAAAACCCTTGAAACACCAAAAGTGTGTATCTTGATTGCTAAGAAACCCTAAAATGACTGCATCTTTGGTTTCCATGGTCAAATCTTATTCATCAAATAGATACTTAACCTTTTTATCTTCCTTACGCTAGACTCATTCATTCTAGGATCATAGCTTAAACGCTCCCTATCTCCAAGAAAATACCATTAGGTTTAGTGTTTGAAATCATATTAGGTGGCATTTGTTCATATGTTGATCGCCAGGTTGCTTTGTGTCCAAGTAACTCAATAGACAGCAATAGTTCCCTCGTTTATTTCGGTTCTACATTGATCATGTGGCATAGTCCGCTCCCATTCTCACAACTCGACCTTTCGCTTTACCGGCCATACAAGATTATAAACAAGAATTATTGGGTCTCAATAATGCCTGTCTCCAAAACTCACACTCGAGAGAGTAATAGATCAATGTAGCATTATTGTATCCTAAAGTAGATTTAAGGCCACACCAGCGCATCAAGATCAACGTCCCTTCCCATAATCCGTGCCCTTACCCTTTGGCTGCCGCTAGTGACTCCTTCCCTCTGCCAAACGATGCCATATTAGGTGTCAACGTTCCGAAAGATTTGTACTAACAATTTTAGTAGTTAAAAACAATAATGCCATATTTAAAAATTTAATTTGTAGTACAAACTCATTTGACAACATTATATCATTTTCATATGTCTCATATAATATAATACTACATAGTGTACTCAAGAGATAGGAATGAGGCAGATAAGGATTGGATCTACCTTCCTCTTTATTTAGATTTGTAAAAAAGATTACAATAAATATTTGCATCAAATTCATCATGAATCTATGATTTTTGCTCCATATTCAGATCTCAGAAAAAAAACAAAAATCCAGACCTGCTCCAAATCCATCATAAATTTATTAATTTTAATTTTTTAGCAAACTAGTTTTAAAACTTCTATAGATTATAAGAGAATATTAACAAAATTTGTCTTTACTAAACTATAAAACCAATCAAGAAAAGTAAGAAAGAAAAAATACATATTCGAGAAAAAATATATATTATTACCAATCGAAATACATAATGCATCTCAATTAAAATTAAGAAGGAAAAATACGCGTATTACAATTACTTCTCATGGCGATATATCAAACTAGCCAACGGAGGCCAACGAGCTCCTTCACTCACAGCATCATCCCTACTTGTTAGACAAATTTGCTTATTAGACAATTGGAAACTTTTTTCTGGTTTTGAGATGTTAAAAAATAAATAAAATAGAGTGAACTGTGCTTCTGAACGAAATTGTAACGCGTGGATCAATTAACACAACGGCAGCAGTTATGGGTATATACGCAACTCTATAATATATTAAGGCTCATGGTCAATTAAATTCCACGCTGGTTTCAAATGCCCAAACTAGAGTTGTCACGAAGTGAGGTGAGCTTGAACACGTGGGAGCCCACGATGGACCAGGAGGTGTTTGGGAGTTATTGGAAGAAGGTTCCACTCGGCTTATGCAGGCTCTGCATCCATGTGCTTAATCATGTGACTCAGCTTCTTCTTAAATTCATAGCTTGTGAAGTTTTTAATCATTTCAATTTGCATCATCAAGTCATCATCATCAAGCTTGCCCTTGACTGTGAAAGCAAATATTAACCAAAGGTACGTTATGTTCTTGAGTCTGTTTTTTTTTTTTTTTTTGACACATGGGGTTTATTATGGTTATTAAAAGTATAAATTTTTGTTTGTTCTTTTTTTTTTTTGTAATGTTTATGAAAAGGTCATTAAATGGAGTCTGATTTTGTTGGTATAGAGATTTTAAAGGTCTTCTTTAAATAATAATTCTAATGTCCATTGTCAGTATGCTCAAATGCCTAACATGGGTGTTTTTATTAATTTTGCTGGGAAGAAAATTGATTTATGGGTGAGAGAAGTCGATTGCTTGAGCTTTAGTTTCTAATGTTTTTCTGTGGTTTATAATTCATTATTAAATTAGTTTAATCATTAAGGGTACTTAAGCCATTTTATTTGATTCATAGCTCAAAACATTTAGGTTTTATGACTAATATCGAAACTAGCAGTTGTGTAGTAAAACGATATAAAATTATCAAAGTTATAACTGCAGAAGGATTTGGACTGCCTATTTATGACATGAGAAAATTTCACTTAATTTCTCCAAACAAAAGGGGATAATCCTCATTTTTCCCTTAATAATCGATTAATACCATCCCTCCCTTAATAGAATAATCAACTAAATTAGTCTACAAACATATGCTTTAAAAGAAAAAAAATTATATGGGATGGTCCTATATATATATTGAGACTGTTCAAAAAATGCATGCCACATGTTTTATTATTATTTTCTCTTTTTCATGATTGATCAATTTCAAAACAAGAGTACATATATATATGTGTCAAAATATTATTGGTCAAGTGCACGAATGACATGGTATACTGTTTCGTATAGTTTTTTTTTCCGTCTTTTAAGAATATAATTTGTAACAATATTCTTAATTACATTTTTATAATTTCAAGAATATTATTCTCTTTTGATTTGAGTTTGCATTTAAAAAAAATTAGAAATGAGACTTTTTTAGATTAAAAGAGAATAACAATCCCCAAAATTTATAAGGAATATTCTCCTAATTAACATTCTTTTATTTGGTGAACTTCCTAGTATATTATTTTCTCTTATATTTTGTAAATGACTGATTAGTTGATTATTTAGTGAGAACCTATTCATATCTCACATACGGCCTTATTATTAGACTCTATTAGAACACTATTCTTAATTAGGAGAGATCAATAAAATTTATTTATCTTAAATAAAACTGATCCCTCTTTTATCTTTCAGCTTCAATATTCAATTGTTGATTTGTTTTTTTTTTCATTACTATTATACCAGGAATTAATTAATTTGGCTTTGTCAAATTAATTTTCTTGTGAGATGATGGATTAAATTTTTTTTTGTTTGTACACCATCTTTGTAATAAATATTAATAATAAAATAATCCCTGCACGTTAGTTGAGCAAAAAGATACAAAACTTCAAGTTAGTCTTACATTTCTTCCACGCGTCAGCTATAGGTAAATAAATGAAACAAAATTCGACACAACACCAAATTTCTCTATGTCA
The DNA here is from genome assembly GCA_029618585.1 of Citrus australasica. NCBI lineage: Eukaryota > Viridiplantae > Streptophyta > Magnoliopsida > Sapindales > Rutaceae > Citrus > Citrus australasica. Next base: position 10,201,608 of record JARCIV010000009.1, on the reverse strand, counting down.
AAAGAATTTTTCTCATATATTTTAAGATATATGAGGCTGCTTTAATGACATTTGTTGTCCGTCAAAAAACAAGAGACGCTGTTTTAAGATATTTGAGGCAGCATTTGAGTATTCAAATATATAGATCCTGGGTGATATTGATCCAACAATGACAGTGAATCTCTTAAAAGAAAATACAGATGGAGATACTGTATATTTGAATATATAAATATTATTTGAGTATTAATTATGTCTACGGACTTCTATTAGCTAGTACCGTATATAATACAAACGTCGTACAGTTCAATAATTTATTTAACAAAATTAGAAACGACGCATTTTAGCTCTATTGTAGCGTTAGAAATAACAAAAATATTGTTATTTAAGATCAAGTCTATTGACCGTTCATCAACCATTAGTGTGATATTTAGTGTAATATTTAAACCATCACTTGCTTTCTATCGCTTGCTCTAAGCATGAGAACATTTTCTTCCCCAAAAAAAAAAAATAAAAAATTTGGGATAGTGTTATTCATTGAATAAATTATTTTTGGGTTTCATTGAATAAATTAGCCAGCATGCTATCCATATGTCCTCAAAACAATCTGCCACGCGTCTAAACGCTGTCATGGCTCCTGGGTAGATTTGCTCTCTATCCTTTGCATTATTTTAATGAAAATAAATTGCATATTTTCAAATTCTTATATATAGCCCCCTCATGTGTAGCCACCTTAACATCCCACAATTTCATAGCTTCATTCTTGTTCAGTTTAAAAAAGATGCAAGCCTCTTTTCAATGCTTCACCAATTCACCATTCTCCAGACATGAATCGACTCTTACTCATTATCCAAAATTGACATCCAAAATCCACATTAATCCTTCCAAGAAAACGTCATTACCTCGGAAATTAGCACCGCCGCGGCCGAAGCCGACGCCGACGCCACCGCCACCGGACCCGGTGACATTCTTAGAGCCAGTGAGACCGAAGTACCCACATCACTTAAACCCCCTTCAAAAGCTTGCAGCCTCGGCTCTTGACAAAATTGAGGACTCACTAACTGGGTTCTTTGAGAAAGGCAAAAGTTTACCGAAAACGGTGGACCCAACGGTTCAGATATCGGGCAACTTCGCCCCGGTCCAGGAGTGCCCCGTTCATCATGGGCTACAAGTTGTGGGCCGGATTCCTGATTGCTTACGTGGCGTTTATGTCAGAAATGGTGCCAATCCTATGTTCGTGCCCTCAGGTGGACACCATTTATTTGATGGCGATGGAATGATTCATGCTGTCACGTTGGGGCATGCAAATCAAGCCAGCTATAGCTGTAGGTACACTCAAACGAGCCGGCTCGTGCAGGAAGCTGAGTACGGTAGGCCGGTGTTTCCTAAGCCCATTGGTGAGCTGCATGGGCATCTGGGCTTGGCCCGGCTGGGTTTGTTCATGGCTAGAGCCGGAGCCGGCTTGGTTGATGGATCACGCGGCATGGGCGTGGCTAATGCTGGACTTGTTTACTTCAAAGGCAGACTATTAGCCATGTCCGAGGATGACCTTCCTTATCGCGTCAAAATCAAACCCGACGGCGATCTCGAGACGATCGGACGGTTCAGTTTTGACGATCAGCTCGACTGTCCTATGATTGCGCACCCCAAGGTGGACCCCGTTACAGGTGATTTGCATGCACTCAGTTACAACGTTGTTAGGAAACCGTACTTGAAGTACTTCAGGTTTGGAGGCAGTAATGACGGGAAGAAGTCACGTGACGTGGATGTTACACTTGACCAACCAACAATGATTCACGATTTTGCCATTACGGAAAATTGTGTGATCATCCCGGATCACCAAGTGGTATTCAAGTTATCCGAGATGATTCGGGGCGGTTCGCCGGTAATTTTCGACAAAAACAAGACCTCCCGGTTCGGAGTTTTGTCGAAAAATTATGCTGATGAGTCTGGTATCCAATGGATAGACGTACCAAATTGTTTTTGCTTCCATTTATGGAATGCATGGGAAGAAAATAATGACGATGGCGACAGAAACGTCGTTGTCATCGGATCATGCATGGACCCACCGGACTCCGTATTCAACGAGCATCAAGACCCAGTTCGGAGTGAATTATCCGAAATCCGTTTGAACTTAAAAACCGGAGAGTCAACCCGGCGGGTTATTGTGTCGGGTATGAATTTGGAGGCGGGTCAAGTCAACCGAGCGCTATTGGGTCAAAAGACACGGTACGTGTACTTGGCAATAGCAGACCCGTGGCCAAAATGCAGTGGCATTGCCAAGATTGATCTGGGAACTGGTGAGGTGACAAAGTTCATGTACGGCGCGCACCGTTTTGGCGGTGAGCCAATGTTTGTGCCTCAAAATAGTAAAAATGCGGGCAGTGGAAGTGAAGATGAAGGGTTTCTAATGGGTTTCGTGAGAGATGAAAGGAGAGAGGAGTCGGAGATGGCGATAGTGAAAGCCTCAAGCATGGAGCAAGTGGCTTCGGTTAAGTTACCAAGGAGGGTTCCTTATGGATTTCATGGCGCTTTTATTAGCGAACAAGAATTGAGCGGACAAGTTTTATGATCTTAGTTACTGCTCTTGTGCCTTGTTTAGTAAGTAGGAGACAATCAACATTCAGATGTATAGTGAATTAAAAATACTTATGGCAAGTTATATTATTATATGTGAGAAGACATCATTGGGTGTATAAATATGAATTAAACACAATTGCAAAATGGGTTTTATTTTGAGATGCTATTAGTGAGAAAGTTGACAATGTGTTTGTGATAATGTTAATGAGGAAGATGATGCACTAATAAATTGGAAGATGTTTCTATCCACGAGTATATTTATACATATTGGTGGAAATGTTGGTGTGGTGATTTCGAAGGGAGACAAGAAAACAGGGAAAGTGAATGTCACAAGATTCCACGTGAAGTTAATTATTATTTTTATTCAGCACTGAATTTAATAATAACAATAGGTGAGAGAAATTTAAAAAAAAAATTCAGCGCTGAATCTTTAATTTTGGTCAAAGACTTTTTTAGATGAGAAAAAATTTTAAGTATTTTTCTTCCTCAACACTGAATCTTAATTTTGGTCAAAGACTTTTCTAAATGATAAAAAATATTAAGTATTTTTTTGTGTGTCGTTTTTTATATGTATGAATTTAAATACTTTTTAAATAAGCATGTAGTAATAGATATATAAGAAATTATCATATTTCCATTTAATGATTAATGAAAGTTTTGAACATACTTAAAATTTTTTATAATTATATATCACAATCCACCTAATATTTTTAAAGTGTATTAATTATTCATTTTGCAGTTAACAACCCATTAAATTCTAACGACATTATATGGGTAAAATAGGAAAACTTGGAAATAGTTTTTATTTTTTTAATTTCCACTTTTTATTTATCTTTTTTCCCTTCTCTTCTTTATTAAGTTTAGTTAAAATTTGTTTACTTCTTATATAAAAATTGATTTCCTATAGAACAAATATAGCATGGTTATATCTTTTCAAAAATATGCTTTAAGGGTAAAATAGTTGTTTTGATTAAATTCTTCAAAAGATTCTTACAGTGTTAACGATAAAGTAAAAAATCGATATACTCTATGAATGAATACAACTTTATCTATATAATCTATAAATATTGGAGTAAGCACTTAATAATTTCAAAATGCTTTGAATATTTTTTAAGGAAAAATCCACCCACAAAGGTTTAAGGTTTGATAACCACATAAATTTTCTTAATTTAGGTCATACACACTCCTTTTAGTCAATTATACTTTTTGATTATAATAGTATATATTTAAAAAATTATATTATGATAGTACTGCAATTTCCTTGTCACCCAAATAAACAAGGTCCAGCTCGGCTCCAAATAATATTACAGGTTAAGACTAACCAACACCTACCATATTATTGTTTTGTTGAGTGTGTGTCATTAGAAAGATATCATAAGATAAAAGTACGTGGTTACACAAAATGGGAATGGGGACAATTAAGTATGCGCTGACATTTTTGTCATCATTTGATTCCAGTCTATTGGGCTTTTTTGATGACGCAAAAAGCAAGTTCTACAAATTGACATGTATGGAGTCTCAAGTAGTACCCCCAATAAGATGTATTATTCTTATCTCTATGTCTGCATTTGACACCTCACTTGCTAATTGCAATTGTATCTTTATCAACTATAATCAATTGATAACCTTTCCAATTTTTTCTTCTTGCTATGAAAAGCTATAACCTTATTATTTTTGTGACGGGCATCAATTAATTCTCCTTTAAGATCTCTCACAATCTAGATAAGCATTTGTTTGAATTGCATTCAAGAAATAGAGCAAAAGATAACGTTACAATTAGTTACGTCATTATATATAAATATCATCTATATACTTTGGGAAAAAAATTAGTTCACCATGATTAGATGTTTTTTCTCACATAATCTTACTCTCTTTATAATAGGACGAAGACGGAAAGAAATCATGAGTAGATATCTTGAATGATGTTTTCTGTTAAACCTCAACAGATAACTTATCAAGAGAAAACTTATGAGCAAATATCTTATGAGAAGACGTTTAAATTGATAACTCGAAAAAGATTTAGTCAAAACTATTTCACTAATTTCTTGGAAAAAAAAATAAGTATAAGATTTTATTTTTCAACATCACTCCTATTCAAATAAAGATAAGTTCAATTTTTCTCTTTTGAATCTATCTTTTATTTCTTACTCTTTTCACTTTGAATTATGAGCAATATTTTGAATCTATCTTTATCTTTTATTTCCATATATATTAAATTATGAGCAATAATTCACTCTTTAAGTTAAAGTCGAAACTAAGCTTGACATATGGTAAATTCTTAATCGATCTTTATGGCCATATGATAACCCTTCTTTTCATCTCTCATGGTGTGAAAAATCAATTTGTTGCTTGTCACATTATTGTTGTCACTAAATTAATGCATCATTGTGCAAAATTCTTATGTAAGAGTTGACAGTGGAATAAGTCAGCTGGGCAATTAAAAAATTTTATATCAATTGACACCAGCAAGGAAAAAAAAAACAAAGGTGAAAGTTCCACTAAACACATAGGATAATTACCAATTGACTTTAGAACACATTGTGGCCGGCAAGGCTGTGTGCTTTCATGCATGATTTGATGAAGCATTTGAAGAGTTGAATGATCAATTAAATGATCATAAATATTGGCTACCTAATAAAATTGTGTTCATTCCACTGCATATTTCGAATATTACACATCAGATAGATACACCTGATAAACTTTATTAATTTCTTTTTCAAAAATTCAATATTTCTCACATCACATCTCACTCTTTTTCACAGTCATAAATGGCAGACCATTTTGAGCAAATTAAATTGAAACAACCTTTTTTTTTTAAAGTCAAATTCTATTTATACATACTTTTGGATGAGTTGACATATAAATATAATATTGGTGGAACATTGAATGGATGAGAGACTAGCCTTCCATTACCAACAAGCCTAGCACTTCTTTTCCACTTTCAAATATTATTAATTAATTTAACAATTATTCTAAACATGTGTTAAAGCGATTGCTCACACACAATTAATTTTAGAGGCTACACATGGATGGCTAGGTGAGGAAAGGCGGCATAGTTCTAATGTTGGATATTATAATAAAGGTTAATGGCTATCTTATTCTTATTCTTATTATTCTTATTATTATTATTATTATTTTTCCCATTTATGTAAGGGGATTTGATTTCAAATTCTAACGTAGTGTTTATTTTTATTTTTTAAAATATAAATGAGTCTGAATTTGGTTGAAATCTGAATAGCTTTAAGGTTGTGTTTGTTTTTTTAATCTTAAGTCTGAATAGACCTAAATTAATTTGAATTATTAATAGAACTGAATGTCTGAATCTGAATAATATGTTTATTTTCTCGTCTGAATCGCTACAAATAAGTATTAAGGTTTTTGTTTTTTTAACTTGAAAGAACTGAAAACCAATATTTTTACATCTATGCCCTTCAAATTATAAATGTTAAACAATTCATAACATCTCAAAGAAAATAAATAAGATAATATATTTTCATAATATGATCATGGTCAATTGAATACAGCACTTTAATGTTCTAAATTGGTTTATGTTAATCAATTTTATTGTTGTTTATGTTGTTTTATATGAAAAATATTCATTAAAAATTATAAGTATAAATAATGCTAATTTGAAGAAAAATAAAAATAAAATAATAATAGTATATCACTATATTATCACGAGTTACAGAAATGGGAATGATGCTAATTATTAAACTTATTTAGATATGGATGGAAATTAATTAATTAGATAGGGATATTTTGGAGAATTTCTTTTTATAATGTCATTTAGACTTTTTAATTAAACAAAAAATGAAAAAAATAACTTAATAACTTAGTGACTGAAAATTTTCATTAAGTTGAAAAAATAAACGGACTTATGACTAAGTTAATTAAATCATTAAGTCAAAAAAATAGCCCCTAAATGAGTATTTCTAATTGATATGTTTATTTTTCTTTTTTTAATATATGAATATAAGTATTAAGTAGTTTTTTTTAAAGAAAATATCTAAAATATGATATTTTAACATATATAACCTCCTAAATATTAATAATACTTATATTTATTTGTTAAATACATGACAAGTTATAAAATAAATTATTTGATTAGTTAAAAAAATTTGATAATATGTACTTAACAAAGAATAAAAAAAAATTAACACATGTATTTTTTTACATTAATATATGATACTCATAATATTATTTTTAGTATACTATATGATATTTTTTTCTTGTTAATTACGTAAGCCAGCCAAGAATTGTTTAATCATTTGAATTAAAATTAATGTATTAAATAATATTCAAAATCTAATAGAAAATTGTAATTATAAATATAAACAGATGGACCTATTATAAAACACAATCTCCTAAATTTTATTGCGTTCAAAATTCTCATTCACCAAAAAAATAAAAATAAAAATAATGATAGTTGGATACACAAAGAACAAAGAAAATTGATAAATAAAAAATAATAAGAAGGTAATTTATATGGTAGGAAATACTTGTATTTAATAAGGGGTATTAAGGGGAGAGCGAATATTAAAATTTTATTATGATGTTTTGCCATTAAGATAAAAGTCATAATATCTTATTTTTTTTTCTATTTAGACCTAAAAATCATATAATCAAACATAAGTTATTGAAAACAAACAAATTAAAAACTCTAAATGTCTAAAAATAATTAAAATTTAGACTACAGATAAAAAAACAAACAACCCTTAATCTCTTGCATTATTTGATTTTATTGATTAAGCTAACTACGGTTGATATTTTAATTGTTTATAATTACTTTTTGATTAAGCTAACTAGGGTTGATGTTTTAGTTGTTTTAGAATTACTTTTTCTTTATTATCTATGTTTATTTATAACATACACACATAAATGGTTAATATAACACATTTACCTAAGCACCGTTTATGATAAAATCACTTTTAACTTACGAATCATTAACCATAATTGCTAGATGATTATTCTAATTATTATTTAAAAATTAATGACAGATATAATAAATAACAATTTTCTTTCTCCTTCATTTATTATAGGACGGGGTTCTATGCACTCTAAAAATTAATTTAACACTCTATTACTTTGTATATTCTCATACACTAATTTAAAAAGAAAAATAAATTTTAGTTTGCACACTCTTTAAAATTTCAAAAAAAATCCTTACTTAAACTATTTAAATTAATTAAGTTTATTAACTTAAAGCACAAATTAAACTAATTATACACACTCGTTTTGAGACTTTACACATAATCATTAAAAGCATAATAATCTAAGCATTGATTAAGATGTTGGAAATAAAAGTTTTAGCTTTTAAGACATGAGAATTGTACATTGAATAATGAGTGTACTATATGAGTGTTAAAAATAATTATATAATATTGACTTACAATAAATTGTACTTAATAATAATTTACATAATGGGTAATTTTTTAGTAAATTTTTTATTGTTAAAATTAAAATATTCAGAGTAATTTTTGGAGTGCAAATATTATATACATGTTTACTGCTTTGTTTTGATAACTATAAATTATATTGAGGCTTCGTCGATAATGCCATGATTTTTAAAATATCCTTTGGGATAACGGAATGTGCTGTATTATATGACTTTATATTGATTTAAAACGAACTTGAATTTTTCAAAGAACTGTACAATCATAACCATACATGTAATAGATAAGTGCTGAATATTCATCAATATGTATATGAGTTACAGAAGCTTTTCTTAAGCCGCAAGGACCAAAATTTACCCAGTACTGCAATTGCAGTCTAGTGCTTGCTTAATTCTCAAGGTATTTTTCATAGTATTTTCAAATAAATACGTCACCAAACTCACCCCATATTGGTTCCAAATACAATTTTGAAACTGAAAGTAAAAGATTTGCATTAATTGACACCAAGTTTTTGAATGAACATTTTGAACTTTGGTTCATATTTCCAGTCTACAAAATTTACATCTATACATGTACAGCAATGATTTGAATGCAACTACTCAACAAATTTAGCCTTAAATCCAACACTTTTATATGATACATGAGTATATATGTATATGTATGTGTGTTTCTGTGCATGTAACTTGTGTGAGAACGTTGGATTAATTTCATCTAATAGCATGATTCCGTCGCTTTGTCTGGAGTGCAGTTGACATAACACGTAGTCTGTTCGTTATCTCTGTGAACGATGGCCTGGCAGCAGGGTTGAAAGACCAGCACTCTTCCATTAACTTTCTCCATTCAGGATCACAACGTTCTGGTATCTGAGGCCTGAGTGTGTTACTTAAAATTCCCCCTGGATATAAAGTTCACAGCTAGTAACATTTTGTGTCAAAATTGTAAGGAATCATAATAAAGCATCAAAACAAGCAAAATAAGCTCTTTAAGAAGAGAATATATCGGACATACGAATGGGAATGTTATCATCAAAATGTAGCTGATCATCAGACAATCAAGCACTTGAATTTCTATTGGGACAAAAGTTTGGATTTGCACAATTTTTTGAAGGACTACATTATCATGCCACTAGAAGATCAATATTTACTATATCCACCTTTAGAATTTCCATCGGGACCAAATGTTACACTGAAGAAAATTTATGAAACATTACTTTATATGGCTTTGCCATGGAAGGTAAAGGATTTAATGACAATTTCGCAGCGATAGGTATCATAGAACTTTATCTACCATGCAACTACTAACATTCCCCATTGAAAAGAGAATTACAAAATACTACCAAATGTTATTCTTCGCAAAACATACTTTCACGAATACACCTACATGTACAAACACAGTTGTCTACTACATTATTCAACAGCTTAAATTATTTTATAAATATGCACAAATACTTCTATAAGGGACACATAATCAATTCCAGCATGGAATCTCTTGAGAAGATTTGATGATAAAATTGATCCAGAAAAGTTTGAAATAGTTTGACTAGCCAAGTGCGAATCATACCTATGATAGCACCACAATGCATGTTGGCATATGGCTCTTCGCCGGTGATGATTTCCCACATTGCTATACCAAATGAGTAAACATCAACCTAGACAAAGAAAAGAAAGCTTAAATGATGTTATCACCATATAGGCTTCCACACTTATATTTGCTTCTATTGTGATTATTCGGGAAAAAGAGAAAATAACCCTCACCTTTTCAGAGACCCTATTATTGCTGCCATTCAATAGCTCTGGTGCCATCCACGGAAGGGTTCCACGCACGCCACCAGATACAAGTGTATTGCATTTAATTCTTGACAAACCAAAATCTCCAACCTGCAAAGCAGGCAAGTTAATTCGGAGTGAAATATGCTATTCTTCCAATCATTTTATGCTCGCAGATTAAAAGATCCAAAGACATTATTCTATGTATGCTTTTAGCAACAGCATTTAATTAATCACATGTCAAGAGCAAGGGTGTTTGCGAGTGTTGACACAAAATAGAAGAAGGCCATGGTCAATATTATCTAAGTTTTTGCCACCTTGCAAATCGGTCGTTGGGGATCCCTCAAATTGACAAGTAAATTGTCACACTTCAAATCAAAATGCACGATATTCTTCATATGTAAATATTCCATGCCAAAAGCAGCATCCATCATGAGCATTAGCTTTTTGCGGCGATCAAGTATTCTGCAGGAATAGTTTTAAAGACTGTAAATCTACTCCGTGTTTGAGATACAAAGGAAAATAAGATATGCTAGTCGACTCACCTGTCCTTCCTTGCAAGGACATGCCTCAGTGATCCATTCACCATATATTCAGTTACAGTGGCCATTGTTCCTCCAGGTCCATTGGGGACGACACCATAAAATGTTACTACATTTGGATGGTGAAGATTTGATATGATATGCGCCTCTCTCCAGAATTCTTTACTCTGTAAATTTACTAATGTTATATTTCCATCCCCCCAAAAAAAAAATCTGATTGCTAATGACTAATTTGTAAACTCCAGTGCATTGACTTCCCATCTCTTTGTACAAAAGGTTGTGTGAAATTTTGTATTTTAACTAGTCCATATTTAGAAAAATAAGGATGTCAACACTAGAGAAGTACTATGTATATTGTCTAGTGTGGATGGGCATGCAACTGTTTGTACAAAGAGTTACTGGAAGAAGGAACATTGCAAACTCCAACGCACATCTGCACTAGATTTTTCCTCTCTATATATAATGAAGATATATACTAAAGAGTGGGATTTTTTTTTTTATAAAAAACAAAAGAACTATTATGATCTTAAGAATCCAAAAGGTAGGATATAATCTTGCGGTGTCATCTTACATGCATGCTTTTATTAACCAGAAAAAAAAATTGTTTAAGCATCTTGGAGCAAATATTTTCTATAACTTGTTTCTGATTTTCCACAACTGAATGTGTAACGCATATTAACAAAATTAAATTTTATAAATATGAATATCTTGATAAGAGTATCTTGAGTAGAACGAAAGAGAAGACCCACCAACCGTTCTTGCTCTGATGATCTGCCCAAAAAACAACTCTTTTTGATTCTCTTAATGGCAATATCTGTTCCCCTCCATTTTCCACGATAGACAGTTCCAAATGTACCGGAACCTAACTCTTGCAATTCTTCAAGGTCACTGTCCTTGATTATCTGCAGATAAGAATATGAATAATGCATTTAATTTAACATTTATAGACTTTCACGAAAGTTTATCATAAATTAATTAAAATGGTTGTCATAAACCTGCAAACCGTAGATGCCAGCTTCCATTTCAGCCATTGCAGCATCACTAATAGATTCATCCACTTCTCTGCCGTCACCTCTAACATCCTAGGAAAGATAGGATTTAAGCTCATGTCAATCAGCAAAGCCATTGTAAAAATGGAACAAATCAACAAACAATAGGGAAAATCTCAAATGCTACCTCATGGTCAGAATCTGGATGGGCACTCTCAGTTTCAGTTACTATAGGAGATGGACAATCATCACTGACATCATCTTGTACAAATGGCACAACCGATGAGGAGGAGGGGATTCCTGGAGGTATACTATCAGTTACATCTTCCACAATAACGGCTGACTTGAGCACATTGTGTTCATCATCATTTTCTGACAGTACAACTTGTGCATGGACGGCAGTTCTAGGATTTTGTCCCTCATTTGATCGTTTTATAACTATCTTTTCAGCCCCATAGTTACAATAAATTCTGGGGTCTTCATCATTGATAGTAGCCTCTCTACTTGAAGCAGCACTTGTCAATTTCTGAGGACAACCGAAATGGCTCATTTATAGGCCAGTTTAAGCTTATATATAAAAATTAAAAGGAAATATACTTACAGAACTTGGGTTTATGCATTCTTGATTAGCAAGCATCTTGTCTTTATGACGGTTTTCTGATGGTTCAGTTTGGGCGCACAATGCAATTCTAGGTTTTCGCCCCTCAGATGATACTCTCCTGATAAATACCTCGTCAGCCCCATAGTAATATTTGTGGTATTCATCATTGATTGTACCCTCTCTACTTGAAGCAGGATTCATCAATTTCTGAAGACAGCATACAGAAATGACTGAAACATATGTCTAATTTAAGAATGTATAATAATTATACTGAAATATACTTACGGAACTTGGGTTTATCCATTCTTGATTAGCAACTGCTTGAGACGAAACAGATAGTTTTACTGAGGATCCTGGGGTAACCGGTTGACTTATCTCAGTCATTGTAGACTTCTCGTCCTTTGAAGATAGTTTTACAGAGGATCCTGGGGAAACTGGTTGGCTTATCTCAGTCAGAGCACTTCTCTCATCCTTTGTAGCATTTGAGTTTTTGACCTGAAACTCAGGCATAGTTGTTGTATCCAACTGGTAACCATAAAGGTGCTCTATTATTAAACCTGCAGAACTTTCTGCAGTAGCTATTTGTAAAGAGAAATTTGAGCTTCCTGAGTTTGGTGAATCTCGTATGGGAAGATTACTGCTGGGTTGGTAGTTAATCTTATTTTCAATGGCTTTATTATTTGGTGTAACTTCTTTATTTCCTATATGGTGTTTCCAATGTGGATCAGAGGAAGCCAGGTTCCCATTCATAGCCTTGATTTCCTGAACAGTTTTAAAATTATCATTGCAGGATTCCAGTATCTTGAACGAGGGCTGATTCTTACAAGTGGTTCCTTGGTGTTTCTCATCAATTACATCTTGCCAGTGCATTGAAAACCCCCGAGAAGAACTTGACACTACCGATGGTGATTTCGCTCTTCCAATATTTCTTGGGCTCTGAGAAATAATCCCTTCTTCCAAACGGTGAGTAGAGCTGTTATCATGAACCCGTAACCTTGAGTCAGAAAGCACCCTTTCCCTATGAACAAGTAATCTGTAGTTCTTATCACTTTGATTATACAGTGTACGATGCACAATATCTCTACTGAGGCCACAATTGTGCAAATGCAAGTGGCAGTTGTTAGTCTGGTCAGTTTCTACTAAATTTTGGTTGTGCTTGTGGTAATTCATCAACGGATGATGGTCATGAAGATTATCATAATGACTTAGGGAATTCACATCATAGGAATGGTCGCAAAGAAATTTGTCCATAACACAAGGATTATCATTTCCATTGCCATCACATGGCCAGTCCACATAAAAATGTGCATTAGAATTGAAAGGATCTATACTCTGAGAAGAAAAAGTTGTTACAGGAACTGATGGATTCAATGGCTTGCCTGCCACACAGATTGGAGGTAATCTATTAGCATTATTTGAAAACATCCCAGCCACATTTGAGGAGTTTGGACTATGATCCTTAATTTCAGAGATGTGAGCAAATGTGGGAGAGTCTCTGCCCATTTGTGTTGTGTGACTGGCCAAAGTCTGCCCGCTAAAACTTTTTCGAGGACTCGCATCTAGCATGCCGTTAACAGCAGAAACATACTGATTATCAGCATCAGTCTGTTGTGTGGTCTTTCCCTCCAAAGAATTTGGACTGTCAGGTTCACCTAAAGATACGAGAAATATCCGCAGTCTTTGAGAACCCCCAATTCTTTCCTGCTCTTGATATTCTTCTATCATATGATGGAGATCCTCATCAGAGCAAACAGATATAAGTGCATCGAGATCCTCACCAGGGAGCTGATACTTGATTGTATGAGGTTGATTACAAATTGCTGATGTTTTCCTCATTAATTCCTCCCAAGTAAGACTTTTCCTTATGGATATAATTCGTGTCTCCCCACCTACATATCTAAGCTTCCCATCACTGGGCCTGGGAAATATTCTTCCCCCAAAGCTACAAAGAAATTTCATTTTTCTAGTAAAAGGACTTTCTGCATAACCTGGTCCGCAAGGATGATAAGACTGAGGAGACTCCACAACATAAACAGGGGAACCGGACAATTCTGTTGCAACTTGATCACAATGATTTTCATAAAAAAATATACCTGAATTTTGTCCAACAGCACCATATTGCAGCTGGCATCTGCTTAGATTATCAGGATAATTATTTTTCTTTGCTTCAACCGCATATCCAAAAGTGCCAGCAAAATCCGAGGCATTTGCATTGCCTTCGTTGTCCATCCTCCTTAAACCGACAATGCCATTAAGATCCCCGCAAACTACCTGATGGTTCTGGCTGATATTAACACCCGCTTGGATTGTCTGGAGATACTTTCCATCATTCATGACTGTTATTCTTCTTACAGCAACACGATCCCTTAGAAACTCTGAAGAAAATTCCTCGCCTGTCTGCAGACAAACATTGTTTACGCTTCTTTCCACATCAACTCTGTTGCTTGACACAACGTTTCCTCTATCTCTGCACAACGGCTGGCCTGAAGTGCTTGGATCCTCTCTTGTCATGGTATCAAAAGAGATATTACTTTCTTTATAGCTTCATATTCGCAAGAACGGCAAAATGATAAGCCTTACTTCCTTAATTGCCATCAAAACTAAACTAATTGATGGCATCAAATGCATAACTTATGATACCCGTTCAAGATGCACCAAGAACAGTAAAATCCTCACTACATATACAAAGTTGCCGATTTGTTTCTTATAAACCCTTGAGCTATTGACTCACAAAGGCTCTACAATTATCATGCCTAACAACACCAACTCTCTTCGAAAATCAAATTATTTATATAGACCAAAAAAAAAAAAATCGTTCTTTTCTTTGCTCAATCCTGCTTTATTTTAGCAAAATGAAACGAAATACATACACAACTAACCATATTCCTGCACTGTCCACAAATTCGTCAAATATTAAACATGCATTTCAAGAAATTCCCTGTGGAAACATAAGAAGTTCGTTAATTATTCAAGAATTTGCATGGAAGAAACAGCCAGAGCAACCAAATAAACCATCATTATTGACAAATGATAGTACGTTAAAACTATATGCAAATAATTAAATTAGAAAAACAAAAATTATGACACGACATTCGAAGGGTACATTATATTTATTTTGCATCCAATAAAAAAAGGGATCAAAATGGATAAAATTGGACAAAGAAAAAGAATGATGAAATGGGTACCTGTTAGTTTTTCGAAATTCGTCGTTTAATTAAAAATGAAAGGTTGGTGCTTTTAGACATCAAGTTTTTGGGATCAAAGCAAAGAAACCCAAAAGAGAAAGTAGAGTTAAAATTTGGTTTTTGTTTTGTGAATTTGGTGAAGACAGACAGACAGAGGGAGGGAGGTGGGGAGAGAGGGAGACTTTGCTTAAAATAACGCGGGCATAACTGCAAACTAACTAATGATTTTTCCCTCCCTGTTTCCCTCGTAAAGAAAATTATAAATTGCTGAAAAAAAAAATCATCCTATATTTATGATCAATATTTACATAGGAGGATTAGAGACAGGTTTAAGCATGAAACGTGGAAAAGTTCATTTAAAATATAAGACTTAATTTTAATTTAATTATACTACAACATCCTATTAATAAATGAAATTGAATTGAATAACATTAAATCTAATAATGCTTTTGTTCAATTTCAATTGAATTTTATTTGTATTATTAATTAATTTTATATTATTTTAAATTATAAATTAATTAAAAGTTATTATTTAAATCTGAATTGAATTTATAATATTATTTATTGTAATGTTTTTTCCTGACATTTTCTCATAATTATTAGCGCTATACACAAATGTTATAATCAAATGTAATAAAATTTATTTAATATACTTCAATTTAATGAATTAGTTCGCCTAAAAAAAAAGAAAATACTATAATTTATTTTTAAAAAATTTGGTTGATTTATATTTGATGCTTGAATAATCTACTTAAAAGTTTGGTTGATTTATATATTTGTATGTCAGCATCTTCATTCGACATATCATTGGGTTTTCATTAAGACTGTAATTTTCTTATTACTTAGATGATATCAAGTGTTGCAACAGTGCCTGAGAACAATAACAGATACATGCAAATTAGGGTTTCACGTATTATATGTTTGTGGATGGAAGGATCATGTTTTTATCTACGAATATCTCAAAAATGCAACAAATATATTAATAATGAGAGAAGTTAAACTGTTATAAAGTTGTTAAGCTTAGAGTTCAACAAAATAACTCCCAAAAGTAAGAGATCTATTAAGCTTAATAAATCACAAAAGTTTCATGTCCCAAATATACATGTCAGTAGTCCTTCTAAGACTAAGGACACCAAGTGATAAGAGCAGCTTTGCCAAAATCCATTACGAGTTAGATCTATTTATTTTTTGGAAATTGCAATAAATTATAATGACTATAAAACTCAATAAACAAACTAAAAACTTAATAAACAAACTAACTTTTTCATATAGAGAAATAGACATGAGTACAAGCTTATTTGCATTTAAAGGTTTCATATTTCGCAAATCAATTACAAATACTCATGTTCTTATTATAGGAATGCACCTTCTTTATCATCACTTAGTAAGACTTCACATATCACATCACATAATGAGCCTAAATCACTTGTTGGCGACCTATTCTATATAATACATATAGTTAACATTTATGTATTCATAATGTTGATTTTGATAATAGCAAACAAAATTAAGAAGATTCAGTTTTTAAAATCTCAAATTATTTTTATACATTTTAAATAAATCATTATTTTCACATTTTAAAGGTTTTATATTTGATGGAAAAATGATTTTATGAAATTATTTTTTTTCAAGTTTATAGTTTAATTGAAAAAGTTTTGAAAACTTTGAAATCAACAAGTATTGCTTGAAATTTTGGAGAAGGATTTATTTGAAAAGTATTCATAGCATTTTGGGCTATATCATAATTTCAGAAAGTTTTGGGAATAGTAAGTATTATTTAAAAATTCTGAAATTGGACTTATTTGCTAAATGTATACCGTTTTGGGTCATAGTACAGTTATATAAAGTTTTGAGATCAAACTATAATTTTACAAAATAGTCACTATAGCAGTCACTATAGAAAACGGCGATCTGACATCTCGATAACGACGATCCGACATTGAGCAGAATTAAAGAGTAGCCTCTGGACACTAACGACGATCCGACAATTTGAAAATCTAGCCCAACGGTCATATTGACCAGTCAAACGGCGAACCGACATCTAGTTAACGACGATCCGACAGTGAGTAGAAAGTCAATAACGACTAGTTTTCAGCTCCAACTATAAATAAGCCCAATCCAATTCAAACAAAGATAGATCCAAGAGTTATCGTTGAGCTTACTATTGAGCATAAAACTATTATTGAGCTTTGAACTTGTTTTTGTTTCTTTGATTCACAAATTGAGCATTCATTTGTAATCAAACACATTGTGTGAGAGAAAATTCATTTGTAATATTTATCGTTGAGAGGTTGTAAGTGTTGGGATACACTTAGGTTAAGAGATTGGGGATAATCTCTTGTTGTAAAGGTCCATTGACACCTTGGAAGTCAATTGTAAGCGTTTGAAGCCTTAGGAGGCTAGCTTAGTGAAATCCTCAAGCCCGGTGAGCTTGGAGGCGTGGACGTAGGCGGAGGTTGCCGAACCACGTAAAAATCATTGTGTTTGCTCTCTCTTCCTTTATCTTTTTATATTGTGATTGATTTATTTATTATTGCTTTAAATTAGTTTTGGATTTGCATTGAATTTTGTTTTAGAATTAAATAGTTTTTAATATCTCAATTCACCCCTCCTCTTGGGTTGCCTAGTTAGTATTTCACATATATCAATCTTGAAGGAAATGCCACATATACCAAAAGGCTCCATGTAACAATATAAGTGTCTGCTGTGCAAGTAACAAGCTCATTATTGTAACACCCAAAATCTAACACTGCAAATCTAACATGTATGGAGCACGTAAAAAAGGAGGTTACTCAAAAATTTGAATTCCTTACACAAAAATCTCAAACTGAAATATCTCAAATTTTATTAATCAAATCGACAAATCCACAAGTCTAATACTGAACATTTTCTTGCAAAAATATAAATATAACAAAAGTTCCAAAACTCTCCAAATACAAGTTCATAAGATAAACAAAATTAAAGGAAACAGAAATCCATCCTTCTCATATTCAACTAGCAAAAGTAAATCTCCATCTCTAAAGATAAGCACGCCTCTCAGCAAATTACTCAATCTGCAAAAAGTAATGATGAGGGAGAAGTTGTCAACTCGAAAAGTAAAACTATTCCCAATGAACTAGAGTTATTAGGTACCAAATGTATTGCAAGTTTTACTTTTCTTATCGAAACATATATGAAAAACATAAGTTTTAAAAAATTATATATTATAACAGAAGGACACAATTCATAAGTGATTCAAAATATCAAAAGCACAATTAACCATGAAAACAAATCTTATAACATGTATACATAAAAAAAAAAAGGTTAGTTCATGTCACACAATGTTACCTATATTCCTAATGACCTGGCCAAAAAAAGAATCAGAGCCACAATAACATTTGCACATTCAGAACAAAAACCTAGTATTGGTCTAAGACATATATATTGTATAATATGATTAGAATCATAATCAGAATGGTTATGGACAATGCGCTAAAATATTTAAATTTATTTTTCATATGCAACGACTTGCACGTGGCATTTTGTACAGTATGTGTCACTTCGTGGCATTTTAGCTCTTGAGAAGTGGCCCCTATACAGCCTCAAGAGGCGACCCCCACATAAATTTTCTTAAATAATCTTAATCGAATATGTGAACAAAGCATTCATATCGGATTCATAAATATCATAATAATGATTTAGGCTTGCAAGCATTTTATGGACAATTTCATAAAAGATAATAATTTAACAAAACAAAATCACACATTTAAAGACATTTATAATATTTTGTTAAAACCATAAAATAATATAATTTTCAGATTTGAGAACATTTAAATTAACTAATTTTGTTATGAAAATCAATTAATTTTTAAAAATTATAAAAACACATGTACTTATAATAGAATCAAAATAATCATACATATCCAACATATTAGGAATGAAGTTACTTACCTCTATAAAAACAATAATCTAAATAGATCTCTAAGCCTCCAACAGCCTCAAATACCTTAAACAAATATAAGATATAACTAGTAACAACTTATCCCGATATCCTAATTTTCTAACTCATACCTATACAAGTTTGATTTTGTGAATTGTTAACCAGAACGACACAATATTATATAGAGTTATTCTAAACATCCATGGGTGTCTCTCCCAAAATTTTTAAGACGATCCGATGGCAAAAACATTTCCAAAACTATTTGTTTCTTGACAAGTTTAAAACTGTCTGACAATGTCTTAACTAAATAGTATAGGTTCTGATAATTTTATAAAATTTTATATTAATAAAAAATTATGAAATTAAAACTAGAAATTAGATACATAAACTATCCTCTATTTAAAATTTAAAAATTTTCTGAGTTCATTTGAAACTCCAAATAATTTTGTGAATTTGGTCATTCTGCTAATCATAGTTTTCTAGTGCAACAGTGTCTGTCTCGAAAATCCATATAAAATCATAAATAAGGTCGAAACTTATGAAATAAAATTTATTCAAAAAGCTCTACATGTCTAGTTTATAGAAAGTTAATATTTTTCTCAAGAATCATTTTTAAAATATATGTTTTATTATAAGATCTTTATCTTGATCAAAAATTGTTCAGTGTGTTTATTGTGTCATGAGTTAACTAAAAAGACTTAATAATAAACTAATGCACTAAATGAAACTTAAACACATCATAAATCACGCACAAAGGCCTATAACATTCTAAAATCATGAAAAAAATCTAGACTCCTAATAGAACACAAAGGTAAGAAATCTAATAGAGCATAGGAATAGTAAGACTTAACAACCATTAAAATCCACTCCTAAGCAACAGTTTGAATCCTAAGATATGAGCAGAGTGATGACCAACTATGAAAAAAGGTTGTTGTGAATTTATGGTTATGAAAGAGGAACACAAGCTATGAATTTATAGGAAATTATTGGAAACCGTATTTATTTTGGATAGAAAAAATGTTTTCCAAAATTATCTTATGAATCCTAATTAGAGATAAAACAATCTTTATTAATAAGGAAAGAAAGTTTCTACATGTAAGAATTATTTTTGTCTCGTAATTCTTTAAGAATTATTTTCCTCTCATATTTCTTTTTTTCCCCTTAAGAACGTTGGGTATTACGTTACAACTTCACTTATCATTTTCATAGGTACATATCCTAAATGTAGCACTTTACACCATGCATGACACTTTACGGCTCCATATGTGGTCTTCGTACATCAATCCATAAATTTTAACATAATAACAAACTTTATAAATCATAAACTATAAATACGATTAAAAAACATAATTTTCTTTTTTCATATGAAGACTTATAAGAAACATTTATATGTTCATACTTACTCCAAAGCCTACCTCAAACACATTGTCAAATACACTTGACAAAAACTTCCATAATGTATTTATTAAAATGATCTTTCTAAAAATCAGACAAATATATATGTTCATTGTAGTCTTAGTTAATTCTAGTTTACTTACCTCTTGAAGGTTACATTAATAAGCTTAATCTCGTAAACTAATCAGTGTAACTTAACATCGATTTTGAACTCACGTCAACATCATCATGTGCATATATAATTACAGACTCCATTCTCATCAAGGAGTCATATCTTATAACCATCTACATCTTGATATTACTTTTTTCACAATAGTAGAAAGTTACTGATTAGCCCTTACTTTTTTTATTAAATAAAATACTAACTCAAAAATGATGACATTTTTTAGGGCTTAAATGGGCACATAAGCACATGGGTAGTAAAAATTTCAATGCCAAATTCATTTAAAATCTATTTCAAATTAAATTCAAGATTATCAAATCCTAAAATATAGAATCTAGCATTGAGGACCCTTTACTCATCAATTTAAAACAATTAAAGTACAAGGAATTAGGGCTCCAATTTTAGATATGATAAACTAGACATTTAAAAGAGTACATCTATGTTTCATATTTTTTGAGAAAGTTTGGTCGGTCTAAACATTTTTTTTTCCTTCTTAGAACATGGTAGAAATGTCAATTTTTCAGAATCTCAATGCCTAATTCAAAAATTTAATAAAAATAGAATTTAATTCATCTTCTAGTGGATCAAAATTATATGCAATCCTCAATATGTCTATTTTTACTAGATATGAATAAATTATCAAGGCATAAAATACATAATTTTAAATAATTTTTAAATTGAGTGATTGTAAAAATAATTGTGCACATTTAATTAATCCTCATGGCTTTCACTTAATCAATAATTCCTCAACATATAATACCCATGAAAATCATATACTAACCTAAACACTCAAAACTCCTAAATCTTAATCATAGAGATCAAACACAATAATTCTAAGTTTATACAAGAAATAAAGAACACAAATTTCAAAGAAATGATAAAAATAACGCAACAAGTTTTGCAATTCTATGACAAAAAATCTATAAAAACTTTGGCTACTCTCTCTCTAACATCTCCTAGCCGACAACGCAACCATACAGGGAAGACAGCGCTCGATCCAAATTTTTTTCCCATTTATATCTAGGGTAGTGGGTTTAGATGGGCTGGCCATTAAAAAATAAACTTTGGCCCAATAACAATCCTAGGCCCAAACTAAATAAGTCCAACGCTAATACATTATTAATACTAATAATGGTAGCAAAAAATAACAATAACAATAATAATAAGACCGATTAACAAATACCAATAATAACAACAATAGAATCAAAATAATATTAAGAATTACTCACTTGATTGCTAAGTATTAATATTCCATAATTCAATATTGATTCAATCCGAAATCTCTTATTGAATTGCTCATTCAATGAGAATTCTCAATATTCTGCCTTAAAGAGGACTCGAACCTCCACGTTCTTGAGCACGAGATTTTGAGTCTTGTGTGTCTACCATTTCACCACCAAAGCATCTTGAAAGTGAATCGGATTCCATGAAGGTGATATCTATCTAGTGTGATGTATGGAATATATGACAAGGGTGGAGTGGAGCATTTCTAGTGATCCGTTGTGTCATATAAGCCCCAATCGGGCATCCAATTGCTTCAATTTGAATTATCTGGAGGATGCCTTATATATATTAATATTATATAAAAAAGATAGACAATCAAACTTATTTCTCGATTCAATAGAAGCCCAAAGAGGTGAATAGGATCCCACGAGAAAGATGTAAAAAGCAGGTCCGACTACGCCTATTCCTAATCTTAAATCCTAAATGGCATCTTTCTGCCTACGCAAGATGGACGGCTCATAGCTTTACCCCCTCGATGGAGCCCGTCTATGCGGTATCCCTGCATCCCCTCAGGCTGGCCGCGTAGCACGTAACAAGGTGGCAGAAATTACAAATAAGAAGTCTCATATGCGTAAGGTCCCAACAGCTTGTAATATTTTAAATCTAGTAAATTACTTAATAATTGAGCATGAGCCGTAGACATAGGGATTTGGACTCCAAACCACATGAAAATCTTTTGTATGTTTTTACTTTTATGCACTTTATTTTCGTACACTAATTTATTTAATTAACTTTTAGTTAATAAGCCTACTGAAATTGGATCTATCACTAATCTTCAAAGAAGTGCAGTCAGCCCTCTTGTGGGTGACTCGGAATGATAGAAACATTAGAATGTTCAAAGAGTCAAAGGAGACAATATTGACGGCTGCTGGATAGTGTTCACCTTTCCAGTGTCGGTCACTAAGGATTTCCAAGACACTTCCTTTTTCTTCATTCATGTTAATTGAATGGTTTATTTACATATTTATTTTTGTATAGAACCTTTTGGGTGAATACCTGGTCCACTTACTTGTGCAATATGTCCATTATTTATTAATATATTCCCAGTTTTCTAATTAAAAAAAATGGATATTATACATAACATTCATATTTGAACTACGCCAAATAGTACATGGAGAATTACCTGCAACGCTGGGTGAAAAACATCATGTGGAATCAAAGTGAATTTAACGGTAAGGTTACCATCCTTGTGGTTCGCTACTATATATGTGACATAATTAATCATATGATATGCATAAAAATAATCATATCATGTTATTAAATTAAATTGTAATAAAAGTAATTTGCTAATTAGTTCTATTTACTTGCAATTTTTTTAGGGCTCTTGTGGATTCTTGTGTTAGGAAATTGGTGGGTGAAGCAGACACGCAACTAAAGTAAAATTGTAAGAAAATAAAGAACAAGTGTAAAAGAGGACACCAGAAATTACGTGGTTCGGCTTTTAGCCTACGTCCACGGGCGAAGACAGAAGGAAATATTTTACTAGTGAAAAGGAGTTACAAGTATTGTAGTATTTTAGCTCACTTCCCAAAACCTCAATACACCCAAACTCTCAGAACACTAATCTCTCACCAAATAAAGAAAAGAAATGAAGAACTCGATGAAATTGGATGCAAAACCAAAATGCAGAGCTCCCTTTATATAGCCAAAAAATGGTTACTGTGCATATAATATTAATTTTTTTTTTCTTTTCCTTCTTCGGCCTGGCTCTCATTTTCTTCTCTCTTTCTTCTTTTTCTTCTTTCTCTTTTGTTTCTTTCTTTGGTTCAAAACCGTGTGCTTCTAGATGCAGTTTTCAAAGCCGTGTGCATCTAGAAGCACATGACTTTTCACATTTCTCCTACTTGGAGATTAGATTGAAAATCAATCAATCACCACACCATCCTTTCTGTTTCGCCATAATCATGTTGCCTACGTTTCTGCTAGGCCACAAGAGGATCTACTCCAGATAAACTTGTCAGTATTTATTGGCTTGGTCAAAACATCTACTAGGTTCTCCTTCGTATGGATTTTCTGTAAATCCACACTTCCGTCTTCCACTACTTCTCGAACCAAGTGATACTGAACTCCTATGTGCTTTGTCCTGGAATGAAAGGCTGGATTCCTTGCAATATGCAAGGCACTCTGACTGTCACAAAACGCAGAAATTTTCTCTTGTTTGTGCCCGAGCTCCTCCAATAACCTTTGTATCCAAATAGCTTCCTTGCAAGCTTGTGTAGCTGCCATGTATTCTGCTTCTGTTGTAGATAAAGCCACAACGGTCTGCAGTTTCGAAACCCAGCTTACAGCTGCTCCCGCAAGTGTAAACACATAACCAGTATTAGATTTCCTTTTATCAAGGTCTCCTGCAAAATCTGAATCCACATAGCCCCTGACAGTAAACTCTGATCCTCCATAACATAATGCAACATTTGAGGTTCCTCTGATGTATCTCAGAATCCTCTTCACAGCTATCCAATGCTCTCCTCCAGGATTCGCCATGTATCGACTAACTGCTCCCACTGCTTGTGCAATGTCCGGTCTAGTACGTATCATAGCGAACATTAAACTTCCCACTGCTGATGCATACGGTACTCGAGACATCTCCTTCCTCTCTGCTTCATTGCTAGGACACATACTTGAGGATAATTTGAAATTAACAGGAAGTGGAGTAGAAATTGACTTACAATCTTGCATGTTGAAGTGTCGCAAGATTTTCTTCAAGTAATTCTTCTGTGAAAGCTAAATCTTCCTGTTATTTCTGTCTCGGTGAATTTGCATCCCTAGGATCTTGTTTGCTAGTCCCAAGTCCTTCATTTCAAACTCCCTAGCCAACTGTGCCTTCAGTTCTTGGATTCGATCTTTGTTGGGGCCTGCTACCAACATGTCATCCACATACAACAACAAAATAATGAAATCATTTTCTTCAAACCTCTTGTAATATGCACAATGGTCTGAACTGAGTCTATTGTATCCAAGGCTCATAATGAAGGAATCAAATCTCTTATACCAACACCTCGGCGCCTGTTTGAGACCGTATAGAGATTTGTTCAACCTGCAAACTAAGTTCTCATTTCCTGTTTCCGCAAAACCTTCTGGTTGGAGCATATATATTTCTTCTTCAAGTTCTCCATAAAGAAATGCAGTTTTCACATCTAACTGCTCAAGATGTAGGTCAAATGTAGCACACATTGCCAAGACTACTCCGACTGTTGTGAGTCGAACCACCGGAGAAAATATCTCGTTGAAGTCAATACCTTCTTTCTGAGCATATCCTTTCACCACCAATCTCGCACGATACCGCTCCACTTGATCATTGCCATCACGTTTGATCTTGTAGACCCATTTGTTTCCAATGGCTTTTCTTCCACGTGGTAGTGGTACAAGTTCCCATGTCTTATTCTTGTGTAGAGCTTCAATTTCTTCCTGCATTGCTGTCATCCACAAAGCAACATCTGAGCTGTTTAAAGCTTCATGGAAAGTTGAAGGCTCTCCATCCTCTGTTAGAAGACAGTATGCAACGTTGATCTCTGTGACATACTCCGAGTGCCACGTTGGCGGTCGTCTCTCACGAGTTGATCGACGAACTTCTGGAGCCTCGGACTCGACTGGTTCTTGTTCCTCGTGCTCTGGTGCTGCTTCAAAAGAATCTGAATCTTCTGGATTATTTTTCACATATACCGGTACAGTCTCTGACTTTTCTTTTACAGTGCTAT
Source organism: Citrus australasica (assembly GCA_029618585.1). NCBI lineage: Eukaryota > Viridiplantae > Streptophyta > Magnoliopsida > Sapindales > Rutaceae > Citrus > Citrus australasica. The sequence continues at coordinate 10,176,120 of JARCIV010000009.1, read as the reverse complement.
CATCCTCATCTTTCCTTTGCAGTTGATCTTCTATAAAGATAACATCTCTGCTGATGACGATCTTGTGGGCAGTGGGGTCCCACAGACGATACCCCTTTACTCCATCAGCATATCCCAAGAAGATACATCTTCTAGATTTTAGATCCAGCTTTGTTCTTTCTTGGGCATTGTACATCACGTACACAAGACATCCAAATGCATGTAGGTAGGAATAATCAGCTGGCTTTCCAGTCCACATCTTCATCACCGTCTTCAACCCAATAGCTGTAGATGGCGACCGATTTATTATATAACAGGCAGTTTTGGCTGCTTCTGCCCAAAATAAATTGGGTAGACCAGCAGTCTTCAACATAGCTCTTATTCTTTCTGTAAGAGTTCTGTTCATCCGCTCTGCCACTCCATTTTGTTGAGGAGTGTATGCCACCGTGAACTGCCTTTGAATACTGTCTTGGTTACAGAAAGCAAGAAACTCGCCGTCTGTATACTCTCCACCATTATCTGTCCTCAAGCACTTGATCTTTTTACCAGATTCAAGTTCCACCCGCGCTTTGTATTCTTTAAACACTGGAAATACATCTGACTTTTTCTTAATTGGATACACCCAACATCTTCTGGAATAATCATCAATGAAAGTCACCATGTACTTTGCACCTCCCATAGATATATCCGGTGATTCCCAAACATCAGAATGAATCAAGTCTAGAATGCATTTACTTCTAGCAATAGATCTACTGAATTTTAATCTATGCTGCTTACTTATAACACAATGCTCGCAAAATGGTAAACTTACAGATTTGAGCCCCGGAAGCAATTTTCGCTCAGAGAGAATCTTCAAGCCTTGTTCCGATATGTGGCCAAGTTTGAGATGCCACATCATCGTTGACTCTTCTCCATTTGATACAACACACGCATCAGCCTCCTGTAACGTTTCTCCTTTAAGCATGAATAGATTAACACCGATCTTTTCTGCCTTCATCAATACAAGCGCGCCTTTAACGATCTTCATAATTCCATTCTCCACATGAGTTTTGTACCCATGACTATCCATTTGTCCCAAAGACAATAGATTTTTCTTCAGACCGTTAACATGTCATACCTCTCCAATTGTGCGAATTGTACCATCAAACATTTTTATTTTGATAGTACCAATACCAGCGATCTCCAAGGCATGATCATTACCCATATATACAAATCCTCCTGAGATAGGTTCATATGTGTGGAACCATTCTCTCCGAGAGGTCATGTGCCAGGTAGCTCCTAAGTCTATAAGCCAGACATCAGATAGTCGTTTTCTGCCTTCTGAAACAATTGTTGCCGCGCTGTAAAGAATTTCGCTATCATCTGAGGTACTTGCTACACACCCCTGAGATTTTGATGACTCAGGTTCTTTGCCATCTTTTCTCTTCTGGTTACTCCAACACTCTTTCTTGACGTGCCCTTTCTTGCCACAGTTGTAGCATTTAACATTCTTCTTACTTTTGGATTTTGATCTACCATGATTTTGACTCCCACTGGGGCCACGTTCTGTTGATCTCCCTCTCGTCATCGATAGCGCCTCCGCTTGCTGTGAACTTGCTTGTCTGTTTTCCTTATTTTTCTGCCTGCTCTCCTCATTTAATACGGAGGCTGCAACATCGTCGAAAACTAGACTGTCCACTGGATTGTTGTTCGTCAGGTTGATGATGAGTTGATCATACGAATCTGGTAAACTTTGAAGTAGAAGCTCTGCACGTTCATTTTCCTCTATATTATGACCCAACGTTGTGAGTTGTGAAAATAGAGTCTTCAAGGTGTTGATGTGGTCGGTCACCATTGTAGATTCCGCCATTCGAAGAGTATAGAGTTTTCTCCTCAAGAAGATTTTGTTGTGTAGCTACTTGGCCTCGTATAATTTTGTGAGAGTATCTCATATTTCCTTCGCTGTGTTTTTCTCTGCCACACTAGATAATACTCCATCTGCAAGTGCCAAGTGTAGATCAGAAATGGCGTTGCCATCTACCTCGTTCCACTTGTCATCAATTATCTCCATGGGCCTTTCTCCAATTGCTGCCAAGCAATTATTTTTTCTCAATACAGCTTTCATTTTCATTTTCCACAACGAAAAATTATTTCTGTTAAATTTCTCAATTTCATACTTTGCCGCCATTTTGTTGATAAATACCGCACACAAGCTAGTATAACACCTTGAATAGTTGTGAGTATGTGTGAGAATGTACACCAGGAAAGTTCCCAGGAAAGACTGGAGGGGTCACAATGGTCCCACTTAAAACCCAGATTCCTTAAGCTCTTATCGCCTTTGTGACAGAACTTTCCTAGACATGTTCAAAAAACCACACAGTTGCTTTACTCACACCACTATCCCCTACTTTGCACCGCCAAATTCTTGGGTCGCTCCCACCGTTTCTTGTGAACAGTACTGTATACGTGAACAGTACCGTATACGTGAATAATATTGTATACGCGAACAGTACCGCTCCCACCGTTTCACGTGAATAGTACCGTATACGTGAACAGTAACCAACTCCGTGAATAGTGCCCCTTACGTGAACAGTACCCGACTCCAAAAAATACAACCAATAGCTCTGATACCACTGTTAGGAAATTGGTGGGTGAAGCAGACACGCAGCTAAAGTAAAATTGTAAGAAAATAAAGAACAAGTGTAAAAGAGGACACCAGAAATTACGTGGTTCGGCTTTTAGCCTACGTCCACGGGCGAAGACAGAAGGAAATATTTTACTAGTGAAAAGGAGTTACAAGTATTGTAGTATTTTAGCTCACTTCCCAAAACCTCAATACACCCAAACTCTCAGAACACTAATCTCTCACCAAATAAAGAAAAGAAATGAAGAACTCGATGGAATTGGATGCAAAAACCAAAATGCAGAGCTCCCTTTATATAGCCAAAAAATGGTTACTGTGCATATAATATTAAATTTTTTTTTTCTTTTCCTTCTTCGGCCCGACTCTCATTTTCTTCTCTCTTTCTTCTTTTTCTTCTTTTTCTTCTTTCTCTTTTGTTTCTTTCTTTGGTTCAAAACCGTGTGCTTCTAGATGCAATTTTCAAAGCCGTGTGCATCTAGAAGCACATGACTTTTCACATCTTGAGTCTTCTAAAATACAAGATTTCACAAATAATTTGTTAGAATGATATGTATAATTAAACTTGCTATATTTTTATAAATTTTATTAGTTAAACACAAAGGTACAATGTATGAAACTCGAAAACAGGACGTAATTCTTAATAAGGTTACTAATGCCTTATTAAAACTTCAATATAACTACTCGAACTTTATATACTTATTACTATTCTTGAAATTTAATTCAAACCATTCCAATTCCAAGACTTCCAATCTACCTTCTAATTCTTTCTTCTTTTCTTTTTCTTATTTTCTTATGTCTCGTCCCTTTCATTTTCACTCCCTTTTATCTTTCTTTTATTGCTTTCCTTTTTCTCTTTTCTTTTCTCTGTCTTATATTCTTATTTTTTCTTTCTCTTTCACTGTTCCACTCTCCTTTCCTTTTCTCTAATTTCTTTCCTTTGTAATTTCTTCTTTCTCATTGTCATGTCACATTGTCACTCTTGGCCCTCCCAAATTTCTCGATGATATTTAATTTTCCTTATTTAATTATGTAGCTCTATAGGCCTTAAATTAGCTAGCCTTGTTAATCAAAAGAAAAATGATATCTATTCGTAGCTGGTTACAAAGCCGCCTTATTAAGCAATATATGACGTTAAAGTGTTTTTTCATTATTTTTTCAATTAACCATAAAACTATAGGATGTTAACATGTTCTTTCATTATTTTTTCAACTGACTCAAATACCATATAGTGTTAACTTATTCCGACTGACATTTGAATTTTTTTTTTTAATGAATATCAATTTTCTATTCCAATGTTAATTATTCGATTAACATTGCCTGATAAAGGGATGGCTGCAGATGCTTAAGAAAGAGTATGTACTCGTTTTTCAGACAACCTTTCTAATTCATTTTCTGCAGAAGAATCGTCTGATTTTAAAATAAGAAAACTACCGAGGCATCTCTATATTGTGAATCCAGAAGCCTACGAACCACAAATGATAGCAATCGGTCCTATTAAGGGCCTCCATTTTCGAAATTGGCAAGAGATGAAAGAGCACAAAATGGGCTTTCTGAAAAAAGCTTCTCCAGCGAAGAGGGGAAGATGATCATCATAACGTAAGAAGATATGTGAAGGCCATGGGAGAATTACAAGAAAGAACTCTTAGTTGTTATATATGCATCTTCATATCGTGATTCAGCAGGCCATTATTTTCTGGAAATGAAGCTGCTACATGCTTGCTTCATCGTGAGATGTTTCGCAAGTTTAAGCTGCGATAATCGGACAGCAGTGATGAACAAGTTTTCGCGACCAAGTTAGATCCGCAAGAAACTGGGTCGTGATTTGCTGTTAGCTGGCAATCAACTTCAATTCTTCGTTCTTCAGGATTTCTATGACAAGATTAAGATGCCAAGTTTTTCGAGAGGCTTGGAAAGTCTGTCTTGCTCCCCGCCAACAGCATTTACAGAGACATAATCCACAATATCAACGAGTACTGTGACAGGCCTCGGAACAGAGTGATGGCGAACCCGTTTTGGCAAAACTATTTCAACAGTCAGTGGGGACTCATTCCCGTTTTGGCTGCTTTTTCTGCTTAACAACCGTGTTTTCTGTTTTAGCTTATTTCGAGTAGTCATCATCATCATGGTGGCCTCATCCAGAGTGAAAAGGCTTTTGATTTGAAAGGAAATCAAATCCAGGGAGTTTCATGCATTGTGTTGCGGAGCATTTCATATCCTATATATATATATATGTACACATATCACTGGTTATGTCATTGTGCTTGCATGTATTCCTGTCATCAACTCTTTCATAGTAGATGAATTGCTTTTTCCCTGTTGAATTGTCCTATATCAGTACAAATTACATGATAGAGCGGGATAGCAAAAGCAAAGTGATAGGATAGATAAACAGTAAATATTTTTCTAATACTGGATCTAACCACCGTGATTAAGTTACGCTTTAACTGAAACGTGTTTAGATCTCGTTGTAATCCAAATGACTCAAGGAGATTTTAATAACGCATTAAACGAGATTAGATTATGCTCTAATACAAATGAATTTAAATGATGCATGATAAAGAGTAACTTTTGATGAGACAATTCGAAGAAAACCATCCATTCTGTATATCCAATCAAAAATATTATCAAGATTACTATCAAAATCTAGGATATCTTCAAACTCATTGAAATAATATGAGTTTTGATGCTCTATCTTTATCATTTTTTCTTCAAATTAAAAAAAATCAATAGAAAAATTGTAGATAACCTGACTTTTAAGGTTAGGAGTTGTCAGTGGCCAGTGTCCGTGATTTTGTGAGAAGCAGTTAGATCTACAAGCTGTGATCGTGAGGAGCACGATGGTAGCCGCGATTAGTCAGATTCGTGATGGTTTTCACAAAATCTAGCTTGAAGTGGCAGTAGTTTATAGTGATGTGGCTTACGGTTTTGTAGTGGAGATTCAACGGCTTTTTGGCCATGGATGGCTGGGCTTATGCGCTGATTGATAGATATTATGGTGGTGTAAATTGATGGAAAATAGTGGTGGTTTGGCAGTGGCAAGTGGTTGGAGAGCTCGCAGGTTTTGGTGTTTCGCAGAGGCTCTGGAGGTGGTTGGGGGTGGGGTTGGCTGGGATTTGATAGTTGGTGGCTGACGAGTCAGATGGTTGCAATGATGGCCGGGTAGTGGAGATGGTGGTGGTGGTGGGCAGTGGTTAGTTTTGATAATTTGGGATTTTTTAGTTTTCTATTTTTTTCAGTGTTAGATCTCGCGAGGATGGATGTGTATAGCCAAGAATGTTTTACAATTCGCATAGAACTGCTCTAATACTAACTGATCGAGCAGGGATAGTGGAAGCATAATGATAAGGTAGATAAACATTAGATATTGTTCTAATGTCTAACTAAACAAACTCGATTAGATTATGCTCTAATTGAAATGTGATCAGATCTTATTTTAATTCAAACGATTTAATGAGATTCTAATATCGGATTAAGCAAGATTAGAAGACACTTTAATCCAAACAATTTTGCAAGAGAAATTTTCATAAATAATCTTAATGAAAATTTTAAAAGAGGAATTCTATTGAATAATTGAAGTTATGAAAAGAATAACAAAACCTCTCTATTTATAACAGAATAAACTTATTTCCCTAAATTAACTTTTAAAAAAATTAAATTACAATTATAATAGAAATAATAGACTAAAATACATACCATAATTGACTCTAATTAAATAAAAAATATTAAAGAATTAAAATAATAAAATTCTAAAATCTTAAAATAATGACATGCATTATTATGTGTGATATGTGATATGTGATATGAAACTCCATTTTTGGATAATTAAAATTGGATGAGTAGATTGTGTATATGGAACTTAATGGCTGGTACTGCTGTGAATTGAATTCTTAAATAATATATCCACGAGAATACTTAATTGAGTAATTTTTAAGTAATTTTATTTTAACTGAGTAGGTTCTTAAGAAGGCAGGGGATAAAAAAAATTAGTTTAACTTTACTTACTCACTGACCTTTAAAATAAAGTGAAAACAAATATATTTAAAAAATAATGATAAAATATTTCTAAACACATCTTTTTTCTTTTTTAAAATTATATTTACAATAAGAAATTGTAGGACTCGAACTACTCCCTCAATCAGTCTTTTGTTCTGGGCAAGCCCGGCCGGTGGCAAACATTTGCAGGCTTTGAACGAACTCTCTCTTCTTCAACCTTTTGGAACATGAATTGTAAAATGCTAATGACTGCACAAGCATGCTACCTCAGTTATAGCAGTGATGCTGACGCAATCACCTGATGAATTAAAATACATTACAAATGAAAGTTTCAGAAAGATGAGAAAGTTTTCCTACTGTGTTGGTTGCCATCACAACTTGTAATTAATTAGTGATGCTGTTGGTTAATAAATAAGTCACACACATGTTCCTGTTTTCTATAAATATATGACACATGGCAGTCATTTCAATTTTCTTTTTCTTTTTACTAATTAGAAGTAAAACCAAGTTAACTTTCAATTTTCTTTTAGTGATATACCTATAACGTTTAATGTTCAATAGTTTTTCATATTTACATTACTTAGTTAACGCTCATATGTTGGTTTCTCGCTCTTATGATTGCTTCTCTTACTAACTTTAACTAGTCATATAAAAAGGAACATCAAGATAATATTTTTTTTTATAATGTATATTATATCTCACTATTATTTATAATCTGAAATATATTGGGACAATTTAAAATGAAGCCTGCTGAAGTGCAATTTCAATTTTTACCCTCATAAAATTTTGGAGAGAAATCTATTTCACTTGGTGGGAATGATCTACCTCCACCAATTTTTTAACATTGGGGGAAGAATCGAGTCTCAACAGTGGGTGGACTCGAACCTATGCACTCAAGATAATAATTTTTAGTTTAAAAAATTCAAGATAGATCTCAAAAAGATGAATTATATATAACTCAACACAAATTAAGGACTGATTTGGGATTGAGGTTGAAACACTGTAAACCACTTATTTTATAATTTTTGATAAAAATAGTACTTGGTAAATTTTTAAAAAATTATTTACATCATAAGTTTTTATGTTTTAACAACAACATTTAAAAGTAGATTAGGTTGCTTTTTATAACTAGTTTATTAAATAAGTTACCATACCTTTTTAAACTTTCTATTATAATCTTAATATTTTAATAAAAAATAATTATATCTTATTTGCTATAAATCCTAATATATTAATAATAACCTACTATATTAATAAAAAGTAATTTAAATTTATCTCTATTTTAACAATTTTAATTAGTATTTTCATGCTCTTTTAAAGTAGGAGTTATATAAAAAATAATTTAAAGCCAATAAGATAAATTAAAGAGATCAAAATATCAAATATCAGTGATCATGAAAATAATTCTATGGGTCTCAATGCTTTTATTTGATTGTTCTCTTTATACCACGTGATTTATACCTACTGACCTATAAAAAAATAAAAAAAGGGTATTTATGTTGTGAAATCCTTGACCAAAGTCAACGAACACATTGGAGAAAATATACTTTAATATTAGGGCAAAACTACTTTGCAACAGGAGTTTGGTACCCCTTATTTGTTTTTTTCTTAAGGTCAATTATAATAGAGTCCTGTAATTTATTCTAAAAACAAAAAAACTAAAAAAATTTAAATTTTTACATATTAGTCCCACACCTACAAATTTTCAGTTGCATTAATACTTCTAGAAGCCACAATTTTTAGGACAAAAACTCAATTAAATTTTTTTAAGTGTACAATTAAATTTACTCCTTTTATTTTAGGACAAAAATACAAAACTCATTGTTCAAACAAACAAAAATGATTTTACAAATTCATAAACTAACACTTTATTATTATTAGTAAATTAAAATATTTTTACTACAAAATTAAATAATCATGTTAATTAAATATTATGTTATAAAAAAATAACAAAACATTACCTACACAGAATATCAAATTAAATTTATTTTCGTATTTTGTGTATTCCATCTACTTGACATATAAAATCTCTTGTTTGAGGAAAAAAAAAAAAGATATGGGGTTTGAACCCTGCTCACATGGATGAAAGAAAATTGGTTGCCTTGTTAAATTAAAAAAAATCATATTTATATTTATCATCAATTATGGTTAGTAAATAATTTACATAGTTTAACTATGTAATAAATTAGTTAATATATTAATTAATAAGTAAATTTATTAATTTAAATAGATATTAATAAATGTAAGAATAAGTCATTTAATTGAAAACCTAGTTCAATAGAGTAAAAAAATTAAAATATTGTGGACTTATATGTCAGAATTATAAAACGTTTGATTTTTCTTATTTTGCATGAACAACAAGGGCTTTTAATGCTAATGACCCAATAATCACATCTAACCATTATTCAACTCTCACGTTTAATCCAACGGTGGATTTGAAAAAGACAAAAGAATGGGGTACCAAACCTCATGGGTATAGTAGCTGGACCCTTAATAATAAGGCAGCGCTTAACTTACATTAAATGTAAGTAACATTCCAAGAACAGGAATCGTTGGATTCCTGAATTTGCAGATCCAACGGGTGTGGTGAAATATAACGTAAAATTAGGTTTAGGTAGTGGTTGGAAATTCATTTTTTAAAGCAAAAGAATGGCTACCTGCTAAAACGGTTGTCGAAAAAAGTAAGCAAAGGGGTTAGTCGGTAAAGATAATTGTAGATGAAAATGATGAGTGACGAGTGGTCGGTGGAAAAGTCAGAAAATTGAAGACAGAAAATACAGTAAATAGGTTTTGAAAGAGGAAAGCATTAGAAGCAGCAAACGAGATAACCAAATTGCTATTTCTTTATTTCATATCACAAATTAGGGAAACCAAAAAAATTGCAGCCCCTTAAAATCGAAGCTACAGGCGCTGGAATGTGGGAGAAATTGCTAAAATGTGCAGCATCATCTTGTCAAGTTGTCTTCACCATATAATTTCCGTAACATCATTCCTTGTAATGGGTGGGTCGTGATAATTGGAACAAGGTGATTTAGAAAAATCCCAGAATTGATCCTGATACAAGCATGATAGAGCAAAGGGAAGAAGGTATCTGTGAAAATTGTATCAAAGAATTCACAGGTGAACCGAAGTTAGATGAAGTTGCCTTTTGTCATGAAAAGAAGAAGGCAGAGGTTGAAAATAGTGCAGACAATAAGAAAAATGAGCAAAACAATTACGGTTTCATTTCGTACTTGTAAGATTCTGGCATTCGTTTTAAACAATGCATTAGAGGTTAATGTTAACACATATAACTGCAGTGTTTGCATTTCAGGTTTAATTGTTAGGTTAATGGGTATAAGAGTACATGTAACATATTATAAGTTTGTAACGTAAGTTGGAAATTTAATTGATATTATGAAATGCAATTGATTGAAGATTGATAAGATATATTTGATATTTCAGTGGTATTTTTCATGTAGTTAATGTTATTTATTAAATGATAGATCACATGATGGTGATTGTGAAGAATGATCATAATGGAAAATAAGAATGATTAAAATAAATGAACGTAGATATATCCAAACTAAAGGTTTAGGAGTGATAAAGTCTGGAATTGATGCGATGTATAATTTTTATTTTCCCAACAACTGCAGTAAAGAAGCAGTCCAGAAGTTAAACGAAAAGGATGAAAACGCATGTATAACTAAAGAGGTTAGTGGATGAACTTGAAATTTTTTAATAACAAACAACAATGAAGAATAATGAGACCTTAGCTTATCTTAATACTACATTGCAGGTTAGGAAGGAAATTGGAATGGCATTCAAGAATCTGCCGACTGATAAAAGTCGCAAGTACACAGTTGGAAGGCACCGAGTAGGTCGTTTGAATGGGGAAAGACCGAAGTTTGTATCCAGGTGTGTGCCCGAGCGATTGGCTTCCGTTGTAGGTAAACTACGGGCAGAACAAAGAGCGGCTGTGTGCTCTATTGGATTTGGGCAATTACTGGAGATGAAGTGTGGTCGTTTGAAATGAAAGCTTTGTGACTGGTTATTACAGAGGGTTGACACGGCAAGGTCGGTATTATGTGTTAATGGTTGGGAATTGAGCTAAGTGCACAGAATTTTGGACAAATAATGGGTATTTCTGATGGAGGAATGCACGTGGAATTAGATGGTGACATGAATCAGGTGTCTGGATATGTAGAGAGGTTTGAAGCCACGTATAGGGGTATAAACATTAAGAAATTGGTTGAAATAGTCAGTAGATCAAGTCGTGATGATGATGAATTTAAAGTAGCATTTTCGTTGTTCGCACTGTATGCAATGTTATGTCCACCAGGGGGAGTCCATATGAGTTCAGAATTTTTGTTTTCTTTGACAGACGTGGAAATAATAAAATCAAGGAATTGGGCATCTTTTTGCTTTGGTAGGCTAATGGATGGGATAACAAGATACAAGGAAGAGAAGTTGTCATATGTTGGGGGCTGTTTGCTTTATTTTCAGGTAAATATGATATCTGCACAAATTTTTTTATTTATTTGTTTGATAGATATTTCTTGCAGAAGTTGGATGTTTGATGAAAAACTGAATTAGTAAATGAGGGCCTTATGGGTTAACAAGTGTTAAATTTGAAATCATTTACTCATTAACCCCTAGGACTTGATATTTTATTAAAGACAGTTGGTTATTGATTAATTTGGTGTAATATTATGAATAAATTTACTGGTGTCCATTATTTGTATTACGTGTATGAAGATCTTAATGTATTAAATTGTTTTGGGTGTCCATTTTTCTGAGATCATCCAGGTATTATACATAAATTCTATTATTTATGGGAAAAGTAGAAAAGATGCATCAATGTGTCCAGTTGTCAGGTGGGATGCTGACGAAATAAGAAGATTTATGAAGTGGTTGGATATGGAAGGCGGCGTTGGGACGGAGAAGGTATGCAAGAATTAATTAGTGAAAATATGTTGTAAATCTAGCTTTTTATGTCGGTGGATAATAACATATTTACAGTATAACATATGCTTTTGTTTTTTTATGTAGGTGGTTAATTACATATTTCGAGTGCAATATATGTTTATGTTGTTGTTTATGACAAAGGGCATTACCGACGTATAAATAATGGTGACCTATAAACCTATAAGGGGCTGTAACAAGTAGACAATTCATTAATTTGGGGCCTACATTAAAATTTTTTTAAATTGTGAGTATGTATTTATGGTGGAAATGAGCAATATAATTGTTGGAAAATTCGACATGATTTGGACCTGAATCACAAGTTGTTGAATGATTTATTAGAATTGGATATCTTGTAGAATGCTATTAGTTTGTCCAGATTAGAGAAGTAGGTGTGTTTTTGTTGTCATTATTTCATACTTTTGGTTAGAATGCCATTTTATTATAATAAAAAAGACTAGACGCTTTGGTAATTTCATGTTTTTGCCTTTGAAGAAAAAAAAGGAAAACACGTATTTTGTCAAAGTGTTGAATACATTTAATAAATAAACCGCAGGGAATTAGTGTGTTGTCTTTGATGTTCCTGTCGAATTGTGTCAGGTGAGTCCTTGTATATAATGGGTAATTGGGGTGGGAAGGCCTTGTGGTGAAAGTTTTTAAAAATGAAAAGGTTTGTAATTGGAGTAAAGGGATTGGTGTTTGTAGGGGAAGGCTGAAGAAGATATTAAAGGAACTGAAAAATGGTAAATTAGGGTGATATGAGTTTAGGCTGTAACAATTTTATATTCATAATATAGATGTAAAGGAAAAAAAAAGGTAGAAATAAAGATGTTGAAATAGTTTAAGCACGTCATTGTATAATTATCGGAGTCTTATTGTAATTAAAGAAAGGAATGTAATGGCATATTTGTACAACACGACATTGCCGATGAAAGATTAATACTAAATAATCCTTCCTTTAGGTAGCGTTGTGTGGAAGTGTAATGAAAGGTTGCAAAGTAGTAGATCACGGTGGGGAAAATGATCATTTGGTTAATAGAGAGCAGAAAGAGTATAGTAATGGGAAACAGATTGGACAATGGCCACATGAGTTGCATGCCGATGTTGTTGATATAAACAAGGTGGCTGCTGAGATGATTTTTCAAATAAAGGACATAGGAAGCAGTGCAGTTGAAATTGGACAGATTACAGCTGTGAATTATGAAACGATTGAAAATGATGGATCAAGCGATGAAATCATTGAAGGGATCATATTGCATGGCAATGGCATTGGCATTGGAAAGAAAAGTAAAACAGTGATGGAGGCTAGTGCGGGTCATGAACACGTATCATCGGAGATAAATTATTTATTGTCTCACAAAAGACAACATATTGAAACGCCTTTTTCCGGAAGGTTGGAGGTGAGTGATGAGTAATTATTAGTTTGAGAGTCTTTTTTGTTGTGTCTTACAGTTGTGGAATTGAATAATGTGACAAAAGTTATTTTGTTAAGCTAAAAAAGAAATTGTGGGAATTATTGTCAGGTAAAATTTTTTAGCACATTGTTTACTGGTTTTTCTGATGAACACAGGGTAAAATGGACAAAACAAATTTAGTTTCAGCCTCAGTACATAGTCCTTCACGTTTTTGTGGTGGAATGCTTGTTGGGCTGGGTTTAGGACATGTGAATTATTGGGAAGCAGAATGTACACGCATAGGATGTTTCAGGGCTGGCCCATTCGTTGTGCGGTCACCTGTGTCTGATCTTCATATTCAGTTGATTGAATATATAATGAATGAAGAGCTAGATCAAAGGTATGTTCATGGTCCTTTAAGCATTTTTGAAAAAGCAATATTTTTTTCTTCCATGGTTATATGTTGGTGTATCTGCTTCTGATTGTGGTTGTTTGATAGTGAATATGTTGTTGTAACAAAAATGAATTGGTTGAGTCGAAAGGAGATGTTGTCGTTGTTGCCAAAACGATGGATAAATGGTTCGGTGAGTAAATGGAGTTGGAAAAATTTTTGGGGGTTTTAGGCTTGCGATCTAGAAAATTAAATTATCTATTAATAAAATTTCGTGCTTTGATTTTCAGATAATTTCAGTTGTTGTTGAGAGGCTAGCAAAGAATGAACATGAAAAAGGGACACAAATTCCAAGGAGATGGTTCCTTCCAACATATTTCGCAGTAAGTAAATTCCACCTAAGGTCATTAGATGATGTGTAGAACGTATGCAATGGAAATAAAAATTGATATTAGAGTATATGAGTGTAGATAGTGATGACAATTTTGTGGTGGTGTTGTTTCTCTATTATATGTATATTGAACATGTACTTGAAGCAATGTGTTGTATTCAGGTATTGAGACCTTGGTAATTTAAGAATGCCATGTATTGGGTATCGTAGGAGTAACATGAACAAATTTAAAGTTTATGTATAATTATGCCTAGTAATGAATTTAAAACTTATTAAGTTGTTATTGTATTAGAAAAATATGAGACTTTGCACTGGGTGTTGTGCAAATTTTATTGAACTCGCAAGCGCACGAATCTATTGTAGTATAGATCAATGGTGACGAGTGTCGATCCCACGAGGAGGTGGATTTTAATTATGTGTAGAATTAATTTTGTAAATGGGTGGTTGGATTTGTGGTGAAAATGATTTGGATTATCCTAAACTTGGAATTGAAATGGCGAGAATAAATTCTAAAATTGGAATTTAAATGGCGAGAATAAATTGAAGAGAAATCTATTGAGATGACGTACTTGGGTATCTGGATCCGTATCAACATGCATCATGGGCTAAATATTCCTTATTAATACCAATTAAGTCATGAGGGGGGAATCACCTCATGAACCACGCTCTAATAAATATGGTGCTAAGGGCTTATTGTGCCAAATAATAATAACCTTATATTAGGAAGCCGGTGAAACCAGGGCGGTACTAGACAAGATTATTATTATCTGTCAACGAGAAGTCAAAACATCCACAAAAACTAGAGGGGAAGAGAAAATAAATTTACTAAATAAAGCCCATGACACATGTTGAGACTTCACCTTCAACCCAAGCTTGAAAGAAAATTAGCCACTCATAATTGAACTAGGAGAAAAATGAGAATTTATTAAAATACATAGAAAATACAAGATAGAGAAGGAATTACAGAAAATAGAGTCCAAAAATGGATTCAGAGGTGCCAAATTAGGGGGGGGGGGAGGCCCTCTTTTTATAAATACATCAAGTAAATCATGGCCATCGGATTAAAAACAGTTTGGACGCTCAGGATTGCGCCACGTCATCAGTTAGTAGTACACGTGAACAGTATGCGGTTTGACTATTCGGCTTGAACAATGACACGGTTTGCACACGGTTTGAACAGTAACGCGGTTTGCACAGTAATAATCCCATGTGTTGCATGTACTGTACGCGTGTTTTTTGGTCCACTAATATACTGCCACTTCACCATCAACAGTACATAAGAATTTTAGTCCAACAGGATCATGACACCTCATCAGTCAATGCCACATCATTGGTCAATGCCACGTCATCGATCCGTCAATATGAACAGTGCCGTGAACAGTAACGTAGACAGTACCCGTACATGTGAATAGTACCGTACATGTGAATAGTACCGTACATGTGAACAATGCCATTTTTCCTTTTATGCTCCTCCTAAGGTTTTTGACCGTCCTGAGTTCAAAAGTGATGTCCGTTTTGCCGTTTGATCTCTCGTTTATTGTGAAATAACTATAATGCCCCTAAAATACATAAAATATTTAATTAAAATAAAACACACATAATTAAATTACAAAAAGGTAAAACACATAAAAGTAAGGATTGTTAGTAAGACTTGAAATGTAAAATGATGGTTTTCTCCTTTATAAATATGCATTTTCTAACATTCAACACATCCCCCAACTAGCTTATTGCTAGTCCCTAGCAAATAAAGCGAAAACAAAATTCAAAAATGATTTTTTTTAAACACTCTTGTTTATTCAATCAGACTAATGATAACAATAAAATAAAAGTATAAGCATTATCTCAAGTCTAAAGAAACATCACACCCACATCAACCATCCACATGAATCAGCCCAGTAGACTTTATCGTAGCTACCTTCAAGAATGACATGTCAAACCCCAAAATCTCACTGGAAGTAGTGACACTCTCACAAAGAAATTAAACTCAATAAAAATAGTCACTCCAATGAATGGTAATTGAGAGAAAATAATAAAGAAGTGATCTCACATGCTCTCACCAAAATGAAAGAAATATGCCCTTAGCTTAGAAATAATACGATCTCCAGTCAAATAAAAATGCTAGTCAACCCAATTTATTTATTTATTTATTTTTTTCATGCATCACTACATCCTTTTAGCCCATATAACTAGCTTCTACTTTAGACTATAGTTCCCTAAAATCAAGAAGGACTTTTATAAGGACATAACGTAGGCTAGGGACATGGCTAACAGAGAAGGGAAATAGAAAAAATAAAGTGTATGTTTGAGAAAAATATAAAGGATTATTATTATTTTTTTTGAAAGTTGCAAGGTGGATTTCACCTATTATTGTTTTTTTTTTTTTTTTTTTTACGAAACAATTTTTTTTTTTGAACTAGGCATAACTTCACTATACAAAATGTTTATTTACATTTTTCTCAAACATAAATAGGTGATGAATCTTGTAAGATATTGGGTAATACTCCAAATCGGAGTGGGTCAAGATGATAAGTTGACAAAGAAAATGTTTTTATTTATTTATTTATTTTTATTTTTTTTAAAGGCTCAAAAGGGTTAACTATGGATATTTGATAAAATGGATGACTAGAAAGGCTCAAACGGATCAAAGATGACATTTCCATCATCTTTTAGGGCTCTAAATAATCTTCCATATCTACTAGTTAGATGGGCCTCCAAATGTAGCAACACATATTTTTTTCTTTTTTAATTTTCAATTTTTTTTAGGGTTAACTCAAAAGAAATCTAGAGATCGTGTATACAATAATAAACTACTAGGCTGTATAAAGAATGGGCAAAAAGGTTACTCTCCAAGAAAAATAATAGACTAAAAAACTCACTTGGTATTTATTATGACATGTTCATTCCTTCAGGCAACTCATATTTGTCTCCGACATCAACATGTAGAGTAGCAAACATAACGTAACATCACTTCAGACTAAAGATAATACAAATACTAAAATTTAAAATTCATTATGTCATCCAATGTTAAAATAAATCACAATTTTTTTTAACAACAGCCTACCCCCCAACCTATTCTAAACATGAAAGGAAAATATACATGCAGAAATGTGAAAATGATGCAGAAAAACTAATTAGAAAATGATAGAAAACGAAAATTATTTTTTATTTTTATTATTTTTTTACTTAAGAGGATGCGTTTCTAGAGGCACTACACTCCATATTCAGCCATCTTCGACTCAAAAAAATTTTGTTTGAAAATGTATATTTATAAAGGAGAAATTAAAAAAGAAGAAGAAAAATGAACATCAAAACATAATAAAGAAAAAGAAAATATCTGAATTTTTTTTTTAATTTTTTTGTTTTTTTTAAACAATGAAGATGCATTTCTAGAGTTACTACACTCCATATTCAGCCATCTTCAACACAAAAAGTTAGCAACAATTAGTTTCTACAATAAAAAATTAGTAAAAACTTAACAAAGATTTCACAATTGTCGACTATTCCCTCCTTCCCCCAACCAGAACGAAACATTGGCCTCAATGTTTTAAAGGAAAGAAGTAGAGTTTAGAAGACATCACCTGGGTGGTGCAATACAAAAGAAAATATTTACAGGCGGAGAGTTAAATCTAATTTGAACTTCTTACTGCGGCTACTGTTACCGTCATCATTTGAACGCTCCAACACAAAGCTCCAGGGGTCTGGCTCCGGTTTATAAGCTTGTAACATATCAAGTAGCTCATTAGCAGTGTGAGCACAAATAAAAAGCTTTTTCGCATTGGAAGGAACGAAATAATTTTTTATTGCATGATTAGGAAATACGATAAAGCTATCATAAAAATTATTGACATTTAACAAACCGATGGGTTGCTGGTGAATGTGCAGATGGGCCCAAGATGCTAATGTGATAAGTGTCTCTAGTGTTGCAAGATCTCCTGGAAGGAAAATAAAAGCATCAGCATGATTAAGCATTTCAGTTATTCGTTCTTACATACCTGAGACGACTAACTCTTCTCCAGTCGGTGAGTCAGACAAACTGCCCAAAGGTTTTAGGACTCTTGGGCTGATGCCTAACACTTGGCTTCCTCTGACAAAAGCAGCTTCTGAGACCAATTTTGATAACCCTCGGTTACCTCCTCCATACACCAAGTGTAATTTTCTCTCTGTTATGCTTCGACCAAGATCTATGGCTGCATCAACGAACTCTTTATGTTTGCCATAGGTAAATCCAGAAAGCACACAAATGTTCTTGAATTGTCTATTGGGAGTAGCTGCCATTGGAATATTTCTTAAAAACAATTTGTGAGTGCTTAACAAAAAGTCATATTTAAGAATCTTGGTGACAGTGGATCACAACTGTGTATGAGGTGGCATGTCAGTGTCAAATAACGCGTATAGCACATGGCTCAATAGTCAAAAAGCAAACACTAAAAAGGAAAAAAACAGTAATAAAATTATTAAAGACAATAATGCAAATGATAAAACAACAGTGAAATAAAATAAAATAACAGTATAGTAAAATGATATTTACAGATAGTTGCGACTGTGGCTCACATCTTCCTCTGGTTTTACTTCAAGAAACGGCTTGAACGCCCTCTATGGGTCGAGGATAGGCTTCCCATCCAGTTTTCTTATAAACTGGCAAACAGGGTCGTTTATAGTCAGATTCCCGAGACTATATCGTGCATGCTCTTTTTGGAATAATGGCCATAACTGGAGAATCGCTCCTTGCACATATCCACTAGGATGCGTTTCAAGAGACAGAAGGATATCATCCAATGACTCCTTATTCAAGCCATCCCTAATGAATTGAATCTTATCTTCCCTGTTATCAGACACCATTCCTAAAGAACATGGGTTTTTATTGCAACTCATTCTGGCACACTTATGACAAGCAACAGAAATTCTTCGAGCTCGTCGTTTTCTTGCATAATTTCCTTTACCACAACCAGGCATGTATGCAATAAATTTTGGAGGTAACTCACTTGCCAATCGTACTTTTGCCTCAATTAACCAACGGATGTCAGCAGGTATGTTATTCCTCATGAGCAATCGTATGCGTTCAGACCGAGCTTTATAGATCGTAAGGAGGGCATTCTGAGGGAGTGAAGGGAATCGCTTGTGAAGCTTTGCTAGAATCTCGTTTCTGTCCATACCTTCGCCTCAGAATATCAGTTATTATGGGAAAACTGAAGTAACCGACTTGATTGTCACGGAGTACCGTTATTCACCACTTCACCGGGGTAACAAACTAAAGCACAAAAATAGAAAAAAAAATTAAAACACACAAAGAAAATCAAAATTGTCCTCTTATTGTATTTACCTCAAGCTCCAACTGGATGTCGTAAACACTTCTCTCAATATCTCTGAGTTGGCGTTCTAAACCCTCAACATAGGCTACTAACTCTGGTGGTTGTAGAGCCAAAATGTGATGTGTTTTACAAAATTGAATCTGCCTTTTGAGATGAGTTTTGACACGTTGAAGTGGTTTAAGAATGTTCAGGAGGAACGGTCTAAGTATGGTACTCATGATTAACAATGATAAGAGAAAACTTAATGATAAACACACTTATGCAAAAATAATTTCAATTAGCAAAAGAATAATAAAAAGAAAGAAAGAAAAATCAAACCACCGAAAAGAAAAAAAAATCAATTCAACTCTGGTGGGTCACTCAAATTTATTTCGGTGTCTTCTCCATGTGGTTGGTACTCTAGATATGGCTTTAATATTTGACCATTAACTTTAAACGTGACACCGTTCTTTAGGTCCTTAATTTCAATTGCCCCATGTGGAAAAACAGTATGAACAATAAATGGGCCAGACCAACGAGAGCGTAACTTACATGGGAATAGGTGCAAGCGAGAATTGAATAAAAGCACTTTCTGACCTGAAGTGAAAGATTTTCTCATAATTTGCTTGTCATGGAAGACTTTCATTCGTTGCTTGTAAATCTTGGCATTTTCGTATGCGTCATTGCGAATTTCTTCAAGTTCTGCCAGTTGTAATCCTCTTTCTGAGCTGGCTTGCTGCATGTCAAAGTTGAATTTCTTGATGGCCCAATATGCACGATGCTCGAGTTCCACAGGTAGGTGGCAAGCTTTTCCATACACTAGCATGTAGGGTGAAATCCCAATCGGAGTCTTGAAAGCCGTTCTATATGCACATAATGCATCATCCAGTCTTAATGACCAATCTTTTCTATCCGGCCTCACTGTCTTTTCTAATATGTGCTTTATTTCTCGATTGGAGATCTCCACTTGGCCACTGGTTTGCGGATGATATGGGGTTGCCGCTTTGTGAGTGATTGAATACTTTGTCAAAAGAGTTTTGAATGCTTTATTACAAAAGTGGGCACCACCATCACTGATTATTGCTCGAGAGAATCCAAAACGTGAAACAATATTGCTTTTCAAAAACCCTATTACCACCTTGTGATCATTAGTTCTGCATGGAATTGCTTCTACCTATTTCGATACGTAGTCAACAGCAACCAATATAAATTGATGGCCAAAAGAATGGGGAAAGGGTCCTATGAAGTCGATACCCCATACGTCAAAAATCTCAACCACTAAAATTGGATTTAGTGGCATCATGTTCCTTCGTGTAATGCTCCCCATTCGTTGACACCTATCACATGAAGAACAGAAAGTGTAAGCGTCTCGAAATATAGTTGGCCAATTGAAACCATATTGTAAAACTTTAGTAGCTATTTTCTTAGCACTGAAATGGCCTCCACAAGCTTGTTCATGGCAGAATGAAAGGATATTCTGAATTTCACTTTCTGGGACACATCGTCTGACAATTTGATCTGCACAATACTTGAACAAATACGGGTCATCCCAAAAGAAATTCTTTATTTTTGCAAAGAATTTAGCCTTATCTTGCTTGGTCCAATGCTCTGGAAGTTGACCTGTAACAAGATAATTAACGATATCAGCATACCAAGGTAATACTTCCACACTCATTAATTGTTCATCTGGAAATGACTCATTCAATGTTAATGGCTTTGTAATTATGTCAAAATGGAGACGAGAGAGATGATCTGCCACAACATTTTCTGTGCCTTTCTTATCTTTGAATTCCAAGTCAAATTCCTGCAAAAGTAACACCCAACGAATTAGTCTAGCTTTTGCATCTTTCTTCGTGAGAAGATATTTAAGAGTAGCATGATCTGTGAACACAATTATTTTACAACCAATGAGATAAGATCAAAATTTTTCCAATGCAAACACTACTGCTAGCATTTCTTTTTCAGTAGTTGAATAGTTCAACTGTGCATCATTCAATGTTATACTAGCATAGTAAATAACATGGGGAATCTGATCAACTCTTTGTCCTAATACTGCTCCAACTGCATAATCAGATGCATCACACATTAGCTCAAATGGTAAGTTTCAGTTTGGGGGCTGAATGATGGGTGATGATGTCGACAATTGCTTTAATTTTTCAAAAGCCACAAAACATGAATCATTAAAGATAAAAGGTACATCCTTAGCAAGTAAATTGCATAAGGGTCTAGAAACTTTTCTAAAATCTTTAATGAAATGTCTATAAAAACCAGCATGCCCAAGGAAAGATCTTACTTCTCTGACTGTTTTGGGTGGAGGAAGATTAGAAATGAGATCCACCTTGGCTTTGTCAACCTCAATACCTTTGCTCGAAATGATGTGACCAAGAACAATACATTGTTTTACCATAAAATGGCACTTCTCCCAATTTAAGACCAAGTTCTTTTCGATACATCTCTGCAGAACTAGTGTTAGATGATGTAAACATTGATCAAACGAGTCACCAAAGACAGAAATATCATCCATAAAGACCTCAAGGAATCGTTCGACCATATTAGAAAAAATGCTCAACATACATCGTTGAAATGTAGCAGGTGCATTACATAATCCAAATGGCATCCTCCTATATGCAAAAGTGCCAAAAGGGCAAGTGAAAGTGGTCTTCTATTGATCTTTTGGCGCTATGAGAATCTGATTATATCCTGAGTAGCCATCTAGAAAGTAATAAAATTCATGGCCTGCTAATCTATCAAGCATTTGATCGATAAATGGTAAAGAAAAATGGTCTTTACGTGTGACAGAATTCAACTTTCTATAATCAATGCATACACGCCATCCTGTAGTCACTCTAGTGGGTATCAATTTATTATCAGCATTCGTAACTACAGTGACTCCTGACTTTTTGAGGACAACTTGCACATGACTGACCCATGAACTATCATAAATGAGGTAAATGATACCTGCATCTAATAGCTTAAGGACTTCAGTTCTAACCACTTCTTTCATATTAAGATTTAACCGACGTTGTATTTCCCTAGTAGATTTAGCATTTTCATCAAGGTGAATGTAATGCATGCAGTTTACTGGATTTATTCCTTTTATATCTGCTATGGTCCATCCTAATGCTCTTTTGTGCTCTTTTAAAACATCCAACAACTTACCTTTTTGTTCGTCATTGAGGGATGCTGAGATGATTACCGGTAGAGTACTTTCTTCCCCTAAAAATGCATATTCCAGAGTGTTGGGCAATGGTTTGAGCTCGAGTTTCGGTGGTGATTCTGATGATGTGATGAGTTTCTTCTCTGATGGTGCTAGTTGTTCAACTCTTGACTTCCATTTATTGTTCAACTCTTGACTTCCATCTGCAGTTGCCAAGAAAGGTCGGCCGAGAATAATGGGGATGTGCTTCCTGTTAGCCTAAAGGGCTACACATAATGTAATTTTGATGATAACAAACATGTGTCTTTAGTAAAAATAATAAATATTATATTTCACATTTTCACTAGTTTTTGAAGGATAATATTTATGCAAGTGAATCAAGTGAAATCAAGATTGAAGACACTCAACGGACAACGGCAACATCAAGAATATAGTTTAGAGCTCAACGAACAAATTAGTGCGATAAATTCTTGTAAAGCCGGTATGATTTAATTGATGCATGATTTAGCATTTGAGAAGCTCAATAGATTAATTTAATTAAATACTTTTCATAAACTAAAAGTTTTATTTTTATCAAGAAAAGTATTTTGTGGATTTAAGTAATTTGGACTTAAATACTAAGTTTTGAAATATTTGATTTTAATAAGTATTAAATTTCGGAGTTGGATGTTTTTACAAACATTTGAAATATTTTGGGCCATACTATAATTTAAAAATATTTTGGACTAAAGTGAAAGATTTTGAGAACGTTGAAAAATACGGGTATTATGTTGAAAAGGACCTTTGTGCGAAACAATAAAATCTTTGGGGCCATATCATAATTTCAGAAAGTTTGGGAAAGAACTATTCTTAAGAGGTTCTGAAATTAGACCTATTTGCAAAGTTTTCTGACGTTTTGGGCCGTAGTATAATTACAAAAAGTTTTAGGTTAAAATGTAATTTTAGAGAACAGGGTTACTGTAGCAAAATTCAAAAAATAACGGTAATATCACTGTTCCTGAGCGGCTAGCCGGATAATCAAGCGGCTAACCGCTTGAGCGCTGGAATTTGCCTATAACGGCTAGGTTTTGGGCTTTCACTATAAAAACTCAACTCAAACTTCATTTTAAGAATCAATACAAGGAAAAACAAGATCATATAACATATATTGAGCTTCCATTTCGTAAATCATCATTTGTTAAATCATCATTGAGCTATAATTTGTTATTCACTCTTAAATAGAGTTTTATTGTTGTGAATTTCATTTCTCATCAAATCGTGAGTGTACAAGTGTGGGAAACACTTGGGGTGAAGAGATTGAGGATATAATCTCTTGTTGTAAAGGTTCATTAACACCTTGGAAGTCAATTGTAAACATTTGAAGCCTTTGGAGGCTTGGATAGTGAAATCCTCAAGCCGGGTGAGCTTGGAGGCGTGGACGTAGGCGGGGATAGCCGAACCACGTAAAAATCCATGTGTTCGTTTTTCTCTTCCCTTACTCTTTTAATATTGTGCTTGATTGAATTTATTGTTTTGATTTGATTAAGGCAATAGATTAAATTGTTGTGCGAATCGTATTGCATAAATTTTAAAATCCCAATTCACCCCCCTCTTGGGTTGCATAACATTTCACTTCCTTCAATTACAATGAAGTCAACTGGAAAATAAAACTTTTCTACCTGGATAAGCACGTCCTCCACAATACCACGAGGTATTTTCGTGGACCGATCTGCAAGTTGTAACACCACTGGAGTTGGGTGTAATTCTCCAAGTCCAAGTTTCACGAAAACAGAGTAAGACAACAAATTTACACTAGCTCCTAAATCCAACAAAGCATTCTCAATTGTGTGGTTCCCTATGCTACATGAGATAGTGAGGGAGCCTGAGTCTTTGCATTTTAAAGGAATTTTATGTTGGAGTATAGAACTAACGTTTTCTGTTAAAAATGCCTTCTTTTGAACATAAATGTTTCTCTTTTTAGTACACAGGTCTTTAAGAAACTTGGCATAAGATGGAACTTGATTTATAGCATCAAGTAAATGGATGTTAACACTTACCTGTTTGAAGATTTCGAGAATCTCACCTGTGGATTTTTCCTTCTTTCCTTTAGCTAACCTCTGAGGAAATAGAGATTTAGGAACATATTCTCGTGGGTTGGTTTCTTCTTTCTCCTCCGGTGATGAGTCCTCAACATTCACAGGTACAATTTGATTTTCTTTTGTCACCGGCATCTCCACTTTGTTGTCTACTTCTTTTCCTTTTCTCAAGGTTATGACGGTTTTGACCTCTCCATGCTGCTGTGGTGAACTGGTACTTGTTTCATGCACTCCTTTAGGGTTAGGCACTGGTTGACTTGGAAATTTACCTTTCTCAACAGTCATTGCCAAGGTCTGAACTGAAGAAGCAAGTTGTCCCACCATCTTCTCCAGGCTTGAAACTGATTGGGCTTGTGAGTTGAAGCCTGCTCTCAACTCGTTTCGTAGTCCATCAATGGTGCGTTTCTGTTGCTCAATCGTAGAGTGAGTAAGATTCTTGAGATTCTGGAATGAATCCTCTCATGGTCTGGGTTGAGAGTAGTTCTGGTTCTGATTGTATGGTCTAAATGGTGGCTAAGAGGCTTGAGGATTTTGAGGAATTGGTGGAGCTGGAGCTGCTGGTCCATTCTGTTGGAATCCTTGAGACCATGAAAAATTGGGGTGGTCTCTCCATCCAGGGTTATATGTGTTAGAGTATGGGTTGTAATTTGATGGCTTTCTCATTACACCTATGGCATTGGCTTGATCTGAGTATGAGTCGTGGTCATGTGGCTCTGTTGATTTAGCAGTCGATAACGATGCTATTTGTCGAGCGAGACCTTCAACCATCTCCTTGACTTCTTTGATTCCTGAAGTTGACTCGCCAATGTGAACCTCATTTACTCCCTTAATGCTTCTAGTACTCCTGAGTGATCGACTCCATTGTTGGGAATTATTTGCTTGTCGCTGGAAGAATTCCCAAATCTCTGTTGCACTTTTTGACATTAGCTCTAATCCACTTGTTGCCATTAGCCATTCTTGCACATTCGACAATAATCCCTCCAAAAAGTATTGGCATTGGTGTCATTTCTCGTACCCATGATATGGACACTTCAAAAGTAACTCATTGAATCGCTCCTATGTTTCGAAAAACTGCTCGTCATCTCTCTGGGTAAACTCTGAGATTTCCCTGCGAATAACATTGGTTTTATGCACTGGGAAATATTTATTTAAAAATTTCGTTACCATTTGTTCCCATGATGCAATGCTATTAGCAAGCAAAGTATTTAACCATGAACGAGCTCTATCCTTTAAAGAAAATGGGAATAATATGAGTTTAACATCATCATCTGAAAAATTCTCGTATTTAAAGGTTTGGCAAATGGCATGAAAATCATTCAGATGATTATATGGGTCCTCATTTTCTAAGCCATAGAATGTTGGGAGACAATTTAGCACACTAGGTTTTAGTTCAAAGCTCCTAGCAGCTACATTTGGATACCTTATGCATGATGTGCTCAAATTAGCTAAAGGACTGAAGTAGTCCTTAAATGGCCTCTCCTGTGGTGCTTGTAAATCCATTTTATTTTTAACTTTTTTGTGTGTGCGAAGTGTTTTCTCTAGTTCAAGGTCTATAGGTTCAAGATTAGGTAATAATGACCTACGACCATGCATGCAAAACAAATAAAATAAAAATAAAGATGGGAACAAAACAAATAAAAATAAAGATGAAGGAGAAATTACGATACTAACCTTATTACGCTATTACAACCTTACTATAAAAATACACAAAAATAAATATGTGGAAATAAATTATCTAAAAATAAATTAATAAGATAAACAAAAAAAATTACAAAGAAAATAAATTGAAAATTAAATTACAGAATTTTAAAGAAGAGAAAAAGAAAAGAAATACTAACCTTTAAATGTAGATTCACCTTTTTTTTTCTTTTTTTTTTAAAATACAAGAAAACAATTAAATGGAAATATTCACAAAAATTAATTCCATGAATTAAAATTACTTACCTCTCCGGCAACGGCGCCAAAAACTTGTTGTGCAAATTTTATTGAACTCGCAAGCGCACGAATCTATTGTAGTATAGATCAATGGTGACGAGTGTCGATCCCACAAGAATGTGGATTTTAATTATGTGTAGAATTAATTTTGTAAATGGGTGGTTGGATTTGTGGTGAAAATGATTTGGATTATCCTAAACTTTGAATTGAAATGGCGAGAATAAATTCTAAAATTGGAATTTATTCTCGAAATGGCGAGAATAAATTCTAAAATTGGAATTTAAATGGCGAGAATAAATTGAAGAGAAATCTATTGAGATGACGTACTTGGGTATCTGGATCCGTATCAACATGCATCATGGGCTAAATATTCCTTATTAATAGTAATTAAATCATGAGGGGGGAATCCACACCTCATGAACCACGCTCTAATAAATATGGTGCTAAGGGCTTATCGTGCCAAATAATAATAACCTTATACTAGGGAGCCGGTGAAACCAGGGCGGTAATAGACAAGGTTATTATTATTTGTCAACGAGAAGTCAAAACATCCACAAAAACTAGAGGGGAAGAGAAAATAAATTTACTAAATAAAGCCCATGACACATGTTGAGACTTCACCTTCAACCCAAGCTTGAAAGAAAATTAGCCACTCATAATTGAACTAGGGGCAAAATGGGAATTTATTAAAATACGTAGAAAATACAAGATGGAGAAGGAATTACAAAAAATAGAGTCAAAAAATGGATTCAGAGGTGCCAAATTAGGGGGGAGGCCCCCTTTTTATAGATACATCGAGTAAATCATGGCCATCAGATTAAAAACAGTTTGGACGCTCAGGATTGCGCCACGTCATCAGTCAGCAGTACGCGTCAACAGTACACAGTTTGACTATGCGGCTTGAACAGTGACACGGTTTGCACACGGTTTGAACAGTAACGTGGTTTGCACAGTAATAATCCCATGTGTTGCATGTACCGTACGCGCGTTTTTTGGTCTACTAATATATTGCCACGTCACCATCAACCGTACATAAGAATTTTAGTCCAACAGGATCATGACACCTCATCAGTCAATGCCACGTCATCGATCCGTCTATATGAACAGTGCCGTGAACAGTAACGTAGACAGTACCAGTACATGTGAATAGTACCGTACATGTGAACAGTGCCATTTTTCCTTTTATGCTCCTCCTAAGGTTTTCGACCGTCCTGAGTTCAAAAGTGATGTCCGTTTTCCCGTTTGATCTCTCGTTTATTGTGAAATGACTATAATGCCCCTAAAATACATAAAATATTTAATTAAAATAAAACACACATAATTAAATTACAAAAAGGTAAAACACATAAAAGTAAGGATTGTTAGTAAGACTTAAAATGTAAAATGATGGTTTTCTCCTTTATAAATATGCATTTTCTAACACTCAACACTGGGATTGGGGAAAAAAAATTTTGAGTGCATCTAAGGTTAATCTAAATTAATCTGGACAACTTATCGAATTTGTCCACTTTTGAAAATGTGCAGATTGGATGACATATAGCATTATGCTTTTTAGAAATAAATACAACGTGATAGAACATTCTGTAACAGAACATAATAATTTGAATTTAGGTAAGACTACAGCTAATTATAGTATTGTGACATGGTTGTGCTTGGATTCAGCAAAAGGTTCTAGTTGAAGGAAGTGATGTTTCGTGGCTTGGGACGTGGAAGGGCTTGAGGGCATGGTATGTGCAGGACCTGTCTCGTTGTAACCAGGTATGGGACAAATTTACTACAACCAATAACTACGACAAAATTGCGATATGTTGATATTATGGAATTGATGCTTGTCCCAGATATATATCCCAATAAACCATGAGGAGTTGCACTGGTATATTGTTGTTGTCAACATTCCTCATAGATGCACTGAGATATGGGATCCACTGCAAAGTTTGTGGAGGGAAAAATCTTTATATAAAGAAGCAAAAACAATGGTGATGGCAGATTTTGTTGTGGCGATGCTTAGATTTTAAAATTAAAAAAACAGTGCTTGTAAGCTTGTTTAATCATGTTTGGTTTTTGTTTTGTGGCAGATGAGAGCACTTGATGAAGTATTGCAGGATGACATCAAGATGTTATTTGGAAGTCAATTCTCATTTCAGAGTTTTACTGTGGTTTACAGCAACAACATTCCTAAACAACCTAATAATTATGATTGTGGACTGTTTCTAATATGGTATATGCAGAACCTTGGGCAAGAACAGGACGTGGACGCATATAAGGTTTGTTGCCAAGTTCAGCCTAACGATGACTTATTATAATGTTTATATTGTTATCCGCAATAAATTATAAATGTTTTTTTTGCAATGTACAGATGTTTATGTTTAAGATGCATGATAGTTATATTAAAAGTAAAATCATGATGGAAATAATATTTTCTTGATAACTAGTAATATTGCACAAAAAATTTATTTTTTAGCTTAATTAATTTGGTTTTACATGGACTGTACAGTACGACTTCGACGAGGCTAGGAAGGTTTTGGCTATTCAGTTGGTTATGTGCTGTAGTAACCAGGTGAAGGACAAAATACTTGCAAGTTCAAATAAATATAGTATAACGAATGCGGTTGAACAAAATGGACGTGCCAAGTTGTTCGAGAAGAAGTATATCACTCAGGGGAGAAAGTCGAAGTAGAAGGGTCATGGCCGTAGAAAGTAGGCACAATATATATTTATAATTCTGTGATCAGCTCCTTGATGAAACAATTGCTATGGCATTTAAGAGTTTATCTTACTTCAGCACCTTAGTCAATTACTTATGCTTATATGTCTATTAAGCCTAGGATACTAGTTTCAATTCGACTGAATCAACGAAGAATGAATCAGTTACAGTAGGTGGAGCATGTTTAGATCTTCAAAAATCGCTTATGAATTTACAATATGACAACCCCTGTTTACTACAATAATTGCCTCTCTTTTAGTTTTGCATGTAGTTGGGTCTAAGCTATCAAAATCCATGGATATTCACATTATTATATACTGCGTCAATGAAATATATGTTTTCAAAAAAATGAACGATATGCAGTTGTGTCATACTTAAAAGAAGATACCATATTCAATTAACAAATTAGTAGTTAACAAATATATATACATATCGAAAGACACTGTGATACACATTGTGACAATAGCGGATACAAATAAAATGACAATAACCGAAGTATGTAACCATAATGCTCGCATGATATCCCAATAATACAGTAAAAATGACATAGAAACTTTGGTCAATTTGAAAGTATCAACAATATTTGAAAAGAACATCAACGACCTACTCCAATGCCATCAACGAATGTTCCTCAGCGCCTTCCTTGAGTCGTATGATTTCCATGTAAATTTGCCATAATGGTGTTTATATAAACTTTAAAACTAAGGTTGCAGCTGGTCGCAAAAGGATTGATTGAATGGAGAACAAAAAAAATTGGTATTCCAACAAGTCATTTGTTAAAAAAATCAGCAGTGGTTAAACATCAACGACCACCGATTTTGCTTAGTTTGTTGTATATTATTGTCAGTTTCAGATTCCCGGGAATTAGCCCCACCCCATAATAATATTCATTTTACAGTTTCAAAATTACTTAATACTTATTCTATAGCCTATTATGATAAATTATGAAAAAGTGAAGAGCAACATATATACCCATCACATATTTCACAGTTTGTAAGATATAAAAGTAAAACCCCCTTTAGGGTGTTTGAGACTTTTGATGTACAGACGACGAGCAAGTTCCCGGAATTGCTTGTTGTCATCAACACCTAGAGGACTGATAATAGATTTAAACTGCTTGGGATAGATAGAGATACATCCATAGTCATTTTTTTACAAACTTAGTTAACATATTATGAGATATTCTGTATGCCAAAACAAATAACCATGAACAACAACAGAAAAAACACATTTAATTGTCATCAAGGGGTTTTTTTAGCAGTCCCTCAGCTGCCAACCCACCGACATGCCAATCCACTTGGATTTGTGGATGATATACTTATACAAAGGCACAGATAGTTAAAATTTATTGCGCCTGTCATGAACCCCTACCTATAAAGCACATCTGAACGTTAACATGTACTTCCTTTAACATGGTGTACAACTACGGTCTTATTGAAAAAAAAGTTTCCGTTATGACGAACGTATTCGAAGCAAACTAAAATCTACAAGTTAATAATGAAGTAATATGGCTTTTATTTAAATATGCAATGACAAATGGTTGTGAATTTCATCTACAAATGTAAGAAATAGTAACAACATCTGAAAACATACTTAAATTGTTACCACACGTTATTGTCAAGAATAAAACTCCCATACAATGCATGGCCGCATTAACTTGCAATATGGATCATTCTAGCCATCTTCTAATTTGGTCCTGTAAAGGAATTTCGTGCTTTAAGACTCAATAATGCAAAGACAAAAGACAACATGACATCGATGAAATTTCTATAATATTTGTATACCTTTTAACCATGACGTGTCCTCAGTCCACCAGCCTTCAATGTTGGCCGAAATGTTTGTTGATTCACATTGAGTTTGTTGCAGTGAAATTGTATCATTAAAGCTGTCTCCATGCTGTTGTTCAAACTACTCAGATGTTGCTGAAATAGTAAACAAATTAAGGTCAAATAGGTCGTTAATGTTGGTGTGTCCAATGTCATCCCTGGATGATTGTGATGGCTGAGATCGGTTAGGATCTGCGCTTTGATTTAATATTCTCTGAGTGCTCCAACCTGAGCAATTACTGTTTGCTTTTTCCCTTTTGTCATCACACTTGTAGTCACCAAATTTATTGATCCCATCAAAATGGCATGGGTTTTATCGTTGCATCTCATTACAAGTTCTGATTGTGTGTCCAGGTTGCCCACATCTTCTACATTTCCTTAACTTGTGGGGACCCAACTTAACTTGTTTCTGCGATCCTTTTGTCAGTACATACGCAGGGTCTTTAATAACCTGTGGGTTTCCTCCCCTCTGTCTATCATTGGACTGTCTTGAAGGCAACGACATTGCCTCTAGACGTAATGTCAGATCGTGAATAGTTTTAATTGCTTAATTGTAGGCATTTATACTATTTGCTGCATACTTGTTTAAGTTTCTGCAGGCTGAGTTTATGGAGCCTATCCAAGCCTGAGTGCTCATGAAGTTATTTATGGAGCCCTCTTTGTTCTGTGGCATGACATTGATCTTTGCAGTTTTCATCCACCTTGAAACCTGCATAGATTCTGGGATTGACTGAATGTCCTCTATTTTCAAAACTGAAAATGCATGGCAACAAGGAATCTCCTTACTTTGTAGTAGCTGGCAACTGCATGATGCAAGCTGAGAAGCCTGGTGAATTACAACTTTCCACTCTTTATCTCGCTTTCTAAATTCTGATATTGTGTATGTTCGGCTACTGATATCTGACACAAATCCTTTGACAATCATCACCCCTCTATATCTAGCTGTTCGCGAACCAAGTGAAAGATTTTCTTTGTGTAAATTCTTGCAGCTTGCTCCTCATATTGTTTCAGGTGGGTTATCAACACAACCTTTCCACTGAACTGTCAAAATTATCTTTTCCTTCCAACTCACGTTGCCTTTGCATCATTCGATCCATTTGATCAACTATATCTATTAAGCGTAGTTTTTTGTTCACGTAATGATTCAAGTACGCATTCAATCCCTCGCATCGCTGCGTGCTCCGCATTCCACCGAAAAATTTTCCTCTTAGGTAAGGCTCTGCCCACATATGCCTATCAGAGTACATCTTCTTAACCCATTCATTTTGTTCGACATTGTGTTTTTGCACCATTGAGATCCATTTATTTTCAAATTCTTCTTCAATGTGTGTGTAGAGCATGCATTCCTTGAAGTCATTGGTGAATGATGTACTGTGAAGATTTGCTAGCGCATTTCGCTCAAGATGCCAACAACATAGACGATGAGTTGCTTGTGGAAATGTTTTCTCAATAGCATTTCTCATCGCTTTGTCACCATCAGTCAAAACTGTAACTGGGTGCTTGCCATCCATTGCGTGTAAATATGTTTCACAAACCCACGCAGCTCCACTAAGACATATCGTTCTTGGTAACCACATTAACGAAACACCAACCATCACATGTATTCGTACTTTCAAAATTTAATCATCCTATGATGCACTAATGATTACTATTAAAAATCTTGGTTGCCTCGTACAGTTAAATAATAAGTTACCTTGTCTACGTAATGTGGGGATCGTATCCATTGATCGCTTGATTCAGAATTACACCCTTAAATGATTCCCCACGTCTCTAACCCCATCACCATATATAGACCTGCAACGAATTTAAATAGAGCTGACGTTAAGCATTTTTCGTTCAAACTTTGCACATGTATGCATACTGTTCACAAAAAAAAAAAAAATCAAAACTCAACGAAAATTACCATCCTTCATTTTTGAACTTCACAATCTGCTATAGTAGTAAGCAATTTCCAAATGATTGCTTGTTACAGTAGTTATAATCCGGAAAGGTGTTATTGCCTTTAGGTTTCTTGAGGGTTATTTACGATAAATATGTCTCCTATTAGAAATCGGTGCATTTTATTGTAATAGTGCCTCGCAGAGATTGAACTTTCAATGGTTTCGAAGGCTGCTTGCCACCGAAGTTAGTAACAGTGTCGAATTTTAAAAAGTTATGTCAACGAGGGCAAGTTAGTCATTGCATATTTAATACTTTTTATTTTAAAGTATTTATACCTATTTCAGTACCTGTGATTGTGAATTTGGCGTGCATAGTTAATGAAGCATACCTATTTCCACCATCTCCTTCCCACAATCTATTGCACTTTCTTGCACACATACGAAAACTTCCTAGTGATACTCTAATCCATGATCTGGCTACTTCTGTTAACAAAATCTTTGCCGAGGAGAAGAAAAATTCAACGGCTTTGATTATATCCATGTTATTACCGAACGAATTAACAGCTGGATCTGCAGTACTTCTGATGAGCGAAGTTGCTTCCGCTACCGTCCAAACACCCAACGCTTTTGTCATAGCCTCAGGTAAATCTGTTAATTTTTACATAAAACATCAATTCTGCCTGCTGTTAAAACTGGAAGGGTTTCGAGAAAATACAGATAGCAAAATGGATATGAACACAAAAATCCTTTATAGGCTGTTTTCGGTGTTTTATTGAGCTGCTATGTTCTTACACGTATTAATACAAATCCTAAACGATGTGTTTAAATAGTTGGTTGATATAGTTGGTCATACTTTGTTTCAGCTCCCATCACATACCACAATGGATAGGATGATTGTCATTATTTCACATGATGCGCAACAGTTTACACGTTGAGTTGTATTATTTTTTTCCTCAACGAGAACTTGTTATGGATGGGATTTTGATTATGTTCTAAATATTTGGTATATTTCATATGAACTTCATGTTTCATCACTTATTTTGCTGTTCATTACTTGTTTATATCATTGCACTAGTTGTACACATATAATGTGGGCGTTACATTTTGAACTAAAATACATGGATTAGGGAAATAATGAGTACCAAGTTCTTACGTTGGTTTACCTTTTGCTTTTGTACAGTTTTATTATGTCTTCAGTCACCAGGAATGAACATCGAAGACAAATGTGGCACCACCAATTTAAAATGAGAGACATTTGTAACAATATGTTCAAATTTTAAATTGGTTTTATGTGTATGTAGGTCACAATTTCATGAATGATGGAGATGGAAGTGTGTTTACTGTTAAGTGTTTACAATGAATTATAATATACTATTCCAGTTATATTTTTTGTTGTTTAATATTGAAATTGGTTCGGGACTGCTCCAATTAAAGTAAAACATGATCCCCTTGCACAGCTGTTGGCTATATTCAACAATGCTTTTGTTATAAGTTTACTGTGTTTATCACGGTAATTAACTGTTGGCTTCCTTGAAAACATGTTAGAATCCCAAATATGTTTTACTATACAGGCATTTATTAATTATTAATTTCCTCCCATTCTGATAAAAAAAATCGAAACAATTGCTTTGTTCCCACTATAAATACCAAAATATAACTATCTAGCACCCAATTTATTAAAGATTGTACATTACAATGCATTAACTTTCAAACAAACCAGGCATCTAGTACACATAACTTGACATTTGCAGATAAGTCATTTGTTATAGTAACTGACATTTCAAAATATTGGAATCATACCATCCATTCCTATAGTTATTGCCTTTCCTCAATTAGATACAAGTGCTTGCTTAAAGTTGACACATTTCTTCCCATTCCCGTCAATCTTTATATGTAACAACCAAAATATCCTTCAGTTTATCAAAATATAAACTTACATGACACATGAACGTCTAATGGGTAGTTCAAACATTTGACCTCCTCCCCTGGTAAAGTTAATGTCATGCGCTCATATTTCAAAACTAAGTAATGTGTAATGTATTTTTTTGTGCCATGTCCATAATTATAGAACTCATTTATTGTGCAATTGAATTATTTCTTGATTGGTTGTTGTAACATACTTCCTTCAGTTTCTGAAAGGCACATGAGTTCTCTCTCCTCATCCACCTGATATGCAGTGTAATACAATCCGTCTTTTTCTCCATGTCCCTATACAAGTATAAGATCCCATGGTGAAACTACTGATGAATTAACTATATCACTTAATAATGCATGATGCCACTTTATAGTGGTTTTCACTTGAAACCAACCCAGATTTAATTTATTCAGAAGACCAGACCAATTGTACATTACTCACAATTTTTCCTCTATTTGTGCTGTCGTTGCTTGTGTTTGTTTCAGGTTTATTAATTTTTGCCATTATTGATCCCGTGCACTCGTCCTTTTTTCGTTCCTACAACAGCAAAGAACTTACTGATCAGAAGAACAACTTATTAAATAACACTCGTTTAACCATCATGAAAATCATGGTGAACAAAATTTAGAAAATTCATCAAACAAACATTTTACTTTAACATACTATACCATTACTAGGCAGCCATAAACAGGTTCCCGTTCTAGGGTGATCGTGCTGCGAATCTTATTCTTGCTTCGGCCCGTGAACATATGTTTCTTGCCTTGGTTATTCGGAGGAAGTATTGGCCCAAATGTTGATTGTGGCCAATAGTCCTCAGTTGGCACTGCATCCATTTTCTTTGCATATGTTCTATTATACCTATCAGTCGAAAACAAAGGATCGACAAAGTCCTCCAACCTCCCATTAATACAAATAATGCATTTTGTTGTATGAGCACATGGTATCCCACTAAGCTGCCACCCCCTGCAGGAGCATGTTTGCTGGTCAATAGCCACGTGAAATTGCTCTTTTCTATTTGCAATGACATTAAATGAGCCAACTTCTTCTAATTCAGTGTTAATGTCTTTTCCACTTTCGATTGCCATCTTTAGCTTCTTGCGAACTACGGGCGTTAGTTTGTCCTTCAATAGCCAGTCAACTGAACGTCTACGATCCATCAGATGTTGTATCTTTCTAGTCAGGCCTTCAAATCGCCGTGTGATGTTTTGCGCAAAATAATTCTCCATCCATAACTGAAATTGCTGACTTATTGTATTTGTGACGTGTAGTCTTTGTCCAAGTAGGCATGCAGTGCATGGCCTACTTCTCCTAGCCAGATGCCTTCAGCCATGCATGGCATTGATCATTCTTCCCCTTTATTTCGTTCATGTAACGATTGAACTCTTTTGCACTTGAACTACTAAATGCTTCCCAAAAAAGATGTCCTAAATTTCAACTTGGGAACAAAGCCCTCATTCTTTCATGCACCTTCGCAGCACAGACTCAATTCTCGGCCAGACAGAATTGCATTTCTATACCTTCAGCAACATCATTCTCTGCATCGTTGATAACACAAAATCCTTAGCCATTATCCACCCTTAAAACCCCATTCAACTTCTCCAGGAAGTCGTACCAGGTGAAAGAAGTCTCTGACTCCACCTCATACATTGCTATAGGCAATATTCCGTCATTTCCATCAAGCCCTAGCGCTGTCAACATAACACCACCATATTCACCTCCTAGTGGCCATCCATCAAGTGTAATGAAAGGCCTGCACCATAGTTTAAAAGCCCAGTGACTGTCAGAGAAACTCAAAAATAGTCCTTTGAATCTGGGCTCCCGCGTATACACGTTGCTGTCAATTTCTACGATGACCTTGTGAGACTAGTCTAATCCCTCCACTGCAGAAGTGAACTGAGTAAGTTTGGTGTAGGCCTCTGCATGATCAGCTCCTATAATCTCCCTGCCTACACGTTGTGCTTTCATTAGCTTTGTAATAGGGCACTCAACCCCACATAGCGTCAACAGTTCATCCTTAATAGCTTTCTCTATTACTTTAAAATCTCATTTCCATTTGTGCAGGAACTTATATGCTACCCAGACCGATGTCCCTTTAACAGGTATTTTCTTTTTCAGGCATGTATGCACAAGATTGAAATTTGTCAGTTGAAACATTGGACCCTCTCAACTTTTTTCCCTTCAATATGCCAATCACAGATAATTTCTGAGCATTCACAAGAAATACATTGTCTGTTGTTAATCATCGGGCATAGTCTAAAACAATCCCTTTGCGCCAGGGCCTTAATAATGTCGAAACACTAAACCATTGTGAAACAATTAGTCTAAAACAATCCCTTTGCGCCAGGGCCTTAATAATGTGTCGAAACACTAAACCATTGTGAAACAATTTCCCAATAGGCAACTTTATTATGTCCCTTGAAAAAACGACACTTCTCTCACTTAAGACCTCTTCGTTATTTTCAGAGAACCATTGCACCCTCAAGTCTTCATTGTCAGACTCATATCCCTCCATATCTTCTTCATTGTCGCTGGTATATGCTAAAGGATCAATCTCTTCATCTGAAACATCAATATCAAATGGATTTCCCTTTGTCGCATCCAATGCTGGATCAATGGACTTAATTACACCGTTAAGTTTATCTATAGCCATTCCTAAGTGCTTGTAAATTGATTCGTCCTCGGTATCTGAGTCTGATGCCACCCATGACTCATGCCATTCGTCACTACCAGCAATCTCCATCCCTGATTTAACATTATCTTCTCGATTGGGAGCAGGCAATTGCGTTGCTTTGGTGATTTTCGGAACATTCTTATCTTTTCCTTTTGCCAACTGAGCCTCAACTTTTGATAGGTGGTAGCCGCAGCTTGCTTCACAGGAACGGCCGAATTCCAAAGACCGTACAATAGACCTCATTTTCTTTGATGGAACAAAAGGACTTGTATGCTCATCCCTTTCATAAGTTGACCTTCGAAGTCTGTCTAATGTGCATGTTGTTTTCTCCTTATCAATTTTTTTCTCCACTTCTATTTCTCCCAATGATTGCCCTTTGTCGTCCATAATATATTGATGTTCCTGATTATTCACACTGTCAAAGGCTTGTGCAGATGCAATTATCAACAGTTAAGAAAGCATATTAATTACTTATTTCAATGTGAACGACATAGATGACAATTTCAACAGGTAAGCAAACTATTTAAATTTTTATAACATTGGAGCACATGTATCTAAGATTCTTCACAACAGATTTTCATCTTTTGAAGGTATGAAATATGTTTAAAATCCCATTAGCAATCTGTACTTTGAAAAGGCAATTCTGGAGAATGGGCTGAGTTAAATGTGTTAATGTTTTGTTGAAATAATAATAAAAGGAGTTAGCTTTGCTGCTCATGTTGACCAAATGGGATTGATTACATCAGTCAGCAACCGAATAAGCTTAGGCATTTTGTAAATAAATTTTTTTTTTCATCCGCATGCCATTATCATACTAACATTATCTTGTACGCATTATTAATACGGAGTAGTAATATAAAGCCATAAAATTTGTATGCATATTTCATGAAGTCCAACTTTCTCTACAACGAAATAATCAAAGGTTGGTTCTTAACCTTACCTCCTAACGGCACCGGCTGAAAATCGTTTTGACAACGAACCAATTTCTGTCCCTTAAGTGTCGCCTTCGCCGACGAATTATGGTACCTAAAAGTAGTAGAAACATTTTGACAAATTTAATAAATACAATTTTTCCTTAATACTACTGCATTCATAACTATCTACAAAAGCTCACCATTTTGCAGTCCCTGAG
Source organism: Citrus australasica (assembly GCA_029618585.1). Taxonomy (NCBI): domain Eukaryota; kingdom Viridiplantae; phylum Streptophyta; class Magnoliopsida; order Sapindales; family Rutaceae; genus Citrus; species Citrus australasica. The sequence continues at coordinate 10,137,822 of JARCIV010000009.1, read as the reverse complement.
TATGAATTTAGGGCGAAGCAGTTTTCGTATCAGGAGGTGTTATCCCGCGAATTTCTTTATATAAGCAGAATTTCTTACCGGGAAAGAAATTGCACAGCGCTCAGCAAGACTGCCAATCTTATCTTGCTTTTTGGAGGGAGCAAATTTTTCTTCCCCTCCAAGCATAAGATAATGACGTATTGTTATTGTCATCTCCGCCGACATACCCGAACAGCTTCGCCTTGCCCTGTACCACGCCGTACAGAAAGGGGTTATGTTCCCTTTCATCAACGTCGGTGAATGTTCTAGTATTCCACATGGTATCCCATGTTTGTTTCAGGAAGTGTTGACTATTACTTACCTTCGGAAGCCCTATTCCTATTACCCCTAAAGGCTAGCCCAATGCCTGGATTTGCGTCTATAGACATCTAAGTGATCCAGCCAAAAGAGATCAATGTGTTCGTAATATTATTTGTAATTTATATGTGAATAGGACATTAATTATTCATATTTCCTCCATAACAATTAAAATCCCCTGTTATAAATGACCTATTCAAAGTAAAATTTGAAATTACAAATATTTCGTTAACTTGCTTATATATCATTTTATGATATTTATGGGTATCAAAATATATGTAATTAAATATAGTGAAATGCAAATAAAGTGATTATCTCTCAAAATGTTAGAATCACTGAGGAAATCAAAGGATATAAATATTTAATGACAAATTGATGTTTTCTCAATAGTAAATTTTTATTTACTATTTAGTTTGTACATAATGTTAATTATTTAGCTTATGTATTGTTCTATTCATTGTGACATCTTCTTACTTGGTCATTAGAAGCGTAAGATACTTATGAGATATAATATATCTTATAATTCATGATTATAAAAAGAATCAAAACATATAGATAAGGAATAATGTAGCATTGGCTGTTTGTTATTGCGGAGGAAACATATGATTTGCTTAATTTTTTGGCGAAGCTTATCTTACATCAACTGTACGTTACAGCTATAAGTTTGTAACTTGCTTAGGAATATAATAACTATTACAAACATCTTTAACCTCATTTTCTTTAATTAAAAGCCATGCTGATGCCACACAATATATTATTTATTAGTAATTTTAATTTTTTTAACACATACTATATATATTATAGCTATATTAGGGTAAGTTAATTGATTTAATAAATTTATTAGGGTAAGTTAATTGATTTAATAAATTTAGTGACATTCAATTAAGTTTATAATTTCTTAAGATTATTGAAACATTGATCATATCAATTGGTTGACAGATTTCATCGAATATTTCTCTGTCCTATAGCAATAAGGGGGAAAGTAATTGGAGTACATGTTTAATGAAATTATTTAAGTAGTGAAAATTTATTTAATAAGTGTTCCATAGTTCTTCTAATAATTCGTTGGAATCATTTCAAAATGTATCTTATGTTATATGTCACATAATGTAGAAACATGATTTTATCACGTTGAAATAACAATTAAGACAAAAGTATGCAATAGGACAATATATCTTACTCTAACATTAATTCATTAAAAAAATCACACTACCATATACAAATCATCAGAATAAATTTCTTCGACATTCATCATAATCCTATAAAAAAATTATATAACTTTTATATCAGGACAGTTCGGGTGCGCTTTCAACCACCGAGACAGAATATATTGCCGCAGTTAGTTGTTGTGCACAAATTCTTTGGATGAAACAAACCCTTAGAGACTATAGTATTAAACTTGATTAGAAACCTATCTTATGTGACAATATTAGTGCTATAAATCTTTCCAAGAATCCCATTCAACATTCTAGGACTAAGCATATAGAAATTAGACATCATTTCCTTAGAGATCATGTTCAAAAAGGAGATGTTGTAATCAAATTTGTTTATACTGAAAATCAGCTTGCGGATATCTTTACAAAACCTCTTAGCGAAGAGCATTTTATAAAGATAAGACATGAGCTTGGTATGATGAATGTTGCATCTTGATTTTTGTTTTACTACATGGCTTGATATGTCTGTTATTATATGGATTCATAGGTGACTTTAAGTATAGGCGAACAAGACGGTCGCCTAAGGCCCTAATTTTAAAAAGGCCTCAGTTTTTTAATATTAGTAATAATTATATAGTTAATAAAATCTTTAAAACAAATTAAGTGTGGTAGAAAAGCTTATTAGACATGTCTCTAATTAATAATTATCATATAATTAATTATTATTATTTTTTGTATAAAAACCTATAATTGGTTATCTTATTGTTAAATAGATATAATTAATAATATTGTCTAACCATTAATTTATTCATTATTAGTTTTTCTAATAAAAATAAGTAAATTTTTTATCTTTTCAACTTCTTAAAAAGCTCAATTATTCAACATTAGAATCTTTGACTTTGAGTATTCCTTTTAATTTCTACTAAAACTCTTATAATCTAGAAAATTATAGATGAAAATTTTCTTGTTCTCTTCTCTACAATGAAGATTATTACATGTATTAGTTCATTCAAAAAATAAAAAAAATTAGTTACTTGAAATACAAAGTCCATATTCATTATCTAACCATCAATTCATGATCTCAACTTTTTATGTGCTACCATTCTAAATATTATATTTGAAAATAGTATTGTTCTCATTTATTCGTTTACTTCTTTTTGTATAATTTCTAATGATAAATTTTAGATTTTGTTTTTGAAAATTTTTAGAACCTTCTTGATTATTTATTGCAATTCAAGAATTAAAACTGAAATGGATTTTCAGTTCTTTATTGTTTTATTGAGTATTGAAATTACTAAATAAAAAGAGGCCTCATAAAAAAAAAGAAAAAGTTCGCCTAAGGCCCCTAATACTGTAAAGCCGGCCCTGTATGGATTCATGCTTCATGAATTAGATAGCTTGATATGCTTGTGATTTTATGATTTTATAATTTCATGTTTCATGCATTAAATGGCTTATTGAAACGTTTTAAATCTCAAAATGATTTAAAATTAAGCAATTTTTAAAGCCAAAAATAAAATGGTGTGTGTAGTACAAGTATAAGAGCTAGCAAATATTTCCTTTCCACTCATCCGGAAAACCATTTTTTTCTTATTGATTTCTCTCGGGACAACATTCGGATGACCGGATTTTCAATCCGAAAAACCGGATTTGCTAAGCCTTCTCTCTGTCTCGAAACCGGTTAACTGGTTATTAAAATCCGAAAAACCGAATTCAAGAGGCAACTTTCTGCCTCAAACCGGTCTACCGGTAAGCTGAATTCGCGTGCATGCTTGGTGGAACAAAACCGATTTCCGGTTCAAGACAATCTGGAAAGCCGAATTTGAAGAGTTTCAAATCTGTCTCGAAACCGGCCAGCCGGTTATGCAAACTGGCAAGCCAAATTCGCGGTTTTCAATTTCTGTACTCATTCGGCCATCCGGATCAGGACAACCGGTAAGCTGATTGTCAGTTGCTGTCTTCTGGATTCAACCGGCAAGCCGGTTCTTCATATCCGGAACACCGGATTTGCGTGAAGCCCTTGCTGGACCAAAACCGGCTTTTCGGTTAAGCACATCCGACAAGCCGGTTCTATTTTGTTTTAAGCTTCTGGTCACAACCAGCTAGCCGGTTAGTGCAAACCAGCAAGCCGGTTTCGCAGAGTATTTGAACTGTTCATCCTTCTTTTTCATTCGGCAATCCGGTTCCTGTTCTCTCTCTAAAAAATGGTCTCTCTCTCTCATTTTTCAGTCCAAAATCCACTATTTCTGCTCGGTTTTGATTCAATCCAGTCTATAAATCCTAATCCCCATGTGTTCTTATGCCTAAAATCACACTCAAAACTCGTTTTCAACATCTCAATCTCTAGATCCGAACTCAACCTAGGGTTTAACCGCACTATTTCTCTCTCTAAAATTCTTCTCCTCAAGCCGTTCATTGATCAAATTGCTTCTCACAAACACTTTCAATCTTCATCATCTTCATTCTCTTAAGCGTTTTTAACTCCAAATCGACCAAAATCAAAATGTCAAGCTCATGGCCGGTTCAAAGAAAAGGCAAGGAGCCGGTTCAACAAACTGACCGGCCACGGGAAGCAAGGGGCACAACCAATCAATCCCATTTCGAGTCCACACATTTTCATAACCATAAACATCTCGCCAAACGTTTTCACCAACAATTCATGACTCGTGAGGTACTCCCAACCTTTTTTATTTTACCGGAATGTTTAAAACATATTAGTATTAGCAATAGTACCTTATTGCAATTGTTGGAAGATGTTGGTTGGCTTAATGCCCTTGTTGTTGAGGAAAGTGTATATCCCGAGTTGGTGAAAGTATTTTACTCGAATATGGATTGTTCCGCGGAGAAAGAGAATCGAGTAATCACCACAGTTGGAGGAGTTTTGATTGAATTTGATGATTCAGATTTGAACTCCATCCTAGGATCTTCAGATGATGGCCTAGACATTTTTTCTCCTAGGAAAGCTCCTGATATTGATGACTATGTGTATATATGTCGTCGTGTCGACCTTTCCGATGAAGACTGTACTGTCCATTTTCGCACCTAATGTCTTTGTCTTCAAACTCGGATTTTACTCCATTTTATTCAGAGTATTGTCCTGCCTAGATCCGGCCATTTGGATGAGGTCTCTCATATAGATGTCGCTTTGCTTGATTGCATTCTTAGACATCATCCTGTGGACTTAATATATACCATTGTCCGAAACATGCTCAGCATACCTAAGTTGATTACCCGCTCCCTTCCTTATGGTCATTTCATTACCCGAATCTTGAAATTTTTTGAAGTACCTATTAAAGAACCGTCGTGTAGATCGTCTAAGGGTATCAGGGAAGAGGCTATTCTCAGCTTAGGCTTTGAGTAGAAGAATGACACTTGGGTCAAATACACTGATAACAAGTTTACCTTTCTGGCTCCAAGTGATGATCGGCCACTTAATGCTGTGGTTCCAGCCGATTAGCTACCCATTTTTTCACTCTCATTTCGAGGGCAGCGTAGACGTCGAGATCATCCTGTGATTGCTCCAGCTCTTGGTGTCTCTGCATCCGCTTCATCACCTCCACAGCCTCCTCCCTCTGCAGAGGTTACTCTTCAGCAGCTTATGGATGAGGTGCAGACACTCTTGGTGCGGCAGACTGAGTTTCAGCAACAGCAGCAGCAGCTCATTCATGGACAGCGCCTTCTCTTTGAGCACTTCGGCATTCCTTATCCGTATCCACCTCCATCACCACCATCCTCACCACCTCGGTAGTGTCCTATGCTTGTATTTGGACACACCTACATTTCATTTCTTGCATTATGTTCTTTTATTTTCGACTATATGGATGGTTAGTATGCTTTTGGATTATGTATTTGTTTTGGATGATTATGTATTTGTGGATATTTTCAAATCTTTTAATATATGAAATATGTGTCCAAATTGTTTTATCTAACTTTGTCAGAAGGGGCTTAGGGTACATTTCAAAGAAAACTTAATAGCTCGGGGGGGCTGAAGACACTCGTGTGCCTGAATTCAATCCCCCATGGGTATAATTGATTATTTCTTAAAACATATGCATTAATAATAATAATAATGATAGGTGCATAACAATTAAAAATAAATATTTTTCATTTTTTTTTATACTTTTGTTATGTCATGGAAAATGAGTTACACTGTAATTACTGGAATTGAATATTTTAATGGTGTCTAGTATAAAGGAAGGCGACGATATCCCTCTTGACAAATTAAAGTAATTTGGAAAATCTCGTTTGTCAATGTTGTGCAAGAACTTTTTATCCGAGGGGTTAGTTGTAATCAAATACAGAATGCTAATTTCATGGGGCTGGTAACATGAGTTCAGTATTCGATAATCCCCTGTTGTTTTGATGACCCATCCAGATTTATTTTGAAATCCCAAAAACCCTAAACAAAAATCGTTGGTTAAATAATAATGCCTTCTCACATGCATAATATGAGATTAATTCCATGACATACTGCCAGGTTGTGGAAATGAACCCATCTTTAAATGCAAAATTGTATGTGGCAAAAACATTAACCAATGGTTTAATTAAGATCAAAAGATAAAATAACAATATGTCCTGTAAATGGAAAGGGCACACATGGATGTGCGTCGTTAGCGGGGAGGAGGGCAGCCATAGTTCGCATCAAACCTATGGTAAAGCTAAAACATTATTTAATTCTCCTTGTGACATGTAGGATTTCACATGCCTGTTTAAGATTAGAAAAAATATCGAAATTAAGAAAGAAGATGCAATAGTTCAATTGAGATAGAACGAAAAAATGGGCAACGGTCAAGAGTAATTAGGGATTCATTATACAAGATCACATCAAGCACAGTTACGGATGATGGATGATTGAACGATTTAATCAATCAGTGTGATTGTAACTTGCTCTACAAGATAATCTGCTGGAGTAGGTATAGCCGCAGCTTACTATCACCTCATTACGACAATAATTACTATATATTGCTCGAAAAAAAAACTTACAAGAATTGTTAACGGAAAATTAAAAATGTGGGCATTATATTTTGTCATAATCAACGTATAAATTGATATGGAGTACAACTGGGTATCGTTTGCCGTATAGCTAATTTTCTATGAACACCCATTGAAAATAGTAAATTGAAGTATTACAAGGTATACCATGAAATTAAGATAAAAAATCCATAGACACTATATTCATATTAGGGAAAAAATAACCCATATAGTGTTATTCATGTAGTATGTTGAGTTGTCCTGAACGTGGGACAAAAATATATATATATTTGTGCTTATCTATGATTACGATTGATGAAAAAATGCATACCATCAAGTTCATAATGGGGACATGCGAAAATTTCATATTATCATTCAGTCTGCAGGCGTTTACCTTGGACGACAAGCAAAAACTACATCCGTCGATTTTGTTTGTCCATTAATCAATTCGAACAAAAAAATATATAATTTATGTTCTCCAATACCTATAGCTGGTGTAATGGCAAGTGGTATTGAAAAATATTATTGTGTAACTAGGAACGGCCCACGTGGGTCACTGACTAAGAGCTGTAAACACACCTAAACCTTCCACTGTTTGAACGTAAACTAAGTTTTTTGTGCTATAAAATGCAATTGGTGTACTCTCGCACTGGGCAAAACATCACAATTATAAACAAGGTAATGTTTTTCAATAGCCTTCTTCTTCAACTAACCTTTTTCTTCCGTTACCCAGCATTAAGTGTTTATTCGTTTCTTCGTTATCTTGATCAGCAGTAGAGTCACGTACCCATAAAGGAATTTTGTCGGTTTATATTTTGGATTTCATTATTTTATCGATTATGGTAATGTTGAAACTGACCACAGATTACATGACTATTTTTTCAGGGTAATACCACAACCAAAGAGAAGTTCATATCAGCAACACAACTGAGGCAAAGTTCTAACCTCAAATTTTATTTACGCTAGTTGAAGATGGATTATCCATATTTGTTTTCTCTCAACTGCGTATTTCTATTCCAACATCCAATTGAAGAACAGTTTATAAAGAAAAGTATGATTTAAGACATGATGGTCAAACACTGCCTTCAATTAGTAACATGAACACTACTCTTTAACTAAAGGGAAAAATAAAAATAATAATTGGTAACATCGACATATTTTTAAACAGAGCGCATTTCAGTAGTAATAAACTTTTTCCTGTGCAAACAGATTTCTGGTGGAAAACCACTTTATTCGTTTATTTGTTTTGTCCAACCCAGAATTTCACTTACTATGAAGGATAATAGTGAGAAATTCATGCTGAATCAACCTTTTACAAACTAAAAGTTAAAATATGTAAAGCACGAAAAAATATAAAACACCATATGAAAACATTAATATGGCTCCTTCCAAACAACAAAACTTGTTATGGTTCGGATAGCAGTATTTAAATAAATACAAAACCCTTAATATTATTAGTTACGATATTAATTTGATGTGAACAGTCATTTTATTTTCCCCGTTTGACTATTGAATCTGTCCATTTTCATTACTCATCCTCACCTATGAATGTATAATGTATTGCATGAGTAATTTTTTATTTTTTTATGTTGGGTTGACATTCAGTGTGCGATTGAACTACAAAAAGTTTGCCTATTTAAACCTTCAACTTATTTTGCAGGCGAACTATGGAGCTAGCCTTTAAGTGCAACACAATATTTGGGTACTACTCTTTCAGGGTTTCAACAACCATGTTCCTTTTAAATGTGACCTTCGTAATGGATCTGAGTCGGCTAACTCTGGCATACAGGTTGGGAACAGGCACCGAAGTTCACTCGTTGACCTGTACTTTCAAGTAGTTGCCCCAAGAATGAGCCTTTGCACCCAAGACAATGAAATGAACTAAGTCATTAATCGTGTTTTTGTAAGTTTTTTGACATTTAACTGCTTGTGGAAATGATGCAATTACAGTTGTTTGACAAAATATGCGTTAGGTTTCTAAAATGTTCGAATGACTAAGAGGATATTTTGGTAATATCAGCTCTTTGTCAAACTCTTGTAAATCTTTCATTTCTTGTGATAGCAGTGTTGATGTTTCGGAAAATTGTTGTAATTATTTTGCTTATGTTGTGGGCCAATGATGTACAAGCCTCCTCTAACAGGGTACGTTGGGGTTATTTTGTATAAATTAAAAATATTGGGTGCAAGGATAATTTCATATTATCTAAGGCAGTGTTGTAATGTGTGTGAAAAATTTCGTACGTATGCTTCATCCCAAAATGCGTGCAAAATGTTCGGTGTTACTTAAATTACTGTCATGTCTAATTAAAATTTTCAGTGTATCATCCTTTCACTGCAGCCGAAAGATTTGGTCGGACATGTTATGTTCAAAGCAAGAGTTTACTTAAAAGCACGTGTGAATGAAATACAGTAACCGTTTAGACTGCTTACCTATTGGCACCGTGTTAACTGGGCCATATGTATGATGTAAAAGTAAGTTCAATTACTTGCACAATTATATATAACTGGGGAGTTTCTATAATATTTGTTGATATTTCACCTACAAGGGATTTTCTATAATAACACTATTATATAATCGCTTATCCAGCACAACGTTGCAGACAAATCGGAAAAAAATTTTATTTCGATGCAAATGGGCTCTGCCCCCATTTCGAAGTTAAGAACGATTCGAAAAACAAAGTTTGGTTAAAAAATACAATCATGATGTGTGCTCTCGCTTTACCTCATTTCCTAATTATAAATATAACATACAAATAGAAATAAGTATTGGGAAATATAAGTTCCCGTATGTACCTTTAACAAATTTTGTCCACATTAATTTATTGATGTATAAGTGGCCATTGTGGTCATATGGAACTTACAATAATTACAAATTTTGTCCACATTAATTTATTGATGTATATGTGGCCACTGTGGTCATGTGGAACTTACAATAATTATTGTGTGTGTATTAATCTAACACGAAGGCCAGAGTAATGTGTTAGCGACATCGAAGAAAAATTCTTGACAAACACAATATGAGTTAATTATCAACAACATCATTGATTTAGTAAATTAGATATTTTGTGTTTACTTTATTTAGTGGCAGAGGGAGTACTAATTCCTCTGATTCCATGGTTTAAATATCATTGTTAAGAGGGGAGAACGAACCCGATTATGTGGGTTCCAACTAATTTTATAGTCGGGAGTGGGATTCCCAAGCCCTTAGGGGGAGGGGGGTGTGGGAATCCACTCTTCCATATTGTATAATTTTTACTTAAATTTAAAATACCTTAAATAATATATATACAAAATAATAATATGTCATGTGAAAAAAATTTATTTTATTGCATTTCAAAGATTAGTATGTTTTTTATAAATTAAAGATACTAAAATAATAATATGAAACATATCTAAAGATTCTTTTATTATATTTAGTTAGGCAGAATAATTGACATTGATTGGAAGTTAAAATAACATAAAAATAATATTATTAGATATATACACAAATAATAATATAACTATATTAAACTTTATTTGAAAAAATAAATACATGTAGAAGAGATGGCCAACAAAACTATTTAAATATACAAAAGCAATGATGACTTATTTAAAAATATATAAAAATGTGATGCAAAATGCATAATTTTCATAAATTACTATGACACCTAAACTTAATTTAATGTTAAAATAGTTCTCATCCATTGGATTTAAGAAATGTCAAACTCTATGACAAAATTTAAGTTCTTATTAAATGTATTTATTAATCGGCAATAATTTTTTTTTTTACTATGGTGATTAATAAATGTAATATAATCAATTCTAGTAAAAATTTAATATATAGTTAAATTAAATGGCGATAGAGTGCAATTTTATTGAGACAAAAATTTTTAAAAAATAAACTAAAGTAAATAAATAATGTTCACTAATTAATAAATTAATTTAATTTTAGTTTAGAAAAGCAAAATTTGTCATCTATGAAATGAATATGAAAAATTTGTATTTTTCACTACCTAATCCACCGAAGTTACCCACTTATTAAATGGGAATGTTAGGAATAAGCTTAAATAAGGACTAAATATACATTTACACTTCCCTAATACAATCTAAGCAAAATAAGCACCAAATCAAATTAATTATTGAACATAAAAATAATTGAAATCCCATTATAATAACAAAGTAGCATGCAGTATGTTTATGCAGGAATAGGAATTCTATGGATTTTTTTATGACGGCCCAGTTACAAAGCCCAGCAGCAACCAACCCCATTTTCAGCAGAACGAAATCCCAACGCAGAGACCCCCTTGGTGAGACAACATGGGAACAAAATCCCTAAAACCTAATATTCGGTTGTCAAAGAATGAACTCTACCATTCCACAAATATCAGCTTCATTACGCATATCAGAAACGATAGCCAGTTCCGTAGGCCATGAAGATCGGCGAAATATTGTTATTTGGAAACATCGGTAATCAGAGATTCGTTACAGGAATTATGCGGGGTTAATACAAATTTGTAATGGTAAATTTATCCTTTTATGCGAGGTTGGGGAGTTATTAGTATTGTGTTAATTGATTAATCTGTGACTATTTCCATTTTGACGAACGTATGGTAAAGGCACATGATACAAGAATAAATATTGAGGTGCGAAAGAGATTATTAAGAATAACGCAATTATTCTGTAAATAATGCATGCCTTGTGAGCCAAGAAACAAAATGCCAGGGATGAACAGAGGTGGAACGTTTTCTAAAAGAAGAAGTGTAAAGCCTCTTACGATTTGGGCCGCAGGGATAATTTCGTCAAACTTGGGCCATAAGTCTGTCAAATGGGTGAACGAAGACAGGGCACATATTATGCTAGTTGCGTGTTGAACTTAACAAATCAGATACAGTTGCATCATTTCAGTTAATTATTACTTCAAGAAGAAGTAAAAATATAACCACTCGTGCCAGTGGGAGTGAGAAAATGAACAGTAGCTGTGCGTGAAGCATTCTGACAGAAACAATGGTGAGTAGTTTGCCAACATCCTTGGGCGGAAAGAAATGGAAAGACTATATAAAGGCCAAGGACAAAAGAGAGAAAATGGTGAATGTTTGTAATAAAATTTCTGGTTATAAGATGATTTTGGCCCAGCGATTGACAGAGTTAAATGGCACAAGGTACATCCTCAACTAAATACTGAAATTTATTTGTTCGGCCACTGATAACATGAATGTGTTAATGTCATATATCATGATAATTCTTTAGAAGAGTAAATAGAGGTAATTGCGTATAGCAAACTGAAAGTAAGCACAACAACTATATGATTTTAGTATATTAAAATTTTAAGTAGCAATTACTGGAATTAATATCCAATATTTTCTGAAATTACTGGAATAAAATTGGCAATTTCCTTAATAAACTGATCAAAAAGAATTCTCAACTTGGGGGGCTGCATTAGGGAACATAACTCATTTGACTTGATATAGCAGTGAAAAACTTCAAACATATGCTGGAATGATAAGCAGCACGAAAAAAATGCTTATGACAAATATATATACAAATTATTATTTTTTTTTGGTAAGTGAGGTAAGATTAAAATACTGCAAATGATTGTCAATATGACACAGTTTAAACTATTGTTGAGAGTGGTGAAATAAATTTGATGTATTTATTTAGTACATTCAAGTGGAATAAAAAATATGTATAAATTGAAACTGAAATAAGTTATTCTTTCCACAGTCAGGGATTTATTGTAAGTGATGTTCTTGTCAAATGTTGCAGTTCAAGCAAATCTGAGAATGAAGGGGAGGCTAACATGGAGAGAACCAAAGATTTGGTTAAAGTACAAGATTCCCCCACCTGTTTTGCCACCTACAGCGGTTGAGTGCGGCTCGAAACTCAGAATTATTGAAATGATTAGAAGAATGCTTACTCCACGACAAACAACAATGTTTCGTGCAACTTGCTTTGGCCATTTCCTCCAACTACCAACAGATTTAACATTTCAGGGAAAATTGATTCACAGCGTGGTTGTTCGCGAGTTGTATACTGAGAATGTTAGGGATCAGTTGTGGTATTTTCTAAGGGGAAGACCATGTAGGTTTTCTAAAACAGAGTTTGCACTCATAACTGGATTGAATATGGGACCGAGGGAGGATAATCAAAATAGCTTTGACAAGTATCTCCCGATCGTTCCAGATTGGACTAAATTGGGAATGGACAGACCTGTCACTTTGGTGGAGTTTGAAGACGAATTCAGCACAATAGATTGGTCTGCGGAGAAAGATGAAATTGCAGTAAGGTTTGCAATGGTGTTGTTCTTGCATAGGACATTGCTCGGACTACTAGATGAAGCGATAATCGACACACAGTGGCTTCGACTTGCGCAGGATATTGGAATGTTTAATAACTATCCATGGGGATTATTGGTATGGGAGGCCACATATGATTCGATTGTATTGATAATGAATTCATGGGCTACCCAAAACGTACGTAGCAAAATGACAATGTTAAGACCAGCCAATAACACTTTTGTCTTGAGAGGGTTTGCGTTTGTAGCTCAAGTATAATCTATTCTTTAAACTGGACCATGTTAACAAATAGCAAACAACAATTCAAACAAGGATGCTTAACTAAATTTGTTCGTTATGAGGTCGCATATATAACGTGTTAGTGTATATAGTGATGATAGCTTGTGAATGAATTAAATATTTTGATGGTTTTGTAAATTATTAATAAAGTAAATAGATTACGCATGCTACTCCAATTTTTGCAAGGCCATTAATTTCCTTTTGCAGTCGATCATTTTCCATAATAGTTCCTATATATTTGGGTTGAAATAAACTTCGGAAGTCATTGTTTAATGGTAATATACGAATGAAGTGCATTACATAGTTCATGAACCACCAATTTGCATATTAGATAAGACTACAAGGGCCTCATATAGATATTTTTACATACGTTTGGGCTGCAAACATTTAGGTAATTCAGAATCATATGCATTACCATTACAATTTCTCATCAAACTTATGCACTGATTTCTAGAAGAAGACGTACTTATACATGTCTCTCATACTTTATCATACAATGTATTGATTCTAATCAACTAATGTAATGTTTACAAATTTACCTTTCAAGGTATATATGCCCATCAACTTAGGTGGTGCACATTGGGTTGCAGCAGAAATCAGTTTTGCCGAAAGGCGAATTACGATCTATGATCCTCAAACAGAACTAATACCAACTGAACAAATAATTAAATGGATTAGTTGCTTGAGAGAATTGTTGCCTCGCTTGTTGATTGCTTGCCCAGGATTCCACAGAGACTGTCCAATGCTCCGTGTTTCCACTGATCCTTACGACATCGTTAGGGTGACTGCCGGCGTTCCCCAACAGTGACCTGGATCTGGGGACTGTGGTGTATGTGTGCTCAAGATTAATTATTCAAATTGTCTGACTGTTAGCACAAGTATATGGTTGGCAGAAGCATGACCGCATTAAACTCTTGTTGGGTATTTGTATGGAAAGGTGGTCTAATTTTAATGGTTTGCACTTTTGGCCTTTTGAATCAAGTTTTGTTTTCCATTGTATGGGTAACAAAACTTTGTAGCCACCAGTATTTTGTTGTAGCTCAGCTGTCTTATTTATAGACCTTATTGCATATTTTATCATATTATCGAGTATTATGTTACAGTCTTTTGTTGGAACAAATTTAATAAAATGTTATGTGGTAATCTTCTACTTTTGTATTGCAGATATGGTTGTCATAATGTTTTTTCTTTTGCTTCAACATTGTTTCATGTTAACTTAATGCTTTACGTTCAGTTTTTTCTTTTAACTCCATCCTTATTCAAGTACTTCATTTATACAATTTTTTTAACCCGTTACTCCATTTCCAGTTGCATAATGCACAATCCTATTAATGTTGTGCTGCACATTTACTGATCAACTTAACTCATATGTTCCCTCATAATGTCTATTTTCAATAATTTGACACAACATTCATGTCTTTGCAAAGGAATTTTTTATAGCTTAATGAAGTTTATCGGGGCCACAATTTTGTTTGGGTAGCCATATATTTCAAATCTGTATACAACAGAGTTACTAATATTTGGATGTAGCCAAGTGTCCTCAATTTTACACTTGTCACAGTATTTAAAAAATAAATTACGAATTACACACTGTAGTCCAAGAAGATATTAAAGAAAGTATAATATTTTTAAGTCTTATTTTCACATTTCATACTTATATAACATTTGAAATATTTATGAAAGCATTTAATCCCTAATTCAATCGAATCGCACCTACAAACTATTACAATATTTATATTTTGTTGATAAATTTCATGTTACACGTACATTTATAGTTTTATAACACTTCTAATTGACCAAAAAAATTTCTTAAATTAACAGACATACATAACATAAGAAGCTCCATGTTTTATTTACATATCCGGTAAAACATGCATAACAAAGCTTTATATACATATACAAGTTCTACAATATACACACATAAACGTTAAAACATCATTTCCCATGCTGCCTTCTTCCATTCTGTGCATCCAGTTCTGTAATTTTTTTTCTCTGTCAATAAATAGTTGCCAACTTTGCCTCCTGGGATGCAACGCACAAACTTCCTAATTGTTGCACTGACACATCTACATTTGACATTAACCAAAATTTCCGTCAACTTACATATCAACCAAGATAATAACAAAAAAATTTCACGAAATATGCAATGACCAACGTCATTGTTGGAGTTTTTTTCTCAGTTCTCACCTTCTCCAATTCTGCATTTGTTCCAAGATGCACCTCTTCTTTCATTCTTAGGTGTCATAAATGGTGATGGATCATGTAACTTCGGAGCATAACTGACTAAAGTATTGAAAGATTATTGGCGCTCTGTCAGCACTGCACCCACTCTTGCTTCTTATTGCATCCCTAATCTAAATAAACAAAATATTCTGAAGCTCCATTTATGTAAATACTAATAAGAGAGTCAAAATTTAAACTTTTCCCTTAATTTAGCAAGGACATCAAGGTTTAAATTTGTTAACTGATTTATATATTCTAGGTTTGATTTACAGATATTGCAGGCATTGCATTGAATTGTACGAACTGCACAAAGACATTTACAAAGAATGGCACCGCGAATAAAAGGAAAATATTGTACAGAATAGAATATATTCTATATAACTCCTATATATTCATCATACTCTGCCAAAACAGAGATAACAGAATAAAAGGAAAGGAGAAAATTATTATTTCTACAGAACCCCAAAGAAGAGAAAATATTGTTATGGAAAAATGAAATTAAGAAAGTATTTTAGCTTCTTTCCTTCATTCTCAGAGAACTACAACGTAACATGATTCATGGTGGCTCTGAAAAACAACTCAAAACAAAGATACTAAACAAACCAATGTACAGATGCACAGCAGCAGAAGCTAGCAGCGGCATACAACCCTCATTTATATTAATAAATAAACCAAACTACAAATACTCAGCAGAATAATCTAGCAGCAGCAGAATAATCAATCACCAGCATACAAACCTCACATATATTCATCATATTAACCAAATATATGCCCTTGTTGGCTCTGAATAACAACTCAAAACAGAGATACTAAACATACCAAAGTACTGATGCACAGCAGCAGAAGCTAGAATCGGCATACAACCCTCATTTATATTAATAAATAAACCAAACTACAAATACTCAGCAGAAGAATCCAGCAGCAGCAGAAGAATCAATCACCAGCTTACAAACCTCACATATATTCATCATATTAACCAAATATATTAATCAATTTTAGCCAAATATTTCCGGGCTAACGCTATTCAGACATTTCATCGAACACTTGATGAATATGGTCCATTTAAGACTTTCAAGCAGGATAAATTAATTATACTTATAATTGCGAAACCAATCTCTGATGTTACAAGTTCATTATTCCAACGGAACAAAATAACGACATATATTATAAATTTTTCAAACACTCTCTAACCTGTGAAACTGCAGCTCCCCATCATTTCTCCATGTACTAGTAACGGACAGAACTCTCAAACCATTGTTTTCCCCCTCGATTTTCAGCCTTTGTTCAATACAATCAAATATAGAGCTATATGAAATTTTCGAATATTTACTTGCAGCAGCGAGCTGTTGCTTCTTCAATAATCCTCTTTCAAAAGCCGCTCACATTTTTTCTCTTTCCAATTTTTCCTTTCTTTTCAAAATTTTCAGTAATTACTGCCTTACCTTCAACCGGCTGTCATGATAAACGCATGGGATTGACTTTACCGTTGACCCATTTTGCAACTAGTTTTCATCCGGTTTCAACAACTTTTTATTACTCCCCAAATTAACATGTGTTGCACTTACAACAATTAAATAGTCATGTTAGTTATGTTTCTTACATAAAATGTAGGAGTCAACCTACCATACAGCGCTGTTAGGAAATTGATGGGTGAAGCAGACACGCAGCTAAAGTAAAATTGTAAGAAAATAAAGAACAAGCACAAAAATAGAGGACACCAGAAATTACGTGGTTCGACTTTTAGCCTACGTCCACGGGCGAAGGCAGAAGGAAATATTTTACTAGTGAAAAAGAGTTACAAGTATTGTGGTATTTTAGCTCACTTCCCGAAACTCCAATACACCCAAACTCTCAGAACACTAATAACAAGAGCTTATAAATTCAAGCTCAAAACTCTCTCTCAACTCTCCAATTCTCTCTATGGAATTGAATGGAATTGAATGATTAAATGAGGGAGGAAAGCCCTCTATTTATAGCCAAAAAATGGCTATTAAATAAATTTTTTTTTTCTTCTTCGGGCTGCTGTCAAAGCCAATTTGAAGTTGGCTTTGACAGCCTTTTCTTTGAATTAATTGTTGACCATACCATCTAGATGGCCACTTTTTGACATTTCTCCCACTTGGAGATTCGATTGAGAATCAATCAATCTCCACACCATCCTTTCTATTTCGCCATAATCATGTTGCTTACGTTGCTGCTAGGCTACAAGAGGATCTACTCCAGATAAACTTGTCAGTATTTATCGGCTTGGTCAAAACATCTGCTAGGTTCTCCTTCGTATGAATTTTCTGTAAATCCACACTTCCGTCTTCCACTACTTCTCGAACGAAGTGATACTGAACTCCTGTGTGCTTTGTCCTGAAATGAAAGGCTGGATTCCTTGTAATATGCAAGGCACTCTGACTGTCACAAAACACAGGAATTTTCTGGTGTTTGTGCCCGAGCTCCTCCAATAACCTTTGTATCCAAATAGCTTCCTTGCAAGCTTGTGTAGCCGCCATGTATTCTGCTTCTGTTGTAGATAAAGCCACAACGGTCTGCAGTTTCGAAACCCAGCTTACAGCTGCTCCCGCAAGTGTAAACACATAACCAGTAGTGGATTTTCTTTTATCAAGGTCTCCTGCAAAATCTGAATCCACAAAGCCCCTGACAGTAAACTCTGATCCTCCATAACATAATGCAACATCTGAGGTTCCTCTGATGTATCTCAGAATCCTCTTCACAGCTATCCAATGCTCTCCACCAGGATTCGCCAGGTATTGATTAACTGCTCCCACTGCTTGTGCAATGTCCGGTCTTGTACATATCATAGTGAACAGCAAACTTCCCACTGTTGATGCATACGGTACTCGAGACATCTCCTTCCTCTCCGCTTCATTGCTAGGACACATACTTGAGGATAATTTGAAATTAACAGGAAGTGGGGTAGAAATTGACTTACAATCTTGCATGTTGAAGCGCCGCAAGATTTTCTTCAAGTAATTCTTCTGCGAAAGCCAAATCTTCCTGGTATTTCTGTCTCGGTGAATTTGCATCCCTAGAATCTTGTTTGCTGGTCCCAAGTCCTTCATTTCAAACTCCCTAGCCAACTGTGCCTTCAATTCTTGGATTCGATCTTTGTTGGGGCCTGCTACCAACATGTCATCCACATACAACAATAAAATAATGAAATCATTATCTTCAAACCTCTTGTAATATGCACAATGGTCTGAACTGAGTCTGTTGTATCCAAGGCTCATAATAAAGGAATCAATTCTCTTATACCAACACCTCGGCGCCTGTTTGAGACCGTATAGAGATTTGTTCAACCTGCAAACCAAGTTCTCCTTTCCTGTTTCTGCAAAACCTTCTGGTTGGAGCATATATATTTCTTCTTCAAGTTCCCCATGAAGAAATGCAGTTTTCACATCTAACTGCTCAAGATGTAAGTCAAATATAGCACACATTGCCAAGACTACTCTGACTGTTGTGAGTCGAACTACCGGAGAAAATATCTCGTTAAAGTCAATACCTTCTTTCTGAGCATATCCTTTCACCATCAATCTCGCACGATACCGCTCCACTTGGTCATTGCCATCACGTTTGATCTTGTAGACCCATTTGTTTCCAATGGCTTTTCTTCCACGTGGTAGTGGTACAAGTTCCCATGTCTTGTTCTTGTGTAGAGCTTCAATTTCTTCCTGTATTGCTGTCATCCACAAAGCAACATCTGAGTTGTTTAAAGCTTCATGGAAAGTTGAAGGCTCTACATCCCCTGTTAGAAGACAGTATGCAACGTTGATCTCTGTGACATACTCCGAGTCCCACGTTGGCGGTCGTCTCTCCCGAGTTGACCGACGAACTTCTGGAGCCTCGGACTTGACTGGTTCTTGTCCCTCGTGCTCTGGTGCAGCTTCAGAAGAATCTGAATCTTCTGGATTATTTTTCACATATACCGGTACAGTCTCTGACTTTTCTTTTACAGTGCTATCATCCTCATCTTTCCTTTGCAGTTGATCCTCTATAAAAATCACATCTCTGCTGATGACGATCTTGTGGGCAGTGGGGTCCCACAGACGATACCCCTTTACTCCATCAGCATATCCCAAGAAGATACATCTTCTAGATTTTGGATCCAGCTTTGTTCTTTCTTGGGCATTGTACATCACGTACACAGGACATCCAAATGCATGTAGGTAGGAATAATCAGCTGGCTTTCCAGTCCACATCTCCATCGCTGTCTTAAGCCCAATAGCTGTAGATGGCAATCGATTTACTATATAACAGGCAGTTTTGGCCGCTTCTGCCCAAAATGAATTAGGTAGACCAGCAGTCTTCAACATAGCTCTTATTCTTTCTGTAAGAGTTCTGTTCATCCGCTCTGCCACTCCATTTTGTTGAGGAGTGTATGCCACCGTGAACTGCCTCTGAATACCTTCTTGCTTACAGAAAGCAAGAAACTCGCCGTCTGTATACTCTCCACCATTATCTGTCCTCAAACACTTGATCTTTTTACCAGATTCAAGTTCTACCCGCGCTTTGTATTCTTTAAACACTAGAAATACATCTGACTTTTTCTTAATTGGATACACCCAACATCTTCTGGAATAATCATCAATGAAAGTCACCATGTACTTTGCACCTCCCATAGATATATCCGGTGATTCCCAAACATCAGAATGAATCAAGTCTAGAATGCATTTACTTCTAGCAATAGATCTACTGAACTTTAATCTATGCTGCTTACTAATAACACAATGCTCGTAAAATGGTAAACTTACCGATTTGAGCCCCGGAAGTAATTTTCGCTCAGAGAGAATCTTCAAACCTTGTTCCGACATGTGGCCAAGTTTGAGATGCCACATCATCGTTGACTCTTCTCCATTTGATGCGACACACGCATCAGCCTTCTGTAGTATTTCTCCTTTAAGCATGAATAGATTAGCACCGATCTTTTCTGCCTTCATTAATACAAGCGCGCCTTTAACGATCTTCATAATTTCATTCTCCACATGAGTTTTGTACCCATGACTATCCATTTGTCCCAACGACAATAGATTCTTCTTCAGGCCGTTGACATGTCGTACCTCCCCAATTGTGCGAATTGTACCATCAAACATTTTTATTTTGATAGTACCAATACCAGCGATCTCCAAGGCATGATCATTACCCTTATATACAGATCCTCCTGAGATAGGTTCATATGTGTGGAACCATTCTCTCCGAGAGGTCATGTGCCAGGTAGCTCCTGAGTCTATAAGCCAGACATCAGATAGTCGTTTTCTACCTTCTGAAACAGTTGTTGCCTCGCTGTAAAGAATTTCGCCATCATTTGAGGTACTTGCTACACACCCCTGAGCATTTGATGACTCAGGTTCTTTGCCCTCTTTTATCTTCTGGTTACTCCAACACTCTTTCTTGACGTGCCCTTTCTTGCCACAGTTGTAGCATTTAACATTCTTCTTACTTCTGGATTTTGATCTACCATGATTTTGACTCCCACTGGGGCTACGTTCCGTTGATCTCCCTCTCGTCACCGATAGCGCCTCCGCTTGCTGCGAACTTGCTTGTCTGTTTTCCTTATTTTTCCGCCTGCTCTCCTCATTTAATACGGAGGCTGCAACATCGTCGAAAACTAGACTGTCCACTGGATTGTTGTTTGTCAGGTTGATGATGAGTTGATCATACGAATCTGGTAGACTTTGAAGTAGAAGCTATGCACGTTCATTTTCCTCTATATTATGACCCAACGTTGTGAGTTGTGAAAATAGAGTCTTCAAGGTGTTGATGTGGTCGGTCACCATTGTAGATTCCGCCATTCGAAGAGTATAGAGTTTTCTCTTCAAGAAGATTTTGTTGTGTAGTGACTTGGCCTCGTACAATTTTGTAAGAGTATCCCATATTTCCTTCACCGTGTTTTTCTCTGCCACACTAGATAATACTCTATCTGCAAATGCCAAGTGTAGATCAGAAATGGCGTTGCCATCTACCTCGTTCCACTTGTCATCAGTTATCTCCATGGGCCTTTCTTCAATTGCTGCCAAGCAATTATTTTTCCTCAATACAACTTTCATCTTCATTTTCCATAACGAAAAATTATTTCCGTTAAATTTCTCAATTTCATACTTCGCCACCATTTTGTTGATAAATACTGCAACAAACTAGTATACCACCTTGAATAGTTGTGAGTATGTGTGAGAATGCACACCAGGAAAGTTCCCAGGAAAGACTGGAGGGGTCACAATGGTCCCACCTAAAATCCAGACTCCTTAAGCTCTTATCGCCTTTGTGACAGAACTTTCCTAGACATGTACAAAAAACCATACAGTTGCTTCACTCACACCACTATTCCCTGCTTTGCACCGCCAAATTCTTGGATCGCTCCCACCGTTTCTTGTGAACAGTTCCGTATACGTGAACAGTGTCGTATACGTGAACAGTACTCAACTCCAAAAATACAACCAATAGCTCTGATACCACTTGTTAGGAAATTGGTGGGTGAAGCAGACACGCAGCTAAAGTAAAATTGTAAGAAAATAAAGAACAAGCACAAAAATAGAGGACACCCGAAATTACGTGGTTCGGCTTTTAGCCTACGTCCACGGGCGAAGACAGAAGGAAATATTTTACTAGTGAAAAGGAGTTACAAGTATTGTGGTATTTTAGCTCACTTCTCAAAACCCCAATACACCCAAACTCTCAGAACACTAATAACAAGAGCTTATAAATTCAAGCTCAAAACTCTCTCTCAACTCTCCAATTCTCTCTATGGAATTGAATGGAATTGAATGATTAAATGAGGGAGGAAAGTCCTCTATTTATAGCCAAAAAATGGCTATTAAATAATTTTTTTTTTCTTCTTCGGGCTGCTGTCAAAGCCAATTTGAAGTTGGCTTTGACAGCCTTTTCTTTGAATTAATTGCTGACCATACCATCTAGATGGCCACTTTTTGACAAGGATGCAGCGCATGCATGGTACCGGTACAACCGGTTTTCAACCGGTTAATAAATACAAATTAAATATTTTAATTGTTTTTAATGTGAAAATTTTATTTAAAAAAAGGGAAAAATTAAAAAATTACCTTTGAATGAGATTAAAAAAATTGTAATAATTTTAAATTTATAAATAGCATAAAAATATTATAAAAATATTACAAAATAGTCATATTCTGACTTTTTATTGTTATGTTCCAATACTTATATTATGTGTTTCAAGTTTACTTTTTAAATCCTTACTTCTCGTTAGAATTATCAAATTTTTAGTGATTTATTTCTAGTTTTAGGTTAAGTTCTTTAACTATTATTTCCACCACTTTTTGGTTTTATATTCCTACTCTTTGTGTTAAAATCCAACATTTTAAGTGGATGTTTCAAGTTTACTTTGTAATTTCTACTTTTCGTTCATAATTATCAAATTTCTAGTGGTTTATTTCGACTTTTAGGTTAAGTTCTTTAACTATAATTCCACCACTTTTTGGTTTTTTATTCCTACTCTTTGTATTAAAATCCAACATTTTAAGTGGATGTTTCATGTTTATTTTTGAAATTTCTACTTCTCGTTCATAATTATCAAGTTTCTAGTAATTTATTTCTACTTTTGGGTTAAGTTCTTTAACTATTATTTCCACCACTTTTTGGTTTCATATTCCTACTCTTTGTATTAAAATCCAACATTTTAAGTAGATATTTCAAGTTTACTTTGGGATTTCTACTTCTCCTTTATAATTATCAAATTTCTATTAATTTATTTCTACGTTTAGGTAAAATTCTTTAACTATTATTTCCACCACTTTTTGGTTTTATATTCCTACTATGTGTATTAAAATCCAACATTTTAAGTGGATGTTTCAAGTTTACTTTATAATTTCTACTTCTCGTTCATAATTATCAAATTTCTAGTGGTTTATTTCGACTTTTAGGTTAAGTTCTTTAACTATAATTCCACCACTTTTTGGTTTTATATTCCTACTCTTTGTATTAAAATCCAACATTTTAAGTGGATGTTTCAAGTTTATTTTTGAAATTTCTACTTCTCGTTCATAATTATCAAGTTTCTAGTAATTTATTTCTACTTTTGGGTTAAGTTCTTTAACTATTATTTCCACCACTTTTTGGTTTCATATTCCTACTCTTTGTATTAAAATCCAACTTTTTAAGTGGATGTTTCAAGTTTACTTTGTAATTTCTACTTCTTGTTGACAATTATCAAATTTGTATTAATTTATTTCTACTTTTAGGTTAAGTTCTGTAACTATTATTTCCACCACTTTTTGGTTTTATATTCCTACTTTTTGTATTAAAATCCAACATTTTAAGTGGATGTTTCAAGTTTACTTTGTAATTTCTACTTCTCGTTGACAATTATCAAATTTCTATTGATTTATTTCTACTTTTAGGTTAAGTTCTTTAACTATTATTTCCACCACTTTTTGGTTTTATATTCCTACTCTTTGTATTAAAATCCAACATTTTAAGTGGATGTTTCAAGTTTATTTTTTAAATTTCTACTTATCATTAAGAATTATCAAGTTTCTATTAATTTATTTCTACTTTTGGGTTAAGTTCTTTAACTATTATTTCCACCACTTTTTGGTTTTATATTCCTACTCTTTGTATTAAAATCCAACATTTTAAGTGGATGTTTCAAGTTTACTTTGGGATTTCTACTTCTCGTTGGTAAATATCAAATTTCTATTGATTTATTTCTACTTTTAGGTTAAGTTATTTAACTATTATTTCCACCAGTTTTTGGTTTTATATTCCTACACTTTGTATTAAAATTCAATATTTTAAGTGGTTGTTTCAAGTTTAGTTTCGAAATTTCTACTTCTCGTTCGCAATTATCAAGTTTCCAGCAATTTATTTCCACTTTTCGGTTAAGTTCTTTAACTATTATTTCCACCACTTTTTGGTTTTATATTCCTACTCTTTGTATTAAAATCCAACATTTTAAGTGGATGTTTCAAGTTTATTTTTTAAATTTCTACTTATCATTAAGAATTATCAAGTTTCTATTAATTTATTTCTACTTTTGGGTTAAGTTCTTTAACTATTATTTCCACCACTTTTTGGTTTTATATTCCTACTCTTTGTATTAAAATCCAACATTTTAAGTGGATGTTTCAAGTTTACTTTGTAATTTCTAATTCTCGTTGACAATTATCAAATTTCTATTGATTTATTTCTACTTTTACATTAAGTTCTTTAACTATTATTTCCACCACCTTTTGGTTTTATATTTCTACTCTTTGTATTAGAATCCAACATTTTAAGTGGATGTTTCAAGTTTACTTTGTAATTTTTACTTCTCGTTGAGAATTATCAAATTTCTAGTAATTTATTTCGACTTTTAGGTTAATTTCTTTAACTATTATTTCCGCTACTTTTTAGTTTTATATTCCTACTCTTTGTATTAAAATTCAATATTTTAAGTCGATGTTTCAAGTTTACTTTGTAATTTCTACTTCTCGTTAATAATTATCAAATTTCTGTTGATTGATTTCTATTTTTAGGTTAAGTTCTTTAACTATTATTTCCACCACTTTATTGTTTTATATCCCTACTCTTTGTATTAAAATCCAACATTTTAAGTAGATGTTTCAAGTTTACTTTGTAATTTCTACTTCTCGTTCATAATTATCAAATTTCTAGTGGTTTATTTCGACTTTTAGGTTAAGTTCTTTAACTATAATTCCACCACTTTTTGGTTTTATATTCCTACTCTTTGTATTAAAATCCAACATTTTAAGTGAATGTTTCAAGTTTATTTTTGAAATTTCTACTTCTCGTTCATAATTATCAAGTTTCTAGTAATTTATTTCTACTTTTGGGTTAAGTTCTTTAACTATTATTTCCACCACTTTTTGGTTTCATATTCCTACTCTTTGTATTAAAATCCAACATTTTAAGTGGATGTTTCAAGTTTACTTTGTAATTTCTACTTCTTGTTGACAATTATCAAATTTGTATTGATTTATTTCTACTTTTAGGTTAAGTTCTTTAACTATTATTTCCACCACTTTTTGGTTTTATATTCCTACTTTTTGTATTAAAATCCAACATTTTAAGTGGATGTTTCAAGTTTACTTTGTAATTTCTACTTCTCGTTGACAATTATCAAATTTCTATTGATTTATTTCTACTTTTAGGTTAAGTTCTTTAACTATTATTTCCACCACTCTTTACTCTTTTTGTTGAATTTTAATATTTTAGGTCGAAGTTTCAAGTTTACTTTTGTATCCCAATTTCCAGTAGAAAATACTCAAATTCTATGATCTTGTTCCAAATTTCGGTTGGGGTTTTCTTGCCGCTGCTTGTTGGTTTAATATTCCTACTATTGTTATGAAAATCCAACATTTTTAGTGGATGTTTCAAGTTTACTTTTTAAATCCTTACTCCTCGTTGAAATTATCAAATTTCTGATGATTTATTTCTACTTCTAGGTTAAGTTATTTAACTATGATTTATTTACTTTAATTGTTGAATTTGGCATGTCTTGATTGGAATGCTAGGTACTCTTGATTTGTTGCCATTCCTTTGCAAATAAAATAATAAATACCCTATTAATTGTTTGCGATGCACTAAAAATTTAAGTAAACTAAAACTTCCATTCATTTAAATAGATGTAATAATACAATTAGAATTTTTCACAAGCTTGTGACCAAATAGCTTCAAAAAATTAATTCAATTTACAGCTTCCACAAACTAAGACTTCAGCTGCTGCTCATTTTAGATTTTAAGTATCTACACATAAAAAAAAAAACCAAATGACATTAGAAAACACAATGCAACCACAAAGTAAGCAACAATATTTAGAATTTCAAAGGCATGATCCAAATTCTTAGGTAGGATCAAATAAATTTGGTTTTCAACAGAAAAACTCAGACTTTTAATAAAAAATAAACACGAAATATATTTTCATTAACATATATTTTTTAAGGGATTTATTAACAGCAATATTCAATATATAAAAATATTCAATATATTCAATTTCATGGATCTCTATATACAAGGGAAAAAACAAATGATATTAGAAAAAAAGGCCCCAAAAAAATATATATTCAAATTTCAAATGTATGATCTAAATTTTTAGGCAAGATTAGATATATATTGTTTTCAATAGAAAATTTGAAACTTAAATATAAAATAAACACAAAACTACATTCTAATTATAACATATTTTTTTGATGAATTTTTTTTAACAGCAATATTTAGAATATAAAAAATATTCTCAACTAGCGTACTCATTCTTTATAACTTTTATGTCTACTTTCATTTAACGAAAAACTAATCTCAACGATAAAGATAGAAGAGAATACATCGAAATAAATAAGAATAAAATTTCAGTACAAATTCATAATTGCATGAATAATATACATCATGAAATAGCATCCTAATGAAAAGATCAAAAAACGCAAAAGAAACTAAGCACCTAAAAAGAACTGACAAAAATTGTAAGCATATAGATTCATTCGTGAGTAAAACTAAGCACCTAAAAATGGCAAAAATTTATCAGCAAATAGATTTATTCTTATAAGTAAAATACAGTCTAAATCTAAACCTTGTTTATTTTGGATGTATTTTACTATTTGTTACTCGTTTATAATAGTTTCCACAACTTTTACAATTTATTTTGGACATAATTTATTACATCCAAACACACTGTTCAGGTAACCAGAGCACTAATAAATCACTAGATTACTAATTACCATTGCATTTGAAAGAGTAGGAATATCTCTATTAATTTTATAGACAAAAGGAAAATTTATCAATCAGGTAACAATGTAACTGCAAGTTCCCATGTGCACATAGCCCACTCGCGTCTAACCAAATCTATCGCTCCTTGGGTGTAACTCTCTGTTCCATAAAACTATAAAGTGAGGAATATTTTAATTAGGCAGTTTCAAAATCTAAAATAACTATTTCATAATAAATGACACTACATTTTCCAAAATAGAGACAACCAAAAAGCATTTAGCTACATTATTCATATGACATCCAATACCTATCCATCATACACTCAAAAATGAAAAAACTGAGGCGTAAAGTTTAAATTACTACCTCTTAATAAAAAAAAATAATTGCATGCTTGGATACTACCTTGCAAAAATTGTACCTGCATATTACTAGAGAAAAAAAAAGATGAAGTATAGACATAAGAAAAAAGAACTAAAGAAGATTCAAAACAGCATCCGAACAACACCTGGAACTTTTCAGGTGCACTTTTAGCAGCAAAATTACAGTAAAACAGCATCTAAAATTTTCAAGTGCAGATTCAATTACAAAACAGTAGTAGAACAACCCTTGAAAAGTTCAAGGTGTTGTTTTTGCCATATAACAACAGCTAAACAGCACTAGAAAACTTTCAGGTACTGTTTTTCTTTATAAACAGTAGTAAAATGTCACCTACAAACTTCCAGGTGTCGTTTTTCTGCATAAACAGCAGCTAAACTGCACCTGAAAGTTTTCAGGTGCTGTTTTCCTGCATAAACCACAGTAAAACAACACCCAAAAACTTCCAGGTCAAGTTTTTACTGCATAACAGTAGTTAAACAGAACTTGGAAGTCAAACAACAATTAAGCAACACTAATACTTTCAGGAGCTTTGTTTCTACATAAACAACAGCAAAAACAACACCTGGAAGTTCCAAATGCTGTTTTTACTATATAACAGCTGCTAAGCAGCGCCTGAAAATTTTGAGGTGCTGTGTTTCAGCAAAAATAGCAGTAAAAACAGCACCTGCATAACCGAAATCAACCCATTGATAAAAATTTTGCTCCACTTAATTCAGTATCAAAAACTTATATAATTGAATCAATCTTACGCGAACTTCATCAAACATCATATGTGCATGAACACATTATTCCAATTCCAAACATAATCCAACTCTAAATCCATGAGATCAAATCTAAAACACACAATCTCTAATCAATCACACAATTACAATCACAAAAACATATTTTTTTCTTAAAATTAATCTTATAATAAAAATATTTTATTGATTTAGTAAAAAAATAAACAGAACATGCTTACCGTAGAGAGTTGCAAGCCTACTATACTGACATAAAGCCAGAAGGAAACAAAGACAGTCATTGTGCTTTTCATTTGTCTGCTCTGCAAACTAGCCCTGTTACAAAAGTGCCAAAAAGAGAAGAAAAGAAAGTTTAATTACAATAGAGTTGTAATGAAACGTGTTTATAATAATAGAAGTGTCAAGTTTTACAGCATTTGTAGGCCATAACAGCTTTAATAGTTAAAAATAAAAAGCAAGTTGTTCTTAAAACATAACATGCAGAGATCTTGTCATAACATCAAAATTCCCAAGAAAAAGAAAATGTACCAATCAGACGTCCCCAATATTTTTTACTGCTTATCAATTCTTGTCACTTTTCATGTAATAATCACCATTCTCCTAGTAAATGTCCAAGATAAACTATAATTCTAAATTTGAAAATCGCTAAGAAGTAGGAAAAAGGAATTAATTCGAAAGTGCTACCTCAGGAATATGCACCAACAATCTCTAATAATCAGTTGAGCAAGATCAAGTAACTTAAAATGATGTGGTAAATCTGGCTATGATAAAGGGGGGGAAATGCTGAAATTCAAAGATTTCTCGAATTTTGGAACTGCATAATACCCAAATTCTTGTTTCAACAAAAAAAAGTGCAAGAAATGAAGAGCATCCAAAAGAACCAACCAAACCACTTGCTTCGCTAGCACCTCTCCAAAATACGTGGACATTTTGCAATAACCTAAAGGAAAGACACCCCCAAAAACTTTCAATGCCAATAAAGATTATAAGTCCTTTATATATTGCAGAATTGGAGACTTCTAAGTAAAAAAAAAATCACAAAGAATCACATGAAGCTTTTGTCTCAATACAATATGTAAAAGATCAAAGCAAAAAGACATGCAACTCCATTGAAAGGCTTATTTATTTTTTAATAACGAAACTGAAGAATCCATTAAAATTGATCTTAAAAATCAGCTGCTAATTGGTGCCAATAAAAATGAAGCAGCAATAATCTAATATCTAGTTACGTAATTATATATATTGACAGTAAGAACAAAAATATCATCACTCGCTACCGAAACAATACTTCAAAACCTAACTCAAAATCATAAAATTAACCCAAAAAAATTAAATTTCTAAACATGCAAGCAACCTAAAATATCCAACAATAGCTATAAAATATCAAAAATGCCAAAAAATAAGGTAATAAATTAAAAATCAAAATTAAAGAGAAACTTTAGCACAATACGGTAGTGTGCATAAATATACAGTGAAATTTGTAGAGTGTTAAAGTTGTTAGCCAACCAGATTAGAACGAAATGGCAACAATAGAGACAGCAAAGAAAGAAGGAAGTAGCAGCTCACATTTATGACAAAAGATCTAAGTGCTAAAGTTGTTAGCCAACCAGATCAGAAGGAAGTGGCAGTGGCATCGGCATCGGCAGCGACAGCGACCGCCAAGAAAGAAGGAAGCAGCAGCGGCAGCGACAGCGGCCGCCAAGAAAGAAGGAAGCAGCAGCGGCAGCGACAGCGGCCGCCAAGAAAGAAAGAAGCAGCATCGGCAGCGACAGCGGCCGCCAAGAAAGAAGGAAGCAGCAACAGCAGCGACAGCAGCCGCCAAGAAAGAAGGAAGCAGCAGCGGCAAAGGTTTTGTGCAGCGACAGCGAAAAAATTGATTGTTAGGTAGAAACTAGAAATTAGGGTTCAAGGGTGGGGCTATTTATATATTTTTTTAATTTTTTAATGAAAAATTGATTTTGTTTTATATTTTTTAATATAAACTTTAACTTATAAATATGATTCACTTAAATTGAAAAAAAAAAATTAATATGCATAAATCGATTTTGCCAAAAAATTTAATATGCAAAACAAATTTCTTAAAGCATATATATAGACTACATATTATATACACATTTTTATAATAAATGTCTAATATTGGTAACAAGTATCTCAATTGAGTTCATTTTAATCAATTTAAATATTGGCTAATAAAGTAATAATGGTTACTAACAACATAAAAAATAAGCTTTATTATAAATCATTAATTTTGATACTACTAAATTCAATAGATAAAAAATTAGCATTACATTTATAGTGCGTTTACTTCATAGAATGGAAATTGGGTGGAATGGAAATGAATTGGGAATGAAAATAGGTCGAGAATAAGAATAGATTGGAATATGAATGAGAAATGAGAATGTGATTTTAATATTTACTTAGCAAAAATAAATGAGAATGTGAATGTACTAGAATGTCACTGATCTATTTATTTGGCAAAATAAATGAGAATAAGAAATGGGAATGAGAATTAATTTACCAAAATACTCATAATATTAAATATTGTAATTTTCATTAACTAAATACAATATAACCTCTATAAATTAATAATGTCGGGACCATATAATTTGATTAATTTAGAGAGATATTAATTAATCTATAAATTAATAAATTATTATTTATAGAGTTTGTTCACAATACAAAGAACTAACATTTAATTAACTGAAAATTCATTGTATTTTACAAATATAATCAATAGAATTTAAATAAATTCATCAAATAAATAATGTATACTTGATTAAATAAATTCATGAATTTTACTAAATGTATTCAATGAACTAAACTAAATGTTAGTTATTAAATTGTATAAATTGAATTAAAACTAATCTAGTGTACCTATCTACTTGATTAACTAAATTCATGTATTTACATAAATTTATCTAAATGTATTCAATGAACTAAACTAAATGTTAGTTATTAAATTGTATTAATTGAATTTGAACTAATTCATCTAATGTACCTATCTACTTGGTTAACTAAATTCATGTATTTACATAAATTTATCTAAGTGTATTCAATGAACTAAAATAAATGTAATTTCATTAAATTGTATCAATTGAATTTGACTACTTATCTATTTAATTAAAGAGTATTCATGTATTTACATAATTTAGCTAAGTCATATATCCAATGAACTAAATTAGAAATTAAATGTATTCAATGAACTAAGTTAAAATTATTGGCTATATAAACAAACACAAAGTATTCTTTTATTTCATAGTAACTTGTTAAAAATTAAAGATGAGATTCAACTAGATTTAAACTTCAAGAAAAAATAAGTTACAATAGACTCATATTTTAATAAATTGACATAGTCAGTTATATTTGTAATTTCACAGTATTTGTAATTTCTACAATTATTAATTTATGATATAAATATGACCATAGAGTTATATAGGAGTTCTCAGAAAAATTATCTTATTAATTTATCGAAACTATTAATTTAGCTTCAGGGCCTAAGTATAGACTGCAAAAAATTATTATATTATAGAGATTATTAATTTATCGAGTATTAATTTATAGAGGCTATATTTATTTTGTATAAATATTATTATAAAAATGATATTAATTAAAAAATAAAATTAATAATAATAAATGTTAATAATGATAATATTAATAAAAATAATAATAACAATAATTAATAATAAAGTTAATAAATTTAATAATAATAATGACATTTAAAATAATAAAATTAATTGTGCTTTGAATAAGGATAATTTGTAAAATATGAAAAAATTAGAGAGATACAAAATTGTGTGGGATCCACACATTTTATTTCTATTCTCAAATTATATTTTACTAAGTGAATATGGGTTTCATTCTCATTCCTTCATTCACATTCCTTCATTCTCATTTCTTAAATACTCAAGTAAACACATCATTAATGTATAGACATGTCTATTATAAGTATTTAAGAAAATATTATCATTTGAAAATAGTGAATCAATGTAACCATCAAAATAATGCAGTAGAAAAGAATAAATTAATTTCTCATAGGTTTGTATGAATTAATTTGCATAAGAGATTGAGATACATTAAATCTGCCTATATATATCATATAATAATATTGGCCACTAGTAATAAATTAATAATAAAAAACAATAATATTTGATTGATAATTATGGTATAATTAACAAGATAATTAATTAAAAAAACAAGATACTTGTTTGATAATTATCCAAAAGTTAGACAAAAATTATTCTCATATTAGTGGGTAGAGGTTTGAATCACTTTATATGTATTATCGGATTGATTTCTTTCAATTATTTGAAAATAAATCTGATTAATTAGTGATCTAAATATTTAGATTGCATTGACCTATAGAAAATTAATAAAATATTATGATAAATTTTTATGCAAAAATTACTAAATTTATAAATGTAATAAAAATATTTAATAATTTACAATTATATTTATTTATTTATATTTCAATAATATTTGCAGTAGTAATGTCACATATTTTGAGGAAAAAAAATATAAGTTTCATTTTTTAAATATATTTTCATGTAAAGTTGAGGGAGTATTTGGTAGGTTTATAATTTAAATTGATAATCTTGTTATATACTTAAAATAACGGTAGCTGTATGATATTTACCTTTACTTTTTTCACACTAATCGATTAAAATAAGAGATAACCGGTGGCCGGTTATAAAATTAATTAAAAAAATAATAAAAATTGGCTGTACCAGATACAACGATGTATTGCAGGCCGACCCTAAAATGTAACGTAAGCTTACCCTAATAATAAAAGTAGTGCTAACGACAGTAGCTAGATTCTTCTCTCACCACGTGTCTCATTATTTTGATTTCTGTGTAATTTTAAATCAATATAAAATATTTGATAACCTGTAATTTTATTTTAATATTATTATTTTTATGCTAACTAAATTTACATTAATATCCTCACTTCTTCCTCTCTCCAATTTTTTTTTATTCTTTTACACCTGGCGACTGCAACTTCCTCCTTAATTTTTTCATCAATTTCTTTTTTTCTTTATTATTTTTTGAAAGCTTGGAAAAAAAATCCAGATATGGTTTTTTTTAGAGTAATGATATAGCCACAAACTCTTGTACAAACTTATTTTATACAAACTGACGTGGCATTAATTCATTGGTTGAATGGAAATATAAATTAATAAAAACAAATCATGTGGGTCAAGTGATATTTAATTCAACCAATCTTATCATGCCACATCAATTTGTACAAAATAAATTTATACAAGATTTTGTAGCTGTATCATTACTATTTTTTTTTAATATACACGGCCTTATCTACATAATTAAGATAACTTTATTATTTATTTTTTAAAATAAAATATTTTAAAAATTTTATTTTAAAAAATGAAAGTGATTGACCTAATTGGGGATTGAATTTCTAAAGGGCCTAATGAAAAATCTTATGCTAAATCATCCATCACTGTCCTCACTTCCGCATGCCAAAAACAAATTGATGAAGAAATTGAAGAAGCTGCGGTGGGCCGAGAAAAAGAAGAAAAAAAAATTGGAGGGAGAGGGGGAGGATATTAAGATAAATTCCCTCAGCAGAATATAATATACTAAAATAAAATTAGATGTTGTCAATATTTTTATTACTGATTTAAAATTACACAGAAATGAAAATAATGGGACACGCGGCGCGAGAGGGGAAAGTCTCGACCGAGAAAGTCGCTAGCACTCCTCCAATAATAATGATACGTTGCCGAATTGTGTCACCGGAATTTTCGGTCAAAAGTGATGTTTTCCTTTCCTTCAATATTTTATGCACGGGCCAATTGATTCAGTTAATAATTAATCGGCAAACTACATGCTTCAACAAGTCAGAAAGTCCGCGTACAACTGCAAATAAAGAACCATAAATGATTCATTCACACAGCTGTAACGAGGCATATGATGGTGACTTATTCACCTAACCTAAATCATTAAACAAAGACTGGGTCATTTTAAAGTCTATCACGACCTTGCATATAATGGTGACTTACTTCGCCCAACCTAAATAAAAAAATTAGCACTGCAAAGAAGATAGATTCAGTTGATCAGTCAGAGAGTAATACTTCATCTTTAACAAGTAAGTTTCACTACTTTTTGTTAAACATTGCTCTTATCCTAGCAATCAATACTGACATACTTCATCTCTGATTTGAAATTTGGGTGAACTTATATCTGAATTTTCGTAAATTTTTATTATATCTTTATTGATCCTACGGATGTCTTGTTTGTTCCTTCAAAAATAAACTAAAATAAAAAGATATAGATTCAGCTTTGCGCCCCTTTTGTTGATTACACGACTTTTAAGTTCAAGTGATTTTTTAGTATCCTTGACCATCTCATTGCCTTTCCAGCTAATATGGAGCATAGTTAGAGCTTATCATTTTATGCTGTTGTCACTCGTAAATAGTATTAAAAACAAAATTAAGGTCGAATATTTTAGGATGATTTATTTGAGTTCAATATGTAGTTTTCTTCTTTTTCTTTTTTTTTCCCCTAGCTAATAGTAACTTAATTAACGAGCAATTAATTATACAAACTATATATATAAATAAAAGAAAATAGTCAAGTTGGTTTGGCGATTGCAATGCGAGTAAAAGATCAAGTAATTGATTCTCGTTGCCCCAGTCTCAAGAGGGGAAAGATGCTTGATTGGGCTGGGGAGTATGTTATGGTCTGTAATTCCAAGAGTAGGGCATTAGTTTCTTTTTTTTTATCCATATTTATTTTTTATTCTTAAAAAATAGAGGGATGAACAAAGTTTAAATCAATTTATAATCCCTTACATCTCCTAAAGTGATAAGCAATTAAATAAAATTGCTCAAAAACTAATTGGGACTTGAGGATCACATTAGTTTATTAGAACAAAATCTGGTTTAATTTTTCAAAACACACGACTTTCCTTTTGTTTTTTTTATGATTTTAGCCTTGTTAATTTCAGCATGAGACATTTGACTGCAATAGTCAATTTGAGGGCGCAACTTGATGGAGTAACAAAAGAATCCTCAGCTGGTTTTAAAATAAGAAAAGTACCTGAGCATCTGCGTACTGAGAATGTAAAAGCCTATGAACCACAAATAATAACAATCGGTCCATTAAACCACCACCTTGCTCGCGAGAAAACTCACTTAGCAGAGATGCAAAGGCACAAAGTTCTCTATCTGGAAAACCTTCTCCACCGAAGAGGGCAATATTCTGGAGACGTAAAATGGTATTGCGATCACATGGGCGAATTAGAAGAAAGAGCTCGTTGTTGTTATGCAGAGCCTATAGAAATCGCCGGATGTGAATTTGTGGAAATGTTGGTCCTTGATGCTTGCTTTATTGTTGAGCTATTTCGCAGGTTCAAGCTAGATCTGTGGGACTATGATAACAATGTTTTCAGGACAAGTTGGATCCGCAAGAAACTGGGTCGTGATTTGTTGGTAGCCGACAATCAGCTTCCTTTGTTTGTTCTCCAGGAATTTTACGACATTACTAAGATGCATGAGGATGAAGAAACAAATTTCCAGGACTTGATTTTGGGTTTCTTCAGTAAAGTACTTCCTGTCCAACTTTTGAAAGTCTCAAAACTTAGACCATTTTCACAGTTCGATCCCAAAATCACGCATTTACTGGGCTTCATGTACCATTGTTACTGGGAGTGGGTTCCTCGTTTAGTACCTCCGCCTTATGACGAAAATTGGAATTTCATAATAAGTGCTACAAATCTGAAAGAGGCTGGAGTCAAGTTCGAGAAGATTGAGGGAGATAGCTTGTTTTCAATTGATTTTGACAAGGATGCTGGAATAATGAAAATCCCTGCCTTGACAATTGATGATGACACCGAATCATTTTTCCGAAACATATCTGTTTATGAGCAGTTTTTCCCAATTGATGCGTATGCTCCTTTCATCAATTATTTGAAATTCATGGACTGTCTCATCAACACTGCAAAGGATGTGGAATTGCTTTGTAAGAACAAAATTCTCCATAATTGTTTAGGTGACGATGAAGTGGTTGCCAACATGTTCAATAGGCTTGGAGATTCTGTCGCGCTGCCCCTTTACAACCTTTACGGATACATATTCCACAATGTGAATGACTACTGTGACAGGCATTGGAACAGATGGATTGCCAACCTCAGGCATAACTATTTCAACACTCCATGGGCAATCATTTCCGTTTTCGCTGCACTTTTTCTGCTTGTACTTACCCTGACACAAACTCTGTTTTCAGTTCTAGCTTATTTCCAGTAGGCATCACCATAATGGCCTCATATCTTGCTTATTAAGTATCATCTCTGTTATATCACTGATATGATCATGTCACTGTGACTTTCATGTATTGCTCCTCATCAACTCCCTTTTCTAGATGTTTAATTACATTTACGCTTTATAAATATCTTTCTGCATTTTATTTAATATATTTTTGTTGAAATTTGAAAAGTTTAATGATTAGACAAAACGATTGGCCTACATGCAACACCAGCTCAGAGTAGTTCTTGTATTAAGTTTTATTACGAGCTTGGAGTTCAATTAATTTCAAGAAGAGTTTGTTTTGAACATATTACTGCGGCTGCCAGTCAAAGTCCCTTGAGCGACTCAAGTGCGTAGGCAGAGCATTCAGTTCGCTCATCAACGATCCCCACTTTGTTAGAGAGCATGCATCAATCATCAATTGTGGGGACAGTAATGAGGAATATCAGGGCTTTGGAAGAGTTCCAACAACAAGAGGGGAGCATATTGATTTCGACATTACTTCTCAGATAACGCAAGTAATTGCACTATTATTCTTCATTTTGAACATCTAAAGGTTGGATTTTATAATGAGTAGGACTACTGGCACCAATCCAAAATCCTTGTAAAACCACTCTATTAGATGCACTCGTTAAAATATACAAGGATTACTTCTAATTTCTAAGTACACTCTTTTTTTTTTTTGGGCCAAAAGTGACCTCTTCTTATTATTATTTTTCCCATTTTGAACAATGAAATGAGACTATTTATACAAAATATATTTACATAACTAATTAGGAATAGTTATCACATATTGACTAGTAGTCTTCTAGTCTCTAAAAGGGATGCAGAATAGGTTTTCTTAATTTTTTTTAATACTTGTTTATCTATAAATCTCAGTCTCTTTTATTTTCTTATATTTATTTAACTATATTTCTTTCTTCTCGTTTGTTATTAGTTTTAAATATGACATTTGGGACAGAAAGTTTTTTTAACATAACAAGGCATCCAAACAAAAAGCTAAAAGTAAAAAAAAAAATAACTATGTTTGATTTTAAACCAATGAATATTGAAGCTTTACTGAAAAAATGAATATTGGAAGTGATCGATGACGTAACCATACCAGGATGTAATTAAATATTAGGGTTATAACTGTAATTTTATATGAACGGGGTTTGCTGAGGACTTGAAAGAGGTGTTATTAGCTAAACTCTTTTATATTGTAGTTCTCTGGAGACCCAATTAACCTTCTGTCAAGCACCTTGGACTTGGACTACTCAAATAAGCAAGCAGAGCATGTAATTATTCCATCAAAATGATTCTCCAACTCATTAAATCTTTGCAGTGAAATCAATGAAGGTGATGAATATAATGCTCTTGTTCTCTCAATTTGTTCATGCACATTTTGGTTATGTTTGGGAGAGAGGGTGTTTGCTTATAATATTGGTGAGTTATGAATATAGGTGAATGGTCTAATAGAGATTCATACATTGTGAAGCCATGTTCAAGTATCATCTCCTGTATATCACTAATAGATATTATGTCATTGTGACTTTCATATGTATTTCTCTCATCAACGTTTTTATATTATAGATGTTAAATTCCTTTTTCGCTATTGAATTATATATCCTATCTTATTTTCTTTAATCAATCGGCTAGAGAAGCAGAAAGTAAAGCACGGAAATGATTCCCCATCTATTAATAAATATTATTACGGTTTAGTTGTAATTTTGGCATATGAACGAGCCAACTAGGCTGCACTACAATTTTTTTTATAAAAATTTCGATAAAGTCAGAAAAAACTTAAAGAATTAACATCTAAACAAGAGGGGATTAGAAGTCATAATCCCTCAAAAAAATAAATTAAAATTATATCAAAAGCATAAATTTAGATTAATAAATCTAAATTAGTGTGGATCACGATCATTCTCATGTGAATCTTAAGTGGCAACCAACTGGAGTGTTCATTAGCAATTTCATGTTTTACAACTGAATAGTAAATACCGACACTGATTAATAATTTTAACTTCAATTTTTATCTAAGAGCATTACTCAAAAACTCTTTAAATGTGATTTTATTATTTATTTGAAATGCCACATTAACAAAAAAAATTCTAAAAAGCTCTCCAAATGAATTTTTTTTAATGAGATAATACTTTTTTCTTTTTAACATTAAAAAGAGAGAAACATTATCTCATCTAAAAAATTTTATTGAAAGAGTTTTTTTGAAACCTTTAATTTAATATTATATAATTTTTTATCTCATAATTTATGAAGAGTGAAAAGTGATATAATTACTATTATTATTGTAAAAAATTATTTACAATAATATATACTTATTTTTATTTAAAAAGTCTTATAAAAGTTTTTTTATTTATCACATCAATAAATAAATAAATATTTAAAAAAATAAATTAAAAAAAATCTTTCGGCTGTGGTACTCTAAATCCTTCCACCACACATGCTACTTTAGCCCCTTATACACCATATATACCTACCGCACATTTTACCTGCCCTTTCCTCGATCCCTAGAAGTTTGAGGGAGACAGCTATGTTCGAAAAGGGACTAACGAAAATCCCAAGATTGAGTATTGATGATCCCATTAAAACAATAATTGAGCGTTCTAAAGAAATCTCAAAGTCCATGAGCAGTTCTCTTGCGAAGATAAAACTTCAAGATACGTAAATCTACCAAATATATTTTTATGTGCAGGCTCGTTTTAGTCAAATAAAATATTATAAATTAATATATTATTAATCAAAATGAAGCATTTGGGTTGAACTAATTGTCAAACGAATGAAATTCAAATATATTTTTTCTTTTTAGTAAAATGGAAGCTTTCTCTGTCTCTTTGTCATCAGTACATAAATATAAAAATCAATACTCAAAATTAATTAAAACCATTATTTAAGTTATAGATGAACGGTCACTTATTAATGTAATAAGTTGAGGGCATAAGTTTGAGCGATATCAACTGTAAGTTGGGTCTCTTATTCCTCTCTCAATTAGATAGAGGTAGATAATTTCGCCCATAAATATGGACATTAGAGAGGAAGATATATTTTAGTATAAGATCATAAATCTGTTTAACTATAATTGATTTAATCTAAGTAAGTCTCAACAGCTTTTAAATCAGAAACCTCTATAGACTGCTATTAGTACTAAACAAAATATGCCAAAAAGAAAAAAAAATTGGAAACAAATATTTTGAGATGTACAAATATAACAACCCATAATTGAATTAAAATGTGAGCCACGCACATGACAAACAATACAAAAAAAAAGTTATTGATATTCAGACAAACGTGTTGACAGAAATAATGATGGTAAATTGACTCTTAACCGTTTACTTCAGTAAACGGTTATTGATATTCACATAATTACAAATATAGTAAACCGACACCTGGGACTCTTTTGTCAACATCTTATCAGCTGTTTATGCTTTAAATTAAGGGTGTCGGATCGAATTTTGCGGATCGGACATCAATTCATATCCAATCCACAATTTTACGGATTATGAATTTTCAATTTAATCAAATCCACGGATTGATTAAACTCAATCCAAATCCAATTCATATGTTTGCGGATCGGATGCGGATTTAACTCAATCTAAATCCGATCTATTATTTTACTAATTGATCTGCGGATTACAAATTTTTCATTCGGTCCAATCCACGAACTAATAAAATGAAAAAAAATAATATAAAAATAATTTTACTACCAATGAAATTTAAAATTGAATAAGATTTAAATAAATAAATTATTTAAATAAAACTAAAATAATGCATTAAAGTTTTAAAATACAACATACCGAAATTAATTGTTCAAATGAAGTTAAAATAATTCATTTAAAGTTTCAAAATATAATATATTAAAATTAATTATTCAATTAAAGTTACAATAATACATTTAAAGTATCAAATTATGACACATCAAAAAGAAAAATGTCTGTTGCCAATTTGTATTTCAAACTTAACCAGAACTAAATAAACATAATTGAAATAAATAACAAATAAAAAAATTTTATTGAATAAAAAAATTAACAAATAAAATAATTTTGTTTAAATGATTGCTTGCACAGAGATCAAGTATCGTTGGAGAAGACGACCGAGGGAGAAGTTTAAAGCTAGTAAGAATCGTTGGGTGCTGGTGGCTTTGTGCTTGTGATAGGGAAGGATAGCAAGTCAAGGGTTTTTTGTGTGCTTGTGACGAGAAAGTTTAAGAAGTCAAGGTTTTTTGTTTTCTAGTGGCTGCTTCGGTGAAGTGGCATTTAAGATAAATGATTTGTTTGGTTTATAATTTTTTATTTTGTTTAAGAATTTTTACAACTTATCTTTGTATATTTTAATTATTTAATTATTTATGTTATTTTTGAATAATGGATAAGGTATTTTATGGTGTTAATATAAGTATGTAATTACATTTAACTTACTTATTTATTAGTAATGTCATATTTATAAATTTTTTAATTAAATAAATATTTTTTTACGGATTGACGGATTTTTACGGATTTACAGAAGTAAATCCATATCTAATCCACCGGTTGCGGATTTTTAAATTTTTAATTCAATCTAATCCACCAATCCACGGATCGAATTTTTACGGACCGAATTTTTACGAACCGGATATATTAAGTAGATCGGACCGGATTCTAAACCCCCTTAATTACATATAAATTACAACACTTACATGAATCCTTTCAAATGATAAAGTTTCACTTTAGTACTTCGAACAGTCACGTGACGAGCTATAGCAAAGTAAAGAATTTTCTTTAAATATTAGATACCGTATGTACAGCTAAAATTAATTACAACGTGAAACGGATAGCCAACTACGCTACTGGTCATATAAGTATCAGCCATTGCTTACTGAAATTTTCATTCCATAAAGAAATTAAAAAGCCAGCATTGCAAAGATGATAAGATTAAGTGAGCGAGTAAAGGCAGGCAGCCTTTAACAAGTGAGTTTTACAACTAGCTCATAGTTCATACTCACAAATTGCTCTCATTCTAGTGATCAATAGGTGATACTTCATCTTTGATTTGAAATTTGGGTAAATTTACCTCTGAATTTTGTAATTTTTGGTTATTATTTACCGATCCTATGCATGTCAGATATATCTATTCAGTTATATGCTTTCATTTTTTATTATTTGACTTTGAGCAGTTTGTTTAAGTGATTTTTAAGTAGTTTGTTTCAGTGATTTTTGTGTCTACATTTTCAGGGCATCATTGATTTTGTAAAACAAAAGTTAATATAATTGTCATAAAAAAGACTTGTAAGAAGGAAAACCTATTTAGAGCCTTAGGTAAAAAGGGATTTAATTTCTTTAATTTTGGTTTTAACTAATTCTTTGCTCTTTTAGTTTTCAATAAACTTGGTCAACTTCAGTTATAAAAAAAAAAGTCAATAATTCAATTACCACGTACCAGTCACAAGACTAAGGGTGGGCAAAATATTCAACCCGATCCGACTCGAAAAATTTCGGGTTCGGATCAGATCGGGTTGTGAATAGAACCTGATCGGGTGCAATTGTGTCAACCCGATCGGGTCGTGTTTGGATCGGTTGAAACCCGATCCGATCCGAAAATCTGATCGGGTTGACACAAAATTACAAAAAAAAAACAAATACAAAATAAAAAATCATAACTGCCAAACCTTATGCTAATTCCTAAAAACTCACTGTCACTCACACACCTCTCAACACTCACAATCCACACACACAAACCCTTACAAACAAAAGCCTAACCACTGCATATGGCACAACTGCACAAGCACTCAAGCAGCAGTGAGTAGCCCACT
The DNA here is from genome assembly GCA_029618585.1 of Citrus australasica. Taxonomy (NCBI): domain Eukaryota; kingdom Viridiplantae; phylum Streptophyta; class Magnoliopsida; order Sapindales; family Rutaceae; genus Citrus; species Citrus australasica. Next base: position 10,095,753 of record JARCIV010000009.1, on the reverse strand, counting down.
GTCGACCGGTGCATCATCCACCCACAAGCGACGCCCTCCCGCTTGCAACTTGGAACCCACCACCGACAGCCACACAGCCCGTCGCCTGCAACATCCTCCCTCAAACAAACAAAACACACACGCACACACACAAAGTTAATGCCTTAACGAAGCAAGCTGCAGCCGACCACCACGCAGCAACCATCAAGCCTCCGCGGGGATCTTGATATGATTCTGATCGATCGATCTACTACTCCAAAGTACCAGATCTGTTGCACCACCTCCAAGTCTCCATTCCTTCACCATCATCCGATTCGATTCAAGCTCCATTAACCCATCCAACAGTGACTCAAATTTTGGCTGTCGAATCGAGTTTTGGAAGCTTTGAGTTTGAGCTTTGGAGCTTGATGGTGATGATATTTGTGAAAGTGATGTGTGGAAGACTGGAAGTGAAATGTTAATAAGCCTTTTCCTAATCTAACCCGTTTCGAACTCGAACCCGAACCGATCCGAATTCAACCTGAATTTATAACCCGATCTGATCCGAATAGATCGGGTTATAAATTCGGGTTGAATTCGAATGAAGTTTTATTCAACCCGACCAACCCGAAACCTGATCGGGTTAATCCGAACCCGACCCTAACCCGATTTTGCCCAGCCCTACACGAGACAATTTATACAGTCGTAAAAGTAAGGGTAAAATCATTAAGAAGCTAGCTAGCATTGCAGAGAAGATATACTTAAGATTAAGAAAGCGAGTGAAGACGCTCTTTAACAAGTTTCATTATAAATTCAAGTATACTTTTTTGTTACACATAGCTTTTATATATAGGAGTGGCAAAAAAGCTCGGGTCGACCCAAGCCCGGCCCAGCCCAGGCTCGCGGGCTTAGGCCCGGCCCTCACACTTGAGGGCCTGGACAAGGGCCCAAGAAAAAAAAAGCCCGGACAAAACCTAGGCCCACTACTTTTAAAAAAATAATTTTATAAATTAGAATAAATATAATTAAAATTGAAAAGTAATTTAAAAATAAAAAGAAAACTTAAATTCTTAACTTATAAATCAATTATGATTCAAAAAAGCTAAAATTATAATACTAAATTCTCTCTTTTTTGTCAATTAATTAAGAGAGCGTTTGAATTAGAAAATCTAGTATTAAAGAAAATTAAAGTTGTGCTTTTATTTGCTTTATTTATTATTTTAATTTGAAATATTCATTTTCTTTAATTTACCTATGATTGTAATAACTTGTTGATCATTAATTTATTTCAAATTTACAATAATTTACAAAATTTAAAATAAATAAATACAGCCCAAGTCCAGCCTAAAATACAAGTGTGCAACTCAAGAGGGGGTGAATTGGGATTCTAAAACTTATTTGATTCTAAAACAAATTATCAAGCAAATTTAAGATGAATTTAATGGAATAACAATTCAAATCAATTACAATATAAAAAAAATAAGGGAAGAGAGATTCAAACACGAAGATTTTTACATGGTTCTGTCAACCTCGCCTACGTCCACGCCTCCAAGCTTTTCGGGCTTGAGAATTTCACTAAGCAAGCCTCCAAGGCTTCAAATGCTTACACTTGACTTCCAAGGTGTCAATAAACCTTTACAACAAGAGATTATCCATAATCTCTTAACCCAAGTGTATTACAACACTTACAATCACTCAAAGTACAAGATTAAAAATTATTTTTCTCTCACACAATGTTTAAGATTACAAATCAATGCCCAATGTGTGATTAGATGAAGCAAGAATGTGTTTTAAAGCTCTATAAAGATTGTATTCTCTAATATAAGTTCAATGGTTGTGTTGTGATCAATCTTGTTTGAATTTAAATGAGCTTATTTACAGTTGGAGCTGAAAACTAGCCGTTATTGACTTTCTCCTCACTGTCGGATCGTCGTTTAACTGGTCAATATGACCGTTGGACTGAATTTTCAAATTGTCGGATCGCCGTTAGTGTCCAAAGACTAATTTTCAATTCTGGTCGATGTCAGCGAGCCGTTATCAAGATGTTGGATCGCCATTTTCTACAATAACTGCTACAGTGAACTATTTTTGCAAAATTATAATTTAACCCCAAAACTTTATACAATTATATTATGGCCCCCAAACTTTATAAAACTTATCAATTAGGTCCATTTTCAGGATTTTAAGCAATACTTGTTATTATAAAAAATCTCAAAGCTTTTTCAATTGAAACCATTAACATGAGAATAACCAAAAATATTTTCATAGAATATAAAGCCTTTATAAAGTGAGAATGATGATTTAAAAGTATATGAAAACTATTTTGAGCTTTTAAAAGATTAATAAATCTTAATCATGTTTGTTATCATCAAAATCAATAATAAAGAAATATTTATGTTAACACGGCCAGGCCTACACGTTCACTGACAGTGAGCCTGGACCTAGGCTTGAAAAAGCCCGGCCCAGGCCCGCTGTTTGCTAGGGATGGCAAAATCCGGGTCCGGGTCCGGGTTTAGCCTTTCCGGTTCCGGACCCGGACGTCATTTTCTTATTCCCGGACCCGGATTAAAACCCGGATTTTTTCATCCGGGTCCGGGTCCGGGTTCAACCCGGAAAAATCCGGGTTTCCGGATTCCGGGTTTTGAACCCGGATCAATAGAAAAATGGACAGATTTGTAGATGGGCAAATTACAATACAAGAACCAAAATATTACACTACAAGAACCAAATCAGTTCATAGAAAACGGACAGATTTGTCAATCAATTTGGAATCTTAATGTAACTGATAGAACCAAAACACAAACTAATGTAACTAAAGGAAATATTAACATAAACAAAAAGATGAGATTTACACACTGGACAGCCCCTGCAAGCTTGCAAGTCTGCAACATACCACATACCAACATCATCAAGAATTCAAGATAACCATACAGTCCATATTTCAACATCATCTCTACCACATGAAGTTTCAAAACCTATCTCAATGTTTCAAATGCCATCCTAGCACAGTAGCACTTAATAATTAAAACTTAAACAACAAATCCTAATTTATCACAATTAACAGTTTCTAAATAATTGTGCAGAACATAGTTATAAGTTTCTAAAACAGCCACAAATATAAATCCATAACACAATTACACAAGTCTACAATTCAAAGTTCAAATTAAAAACCACAAATCCAAAGTTTAAACTTTTCCCCATCATTTTCTATTCTTCTTCACTTGATTCGTTGTTGTTCACAACTCACTCATCAAACTTTCATCAATAAGTTGTTCTGCAGAAAGTATTGCTTCCTCTGGAATTCCATCTAAAAAACATGAATAAATCATAAAAATAAGAAACAAAACAGCTAGTTAGTAATAAATTGATACTATAACAAATTAATTTATTTTATGTAATAAATAAATTTTCCATACCTTTTAAGTTGTGGTCAAGCCAAAACCAATTTTGAGTACACACCAACGCTTCCACTGTAGATGGCTGAAGTCTACTGCGATGAGGACTCAAATGTCTACCTCCAGTGCTAAAGGCGGACTCGGAAGCAACTGTTGATATAGGAATGGCCAAAAAGTCTCTCGCAATCTTTGCAAGTATAGGATATTTGCCTTGATTATTCTTCCACCATGACAAAATATCAAATTGACTAGTTGAAGGCAAAGTACTTTCCTCAAGATAAAGCTCAAATTCTGTTTTGAAATGATTATTTTGTGAGTTCTGATTTCTAAATGATTCCCACTCATCAGCCATCTCATCTAAGTCTAAGTCTACCATAATAGAATCATCAACTACTGCAGCACCTTCAGAACTAGCTGAACCATTAACCCCCCAATTTGCATTTGATGAATATTTGACTTCATACTCATGCACTAAATCAACAAATAATTTGTGCACCCTTTCAATTTCAAATTCAGCTCTTTCTCCATAGATTTTGGGAAATAGAAAGTTAATTAATAACATTTTACGCCTAGGATCTAACAAAGTACCCACAGCAAGAACTCCATGAATAACATCCCAATATTTGTCATACTTCGCAATCATCTTAGTGGCCATATTTTTTACCCCCTCAATTGGTGATTGTAACCATGCATTCATTGACAATCTAATTTCACAAATCTTGCTAAAAAATAAATTAGATGTCGGATATCGTGTCCCCGAAAAAAGTTCTGTTAACTTATAAAAACTCTTCAAATAATCACACATAAGTTTTGAAAAATTCCACTCTAACTCACTAGGCAAAGATGTATAATTTCTATCACGCTCCTTTAAACGAATAAATACATCTTTATACAACAAAGCTGTACTAAGCATCAAATAAGTGGAATTCCACCTAGTTTTACAATCAAGTGCTAAGTTTTTAGTTTCTTTAACACCTAATTGTTTTTTGGCAGCCTCAAATTTTTCAAATCTAGAAGGTGTTGCTGTCCAGTAATAGACACTCTCTCTAATCTTTTCAACTTCTTTATGGATCACAGATAAACCATCCTTAACTATCAGGTTTAATATATGTGCACAGCATCGCATGTGAAGGAATTTCCCACCCATAATCATTGAACTAGCTGAAAATTTCTCCAACAATAAATCAATCATGGACTTATTTGCAGAACAATTATCAATAGTTACAGTAGACAACTTCCTATCTATATTCCACTCCATCAAACACTCATACAACTCATTGCACATAACTTCACCACTATGTGGAGCCGGCACATATATAAACCTAAAAATGTAAAAAATAATCAAAATATTAAATAATGCAAACATTCATTTATGTTGAAACGAAAAAAAAAGTCTCGAGAATATTACCTCATAATACGACTTCGCAACACCCACGAGTTATCAATATAATGTGCCGTAACAACCATATACCCTTTCTTTTGGTTACCAGCAGTCCACATATCCGTAGTCACTGCAATTCTACTGTCACAAGCTTCCAAAACACTCATTGCCTTCGTCTTCTCAATATCGTAAAGTTTCAAAATTTCAGCCTTGATAGTGTTTCTACTAATAGTCTCAATTGAAGGTTGGAGAAGCTTTAACAGTTCGTAAAACCCAATATACTCAACAAATGATAGCGGAAGCTCATGCATTACAATCATTCTAGCTATAAAAACCCTCACTGTTGCCATATCCCACTTTGGTTCAGTACTATAATTACTAAGAACAGTAGTTCCATCTGCTTTAGAAGAAAAAGAAAGGTGCATTTGCTGCACATTTTTTATTGACCTTCTAGGACAACGTTTCGCATGATTAATCAAGTGATTAGTGCCATGAGAATAATGCCCTTGCATAACTAACCCACAATAATTACAAATCGCTTGAACTTCCTTGCCTAACTTAACTTTTTTAAAATGATTCCAAGCATCAGAAACTAATCTACCTGAACTACTTCCTTCGCTGCCAGCGCCTCGTTTTTTTGAAGCGCCAGCAGTAGTATTACCCCTACCCCTACCCCTACGGCCACGGCCACGGCCACGGCCACGACCACTCCCACTCCCACCCCCACCCCCATGCTCTACTGTTGTTGAATCATGTTCTAATTCAGCAGCTGTATCATTATTTTCTGCTGCCATATCCATGCCAACCCTCACACCCACACTTTCATCAGTCTCGGAAACATCTAAATCAACTCTTTGTTCATTTTCCATTATGAATTTAACACCCTACAAGAATTATGTCAAAACAAATTAAACTAACTTTGCCTGAACAAAGCAGCACTATCATTTTAGGAATAATGCAAAAAAGAATATAAGAAGTGTATGTCACAAACACACACACACTGATAATGAAAGCACAAGTAATTTGCTGTCAAAAAAGAGGACAATGAGAAAATATTTCAATATTAAAATTTAAATTTCAAGGGAAGCATAATTTATATTGTGATGTGGATAAGTTAGTAGATACATAAACCCTATGATATAACCGTTGTAATATTGAAATATTCACTTACTGTTATGTTAAAGAAATCATTAAAAGCTCAAATTAATTGATAAGAACTCTATATTAATATTAAAAAAAGATCTTAATAATATTTTTATTTAAACTCTAAATTTAATTTCAAGCTCCTACAAATTTTAAAATGATCAACAAGGAGTTCAAAAAATAAGTCGTAAAAAATTGATAAAAATGAATTAAGAAGACGACATGACACTCTAATATTATATAAAATACAACTATAGTTAAGTCAATAAATTATAAGATCCAACATATTTACTATTAAAAATAAGTCTTAATGTAGTATTTCAATTTCATGAAAATTCACAATTTTTTATAGATCATTTAAACCAACATTTGATTGAATTGTTGACAGCTATAGAGACTAAAATGCATGAATGAGAGAAACCAGGGGCCATTTGAAAACAAGTGGCACTCTGAACACTGGGGAAATTTCAAGGGAAGCATAATTTATATTGCAATAAAGGTGTAACAAACTACCCTTGAAAGATAAAGCACTAGAGACATGGAACCATTTCAATGGACAAGCCAGAATTACGTGTAAGTAACTAAGTATGGACAAGACATAAAGAGGATTGTGCAAAAAATAAGAATATAAAAATTAAGTATCTATTCTATAAGACTGCTGGAAACAAAAATAATAAAAGATAATGCAAATTGCAAAAGAATTATATATGGCAAATATTCCAGAAGACTTGAAATTACCAGGCAACTTCTTTGGTTTTCTCAAAGGAACAAATATAAAGCCACGGGCCTCTATCCCTGAGTGCAAAACAGACATTTACGTTTCAGAACACAAAGCAAGGAAGTTTCAGAACACAAAGCAAAACAGACATTTACATTTACGACAGCAAACTCAACCTTGCGATGGTGGTGAACCCAGCCGAGACCCGAGAGTTGTTTGACTTGCTTTGCTTGCAGGACAGCGGAACAGAGGAAGGTGGAAGGCAGCAGCAGCGGCGGCGGCACAACTAGGGTTTGGGTAAATCACGATTTGTGTCACACGAGAGAGAGACGAGACTGAGTTGTGATTCTTGTGAATTAGAATTAGGGTTTCTTTTTTAATGTTTGTATTTATATTTATTAATAAATATAATTAAAAATAATATAAATATAAATCCGGGTCCGGGTTCCGGATATACGGGTTATCCCAAACCCGGACCCGGACCCGGATCCATCCGGGTTATTAAAACCCATTCCGGATCCGGATTTTTTTCTTCTCCGGGCCGGGTTCAACCTGGCCCGGATTATCCGGGTTCATCCGGGTCCGGGCCGGGTCCGGGTTATTTTGACATCCCTACTGTTTGCCATCCCTATTTATATATTCTAGTGATCAATATCAGTGATGGTATTACCTAACATAGTTGTTGAATTGCCTTTTGCCTTTTGCCTTTTGAATTATCTTATTTTCTAACATATATCAATATAAATTATGTGTGATGTGTGATATGATATTCCATTAAAGTCAAGTTTGAAATTCATGCTCATGGAATTAACCTCTTTTATTTAACCACCCAAAAAAAGAATAATAAAAAAAATAAAAAATTTTAAATTAGACTTTTTCACATCTATTAAAAAAGTTTAATAAAAGAGTGGTGATCAATATTTATCGTCCAATCTACCCTGGGAGACAAGTTTTTGAGTTGTAATTATTATTTTACTTTTACTAGAAATGTGTTATTTGAGCAGCTTGAAATTTTAGTTTTACAAGTAAATAGATTTGTAATTTCATTTTTTTATTTTATGAATCTTTGAATGACATTTGTCTGACAAATGTACTTTCAATTTGTTCAACTTTCGTTTAATAAGGTGTTTTTGTCCTGTTTCGATCCAAGATTGTGACATTACAACCTTGCTATAAATAATTGTGGAGAACTTCGAACGTTGGAGAGAAAAGAACCAACCACTAATGGAAATGGTGCATGTAATTGGAAGGATATAAAATATTAAATGGTTTGATTAATTTTTGTGAAGCTTTATAACGATGTATTTGGATACAGAGAAAGTAAAATCAAGGTGAGAGAGTATTTGTATTATTGTAACTAACTTCTACTATAAATATTACACATGCTACTAGCTTGTAACCTATAAGTAGATAAAATTCTGCATTCTAGCTCTCAGTTGTAGCTTATTGAATTCAGTATTGTATTTCTCTTGGAGAATTATAGAACTATGCTTATAGTATCAGTTAAATCAAAAGAGCTTTAAATTCTGCGGTTACTGTCTTTCTAGTTACAAACTTCAAGTACAAATTAGCCAAAGAAATATCCTTAGCTTCACAGAGAAGTCACTTTTGAGCAATTGACCCCTTTAAAGGGTACGTGACTATGTGTTAACCTTGAACTTAGTCTATGCCCAATGGATTTGAAAGGTATGTGTCCTGAGTATTCATAAGGGGACTCGAGATTTTGACACCCTTAAAAATTCCTCAGAAAACCACTCTATTCAAGATACCCCAATAAGACCCCAATGATTCCAAAACTGCCCTCCAATTTCTTCCCCTTTCGATTTTCAATTTATAGTATCGCTCTCTTCAAAAAACATACAAAATATGTACATATTTTATTAGTTTTTAAGGCAATGCTATATGAAGAAAAAAAATTGAAAATAGGTATGGCTTAATAAAAACATGCAAAATTTTCAAAACAGAAAAAATCTTTAATAAATCAAATCCTAAGCACCAAAAATAATGACCTAATTACTTAAGGATGCACAAGAACTTTTCATATTTTTATATTCAAGTGATTTGCAAACCTTAAAAAAAATTTAAAAAAAGGTTGTTAGAGAATAATAAGAATATGAAGGCAAAGAACAAAGAAAATTTCTTAGGATTTGAGACGTGTTTGCACACTTTCCTTTAAGGTTTTATTTGCCCTCACCAATCTTGGTTTGGTATAGAGTTCTAATGGCAAATTACCCCTAAGATATATCAAATCCTGAATACAATAACTGGCAAATAAGATTGTATTTCCAGAACATGCATGAAACCTACAAAATCTGATGATTAATCTAATTTTGTGTCTTTCTTTGATGAAGAAGATATTTATTTGAAAGAATACAACCATTAGAAATGGTACTTCTTCGAAGACACTCTTTTGGTTTGAATTTACATCGATTGACAATTGAAATTTTCAATCTTGCTAACCGTTTTTCCAATTGACGCCTTTATGGAAATAAACAGTTAGTTGTTTTCTCAATAAACGGTGAGCCGTTTTCTCTAAAACATAAAACATGCTCTCTGGAGTTAAAAGGTTAGCTGTGTTCTCAATACCGGTGAGCCGTTTTATTCCAGAACAGAAAACATACTCTCTGGACTTAAACGGTTAGTCGCTTTCTCAATAACGATGAGCCGTTTTAATCCACAACAGCAAACATACTCTCTGGACTTAAACGGTTAGTCATTTTCTCTAGAAACAGCATACCGTTTTCGTCCAAAATATCAAACCAAAAAAAACTTGAAAAATGTTACAATCTCTCTTACAATCCCCCACTAGATTGTAATATTTTTCAGATTTATTAATGATAAACTTATACATATAAAAAGGTATCTTTCAATTTTAACCTTTAATTAGTGAGTGTATTTCAAAGTATTTACAAGACAATAGTGTTCTAAGCATTAAACTTTGTCTCTTAAGTAAATACCAGAGATACATCACATATAAGCTATCCCATATTTCAAAGTTGTGTTCTAATAGTTAGCACTATTCCAGCCTTGTGCTCTATCTTGGATTCATGAACATTTACAAGATTAAACCATGACCTTGTTAGAAACGGCACCATTTCTTATGTTCACTTAGGTGAAGTTTCAAATTATGTCTTTAGCTACTATAAGACTTGAACTTCATTAAGAGTACATACTCAACCTCAACCTCGTAGCTATTTGCACCGAAACTCTCAAATGAGATTATTTATTACTCGGTGCCAAACCAGTTACATCACAACAACTTGTTATTACCCATTTAACTATGGAGTAGTGGTACAACTACTACATAGTTGGGTTACCGTCGTTGGTGAATTTATTATGCAAAGGTTTTAATCCCATTCCAAAAAATGTATCCTTAACTAAGTCTCTTGAAAGACCTTTTATTAAAGGATCTGCTAGGTTCTTATTAGTCCTAACATAAACAGTATTAATGATACCATCTGCTATTAATTGTTTCACATATTCATGTCTCAAGCTAATATGTCTAGACTTTCCATTATACACTTTATTATAAGCTCTAGACATTGTAACTTCACTGTCACAGTATAAAGAAATAGATGGCATCGGTTGTGGCCACAACATTATATCAAACAACAAATTTCTTAGCCATTCTGCTTCTTTGCCTGCAGCTGCAAGTGCTATAAACCCACTTTCCATTGTTGAATGAGTTATGGACGTTTGTTTATTTGAAGCCCAAGAAACCGCTCCTCCAGCAATTGTAAAAATCCAACCAGAAGTGGATTTATTATCTCTTGTATTGTTTACCCAACTAGCATCTGAATATCCTTCAAGTACTTCAGGATAATTATTATAAAACAAACCCAAATTAATGGTCCTTTTAAGATAACTAAGTATCCTACCAATTGCTTTCCAGTGTTCAACACTAGGGTTACTCGTGAATCTTGACATTTTGCAAAGTGCAAATGCGATATCAGGCCTCGTACAATGCATAGCATACATCAAGCTACCAATAGCACTAGCATATTCTAGTTGTGCTACTACTCGGCCTGAATTCTCTAGTAATTTAATATTAAAATCATATGGGGTATTAGCTTCTTTAAATTTCAAATAATTGAATTTAAGAAGCACTTTCTCTATATAATAAGATTGACACAATGAGTAACCCCCACTGTGTTTATTCACTTTGACATCTAAGATAGTATCTACTTCACAAAGATCTTTTATCTTAAATTGTGAAATTAAATACTTCTTTGTATCATCTACTCCTTGCATATTTGTTCCAAAGATAAGCAAGTCATCAACATACAAGCATATAATCACACCAAAATCATTCGTAAATTTAAAATATATACATTTATCAGCATTTTTATGCTTAAAACCATGAGATAAAATTACCAAATCAAACTTCTCATGCCATTGTTTTGGTGCTTGCTTTAAACCATAAAGAGATTTGACTAACTTGCATACCTTTTTCTCATTTCCTGGCAAAAAAAATCCCTCAGGTTGTTCCATATAGATTTTTTCATCAAGATCACCATTAAGAAAAGCTGTTTTAACATCTATTTGATGCACATACAAATTGTTCAATGAAGCAATTGCAAATAGCACTCTTATAGAAGTTAACCAAGCTACCGGAGCATATGTATCAAAATAATCAATACCATTTCTTTGCTTAAACCCTTTGGCTACTAATCTAGCCTTAAAAGTTTGCAAAGAACCATCACTATTGTACTTTCTTCTAAATACCTATTTGCTGCTAATTGGTTTAGATCCCGGAGGAAGATCAACCAAGACCCACGTTTGATTCGACATAATCGAATCCATTTCATCATTTACCGCCTCTCTTCAGAAAGAAGCGTCTCTGGAAGACATAGCCTCACTAAATGTCTTTGGATCTTTTTCAATATTTAACAATAATGGTACTTTGTTAAGTACATTCTTTCTGTCCCCTTCAACCAAGAAGAGTAGTGCTTGTGATGAAATAAAATCCGGAGCTAAACTCTTTTCTTTCTTTTCACGTTGACCCCTCCTTGGTTCGAAAGATGTCATAGACTCTTTCCTTTTATTATTGTTAATGGAGGTACCAGGAGTATTAACACATGGTTGATCAATACTTGATTCTAATTCAATATTATAATCATGTTGAAATTTATTCTCAATAAATTCAACATCTCTAGATTCCACAATTACATTAGAATCTAAATCTAACAACCTATAAGCCATGGAATTTTCAGCATATCCTACGAAAACACTTTTTATACCTCTAGCACTCAACTTTGATGACTTAGGGTCATGTATTTTATAAAAAGCTAAACAACCCCAGGCCCTTAAATACATCAAGTTTGGTTTTTTTCCTTTCCAAATTTCATAAGGAGATATATGTGTTTTCAAGGATATAATTCTGTTATGAATATGAAATGCAGTGAGTAATCCTTCCCCCCACAAATTATTTGGTAGTTTTGCATTAACGATCATGGAATTTATCATATCCGTGAAAATCATATTCTTCCTTTCAGCTAAACCATTTTGTTGAGGAATAAATGGAGCTGATCTTTGGTGAATAATTCCAAATTCTTCACAATAATTATTAAATTCAATTTAGAAATATTCACCACCTCAATCACTATGAACCATTTTGATTTTCTTATCTTTTTGGTTCTCAACTTCAACTTCGAAAATTTTAAATTTATCAAAAGCTTCATTTTTTGTTCTAAGTAAATACACACATGTGTATCTAGAACAATCATCAATAAAAGTGATAAAGTACCTCTTACCTCCTCTTGTTAACGTGCCATTATACTCACAAATATCGGTATGTATTAAATCTAATATTTGAGTATTCGTTCAGCTTTAGGAAAATGTTTCTTAGTTAATTTAACTTGGATGCAAATTTCACACTTATGACCTTTAACATCATTGCAATTAATCAAACCATACTTAGACATGTATTTCATAGATCTAAAGTTCAAATGTGCTAATCTAGCATGCCAAACAAGACTCAACAATATAAGCTAAGTTGATATTATTATTATTAATGCTGAGTTTGTACATTCCATCACAAGAATACCCTTTCCTAACAAACAATCCATTCTTTGAGATAATACAAGTATTACCCTCAAGCATAATCTTAAGCCCATGCTTACACACACAACTAGCAGAAATAAGATTATTCCTAACGGAAGGTACATGAAAGACATTATACAATGTGACTTTCTTTCCAGAAGTGAAGTTGATCTCAACTACTCTTTTCCCTGCTACTATGGCAGCATTATTGTTCCCCATGAGAACCAGTTGTCCTTCTGTTTCTTCTTTGTATGATAAGAAAAATTTCTTATCATTACCAACATGAATTGTTGCACCCGAATCGAGCCACCAATCATAGGACTTAGTTTCAGTCATATTGGTTTCAGTAATCATGCCAATTTGCATTTCAGAAACCATAGCACAAATCTCTTCAGATTTGTTTTCAATAACATTAGCTTTATGGGAATTCACTTCTTCTTTTTTCTTCTTGAATCTGCAATCACTTTGGCGATGGCCTTTCTTACCACAAAAGAAACAATTTCCAGAAAACTTTTGTGTGACGGACTTCTTGAATTTCTTGTCATTCTTGACTTTAAAATTCTTTGAGAATTTACTAGCTTCAACAACATTAACTTTAGTAGAATCATGCTTATCCTCGGATTCGCGAGACCTGGTCTCTTCTTCAATTACCAAGTATTTTTGCAATTCTTCTAAAGTTATGTTCTCTTTACTATGAAGGAGTTTCTTTCTATAATCATTCCAACTTTGAGGCAATTTAGCAATAATAGCCCCAACTTGAAATGATTCAGAAATTTCAACTTTTAACTCTCGAAGCTTAGCAATAATAATTTGTAACTCATGTATTTGATCAAGAATGGATTTTGTGTCTACCATAATAAATTCAAAATATTTAGATACAAGGAATTTGTCAGTACCTTCTTTCTCCATTTTGTATTTGTATTCAAGAGTATTCCAAATTTCCACCGGAGAAGTCATAGAATTGTAGAAATCATATAATCTGTCAGAAATCGTATTGAGTATATGACCCCGGTACATCAATTCATCATCTTCACGACGTTTCCTTACAGCCTTAACAACTTCGGTATCATCTTCTCTTGGTTCTGGAAATGGTTCCAATTTCGGATCAAGAACATATGCCACTTTAAGAACAGTAAGGAGAAAGAACAATTTTCCCTTCCAATGAGTAAAATTAGTTCCATCAAAATGATCAAGATGGACACTAGGATTCAGAAATGATGTCAAACTCTTCTCAACCTCCATTTGAGTTAAAATAAAACCTAAAAGATTGTTAGAGAATAAAAAGAATATGGAGGCAAAGAACAAATAAAATTTCTTAGGATTTGAGACGTGTTTGCACACTTTCTTTTAAGGTTTTATTTGCCCTCACCAATCTTGATTTGCTATAGAGTTCTAATGGTAAATTACCCCCAAGATATATCAAATCCTGAACACAATCTCTAGCAAATAAGATTGTATTTCCAGAACATGCATGAAACCTACAAAATCTGATGATTAATCTAATTGTGTGTCTTTCTTTGATGAAGAAGATGTTTATTTGAAAGAATACAACCATTAGAAATGGTACTTCTTCGAAGACACTCTTTTGGTTTGAATTTGTATCGATTGACAATCGAAATTTTCAATCTTGCTAACCGTTTTTTCAATTGACGCCTTTTTGAAAATAAACGGTTAGCCGTTTTCTCAATAAACGGTGAGCCGTTTTCTCTAAAACATAAAACATGATCTCTGGAGTTAAAAGGTTAGCCGTTTTCTCAATAACGGTGAGCCGTTTTATTCCAGAACAGAAAACATACTCTCAGGACTTAAACGGTTAGCCGCTTTCTCAATAACGGTGAGCCGTTTTAATCCACAACAACAAACATGCTCTCTGGACTTAAACAGTTAGCCATTTTCTCCAGAAACGGCACACCGTTTTCATTCAGAATATCAAACCAAAAAAAACTTGAAAAATGTTACAATCTCTCTTACAAAGGCACCAAGCAAACGAAAGAGGAGAACATAATTATAAGAGAGAGATTCCGTATAATGATTTTTTTTTCTTTTTATCTTTTAACATAATTTGAATAAAGATTAAAAATTTAAAAGAATTAAAATGTTTTATAAGAATTTTACTCTTATGGTTAATTTGTTAATTAACCTTTTAGTATATTTAATAGTAAGCATTTTTAAGGTACTTTTGAGCACATAGAGACTATACATGTACTTAAACTGAAATATGACCCCAAATTAATTAAGAATGGACTAGAATAATTATCTTTCTACAAGATATTTGCAAACTCCCAAAAACAAAAAAGGGCGCAAGAAGAACTTAATTATGAGCGAGAGAGAGAGATTGTGTGTAATGATATTTTCCTCTTTAAGGTAATTTTTGAAGCTACACTCAACCTACAGGCCGTTGTTCCAACGCAAGTGATAGGTTCCGCTTTATAATAGTCAGGGCCCGATAAAATAGACTCATTGCTTACTGCTTAGATTAAAATGAATAATATTATTTTTATGGTGTGTTTATATTTTCGGAATTGGAATGGAAATAGCGGATTCATAATAAAAAATTTATTTATTTGCTAAATTGAAATTAAGAATCGGGATAATTTCGCTTAAAAAAAAAGAATGAGAATAATTTATATGGTTCCATACAAAATATGAAGTGATTACTGAGTTTCTGATTTCAGGAGAGAGTTGGGAATCAGAATCCCATTTCCTGAAGAAGACATCCCCATTATTTTTTTAATATTCCAAAAATACCCCTCTTTCCATTAAAAAGTATGAATTGAAAAAAAGGACAGACCGAAATCCTTAAGCAGGCAGCCGAACCATCTCATCTCCCTCACGTAGAAACGATCGGCACTCGTGGGCATCAGTCAACAGCCGGTTGATCACCGATTGCAGTCGCTCATCACCGATCGGCCAGTACCCGACTTCAACAATTGGTTTCTCTCTCTTCTCTTCTTCTCTCGCGTCACTCACGGGCTGAGCAACTCGTCACCGACCAGCCACCACCTCTCACCACTTGGTTTCTCTCGCGTCACTCACCGGCCGGAGTCTTCGTCGATTGCAGCAATTAACCATGAAGATGCTGAAACAAAAGCTCAATAAGCGTTTCCAAAAAATCACTTCCTTTTATGACAATAATAATGATGACGACGATTATGATGACGACGATGATTATTGATGATGTAACTGTGGTGATGATGATGAAGATGATGTAATTGTGATGACGATGATGAAGATGAAACTGAATTTTAATGTTGATGAAGAAGAAGAAGAAACGAAATTGACAGGAGAAAGAAGAAGATATTTGTGATGATGTTGATTAAGAAGATGAAATTGAAAAGAAATTGCAGGAGAGAGAAAGAAGAAAAAAAAGAGAAGAAGAAAAGGAGAGAACAAAGGAAGAGAGATAAAATAATAATAAAAAACAAAAGAGGAAAAAATTATTATTATTATAACTATTATTATTGTTAACAATTAAGCTAATGCCAAAGCTTTGTGTTGAAATAAAATCTGACTGTACTGCTGTTGGATAGCGTTTGAGCTGACTTGATTTCATATGGCGTCAAATTTAAATTATTCTAAACACAATCCATTAACACCCGTGCCAAATTTGACAACCTACATTCATTATTCATCGTGTCAAGTCAAAAATTTACCAGTGACAATTTGTAGTAAATCTAATGAATTTAAAAATTTTATGTTGAAGAAAAAAATAATACACTTAACTAGAAAATAAAAGTACATGTTACAATAAAACCCACCCTTACATTCATAAGACATCGATGACCACACATCAGCGTTATCGACGTCAATCACCGCCCAGAACAACCACACGAACGCTACAAAGCCGCTGCCACTTTGTTTCTGATTTTCACGTCTATCTGCTGTTATTCTGATCATCGAATTATTCTTGATTGATTATTGAATTATTCGATTCTCAAATTTACCTTTATCGGCATTATTTTTGTCATGGGAAAGGTGGAATGCAATTCCTTTGTTTATTCTGATTCTGATTCATGAGAGGTTCATGAATATGGTTTTGCTTCTCTGTTAAGTTTTTGAGTCATTTTGTAGCATATATAGCTAGCCTCATTAACACTGAGCAAGCAAGCTTTCTCAGGAGCAAATACTCATTATACTGAATAAGAGCAAATCATGAGTAGTACTAGTTCTCCTAAGCAGAAGGCTGATGAACCAACACAAGAAATCCTCAGCGGGTCAGAAATCGCATTTTGTTCGCGTCAGTTCTCAAAAAAGTCCGACGAGATGGAAAGAACTTTTAAAAGTTTCCGGGAAAGAACTTTTGAAAGTTTCCAGGAGCCCCCAGGAAACCAATGTTTAGTTTTATAAATCTTTGTATGAACGCCTCTTTAATCTTTGTTGTATTATTGAAGTCTCGATCGATCGATGCTTTTAAGTTATTCCTCCTTCATTTAATAAAGTGTTTCTATTACAAAGATTGTAATTTAATATTATAAACTCTTGATATAAATAAGGAGGTAGAATTCTTATATTTGTAACTATTATGTTATTTTGTTCCAAGTTTTTTCACTAGATTTTTCAAGCTAGTTCCTTCTTTTCAATCTTTGCATGGTCGATTGTGATTATCGATTGGGAAAAAGATGGATGGAAATTGTGTAGAAGTTTTACACCACCATAATTTATTTATTCTGATTTCTGAGGAAGATGTGTACACTACTATATGCTTCTCTTTTAAGTAGTTTAATTTATTGCTAATTCTATAGCGAACGTCAATTAGCTGCAAAAGCATAAAACTGAAGAGGAAATTAAATAATTAATCTCCCAAGAAAGCCATCAAAACCATTACCAAAATATCCTCCCAACTAATCAGGGGAAAAAAAAGAAAAGAAAAATAATCTATGCAAGATCGATTATTTATTTATTTATTTATTTTCCTTTTGATGAACATTCAATGAAGTTGTAAAGTAAGTTTAAGTCCTCCCAAGCGCAGCAAAACAATATTATTCAAAAGGACTCATAATGGCTCAAATCAGTCCAGATCATATGTTCCTTTGCACTCGTTGCTGGCCGCAAATAAAAAACTTTTTTTGCCTTTATTATTAAGCTTTTTCACATCCGTTAGAAAAAGTTTTAACCAAAAAGGGCGGTAATAATATTCTTTATCTAATCTCCCATAAATATATTGATATTGTACTATTTGCTCATAATATTATAGCTAAATTTTGATAGTTTAGTGAAGGAAAAAGGATACCTAAGCCCTCATGCTTTGCTTAAATGAATAAGTAGACCTCTAAGGTTTCATAAATGCTCACATTGTCACGGATAATCCTTTTTAACCATTATAATCTTTTAATAGAATAACTAAGAAAATTTACTTTAATGTCTTTTAGTAAATGAAAATATACCATTAATAATAAAATCTTTCTAAGATACCTATGATATTAAAATAAGTGTTTTAATATTTCAAATATCTTCAAAATAAAAATTATTATATTTACTTATAGTATTACACTTGTACCTATTATAAATATATTTGTAAAAAATATTTGGGCTAAATAAATTTTATTATTAACAAAAAATTGATTGGCATATTAATAATATTTAGATTTTTATAATAATCAAAATAATAAAAAATAAAAATATTTTTGTATTTATTTGAATATTATATTTTTATTTATTAAAAAATTTAAAATAAATCTTGCTTTTACAAATATTAATAATAAAACCTATGTCAAATTAATAATATTAAATTAATTATATATATACACACACACATCACAGGCATTTTAATATTATATTTTTGTATATTATAAAATTTAGAGTCAATTTTTCTAAGTTAATAGAGTAAAAGCGTAAAAGGGTGTGATCATTTTTAAAAACTTAAGTTACAGTAAGTTTGGATTGAAGAAATAAAAAGAGAGAAGAGGGGAGGAAAAGAGGAGAGGGAAAAAAACTAAGGAGGGGAAGACGAAATCCATATACATTTTATTGAATATAGGGAGTATAGGTGCAATTTTCCCTTTTATCAAATAAAACATTTTCATGATCATGAACAACTCTTTCCCGAAGAAACAGTAGAAATAAGCGAATGAATGCAAAAAGAGTGTTGTTGGAATCGGATGCGAATTTTTACAAAATTAGAAGCAATTTTTTTTAATCAATAATTCCTCTTCTGCAAAAAGAATTTTCTGAATTCTGATAATTCATTATTGCAAATCAGAGTTCTTTCAATTTTCAATTTCAGTGGAAAATAAGTCTCACGGAAATAGAGAAGAAAACGACCTTCATTGTGATTCCTGAGAGGTTTCATCGTGAATATGTTTGATTCTTTGCTAAGCCTTTGAGCATATATAGCAAACATCAATTACAACCAATCACATGGATGTTGAGCTTTCACGTAGGTCCTTTGAGCAAAACGCAGAGGACGGAAAAGATGTTTAAATCCTACCGAAACTGCTCTCAATCACAACAAAATCAGCAAAACGATACTCAAACGGCTCCTGCTAACACTAACGGGCCCAAATCCAAATCAGCCCGGATCAGATCCAGTACTACAAATCCAAATCGGCCCGGATCAGATCCGTGCCTAGTCAAGAGAGGTCCTGCGCTCCAGTGGTAAATGGCAGATTTATTAAAGTTGAGGTCTTAACTTCTAACTTGAATGATGCACGAGTTAATAATAAATAAATAAATAATTTTAAATCAGACTTTTTCACGTCTGTTAAAAAAGTTTAACTAAAAGAGTGGCAATCAATAGTTATCATCCAATCTCCCTTGGGAGACAAATTTTTGAATTGTAATTGTTATTCTACTTTTTACTAAAACTGTGTTATTTGAGCAGCGTAAAATTTCAGTTTTACAAATAAATAG
This sequence comes from Citrus australasica, assembly GCA_029618585.1. Lineage (NCBI taxonomy): Eukaryota > Viridiplantae > Streptophyta > Magnoliopsida > Sapindales > Rutaceae > Citrus > Citrus australasica. The sequence goes on along the minus strand of JARCIV010000009.1, from coordinate 10,076,267 downwards.
ATTTTAATTTCATTTTTTAATTTTATGAATCTTTGAATGAATGTCTCTCTAAAATCTTTATTTTTCAATGAAAATATTTATTACAACTGACAAATGTTCTTTCCCACCTTTATTAGTCTTTCAACCTTTTTTTTTCCCTGTGTTAAGGCCACGCTCGCTCGTTGCTCTAAAACTTCTCTCTCGAATGTAGCTCGCTCCTCACTAACAATGACAACCCTCACTGTCGTTGGCTGGCCGCTGACCCACCGTCGTCTCTCCTTACCACGGCAGAGTCAAATTCAGTCCTAAATCGAAACCAAAACCTTACTTGTCGACGACAAGCGAAACCCTAGCCATCGAAAATCCAAGAAACCCACACTCGTTCGCAAGCAAGATTTACCTATTTCTAGCAAGTGATGGCGAGCTTCGCCATTATCTCAACTATCTTCGACACGAGCTTCACATTTCTCATCTCTTTGAAACCTTAGGTATGATTTTTTTTTTTGTGGGTTTCAAGTTTTTTTTGCATTATTTCTTTTGTTTGATTGTTTCTTTTACTCGATTTGTGATTATAAAGCTATATACAGTATAGGATGCTGTTCCAACTCTTGCATTAATGATGTATTTTTTAGATATGGGTTTTGCATTCCATGTGTTTGTTAAAGGTTCTGTTACATTTATGGGTAATCTTGTCTTTTAATATTACAATAATTCATTGTAGAATTTTCTCATTTATTAAATTTTAGAAACATTTCTTGAGCTTGCTTTATTAATCGGCTAAATTGAGCGAGACGAGGATGAGTAGAATAGTAAGGCCAGAACTGATAAATACGAATGAACTTTTCAATTTTAGGATTCAAGGAATTTACAAATCTAGTTAATAATGTTCTTTTGGGGTTTTAATGATAGGTTTAGATTTTATTCTACAATTCAACCTTCTTTTGGATTGAAAAGTCTTGTGCAACTTGTGACAAATGGTTAAGTTCTACTCAAGTAATGCCCTGCATTTGTATTTTAGTTTGTAATGCTTGATCCTTCAGTGGGAATGAAAAGAATATTAAAAAATTGCTGCAAAATTTAATTAATATTATCTACAAAAGTTTCTTGAATAATTTGCGGAGAGAATCTCTTAATCGTCATTAGTAATTTAGTTAGCTATAGACTTTAAAGTTACTGATTATTTATTCATTGATATAAGTTTTTTACTAGTGCAACATCAGATGGAATTCTTGATAAAGCTATTGAAGCAGAGGAAAAGACACACGGAGATTTCTTAAGGCCGGTGATGTTTCTTTCTTATTCCTTTTATGCTCTTGTTAGTGTTTATATTCACAGTCCTGTTAGTCTTAAAATATATTTAAAAAATTCTTATAAATCTTCTCATTTGTTTGTTGGTACTATACATATAGGAACATATAAAGGGCTACTTGGAATCGTTAGCCAAGACAAAAACTTATTTTTGCTACTGCTTTTTCCAAGGGGGTTGTAGAATTTTGCAGGTAAGGGGGCTCGAGGGAAGTGGGGGAATCCCTATCCCGTGGTATCAAAGTTGATGATGATCTTCATGTAAATTTGGGTAAGGAAACTTTGTTATGTTTATTTTTATTATGATATGTAATATCAAGCTTTTCAAGTAAGGAATTGCTTATATCAGTTGTTCTTTAATTCCTGTTTTTCTTTTTCGTCTATTTTTCGGCCGTGCAAACATTAATTGATAAGTTTACTGAGGCTGAGCATGCAATGCATTAATCTGAAAGAGTTATAATTTCAGCATTCACTCAAATTCCTGGAATATTCTAATTCAAAACAGTATTAAACTTTAATAATGCATGAGATGATTACCAGTAGGAAGGCACGCTAAAGAGAACAAAACTTAAAGAATCATGAACTTAAGTACATATACATTTGATTTGGCCTAAGAATCACAGCTATAGCTATTGATTTTAATTTTGTTTATATATCATTGCTTAATGACAGGAAACTGCAGAATGCAGAGATTGCTATGGATGTTTTGTTTATGTGGTAGGTGTTATACACAACTAATAGTACAATATAATTTCTATTTTTATTTATTTTGTTTGCGTAAATTTCTTCAATCCTTTTAAATGCCTTACTTTAGAGAAGGGAAAAAAAGGGTTTGCCTTTATTCTTCACTGAGTATTTTCATATTCTATTAATTTCATGTGTAAATACTTATTTTTCAAGATATTTTCGATTGATGAAATGGGAAACATTTTACTTGGCTTAGGGGCTGCTGGATTTTGCTGCCGGAAAAGGACTACATTTGCATAGCTTTGGCGCTGGATGTTGTTGAATGCTAAGTACTTTGCTTGGTTTTGGATTAGTCTTTGTTGGTTATTGGCTTGACTTTGGAATATTGTTTAACTAATGTATTGTAAAGCTTGAATTGTATGTTTTTGTACTGTAGTTATTTTTATGGATGATGAAGTTCACTAATTTGATTCATTGGTTTTGGATTTGATTACATTTAGTAATTTATTTTCTCTCATGTAAATTTAATAATTTAATTTTTAAATTGAAGCAGCTAAAATTGCATAATTTTTTATTTTTAAATTAATAAATAATCAATTTTTTAAAATTATGATATAAAATATCAGTCAACTTATGACACAATTTTTGTCCAGAAAAGTAATTACAATTTTAATTTTATAAAATTTAAATTTTTCTGCCAAAAGTTTCTAAAAAAATCAATTTCCCTCCTATAAATAGTATGACAGAATTATGATAGGTAAAATCTATCACAGCTCGTGATTGTTTTCTGTCTGTCACTTTTTTTTTTGATGCTGGTTACAATGATGGTACGTACAACTGTCATCTACACTCAGACAGTTTTTCCCTATCATAATAGGTCTTTTTTTCTTGTAATGAAGTCAATTTTTTCTTCATGGGGACTCAAGCTCAATTTTATTTACATGATATTTCATCCCAATCCAATGGACAAAAAACAATATGATAATTTGTGTAGAAATTAGGTACCAACATTAACAAACTAGAGCAACAACAAAGCAATCCCAAAAAGGTACTGGACTCGGGTAGAAAAGCAAAGTGGTATCATTTCTCACCAAAACTTTTACCAAATTGTAATGGATAAATACACGGACATCGCATCTCAACTAACCGATTCTCGATTTTTCTTTTTTTTTTCTTTTTTAAAACTTTCTCTCACACTAACCCTGAAAGCTAAACTCTAGGTAGACACACACTTAACTTCAGGAACCAACAACCATGTACACGGCAAAAAATCAATCTACTGCAATTAAGATTCATCATGTAACACCCAGAAAATCAATACACTTGTCAGGATTATACACAACAGAAAATCAATCTATTCACCAAATCATGTATGAGTGCGTGAAATAGTACCTGTCGTCATCAGCTGTCATGTCGGCGGCGGTCTTGTTGTCGGCGACGGCGTTCAAGAGAGGGAAGAAAATGGTGACGAAAGGAAATGCTGGAGGAGTCTGAAGGGATAAGCTGGAGGGAGCTGAAAGTTTTAGATCTACTTCTCCTCTTTCTCTGTTATCATTTAGTTTTTTTGAAAAATTATCATTTGTATATCCTATATTTATTCTGTTATAAAAAATATTACAATACTTTGAAGATATATCAATTATCCACTCTAAGTTGACGAAATATATCAGTCAACCACCAAACCGTTAATTACCGTTTGAAAGTTAACAGAATTACAGTGAAATGATAATTTTACCCTTAAAAATTATCACTTGTATATCTTTTAATTTTTTTTTATCATTTGTATACTCTTAAATTATCACTTGTATACCCTTAAATTATCACTTATATTATATAAAAAGACCAGATTACTCTTATGACGTTATCATATTTAAACGACAACTAACGATTTGGTACTCAACCGATACATTTTATCAATTTAAGGTGGACGATTGATATACCCTCAAAGTATTGTAGTATTTTTAATAATGGAATATATTAAGAATATACAAATAATAATTTCCAATTTTTTTTTTTATTTTTTGGATGGAAAACGCGAGAGTCGAGGAGAACTGAAACAGCAGCATGGGCTGCGATTTCTCTCCTCTTTCTCTGGCATTTCTGGCCACCAAGCATTTTCTTTTAAAATTACGTGTAAACTAATGCTAAGTTGTTCATTTACTGTATTAAATATTTCATTAAACGAAGACTGGGTCATTTTAAAGTCCATCACGAACTTGCATATGATGCTGACTTCACCTAACCTAAATCAAATAATTAGCACTGCAAAGAAGATAGATTCAACAAAAAGAGACATTAACTAATTAGCACGGCAGAGAAGATGGATTCAGTTGATCAGTCACAGAGTAATACTTCATCTTTAACAAATAAGTTTCACTTTTTGTTAAACATTGCTCTTGTTCTAGTAATCAATAGTGATATACTTCGTCTCTGATTTGAAATTTGGGTACACCTATATCTGAATTCTCGTAATTTTTATTATATCTTTATTGATCCTGTGGATGCCTTGTTCCTTCAAAAATAAAATTAAAAAAAAAAAGATATAGATTCAGTTATGTGCCTCTTTTGTTGATTACATGACTTTTAAGTTCAAGTGATTTTTTAGTAATCTTGGCCATCTATACCCCGAATCCCATTGCCTTTATTTAAGCATAGTTAGAGCTTCTCATTTTACACTGTTGTCACGTGTAAATAATATTAAAAATAAAATTAAGGTCGAATATTTAGGATGATTTATTTCAGTTCAATATGTAGATTTCTTATTCTTTTTTTCCCCAGAAAATAGTAACTTAATTAGTTAACGAGCAATTAATTATACGAACATATACATATATATAGAGTCAAGTTGATTTGGCAATTGCAATGCAAGTAACAGATTAAGTAATTGACTCTCGTTCCCCAATCTCAGAGTGGGAAGTTACTGGATTGGGCTGGGGTAGGTTACGGTCTCTAATTCTAAGAGTAGTATAAATTTTAGGATCACATTAGTTTCTTTTTTTATCAGTATTTATTTATTTTTCTTAAAAAACAGAAGGGTAGATAAAATTTAAATCAATTTTTAATTCCTTACATCTTGTAGCATGATGACTAATTAAATAAAATTACTCAAAAACTACTTGCAGCTTGAGGATCACATTAGTTTATTAGAACAAAATCTGGTTTAATTTTTCATAACACATTACTTTCATTTTTTTGTTATGATTTTATCCTTGTTAATTTCATCATTAATTATTTGATAAGATGCAAGAGAAAAAGATGGACAAATTCGACGAAGATGCAAACTATGCGCTAGAGAATTTGATGTTTGAACTTGCTGAAGTATCCGTAGAATCCTCATCAGCTGGTTTTAAAATAAGAAGAGTACCTGAGCATCTGCGTACTGAGAATGTAAAAGCCTATGAACCACAAATAATGACAATCGATCCTTTAAACCACTACATTCGTCGCAAGAAAACTCACTTAGCAGAGACGCAAAAGCACAAAGTTCTCTATCTGAAAAAGCTTCTCCAGCTAAGGGGGAAGATATATCTTAGTAACTTTCTTTAGCGAAGAGTGGAAGATCTTAGTAACTTAGCAAGGTATTGGGTGACCATGAGAGAATTAGAAGAAAGAGCTCGTTGTTTTTATGCAGAGCCTATAGAAATGTTGAAAGGTTATGTCGCATCAATGTTGCTCCTTGATGCTTGCTTTATTGTTGAGCTATTTCGCAAGTTTAAGCTAGATCTATGGGACGATGATGACAATGTTTTCAGGACAAGTTGGGTCCACAAGAAACTGGGTCGTGATTAGTTGCTAGCTGACAATCAACTTCCCTTGTTCGTTTTTCAGGAATTTTACGACATTACTAAGATGCCTGAGGATCAAAAATAAATTTCCAGGACTTGATTTTAGGTTTCTTCAGTAAAGTACTTCTTGTCCAACTTTTGAAAGTCGCAAAAATTGGACAATTTTTAGACTTCGATCCCAAAATCCATCATTTACTGGGCTTCAAATACGATTATTACTAGGAGCGGGTTCCTTGTTTTATACCTCTGCCTTATGCAGAAAATTGGAATTTCATAATAAGTGCTACAAATCTCAAAGAGGCTGGAATCAAGTTCAAGAAGATCGAGAGAGAAAGCTTGTTTTCAATTGATTTTAACAAGGATGCTGGAATAATGAAAATCCCTACATTGACAATTGATGATGACACCGAATCATTTTTCCGAAACATATATGTTTTTGAACAGTTTTTCCCAATTGGTGCGAATGCTCCTTTCATCAATTATTTAAAATTCATGGACTCTCTCATCAAAACTGCAAAGGATGTGAAATTGCTTTGTGAGAACAAAATTCCCCATAATTGTTTAGGTGACGATGAAATGGTTGCCAACATGTTCAATAGGCTTGGAGATTCTGTCGCGCTGCCCCTTTACAAATTTTACAGAGACATATTCCACAATGTGAATGAGTACTGTGACAGGCATTGGAACAAATGGATTGCCAGCGTCAGGCATAACTTTTTCAACACTCCATGGGCAATCATTTCCGTTTTCGCTGCACTTTTTCTGCTTATACTGACCCTGACACAAACTCTGTTTTCAGTTCTAGCTTATTTCCAGTAGGCTTCACCATAATGGCCTCATATCTTGCTTGTTAAGTATCATCTCTGTTGAAGTGGGGTGAAGCATATAAGTAGATCTTTCTCCCTAGACCATTACGAGAATATGTTGAGCACATATGAAGCCTGCAAAGCATTATGAAAGAAGAATGGGGAAAGTTTCGTGAAAAAAGATGGGAAAGCCCAGTGTATCAGTTTCAAAAAGTGGTTAAAAGCTCCTTAGCCCAGCTGAAGCTTTGGAGTAAAGGGGAATTGGACGATAGAAAGAGGAAGTAAGAAAAACTTATTAAGTAGCTGCAAAGTAAAAAGCAAGATAACCCCCACTTGGTAAACGGAGAGGAAATCAAAAGAATTGAAAGCCAGATAAACAACATGTTGATGGATGAAGAGATTTACTGGAAGCAGAGGTCAAGAGCAGACTGGCTAAGGGAAGGAGACAAGAATTCCACTTGAAAGCTTCAGCCCGAAAGAGAAAGAGCAAAATCTGGGGGATTGAAGATTCTGAGGGGAAGTGGACAGATAAGCGTGAGGAGGTTGAAAAGGAATTTTGCAAATATTTTCAAGAGTTGTTCTCATCATCCAACCCAAGTCAGAGCCAAATTCAAGCTGCCATACAAGACTTGCCGCCCAGAGTGACTCCAGAAATGAATGTTCAATTGGATGAGCCTTTCACGCAAGAAGAAATTACTGAAGCTTTGGCTCAGATGTGCCCCACAAAGGCCCCGGGACCAGATGGACTGCCTGCTGTCTTTTATCATAAACATTGGTTGTCAGTCCGGAAAGGTGTGATGGAAACATGTCTACAGTTTTTGAATGAGCAAGGCATGCTTGGCCCCCTTAACCATTATTATATAGCTTTGATCCCTAAGGTAGATAAGCCAAAAAAAGTCTCAGAATTTAGGCCAATCAATCTCTTATTTATAGAATTATAGCCAAAGCAATTGCCAATAGGATGAAACAAATCCTTTCCCATGTTATATCCCCAACACAAAGTGCATTCATACCCAATAGACTCATTACAGACAATGTTATTAGTGGTTATGAATGCCTCCATAAAATTAGAAACATTAAAGGGAAAATGAATAATTTAGTGGCTCTTAAATTGGATATCAACAAAGCATATGACAAAATAGAATGGCAGTTTCTGAAACAAATAATGGTAAAGCTTGGCTTTTCAAACAGATGGGTGGCTTTGATAATGAGATGTATATCCTTTGCTTGTTTTTCTGTGCTAATCAATGGGGCTCTCATAGGTCTAATTCAGCTGGAAAGAGGGTTAAGACAGGGATATCCCTTGTCCCCATATCTTTTCATTTTGTGTGCAGAGGCTTTTTAAACTTTGCTAGTGCAAGCAGAAAAGAAGCAGCTAATTTGAGGCTTGAGGTTTGCGAGAGACATTACAATATCGCATTTGTTGTTTACGGATGACAACCTTGTCTTCGCAAGGGCATCAGTGGCAGAATGCAAATATTTAAGGAAGATCTTTGATTGCTACGCAGAAGCGTTTGGGCAGATTTTCAATTTCGACAAATCGTCCATGTATTTTGGTGGAAAGATAGCAGAAGAACATATAGCAGCAATAAAAGGCATCTTCAAGCTCAAGGTTGTTAATAGGTATGAAAAATACCTAGGTCTGCCATCAATGATAGGCAGAAAGAAGTCAGGGTATTTTAATGAAATAATGCTCAAAGTTCTCAACAAAATTTCTTACTGGCAGCACAAACACTTTTCGAGCGGAGGAAAAGAGATTCTTATTAAGGCAGCAGCCCAAGCAGTACCAGCCTACGCAATGAGTGTTTTCAAACTCCCGAAGGGCTTATGCGATGAGATTCAAAAGGCCATAGCAAATTTTTGGTGGGGATCAAAAGATGACAAGCAAAGCATTCATTAGGCAAGGTGGGATAAACTTAGCTATGCAAAAAGTAGAGGAGGGTTGGGGTTTAGAGATCATGAGTTTTAACCAAGCACTGATGGCTAAGCAATGATGGAGGCTTATTCAGTTTCCAAACTATCAGGTGTCTAAGGTATTAAAGGCGAGATATTATACAAATTCTGATTTTTTTAGTGCAAAATTAGGCTCCAATCCTTCCTATATCTGGAGAAGCATTATGAGGGAAAGACAAGTGCTCAATAAAGGGATTAGATGACGCATATGAAATGGGAAAAAAGTTAGAATCTACATAGATAACTGTCTGCCATGACTAGACGCTTTGAAGCCTATTTCCCCTCGAACATTGCCAGAGGATACTTCTGTAGCTGACTTGTTGAATGCTGAGAACCAATGGAATGTAAATAAGCTGAATCAATACTTCATGAGTAAAGATGTTGAAGTGATCCTTAAGATACCAACCCCAGCAGAAACCTCACAAGATGACGTGTTGTGGCACTTTGATAAACGGGGAGAATACTCAGTAAAAAGTGAATCAATTGGCACTCAGAGGCAGATCTGCTGAAGCCAGCAAATTCCTCTAATCAGTGGAAGATTTTATGGTTGCTGGAACTCCCGAAAAAGATGAAAATCTTCATGTGGAAGGCAGCAAAAAACTTGCTATCATCTGCGGAAAATCTGTGGAAACGGAAAATATTGCAGGAGCCTACCTGCCAAAGATGCAAAAGAAATATAGAAACCATCTGGTATGCTCTCATGGAATGTAAAGTAGCAAGAAAAATTTGGTCTCAAGCCCCTTTTGCAGCCCCTAATTTTAAGGACCAAACCAAAGACATTTCCAGCATCCTGCAGGAAATGAGTTCTAAACTAAGGAAAATAGACCTCGAGCTTATAGTTGCGTATTGTTGGGTTATTCGGTACTCAAGGAATAAGTTGATTTTTGAAGGAAAGAAGTTAGACCCAAGAATTTCAGCGGCAAAGGTATAAACAATTACAAAAGCCTATCAAAGAGTAAGAAAGATGCAGATGCCTCATATTGATAGCCCCAAAATTGAGAAGCAGACAAAGTTGACTCCACCCCTAGAAGCTGCGTTCAAATAAAATGTGGATGTTGCTATAAGTAGTAAAGATCAAAAGGCAGGAATGGGGGCTGAGATCAGAGACTCAAGAGGCAAGGTGGTAGCAGCTGGAATTTAGCGTCAGCATAGCAGAAGTAAAAGTAGTTCAATGGGGTATGCAGGTGGCAAGGGAAGCAAGCTTATCCTCCCTGATTATAGAGTCAGATTGCTTAGAGGTGGTGGAGCTTGTAAACAACATCAAGGGTAGCAGAACAGAAATCTTCTGGACAATTTCAGAAATTCAGAATCAAAGAAGAAGCTTTCAGGATTAGGGATGGCAATTGGATCGCTCCATAATGGATATCCACAATATCCATCCAATTAGATTGGATAATATCCATCCAAAAATTTGTGGATCTTAAAATGGATATTTTAAAATTATATCCAGATGGATATGGATGGATATGGATAATTATTTTTATCCAATGGATATCCGTTTAATCCAACACAAGTTTAAAAAATTTTAATTTTATAGAATTAAAAATAAAAATATAATAAACAAATAATTATAAAAATATTATATTAACTAGTAAAAAATTTAAATTCTTCTTATATTAAAAACTAAAATTTTTAAAATTATCCTTTAATTTTTTAACTTATTTAATATTATTAATAATTGTTATTTTATTTATTAATTTAATATTATAAATAGACTACCACCAGACTATCACCGGAAGTTCACCGGACCACCGCCGGACCTCGCCGGAAGTTCGCCGGACCACCGTCGGCTTTGTCGGAATTCGTCATGGATCTCCATAGTTTTATAGATAAAATCCATATCCATATCCAATATTAAATACTGGATATGGATATGGATATATCCATTATGGATAATTATGGATTTGTGTTTGGATGGATAATATCCATCCATAATTGGATATTTGCCATCCCTATTCAGGATGTTAAAGTGAAATTTGTCCCTAGACAATGTAATGCTTGTGCCCATTCCTTGTCCAAATTGGCTTTAGGAAGAAATACTCCAGCTGTTTGGTTAGAAACTATACCGGAAAAATTTTTGAGTGTTATGGTGTTGTGATTAATAGAAAGGTTTACTTTTCTTTTTTTTTTTAAAAAAAGTATCATCTCTATTATATCACGGATATGATCATGTCACTCTGACTTTCATGTATTGCTCCTCATCAACTTCCTTTTCTAGATGTTTAAGTACATTTGCGCTTTATAAACATCCTTTTCCATTTTATTTAATATATTTTTGTTGAAATTTGAAAAGTTCAATGATTAGACAAAATGATTGGCTTACATGCAACACCTGCTCAGAGTAGTTCCAGACGACTGAAATATTGTAATTGCAATGATAAGAAGATGGCTAATGAAATTGCTGATCAATTATCAATTCAAATTGGCGAAAAGGCCTCGTGATCAATTTCCAATATGGTCTGATCGTAGTATTATTGAAGTACCTGCATATCTGCTGTTGAAATCACTGATGAAGCTGAACTTGATTCAACCCACATTGGAGTGCCAGCTGGAAGTCATTTAACAACAAATTCAGCTGCTCACTTAGGACTTGTATTGAGAACTGCACGTGATAAATTGGAATGTTCTAGTTGGCAAAACAGTTATGCAGAGATTCCTTTGCAGTTGAGTGATGAGGTTGTTAGCCATAAGCGCTCAGTCCACGATCATTGTATTCAAGTTAGTTAGATCTAGAGTTTGTTATTTGGTTGCACAGATATGGCTGTAAATAACGCTTAGTGATGTGCTGAGTGAACCTAGCAGCTTCTATAAATACTAAGCTAAGCAATCATTGTAATATGAATCTGAGAAAATGAATTACATTTTCATCTTCTTCATTTAGCCTTCTAAAATCTAATTTCTGCGTATTGTGTATCAAGATGCTTATGAACCAAATATGCTTGCAATTGGTCCTTACCACCGTGGCAAAAGTCGCTTAAACGCAATGGAAGAGTACAAAATTTGCAATCTCAAAATACTACTCCGGCGAAGATGGGAAAGTAATGCCACAAGGTATGTCACCGCAATGCGAGCACTTGGAGAAAGAGCTCGAACCAGACCAGTTCAAGGAAATGATGCTGGTCGATGCTTGCTTTATCACTGAGCTACTTCGCAAGTATACCATGCTAAATTTGTGAGGAGATGATGATCCATTTTCAATCTGCGTTGGATCATCAAGGGGTTGCGCCGTGACTTGCTGTTGATTCCCTTTTTTGTCCTTCACGAGTTCTTCGCCATGATCGTGACGCCAAATGACACAGAAGATTTTCATGGGATGATCTATGCATTCTTTGAATCTGCACTTCCCGGTCCAAGCTATGCACATAACTCTCAATATTATCCGATCGAAATCAAACATCTAGTGGAATTTATGCGCCTTAACTGGAAGCCTTCACCTTCAAGACTGAAGAACAACAACTCAAATGTGACGGAGAGAAAATATAGAGAGGTTATACGCTGCGCCAGAGCTTGAAGAAGGTGGAATTAAGGTCATGCAGGCGGATGGAGAAAGCTTGTTTGATGTAGAGTTCGAAAACGGAGTAATGAAATTCCCAAGATTGAATATCGATGAATATTGAAATTCATTTTGATAAAGTGTTATTCAAACATAAATTAATCCATTCATTTATGTATCTTCTCATTAATGGCTGTTATGATCTGATTAATTCAGTACATAAAGTCAATTATGTCGTTTGAAATCCAAAGAAAACTGAAATCTATAAAGTATAATTATCCTTGCAAACAACAACAATTGTACGCGTGCAGAAAGTAGTACAAAATCTAGCACGTCATCACTAGAAAAAAATTAAAACAATCACTATAACACAAGGATTTTTTTTTTTTTGTTGTCTTTTGTGTATTTGGTACTAATTTTGTGCTATTTTTGGTTCATATATCATTATTGGGTTAACAATACCTCCCAATATGTAATGGCCCATATAAGAAAACACTCTTATGTAGGGGTGTTCAGAATCCAATCTGATTCACTCAATCCGTATGATCTGTAAAAATCCAATCCATAAAAATTTAATATGTAGATTGGTGGATTGGATTAAATTGAAAATTTGAAAATCCACAATCAGTGGATAAGATATGGATTTACTTTTGTAAATCTACAAAAATCCGCGAATTTGAAAAAATTATTTAATAAAAATTACACTTGCAAATATGACATTATACTTATTAATAATAAATAAATTTAAATATAGTTTCATTAACACCATATTATATCTTATCCAATAATAACATAAAATAAAAATAATTAACTCAAAAAATATAATTTTCTAAACAGTTAATTTTTATGTACTGATTTAAACAAATGAGATTTTTTTTCTTTTTGATGTATTATATTTTCAACCTTTGAATGTATTTTCTAACTTTATTTAAACAATTAATTTATTTAAATCTTATTTAATTTTAAATTTGATCGGTAGTAAAATTATTTTTATGTTAATTTTTTTATTTAGTTAGTTCATGGGAAAGGACACAATTAAAAACTTTTTGCTTGCAAACCAATCAACAAAATGATGGATTAGGTCAAATCCGCATTTGATCTGCAGATGTATGGATTGGATTTTGATTAAATTTCACCAATCCGTGGATTAGATTGGATTAAAAATTTATAATCCGTAAAATCATGGATTGGATACAGATTGATGTCCAATTCGCAAACACCCCTACTCTTAAGGGCCTTAATTTTAAATTTTTAACTTGATTGAACAATTGATGTAGGACATGTTTAGGAGATTTTGGAGTTTGTTTATTTTAGATTTTTAATATTTTTCATTTTAGTTCATGTCTGTGTTTAGTCTTTTATTTATATTATTATTGTGATTTATTTTTTATTTGAGTTAATTTACGGAAGTAAATTTACTCTATTTAAATAGGATGTCTTGTCATTATTTTAGTTGAAGTTTTTGATTACTTTGTAATTCTCTTTAAGAATGTCTATTATAATCTCTCTTGTACAGAGTCATTTAAATTAGAAAACATCATCTAATGTCGTTGTAAAACGTTACTAAGCCATTTCGATTGGAACGTCTCTATATTTCTTGTTAAGTATGTATTTAATCCCTATAATTATGTTATAGCCTTACCCTTACTTCTTCTTTACTTTTAAAATAATTACCTTTCAAAAATCTTAGGGACATTAATTAAAAAAAATCAGTTTACTAAATTAATCCTAAAAGTAAAATAACAATTGATGTAAATATTTTGTTATTAATATTAAATTAACATTTTCTTCATTATGTCTCTAATATTGTTGCAAGGGTATAATTGTAAAAGTAGAGAAAAATCAAGACAAGAATGCAACATAATTATTAGAAAGATGTCTTTGGGCATTTTAAAAAATATAGGGACTAATGAATACTTAACCCAAAATAAAGAGACTAAACAAAAATTTATTCTTTTGTCAAAGGTTCATCCTAAAATCAAGCCAAAAATTTGGAGAAAAATACTGATAAATTAGGTTAAATTCGAAGAGCACAATTTATTTTTAACTTCTTATATAGACAGCAAGTGGTTAGTACACCTTTATCAGCATTATTTGATTATGAGAAAGATGGGAGGAAACTGCGTAGAAGTTTTACACCACCCTTTATTTATTCTGATTCAGCTTTGTGAGAGGTTTCATGTATAGGGTTTTGCCTTTCTGTTAAGTCTTTGTGTCTTTTTTAGCTTATATAGCTAACCTCATTTACACTGACCTTCGCTAGCTTTCTCAGGAGACAAATACTTAGTATACTGAAGAATAGCACATCATGAGTACCACTATTCCTCAGAAAGACCCTTCTCCTAAGCCGAAGTCTGATGAAATCCATAAAGAAGCCACTTTTACACTAAATAATGAATCAACAGAAAATTTGCCCGTACGTAGGTTCCCGAAGGAGGACGCGATTAAGGAAGAGATGGAATTGGAAGCGTACGAACAGCGCCACTTCGAACAAAAGTCATGGGATGTTTAATTTTAAAGATCCCAAGCGTCCCAGGAAAAGAGATGTTTAATTTTATGAATCTGTGTACGAATGCCTCTTTAATCTTCATTTTATTATTGCAATCTCGATTGTTTGATAAATGATTTGGCGTGCCAAATGGAAAACTTGTTTTAATGATCCCAAGTGTCCTAGGAAAAGAGATGTTTAATTTTATGAATCTTTATACGAATGCCTCTTTAATCTTCATTTTATTATTGCAATCTCGATAGTTTGACAAATGAACTTGTAAAATAAAGAACCGAGTTGATGAATATAACTTCTTTACTACTTTTGCATTAACGTTACTGCATATATATAGATGTACAATCCTAAAGCCTTAATAAGGATAGAATCCTAATTTGTCTAAAATTACAGATTCACAATAATATACAAATCTATTTTCCTTAAATACAAAACCAACTTCTATACGTTAATACTCCCCCTCAAGGTAGAGCGTGGAGATCAACAATGCCCAACTTGCATTTATGATAATGAAAGAGAGCATGTCCGAGAGGCTTAGTAAACACATCAACTACTTGCATAGAAGTAGGAATATGTAGCGGTAATAACAAATTAGATTGCACACGCTTTCGCACAAAATGACAATCCAACTCAATGTGCTTAGTTCGCTCATGATAGACATGTTAGAGTGTAATTTATGCACTAATTTTGCATTATTTACTTCCTTTAATATCGATGTTTTGCACTTAATAATAGTGATTTACTTATGTTTTATTTCTGTAGGTGCAATTATATTGATTGGTGCTAAAATTTAGCTTCAAAAGAACTTTGTTGATAAGGCGTGGGCGCGTGCTATCAATTACGGACCTGTAGTTTTTAGTTTAACGTGTTTTATCTTTTTGATTATTTTTGTAATTACGAATTTAATATTTAGATAATATTTTAGATATTAGTATTTTATTTTAAAAAGAACTCTAGAGGAGAAGAGAGAGGAGAGAATTTAAGAGAGGAATCTATTGTGAAAAGAGGAGATTTTTTGAAAAAAGAGAAACCCTAGATCTAAATTTTTCTCTTCTCTCTATGAAGAACTAAACCTATTATTCTGGTTAAAGGTTAATGAAGCGTTGATTCATCACTACTGTGAGATCTTTCTTATGCTTTAATTGTTTTATTACTTTTTGGGTATTTGTTTATTCTCTGAATTATTGTCATGATTATGTTTGTTAATTAGATAATTGACCACTATTTAATTATCAACTTAATCTACTGTCGATTAAAAGATTCATCGTATGAAGATTTTAATGTTTGTGACAAATATCATAGCAATGCATTGTGTTATGAGAATAAACAATCTAATTTAAATGAACCATCGTATGCGTTTGTTGATTAGGATTTGGGTCTCTCTAGTTTTTCAGGTTGTCAATTGATTAAATCCTATGATCGTATCTAGGGTTGTCTATTGATTAGGGAAATAACCAACGGTCGTACCTTGGTTATTGAAACGACCCGCCCCGCACTCCCAGGGCGAGTCTGTCTAATCTCGTAAAATCGGAACAATAAATATAATAACATCTATAAATACAACATTCCCAAACTTATAATTTACAAAACAACACTCCCAAAAATATTTCAATAATCATCCAATCTTCATAACCAACTTCTCCAGCCAACATATCAAATATCACCCAAATCACTCCAATATAAAAACAAATACAATAATTATCCTTAATTACAAAATACGACAATAAATACAACTCACAATATCCCAAAAATCATAATATTAAATTTACGACTCCTAGCACCATCACGTGGCCACAATTTCAAATATAACTACCGAGACTGGGTCGACGGATGTACCTGCAAATCTCCTGTGGGGGAAATAACATGATAAAAACATGGTGAGTATAAAACTCAGTGAGTGGAGACTAGTTTCCGAAAAATAAATTTATTTAAAAGAATTACTCTTCCTCAAATCAATTCCATCAAAATATCATTCTATATTTCTCAAACTTTCACATTCTCTTTCCAATCACTTACTTGAGCTACCATCATTCGATTACCGCTTAGTAGGACACTCTCTTAACTTTCATAACTTTCATACTCTTTGGGCTTCTCGCAATGCGTCCTTCGCCCACTTATCTCATAACTATAAAAACATCTCGAGAGTCCTCCACTAAGCCAGTAACGAATTCAAGCATCCAAGCTAAAACTGTAAAACAATCTTTCTTTCTTCTCAAATTCCATTTACTAAAATCAACTTTCTCGTTTTCCAGAAAACATGGAAAACATAATGCATTTTCGTGCTCATGCCAATAAAATATTCACACATACGTATGCCCATGTCCATAAACACATATCAACATATCATATCAGCACATCGTATAAATATATGGGCAGAACATATCAATATCCATACATATATCAAAATAAACTTTTCAAACATGTCAAACATATATATTGTTTATTGTGATTCGTTTGGAAATCTAATTTACTTACATAAACATATTTAATTTAAATCAGTCACTGAAATACTATGTTACATAAATCTGCGTAAAATCGATGGAATCATAATACTTCTCATATCAAATACTGTATATCAAAAGTTATCATCAAACAAGTACCCAGGGGAATGATCTCATCATATCCGAACCTCAACGGACAGGCAATGACGTACTATCTGGGTACCGCCACGCCCCGGAGCTTCACGGATAGATAGGGAAAATCTCATATCTCATCATATCTGCTAGTCCTCAAAGGACAAAAGCGCCCAAGCACACGGCCCAAAGCCTCTGTGTGTACTCAGACGGGCCCCAAAGGCCTGTATATCATCTGTATCATCTGTATCATTTGTATCTCAACAGCTGTCTGTATCTCATATCAGTATATCTGTACTCATCATACTGCATGCATATGCCCCCAAAAGGCAAAAGCGCCCAAACACACGGCCCAAAGCCTCTATGTGTGTTCAGACGGGCCCCAAAGGCCTCTATCTCATCGCATTTGTATCTCTGTATTCATCTCATATTATCTGTTTCTCTGTATCTGGAGGGAGGGTACTGTTTAATGATTTTTCAAATAACATTTATACACGTGTACATAAAACATAAAATCTCATCTGAAATCTCATTTTCTTTTTCTTCAACATATCTCAAATCCACTCAAATCTAATATCATGCATTTACTTAAATGCGACAATAAAATCATTATTCAAACTCATTTTAATAACAATAAATCTCAACACATAGATAAATCTTAATTTTCTAGAAAATCATTAAATTAAGGCATCAAATACTTATTTTTCAAACATACTGCACTGTATCATAAAATCGGCATATACTTATAAAAATAAGTTTTGTATATTCCACTCACAGTGACGATGTCCAGACTCGGTATCAACAACGTTCGCGGGTTGATTCTCGTTCGCGGATCCTCCTAATCAAGGAAACGACATAATCATTCTCCGTACAACTAATATTATATAATACTTCTCGAAACGAATATCTATCAACAATAATTATTCCTGCATGTACAAAATTACCAAAATACCCCTACATGCCAAAATTACCAAAATACCCTCAACATCATTATTTTACCAAATTATTCGTAGAATCTTCAATTACCAAATAATTCTCAATTCGGATCACGGAAATAATCACAATGTCTGAAATTACGAAATTACCCTCGGAGCGTAAAATTACCGAAATGTCCTTCACAACTTAAATTACCGATTTATCCTCGAAATCACAAATTACCTTACTGCCCTAACCTCAAATTACCAAATTACCCACTGATTTCACAAATTACAAAATCACCCCAAAGTTTTGTGAAATTACCGAATTGCCCCTGCCGGTCAACGGTGACCGGACTTTAGTCAACGGCGATGGGGAGCTTAGGTCTGATAGTTCCAGCCACGCTGAGTCCAATGGTGGCGGTGGTGACCTCCCACGCGCGGCGACGGCGGCGGATCAAGCTCTCAAAGCCGCGAGTTTTCCAAGAGCAAATCGGCGGCAATCCGGCCAATTCAGGTGACGGGGTCGGTCGTAAAATGATGCTGGTGACGTGAGGAGTAGAACCCAGCTGGACGCGTGCCCAAAATCCGGCGAAATCGACGGCGACAAAATCGGGTTTGGCCGCGGGTTTTCGAGCTTCACCGGCGGCGTTCCCGACGTTTTCCGGCAACGAGGGCGCCATGGATACGTTACTCGTCTCTCAAGCTTCAAAACGGTACCAAGCATGCCCGGAACGGAGGCCGGAAATGGGAGAACTGACCGGGTCAAAGCTGCGGGTCGGGTCGGGTTTCTCGGGTCAAACCGGGTCAAAACTCTCTTTCTCTCTCTCTCTCTTCTGTCTCTTTCTCTCTCTTAATTTCCAAAACAGTTCCCCTTGTCCCCACATATAAACCGGCTCTCTTTTTTTTTTTTTTTTTTAACATAAGCTTAATACAGATTAAGCTTATACTGGATCCGTAACGGAACTGAAATCCGACCACTCGAGTTCTTAATCATGCTCAATTTATCTCGATTCGAAAACGAAAAATTAAATCATACACTTAATAAAGAAAATCAAAGTGCATATGTTACAGTTATCGACTAGTTAAGGAGATATTGACTATTAGAGGGTCTCAGTAGTTATAACCAGTCTATTCATAAGTAGTAATGATTTATATTTGAATCAATGATCAGTAGTTGAATCAAGCTAAGTTAATTCCTTCAACCAGAGCTTTCCCCAATTTGAATTACAATTTGAATTTGCATTCTTGTTATTTTAATTTGATTTTTATTATTGTCAACAATTCCCCCATTTTGCATTTTACATTTTAAAAAGATTTAAATAATTACCGATCTCTGTGAACACGACCTTCTCAATCACTATACACAATTTATTTAGAGTAGGTATTTATTTTTGCTGGCTTCGACAACCATCAAGACAGGATTCTCGGCGATGTACAAAGCTGATTATCACAATAAACAGTCATAGGAGCATGTTGAAGGTGCCCCAAATTAGCAAAAAGTGCTTTAAGCCACTGTAATTCACATGAAAGATCAGCCAAGGAGCGATACTTAGCTTCTGCTGTAGATCGAGAGACCACATTTTACTTCTTTGTCTTCTAAGATATAGGGTTGGTTCTAAGGAAAGTATAATAACCAGTAGCAGACCAACGTGTAGTAGGACAACTACCCCAATCCGCATCACAATAACCGCGGATATGCAAGTCATTAGTTGAAGATAATAAGATACTCTTGCCTGGTGAGCCCTTTAAATACCGAAGCACTCGAATGGCAGCATCCATATGAGTAGTGTGTGGTTCATGCATAAACGGACTTAAAACATGTACTGCAAAGACAATATCAGGCCTGGTAACTATGAGATAGATCAATCGACCCACGAGACGTCGATCACTTGAAGGATTTGATAAAGGGTTGCCATCCGTAGGTGAAAGACGAAGTTGTTGTTCCATTGGAAAATGAGAAACCCGTCCAGCAAGTAAACCAACATCCTTTAAAATATCCAAGGCATATTTTCGCAGACTCAAAAAAAATCCCACGTAATGACCGTGCCACTTCAATTCCCAAGAAATACTTCAACTTCTCTAATGCCTTAATGTAAAATTTTTGTTCAAGGAAATCTTTAATTTTGCTAACCTCGACAACATCATTCCCTGCTACGATAATATCATCAACATAAACTAACGCAAAAGTTGAAAAAGTGGCATTAGTTTTCACAAATAATGAGTAGTCTACCTTAGATTGGCTAAAACCCACTTGTTGAATGGTAGAATTCAACAAACCCCGCTTGTTAAGTTATTCCACTGCCATTTAATATAGTGTTTTTTTTTATAAAGATTGTTATTCAAGATTATTGACATGACCCGCCCCAACTTACATGTCTGATTTGAAGCGAATCGTGTGGACTAATAACTAAAACTTGTGGCACATATTTAATTCATGAAAATATGTATATAATATGGTCTTTCCTATAAACACATAACCACATCTGTGCCTTTTATGAAACCATATATGAATTCAAAACTTCATAACTTATGTCTCATTGTACATACTGACATTATATGAATATTTACATACAAAACATAAGCAACATAAACGTTCTCAAAATGCAAGACATGCAGCAATGTGTCTCGTTGCCCAACCTCAATTAATTAGAATTGATCTGCACAAAATCCTATGGAATCTTGGGAGGAAAGGGGTAAATAGGAAAATAATGAGTTTGCGGCTCAGTGAGTGGATGCAATATTATATTAAAAATATTAACAGTAATAATTATAATAAAGTATGTGTACTAGTGCTTATACATAATCATGTAACATAACTCCACATTGAATACCACACATCAACAAACATGGAATTCACACATACATACATCACAAACTGCACCAAATAGTACCCAGGGGAAATAACTCTCAATACTCATTGGGATCATCATCGCACGAGTAGAGCAGGGGGAGAAACCTCTCAATACCCAACGGAATTTAGCTACATCGCTCGGATAGAGTAACCTAACTCTCAATATGCATGCGTAGTTATAGGCAAATTCCTGTGCCCAAGCGGTTAGTCGCTTGATTTATCTGGCTAGCCACTCATGAACAGTTATATTACAGTTATTTTTGAATTTTGCTACAGTAATATTGTTCACTAAAATTACACTTTGGCCCAAAACGTTCTATAATTATACTACACCCCACAACGTCATAAAACTTTACAAATAAGTCCAATTTTAGAATTTCTTAAGAATAATTATCTTTCCTAAACTTTCTAAAATTATGATATGACCCTAGAGATATTATTATTTTGCAAAAATATCCTTTTCAACATAATACCCATATTTTTCAAAGTTCTCAAAACCTTTCACTTTAGTCTAAAATATTCATAAATTATAGTATGGCCCAAAACATTTCAAATGGTTGTAAAATCGTCCAACTCTGAATTTAATAATAATACTTATTAAAATCAAAGATGTCAAAACTTAGCATTTAAGTCCAAATTACTCAAATCCACAAAATACTTTACTTTATAAAAATAAAACCTTTTAGTTTATGAAAAGTATTTAATTAAATTAATCTCTTGAGCTTCTCAAATGCTAAATCATGCATCAATTAAATCATACCGGCTTTACAAGAATTTATTGCACAAATTTGTTCGTTGAGCTCTAAACTTTATTCTTGATTTCGCTATTGTCCGTTGAGTGTCTTGAGCTTGATTTCACTTGATTCACTTGCATAAATATTATCCTTCAAAAACTAGTAAAAATGTAATATACAATATTTATTAAATTTACTTAAGACACATGTTTGTTATCATCAAAATTATAATATGTGTAGCCCTTTAGGCTAACAAATAACCTTTATCTCTAATACCACTTGTTAGGAAATTTTTAATCCCCTTCAAGATCCCACAAGCAAAAATATCAAATAAATAATATATAAAAAATAGATAGAAAATAAAATAATCACACAACACAGGAATTTATGTGAAAACTTCTATACAGAAGAAAAACCACGGTCGCCAAAGATGACGAGAGAAAAATTCACTATGAGAAAATTTATTATAATCACTCTAATATTTTTCTCACACTCGAAACCCTAATAACACCTAATCTCTTAATAGATTTACCATTTCTCTCACACTAGAAACTATCTACTTGCAGAGAACTACTTGATGTGTTATACAAATAAGTAAACCCAACATTTTTATATATAGTGATTATTTTTTGTAGAAGAAGTATTCCTTTCCTTATATTAGTTCTATTCCTCCTTGAATAAGTTAAGTCCCAAGGGAAAATTACTTATTCCTTAAATATGAATCACGCTAAAGAAGAAAATATTCTAGGAAATCTTTATTGAAAAATAAGACATATTTCCTCACGCAAGCAACTTTCTTTTTTTCAAATCCTAAAAAAAGTAAGGTTTAATTTTATGATTGTAATAAATTAAGATCGAAATAAAGGAAATCTTGTTGTAAGATATTTCAAAAAATAATTGCACGTTAGGTTTTCTTAGGATTACTTTTGATGATAACAAAACAAGATATTAAAACAGTTACAACTATAACAACTCTTTAACTTAACTCTTTAATTTAGTCTACACATAAAATAAGTAATTTCACCATTCAATAACTTTTCACCTTTCACATTACTAGCACCATTTTCAATAATGGTCGAGTTCCTTTCTCTTTGATTTCAAAAGTTTTCCATTCTTATTCAAGTGATGATAGTAGATGGCAAAGATCCAAAATGATCTGGTATTTGATAATCCTGCTCCCATTCCATTTTTTTAAAGGGACATAAATGTGTATTAATTTTTATTCCGTTTGTGTATTTGGGACCAAAATTAATACTAATTTCAGACCGTTGAAAATCTCATCCTATCCCAATTATCACAAATGTCTCGAACGTTCCACTTAATTAATATTCAACTAATTAATATTTTAATTTCTATTAACATATTTAATAAGAGTTAATTTCAAACTTTCATATATTAAAATAATGGGTTATTATCTAGGGATGACAATGGGGAGGGTAGAGGAGGGATTGACATCCCTGTGCCAATCCGTGATATTCTGCATATGTTCTCATCCCCTCCCGGTCCCCTTAAGTAATTCCAGTCCCCTCCCCAAATAATAAAAGGGGATCCTTGAAAAACTCTCAAATAATTGATACGTTTTTTGTTTCTAAATTTGATTTAATCTATTAAAATAAAAAATTTAAATAAAAGTAAAGTTTTACAATATATCTTAGTAAAGTTTGGATGTTATAACTTTAGTTTTTGCTTTAGTTTTTGTTTATTATATAAAAGTTTAAAACAAAAATTTTGGGCTAAGGCGTTTTGAATAAGACTTGATAGAATAGTAATTCTATAATTAGTTAACTGGGCCCAAAATTTCATAGTATATTTGCATAAATATTTTTATATTTGTTATTTATACTAATATTTTATATTTTATAATATAAATTTTACATTTATTCATTAATATTTCTAAAAAATGAAATTAAAATAAGAAATCAAAATGGGAAAATAGAGAATTGGGTAGGGGATGGTAATTCCATCTCATCCTCGTCCTTTCCTCGAAAAAGCAATTTGGTAAAAGATCGTTCTCATCCTTTTTCTGAATAAGAAATTAGGTATAAAATCATCCCCATACCCTCCCCAAATAGGGAAAATTCCCAAGAGGCCCTGTTCTCGTGGGGATTTCTGTCATCCTCGTTATTATCATTTCCTACTTCAAGAATAAAAAAATATCAAATGACTATAAGAAATATTGTTCCCATCTTATAGTATTGCAAAACCTTTCATTTTACTCTTTTCAGTTAGGACAATTAGTTGACAAGTAAAATATTAATTTTACCCTGTATGGTAAAATACACAACTAGACGTATCAAATAAAGACAAAAAGTTATTATTATACCTTAAATTGTTAAATAATAATTTTAACCATGAACTTATGAATAACCCTAAATTTATTATAACTATAAAAGTATTGAATTAACAAAAATACGCCTGGATATTTTGTGGAAAACACACACAATCTATTCTTAAAAAAACACTTAAATGTGGAAGTGTTGATTCTTTAGGTAATTTTTGAATTTTTTTCTTTTTTTGGAGAATATATTTTGTGTTTTCTAACAAAAATATTTAGGGGTATTTTTGTCAATTTGCTACTTTTATAATTATAATACATTCAGGGTTATTCATAAATTCATGGTTAAAACTATTATTTAACAATTTAAGAGCATAACATAATTTTTTATCTATTAATTGATACTTCTATTTGTGTATTTTACTGTAAAGAATAAAATTGGTATTTTACTAGTCAACTAACTAGTTAATCAATGGTTTAAAAGGAAAAAATAGTAAATGAACGATTTTGTAAAGTTATAGTAGTAAAATGATAGGGAACAATACTTTCTGTAGTCATTTGATATTTCACAATTCTTAAAGTAGTGAAATGATAATAATTTTTAAAATAATTATGATTCTATTAACAACTCAATTGGCATTAAAAAAGAACATTTCCAATACCATTAAAAAATAAAGAATATTATATATTAATAATTGATAATATGCAATTAATAATGTTAAAGAAAAACAATATTAAACACATTATAGCTAAATAATTGGAGGATTGGAATCTCAAGATAAATCCCAATCTCAACCTAAATTAGCTATTGGGATCAATTTATTTTTCAAATCTCGATGTGTTTAAAATTAATCCTAATAATGTGGACCAATCCCATATTGATCAATATGGGATCCTGAATCCCTATTGGGATTTAAGATTTTTTGTCATTCCTAAATGATAGTGCTACAAATTCTTGTACAAGCTGATATAGTATAATCTAATGAGTAAACATTAAGCTATAAATTAATACTTGTTTTTTACATACTGATATGATATAATTCAATTGGTTGGATTAAATAATATCAAAGAAGGTTGTAATAAATATTTTCATTGAAAAAGGACAAGACTAAAAAAACATTCATTCAAAGATTCCTAAACTAAAAATGTAAAATAACAAATCTATTTATACTAACTCAACTAAGTTAAAACTGCTTAAATAACACAATTCTAGTAAAATTAGAATAACAACTCAGAAAACATGTTATAGAGTTTTGTCCTTCACATTTTGTCCTAAAAAAAGTGATGTTCATGGAGTTTGAGATTTCTTAGGAAAGGTTCAATGTCATCATCAATATTCAGTCTTTGGGATTTCCATTGATCCGTTTCCAAACTTTAAATCACACGAGTTGCCCCCTTAGACTTCTAGAATTCTGTATAATTAAAATATTAAGGATTAATTGGACAGGTAAAATGTGTAGTAAACATGGTGTTGTACAAATTAGACCTCAATTATTGCAATGAAAAATCTAGCTACATTTTATGGTGATGAAGTTACTGTTTGGTATTGGAATACTTAGCAGTGGGCAAAATCGAGTTTGGATCAACCTGATCTGAACTCAATCCGATTTTAAGATCGGATTAGACTAGACCCGATTCAATTATATTTGAATCGGATCAGATCGGATTCCAGGTAAATCGGGTCAGTTCAAGTCAATCGAATGATTATTTAAATTTTACCTAATATATCATATCAAGTTTTGTCGATCGTAGAAAACAATAGTTGGAGCAAAATTAAACTAAAATCCAATTGAAGTCCAAATATATATGATCCACGAAGAGATTAATAAAAAATCTCAGGACAAATTAAATACAAGACAAATTGTTCGGGGTCAAGGTGGGGGGCAACAATATTGTAGTGTATGTGGATCAAACAGTGGCAATAGCAGCCGCGATGCAGGACAACAAAACACGTCGGTGAGTTGCAGATCGCGATGGCTTCACGGGGTGCATCAGTTGCGTTAGATCACCTTCGCGCAGTTGCATCAGTTGTGTTAGATCACATCAGGGCTGCTTTACTGTTATGCTGCCTGTGTCTGCCGTGCTATGTTTGGTGAGTGCTATCAACTGCCGTTGCATATGTGGCTGCGTGTGGTACGCCGCCGTTGTGTTGTGTGCGTGAAGTGCTATTGTGTTGTGTGTGTGAAGAGAAAGATTGAAAGACCATGATGTTTGATTTTTTGTAAGATGTAATGTTGAATTAGGTTATGTTATGTTTTTTTTTTTAACAAGAGGCCAACCTGATCAAATTTTCAAATCAATTTAGGTTTAATTCGATTCGATCACGATCCAATTGTGTTGGTTGAAATCCATCCAATCGAACTATATGGTTAAGCTAAATCAAATAGCTTCCAAATCACAACATCATTTAAATGTTTGGTTAAGTAACCTATATAGTAACCATCAAGCATTGTAGTGTAATAAGAGAACTTGCATGGTCAATTGTGATGGAAGAGTTATTGATGCTAAGATTTTGTTCTCCCGCCCATTAAAAGGTAGAGATAGATATCTCTCTCACAAATATGGGTAGAGCTCATATATGCCTAGATGTTAGTGGGGTATATGCTTGAAATAAAAACAAACACAATGAGTAAAACAAATAAACCCAGTAGGTAAATAAACTGCAGCAATGTAAACATCAACTGGAAATCACAACTGGAAAACAGCAAGGAAAAGAAAAATTGAAACAGAAAATAAAACCCGAGGCCTGAACATGACAGTTTCCTTAAAACAGATTTACCACCTACTGAAGTGCTTTAGGTCTGGTGGTAACTGTTTCCCAAGATACAACGGGGATGAATTTCCGGTGAAGTACATACAGGTAATTTCGGCGAATCACAACAATGGTTAACTCGATCAGAAAAACAGACGAAAGAAGAAGGAAAGAAAAATAGCAAATGCTCTATATGCTGGTTTAAGCATATGCAAAAATAGAAGAGAATGTGCCTTTTCGAATTCAATATATACAATTAAATAGTTATAACATCCAATTCAATTCACTCAATTTCTAGTGAAGTACATATAGGTAATTCCAGCGAACCACAACAGCGGTTAACTCGATCAGAAAAACAGATGAAAGAAGAAGGAAAGAAAAACATCAAATGCTCTGTGTGCTGGTTTAAGCATGTGCAAAAATAGAAGAGAATGTGCATTTTCTAATTCAATATATGCAATTAAATAGTTATAACAGCCAATTCAATTCACTCAATTGATTTCAAAAATGTGAAACTGTTACAACAAAAAAATCAAAGGAAATTAAAAACGTGCCATGCAATGTTGGATGATTTTGGGCTGACATTTGCGTACGCACACGAGTTCAACCAAATCGGTCTTGAATTTTGCACCTCCCTGCTCATATGCATATGGAGAGAGTCTCTATTCTTATAATTCTTACTCATGCATGGTTAAGTGTTTTTATATAAACACTAATCCCTTAGCTTCTTTTTCCCATGTGGGATAAGCCTCATTTCCTTTCAAATTTTCGACTTCAAGGGTGATCTTTGAGAGACAATTTCTCATTCACCCAAGTACCATTTTAAGAAAATAAAATTACACTTTTGAAGTATTAACGGAATAGAATCTGAACCTCACAAGATTTCTCACTTTTATTAAGTGGGACCCACTTAAAATGTGCCCTCAATATAGCATATAAACATGCTCTTTTTTCAACAGTATATATATCACTATATTATGGGCTGTAAGATGATAGAATTGATTTAGATTAGTCTAAATGCATCCTTGATTGTAAATATTGGTGTAAAATATTAGTAAAACTCTGATTGTATTAAAAGAAGTTACATATGTGGAGGAAAAGAAAAAAAGAAGAGATAGATAAAAATTGTGGTTAAAATCGTTAGCTAAGACTAATAAAATACCATAAGGCATGCTTTTAGGTGTAAAACATGAGGAACGCCGTTTAATATGGTAGATTTGGTTGAATTAGATGAAACTAAACGGGATTGGATATGATTAATGCTTACTTATGGTCAGTTATTTCATCAGCCATCATTGCTTTTAGAAAATGTACAGTGAAGAAGTAATTGGAAATATGTTAAAATTTGAAGTTGCGGTTCAGCCACAACTTTTAAAGGAACCCAAAACTCAAAATTATACTAGACAGTACCAGATGGATCTAGGATCTGGAACCTCATATGGCCTGGTCTTTCTGACGTATAAAATTAAACAAGTGCCTCTGCAAAATTCCTAGCTAGGACCAATTAAAG
The DNA here is from genome assembly GCA_029618585.1 of Citrus australasica. Classification (NCBI taxonomy): domain Eukaryota; kingdom Viridiplantae; phylum Streptophyta; class Magnoliopsida; order Sapindales; family Rutaceae; genus Citrus; species Citrus australasica. The sequence goes on along the minus strand of JARCIV010000009.1, from coordinate 10,048,144 downwards.
AGACATCAAATTAAGATTTGGTTTATTTAATTAATGAACGCTTCATTGAACTTGCTTAAAAATAAACCAAGGGTTTAGATTACATCAGTGAATCGAACAAAGGATGACAAATTCATAGTATACTTTTGTCTTCATTTTAATTCCTTTGGTGACTCGCATCCTTATCTTGCAGTGTTCTCGGTTGTTCTAGGCCAAAACCTTGTAGAGGCTCCCGTATCAACCATATGATTGAGAGCACTTCTGATCGTCACAAGGGAACCATCTGATTTACAGAAAATTTTCAATTATGGCTTCCCACGGAAAATCATTTCATTGGCGCATTCTGTAGAACACCTGCGAACACGTATCAACACCTTATTTTTTTACTGTGACTGAAGTTGTGTATGATACAATAAACGTGGCAAACACATACCTCAAATTGACATTTTATTTCTAATTTTCTTTCATTACTACAACCACAAGAGTGCCTCAAAATTGAAACAGAGCCTGTCGTTTATTTAAATAGGCAACAACTGGTAAAAAAATGTGTACAAAATTGAGAAGAAGCATGCGAAATAACTAAAACCATCTTGATTCATGTCTCCAATGCCATGATCACTGCAGATGCTTCCATATTCAATAACTGTGCGTTTGTAAACAGTGCTTGCACAAAGGTTAGTGGAAGCAGGAAAGCAGCAGCGAGAAAGGAGAAGATTGCTCATGGAGTATTGGGATTATAAATGTGCCTCAACTTGGCCTTCCACTTATTACGACGCCCAATGCAATGCAAACTTTATTGATAACTGATTAGGAGATGATCTTCATTACCCCGTTTTCGAACTTTATATCAAACAAGGAACCATCCTTAAGGACGTCAACCTTCTGGAGCTCGTAACGAAGCGGGAACTATAAACGAACAAAGTTCTGAATTAAAATTGTTGATTGATCAAGAGTTGTAGACATTCTGAGATTTCGCTCCTTTAATACATAGAATGCAAAATTACCAAAAGGGGCAAAACTAAACATAAAATAAAATTCTGATGTCTGAAATAATTGAAAAAAATGCGTGCAATTAGAGATAATTTCCTATCGATCCGGAGGCCAATAAGCTTTGAAATGAAGTTAGCTCCGTCTTTCCATATGCTTCAATATTGCATGTTATACGCACAAAATGGATACCTGTAGCTCAAATAACAACCTGGGAAGATAAAGGTCATGTTCTACGTCAACCCGATTCCAGCATCTTTGATCTCTATCGCAGATTCGCAGAACAGATGAAGCTCCAGTCACTATTCTTTATACTAAATTTTTCATAATCGTTCGATTACGATTATTTTAAAATTATAATCGCAATTAATCAAATTACTGAAATAATTAAATACTCAATTAATCGAAATAATATGATTTGATTCGGTTTGATTATTTTGATTATTGGCCTATTGGACTTATTTTGGGTTTTTTAAAATTTAAAACCTTATACGCGAATGGATTGAACAAAACTATCAATCCTTTTCCTTATCTCTTCTGGATTGGCACCCACTAGCTTGTCGTATACAATTAAATTGTATAGGTTTCTCTTTTGTTTTATCTTTTTCACCTATAGTTCTATCCAGGCTCCAGTATTTATTTGGTCATTCTTATTTCATTTCCTTTTCAATTTCAAGCTTTCAAAATGTTGTGGGATTCTTTTATAATTGTTTCATTTATGATAATTAATGCTTGAGCGGTTTCTTAATGTCATTGAGTATCTACTTAATTTCTAGAGTCTGCAGATTGAGTTTCACTAACATGTTCAAGCCTGCAGCTGCAACTAGTAACATGAAATCATTTTTGAAGTTTTATCTGGAATTTGAATGGAAATTAACTTGAACAAAATATTTAGATGTTCAATACAAGTACTCTACTTGAACTCTGACCCATCTCACTGTTGATAAATGAAAACCAAAACATTGAAACTGTTGGCAAGCTCAAAGTGATTTCCACTGCAATTTCAGAAGAATGCTAATAATATACACTTTACAATAGTGATTCTCAACGTAAGCAATCTCAACACGAATTGATTTACAACTTAAATTTCTTAAAACACATCGAGCATAATTTGCTCTTAAATCATCAAAACAAAAAGGATCGTGTGCCCCGAAACTCCATCATTGGCCACTAAACCCGGACTAATTGGACTCTCTATATACACACACACAACTTAAATCATCAGCATAAATATATACACACACAACTTCAATCATCAACATAAAACAAGAAAAACGACATGGATTACAATCATCAAAGAAAGAAATGAAAAATGGAACTTTTTCGTTTGATTTTTTGTTCTGCTGAGAGTTTTTTGTGATAGTGGCAGCAGCAGCAGATGACAGCGGCTGCAGCAGGTGGTAACGGCGGCGGAGACTCAGCGACGAGCAGCAGCGGCAAATTAGATTCGTGAAGGACGAGCAGCGGTGACGACTGACGAGCTGGGGCAACGAGCAGTGGCGATGACGAGATTGCAGTGGCGGCGACGAGCAGCGGGGAAGAGATTCCAGCGGCTGAAGGTACTGCGGCTGAATTTTAAAAATTAGCAGCGGCTGAAGAATGAAGATAAGAAGAAGAAGTGTTTAGTTTAGAATTTAGGGATTGTTATTTGAATTTCGGTTCAGTTTTTTGGTTTTTTTTTTTAAATCACAAACCGAACCAACTGATTTTACTACTTTTGTTATATTACTACTTCGGTTTTTTGGATGCAAAACAACCGCATAAAAATTCCGTTCGGTTTTTTATTAATCAGCTTTTTTTGCCCAGATGTTTGCCATCAAATTTGAATATTTTGAGAATATGAATCAAGTAAAATGACGTATATACCCTTGATGATTAAATTAATTTAATGATAAATTGTAAGTTATGGAGAAATATCAACTGATTTGTAAATGTAAGTTCTTTTTAGTTTTTATTTTTTATAATCATTTGTAGTATTAAAATATGAACTTTCCTATTAAAAATTTATTTGTGTCATGTTATGATTTTGATATATCGGTTTAAGGGTATTAAAAGTTTGAACTTTTAATTTGTTCTTTTTTTTTTAATTATAATGTTTGTGGAAGGTTGCTAAATGAGGTCTGATTTTGTTGGTATAGTGATTTGGACAAAAGAAAATTTTAAAACTTCTCTTCAAATTTACTTTCTTTCAGGTATTCTTGAAATAATGATAGTAATGTCCATTATTATTGTGCTCAGATTCCTAACGTGGATGTTTTTGTTAATTTTGATGGGAAGAAATTTGAATTAGGGGTTTGGTATTTTTTTTTTTTTGAAAAGAAACTTCCATTAGAACGAAGAAGACAATAAATACATCAATTGTTAAGTGTAAGAACCCATCCAAACAACATTTTCACATTTCTCTAATGCTAACTTAGCTAGAGAGTGGGCAATGGCATTACAAGATCTGTGAGTATATTTAATGCTAACTAGCTCAAAATTCCTCATTAGGTTTTGAATCTCCAAAATTGTCCAAAAGATCTCAGAATTGCCGCCTTGCTTGTTGTTAACTAACTTGACTACGCTTTGAGCATCTGATTCAACAATTAAATCCTTTACATTTGCATTCCTAGCAATCTGTAATCCCCATTCTAAGGCTTCTGCTTCAGCAAAGGAAACAACTCCATGAAATTTTGAAATCTTGATTGCAGCTACTATGACATTCCCCCGATCATCTCGGATTATAGCTCCCAGCCTTGCAAGGTGCTTTTCTGAGTTTGTAGCAGCATCCACATTGACTTTAACAAATCCACTTTGTGGGGGATTCCAAATCTGCTGAGCCTGCACCTGCTGACTTTCCTTTCGAGCTTGCTCTGGTTTTTGAACTCTTTTGTAAGCCTCCATTACTGCTTCAGCTTTAGCAATCAGAGCCTGGGGGTTCTCTCTTTTTCCTTTAAAGAGCATCTTATTTCTTGCATTCCACACCAGCCAGCAAATCATAAACATCAGTTCTAGATCGGCTTTGTTTCTTCTTTTACACATTTCATGCAGCAAACTCAAAAAATCCTGCCCAGCAGTTTGCATGATGTCATTCTCTAATAGAGTGAGTTTCCAGATTTTCCTTGCAGCTTTACACTCCATCAACGCATGAAACACATTCTCCACTCCGAGCTTGCATACTTGGCAGGTTGGCTCTTGGATGATTTTTCTCTTCCACAAATTTTCAACAGAAGGGACGATATTATTGGCTACCCTCCAAGCAAAAATTCTGATTTTCTCAGGTAAAGCAAGAGTGCATATGATATTCCATTGGTTTTTTCCTGACATTGAACTTGAAGGCATGGCTGGAAATTTAAGACTAAGGGCTGTTTGATAGCCACTCTTGACCGTGTAGATTCCTTTCTTGTCATAATGCCAGATGATTGTGTCTTCTTTTGGGCTTCTAGGCAAAGGGATTTCAACAATTTTATCAGCATCCATTCTATTGAAATGCCTGTATATCAGGCTCTCATCCCATTGGTTTTCTTTATTTATCAGCTCAGCAACCAATGTATCATCTGGCAAGGATGGCTTGATTATCGGCTTAAAGGTTGACGGCTTCGGGATCCAGTTACCATTGTGAATTTGGATTTTCTGGCCATCTCCAATCCTCCACCTAGCACCAGAACCGAGAATCTGCCTTCCCCATAGGATGCTTCTCCACACAAATGATGGTGTGGACCCGAGCTTAGCCTTCATGAAGTCTTTATTTTGGAAATACCTAGCTTGTAGAACCTTTGCCACTAATGAATCTAGGAATTGTAAGATCTTCCACCCTTGCTTAGCCACTAAAGCTTGGTTGAAACTTGAGAAGTCTCGGAAACCCATACCTCCTTTACACTTGGCCTATATATCTGGTATGTTGACTGTTCGAGTTAGGTTGTTAATATTTCTCCATAATTTTTAATTCATTATTAAATTAATTTAATTATTAAGGAAATATAACATCAAGACTAAAGTTAAAATAGTAAAATAATATATAAAGTTAATATCATTATAACCGCAGGGGTTTTAGACGTGTTTTAAAATATGAGGAGGTTTCATTTAGTTTCTCCAAACATAATCTTCATTTTCCTCATTTGTAAATGTTGACTAGACTTCATATTTTGTATAATAACTTTTGATGATACTTCATTGAACTTACTTACAAGTAACTTTTGCTTGGTAGTGAAGTACTCTTAATTTTCTGATTTGCAGATTGATTACGCTCATCTTTATTTTTGATGACGCACAATATTAACTAATGATACAGGAACCTCATCTTCAAGTCTTTAAAGTAGAGCTTGGAGCTCCAATAGATTAATCATAAATTCTTTTAAAACAATTCTTAATTTTTATAATACCCATTTATTATATAAATTAATAATTATCTAATTTGAAATTAAATACATATGATATAATTATGTGATTTTTGTAAAAGATGTGCTCAGTTCGCTTTCTTCTTCTTGAAATTGTTCAACTTAAACAATCATGGCTTTAGTTATATTACGTAATTGATCAAGCACTCTAAAAATGCTCAACAAAGATGGTGTAGGAGATAGATAGACTAGGAAGCCTTTTCACAACACAGTCAACTGGTCAAGTACTAGGATCAGCAGCCATAACTCTTAGAAATTATACGGGTTCCTCTGCTTACGCCAACAAGTTACATAATAGGATGGTCAAGTTAGTATTTCTCATAGCTTATTTTGCATTGAATTTGATTGAAAATCATAGAACTAAGTGTCGACCGATCTAGGATCTTGATTCTCAATATGGCTTAGTCTTTACTTCATCAGCATAAAATTAAACAATAAACCAAGCAAAATTCCTAGGGCCAGTTAATAAGGAATCAAACGAAAAGTCGATATATGATAGATGTTCCATTGAACTTACTTGATTGAAGGTGACGAGCTCTTGATTTTCTCTGCAGAAATTGAATGTTAACTAATGATACAAGATCACATCTCTTACATGGCTAAGAAATATTATACTGATTTTTATATTAGTTTCAAAATTGTTGCTGTTGTTAAATCCCCCAGTGAACCTTTTACGCCCAAACACGACAATTCATGTGAATTAAGAATTATCCTGAGCTAGCAAGCAACTCAAGTTATGTATGATACAATAAACATGGCTACCACTACTCTTAAATTGACATTTCTATCACTATTGCCACCACAAGTCTGCCTCCCTGTTGAAACAGAACTTGTTATTTATCAACTTCAACAGTTTAAAATAAGCAGAAGAAGGTTGAAGCAGAAGAACCAGCAGCGAAAAAACGCGATGAATATACCTGTGCCTCAAGTTGGGCCAGATATTCATTACCCACCTTTTTCAATAGAGGGGAAACAAACCTCTCGGCTCAGGGCCTCCGTCCAGAGGGAGGTTTCCCTTGTGCTGGATTTGATCCGGGCTGACTTGGCCCATTAGCATTAGCTTTATAGCTGCAGTCGTTTGGCTATTGTTTTGCTGATTTGGTGAGTGGGACTCTTGGTAGGGTTCCAGCTTTTTCAAAAGATATGAAAAATATCTCTTCCACCGAGGGGGAGGATTCATTGGATTTGATCCGGGCTGACTTGGCCCATTAGCATTAGCATTTGCTGCATTGTGGGGTTCTATCTTTTTTGATAGATGTGAAAAAACTCTCTTCCGCAGTGGGCCGGTATCCGGGCTGACTTGGCCCATTAGCATTGGCTGCAGCCGTTTGCTGATTTTGTGATTGGGAGTCTTGGTGGGTTCTATCTTTTCGAATAGAGGTGAATAAACTTTCTTCCGCCTAGGGGGAGGGCTCAGTGGATTTGATCTGGGCTGACTTGGCCCATTATATTAACTGCAGTATAGGGTTTCATCTTTTCCAATATATGTGAAAAAGGAAAATGATATTTGCCCTGGTAAGCGATTGAAACGGCGTCGTTTCAGCGCTTATTTCTTTCATTCTGATTTGCTGCAAAACAATGTCATGTTTTAGCCAGTTTCAGGGTTTGACCCTGGGCAAATATCAGCGCTGTGTGAAAAAACTCTCTTCCGCCAAGAGGGTTCACTAGATCTGATTCGGGCTGACTTGACCCATTAGCATTAACTGCAGTGTAGGGTTCCATCTTTTCGAATAAATGTGAAAAAAAACTCGCTTCGCCGACAGGGTTCACTGGGTTGGATCCGGGCTGAGTTGGCCCGTCATCATGAGTCATTAGCTGCAGCTGTTTGCTAATTTTGTGATTGGGACTCTTGGTAGGGTTCCATCCTCTGTGAATGTTTTTCAAATGGCCAAGCTGTACGATGTTTAGACATGGGCGTACAAGTTTCAGAAACTTTTTCTTCAGTTTCATCAAATGGTAGTGCAGGAACAAGATTGTAACGTATGTGTTAACTAAACTTCATGTTTTGTACCATGTACATGGCTAATAAATTAAACAAGGCCCTTTCATCAAGCTTATAAAGGGAGTAAGCCGAAACTAATATTTTGATGATAAGTCGTTGCAGTTGCTTGTTTGAATGCAATTTGCTTGCAAGTGATTTACTCTTGATTTTCTGATCTGCAGATTGATTCTATCGCTCCTCTCTCTTTTTGAATAAACATAATGTTAACTAATGATAGAAGAATTTCATCTTATTGAAATTATTAGACTTGAAATTCGAGACAGATGTAACGCGTCCAAACTATCCGCGATGTGATCACCATTGCCATGAGTAATATTTACATATTATTTAACCTGCATCTTCTATTTAGTAATGCACGCATTTGACATTGCACACTAACAAAATTTAACTCAGTACCTTGTTGTTTAGTGTCGAATAAGTCGTATTATATTTGACAAACCAAATAAGCAACAACTGTAATTAAAGTTTATACAAATTTAAGAAGAAGAATGGACAATCACTACATTTAACCATCTTGACTCATGTCTACAATACCACAGTAGCTACTGTACCTGCTTCTATATTCAATGGCTTTGCGCTTGTTGATGATAAGAAATAACTGCAAACAGAGATTGCAGCAACGTTAGGAGAAGTAGGAAAAGAGCAGCAAGAACGGAGATGATTGCCCATGGAGTGTTGAAATAATCGTGCCTCAACTTGGCCATCCACTTATTACGACGCCTACTGCAATGGTGAATCACTTTGTTAAAAACCTCCCAGTAATAGAACTTCTCACCGAGTACAACGCCATCACAAAGCTTCTTCAATAAGGTTGCAATCGCTTCATCATGTCCTAACAAATTCTCAATTATTCCACAACGGCGGAGTAATTCAGCATCCTTTGAAGAATTAATGAGGCATTTCAGGAATTCGACATAATCTATTACATGCTTCAGATTTAAGTCTTGAGAACACTGCTCGTATGCAATGAGATTCTGGAAAATAGTTTCTGTAGCATCACCAATTTCCAAGGACGGCATCTTCATTGCCCCATTTTCGAACTTAATATCGAACAAGGAATCATCATCCTTAACGGCCTCAACCTTCTGGAATTCGATTCCAGCCTCTTGAATCTCTGTGGCAGAACAAATGAAGCTGCAGTGACTATTATTGGTGCCATTATGAAGCTCATATGCTACTACTCCTGCAGGTGAAGGAAGCCAGTTACAGTGTATCAAATGGACTAGATGTTTGATTTCATTTATGGGATAATTATTAACTCGGTAAACATCATCTCTTCGACATCCTTTTCCTGGTAATATCCCGTTGAAAAAACGCAGAATTGTGACAAGAAAGCTTTTGTCACTTGGACTGTTAGGCAACTCAGTCATGCTAAACAACCTCCAAATAACAAAAAATGGAAGTTGATTCTCAAGTAAAATCATATCTTGAGCTATGGAAGGTAACATCCAACTCAGTTCAAAAATAGGGTCATTGCCTTGTCCCAAAGCAGGGTCATTATGTCTTCTCCCCTCCATTTCCAACCTAAACTTGCGAAAAACCTCAACAATGAAACAACCATCAAGAATCATCATTTTCACAAACTCATCTTGGTTTAAACTTATGGACCCTCCATAACAATTTCTAGCTGTCTCTTCCAGTTCCCTCATGACCGCGAAATAGCATGACAAAGGTATATCCAATCTTCGCTCTAGAAGCCTTTGAAGATAGCTCATTTTGTACTTTTCAAAGTCCCATAATTGATCTTTACCGTGATGGTAAGGACCAATTGATAGCAATCTTGGTGCATAAGCCTTTTCATTTACATTACGCAATACCTGAGGCACTCTGAAAATGCTAAACTGAGATGGTGTACTAGTTAGACAACGAAGCTCTTCCTCAAGATCAAGTACTATTGCAGTCGGATCACTTGCCATGGTCTGCATTTAAGTGGATATAAAGACATAAATGTTGATTACTATAAAACTTAACTAAATTAATTATGGATAATTACAGAAGTTACAAGTACTTCAATTTTACATAAAAATTATCATTAATGCCATTAAGTCTACTTTTTATAAATTTTGGAAAAAAAAAAATAGTCATTGATAATAGTTTCAACTTCTAATTAGAGTTATAGTGACAGTACTTGTATAACAAGGGAAGTGAGACAAATCAACAACGAGTGAAAGCAAATCATCAGTTATAGCACACTAATTGAATGACCATAATCATAAACAAAACCAAATTTTATATTCGTTTCAATTTCAATTCTTTTATATTCTTAGGAACTAAGCCAGCTCACGGATCAAAGAAGCTAAGCAAAATTCTTGGGGTACACAATACAATTCACTATAAATCAATTCAAAGGTAAAAAATGCATTATATTAAAACAAGTTATTTATGATAACTTACAGATGACTTTCCGGTTGCGAGACAAGATACCAATCTTCCCAGTGCAATGATTTTCCTTCGTTTTCTTTTTGACGAAAGTCAAATGTTTGGATTGGTTTGGTTTGAAATTAAACCTTTTTTTGGTGCCAGCAACGTGGGTTGAAATTAAACCTACAGGCTTTTTGGTCCTTCGAGTCGATGGTTGTTGGATTCCTGGAAATTTCCTCCCAAAACCCAACTCTTTTCCTATCATTGGAGGGGATGGCAGTTCTACCATTATTCCTTTGATTATTTGCGGCCAATTTTTTGGGGGTACAGCTACGTTACTCCTTTTCATCTTTTCTGAGTTATAAAATTAAAAATCTCTATTTTATTATAAAATTAAAAAATAATAAGATAGTCCTAAATTTTTACTCATTAATCCTACTAATTTTAATTTTTTAAACTTAAATAAATGGGTGGGGTAATTTTTTTAATAATTAATTCATATACCAATCATCAAAGTTTTTGAAAAAAAATTACTCTTACACCTACCTAAATGTCAAATATATTTTTTATACAACTATTTTTTTTACTAAATAAATAAATTAAAATAAAATATAAAAAAATTGATTAACTTATTTACATGACCACTAGTTTCAAGCCCATATCTCTAGTAATTAACAATTGGATCCTATCCCAGACTCAAAAGTCATCAAATATGAGCCGTGAAAAATTCTTAAATAAGTGTGAAGTTTAAAACAACTTTGGCTCTAAATCTTTATTAAAAAATTTCTAAACTTATTCATCAAGCCCCTAGATGTAAGAATAATAAAAAAAGTCATTTCTTTCCTTCACTTTTTGATACATTCTCACTAAACAATTTAAAAACTCATTATTATTAGTAAATTAATATATTTTTCTTATATATTGAACTTATTGACTGTATAATGAATAAGTCTTATGAAAAAAAATTAACCACAAATTAATAACCAAGAGATTAAATTCATATTAACATTCGTCATAAAATATGATTTGCAATTAATACATGGTTTTACTTTATATTACATTAACTAATTAATAAAAAAGAGTATTAATTTGAATAAATTAATTCAAATACAAGAATAAGTCATTTTATTGGTGAAAATAACTAAATGTAAAAAAATATATATATTATGGACTTTTGTCTCAAAATTTTAAATTTTTTCACTGTGTTAATTTTGTAGTAAATAGTAGGGACTATATTGTTAATAACCAGATAGAAACATTTAACCATTAAACGATTGGATTCAGAAAAGACAAAAAATGAGGTGTAAAACCACAGCAATAAAATAGCCCGACCCCTTTTTTAAAAAAAATTGTCAGAGCATCAGAGAAAGTTTGGATAAGATAATCTTTTATAAATTAAAAATAAGATTTCGTTATATATAAAATATGTTTAATCTTAAAATTTTAATATTCCATGAAGCATCGAGCAAAGTGTAATTTGAATAACGGAGTTTAAGGTATCAAGATTTTCTATAGAAAAGAGACTATAACTGTGTATGAAATAAAAGTTGATATTGATGGGATTATCTTCTTTTTAAAGTATATTTATTTATTTATTTTTAATAAATATATATTTTTAATTAATAAAATATTTGAGATATTTTTCATATATTTTAATTGTATATGTATTTGGAATAAGCTCTATTTAATCATATTATATATATTTATGTGATCATCATATGGATTCATAGAAAATATATTATAAATTATTTTATGTTTAAATAAGTTAGGTTCACTATTGATAAATAGAGTTAAGCACTCTATTTATATTTTGAATAATTTGTCTTGAATATATATGAATTTACTGATGTAATTTGACTACATTGAATTGAATTGCATATGAAATTTAATTACCTTTGAAGTGATTGATAAACTTATTAAAATTTCATAAGCATTAATTTTATCGAAATCTCAAGTTTGAGTTAATTATAGTTTTATATTTGTGATTGTTATTTCATTTAAGTTATCAATGGGTGCAATACACATTTGTAATCAATATTACCCGATATTTTAGTGGGAACGATTATCAGCAGTGAGATGATATATTAACAATTTATAATTTATACAACACATCTCTGAATGAATTTTTGTTACTTAGTCATAGAATTCTCTGGCAGTAGTGCGTCAGCACATTTAGTATGTTGAAAATGATTATTAGAAAAAAGTCAGTAAGTACTAAGAAACAAAATGTAATTAAATTAACTAGATAGTTGAAATATCAATTGAATTAATGAAGTGCTAAAAATGGTTGTTCAGTACAAAAATCAATATGGCATGTGTCAAATTATTATTCAAAAATACTATCCTAAATCACATGTAATTATAGAGGTCAATTCTAATTTTTTAGTGAACTAGATTTATAATTGAATAATCAAACTAGCTTAATTGTAGGATTAACTATTGTAGACACTATTGTATATACCCAAATGATTCTGGAGCTAGCTTACTTAATTAATTGCACCACTATTAGATTGATAAGTAAGATAAGTAGATTATTTATGTCAAAAAATCAAAATATATTATCTAGTAAGAGGCTTCATTTAATGCATGTGTATAAGCCTATAAGGGTCTTCTATTATTTTACAAGATGTGCCTTATAACAAGAACAAGTGATGGGACTTTATCTTATCTTTTAATTTACATTGAATATTTTTTATTTAATAAAATAATAAAAAAGGATAAAATAAAGAGCTTTTGGTTTCACCAAAACGTAATAAAAATGCTTGTTATTCTAGAAAAGAACAAATGAGCCACTATATATAAATAGAGAAAAGAAAATTTCTAATTTTGAGGAAAAACATTTTTTATTGCTAGTTGTTCTCGATAGTGATAATGATGCTCATACGTCAAGTATAAATCAAACTTGAATCATAACCTAAAATATCATTGGTCATGGATCTTAATCTAACAAGATAAGCAGTGATGGATCATGACATAAAAGTAAAAATTATTACTATGAAAAATCAAAGTTACGATTTCTAAATTATAGTAAGTCTATATGTTATATGAGAGTCTCAATCTAAATTTTTTTTCTATAAAACTATTTTTAATCAACAAATATTGTATGGTTAAATATAATTTTTAAATAATAATTTTGATAAAATTTGTAAAATATTATATCATTTCATATTACAGGTGTCAAATCAAATTAATTAATTTTAAAATTATAATAGTAAGTGTTTACCAAGTACAAGCTACAAATACCTAATCTCAATATCAAATAGAGTTGTGATCTTAATTGGAAGTAAAGTGCGGAGGGCTACGGGTATTTACTATTCTTGAAAGATTAACTCATTATCTAATTGTTGACTGTCTCATGACTAAAATTTTTTTGACCTTTATTCACTTTGTCAATAAGCGTTTTCTCTTTTGGCTTTGCATGTGTCATTTGAATTTAAAGATTACTCAACTATTTCAAAATAGTCTTATGGTGCATTTACTAATAAGTAATTGGAATGAACTGGAATCGAAATGGGTTAGAATGGGAATCAAAATAAATTATTTACTTGAATTGTAGGAATCAAAATGAGATTCATTTCCATTAATGTGTTTATTTTGTCTTGAAATTGGAATGAATTATCATAATTTACTAAAACACCCTTTGTTAATTATTGTCAATTAGTGGTGGCAACAACAGCAATAATAATATTATTTATTAAAATATTAAAATATAATTTATAATAATAATTATTTATTAAAATATTAAAATATAATTTATAATAATAATTATTTATTAAAATATTTTTATAGTTATAATTTATTATTCATCATCATCATCATCATTATTATTAATTTTATTATTTATTATTTTTAATTATTATTTAAATCAAGGATAATATGAGTTTTAAAAATTTAGTTGAGGCAAAAAGGTTGTTTTTGGGAATGGAGTTCTAATTGTCAAGTTCCATTTGGGAATCAAAACTCTAGTAATAATTCTCAAATTTGCATGCATTTGATGTGGTCAAAAAAGGCGCCCAAAGGTGACATTACTTTTAATAATATCCTAACGAAAGGGGCGGGGATATGAAGCGAGCATTTCCCTTCCCCTCTTAATCATGGCAAATTCTAAGTTACAATAATTGTAACATACATTCCTCATGTGAACCACACAAATTGTGGATCCTATAATTTTGTGTGGTTCACATGAGGGATGTATGTTACAATTATTGTAACTTAGAGACTCCCCTTAATCATATATGCTCAATTGAATTGGAAGATCGAAGACAAAAGTAAGAGAATTAAGAGTTTTTAATAAATACTGATTGATTAGTGATGGAGAAATTGAAATTTAAATGGATTAAAGTTTGGATAGTGAGGTAAAATATTTTAATATTTATAAATTTATTTTATATAAAATTTCATATTTTTTTGTTTTTGTTTGTGATTGTATGTTAAAATTCTTACAACTTACCTTTTTTTAATCTCTCGTCTGATATTTATGTCTAAATTTTTTTTATTTTTTCTAATTTTTTTAATTTTATATTTACTTTACTCATTAATTTTTTAACATTTGAAGGATTATAATTTTTTAATATGATTATGCATTGAATAAATAATTTAATTGTTGATTGATAGTTAATAATTTAAAAAATAAAAAATAAAAAATAAAATTTTATCTGCATACTACCAGCAAAAAAATCCATGAGAAATTTTTTAAGAATTCAATAAAATTCAGATGAGAATCCCGTTCCATATTTGTAGCGGCAATATTTGTAAAACTAAGGCATGCATGTAACTATTTAAAACAATTATCTAATTTAAGTGAAATGGCACATCAAATACAGCTGACAAAATATTTTCTTTTTACTGACATAAAACGCGTATCTCACAATAACATTGCAAGAGTGAGTCAGAACACTGAGCATGGCACTCCATTTGATGAGTTATAGCTTCCAAGAAATTGGATTTATATTTTTTTTGAGGACAAAAGTATAGTACAGAGATATTTTGTTCACGTCTAATTTTTTTTTAATATGGAAGAAATTAGAACCCTCGGCATTTAAATTTTTTCATGGGATAAGATTTGATTTTTTATTTTTCTTTTTCTTTTTTAAATATCAAAACAAACGGTTTTTGACGAGTTAAAAATCTAAAACTAAGATATATGGATGTTAACTCTTAACTTCTATTTACGACTATTTTCAGTGTTTTAGGTATTGCAATTTTTTTTCCTTTATTCAAAACTCAAAACAAAGGCTTCACCAAATTTAAATATAAAAAAATCAATAGATCAGTTTTATTCTATTTTTAACTTTTATCATCTTTAGAAATGTTGATTCTCTCATTTCATATTCTCAAAATATTCTTTTTATATGATTAAAAAAAGGTCACTCAACCTTTGACCGGGTGGTGGATCGATATGAGAGCAACAATTTGAGTCTTTTATAAAATTTAACGTAAAATTGTAGTTTTAATTATTTATCTGGATATGTATTTCATAAAATTTAATCAATTTGTTTGATTGTATGATGTAATTATCTGATAAAATATTAGTTCTCAAATAAAAAAAAGGAAGTCAAAGAAAATCAAAACAAATTTAATATAATTGTGATAATTGTTTGAGAAAGATGAAAAAGAAAAAAGAAAAGAAAAAGGAGATTAGGTGATTGATTTAGAGTTGCCGACAATATTATATTTTTAGTTGGTAGAGAAAACGTATTTAACAAAAAAAAAGATTAGAGCTTTAAATCTCTTAAAATACTTAAATGCTAACATTAAAAAAAAAGATTAGTTAAGAAAATTAAATTAAGGAGAGATCCGAATCAGTACAGAGACTATGACTGATTATATAGAAAAATTGAGATAAAGAGAGATCCGAATCAGAACTGAGACAATGACTGACTATATAGCGTAAAATAGAAGTGACTAGGAATTAACAAAAACTTTTAATCACACAAACAAAAAAGGGAAAAAAGAATAAGAAAAAGGAGACGTGAACTAAATAGTAGAAGCGATTGCGTCAGTCGCTTCAGCTGGCTACCAGAATAAACAACTCAGAAACTTATCTCCCGTGGGAGATTAGACGATGAATATTCATTGCCACTCTTTTGGTTGTCACTAGATGTGAAAAAGCTTTTAATTACTAAGGCAAAAAAACCTCGTGACTCGGCGCGCCAGCCGAGAGGGAGGGTTCCCTTGCACCGGATTTGATCCGCCGGCTTGACTTGGCCCATTAGCACCATCAGATTCAGGACCCGTTTGAGTATTGTTTTGTTGATTTGGTGATTGGGAGCCCTCTGAGGAGGATGTAAACTTTTCCTCCATCCTCTCTGACTTTTGTTTGGGTGGCCTAAGACTATAGGGTCGAGAAAACACTCTTCTTATTTCCATTTCCTCCATATAGTTTTGGGATTTTGCCCTGGCTTTTTCCTGCAGTTCTTCATCAGACTGGTTTGGCTTATAAACAACTGCATCAGGACTTGTTATCCTGGGCTCTTCACTGGACTGGCCCGTGTGGGTGCATTTGCGCTTGCGCGTTGATTCTGATTGTTGTGGCCGGCGTAATTGGCATTGGCTTTGTTGGTTTTGGTCTGGAGATTCATCCTTTGATTTTGGTGTATGAGTGGCTTGGACACGTGTGGTTTCTGCTTGGGTTTCATCAGGCTTCTGCTTAGGAGAAGGGCCTTTCTCAGGACTAGTACCGCCCATGATTTGTTCTCAGCAAAATATTTGCTCAGTGTAAATGACTAGTTAGCTATATAGACTTGATAGAGAAGTATTCATATTCGTGATGGATGAAGGAGGGGTGAAACTTCTTCTCTGTTTCTTCTCTATTTCCGTGAAACTCCCTCTGTATTTCTTCTCTATTTCCGTGAAATAGATTTTATATATAAAATAACTCGTGAGTCTGTTTTGTGACATGGAACATCAAATACAGCTGACAAAATATTTTCTTTTTACTGACATAAAATGCGTCTCATAATAGGAGACGGCTACAGTACATGCATGTATGTGATTAGAGCTGGTAAAATTTGACACGATCCGATTATTTGACACGAACACGACATAAATAAATAGGTATAGGTCATCAAATTTAACGCGATTATTAAATGGGTTGGGTCTGGGTCAACACAATTTTTTTCCGTGTCAGGTTAGGGTTAAAATTCTTGACCCATTTACCCGATCAATGACCCGATTATATTTTCTATTTTAAAATAATTTATATATTCTTATCATTAAAACCCAAATATTAGAGATGATTCTCTTTTTTTTTTAATTCTTTCAAAAGGTGAATATAAACACAATGTTTTATTTATAAAATTTTAAATATATTTAGAGTTTCAATAGTGTAAATGTGTAAAAATTGATAGACACGTATATTTTATAATATTGATATATATATAAAATTAAAACCTCAATAGTGTAAATGTGTAATATATTGGTAGATATGTATATTTTATAATATCGATAAATTATGTATGTATGTATGTACATAAGTATGTATGATAGTTTGTAAATATTTAATGTAACTTTTGTTCAATATATAGATATTAAACGGGTTATTGGGTAACCCGATTATTTTTCCGTGTCGGGTTTGGGTCTCAATATTTTGACACGATTATTAAATGGGTCAGGTTTGGGTCGACCTAAATTTGACACGACATGAAGCTAACACGATACGAACACTACCCGATGACCCGTTTTGCCAGCTTTATATGGGACACATGCAAGCAATAAAAAAGGAAAAAAGCAGAGCAATGGTTTGGCTGCCACAAACACCAAAAAAAGAAAAACTGGGAGCAACCGGTTTTTGCCCCTTAAATAAATTAAATAATAATATTCAATTATAAGAAATAAAATAATTATAAAATAATCATTATTTTAATATTAAAGGACATAACAAAAAAATTATTTTTATAATAATAAAAAAGGAGTTTCAAGTTTAATGGTATAGGTATCAAGTTAATGGTCTTGATTTCATGTTTATTAGTCCATTAATTTCATTATTTTTATATTTGCGAGTTAATGATCTCACGTTTCATTATTTGCGAGTTAATGATCTCACGTTTCATATTTATTGCCCTAGGTTTCAATTTCCTTCAGTTTCAAGTTTAATGGTCAAGGTATCAACTTAATGGTCACGATTTCATGATTATTGGTCCATTAATTTAATGATTTTCATGGTTGCAAGTTAATGATAACATATTTCATATTTATTGCCCTCCGTTTCATGTTCCTTTGGTTTCATGTTTAATGGTTCATGTATTAAGTTAATGGTTATGGTTTCATGTTTATTGGTCCATTAATTAAATAATTTTCATGGTTGCAAGTTAATGATTTCATGTTTCATGTTTATTACCTTAAGTTTCAAGTCCACTGGTTTCAAGTTTATTGGTTTAGGTATCATGTTAATGGTCATGATTTCATGTTTATTGGTCCATTAATTATATAATTTTTTGGGTTGCAAGTTAATGATAAGATGTTTCATGTTCATTGCCCTAAATTTCAAGTTCATTAATTAAATAATTTTTATGGTTGCAAGTTAATGATCTCATGTTTCACGTTTATTGCCTTAAGTTTCAAGTCGACTGATTTTTAGTTTGTTGATTTAGGTTTCACGTTAATGGTCATGATTTCATGTTTATTGGTCCATTAATTATATAATTTTGAAGGCTGCAAGTTAATGATTAGATGTTTTGTGTTCATTGCCCTAAATTTCAAGTTCATTAATTTAATCATTTTTATGATTGCAAGTTAATGATCTCATATTTCAGGTTTATTGCTTTAAGTTTCAAGTTTATTGGTTTAGGTATCACGTTAATGGTCATGATTTCATGTTTATTAGTCCATTAATTATATAATTTTTCGGGTTGCAAGTTAATGATCAGATGTTTCATGTTCATTGTCCTAAGTTTCAAGTTCATTAATTTAATCATTTTTATGGTTGCAATGATCTCATATTTCAGGTTTATTGCCTTAAGTTTCAAGCTCACTCGTTTCAAGTTTATTGGTTTAGGTATCACGTTAATGGTCATGATTTCATGTTTATTGGTCCATTAATTATATAATTTTTTCGGTTGCAAGTTGATGATAAGATGTTTCATTTTCATTGCCCTAAGTTTCAAGTTCATTAATTTAATCATTTTTATGGTTGCAAGTTAATGATGTCATATTTCAGGTTTATTACCTTAAGTTTCAAGTTTATTGGTTTAGGTATCACGTTAATGGTCATGATTTCATGTTTATTGGTCCATTAATTATATAATTTTGAAGGTTGCAAGTTAATGATCAGATGTTTCATGTTCATTGCCCTAAGTTTCAAGTTCATTAATTTAATCATTTTATGGTTGCAAGTTAATGATCTCATATTTCAGGTTTATTACCTTATGTTTCAAGTTCACTGGTTTCAAGTTTATTAGTTTATGTATCACGTTAATGGTTTTGATTTCATGTTTATTGGTCCATTAATTATATAATTTTTCGGGTTGCAAGTTAATGATCAGATGTTTCATGTTCATTGCCCTAAGTTTCAAGTTCATTAATTAAATGATTTTCATAGTTGCAAGTTAATGATCTCATGTTTCACGTTTATTGCCCTAAGTTTCAAGTTCACTGGTTTCAAGTTGAATGGTTTAGATATCAAGTTAATGGTCATGGTTTCATGTTTATTGGTCCATTAATGAAATGATATTCAATGTTGCAAGTTAATTCTACAGGGCCCCCCCTTGGTGACCGTTTGGGTGGTGGAATTGCTTCTTTCCCTTTCTCTTTTGCTCCACGTAGCCTTGAACTTGACATTTTGATTTTTCAGCGATTTGAAGAGGAATATACCTTTTAGATGGAAGTTAATGATGTTTAAAAGGGATATATGGGTTAAATTTTGGTAAACATTTACGGAATAGTGAAATATTGGTGAAGTAGCAAGTGAAAGGGGTTTACAACCTAGGTTATTTCGGTTTCGATGGTTAACCAGTTTTTTTTTTTTTTTTTTAAATTTTAGCAAGACCAAGTGGTGGGAAATGATTTCTAAGATTGAATTTGGGAATAGAATGTTGACTAATGATACACAAGGAGACCTCATCTTTATAGTATACAAGTCTTAGATTTAAATGAATGATGTACTGATCGTGGAAATTTCCTCGAAAATGTTTCTACCACTGCAAACTCTTTTCTATTATTAAAAGAACGATTTTTTTTTGTTAGTTTCACAAGTATTGCTCTTATTATATACTAGAGTCAACTTTTTATGCCCAATCACGCATTTCGTGTCAATTAAGAATTATTCTGAGCTAGCAAGCAACTCGAGTTCATGAGAATTTTGGCAACCACTTGATCATCACCCATGCAATCATTCACATCGTATAATATATGTGATTAGTAGAAACTAATGTTATATTTACTTATCAAATTAGGGTGCGAATCCTTAAATTATGGATGTGCAATAAGAGCTAGAGTATGATAGGATTGCTAATCGGAATTTCAATTATGCATTTATTTTGTCTTATTTTGGAATTGAATTATTACAAATTATAGTTTTATCCTTATGTAAATAATATGTAGTTTTTATTTAGAAAAGAAATAAGAAAATATATTTGTACAATAATCTATTTATTTTATTATTAATTTTAGTTATATAAAATAATAATAATAATTTTTATTAATTTTTTATTTAAACTAAAAGTTTTTGGCCTATTTATATGATGAGATTGTATTTTTGAGATTTGTTAGAGTATTTTTGGAATTAAAAGGAGTTGAAATGAGACTCCTGCCTTCCTCACAAAGTGGGAATTCCACTCCCCACTCAAAAAATGAGTAGGGCCCATGGAATAAGACTTTTACTCTAGGGATGACAATTATATTTGGATCCGCATTTTTTTAATATGCATCCGAAAATTTACAATCTGCATGGATTTGGATCCGAATCTTGATACAAGTGCATCCAAAAAATCGAATATCCGGATACGGATGATTTTATTTTAAATTAAAAATATATATTAAAAATTACATGAAAAATTAAAAAAATAAATTTTATTTGTGGATTTATGATGTTGTATATTAGTCATGTTGAATTATTAATTGTTGGATTATGATTGAATTTTATTTGATATTATTAGGTTAATTATTGAATTTTATTTTTAATTAAAAATATATATTAAAATTAAAAATAAATTTTATTTATGGATTTATGATTTTGTTGTATCTTATTCATGTTGAATTACTAATTGTTGGATTATGATTGAATTTTATTTGATATTATTAGGTAAATTATTGAATTTTATTTTAAATTAAAAATATATATTAGAAATGAAATAAAAAATAAAAAAAAAATTTTATTTGTAGATTTATGAGATTATTGTACGTTATTCATGTTGAGTTATTAATTGTTGAATTATGATTGTATTTTTTATATTATTAGGTAAATTATTGAATTTTTAATTATTTATTAAATTATTAAATTTTAATTTTGCAGATTTGGATATCTAGAATATCCGCTCACATCTGTTGCGAATATTACCCGCATCTGGCTTTAGAAACCTTTATCTGAATCCGAATTTTGCCAACCCTATTTCACTCTACCCATTACAAATTGAAGTAAACAATTCATTAAGAGGATTCCCCGCTTCAAAATCTGAATCCAAAATGTACACACAGAACAGTAGCATTGAAAAATGTTGGCAATCACTTGGTCATCACAAAGCCTTCATAAGCAATTAAGTATCTATCTCTCTAGCTACCAGAAGAAAATATATTAAATGAACATAATTTATAAAAACCAGCTACTGCTTATCGTTTCAGACACGCTCAACCACTGTCGTTGCTAACTTTTACAAAGCATATATAAATTGAAAAATTAAAGAAGAAATTAAAGAATTTTGCAACCATCGACAGGTGTTGAAATAATTGTGCCCCAACTTAGGTACCTCAATCTTCTGGAACTTGATTGCGGTATCAACTTAGGGACCTCAATCTTCTGGAAAGTGTTTCTGAGAAAATGCCTCAGCAGTATCTGAGATTGTCAAAAAGGAACCAGTCTTAGGGACCTCAATGTTCTGGAACTTGATTCCAGCCTCTTTGATCTCTGTGGCAGAACAAATGAAGCTCCAGTCACTATTATTTGTACCAGTCTTCCTATCTTTTGCCATCTTTCCGAAGATCTGCCATTCATCGACACAGGTACTATTAAATTAAAATGTTCAACCGATTTGATGCGAAAAAAGTATATAAATAAGAAACTTTCATGCAGATTATGGTAAGCCTCCCCCACCTTCTCATCAATCAAGTGGTTTCTTTAATTTGGGTATAACCATAATTTTTCACATTCAGTAACTTAAATCTCTGAATCACTATGCACGGGATTTTTAAGGCTGTCTTGCTCATTTTCATTAATTCAAGAGAATAGGATACATGTTTTAGATAAGTTTGATGTTGAAAGAATTATTGAGCTCAGGGTTTCATTTCATATGTCTTTATCTCATTTCTTAGGGTGGACTGCTGATTCATTCTCAAATAAACATAAATAATAAATAATAGACCAGTCAAATATTCAAAATAATAGACCAAGACACATACGCAAATAAACATTAACCATTCTCAATTAAAATCATAACTCGATTAATAGACATTATAAAAATTGACAATAGACAGTGATACTCTAATTTATTTATGGGATATCAAAACCAGAATTTGATCATATTTTAGTCCCATGACCGGCAGAGTTCAAGGGCAGAGTATTGTAATGATCCATAAGTAATGGCCATAATTTATTATATTATGATTCTTTTCCCTCTCCCACTCAATAATTTAAAGTTGTTTTTTTTTGGAACAATATACAGATTATTGTATATTGTTTAATTATAGTTGCATTTATACTATATTGTTAATTATAGTTGCGTGCTCCCTTAAATAATATTATCTGGGTAAAATTTAATATTATTCAGCACATGCAAAAATATCAAACAATATATATTTTGATTCATAATCTATAGATGCCATATATTGTGATGCATAGAGTGACACTACATATTCTATATGATATTTTGTCATAGCATGTTATTATCTAAACTCAACATATACATTAAAGCAATTGAACAATCTCAATTCCTGGTTTCTCCAAGGAAAATTTAACTTAATCTTCAAGCCTATTATCTATTGGGCTTCAAGTCAATGTCCATCTTCCTTCTCTCTCTTCCTTGTTCTTTTTTTTGTCCATTGGCTTGGCATTTTTGGGCTATTAAATATAACATTGATTCAATTTTTAAAATTAAATTTAGTCACTTTTTAAATAAAATTTCTATTAGAGCTTATTTCTGAAATAAAATTTTTATAACCAGACCCAATTAATTTGATAAAATAAGCACATATTTATCTTTAAAAATTATTGATACAAATAAATTTTATCATTGATATTACTAAATTTCCATTTATATGACTCAATTTCGAAATCCTAAAATGGGTGGGGACCAATATAAATAAATTTGGACAAGTATTTACTATAGAGCTTATCAAATTTCTATTTTTCAAGTGCCTATGCTTATTTTTAGGAATTTAAATTAAATTAATGGATAAGAATTTTATTTTCAGCTGTTGGAGGGGTCGCATTTTTCTCGACGATGTACTGATCCCATCGGTTTTTGATTACTTGGAGTTGTGAAATTGAAGAATAAAAGTCTTATGTAATTAATCTTTATTTGGTTTATTTGATCTAATGGCTTGCTTCATTGTTTCATCTAAATTATTTGGAATCTACAAATAATTTATTGATTGAGATAATTTGTAGATTCCAAATAATTTAGATGAAACAATGAAGCAAGCCATGAGATCAAATATCTCAATAAATAGATATGACATAATTAATTCAATGAATTATTAGTTATTCTCAATTAAAATCATATCTTGTGCTATATATGATAGGTATCATCCAACCTAGCTTAAAAATGGGTCATCATCTCCTCTCAAACACGGCAACCCAAACTTGCGAATAACCTCTACAATGATACAACCATCGAAAAGCATCATTTGCACAAACTCATCTTTGCCTAAATTTATGGATCGTCCATAACAATTTCGAGCTCTTTCTTCCAGTGCCCATATGCCCATGATATAGTCTAGGTAAGATATGCATGGTCATTTTATATGAGTTTGAAGATAGCTAATTTTGTGCTCTTTAAAGGCCGATAAGTGATATTTTCTGTGTTGGTGAGGACCAATTGCTAGTCATCCTGATGCATTCTATCGTTCGTCTTTTATTTCCTCTTCATATGAATCGTCTGAAGTCGGAGGGTAGAGTAGCTTTGGTATTTTTACTAGAGCTAATTGTTTCCTTAGCATCGTTGGTCTTCCTTTATTGCTAAAATTATTATTTGATCAACATTATTAGCACTCTTAGCTTCCAGTTACTTTTTGGCTAAGTCTACACTCTTTTAACTTTTGTTATACATCAATCAATGTGTCTTCGAATGCTCCCATCGAAGCTTTCGTTGCCTCAATTGAGTTTTGCATTGACTATAAAGCTTTCATTTTCTCTCAACGCCTTTTCAACACGATCTTGTGATTGTTGGACCTGATTTAGGCTCTTTGTTATTCGATCTTCAAATTGAGTACTACCTTCTCTAGAAACCGTCTTTTTTATATATTTATTTTCTTTGAGTTTTTTATAAGAACAAAACATTAAAGGGCAAGACCAAAATTAAAGGAAAGTACTGGACAGAATCGTAAATAAGCAAAAAAAAAAAAAATAGAGTTAACAGCGACAACAATCGAGAAATTCGATAACGATAGATGGATTAGGAAGATTTGAGGTTGGTGAGTGTGATGGCGGCAAAGGTTTGACTTGGATCGTTGTGAGTTGATAGGAAAATTGAATTGAAGTGGCGGCGGGAGTCTTGGTTTCATTTCTGTTGAATGGAGCGGCGTCAGGAAGCGGGTCTGGATTGGAAAGAGAAAATTAACAATCGGGAGTAATTTGGTAGGGGCAAAGGTTGGTGAGTCACAGTGGTTTGCAGCGAAATGAGTAGCGACGAGTGTGGTGGTATGGTGGTTTTGGAGACTATGGTGGCAGAAAGGAGGGCTAAGGTATGGTCGACGGCTCTTACTGATTTGGGTGGTGACGGAGATCGATGAAAAAAACGATGATTGGCAATAGTAGCTGTGTGTGGCGGTTGTGATTGTGGCTTATGGTTTTGCTGTTTTTTATTTTTTAACTATTTTTCAAATTGATGAAATCGGTAGATATAATGGATGATGAAGGATTGGTTGATATCGTTTTAAAATGACTATTTATACAGGAACGAATGGTTATCTTAATTCATTAGAAATTGGTCAAGTAAGAAAATTTCTCGTTGAATTACGTATTTACTTAAAAACGAATAAACCTCAGTTCCAAGAAATAATATCTTCTACCAAGATATTCACCGAAGAAGCAGAAGCCCTTTTGCAAGAAGCTATTCAGGACGTACGGTCTTAAAATAAAAAATGAGAACTCTCACAAAAAGAAAAAATATCTCAATTAAAAAAATAAGTTGAATATTATTGATAAAGTTATTAACAAGAAACAAACATGATAAGTTTATTTATATTAATTATAATTAATTTTAATTTTATTATAAGAAAAAAAATGACTTAAATAAGAAATGTAAAGAAAATCTTAATTAAACTAAAAAAAAAGGAATTAAACTTATGGTCCTCCACCAGTAGAGAGAAACGACATGATTGCCCATGGATCTTTGAAATAATGGTGCTTCAACTTGGCCTTCCACTTATTACGACGCCTACTGCAATGGAAATTCACTTCGTTTAATACCCCACAGTAGTAGAACTGCTCACCGAGTACACCACCATCACCCAGCTTGTTCAATAAGGTTGCAATCACTTCATCATCACCTAACCGGTTATCAATTATTCCACGGCGACGAAGTAATTCGGCATCCTTTGAAGAGTTAATGAGGCAGTGCAGGAATTTGCAGTAGTCTAAAATATGCTTTGGATTTATACCATGGGAGCACTGCTCGTATACAATGAGATTCTGAAAAATAGTTTCTGTAGCATCACCAATTTCCAAGGTTGGGAACATCATTACCCCATTTTTGAACTTTATATCAAACAAGGAACCATCCCTCTGGGCGTCAACCTTCTGGAACTTTATTCCAGCCTTTTGGATCTCTGAGGCAGAACAGATGAAGCTCCAGTCACTATTGTTTTTACCATTATTCGCGTATGCTTCAATTCCTGAAGGTGAAGGAAGCCAATTATCGTGTATCAAATTGACTAGATGTTTGATTTCATTTATCGGATAATCATTAACCCGATCAACACCATCTCTTCGAAATCCTTTCCCCGGTAATATTCCGTAGAAAAAACGCAAAATCGTGACAAGAAAGTTTTCGTTCCTTGGAATATTAGGCATCTCAGACATTATAAACAACTTCCAAATAACAAAAAATGGAAGTTGATTCTCAACCAAAATCATATCTCGTGCTATGTGAGGTAACATCCAACCCTGTTTAAAAATGGGGTCATCATCTCCTCTCAAATGCGGCAATCCAAACTTACGAATAACCTCAACAATGAAACAACCATCGAAAAGCATCATTTGGACAAACTCATTCTTGCCTAAACTTATGGATCCTCCGTAACAATTTCGAGCTCTTTCTTCCAGTGCCCACATGGCCCTCACATAGTCTGGGTAAGGTATACCCGTCCGCTCTATGAGAGTTTGAAGATAGCTGATTTTGTGCTCTTCAAATGCCGATAAGTTATCTTTACCGTGATGGTAAGGACCGATTGCTAGTAATTCTGGTTCGTAAGCCTTTTCATTTAATTTGCGCAGTAGATCAGGGACTCTGAAAATGCTGAATTGAGGTGTAGGGGTTAGACGATGAAGCTTTTCTCCAACAAGATCAAGTAATATGTTAGGTGGTTCACGTGCCATGACTTGATCTGTATTTAAGTAGACACAAAGGCAGAAATGTTGAAATCTGAAACTTATTAAATTATGGACAACCAAAAATGCCACAAGTGCTTGAATTTTAGTTTATAAATTC
Source organism: Citrus australasica (assembly GCA_029618585.1). Classification (NCBI taxonomy): domain Eukaryota; kingdom Viridiplantae; phylum Streptophyta; class Magnoliopsida; order Sapindales; family Rutaceae; genus Citrus; species Citrus australasica. Next base: position 10,021,421 of record JARCIV010000009.1, on the reverse strand, counting down.
CGGGAAAAACTAGTGATTGTTAATAGTTTCATCATCTAAGAATTATATATAGTTAATAGTTTATAACCATGGGGAGTGAAACAATTATCCTGCTGTTAGAATTTAAGGAACCACAAATTGAATGACCATATATAGCAACTCAATAAGTTGTATTTTCGTTTGAAATTAATTAATAAGTCGATTAATGCTTCAAAGTTATAAGATATACAAATTATATTAAATAATCTATGATCATAACTTACTTGTTTGAATGCTGCCGTTCCAATTGCTATACGATATTCCCTTCTTCCCTTCGTTTTCTTTTGATGAAAGTAAAATGTTTGGTTTGCAGGTGCATAGAGGCTCCAATTAATTAATACTTCAACTTTCATTCCCTCTTTCTTTTTTGATGAAGCAAAATGTTAACTAATGATACAAAATTCTTTGAAATATAGTCAATAAAAAGATAATGTGGGTTGACCAGTCGATTTCACGGCAGGTATGTGTTGAATGGACTTCATATTCCGTACATGGCTAATAAAAAAGATTAGGTTGAACGTGGAATTTTCGCCAACTCGTTTTTATCGTTCAAGCAACGAATGTTTTATTAAAAAGAAAATGTGGAAACGGTCGGGTTTGCAGCTGCATAGGCTCCATGATAGAGAAATTAATTTCTTCAAAATGCTTCTAGTGACTCCATTTCAAACTTGGTGGCGAGTAATATACTTGGATTCAACTTTTGTACTTATCTAATGGTGTAAGTAATAATGTTTACAAGTGTAATCTCGATAATTAGTGACCACATGGGCTAGAGTCCTCTTGAACTAAAATTTCCTCGTCAATTCAATTACTTGTTTAGTATTTGTAATTAATTTTATTGTTAATTGTATTGATTTAAGCCCTTGGTAATTTATTTCATAAAAACCCAGACTAGATTCTATCTTATTAGAAGTGAAAAAAAAATTACTTTTTTTCCAAATAATTAAAAGAGTTAGAAAGATTTGGCGGCTTGGCATTTCATCAAATTAATAGAATCCCAATTTTAAATTAAAAATAATTTGACTCATCAAAATCCTTTCCAAATCAACAACCTACATCTAGAATCCCAAAAGCCTACAGGAAACCAACGATTTGTCACTTTTGCAAATCTCCAAGGCTGAAGACTGCAAAACAAATCCTCTTCCAATTAAGTTCAAATAAAGTTCCAATAGGTACTCTTAATTTTTTATCTTTTATTTATAATTATCATTACGGATGATTATCTATGTTAAGTTATATCAAGCAATAATTTGTTGTTTGTTTATACTCTAAAAACTAAAAAGTATCATTATTCATGATCATCTTTTTGTTCGACTTGTGTATATTTAAAATTATGGTCCATTTATGTTGGAACCGTTATAAGGTACATCATCTCTTCATAATAACACGATCAAAGTTATAATATATTTTTTTTATTATTTATCACTCTTCGTGTGTGGCTATGAGGTAGAGTATGTCGTTCAAGTCTGCTTAAATGATTATACAGACCACTTTAATTTCATAAATGAGCGTTATACCCTTTGATTATAACAACCCAAACAAACATAAATAAAGTAATAAGATCAAATATTACAATAATTATAATTAATAAAATAATGTATATAATAAAAAATATTTTTGACATTAAGTTATTATTGGTCTATCCCGATGAATTTTATTAATACTAGAATTTATTAATTCAAAAATTGACTTTAAGACATACTAATATAGACATAATTAAAAATGATATTGTAAATAAAATAATATAAATCTTATAAATTACTATGAATGTTAGATATAATTATTTTGATATTATTAATATGTCAAATAGATTTTATTATTATTAAAAGAATACGACATATTAATAATGTTAAAATACCTTTTTTAATATTCAAAATAATTTATAAATTTTATTTTATTTTATATGTTATATTTTTTAATCTTAATTTATATTTATTATAAAAGTTTATTGAAAGTCAATTATTGGGTTGTTGTAATCAATGATATAATAGTTAAAAAAAAAAGGTCTGTGTGACAATTTATAAAACTAAAGGGGCTTGTGTGACCATTTAAACAAATCATGGAAGTGTAGATGGCATTTTTCCTTATTATAATTATTGTCATTATATTCATTAAGTCAGTTTTATTATATCGGTTTTAGATACTGACATTGTTATTAAGAATGGCCTCTTCCAAATAAATTGTCTAGGACCGTTACTGTGTAAGAATGGATAATTTTGATTAAATAATAGTTTTTTTAAATATTCTTATTATTCTATAGGAACCAATTATTATATAAATAATTATCTAATTTGCAATAAAAATAGATATGATATGTTTATGTGATTTTTGTTGAAGATGTGATTGGTTCACTTGCTTCTTCTTGAAATTAATTCCGAATTGAATCTTATCTCTAATTTTTTGTAATGCGAAATTCCAATTGCTATTATCAATTTGTATTGATAAATTAGTCAATGTTAGTTAGTATCATTTTGAGTGCTTCTTTGCGCGAGACGGGACTCTGTCATCTTTAACATTCGATAATAATCTTATTACTACCAATATATGCAACTAATTACTATTCAAATAAAACATAATAAATATTAAATCAAGATAAATCAATACTATAAATGAGATCACATTTTCTAAAATAAAGAATATCTTCATAAAATTAATAATTAATAAATTTATGATTAATTAATATTTGTTGAATTAATTTATTGATGTTTTACTATATTTGGCTGCCTAAGTCTTGTTTCAGCGATCAAACTGTTGGGGAATTTTAAATCCCACCCAAGATCCCACAACCAAAAATATCAAACAAATAACAAATGAAAAATAGATGGAAAATAAAACCAATCATGCGCCCCGTCGCCCCCCGCCAAGGCTATAGCACACCCGTCTCGGCGCCCCTGGGGCCTTTTTGGCCCCTCGACCTGCGGGCACAATTTTAGTGCGGGCCTCTGTACCCGTCCTCCCCCGAGCTCCCCAAGGGTTTTGCCCCACTTCGAGTCCTGCGGAGGCCACGCCCCGCCGCCCCCCGCCAATGCTATGGCACAACACAAGAATTTATGTGGAAAGCTCTTATACTGGAGAAAAACAATGGCCACCAAGTTCGACGAGAGAAAATTTTACTATATGAAAAATTATTACAATCACTCTAATAAGTTTCTTACATCCAAACCCCAATAACACCTAATCGCTTAATAGACTTACCATTTCTCTCACATTATGTTAATTTGTAGAGAACTAATTAATGTGCTACACAAATAAATGAACTCAATCTCCTTATATATAGTGATTATTCATTGTAGGAGAAGTATTCATTTCCTTATACTAGTTGTATTCGTCCTTGAATAAGTCAAGTCCTAAAGGAAAAATTACTTATTCCTTGAATATGAATCCGACTAAAGAAGAAAATATCTTAGGAAATCCTTATTGAAAAATAAGACATATTTCACAACAATCTCCACCTTGGCCGGGTGTTCAATTAGGCAACAAAACACGATCCACTGTATATCCATATAACCGCATCATCTTCACCTTCTTTACTCCACCAAAACCATACTCACATAGGACTTATAAGAATCAATCCATCATGAGTAAAATTATGTCATCTATCCAGTAGCATAATTCTCTGCATCGAGAATCATCATACTCCATTTTATCCAGAGTATGAATATTTGGTACATGTCGATCATCTTGGTGAAAATAACGACTCTCATGTTTGGCATCTTTGAGGGTCCTCAGCCATCAACATAAAAATTCCACCACACACCTTACATAAATGTCAAACCATACCTTGTGTGCAAATCTTGTAGGAAGTTGGAAGAGATCACAATAGTCTAAGTGCTTTGTCCTTAATCTTTAATTTTAACTCTAACTGTTTCTAGTTTTGTCACAAGGCCATTAAGAACACTAAGATAAATTTTTTTTGCACATTTAACCATTCTCAGCATGTGAAATCTCTCCTTAAGTTATAAACGATTGGGGATACTATTTGTCTGATACAAAATTTTTGGCCTCTCCCAAAGTTCTTTTGCCAAAGGAATTTCTCCTACATTCGCAAGAACTTTTTTGTTAGACATAATCGTATAGCACTTGTAGCTCTTTCAACCAATTCTTTCAATCTTCATTGCTCATAATAATAGATTTTCCAAAGTCATTGCTAGAAGCAAGAGATGATTTGCCCTTCAAAGTCTTGTATAGCCTAGATTGAATCAATACATCCTTGACTTGAATTTGCCACAGGCCAAAATTGATTCTTCCATCAAACTTTTCAACCTCAATCCTCATAGGATTTGAAAACTCATATACAAATATTATTGCTTTACAGAATAATGAAATGCAAGTAACCCAACCCAAGATGGGGTGAATTGGGTTTTTAAAAATTATGCAATACAATTTGCACAACAAATCAATCTAACACCGTAATGAAATAGAAAATAATAAATTCAAACAAAGCATAAAAATAAAAGAGTAAAGGAAGAGAAAAACAAACACACGGATTTTTTTCGTGGCTCGGCAATCCCCGCCTACGTCCACGTCTCAAAGCCAACTAAGCTCGAGTATTTTACTATCCAAGCCTCCCAAAACTTCAAGTTCTTACAATTGACTTACAAGGTGTTAATGAACCTTTACAATCAAGAGATTATCTCCCCAATCTCTTTACCCCAAGTGTTTCTCACACTTATACACTCACAATTTGATAAGAAATGAAAATTACAACAAAAACTCTCTTTAAGAGTGGATATGCAAATAATAGCTCAACAATGATTCAATCTATGACGATTTGCGTTTTGGAAGCTCAATATATGTCATATGATCTTATATTTGCTTGTATTAGTTCTTAAAATGAAGTTGGAGTTGAGTTTTTATAGTTAAAGCCCGAAAACTAGCCGTTATAGGCAAATTCCCGTGCCCAAGCGGTTAGCCGCTTGATTTATCCGGCTAGCCGCTCATGAACAGTGATACTACTGTTATTTTTGAATTTTGGCGCAAAACGTTCTATAATTATACTACAGCCCACAACGTCATAAAACTTTACAAATAAGTCCAATTTCAAAATTTCTTAAGAATAATTGTTTTTCCTAAACTTTTTGAAATTATGATATGACCCCAAAGATATTATTATTTCGCAAAAATGTCATTTTCAACATAATACCCATATTTTTCAAAGTTCTAAAAAACTTTCACTTTAGTCCAAAATATTCATAAATTATATTATGGCCCAAAACATTTCAAATGGTTTTAAAATCATCCAACTCCGAAATTTAATAATAATACTTATTAAAATCACAGATTTCAAAACTTAGCATTTAAGTTCAAATTACTCAAATCCACAAAATACTTTACTTTATAAAAATAAAACCTTTTAGTTTATGAAAAGTATTTAATTAAATTAATCTCTTGAGCTTCTCAAATGTTAAATCATGCATCAATTAAATCATACCGGCTTTACAAGAATTTATCGCACTAAGCTCTAAACTTTATTCTTGATTTCGCTGTTGTCCGTTGAGTGTCTTGAGCTTGATTTCACTTGATTCACTTGCATAAATATTATCCTTCAAAAACTAGTAAAAATGTGAAATACAATATTTATTAAATTTACTTAAGACACATGTTTGTTATCATCAAAATTATAATATGTGTAGCCCTTTAGGTTAACAAATAACCTTTATCTCTAATACCACTTGTTAGGAAATTTTTAATCCCCTTCAAGATCCGACGAGCAAAAATATCAAATAAATAATATATAAAAAATAGATAGAAAATAAAATAATCACACAACACAAGAATTTATGTGAAAAACTTCTATACAGAAGAAAAACCACGGTCGCCAAGGATGACGAGAGAAAAATTTACTATGTGAAAATTTATTATAATCACTCAAGTATTTTTCTCACACTCGAAACCCTAATAACACCTAATCTCTTAATAGATTTACCGTTTCTCTCACACTAGAAACTATCTACTTGCAGAGAACTACTTGATGTGTTATACAAATAAGTGAACCCAACATTTTTATATATAGTGATTATTTTTTGTAGAAGAAGTATTCCTTTCCTTATATTAGTTCTATTCGTCCTTGAATAAGTTAAGTCCCAAGGGAAAATTACTTATTCCTTAAATATGAATCATGCTAAAAAAGAAAATATTCTAGGAAATCTTTATTGAAAAATAAGACATATTTCCTCACGCAAGCAACTTTCTTTTTTTCAAATCCTAAAACAAGTAAGATCGAAATAAAAGGAAATCTTGTTGTAAGATATTTCAAAAAATAATTGCACGTTAGGTTTTCTTAGGATTACTTTTGATGATAACAAAACAAGATATTAAAACAGTTACAACTGTAACAACTCTTTAACTTAACTATTTAATTTAGTCTACACATAAAATAAGTAATTTCACCATTCAATAACTTTTCACCTTTCACATTACTAGCACCATTTTCATTAATGGTCGAGTTCCTTTCTCTTCGATTTCAAAAGTTTTCCATTCTTAATCAAGTGATGATAGTAGATGGCAAAGATCCAAAATGATCTGGTATTTGATAATCCTACTCCCATTCCATTTTTTCAAAGGGACATAAATGTGTATTAAGTTTTATTCCGTTAGTGTATTTGGGACCAAAATTAATACTAACTTCAGACCGTTGAAAATCTCATCCTATCCCAATTATCACAAATGTCTCGAACGTTCCACTTAATTAATATTTTAATTTCTATTAACATATTTAATAAGAGTTAATTTCAAATTTTCATATATTAAAATAAGAGTAATGATACAGCCACAAACTCTTGTACAAACTTATTTTGTACAAACTGACGTGGTATTAATTCATTGGTTGAATGAAAATATAAAATAATAAAAACAAATCATGTGGGTCAAGTGATATTTAATTCAACCAATCTTATCATACCACATCAGTTTGTACAAAATAAGTTTGTACAAGAGTTTGTGGCTATATCATTACTCTTAAAATAATGGGTTATTATCTAAGGATGACAATGGGGAGGGTAGAGGAGGGGATTGACATCCCTGTGCCAATCCGTGATATTCTGCATATGTTCCCATCCCCTCCCGGTCCCCGTCAGAATTGCTTAAGGGGATTCTCGTCCCCTCCCCAAATAATAAAAGGGGATCCTCGAAAAACTCTCAAATAATCGATACGTTTTTTGTTTCTAAATTTGATTTAATCTATTAAAATAAAATTAAAGTTTGACAATATATCTTAGTAAAGTTTGGATGTTATGGCTTTAGTTTTTGTTTATTATATAAAAGTTTAAAACAAAAATTTTGGGCTAAGGCCTTTTGAATAAGACCTGATAGAATAGTAATTTTATAATTAGTTAACTGGGCCCAAAATTTCATAGTATATTTGCATAAATATTTTTATATTTGTTATTTATACTAATATTTTATATTTTATAATATAAATTTTACATTTATTCATTAATATTTCTAAAAAATGAAATTAAAATAAGAAATCAAAATGGGAAAATAGAGAATTGGGGAGGGGATGGTAATTCCATCTCATCCTCGTCCTTTCCTCGAAAAAGCAATTAGGTAAAAGATCGTTCTCATCCAATTTATGAATAAGAAATTGGGTATAAAATCATCCCCATACCCTCCCCAAATAGGAAAAATCCCCAAGAGGCCTCGTTCTCGTGGGGATTTCTGTCATCCTCGTTATTATCATTTCCTACTTCAAGAATAAAAAAAAATCAAATGATTATAAGAAAAAATCAAATGATTATAAGAAATATTGTTCCCATCATTTATTACTATAACTTTGCAAAACCTTTCATTTTACTACTTTTCAGTTAGGACAGTTAGTTGACTAGTGAAATATTAATTTTACCCTGTATGGTAAAATACACAACTAGACGTATCAAATAAAGACAAAAAGTTATTATTATACCTTAAATTGTTAAATAATAATTTTAACCATGAACTTATGAATAACCCTAAATTTACTATAACTATAAAAGTATTGAATTAACAAAAATACGCCTAGATATTTTGTGAAAAATACACACAATCTATTTAAAAAAAAACACTTAAATGTGGAAGTGTTGATTCTTTAGGTAATTTTTGAATTTTTTTTCTTTTTTTGGAGAATATATTTTGTGTTTTCTAACAAAAATATTTAGGGGTATTTTTGTCAATTTGCTGCTTTTATAATTATAATAAATTCAGGGTTATTCATAAATTCATGGTTAAAACTATTATTTAACAATTTAAGAGCATAACATAATTTTTTATCTATTAATTGATACTTCTATTTGTGTATTTTACTATAAAGAATAAAATTGATATTTTACTAGTCAACTAACTGGTTAATCAATGGTTTAAAAGGAAAAAATAGTAAATGAACGATTTTGTAAAGTTATAGTAGTAAAATGATAGGGAACAATACTTTCTGTAGTCATTTGATATTTTACAATTCTTAAAGTAGTGAAATGATAATAATCTTTAAAATAATTATGATTCTATTAACAACTTAATTGGCATTAAAAAAGAACATTTCCAATACCATTAAAAAATAAAGCATATTATATATTGATAATTGATAATTGATAATATGCAATTAATAATGTTAAAGAAAAACAATATTAAACACATTATAGCTAAATTATTGGAGGATTGGAATCTCAAGATAAATCCCAATCTCAACCTAAATTAGCTATTGGGATCAATTTCTTTTTCAAATCTCGATGCGTTTAAAATTAATCCTAATAATGTGGACCAATCCCATCTTGATCAATATGGGATCTTGAATCCCTATTGGGATTTAAGATTTTTTGTCATTCCTAAATGATAGTGCTATAGATTCTTGTACAAACTGATATAGTATAATCTAATAAGTAAACATTAAGCTATAAATTAATACTTGTTTTGTATATGCTGATATGATATAATTCAATTGGTTGGATTAAATAATATCAAAGAAGATTGTAATAAATATTTTCATTGAAAAAAGACAAGACTAAAAAAACATTCATTCAAAGATTCCTAAACTAAAAATGTAAAATAACAAATCTATTTATACTAACTCAACTAAGTTAAAACTGCTTAAATAACACAATTCTAGTAAAATTAGAATAACAACTCAAAAAACATGTTATAGAGTTTTGTCCTTCACATTTTGTCCTAAAAATAGTGATGTTCATGGAGTTTGAGATTTCTTAGGAAAGGTTCAATGTCATCATCAATATTCAGTCTTTGGGATTTCCATTGATCCGTTTCCAAACTTTAAATCACACGAGTTGCCCCCTCAGACTTCTAGAATTCTATATAATTAAAACATTAAGGATTAATTGGACAGGTAAAATGTGTGGTAAACATGGTGGTGTACAAATTAGACCTCAATTATTGCAATGAAAAATCTAGCTACATTTTATGGTGATGAAGTTACTTTTTGGTATTGGAATACTTAGCAGTGGGCAAAATCGAGTTTGGATCAACCCGATCTGAACTCAATCCGATTTTTAGATCGGATTAGACTAGACCCGATTCAATTATATTCGGATCGGATCGGATTCCGGGTAAATCGGGTCAGTTCAGGTCAATCGAATGATTATTTAAATTTTGCCTAATATATCATATCAAGTTTTGTAGATCGTAGAAAACAATAGTTGGAGCAAAATTAAACTAAAATCCAATTGAAGTCCAAATATATATGATACAAGAAGAGAATAATAAAAAATCCCAGGACAAATTAAATACAAGACAAACCGTTTAGGGTCAAGGTGGAGGGCAACAATATTATGGTGTATGTGGATCAAACAATGGCAACAGCAGCCGCGATGCAGGACAACATAACACATCGGTGAGTTGCAGATCACGATGGCTTCAAGCGGTTGCATTAGTTGCGTTAGATCACCTTCGCACGGTTGCATCATTTGTGTTAGATCACGTCAGGGCTGCTTTACTGTCGTGCTGCCTGTGTCTGCCGTGCTATGTTTGGTGAGTGCTATCAACCGCCACCGCATATGTGGCTGCGTATGGTAAGCTGCCGTTGTGTTGTGTGTGTAAAGTGCTATTGTGTTGTGTGTGTGAAGAGAAAGAGTGAAAGACCATGATGTTTGATTGTTTGTAAGATGTAATGTTGAATTAGGTTAGGTTATGTTTTTTTTATTAACAAGAGGCCAACCTGATCAGATTTTCAAATCAGTCCAGGTTTAATCCGATTCGATCACGATCCGATCATGTTGGTTGAATCCATCCGATCGAACGATATGGTTAAGCTAAATCAAATAGCTTCCAAATCACAACATCATTTAAATGTTTGGTTAAGTAACATATATGGTAACCATCAAGCATTGTAGCGTAATAAGAGAACTTGCATAGTCGATTGTGATGAAATAGTTATTGATGCTAGGATTTTAATTGTGATGGAATAGTTATTGATGCTAAGATTTTATTCTCCTACCATTAAAAGGTAGAGATAAATATCTCTCCCACAAATATGGGTAGAGCTCATATATGCCCAGATGTTAGTGGGGTATATATATCACTATATTATGGGCTGTAATATGATAGAATTGATTTGGATTAGTCTAAATGGATCCTTGATTGTAAATATTGGTGTAAAATATTACTAAAACTCTGATTGTATTAAAAGAAGTTACATATGTGGAGGAAAAAAAAGAAGAGTTAGATAAAAATTGTGGTTAAAATCGTTAGTTATGTCGATGCTACGACTGATAAAATACTATAAGGCATGCTTTTAGGTGTAAAACATGAGGAACACCATTTAATATGGTAGATTGGTTGAATTAGATGAAACTAAACGGGATTGGATATGATTAATACGTACTTATGGTCAGTAATTTCATCAGCCATCACTTGCTTTTAGAAAATGTACAGTGAAGAAGTAATTGGAAATATGTTAAAATTTGAAGTTGCGGTTCAGCCATAACTTTTAAAGGAACCCAAAACTCAAAATTATACAAGACAGTACCAGCTGGATCTAGGATCTGGAACCTCATATGGCCTGGTCTTTCTGACGTATAAAATCATCAAATTAAGATTTGGTTTATTTAATTAATGAACGCTTCATTGAACTTGCTTAAAAATAAACCAGGGGTTTAGATTACATCAGTGAATACAACAAAGGATGACAAACTCATAGTATACTTTTGTCTTCATTTTAATTCCTTTGGTGACTCGCATCCTTATCTTGCAGTGTTCTCGGTTGTTCTACGCCAAAACCTTGCAGAGGCTCTCGTATCAACCATATGATTGAGAGCACTTCTGATCGGCACAAGGGAAATATCTGATTTGCACAAAATTTTCAATTATGGCTTCCCCGCCAAAATCATTTCATTGGCGCATTCTGTAGAGCACCTGCGAACATGTATCAGCACCTTATTTTTTTACTGTGACTGAAGTTTGTGTATGATACAATAAACGTGGCAAACACATACCTCAAATTGACATTTTATTTCTAATTTTCTATGATTACTACAACCACAAGAGTGCCTCAAAATTGAAACAGAGCCTGTCGTTTATTTAAATAGGCAACAACTGGTAAAAAAATGTGCACAAAATTGAGAAGAAGCATGCGAAATAACTAAAACCATCTTGATTCATGTCTCCAATGCCATGATCACTGCAGATGCTTCCATATTCAATAAATGTGCGTTTGTAAACAGTGCTTGCACAAAGGTTAGTGGAAGCAGGAAAGCAGCAGCGAGAAAGGAGAAGACTGCTCATGGAGTATTGGGATTATAAATGTGCCTCAACTTGGCCTTCCACTTATTACGACGCCCAATGCAATGCAAACTTTATTGATAACTGATTAGGAGATGATCTTCACTACCCCGTTTTCGAACTTTATATCAAACAAGGAACCATCCTTAAGGACGTCAACCTTCTGGAGCTCGTAACGAACAAAGTTCTGAATTAAAATTGTTTATTGGTCAAGAGTTGTAGACATTCTGAGGTTTCGCTCCTTTAATACATAAAATGCAAAATTACCAAAAGGGGCAAAACTAAACATAAAATAAAATTCTGATGTCTGAAATAATTGAAAAAAATGCGTGCAATTAGAGATAATTTCCTATCGATCCGGAGGCCAATAAGCTTTGAAAAGAAGTTAGCTCCGTCTTTCCATATGCTTCAATATTGCATGTTATACGCACAAAATGGATACCTGTAGCTCAAATAACAACCTGGGAAGATAGAGGTCATGTTCTACGCCAACCGATTCCAGCATCTTTGATCTCTATCGCAGATTCGCAGAACAGACGAAGCTCCAGTCACTATTCTTTATACCATAAATTATTCCTATACGCTTCAATTCCTGCAGGGGAAGTGTTGCGAATGATTTGGTGTACAAATACTTAACCAATTAATGAACTTAAGAACGAAAGTTTAATCACACTTAAGGGAAAATAAAGATTGAGCCTTGTTGTTTGGATAACCTAAGCAAAATCCCTTTCATGTTTTAAAATATATCTAAACCACTTTGTTAGTTAAAACGGTATCAATTTTATATATTATTTTACTATTTTATCCCTAGTCCTGATGTTTGTAGGGGTGGGCGTAGTTCGGTTCGGCTCGGTTCGTTTTTTACTAAATTTTTTATAATTGTTCGATTACGATTATTTTAAAATTATAATCGCGATTATTCAAATTACCGAAACAATTAAATACTCAATTAATCAAAATAATTTGATTCGATTCGGTTCGATTATTTTGATTATTGGCCTATTTGACTTATTTTGGGCTTTTTTAAATTTAAAACCTTATACACGAATGGATTGAAGAAAACTATCAATCATTTTCCTTGTCTCTTCTGGATTGGCACCCACTAGCTTGTCGAATACAATTAAATTGTATAGGTTTCTCTTTTGTTTTGTCTTTTTCACCTATAGTTCTATCCAGGCTCCAGTATTTATTTGGTCATTCTTATTTCATTTCCTTTTCAATTTCCAGCTTTCAAAATGTTGTGGGATTCTTTTATAAATGTTTCATTTATGATAATTAATACTTGAGCCGTTTCTTAATGTCATTGAGTATCTGCTTAATGTCTAGAGTCTGCAGATTGAGTTTCACTAACATGTTCATGCCTGCAGCTGCAACTAGTAACATGAAATCATTTTTGAAATTTTATCTGGAAATTTGAATGGAAATTAACTTGAACAAAATATTTAGATGTTCACTACAAGTCCTCTACTTGAACTCTGACCCATCTCACTGTTGATAAATGAAAACCAAAACATTGAAACTGTTGGCAAGCTCAAAGTGATTTCCACTGCAATTTCAGAAGAATGCCAATAATATACACTTTACAATAGTGATTCTCAACGTAAGCAATCTCGACACGAATTGATTTACAACTTAAATTTCTTAAAACACATCGAGCATAATTTGCTCTTAAATCATCAAAACAAAAAGGATCGTGAGCCCTGAAACTCCATCATTGGCCATTAAACCCGAACTAATTGGACTCTCTATATATACACACACAACTTCAATCATTAACATAAATATATACACACACAACTTCAGTCATCAACATAAAACAAGAAAAACGACATGGATTACAATCATCAAAGAAAGAAATGAAAAATGGAACTTTTTCGTTTGATTTTTTGTTCTGCTGAGAGTTTTTTGTGATAGTGGCAGCAGCAGCAGATGACAGCGGCTGCAGCAGGTGGTAACGGCGGCGGAGACTCAGCGACGAGCAGCAGCGGCAAATTAGATTCGTGAAGGACGAGCAGCGGTGACGACTGACGAGCTGGGGCAACGAGCAGTGGCGATGACGAGATTGCAGTGGCGGCGACGAGCAGCGGGGACGAGATTCCAGCGGCTGAAGGTGCTGCGGCTGAATTTTAAAAATTAGCAGCGGCTGAAGAATGAAGATAAGAAGAAGTGTTTAGTTTAGAATTTAGGGATTGTTATTTGAATTTCGGTTCAGTTTTTTGGTTTTTTTTTTTTTAAATCGAAAACCGAACCAACTGATTTTACTACTTTTGTTATATTACTACTTTGGTTTTTTGGATGCAAAACAATCGCATAAAAATTCAGTTCGGTTTTTTATTAATCAATTTTTTTTGCCGATGTTTGCCATCAAATTTGAATATTTTGAAAATATGAATCAAGTAAAATGACGTATATACACTTAATGATTAAATTAATTTAATAATAAATTATAAGTTATGGAGAAATATCAACTGATTTGTATACGTATTTCTTTTTAGTTTTTATTTTTTATAATCATTTATAGTATTAAAATATGAACTTTACTATTAAAAACTTATTTGTGTCTGTTATGATTTTGATATATCGATTTAAGGGTATTAAAAGTTTGAACTTTTAATTTGTTCTTTTCTTTTAATTATAATGTTTGTGGAAGGTTGCTAAATGAGGTCTGATTTTGTTGGTATAGTGATTTGGATAAAAGAAAATTTTAAAACTTCTCTTCAAATTTACTTTCTTTCAGGTATTCTTGAAATAATGATAATAATGTCCATTATTATTGTGCTCAGATGCCTAACGTGGATGTTTTTGTTAATTTTGATGGGAAGAAATTTGAATTAGGGGTCTGGTATGTTGATTGTTCGAGTTAGGTTGCTAATATTTCTCCATAATTTTTAATTCATTATTAAATTAATTTAATTATTAAGGAAATATAACATCAAGACTAAAGTTAAAATAGTAAAATAATATATAAAGTTAATATCATTATAACCGCAGGGGTTTTAGACCTGTTTTAAAATATGAGGAGGTTTCATTTAGTTTCTCCAAACATAATCTTCATTTTCCTCATTTGTAAATGTTGACTAGACTTCATATTTTGTATAAAAATATGAAGTCTTTATTAACTAATGATACAGGAACCTCATCTTCAAGTCTTTAAAGTAAAGCTTGGAGCTCCAATAGATTAATCATAAATTCTTTTAAAACAATTCTTAATTTTTATAATACCCATTTATTATATAAATTAATAATTATCTAATTTGAAATTAAAAACATATGATATAATTATGTGATTTTTGTGAAAGATGTGCTCAGTTCGCTTTCTACTTCTTGAAATTGTTCAACTTAAACAATCCTGGCTTTAGTTTATATTACGTAATTGATCAAGCACTCTAAAAATGCTCAACAAAGATGGTGTAGGAGATAGATAGACTAGGAAGCCTTTTCACAACACAGTCAACTGGTCAAGTACTAGGATCAGCAGCCATAACTCTTAGAAATTATAGGGGTTCCTCTGCTTACGCCAACAAGTTGCATAATAGGATGGTCAAGTTACTATTTCTCATAGCTTATTTTGCATTGAATTTGATTGAAAATCATAGAGCTAAGTGTCGACCGATCTAGGATCTTGATTCTCAATATGGCTTAGTCTTTACTTCATCAGCATAAAATTAAACAATAAACCAAGCAAAATTCCTAGGGCCAGTTAATAAGGAATCAAACGAAAAGTCGATATATGATAGATGTTCCATTGAACTTACTTGATTGAAGGTGACGAGCTCTTGATTTTCTCTGCAGAAATTGAATGATAACTAATGATACAAGATCACATCTCTTACATGGCTAAACTGATTTTTATATTAGTTTCAAAATTGTTGCTGTTGTTAAATCCTTGAACCTTTTACGCCCAAACACGACAATTCATGTGAATTAAGAATTATCCTGAGCTAGCACGCAACTCTAGTTATGTGTGATACAATAAACATGGCTACCACTACTCTTAAATTGACATTTCTATCACTATTACCACCACAAGTCTGCCTCCCTGTTGAAACTGAACTTGTTATTTATCAACTTCAATAGTTTAAAATAAGCAGAAGAAGGTAGAAGCAGAAGAACCAACAGCGAAAAAAGGCGATGAATATACTTGTGCCTCAAGTTGGGCCAAATATTCATTACCCACCTTTTTCAATAGAGGGGAAACAAACCTCTCGGCTCAAGGCCTCCGTCCAGAAGGAGGGTTCCCTTGTGCTGGATTTGATCCGGGCTGACTTGGCCCATTAGCATTAGCTTTATAGCTGCAGTGGTTTGGCGGTTGTTTTGTTGATTTGGTGAGTGGGACTCTTGGTAGGGTTTCAGCTTTTTCAAAAGATAAAAATATCTCGTCCGCCGAGGGGGAGGATTCATTGGATTTGATCCGGGCTGACTTGGCCCATTAGCATTAGCATTTGCTGCATTGTAGGGTTCTATCTTTTTTGATAGATGTGAAAAAACTCCCTTCCGCAGTGGGCCGGTATCCGGGCTGACTTGGCCCATTAGCATTAGCTGCATCCGTTTGCTGATTTTGTGATTGGGAGCCTTGGTGGGTTCCATCTTTTCGAATAGAGGTGAAAAAACTTTCTTCCGCCTAGGGGGAGGGCTCACCGGATTTGATCTGGGCTGACTTGGCCCATTATATTAGCTGCAGTATAGGGTTTCGTCTTTTCCAATAGACGTGAAAAAACTCTCTTCCGCCAAAAGGGGTTCACCAGATCTTATTCGGGCTGACTTGACCCATTAGCATTAACTGCAGTGTAGGGTTCCATCTTTTCGAAAAAATGTGAAAAAACTCGCTTCGCCGACAGGGTTCACTGGGTTGGATCCGGGCTGAGTTTGCCCGTCATCATGAGCATTATGTCACGGGATGAGTATTTTGCGCAGCTAACCCATGCGGACTTAGACAACTTTGCCGAATGTTGCTAAGTAAGCCTAGAGCTTCTCGAACTAGAGAAGAGAGCAATGAAGCCGAATAAGAGAACTTGTATTGCACAAAGAGAGATTACAATGCTTGAGTTGCTTACAAAGCTTGTTGTTGTGTTTGTTGGATACAAATGCCTAATGTCATCCCATATTTATAAGGGAGGCTTGCCAAGCTCTAGAGATTCTAGAGAATTCTACAATATCCTAGCTATTTACATGTGCTAGAATTCTATGGAGAATTCTAGAGTATTTACAAGCTCATATGTGCTAGATTTTCCTAGAATGTTCCGGAGTTGGGCCAAGCTAGCACTCTTGGCCTTGTGTTGGCTCTCTAGCCCAAAATTGTGGGCAATTGGGCTAGCGAATTGGGCGGTCCGCAACATCCTCCCCCACCTAAGCTCGCGGCGTCCTCGTCGCGCTCTCATGCTTGAAATTCTGGATGTGCTCAGCGAATTGCCACAAATCCTCTTCACGTTCCCATGTGGCTTCGCTCTCGGGGAGGTTTTTCCACTTCACCAAATACTCATTATGTGCTGGCACGCCCCTCCTTGAAACCACTCGGTCCGCAATGATGTAGTCCACATCTTTGTCGAACGCGGTGACAACGGCAGTTGGTGCGCGCCTCGATTCTCCGCGACTTGGGTCTCCAATGTCTTCGTGATATGGCTTGAGAAGGCTCACATGGAAGACTGGATGGATCTTGAGTCTTGGCGGTAGTTGGAGTTGATACGAGACGTTGCCCACACGTTGAACAACTCGGAAGGGTCCTTCGTAGCGCCTCACTAACCCCTTGTGGACTTTCCGCAATGTCTTGAATTGTTGGGGTAGGAGTTTGATCATGACTTGATCACCTTCCTTGTACTCAACATGCCGTCTCCTTGTATCCGCCCATTTCTTCATTTTCCTCGCGGCTTTGTCGAGGTAGGCTCGCGTGATGCCCGCTTCCTCATGCCATTCGCGAGCGAGCTTGTGTGCCGCGGGGCTTTTCCCTCCGTAAGTCGAGGCTATGGCATTGGGGGTCATGGGCTGAAATCCCATGATGATCTCGAATGGACTCTTGCCCGTAGCCTCACTTCGCTGCAAGTTATAAGAAAATTGGGCGATGTCGAGTAGCTTCGCCCAATCCCGCTGATGAGCGCTCACATAATGCCTCAAGTACATCCCAAGGAGGCCATTAATGCGCTCGGTCTGCCCATCCGTTTGGGGGTGGAAGCTTGTCGAGAACTTGAGATCAGTCCTCAACATTTTGAAGAGCTCCGTCCAAAAGCGTCCAGTGAACCGAGGGTCTCGGTCGCTCACAATGCTCCTTGGAACTCCCCAAAGCCTCACAATATGCTTGACAAATAGGCGGGCTGCCTCGTCCACTTTGCAATCGACAGGTGCGGCAATGAATGTGGCATACTTGCTGTAGCGGTCGACAACGACTATGATGCTTCCGCAACCTTCGGACTTAGGTAGCGATGTGATGAAGTCCATGGAGACACTTTCCCATGGCCTTGTTGCTAGTGGTAGCGGCTCCAATAATCCCGCTGGAAGTTGATGATCCACCTTGTCTTGTTGGCACACAAGACAAGTTCGCACATATGCCTCAATGTCGTCCCTCATGTGCGGCAAAAAATATGAGGCTTGAACTAGTGCGGTGGTGCGCTCGATTCCTGGGTGACCAGCCCACTTAGAGTCGTGGCACTCCTTGATAACTTCCTTCCGTAAGTTTCCCACCTTGGCACGAACAGCCGATCTCCCTTGGTGAGGAGGATGCCTTCCTCTTGCCAAAAGCGCCTTGTCTTTCCCTCGAGCACTTTCTCCAGCAAATCCTTTGCTAGCGGATCTTGTTGGAGGCCTTTCTTGATGCTTGAGACAAGGTCGGACTTCGGTTGGCTCATGCTAAGTGTCGCCAATTCTGCCTTGCGGCTTAGAGCATCCGCAACTACATTGGCTTTTCCCGGTTTGTACTCGAGCCGATAGTCGAATTCCGCTAGGAAATCTTGCCACCGTGCTTGCTTTGGACTCAACTTCTTTTGTGTTTGGAAGTAGCTGGTCGCCACGTTGTCTGTCATGATTGTGAATTGTGAGCCAAGCAAGTAATGTCGCCACACTCTTAGGCAATGGATGATGGCTGTCATCTCTTTTTCTTGCACCGTGTAGCGGCGTTCCGTATCGTTTAGCTTTCGACTCTTGAACGCTATAGGGTGGCCTTCTTGCATGAGGACTCCTCCTATGGCGAAATCTGAGGCATCCGTTTGGACTTCGAAAGGCTTTGTGTGGTCCGGAAGAGCGAGGACGGGTTCCTCCGAAATTGCCTTCTTCAACTTCTCGAATGCGCGTTGGCACTCTTCGGACCAATGCCACGTTCTGTTTTTCTTGAGCATATCCGTCAAGGGTGCCGCCTTGGTCGAATAGTCCTTGATGAAGCGGCGATAGTAATTCATCAGCCCAATGAATGAGCGAAGCTCGAGTACTTTCGAGGGAGGTTCCCATTCGAGGATGGCCTTTACTTTAGCATTCTCCATCATGATCTTCCCGCCCGCAATCTTGTGGCCAAGGAACTCCACTTCTTGTTGGGCAAACGAGCATTTCTCTAACTTGAGGAAGAGCTCGTTGTCTCGAAGTACTTGGAGGACTTATCGCAAATGTTGGGCATGATCCTCGAGCGTGGTGCTATACACCACTATGTAGTCCAAGTACACGACCACGAAGCGGTCGAGGAATGGTTGGAGCACCTTATTCATAAGCGTGCAAAATGTGGCGGGTGCATTAGTAAGGCCAAAAGACATCACAAGGAATTCGAAAGACCCATACCTTGTTGTGCACACCGTCTTTGTCTCATCTCCCTTGGTGATGCGCACTTGGTAGTACCTGGAGCGCAAGTCAAGTTTGGTGAAGTACTGCGCTTTGCCAAACTGATCGAACAAGTCCGCAATCAATGGAATTGGATACTTGTTTTTTATGGTGATCTTGTTGAGCGCTCTATAGTCGATGCACATCCGCAGCGATCCATCCTTTTTTTTTGGAAGAGGACCGGTGCACCGAATGGGGCCTTTGAGGGGCAAATGTATCCAGCGTCCAGCAAGTCTTTGAGTTGTCTCTGCAACTCCTCAAATTCGGGTGGCGCCATGCGATAGGGCGCCAAGGCTGGTGGCTTCGCGCCTTGTTCCAGCTCGATTGCATGATCTACCTCTCGTCGAGGTAGGAGCTTCTTCGTAAGTTCTGGAGGCATTACGTCCTTGTACTCATTGAGGACGGCTTGAATTTGCAAAGGGACTTGGCTTGACGAGGTTCCGCTAGTTCCTTCCTCGTTTAGTTCCCGAATGGAGACCAAGAAGCTTGAGTCCTTTTTGAAAGCCCTTTTGAATTGCATGGCGGAGAGTGTCTTCTCTTCGGACTTGCCTCGCTCCGCGGGTACCATGCATGCTTTGCTCCCGTCGAAGATACTTAGGGAGTTTGTAGCGGGCAGCGGGAAGGCATGGACTTGGTCGAAGAATTCCATGCCAAGGACCATCTTGAAGTCATCCATGGGCACGATGGAAAAATCAAGCTTTCCACTCCACGTACCGAGTGTTAAGTGCACTCCTTGTGCAATTCCCGCAATTGGCTTGGCGGGTGAGTTTACCGCCTTCATTGTACCTCCTTCCTTGGTGGCCTTGAGGCCTAAGCGCTTGGCCTCGTCTACGGACACAAAGTTGTGTGTTGCTCCCGTGTCTAGCAGCGCGCGAACGGACTGGTCATTTATCTTTGCGCTTACATACATGAGCCCTTTCTTGATGAGTGTGGGCTGTTGGCGATTAAGCGCGCTGAGGCGTTGGAGAGAACCCATGCTGAGTTGGGGTTCTTCCGAGGACATTGTGGGGTTGCTCTTTAGTTGGGCAGCAAGAGCGCTGAGCGACTTCTTCTCCGGACAATCGCGTATCCAATGAGGGCCGTTGCATATGAAGCATGGGCTTCGCGGCTTTGGTGCCTCCTTCTTGCCCTCTGATTTTCCTTGCCCACTCTTTGTTGCTAGGTGGCTTTTTCTGCCCCCAATCTCTGCGGTTGTTGCTCTTGTCCTTGCGACTCTCTCCCCCACCTTTGCCTTGGTTGGCCTTTTTGTCCTTGGATTGGGTAGATTATTCGGTGAGCGATTCCGCAACGGCAATGGTGTCGTCAAGTGTTTGAACACCACACCTATCAAGCTCGGTCTTGGCCCAATCCTTGAGGCCATCTTGGAAGTAGAAGAGTGAATCTTTGTTGGACGTGTCGCTTATCTCCAACATAAGGGTAGTGAACTCGTTAATGTAGTCCCGCATGCTACCTGATTGCTTGAGGCGACGTAAGCGCGCTCGCGCTTCTTTCTCCGCATTGCTTGGGGCGAATTGCTTTCGGAGTTCTTGCTTGAAGTCGGCCCAAGTGTCGATGGTGCAAATGCCCTTGCCCATCTCGCCATGCTTGCGACGCCACCATAGTTGTGCAGCGCCTCTAAGATAGGTGGGTGCAGTGCCCACTTTCGATGTCTCATCTCGTAAACCCATGGCATCGAAGTATTGATCAAGCCCAAATAGGAAATTGTCCACGATGGTGGCATTTCGTGTGCCATCGTATGTGTCGGGCTTTGGCACGTCAATGCGGCGCGCATCACTCGAGTTGGCGGAAGCTGGACTTGCGGAGAGTGTGCGCTTGTGCCATGCCCAATCTGAGCGGACTTCATCCACTTCCGCACGGACAGCGCGTAGTTCATCCTGAACAAAACTACGAAGTTTAAGAAACTCATCATGGAAAGAATGAAACTCACTTCGGAGAGTATTCGCTTGCTCTTGGATGAGAGCTTTGGTTGCCACCGTGAACTCGGCGTATTCTCCCTCGAGACCGTCCACTCGGTCCTCCAATCCCTCGAGGCTATCTTGAGCGGCGGACAATACATTTTCGAGAGTAGTCACACGAGGCTCCAACGCATCCACGGATGGGGCCTTGGACTTGCCGCGAGTCTTGCCTTGGGCGCGTTCTCCCTCACGGCCGCGGATTGGTTCCGGTGGAGCATCCACACCAACAACACCCTCTTGTGCTACGTTTGAAGGGTTGGTCATTGCTTGTGAGCTAACTTGCGTGCGTGCAAACCTTAGCTCTGATACCACTTGTCACGGGATGAGTATTTTGCGCAGCTAACCCGTGCGGCACTTAGACAACTTTGCCGAATGTTGCTAAGTGAGCCTAGAGCTTCTCGAACTAGAGAAGAGAGCAATGAAGCCGAATAAGAGAACTTGTATTGCACAAAGAGAGATTACAATGCTTGAGTTGCTTACAAAGCTTGTTGTTGTGTTTGTTTGATACAAATGCCTAATGCCATCCCATATTTATAGGGGAGGCTTTCCAAGCTCTAGAGATTCTAGAGAATTCTACAATATCCTAGTTATTTACATGTGCTAGAATTCTATGGAGAATTCTAGAGTATTTACAAGCTCATATGTGCTAGATTTTCCTAGAATGTTCCGGAATTGGGCCAAGCTAGCACTCTTGGCCTTGTGTTGGCTCTCTAGCCCAAAATTGTGGG
Source organism: Citrus australasica (assembly GCA_029618585.1). Lineage (NCBI taxonomy): Eukaryota > Viridiplantae > Streptophyta > Magnoliopsida > Sapindales > Rutaceae > Citrus > Citrus australasica. The sequence continues at coordinate 9,999,229 of JARCIV010000009.1, read as the reverse complement.
CAATTGGGCTAGCGAATTGGGCGGTCCGCAACAATTAGCTGCAGCCGTTTGCTAATTTTGTGATTGGGACTCTTGGTAGGGTTCCATCCTCTGTGAATGTTTTTCAAAGGGCCAAGCTGTACGATGTTTAGACATGGGCTTACAAGTTTCAGCAACTTTTTCTTCAGTTTCATCAAATGGTAGTTCAGGAACAAGATTGTAATGTATGTGTTAACTACACTTCATGTTTTGTACCATGTACATGGCTAATAAATTAAACAAGGCCCTTTCATCAAGCTTATAAAGGGAGTAAGCCGAAACTAATACTTTGATGATGTGTCGTTGCAGTTGCTTGTTTGAATGCCATTTGCTTGCAAGTGATTTACTCTTGATTTTCTGATCTGCAGATTGATTCTATCGCTTCTCTTTCTTTTTGATGAAACATAATGTTAACTAATGATAGAAGAATTTCATCTTATTGAAATTGTTAGACTTGAAATTCGAGACAGATGTAACGCGTCCAAACTATCCGCGATGTGATCACCATTGCCATGAGTAATATTTACATGTTATTTAACCTGCATCTTCTATTTAGTAATGCACGCATTTGACATTGCACACTAACAAAATTTAACTCAGTACCTTGTTGTTTAGTGTCGAATAAGTCGTATTATATTTGACAAACCAAATAAGCAACAACTGTAATTAAAGTTTATACAAATTTAAGAAGAAGAATGGACAATCACTACATTTAAACATCTTGACTCATGTCTACAATACCACAGTAGCTACTGTATCTGCTTCTATATTCAATGGCTTTGCGCTTGTTGATAATAAGAAAGAACTGCAAACAGAGTCTGCAGCAACGTGAGGAGAAGTAGGACAACAGCAGCAAGAACGGAGATGATTGCCCATGGAGTGTTGAAATAATCGTGCCTCAACTTGGCCATCCACTTATTACGACGCCTACTGCAATGGTGAATCACTTTGTTAAAAACCTCCCAGTAATAGAACTTCTCACCGAGTACAACGCCATCACAAAGCTTCTTCAATAAGGTTGCAATCGCTTCATCATCTCCTAACAAATTCTCAATTATTCCACAACGGCGAAGTAATTCAGCATCCTTTGAAGAATTACTGAGGCATTTCAGGAATTTGACATAATCTATTACATGCTTCAGATTTAAGTCTTGAGAACACTGCTCGTATGCAATGAGATTCTGGAAAATAGTTTCTGTAGCATCAGCAATTTCCAAGGACGGCATCTTCATTACCCCATTTTCGAACTTAATATCGAACAAGGAATCATCATCCTTATCGACCTCAACCTTCTGGAATTCGATTCCAGCCTCTTGAATCTCTGTGGCAGAACAAATGAAGTTGCAGTGACTATTATTGGTGCCATTATGAAGCCCATATGCTTCTACTCCTGCATGTGAAGGAAGCCAGTTACAGTGTATGAAATGGACTAGATGTTTGATTTCATTTATGGGATAATTATCAACTCGGTAAACACCATGTCTTCGACATCCTTTTCCTGGTAATATCCCGTTGAAAAAACGCAGAATTGTGACAAGAAAGCTTTTGTCACTTGGACTGTTCGGCAACTCAGTCATGCTAAACAACCTCCAAATAACAAAAAATGGAAGTTGATTCTCAAGTAAAATCATATCTTGAGCTATGGAAGGTAACATCCAACTCAGTTCAAAAATAGGGTCATTTTTTTGTCTCAAAGCAGGGTCATTATTTCTTCTCCCCTCCATTTCCAACCAAAACTTGCGAAAAACCTCAACAATGAAACAACCATCAAGAATCATCATTTTCACAAACTCATCTTGGTTTAAACTTATGGACCCTCCATAACAATTTCTAGCTGTCTCTTCCAGTTCCCTCATGGCCGCGAAATAGTGTGACAAAGGTATATCCAATCTTCGCTCTAGAAGCCTTTGAAGATAGCTCATTTTGTACTTTTCAAAGTCCCATAATTGATCTTTACCGTGATGGTAAGGGCCAATCGATAGCAATCTTGGTGCATAAGCCTTTTCATTTACATTACGCAATACCTGAGGCACTCTGAAAATGCTAAACTGAGATGGTGTACTAGTTAGACAACGAAGCTCTTCCTCAAGTACTATTGCAGTCGGATCACTTGCCATGGTCTGCATTTAAGTGGATATAAAGACATAAATGTTGATTACTATAAAACTTAACCAAATTAATTATGGATAATTACAGATGTTACAAGTACTTCAATTTTACATAAAAATTATCATTAATGCCATTAAGTCTACTTTTTATAAATTTTGGAAAAAAAAAAATAGTCATTGATAATAGTTTCAACTTCTAATTACAGTTATAGTGACAGTACTTGTATAACAAGGGAAGTGAGACAAATCAACAACGAGTGAAAGCAAATCATCAGTTATAGCACACTAATTGAATGACCATAATCATAAACAAAACTAAATTTTATATTCGTTTCGATTTCAATTCTTTTATATTCTTAGTAATATTTGAGCCAGCTCACGGATCTTGGATCTCACGTGCACGGCCAAAGAAGCTAAGCAAAATTATTGGGGTACAAAATACAATTCACTATAAATCAATTCAAAGGTAAAAAATGCATTATATTAAAACAAGTTATTTATGATCACTTACAGATGACTTTCCGGTTGCGAGACAAGATACCAATCTTCCCAGTGCAATGATTTTCCTTCGTTTTCTTTTTGACGACAGTCAAATGTTTGGATTGGTTTGGTTTGCAGGTGCAAAATGGCTCCTGTACCACAACCTTTTTTTGGTGCCAGCAACGTGGGTTGAAATTAAACCTACAGGCTTTTTGGTCCTTCGAGTCGATGGTTGTTGGATTCCTGGAAATTTCCTCCCAAAACCCAACTCTTTTCCTACCATTGGAAGGGATGGCAGTTCTACCATTATTCCTTTGATTATTTGCGGCCAATTTTTTTAGGGTTCCAGCTATGTTGCTCCTTTTTGTCTTTTCTGAGTTATAAAATTAAAAAATAATGAGATACTCCTAAATTTTGACTCATTAATCCTACTTATTTTAATTTTTTAAACTTAAATAAATGGGTGGGGTAATTTTTTTAATAATTAATTCACATAACAATCATCAAAGTTTTTGAAAAAAAAAATTACTCTTACACCTACCTAAATGTCAAATATATCTTTAATAAAACTATTTTTTTTACTAAATAAATTAATTAAAATAAAATATAAAAAAAATTAATTAATTAATTTACATGTCCACTAGTTTCAAGCCCATATATCTAGTAATTAACAACTGGATCCTATCTCAAACTCAAAAAGTCATTATAAAAAATTCTTAAATAAGTGTAAAGCATAAAGCAGCTTTGTCTCTAAATCTTTATTAAAAAACTTCTAAACCCATAGATGTAAGAATAAAAGAAAGAGTCATTTCCTCCTTTCACTTTTTGATACATTCTCACTAAATAATTTAAAAACTCATTATTATTAGTAAATTAATATATCTTTCTTATATATTGAACTTATTGACTGTATAATGAATAAGTCTTATGAAAAAGTTAACCACAAATTGATAACAAGAGATTAAATTTATATTAACATTTGTCATAAAATATGATTTGTAATTAATACATGGTTTTACTTTATATTACATTAACTAATTAATAAAAAAAGTATTAATTTGAATAAATTAATTCAAATACAAGAATAAGTCATTTTATTGTTAATAACCTGATAGAAACATTTAACCATTAAACGAGTGGATTCTGAAAAGACAAAAAATGAGGTGTAAAACCACAGCAATAAAATAGCCCGACCCCTTTTTTTTTTTAAATTGTCAGAGCATCAGAGAAAGTTTGGATAAGATAATCTTTTATAACTTAAAATATAAGATTTCGTTATAAAATATGTTTAATCTTAAAATTTTAATATTCCATGAAGCATCGAGCAAAGTGTAATTTGAATAACGGAGTTTTAAGGTATCAAGATTTTCTATAGAAAAGAGACTATAACTATGTATGAAATAAAAGTTGATATTGATGGGATTATCTTCTTTTTAAAGTATATCTATTTATTTATTTGTAATAAATATATTTTTTAATTAATAAAATATTTGAGATATTTTTCATATATCTTAATTGTATAAGTATTTGGAATAAGCTCTGCTTAATCATATTATATGTATTTATGTGATCATCATATGGATTCATAGAAAATATATTATAAATTATTTTATGTTTAAATAAATTAAGTTCACTATTGATAAATAGAGTTAAGCGCTCTATTTATATTTTGAATAATTTATCTTGAATATATATAAATTTACTGATGTAATTTGACTACATTGAACTGAATTGCATATGAAATTTAATTACCTTTGAAGTGATTGATAAACTTATTAAAATTTCATAAGCATTAATTTTATCGAAATCTCAAGTTTGAGTTATTGTAGTTTTATATTTGTGATTGTTATTTCATTTAAGTTATCAATGGGTGCAATATACATTTGTAATCAATGTTACCCGATATTTTAGTGGGAACGATTATCAACAGTGAGATGATATATTAACAATTTATAATTTGTAAAACACATCTCTGAATGAATTTTCGGTACTTAGTCATAGAATTCTCTGGCAGTAGTGCGTCAACACATTTAGTATGTTGAAAATGATTATTAGACTAAAATTAGTAAGTATCAAGAAACAAAATGTAATTAAATTAATTAGATAGTTGAAATATCAATTGAATTAATGAAGTGCTAAAAATGGTTGTTCAGTACAGAAATCAATATGGCATGTGTCGAATTATTATTCGAAAATACTATCCTAAATCACATGTAATTATAGAGGTCAATTCTAATTTTTTAGTGAACTAGATTTATAATTAAATAATCAAACTAGCTTAATTGTAGGATTAACTATTGTAGACACTATTGTATATACCAAAATGATTCCTGAACTAGTTTACTTAATTAATTGCACCACTATTAGACTGATAAGTAAGATAAGTAGATATTTGTGTCAAAAAATCAAAATATATTATCTAATAAGAGGCTTCATTTAATATGTATGTGTATAAGCCTATAAGGGTCTTCTATTATTTTACAAGATGTGCCTTATAACAAGAACAAGTGATGGGACTTTATCTTATCTTTTAATTTACATTGAATATTTTTTATTTAATAAAATAATAAAAAAAGGATAAAATAAAGAGCTTTTGTTTCCACCAAAACGTAATAAAAATGCTTGTTATTCTAGAAAAGAACAAATGAGCCGCTATATATAAATAGAGAAAAGAAAAATTCTAATTTTGAGGAAAAACATTTTTTATTGCTAGTTGTTCTCGATAGTGATAATGATGCTCATACATCAAGTATAAATCAAACTTGAATCATAACCTAAAATATTGTTGGTCACGGATCTTAATATAACAAGATAAGCAGTGATGGATATGACATAAAAGTAAAAATTATTACTATGAAAAATCAAAGTTACGATTTCTAAATTATAGTAAATCTATATGTTATATAAGAGTCTCAATCTAAATATTTTTTCTATAAAACTATTTTTAATCAACAAATATTGTATGGTTAAATATAATTTTGATAAAATTAGTAAAATATTATATCATTTTATATTACAGGTGTCAAATCAAATTAATTTAATTTTAAAATTATAATTATAAGTGTTTACCAAGTAAAAGCTACAAATACCTAATCTCAATATCAAATAGAGCCGTGATCTTAATTGGAAGTAAAGTGCGGAGCGCTACGGCTATTTACTATTCTTGAAAGATTAACTCATTATCTTTATAGAATGGAATCAGAATAAATTATTTACTTGAGTTGTAAGAATCAGAATGAGATTCACTTCCATTAATGTGTTTATTTTATCTTGAAATCGGAATGAATTATCATAATTTACTAAAATATCCTTTGTTAATTATTGTCAATTAGTGGTGGCAACAACAACAATAATAATATTATTTATTAAAATATTAAAATATAATTTATAATAATAATTATTTATTAAAATATTTTTATAATTATAATTTATTATTCATTATCATCATTATTATTAATTTTATTATTTATTATTTTTAATTATTATTTAAATCAAGGATAATATGAGTTTTAAAATTTAGTGGAGGCGAAAAAGTTGGTTTTGGGAATGGAGTTATAATTGCCAAGTTCCAAAAGTCTAGTAATAATTCTCAAATTTGCATGCATTTGATGTGGTCAAAAAAGGCGCCGAAAGGTGACATTACTTAAAAAATCTAGTAATAATTCTCAAATTTGCATGCATTTGATGTGGTCAAAAAAGGCGCCGAAAGGTGACATTACTTTTAATAATATCCTAATGAAAAGGGCGGGGATATGAAGCGGGCATTTCCCCTCACCTCTTAATCATATATGCTCAATTGAATTGGAAGATCGAAGACAAAAGTAAGAGAATTAAGTGTTTTTAATAAATTCGGAGTGATTAGTGATGGAGAAATTGAAATTTAAATGGATTAAAGTTTGGATAGTGAGGTAAAATATTTTAATAGTTATAAATTTATTTTATATAAAATTTCATATTTTTTGTTTTTGTTTGTGATTGTATGTTAAAATTCTTACAACTTAAGTTTTTTTAATCTCTCGTCTGATATTTATGTTTAAATTTTCTTATTTTTTCTAATTTTTTTAATTGTGTATTAACTTTACTCATTAATTTTTTAACATTTAAAAGATTATAATTTTTTTAATATGATTATGCATTGAATAAATAATTTAACTGTTAATTGATAATTAATAATTTAAAAATAAAAAATAAAATTTTATCTGCATACTATCAGCAAAAAAATCCATGAGAAATTTTTTTAAGAATTCAATAAAATTCAGATGAGAATCCTGTTCCATATTTGTAGCGGCAATATTTGTAAAACTAAGGCATGCATGTAACTATTTAAAACAATTATCTAATTTAAGTGAAATGGCACATCAAATACAGCTGACAAAATATGTTCTTTTTACAGACATAAAACGCGTCTCATAATAACATTGCGAGAGTGAGTCAGAACACTGAGCATGGCACTCCATTTCTTGAGTTATAGCTTTCAAGAAATTGGATTTATTTATTTTTTTAGGACAAAAGTATAGTACAAATATATTTGGTTCCCCTCTAAAATTATTATTATTTTATTAGACTATGAATATGTTGAAGTAAATTTACGGAATTCGAATCTATCTCAACCGCACATTCAAAGTGATAAAAAAATAAAAAATTTATTATAATTTTAATCGTGTGATTATAAAATAGTGTTATAACTTAGAGTAACTTCAACATAGTCAAATTCTTTTTAAAATTAATAAGAAATTAGGACCCATGAAATTTAAATTTTTCATGGGATAAGATTTGATTTTTTATTTTTCTTTTTTTAAATATCAAAACAAACATTTTTTACGAGTTAAAAATCTAGAACTAAGATATATGGATGTTAATTCTTAACGTCAATTTACGAATGTTTTCGGTGATTCAGGTGTTGCAATTTTTTTTCCTTTATTCAAAACTCAAAACAAAGACTTCACCAAATTTAAATATAAAAAAAAATCAACAGATCAGTTTTATTTTTTTAACTTTCATCATCTTTGGAAATGTTGATTCTCTCATTTTATATTCTCAAATTATTCTTCCCATATGGTTAAAAAAAGAGAGGTCACTCAACTTTTGACCGGACGATGGATCCATATGAGAAAAACAGCAGTTCGAGCCTTTCATAAATTTAATGTAAAGTTGTAGTTTTAATTATTTGTTTGGATAAGTATTTTATAAAATTTAATAAATTTTTTTTGATTGTATGATTTAACTATTTGATAAAATATCAGTTCTCAAAAAAAAAAAGGAAGTTAAAGAAACTCAAAACAAATTTAATATAATTGTGATAATTGTTTGAGAAAGATGAAAATGAAAAAAAAGAAAAAGAAAAAAGGGAATTAGTTAAGAAAAATAAATTAAGGAGAGATCCGAACCAGTACAGACACAATGACTGATTATATAGAAAAATTGAGATTAAGAGAGATCCGAATCAGAACTGAGACAATGACTGATTATATAGCGTTAAATAACAGTGACTAGGAATTAACAAAAACTTTTAATCACACAAAAAAAAAAAGGAAAAAAGAAAAAGAAAATGGTAACAGTAGTAGCGAATGCGTCAGTCGCTTCAGCTGGCACTGGTCTGAGAATAACATAAAATTACTAGAATAGAATAAACAACACAGAAACTTATCTCCCGTGGGAGATTAGACGATGATTATTCATTGCCACTCTTTTGGTTACACTTTGTCACTAGATGTGAAAAAGCTTAATTACGAAGACATAAAAACCTCTTGACTCGGCTCCTCATCCGAGAGGGAGGGTTCCCTTGCACCGGATTTGATCCGCCAGGTTGACTTGGCCCATTAGCAGGACCCGCTTGAATATTGTTTTGCTGATTTTGTGATTGGGAGTACTCTGGGGGATTTTGCTGATTTTGTGATTGGGAGTACTCTGGGGGGTATGTAAACTTTTCCTCCATCCGCTCTGACTTAAAAAAAAGGGGACTCATACTATATTCCGCAGCCTGCGGTTCTTCATCAGTACTATACTCCTGCGGTTCTTCATCAGTACTATACTCCTGCGGTTCTTCATCAGACTGGTTTGGCTTATAAACAACTGCATCAGGGCTTGTTATCCTGGGCTCTTCACTGGACTGGCCAGTGTGGGTGCGTTTGCGCTTGCGCTTTGATTCTGATTGTTGTGGCCGGCGTAATTGGCATTGGCTTTGTTGGTTTTGGTCTGGAGCTTCATCCTTTGATTTTGGTGTATGAGTGGCTTGGATACGTGTGGTTTCTGCTTGGGTTTCATCAGGCTTCTGCTTAGGAGATGGGTCTTTCTCAGGACTACTACCGCTCATGATTTGTTCTCAGCACAATATTTGCTCAGTGTAAATGACTAATTAGCTATATAGACTTGATAGAGAAGCATTCATATTCATGATGGATGAAGGAGGGGTGAAGCTTTTTCTCTGTTTCTTCTCTATTTCCGTGAAACTTCTTCTCCGTTTCTTCTCTATTTCCTTTGGCTGTGAAACCATGGGCTTTGACAAAAGGTGGGTACTCATTTAATTTTCAAATCTGGAAATGCATTAAAAGGATGATTGCTACATGTGGAAGGTAAAAAACAGAAAAACAACAAACAAACAAATTAAAAAGCGGCGCAAAGAATTGTCCCGTTGATGGTTCCATGCAAGTCAAATGTCCTATTAGGAAAAGCCACGTCGGTGTCATGGGGAAGGTAAAGGGACACGTGGCTGTCGATGAAGAAAACCAGGGGTCCGTCCTCTGCCGCTGGTTTTGGAAATACAACACAGGAGCAGTGTCAAAGTATTTTACACTCCCGAATCCGGAGAAATTTTAAATTATACAAGTCGTATGAATACATCAAATATTATCTCACTCATTTAATAAATAAGTGGATGATGTTTTAGTATGAATTTTATTTTAAAGATTATAATGTAAGTAATAATAATTGTAGTTTTAAAAAGGTAGTTTTAAAAATTATTATTACATTTTTAAATATCAACAACATTTAATGTAGTTTTAATATCTAAAACTAGGGCAAAACTACGCTTGCATCGTGGGTTTGATACCCCTTTCTTTTGTCATTTTCAAAGTTAATTACAATGAATTCCTGGTATTAGTTATAAAAACAAAAAAAAACTAAAAATTTTTAAATTTTCACAAATTAGTCCTACACCTAAATTTTTAGAATTCAAGCACTTATTCTCTTTATACACACAAACACTAGTAAATTAAAAAAAAGTTTTTTAAATTATTTAAATTATTTTAAATAAAGAAAACTAAGGAAATATTTAAATTATTTTCAAATAGAATAATTGTTTAGAATTTTTTTACCATTCTCTTAGTTGAGTTAATGAAAGATCTCAACCATATGGATGTGTACTAATAACTATTTAAACTGTTGGGGTGGAGTAACAAATATTAATTTATTTAAGTGTGCAATTAAATTTATTATTTTATTTAAGGAAAAAAACTCAACTAAAAATGCAAACTCATTGTTCAAACAAACAAAAATTATTTTTACAAATTCATAAACTAAAACTTTATTATTGGTAGTAAATTGTCATATTTTTACTACATAATTAAATAATTGATAATATGTTAAATAAATCTTATGTTACCAAAAAAAATTAACTACATAGAATATCAAATTAAATTTATTTTCATATTTTGTACATTACATTTACTTGAGATAGTAAAATCTCTTGTGTTGGAATAAAAAATATTATGGGGTTTGAACCTTGGTCACATGGGTGAGAGGAAATTGGTTGCCATTATGTTAAATTAAAAAAAATCAATTTTATATTTATCATTAATTATGGTTCGTAAATAATATACATAATTTAACTATATAATAAACTAGTTAATTTGTTAATTAATAAGTAAATTTATTAATTTAAATGGATATTAATACATGTAAGAATAAATCATTTAATTAGTAATCTAGTTCAATAGTGTAATATATATATATATATTATGGACTTTTATGTCATAATTATAAAATTTTTTATTTTTCTTATTTTAAATGAACAAGAGGGACCTTTAATGTTAATAACTTAAAATCAAATCTAGTCCATTATGCAAGTCTTGCGTTGTATACTTGCAGTCTTGCACGCTTCCAATGTCTTGCTTTTAACCATTACTTGCATGCACCCTTTTTCTTTTATTTCCATGCGATACTTAACAACTTCCAACCCATTACAGTCGTTGATTTTTGGTCAAAAAGCGGACCCCCTGCAGGTTACCGAGCCATTACCTTTTTGTCAGGTGACTAGCTACCGTGTTGTGTCTCTTCTTCAGCCATTAGATTAAATCCAACGGTCACTATGCTACAAGACAAATGACAGGGGTACCAAACCCCTGATGCAAAGTAGCTGCCCCCTATTTTCAGTGTTTTAGGTATTGCAATTTTTTTTTCTTTTATCCAAACCTCAAAACATTTGTGTGTCGTGTGGGTGTAAGATTTTAAGGTTTAGAATTATTTTGTTTATTTATTTTTTATTTTAATTTATTTTTTTAGTTTAAGTATGTTTATACAATAAAATTAATTTAATTAAAATAAATAAATTCTTTATCAGATTAATTTTTAAAAATAGTAGTAATAGTAGTAGTAGTAGTAGTATAATAATAATACTAATAATAATAATAAGATAAATAAATTATAAATGAAACGAACAACTTTTTTTTTGTATAAATATTAAGAGAAAAATATTATAAAGTATGTGAGAAAAAGACAAAAGTTTGTTTCATGTTTTGAATGTTGTGTCTTATGTTTTGAGTTTAAGAGTTTCATGTATTTCATTTTATGTCTTATGTATTATATTTTAAATGCACTCAATTTTTTTTTCCTCCATTTCATGTTGGCGTTCATATTTTGTATCTAATGTTTATAGTTACAGTGTTAGCGTTCTATATTTCATATTTAATAGTACTCATATTCGATGTTTATCATAGCATATTTTATTCTTTGTTTGACGTATAAATGTCATGTTTCATATTATAGATTAAGTTGCATCTTTGAAGTTCAACGTTTCATATTCTAAATGTCCCCCAAAATTTATTTTTTTTTTCTTAATTTCATATTTGATGTTTCTGTTTCATATGTACCGTTCATTGTTACAGGTATGGAGTTAACTATTACATATTCTAAATGCCCTTCAAAGATTTACTTTTTTCACATGTTTCATGTTTCACATTCCTATTTCAAATATAAAATTCATTGTTGCATGTGAAGAGTTCGTTGTTTCATGTTCTAAATATTTCCTATAATGAATATATAAAATAATAAAAAATATAAAAATGATCTTATTATTATTTTCTTACATCGAAATATATATTTCTTATTTTAATACTTCATTTTTTTCACTTATATGATTTATTTAATTATATTGCATTGGATTTGATCTGCCGGCTGACTTGACCCATTAGCTTTAGGATGACCCGTTTGAATATTGTTTTGCTGATTTTCCTTTTGCAGCGCTGCTATTTACCCCGAGTCAAGCCCCGAAAATTCAATAAAACAACGTCATTTTGAGACTCATAGTAACAACCCGTTTGAATATTGTTTGAGTTCTGCTATTTGCCCCGGGTCAAACCCCGGGTCAAACCCCGAAAAGCAAAACGGCGTCGTTTTGCTTTCAATTTGAAACGCTGCCGTTTTGAGTATAACAAAATCTCGTCTTCGTTTTCATTTCCCCCCTTCGTTCTTCCTCCCCTCTCCCTCACCCGCTCTTCTCTCTCACTCACCCGATATGTCTCCCTCACTCACCCCCTAGCGAGCTGTCTCCTGTTTGGCTGTCACTCACCCGCAAAGCTTGTTCTCAGGCCACGCCCATCGCCGACCAGAAAATCACCGACATCCCTGCCACGCCGTCCACGTCGCCGATTGGACCTCTGTTTGGCTGTCACTCACCCGCAACTACGACGCTAGGCTCCGGAGCATCCAGTGTTGTGGGTCAGTTTCTTCGCTGATGTTGCCCTTTTTTGTTCATTCTGTTTATGCCGTTGATTGATTTATTCTCTTTGTTTTGATTTGTTTCTTGTTCTGGCAAAATCTAGTTGTTGCTTTTATTATTTTATAAATTATTTTTTGGGTGGTTTTGTGCAGTCTGATGAACATTTTTTTTTTGGCATAAATGCATCTGGGTGGTTTTGTGCAGTGTGATGAACATTTTCTTGTTCTGGCAAAATCTAGTTCTATGCGTTTTTTGAATTTTTGATCGCGAAATTTAGTTAATTTAATTTAGAAAATCTTTGGTGGTGGTACTACTAGAGCCATTGCTGCTGCTGTTATTAGTTGCTGTGGTAGTACTTGAAGCCAAAGAATTTGTAATATTGTTGCCTGATGAAGAGAAGCTAACAGCATCACCTGTAATATTTGACATGGTAATGGCAATAATAATATTGAAACCACAAGACAATATTGTGCAAGACAAAAACCAGAAAATCGTAATTCATTTTTACTGAAGACTAAAGAAGAGAAGCAGAAACAAGAACAAGAGAGATGAAAATTGTGTGTTTTGAATTAATATTGTGTGTTTCTGTGTGTGTGTGTTTGTGTCTCCTGTGTGTGTGTGTTTGTTTTTGGAGATCTGCATTTGTTTGGATGAGAACATGCTTTTGTTTTTGGAGATTCTGCATTTGTTTGCTGACATTTTTTTGAGGTAGATTCTGCATTTGTTTTTCTGTTAAGGTAGATTCTGAAATTGACAAGTTTGCTGACATTTTTTTGAGGTTGTTTTTCAGTTTAACTGAAAACCTGGAGTTGCAGTTAAACTGACAAGAAACGAAACCCGGGAGTTGCAGTTAAACTGACAAGTTTTCTTGCTTGTTGATGGAGTTTTGTAGCGGTGGAGACCTTCATACTTGATCAGTTCTTGGTACCCGAGTTTGAAGTTGCTCTGTTTTTTTAGAATTTTGAACTTGATCTGTTCGTCAATTTGATTTGATTTACATTTGTTACCGAGAAATGAATGGTCTGTTGTGTGTTTGCAAATCTTTACTTGATGATAATGAATGGTCTAGTTTTGTTGGTACATGAAAACTAGACTGTTGTGGAGAGAATTTGATGAATCACTGCCTGGAGAGTATTACACTGTTGTGTGTCTTTTTTGGCTGCAATCTTTACTGTAATTGTATCTTCTTTTGGGCAGTGGTATGGCTTCACAAATAATGTCATCCAACACGAACGAGAATCAAAGGCTGGAGGAGTTGGAGAAATGTTCTTCCCAGCTAGCTTACAAAGATATTACAGAGCAGCTTCTATTAACTGTTGAAATTTAGAGGGCAGGATGAAGTGTTGTAGCAGCATAGCAGCATAGCAGCCAAGTTTAACAGGGTTGTAATTATTTAACATATTAGTTAATTTTTTTTTTCTATTGTATTTCAAGGATTCTGCTTTAAAATTGGTATCCATATTAACTTGGAACATAGTCACAATACATTCTTTATATGATGTAAACTTCCTACTCATTCAACATCATTCTTATTTCTTTCTTCACCAGCAAACTTGCATGATGAAATTCAAAGCTGACGACGTTCGCTGTGAAACCATAAATTGCACGTTACCAATTGCATTTGCCTTTGGAAATGGCATTAACTGCCCTCGAAAATGAGATTGGATAACCCAAATGATCATTATTGGCATTTTCTCTCATTATAGTTGTTATCACAGGGAAACTTTTTATTACCGCATTTCTTTATTTTAATTTATCAGACTGAATTACATGACTGCTGCATGTTCAAGGCATGAGAAAGTGCTACAAAATGAAAAGTATATATGTGGCTAACGAAACCCTTTTCAATCCTATTATCAGAATTTGTATCTGAAACGTCAAAATCTCTTGATACGAGCAAAAAACTGAGGAACTACTAGATATTTAGAACATACTAATACTTAATCAGAATGAAGCTAGTTGTAGTTGGAACATTGTCATCTCGTCAAGAAAACAGGTCAATGAGTCCATATTCTTCCAGTTTCTAGCCGAGTACAGGTCAATCACAAACAAAACACCAAGTTGCTAATATGAATCGTCCAATAACTCAAAACAATCAGAATCGAGGAATCATTAGAATGACGTCCAATCAATGCGTATTCGTCTAAACAACTTGTACAATCCAAAGACATTCCTCTGCTGCCACAGGTATGGAATGAAAAATGATCGATAGAGGGGAGGTGAGAACTCCCTGTCAAGGTAAGGCAGTGCTGCAATAGGCTGAAATGCACATAATTTTAGAGTAATAATCAAGCAAGAAAAGGCGATATTTGAAGAAATATATGTAGAGAATGAGAGAAAGATAAAGAAAGATACTAATTATACCTCCCACTTTGACAAGTCACTCCCACGCGAAGGGTAAGGTCGATTGAGCTGCAGCTCAACAAGGAAAGTACATGCTTCAACATCTTGGAGCTGCAATGTAGAAAGTCAGTTTAGTTACTTCACAAAAGAAAAGACACAAGGGATGAAGGATACACAAGCAGAGAGCAGTATATATTTCGATTAGTCCAGCGGGGAGAGGTAATATTACAAATTGCTGGTCCGATGCCTTATTCTTATTGTTAAAATATGATGGTGCTGCTGAAGTCCCACCCAAGGTGGAATTAAATGGGAGGGGAAGAAGTCCCCGGAACCCATCATCAAGCCATCGAACTTCACCAACAAAATTAGGAATGAAAAATGACGATGGGTATCGGTGCCACTCACTTCCAACACAAACTACAGAACCTGCATGTATGAAATTCAAAAAATAAGCTAAATGAGTATTTTCTATCACTAAGAATTGTTTGATGCCAGTTGTTTTTTTGCTAAGAAACAAGAGATTAAATAAAACTATAAGAAATATATACAAGGATTAGGAGGACTACAAATCCACAAAGATAAAGGAGAAAACACAACATTAACAAGTCAAAAAAAAAAAAAAAAATTCGTGCTACAATTTTGTCAGGCCTACATCGACAAATATTCAGACCTATACTTTCATTAATCACCCAAAGAATTTCTAATATAATCGCACTCTCCCTCTCACATAAGCTCCTCTCACCGAGCTTATCAAAGGTCTGGTCCAACTGTCATAATCCCCTCATAATCCCCTCAAGCCCCTCTTAAGAACTGGATTTCTAACCTGTGCAAATGCCGAAACAGAAATGCCCAAACAGCTGCTCAAAAATCGAAGAGGAAGAACTTAAACAGCTGCTGAAAAATCGAAGAGGAAGAGCTTAACACTGGTGACTGAAAAATCGAAGAGGAAGTGCTGTTCACTGGTGAGTAAAATCGAAGAGGAAGTGTGCCGTTTTCGTAGCTGTTGTTCCTCACTTGCAATGCCGTTTTCGTAGCTGTTGTTCCTCACCTGCAATGCCGTTTTCGGGTGCCTTTGGTTTCTTGGTGCTGTTCACTGGTGAGCAACAAATCGAAGAGAAAACGCCCAAACCTCTCTTTGTTTCTGCTGACCAAAACGCGTGCGTTTTGGTAATGACCAAAACAGGCCAAAAAAATCCAAACCTCTCTTTGTTACTGCTGACCAAAACGCGCGTTTTATTTTCGGGGTTCTCCCCGGGGTTTGACCCGGGGAGAATAGCATTTTCCATATTGTTTTGCTGGTTTTGTAATTAGCGTTACTATTTACCCTGGGTCAAATCCCGGGTCAAGCCCCGAAAATCCAATAAAACGACGTCGTTTTGAGACTCATAGTAACAACTATTTTCTTTCTCTTTTACCTGTCTCTTTCAGTAAACCGACGCCGTTTTAGCCTTATAGCTAGACATCATTCTTCAAAATGCAAGCTAGATCTCAGAGGGAAAACTTGAAACATTGAAGGAATCGACTCAAAATTTCACCATCATCAAGTGTGACGAGGAGGAAAAATGAAATGACAGTTTTTTGAAGGAATCAACTCAAAGTCAAAGCTTTTTGAATGACTCAACTATTCCTTCAGTCTGAATTATACTCAACAACACATTGCTATCAAGATCTCCATTTTTCACTGGTACAATAAACCCGTAAAACAAAAGAGAAAATAAAACACATAAACACACAATAAATTGTTGTTGCCTTAGCTTCAAAGGTTGAGGTTATTGATATACACTCGGCATGCAACAACTTA
Organism: Citrus australasica; assembly: GCA_029618585.1. Lineage (NCBI taxonomy): Eukaryota > Viridiplantae > Streptophyta > Magnoliopsida > Sapindales > Rutaceae > Citrus > Citrus australasica. Next base: position 9,982,545 of record JARCIV010000009.1, on the reverse strand, counting down.
GCAAGTTTAATTGCATCTTCTTGTCCAAAAACCAAAGTAAATTTAGGAAGAAGCTGCTTTAATTTAGGATAATGATGATGTCGACCAAATCCTTCTCCAAAAAATTTTGATTGTATACACAGTGGGGTTTATAATAAAGAGTCAATGGGTCTTGTGACGAATTGATGAGATACCTGGATGACAAATAAAACCCGAAAGGATTAAAATCAACCAAAGATCGAAGCACTACCCCAATTATAGAAGTACACGTTGGTGTGGCCGTCGCATGATGGTTGTCGTTGGTGGTAGTGGCAGTGGCTGATTTTGCAGGCGAATTGTGGATTCCGAATAGCTGTGAGTTGTGCGTAATTTCACGCGTGATGGCAAGGGGAAATAAATTGGGTTGTGAGCAAGGAAAGGGAAAATAAACTAACTTGGCAAAAACGGTGCATTTTTTGCTTGAGTAAAACGACGCGTTTAATTGGGGGTTTGACCCGGTGCAAGTATCATTTTCCTTTTGTAATGGGAGTACTCTGGGGAGGGTGTAAAATTTTCCTCCATCCTCTCTGACTTTTCTTTAAAGGATCTAAGGCTACATTCAAAGAAGCTCCGGCGCACTCTTATTTTTTCCATTTCCTCCATATATTTTTGGGATTTTGCCCTGGCTTTTTCCTGCAATTCTTTATCAGACTGGTTTGGCTTATAAACAACTGCATCAGGACTTGTTATCCTAGGCTCTTCACTGGACTGGCCATTGTGGGTCCGTTTGCGCTTGCGCTTTGACTCTGATTGTTGTTGTAAGAGAGATTGTAACATTTTTCAATCTTTGATTTGATATTCTGGACGAAAACAGTTTGCCGTTTATGGAGAAAACGACTAACCGTTTAATTCCAGAGAGCATGTTTTCTGTTCTAGAGAAAACGACTAATTGTTTGGAGAAAACGGCTCACCGTCCAGTTGGCATAAAGCACGGGCTCCAAAATTGTACTGTATGGGTTGACTAGACTTGACTTCACATTCTGCACAGGCATGGGCCAAGGCTAATAAAACACAAATCTTTCTTACTTTGCGTCTCTACCACCGCAAACAGAGGAATGAGTTTTTATATTAGTTTCAAAGCAGTGCTATTATTAATAGTATGGACCAGTCCAATTTGTCGGCTTGGGCCTAAGCCCAGAAGTTCAATCCAAGTTATGTGAATTTTGGCAAATTTAGGTGTATGAATTGTTAGATTCCACCGCTTGTTGCACCTGTCAATATTTGATCTCTGTGGCAGAACAAATGAAGCTCCAATCACCATTGTTTGTACCCGGTCCATATGCTTCAATCCGGAAGGAAAATAGTTGAGTGTAGTAAAAATGGTCCAAATGTTTAATTTTATTTTATGGGATAAGCATCAACTTGAGAAACACCATCTCTTGGGAATCCTTCCCCTAATACTTCCGTTTAAAAAACGCCATCACCAATTCACCATCATCCAGAATAGATACTTAAACAGACTACTAATCACCATCATCCATCCATATGCCGTACTAATGCAACAATCATATAAAAGCATAAAAAACCGCAAGATCAAACTTAAGATACTGGGGCAAGTGTTAGATGCAATTCTTATAAATTCATATATCACACGTCATCTATGATAAAGAACAGGTCTCCCAATGAAAATGTATTTATAATATATCATCGAATTTTATCATGACACACGCTGATTATACTTTAGAAGAAAATAAAATATGTACACATACTATAAAGCTAATTCACGTTCATAATAATAATAAAAAAAAAACTACCTGACTCGCAAGCCGCAGCCTCCTAGAGCGAGCCATGCATGGCACTTAATTGCTAGTTTGGTTTGCTCCGGGCTGACGTGGCCTGTCATTAGGAGTCGTATATTGTGAATTTGTGAGTACGTGCTCAATGAATTAATGCTATGAAATTAACTTTTCGTCATATTTTACTTTAGAGTGCGCCAATTTCACGCTAATAATCATTGAATGTACGAATGATCTAATTCTTAATATTAGTTGAATCCATTGCTTAATATTAGATTGAATCCATTGTAAAGTAAATATATTTTAACAAATATTCACAGCTTTGGAGATTTAAAGTTAGCTATAAGCTTATATATTTTCTTGAATTGTTAATATTAAAATAAATATTCACCGGCCCAATTAAAATCATGAATGGTTTCTTGTACATATACTATAAGAAAAAAGACCTATTATGACAGGCATATACTATCATGTTAAGGAGTAGATGACGGTTGTCCTTACCGTCACTATAGTCAGTGTCGAGAAAAGATGACAGATAAAAACTAATCACGAGTTGTGATAAATTTTACCTATCATAATTCTGTCATACTATTTATAGGAGGAAAATTGATTTTTTTAAAAAACTTTTGGTGGAAAATTTTAAATTTTATGAAATTAAAATTGTAATTATTTTTTTTGTACAAAAGTTGTGTCATATGTTGACTGATATTTTCTATCACAATTTAAAAAAAATTGATTATTTATTAATTTAAAAATAAAAATTTATGCAATTTCAGCTGCTTCAATTTAAAATTTAAATTATTAAATTTATATGAGAGAAAATAAATTACTAAATGCAATCAAATCCAAAACTAATGAATCAAATTAGTTAACTTTATTATCCATAAAAATAACTAAAGTACAAAAGCATACAATTCAAGCTTTACAATACATAAGTTAAACATTATTCCAAAGTTAAGCCAATAGAAAACAAAGGCCAATCCAAAACCAAGCAAAACACATAGCATTCAGCAACATCAGCACCAAAGCTATGCAAATTTATCCTTTTCCAGCAGCCCTAAGCCAAGTAAAATGTACCCCATTTCATCAATTAAAAATATTCAGAAAAATAAGTATTTACACATGAAAATAATAGAATATGAAAATATTCAGTGAAGAATAAGGCCAAGCCCTTTTTTTCTCTTCTCTAAAGTAAGGCATTAAAAAGGATTGAAGAAATTTACGCAACAAAATAAATAAAAATATAAATTATATAGTACTATTAGTTGTGTATAACACCTACCACATAGACAATGCATCCACAACAATCTCTGCGTTCTGCAGTTTCCTGTCATTAAGTAATGATATATAAATAGAATTAAAATCAATAGCTATAGTTGTAATTCTTACGCCAAATCAAATGTTATGTACTTAAGTTCATGATTCTTTAAGTTTTGTTCTCTTTAGCATGCCTTCCTACTGGTAATCATCTCATGCCTTATTAAAGTTTAATACTGTTTTGAATTAGAATATTCCAAGAATTTGAGTGAATGCTAGAATTATAACTCTTTAAGATTAATGCATTGCATGCTCAGCCTCAGCAAACTTATCAATCAATGCTTGCATACCCGAAAAAGAGACTAAAAAGAAAAACAAGAATTAAAGAACAACTAATATAAGCAATTCCAAAAAAAAAAAAAAAAAAAAAAAAAAAAAAAAAAACTAATATAAGCAATTCCTTACTTGAAAAGCTTGATATCACATTTTAGAATAAAAATAAACACAACAAAGTTTCCTTACCCAAATTTACACGAACATCATCATCAACTTCGATACGACAGGAAAAGGGATTCCCCCACTTCCCCGAGCCCCCTTACCTACAAAATTCTGCAACCCCCTTGGAAAAAGCAGTAGCAAAAATAAATTTTTCTCTTGGCTGACAATTCCAAGTAGCCCTTTATATGTTCCTGTTTGTATAGTCCCAACAAACAAATGAGAAGATTTATCAGAATTTTTGAAATATATTTTAAGACTAACAGGATTGTGAATAAACACCAACAAGAGCATCAAAGGAACAAGAAAGAAACATCACCAGCCTTAAGAAGTCTCCATGCTTCCTCTGCTTCAATAGCTTTATCAGGAATTCCACCTGATGTTGTACTAGTGAAAAAATTATATTCAATAAATAAATAATCGGAAACTTCAAAGTCTGTAGTTAACTAAATTACTAATGACGATTAAGAGATTCTCTCCGCAAATTATTCAAGAAGCTTTTGCAGATAATATTAATTATATTTTGCAGCAATTTTTCAATATTCTCCCTCTGAAGGATCAAGCATTACGAGCCAAAATGCAAACACAGGGCATAACTTGAGTAGCAACTTAACCATTTGTCACAAGTTGTACAAGAATTTTCAATCCAAAAGAAGGCTAAATTGTAGAATAAAATATAATTCTATCATTAAAGCCCAAAAGAAAATTATTAACTAGATTTTTAAATTTCTTGAATCTTGAAACGGAAAAGTTCATTCGTATAAAGTTATCAGTTCTGACCTTACTGTTCTACTCATCCTCATCTTGCTCAATTTAGTCAATTAAAAAAAGCAGGCTTAAGGAATGTTTCTAAAATTTAATAAATGAGAAAATTCTATAATGAATTATTGTAATACTAAAACACAAGATTACCCAGAAATGTAATAGAACCTTTAACAAACACATGGAATGCAAAACCCATATCTAAAAAATATATCATTAATGAAAGAGTTGGAACAACATCCTATACTATATATTGATTTATAATCACAAATCCAGTAAGAGAAACAATCATACAAAACAATAATGCAAAAAAAAAAAAAGAAACCCACAAAAAAAAAATCATACTTAGGGATTAAAAGAGATGAGAACTGTGAAGCTCGTGTCGAAGATAGTTAAGATAACGGCGAAGCTCACCATCACTTGCTAGAAATCGTGAGAAATAGGTAAAGCTTGCTTGCGAATGAGTGTGGGTTTCAGGGAGTCTTAATGGCTACGGTTTCGACTGTCGTCGACAGGTAAGGCTTTGGTTTCGATTTAGGTCTGAATTTGATTCCACCGTGGCAAAGAGAGACAGCGGCTAGCCAACAATAGTGAGGGTTGTCATTGTCAGCGAGGAGCGAGCTACATTCCAGAGAGAAGTTTTAGAGTAATGAGTGAGTTTGGTCTTAACACTTGGGGCGAAAAGAGGTTGAAAGACTAATAAAGGTGTGAAACAACGTTGCTTCACTTTTTTCTTTGTTTTGATGTTGTTTTTTGTTTTTTTTTTATTATTTAGAATTTTTAAAATTTCCGTCAAATCTAAAGTAAAAATAAAATTCTATCATAATTTCTCGATAGAGAAAATATATATCATTAGTTGGTCATAAGTATTTGACGATAGTAAATTCTATCACATTTTTATCATAAATTTTTAATAGAAAAAATTTCTATCACATGTATGTCGTATTTATAGGATATAAAATTTTTTTGTCAAAAATTATCACAAGAGTAACTGTCATGTCATTTTTTTGTAGTGATAAAACAACAGTTCATGCACAGATAAAATTAAAATTAATATATATGTGTGTGTGTGTACAGAACCAAATTCAAATTATGAATACTCTTGGTTGAATAAGGTTTACATCATATAACATAAAATTGCTCAAATAAACAACACGGAAACTTATCTCCCGTGGGAGATTAGACGATGAATATTCATTGCCACTCTTTTGGTTACACTTTGTCATTAGACGTGAAAACGCTTAATTACGAAGGCATAAAAACCTCGTGACTCGGCGCGCCAGCCGAGAGGGAGGGTTCCCTTGCACCTGATTTGATCCGCCGGCTTGACTTGGCCCATTAGCACCATCAGATTCAGGACCCGTTTGAGCATTGTTTTGCTGATTTGGTGATTGGGAGTCCTCTGAGGAGGATGTAAAATTTTCCTCCATCCTCTTTGACTTTTCTTTAAAGAACCTAAGGCTACATTAAAAAAAGCTCCGGCGCACTCCCATTTTTTTCCATTTCCTCCATATGTTTTTGGGATTTTGCCCTGGCTTTTTCCTGCAGTTCTTCATCAGACTGGTTTGGCTTATAAACAACTGCATCAGGGCATGTTATCCTGGGCTCTTCACTGGACTGGCCAGTGTGGGTGCGTTTGCGCTTGCACTTTGATTCTGATTGTTGTGGCCGGCGTAATTGGCATTGGCTTTATTGGTTTTGGTCTGGAGATTCATCCTTTGATTTTGGTATATGAGTGGCTTGGATACGTGTGGTTTCTGTTTGGGTTTCGTCAGGCTTCTGCTTAGGAGAAGGGTCTTTCTCAGGACTAGTACCACTCATGATTTGTTCTCAGCAAAATATTTGCTCAGTGTAAATGACTAGTTAGCTAATCTAATTGGCGTTTGCTACATAGACTTGATAGAGAAGCATTCCTATTCATGATGGATGAAGGAGGGGTGAAACTTCTTCTCTATTTCTCTCTATTTCCCCACCGGAATTGAGAGAGATGGTGAGGGCGTGGTGTGTCGGTGTTAGTGAGAAAGATGGTGCGGGGGTGTTTGTGGCTGTATGAGATGGAGTGAGAAAGATGGTGAGGGTGTGTGTGTGAGAGAGATGTAGAGGGTGAGTGTGCATGAGTTTTTTGTGTGCGTGTGTGAGTGTGTTATGTGCGTGCGCGTGTGTTGTGTGCGCGTGGGAGCGAGAGATGGTGAGGGTGAGTGTGTCGGCTGGTGGCTGCTGAGAAAGAGAGATAGAGATCGTGAGTCTGTTTTGTGTGTCGCGTGGGCGTGGGATTTTAAGGTTTAGAATTATTTTTATTATTTTTTAAATTTTTTTAGTTTAAGTATGTTTATACAATAAAATTAATTTAATTAAAATAAATAAATTCTTTATCGTATTGATTTTTAAAAATAGTAATATTAATAATGATAATACTAAAAAGAAAAATAAATTATAAATGAAACAAATAATTTTTTTGTATAAATATTAATAGAAAAAGATTATAAAGTATGTGAAAAAAAAAGACAAAAGTATGTTTCATGTCTTGAATGTTCCGTCTCATGTTTGAGTTTAAGAGTTTCATGTGTTTTATTTTATGTCTTATGTAATATATTTTAAATGCACTCAATTTTTTTTCATCCATTTCATGATGGCGTTCATATTGTGTATCTAACGTTTATAGTTACATTGTTAGTGTTTTATGTTTCATATTTAATAGTATTCATATTTGATGTTCATCATAGCATATTTTACATTAATATAGTCTACTCTTTGTTTGACGTATAAATGTCATGTTTCATATAACAAATTAAGTAGCATCTTTGAAGTTCAACGTTTCATATTCTAAATGCCCTTGAACATTTAATTTTTTTTTTCCCTAGTTTCATGTTTGATGTTTTGTTTCATATGTGACGTTCATTGTTACAAATATGGAGTTAACTATTGCATATTCTAAATGCCCTTCAAAGATTTACCTTTCTCACATGTTTCGTGTTGCACATTCCTATTTCAAATATCAAATTCATTGTTGCATGTGAAGAGTTTACTATTTCGTGTTCTAAATATTTTCTTATAATGAATATATAAAATAATTAAAAGTATAAGAAAAATATCTTATTATTAATTTTTTTACATCGAAACATATAATTCTTATTTTTAGTACTTCATTTTTTATTTTAATTTCATTTATATGACTTATTTAATTTATAATAAATACGAATAAAAGTGTATTTGAAAATAAATGTAATAATATAAAATTATGTTGGTAGGGACTATTGGCTATTATAAAAATAATAAGAAGGTAAATGGTAGATATTGATTGCAGTAAAAGTGAAATCGACAAACTCCTTAATAAATGATCAAATTTTTATTTCACTAGATTTTCTTCCCAACAAGTTCTTGATTTTTTAATCTTCTGATTGATTTACCTCCTCTTTTCTTTTTGATGAAATTGAATGTTTAGTAATAAATATTACGGATGACAAAAAAAACCGAGCTGATCCATTTTCATGAACTTTGGCTCCAGCCTCCCACATGACGGCCCTCAACAAGGGTTTAGGAAAAAAATGTCTTGAGTCAGGCCCAAGCCCTCTAACTTAAAAAAAAAAAGTATAAATTAGAATAATAAATTAAAATTTAAAAGTAATAGAAAAATAAAAAAGAAAGTTTAAATCCCTAATTCATATATCAATAATAAATAAAAAAACTTAAACTTATAATACTAAATTCTTTTTTAAGTGTTAATTAATTAAGATGGTGCTTGAATTATATAATCTAATATTAAAAAAATTAAATCTCCATACTTTTATTTGCTTCATTTTCCTTATTTATTATTTTATTTTAAAATATTTATTTTCTTTAATTCATTAATAATTATAACAATTTGATTATTATTAACTCATTTCAAATTTATAATAATTTAAAAAAAAAAAAAATAAGTGAAAGCCCAAGACTGGCTCAAGCCAATACTGAACACAACCCATGACTGGCTCTCGCAATTCCACTCTAATGGGCTTGCGCTTGAGCTTAAAAGGGCTCGGCCGAAGCCGCATTTTGCCGTCCTTGCTAATGATACGAGAAGAGCTCATTGTTGAGTCCTTCGGATAAATCACGGACTGCAAAATTGTTTTGTATGGGTTGACTTGGCTTGACTTCTAATTTTGTTTATGAATGGCTTTGGGCCTAGGCCCAGAAGTTCGATCCAAGTTATATGAGTTTTGGCAAATTTAAGTTTCATGAAGCCATGAATTGTTAGATTCCACTACTTCTTGTTGCTGGTTGTTACACCGGACAATCTGTCAATCTTGGATCTCTGTGGCAGAACAAATGAAGCTCCGATCACTATTGTTTGAACCATCCTTCTCATATGCTTCAATTCGGAAGGAAGCCAATTGTCGTATACTAAATGGTCCAAATGTTTGATTTCATTTATGGGAAAAACATCAACTTTGACAGATTTGATAGCAAAAATGGTTTTGTGAAAAAAGCATCTTTGATTTTCATTTCTCTTCTGTTCATTGGCCCATCACTTCGAAAAAGCCGAATATTAGATGCTTTCCCTTCTATTAATGATATGACTTGAACATGGATACGTCTCTCAAATTCAAAGTTAGTTATAACTTTTTTTTTTTATATTTTCTTGAATTATTAACATTAAGACAAATATTCACCTGCCTAACTAAAATACATGAATTATCTGCTGTGCATACAACAGCAGCCATACAACAGCAGCCGTGTACAGATAAAATTAAACCGGAAAAAAATATGTGCAGAAGCGAATTCAAATTAAGAGTACCCTTGGTTGAATAAGGTTTAAAAGATATATAGTGCGGTTTTGTGCTCTTCAAAGACTATCAAGTGATCTTTATTGTGATAGTAAGGACCGATTGGTACCATTTTTGGCTCATAAGAATTTTCATTTATTTTACGTAGTTTATTACGCACTAGGAAAATGCTGAACGATGATGCCAAGAAGTTACATATTTAGGATTGTGAACTTACCATTTTTAAAAAAGACAAACTTCAATTCATCCTCCACATAAAAAACAATTTTTAATTTAGTCTCTTAAAAGTGTGGAAACTTTAATTCATCCCTCATTTTCATTTAGAAGACGAAGGCAGACAGGGCACATTGATCATCTTTTTATTTTATCTATTTAAATATAAGTAAATTGATATTTTTATATTTTAAGGGATGAATTTAATATATTCTCTAAATAGGGGATAAATTGATGTTCTACCTTTCTGAAATCTTATTTAGAATTGAACGTGGTGGTAGTATTGGAGAGATAAGTACATAACAGAATTAAGAAATAAATAAAAATTTATTAAAATTTGAAGTTGAGAATCAGTCACAGTTTTTAAGAAACCCAATTACTTGAGACTTAAAGAAGTCATTGAAAGGTGGTGGATTTTCTATTGGCAATTTTTAAGCAACTTTAGAAGGCCGAGGAAAATATTTTATTTATCACAAAAGCACAAATAAAATGTAAAATTAAATTGGAAATTTAAGAAGTCAATGACAGGTGGTGGATTTTCTATTGGCAATTCAATTGCGGTTTATGTAACTTACATTCCTTTGGAGTGAGAATATTTCCAGACATTCTACAACCATCTTGATACACGTCTCCAATACCACAATCATTACACCTGCTTTTCAATGACTTTGCGCTTGTTGATAATAAGAAATAACTGCAAACAGAGCTTGCAGCAACGTTAGGAGACGTAGGACAACAGCAGCAAGAACGGAGATGATTGCCCATGGAGTGTTGAAATAATTGTGCCTCAACCAGGCCCTCAAGTTTTTCATGACGCCGCCTCAACTCGGCCATCCACCGATTACGAGGCCTATTGCAATAGGAATTCACTTCGTTGCAAACCCTACAGTAATAGAACCGCTCACTGAATACAACACCATCACAAAGCTTGTTAAATAAGGCTGCAATCACTTCATCATCTCCTAACGAATTAACGATTATTCCACGACAACAGAGTAGTTCAGCATCCTTTGAAGAGTTGATGAGGCATTTCAGGAATTCGATATAATATCTTACATGCTTCAGATTTATGTCGTGGGAACACTGCTCGTATGCAATGAGATTCTGGAAAATAGTTTCCGTAGCATCATCAATTTTTAAGGATCGGATCTTCATTACTTGGTTTTCGAACTTAATATCGAACAAGGAATCATCCCTAATCTTCAGGAACTGGATTCCAGCCTTTTGAATCTCTGTGGCAGAACAAATGAAGCCCTGGACACAATCAACTGTATGATTATGAAGCTCATCTGCTTCCACTCCTGCAGGTGACGGAAGCCAGATATCGTGTATCAAATGGAGTAGATGTTTGATTTCCTTTATGGGATACTGATAAACATCATCTCTTCGACACCCTTTCTCCCGTAATATTCCTGTTGAACCAATAAGAATACTTCCCCAGCAATGCCGTTCGTTCCACCTCGGCACAATTCGCCTCAGCCGGGGAAATCCGAGCAGAGGAGATCATCAGCCCGAAGAGCGTGCCGACCAGAGACATATATACCGAGCAGACACTGATCCCTCAAAACTCGGGAGCGCAATCCCATGAGGTAGCGACAGTTGCGTCAGACTCAGAACTATTGAGAGGAACACGGTGACCCATGTTTGCGCACAACACGGCAGTTAGAATCCAGTAAGGAGTGGCCACTACCCGAAATGAGAGGAAATGGGGGGTAAAGGAAAACGTGGAACCGCGACTATAAAGAGGGAAAAAATCGATAGGGAAGAGGGAGAAAAACTGAGAGAGAGAGGAAACTCTGCCGAAATTCAACCAGACCATTTATTATTGTAAAGCGTGAGATTGTTTCGAGTTTCTGATTCCTGAGGATTGAAGCAATTGCCGGAGCAATACAAGTTCGGTACTCAATTTATTGGACACATATCTGTTGGCGGAAAAATCTGGTCGGGCCTAAAACGAGCAAATTTGAGCATCAACATTTTGGCGCCGTCTGTGGGGATCTCGAACAAAAAGCTATCCCTCAATTGGTAATATTTGGAGAAACAGTAAGTTCCTGGATATGGATGCATCGAGAAAGGATGTTGTAAGAGATAATAATGAGTCTGTGGAGACAATTACGCTCCGTGAGATAGCTAGTGAAGCGCGCGAGAAGATGATGCAAGATCGATTGGAGCGGATGGAGAAATAGATGGAGACCCTCACGGCCGTACTATGCGAGCTGAGGGAGGAAAGGCGAAGGGACCGTGAGATTGCCACAGGCAGAGACGATGTTGGAGCGGAACCCAGCCACCAAAGGCGCAGGGTTGAGGAGATCCCTCCGCCGGAGGACCAATCTTGTGGGGTGCATTCCCACAGGAACGCTAACCAAAGGTCGGGGGAACACCTAGGCGAAGAGAGGAGCCAACACCATCCTGAACATATGTTTGAAGCTGATGGTCGAAGAGTCAGAATTGATGAAGGAGAGCTCAGGCAGCAGATGCAGAATGTCGAGCAGGAACGAGACCAGATGGCTGCACGAGATCCAAACAGTGCATTAGAACTGGAAGGAGAAGTGCGCAGATTGGCGCAAGTGATGGAGGAAATCCAAGGCAAGAGAAGGCCCCCGAGCTGGAGGATAATGCTAGACGAGGAATCTCCGTTATCAACTGAAATTATGGGCACTATAATCCCAAGGGATTTTCACTTCCCCGACCTCAAGTATTCCGAGCGAAGTGATCCGCTGGTGCACATCAAGCTCAACGACATGACGGGTGTGCAAGGGCTGACCCCAACGCAGAGGTGCAGAATATTCCCGTTGACATTGGAGGGACGAGCCCGGGAATGGTACCGCAAGTTGGCCAGGGGAAGCATAAAGGGTTACGAGCAGATGTGCCAGGAGTTGGCCGAGCAGTTCCGAGGAGCTGTAGCCCCGAAGGATGACATGATGGAGCTCATGGGAGTGAAGCAGGAAGAGCATGAATCTCTCCGGGAGTTTGTAAAACGATACCACCGGGCTGTGCTGGACCTGGGAGCTTTCAATCATCCGCAGACGCTGAGGGGATTGAAAGAGGGCGTGAAGATAGGCCGGCTATGGTATAACCTGAGGAGTCCCTTGGTACAGAATTACTCGGCGGGATATGAGCAGGCAAAGCGAGACATAGAAATTGAAGAGGAGAAATCTGCTCGGGTAAAAAGTGAACAATTGGAGGAGCTGAGACGAAAGGAGCGGAGAGGCTCTAATGGAAGTGGAGGGGGAAAACGAGGTGGGGAACCCTCAACAGTGAGCAGAATACCAGCTCGGCCCCGGCCTTACCCCACAATCTAGAGGCCACCACAGTTCACGCACAGCCGAGCTCAACATCAACGCCCTCCGTTCCCAGAACAACTGCCAGGATATAGGCAGGAGGCCGCTCATCTTCATCACAACAACCCCAGAGTACCACCTACAATTCATTCCCGAATAGGACAACCAGATCAATTGCCAACGACATCGACCCGAGGTGGTACTCGCGGCAGCCGAGAGGTGCAAATAGTCGACCAGAGCTCCGCATACAGACAGTACACCCCATTAAATGTCTCAATGGAAGAATTGTATGAGAAGATAGAAGGACGAGGTTTGTTATACCAACCAACCCCCATAACAAAATCTGCTCACCGGCGCGATAGAGGCAGGTTCTGCAAATTCCACAACACTCACCGCCACACACTTAGTCAATGCCGTGGTCTAAAGGTTCAAGTGGAGGACTTAGTGAGGAACCGGTATTTGGATGAGTATGTGGATGGAGTGTTCCCTGTCGGTGAATGCACGCGGGGTGAGGAAGTTGAAAGGGAACTGGAGCATGAGTCTCCAATGGTCCGCGTGATAGCAGGAGGGCCGACCTTAGCCGGAGACTCGAACCGAGCACGGAAGAATTATGGGAGGTATGCCATGACCAGCAAAGAAGTACTCTTCAGTTTACCAGCAGCCAAGAGGGCCAAGATACGACAAGTTCCCATTATGTGGACAGAAGACGATGAGGAAGGTGTCTTGTATCCCCATGAGGATGCATTGGTAATTAAGGCAGCGGTGACAGGTGCAGAGTTGCGGCGAATTCTGGTAGATACGGGGAGTTCAGTCGATATTTTGTTTAAGTCGACTTTAGTTGAAATGGGGATATCAAAGGTGAAGCTGGAGCGAACAAACACATCTCTGAAGGGATTCGGAGGAGGACAATTAACTCCCATGGGGGTCATCGAGCTACCAATCACTATGGGAGCAAAACCATTTGAAAAAACGATGATGCTGGATTTTGTCGTGGTGGAGGAGAGAAGCCCTTACCAGATGATATTGGGAAGGCCATTCATGAGGGTAAGCCAATGCGTCGTATCCACACATTATTTGGCGTTGAAGTATAGAATAAATGGCGTAGTGGGGGTGGTTAAGGGCGACCAGAGAATGGCAAGAAGCTGCTATGCTACCGCAGCCAAAGAGATGCTGCAGGTTACCTCGTTAGACAACCGAGGCGAATCTAAAAAGGGTCGCTAGGAACCTGTGGAAGACCTGGAGGAGGTCAATATTAACAAGAACGACCCGAACAGGATAATCAAGATTGGGTCTAGGCTGAGCGAAGCACTGAAGGGCGAGTTAATAGAGTGTCTACGATCCCATGCCGACATTTTTGCCTGGTCTCACGAGGACATGCCGGGAATTGATCGCAGGATGGCCTGCCACAGATTGGCAATCAAGAAGGGGGCTGGACCAGTAAAACAGAAGAGGAGGTGCTTTAACCAGGAGAGGTATGAAGCCACAAATGCCGAGGTGGATAAGCTATTGAAAGCCGGGTTCATAAGGGAAGCAAGATATCCGGAGTGGATTTCGAATGTAGTATTGGTGAAGAAGGCCAATGGGAAATGGAGGATGTGTGTAGATTTCACAGATCTCAACAAGGCTTGCCCGAAGGACAGCTTTCCCCTACCAAAGATAGATCAATTGGTAGACTCTACAGCAGGTTATAATCTGCTCAGCTTTATGGATGCATTCTCCGGGTATAACCAGATACCCATGGACGAACAGGATGAGGAGAATACTGCCTTCATAACAAATATGAGTTTGTTCTGCTACAGGGTTATGCCTTTTGGCCTTATGAATGCGGGTGCAACCTATCAGAGATTGGTGAATACGGTTTTCAAACCCTTGATCGGACACACTATGGAGGTGTACGTGGACGATATGATCACCAAGTCCAAAGAACCAGGAGAGCATGTGAAACATTTGGAGGAAACCTTCAAACTGCTAAGGAAGTACCAGATGAAGCTGAACCCAGATAAGTGTGCATTCGGAGTCAGCTCTGGTAAATTCTTGGGATTTCTAGTCAGCCACCGGGGTATCGAGGCCAATCCAGAAAAGATACGGGCGGTAATAGAAATGAAATCCCCACGAACAGTTAAGGAGGTGCAGAGCTTGACGGGAAAATTGGCAGCCCTGAATCGATTTATCTCGCGAGCCACGGACAAGTGCCACCCTTTCTTCCAAATCATAAAGAAAGGGAAAAAGATGGAATGGACACCAGAATGCGAGGAGGCATTTGGACAGTTGAAGGAATACCTGGCCCGCGCCCCGTTACTTTCGACTCCAATAAAGGGTGATCAGCTATTCCTTAACTTGGCGTTATCCAAGCGGGCGACCAGCTCAGTGTTAGTCCGGGAGGAGGAAGGAAAGCAGCACCCCGTGTATTATACAAGCAAGGCTCTGGTAGATGCAGAAACCAGGTATCCCATAGTGGAAAAATGGGCATTGGCTTTGGTGACAGCAGCACGAAAGCTACGGCCATACTTCCAGGCTCACTCCATAATTGTGATGACCGATCAACCCCTTCGACAAATGCTGCAGAAACCGGACGCATCTGGTCGGTTAGTGAAATGGTCTGTGGAGCTGAGCGAGTTCGATATTTCCTATAGACCCCGAGGAGCAATCAAAGCCCAAGCACTAGCTGATTTTGTAGCAGACCGAGCTGAATCTGGAGAGGAAGTACAGGAGAAAGTGCTAATAGAGCAGGAGAAGTCAGAAGGGGTATGGCTGATAATGGTCGACGGGTCGTGTAGTGAACAAGGATCCGGGGCGGGAATCATAGTGCGAAGCCCAGAAGGGACTGAGCTAGCATATGCAGTAAAGTTCGAATTCCAGGTCACAGACAATCAAGCTGAGTATAAGGCTTTTATCACCGGACTCAGGCTGGCACAAACGCTAAGAGCAGAAAAGCTAGAAATCCGAGCAGATTCCCAGTTAGTCTGTAATCAGCTCAGCGATCAGTTTCAAGCAAGGGAAGAGAAGATGGGGCTGTACCTGAGGAGGGCAAAGCAGCTGATTGCGCTGTTCAAAGAGGTAGAGATTAAGCAGATACCCCGAAGTGAGAACTACCGAGTCGATATGTTAGCACGAATGGCCGCGGTGGCTGACCCGAAATTGCCTAAGTCAGTCCCGCTGGAAATAATGACCTCTGCGAGCATACAAGAGGAAGGGGAGGTAATGCGGATAAACACCGTAAAATCTTGGATGGAACCCATTCTCTGCTATATCCGTGATGGCAGTTTGCCGGAAGACAAAAGGCAGGCGAGGAAATTAAAATACCGAGCAGCACGATACACGCTACTCGATGGGGTGTTATATCGCCGAGGGTTCACCTTGCCCCTCTTAAGATGTCTGGATGAGGAGGAGGTGGATTATGTATTAAGGGAGATTCACGAAGGTATATGCGGAAATCACTCAGGTGCAAGAACTTTGGCATTCAAGGCGCTTCGGCAAGGATACTTCTGGCCAACTATGCACCAGGATGCAAAAAAGATAGCGAAGAACTATAAAGTTTGCCAGTGCTTCTCCGAGGTTCCTGCTCAGCCTCCAGAAAAGTTGACTGCAATGACGTCCCCATGGCCGTTTGCTCAATGGGGAGTTGACCTGATTGGCCCGTTGCCTAAGGGCCGAGGAGCGGCAACACATGCAATTGTGGCGATAGATTACTTCACCAAATAGGTAGAAGTGAGAGTTCTCAGCCAAATCACGGAAAGAAAGACGACAAACTTCATTTGGAAGAATATTATTTGCAGATATGGGATCCCCTATGCCATCATCACGGACAATGGAAAACAGTTCGACAACAGCAACTTCAGGGACTTTTGCAAAAATTTAGGGGTGGACCTGAAATTCTGTACACCCGCACACCCACAGGCGAATGGGCAAGTTGAGGCAGCCAACAAGATGATAAAGAAGCTCCTGAAGACCAGGCTGGGGGAAAAGAAAGGAGCTTGGGTTGATGAGCTTCCAGGAGTATTGTGGGCCTACCGGACAACTCACAAAACTGCCACGGGGGAGACCCCATTTACCTTAGCTTTTGGTCATGAGGCGGTTATCCCGGCAGAGATTGGAGTCGGTACGCATCGGACCGAGCACTTCAGTGAAGAGCAAAATAATGAGCAGATCTGTTTAAGCCTGGATCTGCTGGAAGAAAGAAGGGAAGAGGCTTTACAGAGGGTGGCCCTATGTCAGCAAAGGATCATGCGTTACTACAACAAAAACGTCCGTATAAGGCAGTTCCGAACAGGGGATTGGGTACTGAGAAAAGTGAATCAAAGTACGAGGGATCCAAATCATGGTGCGCTCGGCCCTAAATGGGAAGGCCCATACAGAGTGATCCGAGCAACCGGGCCAGGAGCATACAAGTTGGCATACCCGGATGGACGAGATGTGAGGAGATCGTGGAACGCCGAGCATTTAAGAAAGTTTTTCCAGTAAGCAGAACGCTAAGCTAAAAGTTTTCCTTTGATAAGTTATTTCCGATTCAATGCATGATAACTTGTTGTATATGCATGCATTTCACACTTTTGTAATATTTTCAAAGTTTCAATGAAAACGATTTCAGCGAAAGATTCCTTTTGCCGGCAAAGCTACGAAATTTTATTAAGGCAAGTAAGTGCCTGATCCTGCTCGGTCAATGAAAGACCAGCAGACGACTCTACCAAATTCTTATTAAGGCAAGTAAGTGCCTGATCCTGCTCGGTCAATGAAAGACCAGCAGACGACTCTACCAAATTCTTATTAAGGCAAGTAAGTGTCTGATCCTGCTCGGTCAATGAAAGACCAGCAGATGAATCTACAAAATTCTATTATGGCAATTAAGTGCCTGATCCTGCTCGGTCAATAAAAGACCAGCAGATGATTCAACGAAATCTTATCAAGGCACGCAAGTGCCTATTCCTACTCGATCAATAAAAGACCAGCAAAGGTTCTTCCAAAAATCGTACTAAGGCAAACCAACATCTGCGTGAGTATTATCAGTACATTATAGAACCAGTAGCTAAACTCTCAATTTTGAGTCACGGAAGTAATTCACAAGTAAAATCAAGAAATGAAGATGAGCGGGAAACGCTCAAAATCTTTTATAGCTCAAAGTTATAAACACAATCAATACAAAAGTGAGCCTAAGACATAGGAGATTCATCAGTTTCAGCAGCAGGGGGATCAGCTTGCACCGGAAGATCAGCAGTTTCCTGAGGAGGAGGAGGAGGATCAGCAACCTCCAGGGGAGCAGACCCAAATCCCTGGCCAACATTCGGAGTTGGGTCCCCAGTCTCTGCTCCCTGCACCACCTCAGCAGGAGCGTCCATCTGCTCCTGGCCACCTGGTTCTTTATTGGCTTGATCACCCTCGGCCATAGGATATTCCTGCTCAAGCACAGACATGATACATTTATAAGTGAAAGCGACCCCAGAATTATACTCCGCGTCGACCTTATCATCAACGTCGGCGTATTTGTCTCTCATTTCGGCCAGCTGCTCATTGAGAAACTTGACCTCTCCCTCAAAGGCCGTCTTTTGGGTGTCCCGCTCACTTTGAGTGGTCTGAAGATCAGATTTCAGATCTTCCAACTCCCTCTCAAGTTTAGTGGAGTTGGATTCAGCTATGGCAACCTTCTCCTCCAGGTCCCCAACCTGCTTCTGGAGCTCAAGTAGCTTCTCTTTATTACGATCAGCAGACTCAACCTTTTTCCTCAAATCTTGGTTGTCCGCTTGGAGCTTTTTCTCAAGGCGGATGGCCCAATTTTTATAACAAGAAACCATGCTGGCCAGCCTATAGGAGACCCGCTGAACAGAACCAGCTAGCTCAGGAAGATATCACGAGGAGGAAGAGGAGAGGAGCGATCACCTGAGCGAACATTAGCCTCAGAACTCTTGTCAGCAGTCCGGTTCACATTGCCTTTCCGAGGCGGCGGAGGGGGCAGAGCAGGAACTGGTGGAGCCTTGGAGAGACCAGTACTGATCCTCTTCGGAGGAGGAGGATTGCTAGAGCTGGCTGATGTTCGGCCACGCTTCCTTGTCAGGGCACTCAGAATCTGGTTGTCCATTTCAGCTGCAAAGTCAACTAAGCCCGAGATGACCAGATTCTTCGAAGACAAAAGCTCCTACCAAGAGGATGCGTTCACTAAAGCAGTCTCTACCTGAAGCAGAGGTAGATCCTCAAGAGGCGCGACCAAGCCCCACGACTCTGAAAAAACAAACATAGTTAAGGAAACCGATAAGTATCAGCTGGAGGAAAAATATATAAGCAAAATGAACAACCTGGGGTGACAAATTGCGTAGGGACGTAAATATCGCCCCCAAGTTGACGAGCTGATGGACACCAGTTTCCCTCGGCAAAGAAGAACTTATTTTTCCAATTCTTGCAGGAAGAAGGGAAACCGGTGATAGGTTTTCTCTTCGCAGAACTCGTCATGAAGTAGTACCAGCCAGCCTCCTTCGGGCTACTTCTCAACTGATACAGGTGCTTCACCTCCAAAAGAGAAGGCTCCTCAAATCCACACCTCTTCCACAACACAAACATAGATGAGAGGACCCTCCACCCATTTGGATGCAGCTGAGCTGGGGCCAGATGCATACCACCCAGTATTTTAGCAAAATAACGCTGGAGGGGCAGCCTAACTCCCAATTTAAAACACTCCAAGTGCATGGTCACGAACCCTTTAGGAGGTCGGCTTGGAATATCACTTTTTCCAGGAACCAGGAGAGTAATATCGTTGGGAATCTTATAAAGAGCCCTGAGCGCAGACAAGTCATCCGAAGTGGTAGCTCAGGCTGTATAATCAATAGGGTAAGAGTTCGCCTCCACCCTATGACCAAGATTCCTTTTCCTAGGAGGTGGGCTCGGCTCGAAACTACTCTCCTCATCATCGCCCGTTTCCTCTGATGAATTAGCCCCAGCTGAGCTAAGATTCTCACCCGAACTTGATGCAGGACCACCCCTGTTCCCTACTAACTCCAACTCGGGGGAAGGTGAAATAGCCAGGGGGAGGGGGCTACCAGGGATATTCCTAGGACTGGAGGGACCCTCATCACGAGAGAGATGTAAGAGGTCACTGGGTCCGAACAAGTGGGGATATGAGTCCTCCACTTCCTCATCACTCTCAATAACAATCATCTTTCCTCTTCGGTTGGACATATCGAAAGGTTGCAAAAAGGATGCACAGAAACCCAAGGATATGGACAAACGACAAACAAACAATCCACAACACAAAACCCAATCAACAACCAAAAAAAGTTGAAGGCTATACCTGAAACAAGACCGGCACTGGTGATGTCATGGCAACAGGAAAATACCTGACGGAACGAAGATCTCAAACACAGAGTGTGTGACAAAGACGAAGGGGTTATCAGATAGGGAAAAACCAGAACAGCAAGTGAAGAAAACGATTTGTATTTAGAGATTCAAAATAAAAGGGGGAGAACGGAAGCGTTTGAAGTACTAAGGGTGCCAGCTCATGTACCGTTTTTTGAGGAAAAACATCCCGTCGTTTCAAATTTCAAATATGAAGAAGGATCTGGAATTGCCATGTCAGTTACTAAGGCAAGAGGCCAAACGAAATGCAAGCCCAGATACATAATGGACTTGCCCAGAAAAGCCCATGTTCAAATCGGAATTTCATCAAACAGGAAGGGAGAATGCCCTGGACTGGCAAGACCCGAATCTCAAGTTTCTACTCTCAACTCGTTTCACTCGCACGACCAGAAACTGGGGGACTGGTGTTGAACCAATAAGAATACCTCCCCAGCAATGCCGTTCGTTCCACCTCGGCACAATTCGCCTCAGCCGGGGAAATCCGAGCAGAGGAGATCATCAGCCCGAAGAGCGTGCCGACCAAAGACATATATACCGAGCAGACACTGATCCCTCAAAACTCGGGAGCGCAATCCCATGAGGTAGCGACAGTTGCGTCAGACTCGGAACTATTGAGAGGAACACGGTGACCCATGTTTGCGCACAACACGGCAGTTAGAATCCAGTAAGGAGTGGCCACTACCCGAAATGAGAGGAAATGGGGGGTAAAGGAAAACGTGGAACCGCGACTATAAAGAGGGAAAAAATCGATAGGGAAGAGGGAGAAAAACTGAGAGAGAGAGGAAACTCTGCCGAAATTCAACCAGACCATTTATTATTGTAAAGCGTGAGATTGTTTCGAGTAATTCCTGAGTTCTTAAACATATTGTTTTCCCGTAAACCCCTTGATCTGACTTAAGCATCGGAGGGACTACGCCGGCAAAACCACCGGCGTCTCTGATCCATTTTTGTGGGTGCAGGTTTCTGATTCCTGAGGATTGAAGCAATTGCCAGAGCAATACAAGTTCGGTACTCAATTTATTGGACACATATCTGTTGGCGGAAAAATCTGGTCGGGCCTAAAACGAGCAGATTTGAGCATCAACAATTCCATTGAAAAAAAAGCAAAATTGTTTCAAGAAAGTTTTCTTTCCTAGGAATATTAGGCATCTCAGACAGTGTAAAATCATATCTCGTGCTTTGTGAGGTAACATCCAACCATGTTTAAAAATGGGGTCATAATCTCCTCTCAAATGTGGTAATCCAAACTTACGAATAACCTCAACAATGAAACAACCATCGAAAAGCATCATTTCCACAACTCATCCTTGCCTAAACTTATGGGTCCCCATAATAATTTCGAGCTTTTTCTTCCAGTTTCCACATCACCTTGACATAGTCTTGAGTAATGTATACCCGTTCGATTTACAAGAGTATGAAGATAGCTAATTTTGTGCTTCAAAGGCCGACGAGTGATCTTTGTAGTGATGGTAAGGACCAATTGCTAGCATTTTTGGTTCATAAGCTTTTTCATTGAACTTACGCAGGAAATCAGGCACTCTGGAAATGCTGCTGAATAACTGAGACGGTGCATCCAGCTTTTCCCCAACACGTTGTATTATTATGTCAACTGGTTGTAATACAACTGGTTAATTACCCATGACTTGATCTGCATTTAAGCGGACATAATTAAAGGAACAAACGTTGACTATAAAATTTCACAAACGTTGAAATCTGCTTTTCACTAAATTAATTATTGACGATCACAGAATTCACAAGCATTCGAATTTTACGTAGAAATTATCATGAATGACGAGAATTAATAAGTCTACATGTGCTAAATTTCAAAGTGCGTACTGGGGAAAAGTAGTGATTGATAAGTACCCCAACATCCAAGCATCTAAGAAAAATTGCCACGGTACTTGTACAGAATATGCAACCCGCTATTTGAATGACCATAGTCATAAGCAACTCAACAAATTTATATATTCGTTATATTTTTTATATCCTCAGTAATAATCCATATAGGACAGAGCCACATCACGGATCGTGACTCTCACACGGCTAAAGAAACTAAGAAAAATTCCTAGGGTACAATATATTGCAAGAGAAATCACTTAAGTCGATCAATGCTTCAAAGTTATAAGATTTACAAATTATAGTAGACAATTTGTGATCAAAGCTTACTTGTTTGAAGGCTACCGTTCCAATTCCCTAATAATATTCCCTTCTTCCCTTCGTTTGCTTTCGATCAGAGTACAAAAGGAGACTGTTTGGTTTGCAGGTGCGTGGGGGCTCCAAAATGTTGGAAAATGCTACTTTCCCCGGGTCAAATCTCGGGTCAAACCCCGAATTAAATCAAAACGACGTCGTTTTGGTTTCTTTTTTTTTTTTGCGCTTTTTGGTTCCAAAACCAGAACTGCTCCTTTTGCGTTGATTGCTTCTTTGCTTTTTTGCTTTGATTGCTTTCCCATTTAGTTCCACCTGTGCAGCACGTGACCATTTTCTTTCTTCTTCTATTTGCGCAAGCGTGAACCACAACACCCCGCTTTGCAGACTGAAACTGCAAACTGCAAAACTCCAAGTACAGAGCTTCCAAACTGCAAAACGCCAACTGATTCGTGAAAGTTAAAGTACTGAATTTCTACATTGTAAAACCCGTAAGTATTTGTTTGTATATTATTGTTCCTACATTTAATGATTGTAAGCTGAATCGTGAGCGGTTTGATTTTAAATTTATAAATATTGAGTTGTTTCATTTTAATTTGTAAGCTGAACCATGGGTATTTGTATCTAAAATTGCTCAACCGTGAGTATTTGTATCAAAATTATTGTCATTATTTGATTCCAAACCGGATATTCAAGTTAATCAACATCTGCCAGCTTGTGTTTAGAATTCTCTTTGAGAGGATTAGAGAATTGAAGAGGATTAGAGAGATTGGGGACCATGGTGATTTGAAGGAAGCAGCAGCGGCACTGACCACAAGATGATAGGATTAAACGAAAAGGAAGCAAAGGTCCGTCTGTGTAGTTTGGCAAAAGAAAGGAAAGGAAAAAACATGGGTTAAACGCACCGTTTTAAATTTAATAAAAAACGGTGCGTTTTAAATTCGGGGCGCGTTTCGGGGTTAAAATCGGGGTGAATAGCAGCGCTCCAAAATGTTTAATTAACGATGCAAGGAGACCGCAAAGTCGTCGAAATATAGATTGGGCCCCAATAATTTACGATACAAGGAGACCTCATGTTCAAAAGTCGTCGAGTGCGTGTGGGTCCGTTGGTTGTCGCGTGCGTGACTCACGTTGGAATTCCTCGAGAAATGATATCTGTCCTGCTTTGGTGCACTAATGGATGCACCATTGGAT
This sequence comes from Citrus australasica, assembly GCA_029618585.1. NCBI lineage: Eukaryota > Viridiplantae > Streptophyta > Magnoliopsida > Sapindales > Rutaceae > Citrus > Citrus australasica. The sequence continues at coordinate 9,959,340 of JARCIV010000009.1, read as the reverse complement.
ATAATGGGACCTAAATCTAAGGGTGAGTTAAAAGCCAAGCAAGAGATGACGAGGCCGGAATTAAAAGGTCATGATTAACAAAAGAACGGATCACCCAAACGCCTAATCAAAAGTGAACTAAAACATTAGGATTTAGGGGTACACATTACGGTTTCTAATTTGATTGCCTAAGGGTTTGGTAGAGCAATTTTCAAACAATTTCTTTTCTTAATAATCTGAATTTGAGTCCTAAGAAAATGACACTTAATTTTTATCCTAGTCAATTTTTTTTTATGATTAATAGTTATCGCTGGAAAGTCTCAATAGTCATACCATAAACCTCAGATAATTCATTAAGTTTATTTTTTTAACTTAAAATAAAAAATTTTAGTCATTAAGTAAATTTTTTAACTTTTTATTTAATTTAAAAAACTTGAATGATATCATTAAAAGATATTCTTCAAAATATTTCTACCAATTAATTAATTTTTATTTTTACCTAAATAAAATTTGATATTAATATGATTACTCATCTGTATAATTTGTGATAATATAATAGTAAACTATTATTATTTTTATCTAACATCATAAACTACAATAAAATTGATTAAATTATCTAACATCATAAACTACAATAAAATTGATTAACATACAATAGTTTAGAATACTAAAAAGTTATATTCAATTGAACATGATTAATATTATGATAATATATTGTTTTATTTATGCTCTTTAATATGCTTATTATTTGTTTAACATTTATAATTTGTAAGGATACAAATATAAAAATATTAATTTTCATATTTTTTAAGTTAAGAAAACTTAATATTTATTTTTAATAATTCAGACAAAAAAATAAACGTATCATTCTAATTTAGACATTCAATTATTCAAAATTTAAATTTATTTAAATTTTAAATAAAAGAACAAAAACCAGTGTAACAAAATATTTTTCCCTTTACATTAAAAAAGTAAAACTAAATGTAAAGTTTTACTTTTGACTTATACTCAACACTAACCCGACTGCAAGTTAAGTTATTTTAACTTTTTAGCCATTGAACCAAAGAACAAATTTTTAAATAGCTTATTGAATCATCACTTACATAATAAAACAACAACATCATCATCATCATCATCATCATCATCATCATCATCATCATCATCATCATCATAATGATAATAATAATAATAATAATAATAATAATAATAATAATAATAATATTATTATTATTATTATTATTATTATTATTATTTGAAATTTTCTTTTTATTTTTACCTAATATAAATAGGCTATAACCAAAAGAAACCCAAATATTATAATTATTATTCAATCCTAAAATATTGTTATGTTTTTTTTCTCTCTCAAGGTACTGCTCTCTTCAAACATTTTTTTTGTTTTGATATTATCTCAATATATTGTTTCAACCCTTTGGAGATTTTTTTTTAGATATTTAAATACTTTATAATATAGTAATGATTTTATTTAAGTATCTAATTTTTAATTAATTGAAACTATTTATTCATACCTATTAGAAAATAAGTAAATAGGAAATAGAGTATAAATGAAGAAATCGTTTCTCATATAGGGATTTTCTGTCCCTACCCCACTAGAATTATTAGAGGATGAAGTGCAGAATGGAGACAAAATTTTTAATGGGGTAGGTCTCTCACCCCCACCGCACTCCATTGCTATTCTTAAGTAGGGGATAAATTGAGATTCTACCCTTTCTCAAATTTTATTTAGAATTGAGTGCGGTGGTAAAATTGGAGAGTTAAGTCCATAACAAAGTTAAGAAATAAATGAAAATTTATTAAAATTTGATGTTGAGGATCAGCCACAATTTTTAAGGAACCCAAATACTTAAATTACACAGCACAAATCTAAGCAATGGAATCTCATATGACTTGGGTAATTTTTGAAGTATAAATTTAAACGAGAGCGTATGCAAAATTCCAAGCTAGGGCCAATCAAATTGACATCAAATTCAAAATTGCTTTATAATTAATTAATTTATGCTTCGTTGGACTTACTTTAAACAATAAATCAAGGGTTCTAGATTACATGAGTGAATATAGCAAAGGATAACAAAACTCCCAGCATATTTTTGTGCTCATTTCCTTTGGTGATTCACATCCTTATCTTGCATTATTCTCGATTGTTCTTTCCCAAACCTTCTAGCGGCTCTCGTACCAATCTCATTTGCAGCAAATTTTTAATTATGGCTTCCCCGTCAAAACCACTTCATTGGGCTTTCTGTCGAACAACTACGGACATATATCAAACACCCTGCGTATGACACAATAAGCATGGCAACCAGAAATCTCAAATTGAAATTTATAATTTTCTAGAATTATTGAAACACAGCCTGTTATCTATTTAAAAGTTTGTTTACAACTGCTTCTATGTTCAATGGCTTTGCACTTGTTGATAATAAGAAAGAACTGCAAACAGAGCTTGCAGCAACGTTAGGAGAAGTAGGACAACAGCAGCAAGAACGGAGATGATTGCCCATGGAGTGTTGAAATAATTGTGCCTCAGCTTGGCCATCCACTTATTACGACGCCTACTGCAATGCAAAATCACTTTGTTGAAAACCTCACGGTAATAGAACTTCTCACCGAGTACAACGCCATCACAAAGCTTGTTCAATAAGGTTGCAATCACTTCGTCATCTCCTAACAAATTCTCAATTATTCCACGACGGCGGAGTAATTCAGCATCCTTTGAAGAATTGATGAGGCAGTTCAGGAATTCGACATAATCGATTACATGCTTCAGATTTAAGTCTTGGGAACACTGCTCGTATGCAATGAAATTCTGTAAAATTGTTTCTGTAGCATCACCAATTTCCAAGGACGGCATCTTCATTACCCCATTTTCAAACTTAATATCGAACAAGGAATCATCTTTAAGGACCTCAACCTTCCGGAAGTGGATTCCAGCCTCTTGAATCTCTGTGGCAGAACCAATGAAGTTCCAGTAACTATTATTTGTGGCATTATTCCTATATGCTTCAACTCCTGCAGGTGAAGGACGCCAATTTTCGTGTATCAAATGGACCAAATGTTTTATTTCATTTATGGGGTAACCGTCATCTTGATAAACAATATCTCTTCGACAACCTTTCCCTGGTAATATGCCATTGAAAAAACGGAGGATCATGACAAGAAAGCCTTCGTTGCTTGAATCACTAGGCATCTTAGTCATTTTAAACAACTCCCAGAGAACAAAAAATGGAAGTTGATTCTCAAGCAAAATCATATCTCGTGCTATGGAAGGTAACATCCAACCTAGTTTAAAATTTGGGTCATCATCTCCTCTCAAATGTTTCAACCTAAACTTGCGAATAACCTCAACAATAAAGCAGCCATCGAGAAGCATCATTTGCACAAACTCATCTCTGTTTAAACTTGTGGACCCTCCGTAACACTTTCGAGCTCTTTCTTCCAATTCCCTCATGGCCATGACATAGTCTGACAAAGGTCTACGAGTACGCTCCAGAAGTTTTTTAAGATAGCGAGTTTTGTGCTCTTCAAAGGCCAATAATTGTTCTTTGCGGTGATGATAAGGACCGATTGCTAGCATTTCTGGTTCGTAAGCCTTTTCATTTAACTTTCGCAGTACATCAGGCACCTTGAAAATGTTGAACTGATCAGATGGCGTGGCAGTTAGACGACGAAGCTTTTCCCCAACAAGATCAAGCACTATGTCAGCTGGTTCACTTGCCATGACTTGGTCTGCATTTAAGTTACAATATCAAGCACTATCAAATTTCAAGAATCTTGAAATCTGCATTTCCATAAATTATTGACATCCATTGAAAACACAAGTACTTAAATTTTTCATTAAAGTTACCACGAATATCAAGAATTATGTCTGAATTTCAAAAATTCCGATGTGTACTAGCTAACAACTACTGATTGATAATAGTTTCAACATCTAAGTATAGTTACAGCACTACTACAACAAGAGGGAGTAAAACAAATTCAACAATAATAACCCACTAATCGAATGATCATAAACAACTAAAAAAGTTATATATTTTTTTCAATTTCAATTCTTTATATCCTTAGAAATAATCCCTACAGCAATGATCCAGATCACGGATCTCGCCTCTCACACGGCTAGAGAAACTAAGCAAAATTCATACAAAGTCGATTAATGCTTCAGAGTTATAAGATACATTATTCTAAACAATTTTGTGATAACTTACTTGTTTGAAGGCTATCGTTCCTATTGCTTGAGGAGATCGCAATCTTACCAGTGCAACGATTCTTGCTGGACGAGATCCCAATCTTACCAGTGTAAGGAACTCGATCCTTTGCTTTTTCTAATAATACAAAGGAGACTGCATGTGGAAAAAGGCTATGATGAATGATGAACCACCAAAGAAAATAAATTAAATTGTACGGCAAGTTTTTCTTTCTTTTATATTTTCAATTTCTTATCATTAGGCAAATAATAATAAAAAGAAGGAAAAAGGCTTTATAACCCACCAAAAAAAAAAAATAGTTCCTTGGAAAATTTATGGAAATACTGTTCGCTTTTCAATTTCACCAAGCCATACTCTCCCCAAAAGTCATACTCAACTATCTTGTAAAGTTAACCAATTGCGAACTTTTAGTCACATTTACCCTTGATGGACGCACGCCATCTGTCACCCGGGAAATGGCATCGAATAAAAAAAAAAGGAAAACACTTTCAAAGACATTTAAGTCACTTCGTGTGCCATGAACTTTAAACCTCTATTTCTTCCAAAATTATCAATTTCTTTGAGGCCCACCCAATTCAAACACTATCACTCTTCAATCGACAATAAATCCTCAACAATCAAGTCAAATGAATAATGTTAAAGTCGTGAGCAGGGGTGAGAGATGGGAGAAATGTCTTATTTTGCGTTCGTGTTTTTGTTGATTAAGGGTAAATGTGTCAAAATGGCATGAAGTTGGTTATATTTATAAGAAACAAGGGAGAGACTTCTTTGATAAATTAAGAAGTGCAAAGTGGCCATGTCTACAAATTTCCCAAATTTCTTTAATTTTTGCTAATTAGGAAGTAGGACAAGACTGCCATTTTTTTCGTCAGCGAGACTACCACTTTGAAAATTCTTTCATATGTTTACAAAGTTGGATTATTTCTAACTTAGAGCGAGCTAACCACAACCCTTCGATCCCTATTTGACTCGCAACCTTGAAGATTGTGCAGATAATTAATAGGTGACGGGGTAAATACGTTATAGATTTATTAAATAAAAAAATAAATTTCCTTTCTATTTAAATGAATATATACCAATAGACTTTTTTTTAATAGAAAGTAAACCTTTTATTTATCAGGAAACAACACAATTAATTACATTATGCACTTCAGCTGAAATTGTGTCAACCCAGACATCAGTGGAAGAATTCCTTAGAATAAACTTTACTAAGGCATGGGCATAAGTATTACAGGTTCTAGGAATAAAAGAAAGTTGGACATGCTGGAAATCCTTTCTTTCTCTATGAATATCAAATAATATCCAGTGAATTTATGTTCTACTGCCCTTAGTGTTGTTTAAAAGCTCTGCTACTTCTTTACAGTCAGTTTCTACTATCAAGCTAGATGAAGAAGCTTGTTTTGCCACTTGCAGACCCCAAAGGATTGCTTCTGCCTCTGCTAAACTGACTCTCTCCCTAAACTGAGCTTGCTTGATTCCTACAGCTAGAATCTTTCCATCTGCATTTCCGATAATTGCTCCCAGGCCTGTCTTTTGGTCTTTGCTATTCACGGCTGCATCTACATTAAGTTTCAGAACATTTTTTGGGGGAGGCTTCCATCTCTTCTGATCAACTCCTCTAACCTTGGTCACATGAAAAGTTCTTGGCTTCCTTACTTTTTGGTAGGCCTTTAAAACTGATTCAGCTTTTGCTGCTGATATTCTTGAGTCAGATTTCTTCCCTTCGAAAATGAATTTATTTCTTGTTGACCATATCCCCCAGTAGTAAACTACCATCAGTTCTGCTTCTGCTTTCAATGATCTGGAACAAATTTCTTGGATAGCACTGAAAAAATCTTGGTTGTGATCCTTTGAAAGCTGAACTGTTAACGGAGCTAGGTCCCAAATCTTCCTTGCTGCTTTGCATTCTATCAGAGCATGGCTTACTGATTCTACTTGCAGCTTGCATCTTTGACAAAATCGGTTCTTTCAAGCTCTTTCTCTTCCATAGGTTTTCAGCCGCCGGCAGGATATTTTTTAGAGCTCTCCACATGAATATTTTAACTTTCTCAAGTAAATCAAGCATCCAGAGGATTTTCTAGAGCCTAGAGCTGCTGTCTGAGCTTTCAGGCTCATTGGGAAAGTTTAGATTAAGAGCAAGCTGATACCCACTTTTAACCGAGTACTCCCCCTTTTTTGGTCAAAATGCCATAACACCTCATCTTCTTCTTTCCCGCTGGGCAGTAGAATTTTAAGGATAGCTTCAATATCTTCTTTCATAAAATGTTGCTCCAGCTTGTCTACTCGCCACCTATTTTTCGAATCGATCAATTTAGCCATTGCAGTCTCAGGAAGAAGAGTTTTAGGAGAAATTGGCTGGAACATGGCTGGTCTTGGGATTGAGTTGTCTTTGTATACTAGAACATTCTTCTCATCTCATATTCTCTATCTCGCCCCTTTCTTAATTACTTGACTTCCCCACAAGATGCTTCTCCAAATGAAGGAGGGATTATAACATACTTTTGCATTCCAAAATGTAGAATTCTTGTAGTATTTGGCTTTCATTACCCTTGCCATTAAAGAGGTGGGATACTGAACTAATCTCCATCCTTACTTGGCCACCAAAGCTTGGTTGAAACTAGTGAAGTCCCTGAACCCCAACCCTCCTCTGTTTTTTGCTTTGCTCATGTTGTCCCACCGAGCCCAGTGTATTCCGCGCTTGTCCTTCTTGGTTCCCCACCAGAATATTGTAATTTCTTTTTGGATGTCTTCACATAAGCCTTTGGGAAGCTTGAAAACACTCATGGCATAAGCTGAAATTGCTTGAGCTACTGCTTTGATGAGTATTTCTTTTCCTCCACTTGAAAAAAGCTTGTGATGCTAACTCGAGATCTTGCTGGTCACTCTAAGCTTAACCTCCTTAAAAAAACTCATCTTATTCCTGCCTAACATGGGAGGTAAGCCTAAGTACTTCTCATATTTGGGCACCACCTTCAGCTGAAATATACTTTTTATTGCTGAAATTTGCTCGCTTGTAGACTTGCCGTTAAAAAAACATAGAGGATTTTTTGAAGTTGAAGATCTGTCTAGAAGCCTTTGCATAACAGTAAAAAATCCCCTTTAAGTACTTGCAATCTGCTACAGATGCTTTGCTAAAGACTAGGCTATCATCAGCAAAGAGTAAATGAGTTATTGTGATGTCTTGTGCAAATTTCAGGCCTCCGATTTTCTGCTCCCTTTCAGCTTGATGCAGCAAGTTTTAGAAAGCTTCTGCACACAAAGTAAAGAGATATGGGGATAGGGGGCATCCTTGTCTAAGACCCCTTTCCGGCTTGATTCCCACTGGATTCCCATTAATAATCACTGAGAAACAAGCCGTGGTAATGCAGCTCATAATCAAACTTATCCATTTGGTTGAGAAGCCTAAATTTGACATGATTTGATCTAGGAAATTCCATTCAACTCTATCATAAGCTTTGCTTATGTCGAGTTTTAATGCCACCAAGCCATTCTTATGACCCTATGTCTAATCTTATGGAGGCATTCATAACCAATAATAACATTGTCCGTAATGAGCCTATTAGGGATGAATGCGTTCTGATTTGGTGAGATAATGTGATTAAGTATCGGCTTTAGCCTATTCGCTATTGTCTTAGCTACAATTCTATACACCACATTACACAGACTAATGGGCCTAAATTCCATTACTTTCCTAGGCTTCTCAACCTTGGGGATAAGAGCAATAAAAGTATGATTTAGAGAGTTTAGTGTACCTTGCTCATTTAGAATGTGCAGACATGTTTTTGTCAATCCTTCACCAACTATTTGCCAATGCTTTTGGAAGAAGGCAGCTAGCAGTCCATCTGGCCCCGGGGCTTTTGTCGGGCACATTTCGGAAAAAGCTCTTGTGATATCTTCCCGAGTGAAAGGCTTCTTCAAATGGGAATTCATTTCTTGGGAAAATTTTAGCAGCAATCCTTTGAGGGCGTTTGAAATCTGAATTTGACTTGGTTTGGAGGAAGTGAAAAGCTGCTAGAAATACCCACAAAATTCCCCTTCAATTCCTTCTAGATCATCAACCCAATTCCATTGATTATCTTCAACTCCCCAAATTTTGTTCTTCATTCTCCTGGCGAATGCTTTGGAGTGAAAGAACTTTGTATTTTTATCCCCTTCTTTTAGCCAATCTGCTCGCGATCTCTGCTTCCAATAGACTTCTTCATCAATCAGCATGTTACTAATTTGGTCTTCAAGCTTCCTGATTTCTTCCCCATCTATCACTTGCGGAGGTTTTTGCTTTGCCATTTTGAGTCGGTCTATCAACTCGTTCTACTTCTTTTTTCTACTTTCAAATTCCTCCTTGCTCCAGATCTTGAGGTGAGCTAAAGACCTTTTTGCAACCCTCTGAAAATTCTGCACTGGGTTTCCCCCCTTTTTCCACCCAAGTTTTCCCATTCACTCCTCACTATGTTGCTGCAGGCTTCGTACGAACTCCACATATCTTCGTAATGGTCACGGGGGAAGAAATTTTTCTTGTAGTTTAGCTTTTTACAACAATCTTTTACTTCAAACCTGATTGGGCAATGGTCCGAAACCCAATTCACTAAGTTTGTGGCTGGGAGATTTTGAAAGGTGCTGCTCTAATCTTTGCTGCAGAACACTCTATCAAGCTTTTCCTCTATAAAGTTAACCCCATATCTCCTATTTGACCACATGTATTTGTGCCCCTTCTAACCCATATCCATAACATTACAAGCTTGGATAGACTCTCTAAACTCTGACATCATGATACTGCTACGGTCATTTCCCCCCAATTTCTCATGAGAATAGAGAATTTCATTAAAGTCACCTAAGCAACACCAGGTATAGGAGTAGAGCCCTACTAACCTTTTCAGCAATGCCCATGTGTGATGTTTCTGACTTGCCTCAGCATGGCTGTAGATCCTAGTGCATATCCATATCTTGCCACTTTGGTTTTACACAATAGCATCTATATGGTGAGAGCTAAAGGATTTTATTGTGACATTAATGTTGTGTAAATTTTATTGAACTTGCAAGTGCACAAATCTATTGTAGTATAGATCAATGGTGACGAGTGTCAATCCCACGAGGAGGTGGATTTTAATTGTGTGTAGAATTAATTTTCTAAATGGGTGGTTGGATTTGCGGTGAAAATGATTTGGATTATCCTAAAATTGAAATTGAAATGACGAGAATAATTTGAAGATAATTCTATTGAAATGACGTACTTGGGTATCTGGATCTGTATCAACATGGATCATGGGCTAAATAATCCTTATTAATGCCAATTAAATCATGAGGGGGGAATCCACACCTCATGAACCACGCTCTAATCAATATGGTGCTAAGGGCTTATCATACCAAATAATAATAACCTTGTATTAGGGGGCCGGTGAAACCAAGGCGGTACTAGACAAGATTAGTATTATTTTTCGACGAGAAGTCAAACATCCACAAAAATTAGAGGGGAAGAGAAAGTAAATTTACCAAATAAACCTCATGACATATGTTGAGACTTCACCTTCAACTCAAACTTGAAAGAAAATTAGTTACTCATAATTGAACTAGGGGTAAAATGAGAATTTATTAACATACGTAGAAAATACAAGATGGAGAAAGAATTACAGAAAATAGATCCAAAAAATGGATTCAGAGATATCAAATTAGGGGGGGAGACCTCCTTTTTATAGATACATTGAGTAAATCATGGCCATTAGATTAAAAACAGTTTGGATGCTCAGGATTGCGCCACGTCATCAGTCAACAATACGCAGTTTGACCATGCGGTTTGAACAGTAACACGGTTTGACCTGGCTTTGAACAGTAACGCAGTTTGGTTGAAAATAATCCTATGTAATGCATATACCGTACGCGCGATTTTTAGTCTACTAATATGCTACCACGTCACCAATCAACAGTGCATAAGAATTTTAGCTCAACAAGATTGTGACATCTCATCAGTCAATGCCACATCATCGGTCAATGCCACATCATCGATCTGTCTATGTGAACAGTGTCGTGAACAGTAACGTAGACAGTACCGTACATGTGAACAATACAATTTTTCCTTTTATGCTCCTCTTAAGGTTTTCGACCGTCTTAAGTTCAAAAGTGATGTTCGTTTTGCCGTTTGATATCTCGTTTATTGTGAAATGACTATGATGCCCCTAGAATACATAAAATACTTAATTAAAATCAAACACGCATAATTAAATTACAAGAAGCTTAAATACATAAAAGTAAGGGTTGTTAATAAGACTTGAAATGTAAAATGACGATGTTCTCCTTTACAAATATGCATTTTCTAACACTCAACAATTAATATTCGAGCTCCAAAATAATGCTAGTCCACCTCCCATACCGTTTCTATCCACTACAAACCGATTCTCAAAGTTAAAACTTCCACATTTTGTAGCACCCTGCCTAGCCGTCATCTTTGTTTCACAGCAGAAGAAAAGTTGGGGTTGGTGCAAGTGGAGAACTTTCTTTATTGCTAGGCGCATTCGAGGCATCCCCAGACCTCGAACGTTTTAGCTTAAGACTCTCATGGCTGCTGGCGGGGCTGGCTACCAGCTCCCGCCAAAATGTCTTCCCCCATTGCAGCTTCATCTTCCCCTTCAACTTGTTTTTCATCAACTAACATCAGCTGGCGATTTATTGAAGAGAGGCTAAACTGGTTTTAGCCACTGAATTGTTTAAGATGACTTAAGAATCGTTTTTTCTTGTTTTCAGGGCTAGGCCTTAAGATTTCGCTGCTAGGCCTTTTTGAGTTTTTTGGCTCACTGCTGCCCCTTTCTTTATTTTTTGAACTCTCGCTCGTAGCTTCTATTTCTTTGGTTTAGGCTTCAGCTACTATTTTTTTAGCCCATTGTCCATTTCCTCCTCATCCATTTTAGCACGGTCTTTGTTTGGGATTTTTTCATTTGCCTTCGGAATTTTAATTTCCCCCCCACATTTTACTTCCGGCCCCTTCATTTTTGTTTATGGTGCAACCGTCTTTGTCAGCTGACCTGCTCTGCAGCTGATTAATTTCTTCTCCTCTACTCTTCCCACTTGGTTGCAGGCTTTCCATCACCTCAGCACACTGTATTAATGGATTATCCCCAGTTGCTGGCTCATAGTTTTTACTCATCAGTCCATCTTTATCTCCCATTTTAGTACCCGTTTTGTTCGTGAGTGACCCGTTTGCACTTATTGGACCGTGTTGAATATGGAAAGACTTTTATGTATTGGCTCCTTCATCTTTTTTTTTTCTTCTGAAAATGTTCCCAATTTCTTCTCTCCCTGCTTCGGTTTAGCTTCACCATTTCTTCTTGTGAGATGACTCTCATCCAAGCACCATATGGCATCTCCTCTTTAGGCTGTCCTTTATATTTGAAGCACTCTCTAAATTGATGACTGATATGGGCACAACAGAAATATAAATCTGGTAACTTTTCATATAAGACTGGCATTGGTATCTTTTCCCTCTCTTGTTGCAAATACACTACCTTTTTTAAAGGTTGTGTTATGTTTACGGATATTCTGACCCTAGCAAATTGACCTAAGCATTCTCCTGCTTCATCTGCTTCAATGTCTTCTACTATACTTATCCTTTAACCCAGCTTTTTTATGGTCTCTCTTGACATGCACATTATTGAGATATTGTGAATTTGGACCCAAAAGGATGTGTGCGTGAAGGATTGTTTTTTGATATCTCCTATGCCACTTGGTTCAGCCAGTACCAGGAGAGCCCTATTAAAATGCCAAGGACCTCCCTTTAGAACTCTTCTCCTTTCTACTTCATTGGCGAATTTGAATAGAAAAACATTGTCCCCCATGCTCTCAATTTTTACTTCTTTAATTGTCCTCCATGCCTGTTGCATTGCGGCCTTCAAACCCTCCCTATTTACTCCTCTGGTCAGCATGATCTTCCCAATCAAGCAGTTTACAGCAATTTTTTTCCCTGTAGCCTTCATTCTTTCCATCAGCTTTACTGTGTCCTCCTCTTCTTCTTTTAAAACAATTGCTTGGCATTTTCTAATTAATTCCTCTGTATCCATAACCTCCTAAAGGTAGCAACTTTGGCAGCAAAATCCCACCCACTTGATAGACTTGAAAATAATGAGGTCTTATGAAACTATTATCGGGCAACTTTTAAGGCAACAAAGGATATTAATTGAGAAAAGGTTAGGTAAAAGACAATAGATGAAAACCAAAAGAAGGAATAGAAACACCCAACTTGTGAGTGGCTAAAATTCAAGCCATGATGGCTTCAAGATACTTTCATTCTTGTACTATTTTAAGAGAAAAAAGTACTGTAGAAGAAAGAAAAAGTTTGAAGTTCCTTATACCAATACACTTATAATTGAAAAAGTAATAACCTCTTTGGCACAATAACTTTTCAATATTACATTTAGGGAAAATAATACCCACACTCTTTGGTGGTGTTTGGTTTTAAGAAAGGAGAGGAGAGGAGAGGAGAGGAGAAAAAAGGAGAGTCGAAAGGTGATGAAAGGAGAAGACCCGAAAAATTAATTGTTATTGTTTGATTTCACATTAAATTTGAAAGGAAAATAAATTATATGTTTTTTATTTAGACATATATACCCAATATTTTTAATGTTAATATTGTTAACAAATAAAAAAATAATTAAACTATGAATTAATTTAATATAGAAAATAACTTAATAACAAAACGTTTAATTTTATATTATATTTTTAATTAATTCATTATTATTTTATAACCAAAATAAGTAACATTGCATAGTTAGTTATATGTTTAATTTAGTTTCTAAATATTTATAATTATTGAAAACAACAATAGGTTTTGCCTATTGAAATTACCTAATTAAATAGAGAATTTTATTTTTTAAGATAAAAATTACGCCGCCGTAGACCGTTTTGGACCTCCGTTGGCTGGCGTTGACCACCGCTGTTGACAAATGTTGACCGCCATCTTCCCAAATATTTAAACAAGATTTGAGGTAAATAACAATATATATTAGCATTTCTAACTCCATAAAGTTGTAGATTGACTCATGACGATTCCATTGGTACCCGTTTTGATGGTGAAATGCATCTCTGGCGAAACTTCGGCGAGTCTTCGGTGACGACCTTAATGCTTTTTTTATAAGTAAATTATCCTATTAATTAAGAAAAAAATATAAATTATTTTCACTTTAACTTATTTAAAACTAATTTTATTAGAGGATAATATTGGAATTTTTGTATTCCAATAGATGAGGAATTTGATAGAAATTAAATTTTAATGGAAATTCAATTCCATTGAATTTGGTCCAACCAAAAATGGATAGTGAAAAAGAAATTAAATTCTTTTTCTCTTCTCACTCCTCTACCCCCAAGGAAATGTTGCCTTACGATTTGAGAAAAGAAATCATGTATACTAGCAAAGCTAACCTCTCCAGTCCGTACTAAAATTTTGAGAAACTTACAAAAATGCCATTATGCAAAATTTAAAAAGTTATCACTGTGTTTATTTACAATTGTACCACTCTTTTTATTTACAACTATGCCATTCACATAAATAAATAAATAAATAAATAATGAACATTTATTTCCTTCGGAATTCCATATCGTGCTCTCTTTCTCGGCTTCTTTAGTTCTTCGTCTTCTTCTTGGTAAGAATAGATTGTAAATTTATTTTTATTCAATCATTTACAATATATTTATTAATTATAAGGTAGTAAATAATTTCATAAAAGACTATCTTTTAATCATAACAACCCAAATAAATATAAATATGTTAATACGATAAAAATAATAAATAAATATCATATGATACAAATAAAAAATTGTAATAAGTATAATTAATAAAATAACATGTATAATGAATATTATTTTTAACATTAAGTTATTATTAATCTATCCTGATGGGTTTTATTAATACTAAAATTTGTTAATCCAAAAATTGACTTTAAAATTTATACTAATATAGACATAATGAAAAAGATATTGTAAATAAAATAATATAAACTTTATAAATTACTGTGAATGTTGGGTATAATTATTTTAAGGGTTATTATTATTTCACTACTTCAAAAATTGAAAGATATCAAACGACTATGAGAAGTATTGTCCCCTATCATTTTCCTACTATATCTTTACAAAAATATCATTTTACTACTTTTCCGTTACAACTGTTAGTTGACTAACAAAATACCAATTTTACCCCTCATGATTAAAAAAAATGCTTGAAGCTTATTTACAAAATCAGCTCTTCCACATTTATTCGATCATCCAAGTTTCATTTCCAATATTATGATATAAAAATGGTATCATTAATAAGACAGATTTGTAAGCCATTTATAAAAATAGAAACAAAATACCAACATAATTCTTTTTGTTGGAATTATGATATATGGATTACAAATTTATCTTATTAATGATTCTATTTTTATATCCTAATATTGTAAATGAAACTTGGATGATTGAATAAATGTGGAAGAGTTAGTTTTGTAAATAAACTTCAAGTAATTTTTTTTAATCATGAAGGGTAAAATTGGTATTTTATTAGTAAACTAACGAAAAAGTAGTAAAATGATATTTTTGTAATGGAAAAGTAGTAAAATGATATTTTTGTAAAGATATATTAGGAAAATGATAAGAAAATGAGAGAGAGAGAGAGAGAGAAAAGGTTATTTCATTAAGAAGAATGAGAGATTTACAATATAAGAATGCTCCCAAGTCTCGATGCCTCTACACACACTAGAGGTTCCCTTTTATAGGCATAAGGGAACTACTGTTACATACTGTAGCTATTATTGGTCCTTATCTCTAAGGACTATTCTTACATACGTATACACTCCTTATATGTAGCTAAATACACACCTATTATTATCACCATTGCTTCCACTGCAGGGTCCACTAAGCTTCCGCTATAGTCCCGAGTTTCCACTAGTTGGTGTGCTGCGTCTGGACCTGTGGTTCCATCGTTCCTCTGATGCTGCATCCATGTCTGCTTCCATATTTGGCCAGATGGGATCTTCCACATTGTCAGGTTGTGGGTCCGATTGGGGCCAATCCTGGACGTCTAACCAATTGGTTAGGTCTTCTAGCTCGTTTCGCCATCTATATATGTCTGGTGTGTCCAGGTAGGTGACTTCTCCAGGCCTGCCATATCGTGTCAGGTAGTCATTGTATTTGTGTTGTATATCGGCTGCTTCATCGTCTTTTCCGTGCAACCTAAGGTTCCTAATTTCTTCCTTGTAGAATAAATCTAGAGTAGAGCAGACTTGTGGGGATACTGGACTATGGGTATTATACATGGGAATCGTCCCATATATGTTTGTTACGACCTTTCTAGCATTACAGCAACCTGTCCACGTGGAGTCACCATCATCATAGGTATGGTTATGCTGGACCACCTGTACAAGGGGCTGTTTGTATCTTCCCCAGATATCAGTGAGTTTCACAATCACAATTGTAGAGTGGGTGATGTGATACCCATTGATGAGTTTGAATGTAAGTATGTCCTCGAAGATAGGGGCGAACATGCAATCAAACCACCTGTCTTTGCCATATCTCTTGCTTGTATGGATCAGGTTTGGTTCGAATAGTATCGCCACTGGGTAAATGTTAAGCCAGTACTACGTAATGTAATAGGCTTGTAGGGTTATGTCGCAGATGACATAGTGACCCCAGTTGGAGTGTTCATCTATTACATAGTGGAAGTTGCATTCAACCTTGAAAACTATTTCATGCATCTGGTCTGGGTTAGGATGTGGACTGAATGCTTTCTGGCTTTGCTTGTTATGAGCAGGTCTGTATTCCTGCATAGCCATAAGTTGCCAGACTCTCCAAGTAAGAGCCTGATCTTCTGGATCTCCTTTATGAGTAATGACTTTCTCGAAGATATCATCTTGGACTTCAGGAGGAAGCCAAGCGATGAAAGTATTTAGGTTTTCAAGAAAGAGGGCCCTGGCTTCATGGGCACTAGAGCTACCTTCTTCCCATCTCTTTGGGAGGCTCATTCTCTTGATCATATTGACTGGCCTTGAGAGGAAATCCGCAACTGTGTTGGATTCTCCCTTTATGTGCTTTACCTCGAACTTGAATCTAGAAAGAGATTCAGACCACCTTGTTAACTGTGGATCTGGAATTTCTCCTTCCTTTCTTTTGAGCAGTCCCTAAAGGTATTTGTAGTCCGTTTCAATCACAAAAGGAGTGAGTGAGAGAAAGAACTGGAATTTCTTAATTCCTTTGACTACAACTAGGACTTCTTTCTTAGAGGAGGGGTAGTGGCTTTGAGCTTCGTTGAACTGGCCCGATTTATAGCCACAAATTCTCCTGTTTCCCTCGGATTCTTCGATCAACAGTGTTCCCCAATAATGGTCACTGGCGTCGGTTTGCAGGATGAGCTGTCCCTTGTCAGGAATCTTTAAAGGTGGAAGTGCACTGCACTTTTGCTTTAATTCTTTAACAGCTTTAGATGCCTCTTTCGACCATTGTGGGGCTCCCTTCTTTAGGTGCTTGGAAATCTGACTCGTCATCTTTGTCAGATCTTGCACATGGTCTGCTGCATAATTGATTATCCTGAGAAACTGCTGGATCTGCTTTCTGGTTGACAGCTGGTTCGGGAATTACGCTATCTTTTCAGCAATATGTGGCTGAGGAATGATGAATCCCTGCTTGATGTGTAATCCCAAGAAATCAACCTCATCGAGACCTATCTGCATTTTGGGTTCTGATAATGCTAACC
This sequence comes from Citrus australasica, assembly GCA_029618585.1. Classification (NCBI taxonomy): domain Eukaryota; kingdom Viridiplantae; phylum Streptophyta; class Magnoliopsida; order Sapindales; family Rutaceae; genus Citrus; species Citrus australasica. The sequence continues at coordinate 9,942,447 of JARCIV010000009.1, read as the reverse complement.
CATGATTATAGGTTAGTGCTTTGAATTGGGACAGGTGTTCGACATGTTCTTCTTCACTGTTGCTGAAGATAAGAGCATCGTCAATGTAGACAAGGCAGAATCCTGATATGGTTCTGTACACCTCATCCATTCTGTTCTGAAATTCTGACGGTGCATTCTTTAAGCCGAAAGGCATCACGTTCCATTCATAATGCCCATGGGGGACCACAAATGCAGTTTTGTGTATGTCTTCTTCTTTAATCCCAATTTGCCAAAAGCCTGATTTCATATCGAACTTTGAAAACACCTTTGCTCCAGCAATGCGCTTCAGCAGATGAGTCCTTCGTGGAATGGGATAACTTATGTCTTGCAGGCAATCATTCAGCTTTCGGTAGTCTATCACCAATCGCTTTTTTCCACGTACCTGTTCTGAATGCTTGTTGACATAGAATGCTGGGCTCGCCCAATTAAACTTGGAGGGCCTGATATGTTTTAGATCCATAAGAGCTTGGATCTCTGTTTTGCATAGTTCTTCGTCATGAGGCATGCCTGGATGAGAGGCTGTCCGGTGAGGCATGGTCCATCCATCTTTGTATGGTAAGGACACGAAAGACTGTTCTCTTGCCCAAAACTGGTTTGGTACTTCGGCACAACACTCTAAGAGTTCCTTAATTTGTGGTTCATATTTGTGGATGGGATATTTTGGTAGTATTTCACCCCTCCCAAAAATGGATTGTTTTTCAACCCAAGGAACTTGGAAGGTATGAGGGGTACCATCGAGAGGATTACGGATGGTGTAGGAAAAACCTACGGGAAAGAAGGCAAAAAGGGCAACAAGACTGAGAAAGTCTGTACCCAGCAGAATATATTTGCCAGAATAGTCAAAAGCGAAAAACCCATGCCGGATCATGAAAGGTTGAATTTCAACTGGCCGGGTAATCTTCTTATTATAGAAGTCTCTGCCACTGGCGGATCCGAAAGAAACTTTTGTAGGAACATAAAAGCTACTTGGAACACAAGCTTCTCGGATGAATGAGTACATTGCTCCTGTATCAATAAGAGCAGTAAGTGCTACCTGAGTATCATCTGTAAGGTTGAGGATAATTTTGATATGTGGCCTGAAGAGAGAGGATGGCTGCATTGCAAGTTTGTCATGGACAACCATAACAAGGTCATCATCTTCAGTGTCACTTTCAGTGCAAGAAGTGAAATCATTATCCTCAGTATCTGATAGAGGATATTCATCCAGTGTGCAAACAGCTCCAAGGGGGGTGGCAGACCAAGTATAGATTTCATCATCGAAATCATCTTGGTGAATCATTTGGAGGAGTTTTGCCGGTAGTTTGTTTTTGGATTTGCACTGTCTGGCATAGTGACCTTTCTTTCCACAGATAAAACATCTGCCTGAGCCTTTCTTTTGCTTCCGTTTCTTTATGAAGCGGTACTTCTTCCCTTTGTAAGGCTTCCAGGGCTTTTTCATTTTTCTTTGTCTGCTGGTGTTGCAAGCATAGGGTTTGTCATTGTGGGAGCAACTAAATTTATTTGGTTCCTCATTGCAGAATTTTTGCAGAGAGGATTTCTCAATCTGCTTCATGTGCTTCTTCAGATCTTGGGATCGGCAATGACTTTAGATCAGCTCCATTGAGATCTGATAGAGCTGGGCTAAGCTGTATTGTGCCAAATCAACAATGGCATCAGTATTGAATTTTGCTTCCATAATTTCTACAACTGGGCCTGGCATGTTTAGTACAAATGTGCCATGAATCATTTCCGTTTGTTTATCAAAGATGTAGTACAACCTTTCTTGCTCTAGGTAGTACTCTTCCATCTTGCGGACATCACAACATTTGTTTTGAAGAAATTATTTTTCTGTAACTTCTTCTTCTCGTGTGTATTGGCCTAGAAAATCTAAGGATAGATTTTCTACCAAGGTTCCGCATGGATCTTCTCTGCTGAGGATGAACTGTTTTTGCTCTCTTGTAAGCTTCCTTCCCTACCATCGTCTCAGCGATCCTACGAATCCTGCTACTAGCCGTAGTACGCCTGATCTTTTGCTCAACTGGGGGGCTCTTTGGCATTCTCCTTCGTACCAAGCTACCATTTTCTCAAAATAAGCCAATCTTTCTTTTGGCTTCATACCATCAATATTCCAGAATGTTTTCCCAGTTGTGGAGTGCCCGAAATTTACTCTAGTCTCCCATTATTCTCCTTGGGAAACTTCGTCTATATAGGGGGCACGAGCAGCAGGCTGTGCAGCCGAATGTGAGGACTCTTCCTCAGATTCTGCAGGTTGATTAGGTGTTGTGAACTGTGTTGCACTTGATGGATTCTGTGTTTGCTCTTGTCCTACAGGATTAGAGGTTTGACCTGGTGTAGGTGTTGATGCTGTAAATCTAGCTCGGGTATCCACATAAAATGGATTTAGCGGATTTGCTCTTTGCATGAGAATGGGAATAAGAGGGATATTTGTGGAAACATCAGAGGAGATGCTTGAGTCTTCTCCAATAGTATCATCATCATCATCCCATCCTGTTGCCTTTTGGGGCCATGGATATTGAGGAGAAGGAGTATAGCTTCTCCACAATGCGTTCTGATAGTTACCAGATGCATTTTCCTCCTAGATATGCCATGGTTTTGTAGGCTTGCTTTTTCAGTGCCTAGACACCTTTTTCTGTTTGTAGCATTCCCGCATTCTCTCCATTTTATCTTCATCAGCTGCTCCAGTCATAACAATCATGTTGATAGATCTGAAGGCCTCTTCATGCTGCTGGGCAATTTGTCGGGTGGTCATTTTATGTTGCTTCCTGGTTTTTCTTAACTGTGTCCTGATTACAGCTAGGTCAGCACGAATTTGTTGCTGGGTTACCATAATGTCTCCCAGTGCTTGATTCTGCTCTACTGCATTGATGTTAGACCAGTTAACAGCCTTCTCAAATTGACCAAATTCTATTGGGCTTGTTTTCTGAATTACCCATTTGGCCGCATACATTCCTCTAGGAATATCCCTAACAAATTCGTTGTCGAGATCTGGAGTTGTGATCATGTTGATTGGACCCATAATTCTGCATGAAGTGGTTCTTTAGGAATAGAAGTGTGTACAAATAGATCAGTATCCAACAACTTTCTAATGTGGAGGATCCGAAGTATTTCGGCAACCACAGAGCATAATATTATTGCACACCCAGGGTTTCCTTTTGGGAAATATGGCTCTGATACCAATTCTAAGAAAATGAGAGAGAGAGAGAGAAGGTTATTTCATTAATAGGAATGAGAGATTTACAATACAAGAATGCTCCCAAGACTCGATGCCTCTACACACACTAGAGGTTCCCTTTTATAAGCACAAGGGAACTACTGTTACATACTATAGCCATTATTGGTCCTTATCTCTAAGGACTATTCATACATACGTATACACTCCTTATACGTAGCTAAATACACACCTATTATTATTATTCAGAGCTGTGGAGTTGTGATCATGTTGATTGGACTCATAATTCTGCATGAAGTGGTTCTTCTTGGCATATGAGAGCATAGAGAGGGATGCTTTCCATCAAGCTGACATTTCCCACATGGATAGAGGGCTTTTGTCTCTGAGGGAAAAGAGACTGATACCCTTCCTTCTTGTAGTCTGCTGATTTTTGGGACCTCATGAATCTACCGAGGTCTGTTGTTCTTCTCATACTCATTAATCCATTGTGGAGGAAAAATGAGTTGGTTCTGCCTATATGTTTTTGGCTGAAAGACCCTGCCATCACCAGCAAGAAATCTGGTAATGGGTTTTCTAGAATTGCTCATAGAGAACATATGTGTCTAGACTTTATAGGTCATAGAGTGGTGGATAGCTAAGGCAGACTAATCAGGTTTCATGGTTAACCCATTAACCTGGATCAAGACCTTGATGGCCTCTGTGAGGGATGGTTTGTTGATATCAAGGGTGAAGTTTGGTTCGACTTGGAGCACTACATGACCTTGGTTGAGTCCTGCTTCAACAGCAGTGATCAAGGCCTTTTCAAAGGTTTGCCATCTGGTATTCAGAATGGCTATGAAACATGTGACATCTTTTCCAGCTAGGAATAATGGTTGTATTCCTATCTGAATGGCTCCAAGGTGTAGACCCTTGTATCCCTGCATTCTATACCTTGTAATCTCATTAGAGGAGATTATGGGAAGGTATGTTTCTTTGGAACTAGAGGAGATGGACTGGACAGTGATTTCAGAGGATTTGTAAATGGTTTTGAGTTTAGGTTGTCTGATGGGGATTATGGCTCCAAGGGAATTTAGAGTGGGATTTATATGGTAATATCTATAAGGATCTAGTGGATTAAGTCTGAAAGACTGGATCATTCTCTCTTGGTTTTCATCCTCTTGGGTTTCATAATAGAAGTTTAGGGAAGGTGATGAATCAGTTTGGACTCTAATGGCCGAGGTGGATGGCTCATCAGGAATTTGTTAGGTAGATCTATTGCTGTTTTGGTTTTCCATGGCTAAAGGGTTTCAGAAGGTGTTCTCTGTGAGGTGATAAGCCCAAAACACGGTTCTCCTGGCCTTTTCAAGGGGGCACCACACTTTTAAGAGGTTACTCTAGTGGTTCTTTAGGAATGGAAGTGTTTACAGATAGATCAATATCCAACAACTTACTGTTGGATATTGAGGAGAGAGAGAGATTTAGCTAAGGTCATTGCGGAGATATGTCTACTGTGTTTTGCCAGTGACATTGGATGGACCATGGACTATGGTGTGTATTTAGCCATAATGGTATCAGTATAATATTATGCTGATTTGCCCAATTCCCTAAGGAGACTGGGAATTGGGAAGTTAACTAAATCTCTCTGTCACTGGACTGTGGGTGACAACTGAATCTGGACACATCAGACCCGAAGTAGTAAAATGATAATAACCCTTATATTAAAAGGGGATTTGTGTGACTATTTAAGCAAATCTTGAGGGTATGAGTGGCCTTTCTCCTTTAAAATAAGGAATCCACTATTGAATGAACAATAAACAACTCGACAATTATATTTTCATTTTAATTCAATTTCTTTTTTTATTTCTGTAAAACAAAGAACCGAGTTTATGAATGAAACTCTCATGTATCTTTTCCATTAACGTTGCTACATATATATAGATGTACAATCCTAAAGCTTTTATAAGAATAGAATCCTAAGTAGAAAGGCATTACAGATTCATAGTATATATACAAATCTAATTGCCTTAAATACAAAACCGACTTCGATACGACTTCTATATACAAAACCGACTTCTATATACAAAACCGACTTCTATATACAAAACCGACTTCTATACGACTTCTATATACAAAACCGAATTCTATACGACTTCTATATACAAAGCCGAATTCTATATGACTTCTATACGTTAATACTTGTTGTGTGTTAGAAAGTGCATATTTATAAAGGAGAAAATCGTTATTTTACATATCAAGTCTTACTAACAACCTTTACTTTTATGTGTTTAAGTTTCTTGTAATTTAATTTTGTGTTTTATTTTAATTAAGTATTTTATGTATTTTAGGGGCATCATAGTCATTACACAATAAACGAGAGATCAGATGGCAAAACGGACATCATTTTTGAACTCAGGATGGTCGAAAACCTTAGGAGGAGCATAAAAGGAAAAATGGCACTGTTCACATATACGGTACTATTCACATGTACGGGTACCGTCTACGTTACTGTTCACGGCACTGTTCACATAGACGGATCGATGACGTGGCATTGACCGATGAGGTGTCATGATCCTATTGGACTAAAATTCTTATGTACTGTTTATGGTGATGTGGCAGCATATTAGTGGACCAAAAACTGCACGTACGGTACATGCAACACATGTGATTATTTACTGTGCAAACCGCGTTACTGTTTAACCCGTGTGTAAACCGTGTTACTGTGCAAACAGTGCTCAAACCGCGTATTGTTCACGCGTACTGTTGACTGTACTGTTTACTGATGACGTGGCGCAATCCTGAGCGTCCAAACTGTTTTTAATCCGATGGCCATGATTTACTCGATGTAACTATAAAAAGGGGGCTTCCCCCCTATTTTGGCACCTCTGAATCCATTTTTGGGATCCATTTTATGTAATTCTCTCTCTATCTTGTATTTTCTACATATTTTAATAAATTCCCATTTTGCCCCTAGTTCAACTATGAGTGGCTAATTTTCTTTCAAGCTTGGGTTGAAGGTGAAGTCTCAACATGTGTCATGGGCTTTATTTGGTAAATTTATTTTCTCTTCCCCTCTAGTTTTTGTGGATGTTTTGACTTTTCGTTGACAAATAATAATAATCTTTTCTAGTACTGCCCTGGTTTCACCGGCCCCCTAGTATAAGATTATTATTATTTGGCACGATAAGCCTTTAGCACCATATTTATTAGAGCGTGGTTCATGAGGTGTGGATTCCCCTCTCATGATTTAATTGATATTAATAAGGAATATTTAGCCCATGATGCATGTTGATACGGATTCAGATACCCAAGTACGTCATTTCAATAGAGTTCTCTTCATTTTATTCTTGCCATTTCAATTACAATTTCAGAATTTATTCTTGCCATTTTAATTTAAGTTCTAGCTATTCCAAATCATTTTCCACCACAATTGCAACCACCCATTCACAAAATTAATTTTATATATAATTAAAATCCACCTCCTCGTGGGATCGACACTCGTCACCATTAATCTATACTACAACAGATTCGTGCGCTTCCGAGTTTAATAAAATTTGCACAACAAGTTTTTGGCGCCGTTGCCGGGGAGGTAAGTAATTTTAATTCTTAGAATTAATTTTTGTGAATATTTCCATTTAATTGTTTTCTTGTATTTATTTTTTTAAAAAAAAGAAGGTGAATCTACATTTAAAGGTTAGTATTTCTTTTTCTCTTCTTTAAATTTTGTAATTTAATTTTCAAGTTATTTTTTTATTTCTTCTTTGTAATTTTTATTTATCTTATTAATTTATTTTTAGTTAATTTATTTCACGTATTTTTGTATATTTTTATAGTAAGGTTGTAATAGCGCCATAAGGTTAGTATTGTAATTTCTCCCTCTTCTTTATTTTTATTTGTTTTGTTCCTATCTTTATTTTTATTTTATTTTATTTGTTTTATTCCCATTTATTTTTGTGTTTATTGCATGCATGGTCGTAGGTCATTATTACCTAATCTTGAACCTATAGACCTTGAACTTGAAAAAACACTTCGCACACACAAAAATATTAAAAATAAAATGGATTTACAAGCACCACAGGAGAGGCCATTTAAGGATTACTTCAGTCCTTTAGCTAATTTGAGCACATCATGTATACGATACCCAAATGTAGCTGCTAGGAGTTTTGAATTAAAACCTAGTGTGCTAAATTGTCTCCCCACATTTTATGGCTTAGAAAATGAGGACCCATACAATCATTTGAATGATTTTCATGCTATTTGTCAAACATTTAAATATGAGAATTTTTCAGATGATGATGTAAAACTTAGACTTTTCCCATTTTCTTTAAAGGATAGAGCTCGTTCATGGCTTAATACTTTGCCTGCTAATAGCATTTCATCATGGGAACAAATGGTTACAAAATTTTTTAATAAATATTTCCCAGTGCATAAAACCAATGCTATTCGCAGGGAAATCTCGGAGTTTACCCAGAGAGATGACGAGCAATTTTTCGAAACATGGGAGCGATTCAATGAGCTACTCTTGAAGTGTCCACATCATGGGTACGAGAAATGGCACCAATGCCAGTACTTTTTGGAGGGATTATTGCCGAATGTGCAAGAATGGCTAATGGCAATAAGTGGAGGAGAGCTAATGTCAAAAAGTGCATCAGAGATTTGGGAATTCTTCCACCGACAAGCAGATAATTCCCAACAACGGAGTCGATCACTCAGGAGTACTAGAAGAATTAAGGGAGTAAATGAGGTTCATAATGGCGAGTCAACTTCAGGAATCAAAGAAGTCAAGGAGATGGTTGAAAGTCTCTCTCGACAAATAGCATCGTTATCGACTGCTAAATCCACAGAGCCACATGACCTTGACTCATATCCAGATCAAGCCAATGCCATAGGAGTAATGAGAAAACCATCAAATTACAACCCATACTCCAACACATATAACCCTGGATGGAGAGACCACCCCAATTTTTCATGGTCTCAAGGATTCCAACAGAATGGACCAGCAGCTCCAGCTCCACCAATGCAACCAATTCCTCAAAATCCTCAAGCCTCTCAGCCTTCATTTAGACCATTCAATCAAAACCAAAACTACTCTCAACCCAGACCATGGGAGGATGCATTCTAAAATTTCAGGAATGTTACTCACTCCACGATTGAACAACAGAACCACACCATTGATGGACTACGAAATGAGTTGAGAACGGGCTTCAACTCACAAGCCTAATCAGTTTCGAGCCTTGAGAAGATGGTGGGACAACTTGCTTCTTCAGTTCAAACCTTGGCAATGACTGTTGAGAAAGGTAAATTTCCAAGTCAACCAGTGCCTAACCCTAAAGGAGTACATGAAGCCAGTACCAGTTCACCACATCAACATGGAGAGGTCAAAGCCGTCATGACCTTGAGAAAAGGAAAAGAAGTCGACAATAAAGTGGAAATGCCAGTGACTAAAGACAATCAAATTGTACCTGTGAATGTTGAGGAATCATCACCGGAGGAGAAAGAAGAAACCAACCCATGAGAGTATGTTCCTAAAGCTCCATTTCCTCAGAGATTAGCTAAAGGAAAGAAGGGAAAATCCACAGGTGAGATTCTCGAAATCTTCAAACAGGTAAGTGTTAACATCCCATTGCTTGATGCTATTAAACAAGTTCCATTTTATGCCAAGTTTCTTAAAGACCTGTGTACTAAAAAGAGAAATATGCATGTTCAAAAGAAAGCATTTTTAACAGAAAACGTTAGTTCTATACTCCAACATAAAATTCCTTTAAAATGCAAAGACCCAGGCTCCCCCACTATCTCATGTAGCATAAGGAACCATACAATTGAGAATGCTTTGTTGGATTTAGGAGCTAGTGTAAATCTGTTGCCTTACTCAGTTTTCGTGAAACTTGGACTGGGAGAATTACACCCAACTCCAGTGGTGTTACAGCTTGCAGATCGGTCCACGAAAATACCTCGTGGTATTGTGGAGGACGTGCTTATCCAGGTAGACAAGTTTTATTTTCCTGTTGATTTCATTGTAATTGACACTCAACCAATACAGGATTCAAGGAAGCACATCCCCATTATTCTAGGCCGACCTTTCTTGGCAACTGCGGATGCTCACATTCAATGTAGAACTGGAAATATGCAATTGTCCTTCGGCAACATGACCATGGAACTGAACATCTTCAACATTGCCAAACAACCTCACAATACAGATGATGGAATTGTTGATGTGGATTTAATAGAAGCATTAGTTGATGACACTTTTGTTTCAAACCTTAGTGATGATCCTTTACAAACATGTTTAACTCACTTTGGTTTGGATTTTGATATTGACAGATCGGTCGATGAGGTCAACGCCCTACTTGACTCAGCACCATCCATGAACACTAATAAATGGAAGTCAAGAGTTGAACAACTAGCACCATCAGAGAAGAAACTCATCCCATCATTAGAATCACCACCGAAACTTGAGCTCAAACCATTGCCCAATACTTTGGAATATGCATTTTTGGGGGAAGAAAGTACTTTACCAGTAATCATCTCAGCATCCCTCAATGACGAACAAAAAGGTAAGTTGTTGGATGTTTTAAAAAAGCACAAAGAAGCATTAGGATGGACCATAGCAGACATAAAAGGTATAAATCCAGTAGACTGCATGCATTACATTCACCTTGATGAAAATGCTAAATCTACTAGGGAAATGCAACGTCGGTTAAATCCTAATATGAAAGAAGTGGTTAGAACAGAAGTCCTCAAGCTATTAGATGCATGTATCATTTACCCTATTTCTGATAGTTCATGGGTTAGTCCTGTACAAGTTGTCCCCAAAAAGTCAGGAGTCACTGTAGTTATGAATGTCGATAATGAATTGATACCCACTAGAGTGACTACAGGATGACGTGTATGCATTGATTATAGAAAGTTGAATTCTGTCACACGTAAAGACCATTTTCCTTTACCATTTATCGATCAAATGCTTGATAGATTAGCAGGCCATAAATTTTATTGCTTTCTAGATGGATACTAAGGATATAATCAGATTCCCATAGCACCAAAAGATCAAGAGAAAACGACTTTCACTTGCCCTTTTGGCACTTTTGCATATAGGAGGATGCCATTTGGATTATGTAATGCACCTGCTACATTTCAACGATGCATGTTGAGCATTTTTTCTGATATGGTTGAACGATTTCTTGAAGTCTTTATGGATGACTTTTCTGTCTTTGGTGACTCGTTTGATCAATGTTTACGTCATCTAACACTAGTTCTGCAGAGATGTATCGAGAAAAACTTAGTCTTAAATTGGGAGAAGTGCCATTTTATGGTTAAACAAGGTATTGTTCTCGGTCACATCATTTCGAACAAAGGTATTGAGGTTGACAAAGCCAAGGTGGATCTCATTTCTAATCTTCCTCCACCCAAAACAGTCAGAGAAGTAAGATCTTTCCTTAGGCATGCTGGTTTTTATAGACGTTTCATTAAAGATTTTAGCAAAGTTTCTAGACCCTTATGCAATTTACTTGCTAAGGATGTACCTTTTATCTTTAATGATTCATGTCTTGTGGCTTTTGAAAAATTAAAGCAATTGTTGACATCATCACCTATCATCCAACCCCCAAATTGGAGCTTACCATTTGAGCTCATGTGTGATGCATTTGATTATGCAGTAGGAGCAGTATTAGGACAAAGAGTTGATCGGATTCCCCATGTTATTTACTATGCTAGTATGACATTGAATGATGCACAGTTGAACTATTCAACTACTGAAAAAGAAATGCTAGCAATAGTGTTTGCATTGGAAATATTTCGATCCTATCTCATTGGTTGTAAAATAATTGTATTCACAGATCATGCTGCTCTTAAATATCTTCTCACAAAGAAAGATGCAAAAGCTAGACTAATTCGTTGGGTGTTACTTTTGCAGGAATTTGACTTGGGATTCAAAGATAAGAAAGGCACAGAAAATGTTGTGGCAAATCATCTCTCTCGTCTCCATTTTGACACAATTACAGAGCCATTAACATTGAATGAGTCCTTTCCAGATGAACAATTAATGAGTGTGGAAGTATTACCTTGGTATGCTGATATAGTTAATTATCTTGTTACAGGTAAACTTCCAGAGCATTGGACCAAGCAAGACAAGGCTAAATTCTTTGCAGAAATAAAGAATTTCTTTTGGGATGACCCGTATTTGTTCAAGTATTGTGCAGACCAAATTATTAGACGATGTGTCCCAGAAAGTGAAATTCAGAATATCCTCTCATTCTGCCACGAACAAGCTTGTGGAGGCCATTTCAGTGCGAAGAAAATAGCTACAAAAGTTTTACAATGTGGTTTCTATTGGCCAACTATATTTCGAGACGCTTACACTTTCTGTTCTTCATGTGATAGGTGTCAACGAATGGGGAGCATTACACGAAGGAACATGATGCCACTAAATCCAATTTTAGTGGTTGAGATTTTTTACGTATGGGGTATCGACTTCATGGGACCCTTTCCCCCTTCTTTTGCCCATCAATTTATATTGGTTGCTGTTGACTATGTATCGAAATGGGTAGAAGCAATTCCATGCAGAACCAGTGATCACAAGGTGGTGATAGGGTTTTTGAAAAGCAACATTGTTTCCCGCTTTGGATTCCCTCGAGCAATAATCAGTGATGGTGGTGCCCACTTTTGTAATAAAGCATTCAAAGCTCTTTTGACGAAATATTCAATCACTCATAAAGTGGCGACCCCGTATCATCCGCAAACCAGTGGCCAAGTGGAGATCTTTAATCGAGAAATAAAGCACATATTAGAAAAGACGGTGAGGCCGGACAGAAAAGATTGGTCATTAAGACTTGATGATGCATTATGGGCATATAGAACGGCTTTCAAGACCCCGATTGGGATGTCACCCTACAGGCTAGTGTATGAAAAAGCTTGCCACCTACCTGTGGAACTCGAGCATCGTGCATATTGGGCCATCAAGAAATTCAATTTTGGCATGCAGCAAGCCAGCTCAGAAAGAAGATTACAACTAGCAGAACTTGAAGAAATTCGCAATGACGCATACGAAAATGCCAAGATTTACAAGCAACGAATGAAAGTCTTCCATAACAAGCATATTGTGAGAAAATCTTTCACTCCAGGTTAGAAAGTACTTTTATTCAACTCTCGCTTGCACCTATTCCCAGGTAAGTTACGCTCTCGATGGTCTGGTCCATTTATTGTTCATACTGTTTTTCCACATGGGGCAATTGAAATTAAAGACCCAAAGAACAATGTCACGTTTAAAGTTAATGGTCAAAGATTAAAGCCATATCTAGAGTACCAACCACATGGAGAAGACACCGAAATAAATTTGAGTGACCCACCAGATTTGAATTGATTTTTTCTTTTCGGTGGTTTGATTTTTCTTTCTTTTTATTATTCTTTTGCTAATTGAAATTTATTTTTGCATAAGTGTGTTTGTTTTACCATTAAGTTTTCTCTTATCATTGTTAATCATGATTGCCATACGTAGATCGTTCCTCTTGAACATTCTTAAACCACTTCAACGTATCAAAACTCATCTCAAAAGGCAGATTCAATCTTGTAAAACACATCGCATTTGGGCTCTACAACCACCAGAGTTAGTAGCCTATGTTGAGGATTTAGAAAGCCAACTCAGAAATATTGAAAGAGGTGTTCACGACATCCAGTTGGAGCTTGAGGTAAATTCAATAAGAGGACGATTTTAATTTTCTTTGTGTGTTTAATTCGTTTTTCTGTTTGTGTGCTTTAGTTTGTTACCCCGGTGAAGTGGCGGATAACGGTACTCCGTGACAATTAAGTCGGTTACTTCAGTTTTCTCATAATAACTGATATTCTGAGGCGAAGGTATGGACAGAACCGAGATTCTAGCAAAGCTTCACAAGAGATTCCCTTCACTTCCTCAGAATGCCCTCCTTACGATCTATAAAGCTCGGTCCGAACGCATGCGATTGCTTATGAGGAATAACATACCTGCTGACATCGAGGCGAAAGTTCGATTAGCAGGTGAGTTACCTCCAAAATTTATTGCATACATGCCTGGTTGTGGGAAAGGAAATTATGTAAGAAAATGATGAGCTCGAAGAATTTCTGTTGCTTGTCATAAGTGTGCCAGAATGAGTTGCAATAAAAACTCATGTTCTTTAGGAATGGTGTCTGATAACATGGAAGATAAGATTCAATTCATTAGGGATGGCTTGAATAAGAAGTCATTGGATGATATCCTTCTGTCTCTTGAAACGCATCCTAGTGGATATGTGCAAGGAGCGATTCTCCAGTTATGGCCATTATTCCAGAAAGACCATGCACGATATAGTCTCGGGAATTTGACTATAAAAGACCTTGTTTGTCAGTTTATAAGAAAACTGGATGGGAAGCCTATCCTCGACCCATAGAGGGCGTTCAAGCTGTTTCTGGACGTAAAACCAGAGGAAGATGTGAGCCATAGTCGCAACTACCTGTAAATATCCTTTTACTTTACTGTTATTTTATTTTATTTCACTGTTGTTTTATCATTTGCATTATTGTCTTTAATAATTTTATTACTGTTTATTTTTACTGTTTGCTTTTTGACTATCGAGCCATGTGCTTTACGCGTTATTTGACACTGACATGCCACCTCATGCACAGTTGTAATCCATTGTCACCAAGATTCTTAAATATGACTTTTTGTTAAGCACTCACAAATTGTTTTTGAGAAATATTCCAATGGCAGCTACTCCCAATAGACAATTCAAGAACATTTGTGTGCTTTCTGGATTTACCTATGACAAACATAAAGAGTTCGTTGATGCAGCCATAGATCTTGGTCGAAGCATAGCAGAGAGAAAATTACACTTGGTGTATGGAGGAGGTAACCGAGGGTTATCAAAATTGGTCTCAGAAGCTGCTTTTGTCAGAGGAAGCCAAGTGTGAGGCATCATCCCTAGAGTCCTAAAACCTTTGGGCAGTATGTCTGACTCAACGACTGGAGAAGAGTTAGTCGTCTCAGGTATGCAAGAACGAATAACTGAAATGCTTAATCATGCTGATGCTTTTATTGTCCTTCCAAGAGATCTTGCAACACTAGAGGCACTTATCACACTAGCATCTTGGGCCCATCTGCACATTCACCAGAAACCCATCGGTTTGTTAAATGTTAATAATTTTTATGATGGCTTTTTCGCATTTCTTAACCATGCAATAAAAAACTACTTTATTCCTTCCAGTGCGAAAAAACTTTTTATTTGTGCTCACACTGCTAATGAGCTACTTGATATGTTACAAGCTTATAAACCAGAGCCAGACCCATGGAGCTTTGTGTTGGAGCGTTCAAATGATGACGGTAACAGTAGCCGCAGTAAGAAGTACAAATTAGATTTAACTCTCCGCCTGTAAATATTTTCTTCTATGTTGCACCACCCAGGTGATATCTTCTAAACTCTACTTCTTTCCTTTAAAACATTGAGGACAATGTTTCGTTCTGGTTGGGGGGAGGGAATAGTTGACAATTGTGGAATATTGGTTAAGTTTTTACTAATTTTTTGTTGTAGAAACTAACTGTTGCTAACTTTTTGTTTTGAAGATGGCTGAATATGGAGTGTAGTGACTCTAGAAACGCATCTTCATCGTTTGAAAAAAAAAATTTAAAAAAAAACTAAAAAAATAAAAAAAAAATTTAGATATTTTCTTTTTCTTTATTATGTTCTGATGTTCATTTTTCTTCTTCTTTTTAATTTCTCCTTTATAAATATACATTTTCAATTTTTTTTTTGAGTCAAAGATGGCTGAATATGGAGTGTAGTAACTCTAGAAACGCATCTTCTTAAGTTAAAAAAAAAAAAAAATTTCATTTTCTATCATTTTCTAATTAGTTTTTCTGCATGACTTTCACATTTCTGCATGCATATTTTCCTTTCACGTTTAGAATAGGTTGGGGGGTAGGATGTTGTTAAAAAAAAATTTGTTTGATTTGTTTTAACATTGGATGACATGATGAATTTCAAATTTTAGTATTTGTATTATCCTTAGTCTGAAGTGATGTTACACTATGTTTGCTACTCCACATGTTGATGTCGGAGACAAATATGAGTTGCTTGAAGGAATGAACATGTCATAATAAATACCAAGTGAGTTTTTGAGCCTATTATTTTTCTTGGAGAGTAACCCTTTTGCCCATTCTTTATACATCTTAGCAGTTTATTATTGTATACACGATCTCTAGATTTCTTTTGAGTTAACCCTAAAAAATGAAAAAATGAAAGTGAAAAAAAAAAAGAAGAAGAGTGTGTTGCTACATTTGGAGGCCCATCTAATTAGTAAATATGGAAGATTATTTAGAGCCCTAAAAGATTATGGAAAGGCCATCTTTGATCCGTTTGAGCCTTTCTAGTCATCCCTTTTATCAAATATCCATAGTTAACCCTTTTGAGCCTTTAAAAAAAAAACTTTTCTTTGTCAACTTATCATCTTGACCCACTCCGATTTGGAGTATTACCCAATGTCTTACAAGATCCATCACCTATTTATGTTTGAGAAAAATGTAAATAAATATTTTGTATAGTGAAGTTATGCCTAGTTCAAAAAAGAAGAAAAAAAACTGTTGTTTCAAAGAAAAAAAAACAATAATAGGTGAAATCCACCTTGCAACTTCCAAAAAAAAAACTCTGCATTTTTCTCAAAAATACACTTTGTTTTTCCTATTTCCCATCTTTGTTAGCCATGTCCCTAGCCTACGTTACGTCCTAATAAAAGTTATTCTTGATTTTAGGGAACTATAGTCTGAAGTAGAAGCTAGTTATATGGGCTAAAAAGATGTAGTGATGCATAAAAAAAATAAATAATAATAATAATAAAATAATAAATAAATTGGGTTGACTACCATTTTTATTTGACTGGAGATCGTATTATTTCTAAGCTAAGGGCATATTTCTTTTATTTTGGTGAGAGCATGTGAGATCACTTCTTTATTATTTTCTCTCAATTACCATTCATTGGAGTGACCATTTTTATTGGGTTTAATTTCTTTGTGAGAGTGTCACTACTTCCAGTGAGATTTTGGGGTTTGACATATCATTCTTGAAGGTAGCTACGACAAAGTCTACTGGGCTAATTCATATGGATGGTTGATGTGTGTGTGATGTTTCTTGAGACTTGAGATAATGCTTATACTTTCATTTGATTGTTATCATTAATCTGATTGAATAAACAAGAGTGTTAAAAAAAATCATTTTTGAATTTTGTTTTCGCTTTATTTGCTAGGGACTAGCAATAAACTGGTTGGGGGGTGTGTTGTGTGTTAGAAAGTGCATATTTATAAAGGAGAAAATCGTTATTTTACATATCAAGTCTTACTAACAACCTTTACTTTTATGTGTTTAAGTTTCTTGTAATTTAATTATGTGTGTTTTATTTTAATTAAGTATTTTATGTATTTTAGGGGCATCATAGTCATTTCACAATAAACGAGAGATCCGATGGCAAAACGGACATCATTTTTGAACTCAGGACGGTCGAAAACCTTAGGAGGAGCATAAAAGGAAAAATGGCACTGTTCACATATACGGTACTATTCACATGTACGGGTACCGTCTACGTTACTGTTCACGGCACTGTTCACATAGACGGATCGATGACGTGGCATTGACCGATGACGTGGCATTGACCGATGAGGTGTCATGATCCTATCGGACTAAAATTCTTATGTACTGTTTATGGTGACGTGGCAGCATATTAGTGGACCAAAAACTGTGCGTAGGGTACATGCAACACAGGGGATTATTTACTGTGCAAACCGCGTTACTGTTTAACCTGTGTGTAAACCGTGTTACTGTACAAATAGTGGTCAAACCGCGTACTGTTCACGCGTACTATTGACTGTACTGTTGACTGATGACGTGGCGCAATCCTGAGCGTCCAAACTGTTTTTAATCCGATGGCCATGATTTACTCGATGTAACTATAAAAAGGGGGCCTCCCCCCCTATTTTGGCACATCTGAATCCATTTTTGGGATCTATTTTCTGTAATTCTCTCTCTATCTTATATTTTCTACGTATTTTAATAAATTTCCATTTTGCCCCTAGTTCAACTATGAGTGGCTAATTTTCTTTCAAGCTTGGGTTGAAGGTGAAGTCTTAACATGTGTCATGAGCTTTATTTGGTAAATTTATTTTCTTTTCCCCTCTAGTTTTTGTGGATGTTTTGACTTTTCGTTGACAAATAATAATAATCTTTTCTAGTACTGCCCTGGTTTCACCGGCCCCCTAGTATAAGATTATTATTATTTGGCACGATAAGCCCTTAGCACCATATTTATTAGAGTGTGGTTCATGAGGTGTGGATTCCCCTCTCATGATTTAATTGGTATTAATAAGGAATATTTAGCCCATGATGCATGTTGATACGGATCCAGATACCCAAGTACGTCATTTCAATAGAGTTCTCTTCATTTTATTCTTGCCATTTCAATTACAATTTCAGAATTTATTCTTGCCATTTTAATTTAAGTTCTAGCTATTCCAAATCATTTTCCACCACAATTGCAACCACCCATTCACAAAATTAATTTTATATATAATTAAAATCCACCTCCTCGTGGGATCGACACTCGTTACCATTAATCTATACTACAACAGATTCGTGCGCTTGCGAATTCAATAAAATTTGCACAACAATACTCCTCCTCAAGATGGAGCGTGGAGATCAACAACGCCCAACTTGCGTATATGATGATGAAAAATAGCATGTCCGAGAGGCTTTGTAAACACATCAGCCACTTGCATGGAAGTAGGAATATGTAGTGGTAATAACAAATTGGATTACACACGCTCTCTCACGAAATGAAAATCCAACTCAATGTGCTTTGTACGCTCATGATAGACAGGATTCTCGGCGATATATAAACCTGATTGATTATAACAAAAAACAGTCATAGGACCATGTTAAAGGTGCCCCAAATCAGCAAAAAGTACTTTAAGCCACTATAATTCACATGAAAGATCAGCCAAGGAGCGATACTCAGCTTCTGTTGTAGATCGAGAGACCACATGTTGCTTCTTTGTTTTCCAAGATATAGGGCTGGTACCAAGGACAGTACAATAACCAGTAACAGACCAACGTGTAGTAGGATAACTACCCCAATCCGCATCACAGTAACCATGGATATGTAAGTCACTTGTTGAAGATAATAAGATACCCTTGCCTGGTGAGCCTTTTAAATACCGAAGCACTCGAATGGCAGCATCCATATGAGTAGTTCACGGTTCATGCATAAACCGAATTAAAACATGTATTGCGAAGATGATATCAGGCTTAGTAACTATGAGATAGATCAACCGACCTACGAGACATCGATAACTTGAGGGATTTGATAAAGGGTCGCCATCTGTAGATGAAAGCCGAAGTTGTTGTTCCATTAGAAAATGAGAAACTCGTCCAGCAAGTAAACCAACATCCTTTAAAATATCCAGGGCATATTTTCGCTGACTCAAGAAAATCCCACGTGATGATCGTGCCACTTCAATCCCCAAAAAATACTTTAACTTCCCTAATGCCTTAATGTAAAAGTTTTGTGCAAGAAAATCTTTAATTCTGCTAACCTCGGCAGCATCATTCCCTACTACGATAATATCATCAACGTAAACTAACACAGGTTGAAAAATTGGCATTAGTTTTCACAAATAATGAATAGTCTGCCTTAGATTGGCGAAAACCTGCTTGTTGAATGGTAGTAGAAAACTTGGAAAACTAATTTCTGGATGCTTGTTTTAATCCGTAGATAGATTTGTTGAGTTTGCACACTAGATGCTCCCCCTACTTAGAAAAACCTTGTGGTACTTGCATATATAAACTTCTTCCTCTAAATCACCTTGTAAAAAAGCATTACTTACATCTAATTGTTCTAAGATCCAACCCTTAACAGCCGCAAGAGAAAGTAAAGCTCTCACAGTGACAAGTTTAGCAACAGGTGAAAAAGTAGTATGATAATCAATGCCTTCTGTTTGAGTATATCCTTTGGCAACTAAACGAGCTTTGTAACGCTCAATGGTGCCATCAGATTGATATTAAATTTGTAAACCCATATGCTACCAATAGCCTTTTTACCATCTAGCAAATGAGTCAGAGTCCACGTATTATTTTTCTCAAGAGTTGTTATCTCATCCTCCATTGCTTTCTGCCACTCAGGTAACTTGACTGCCTCATGAAAAGAACTTGGTTCGGTTTTAGAGGTAATGGCAGACAAAAAAGACTTATGTGCTGGAGAAAAACGATGGTAAGAAATAAAATTTTGAAGAGGATATCTCTTACCTGGAGACAAAGAAATAAGATCAGCAGGGGTAGAATCGTGAGAAGCCAGGTACAATAATCTTGAATGTAAGTTGGTGGGCGTCTATCACGTTGGGGTCGTGTGGGAGTTTGAATATTTGGGTTTCCTAAAAGAAGTGATGAATCTAAGGTTGCATCTGCTGGTGAACTAGGCTGTTGGGTAAGTGATGTTTCAGTTCTGGTGTGTTCATGAGTGGTGTCAGGAGAATGAAAATTGGTCACGGATTGATCTGTGTCTTGCAAAGGTGGGTCACGTTTATGAAGAGCATGTTATGAACTGATGTTTCCATTAGGAGAAGGTGATAAAAGAGTATTTGACTCAAAAAAAATTTCATCTAATAAAAATTCATCAGTGACGTGTAAAAGGTGTAGAAAAAACTGGTGATTTAACATCCTTAAAAGGAAAAATATGTTCATAAAAGAGAACCTCACGTGACACATGGATTGTTTTAGATTCAATATTATAAATCCGATATCCTTTTTTACTAAAAGGATAACCAATAAAAATTTCCATTTTTGCCCGCTGATCAAATTTATTTTTAATTTGTAAATTTTTGGCAAAACACAAGCAACCAAAAATTTTTAGGTGTGATAAATCTGGGGCTATACCAAAAAGGATTTCATGTGGGGTTTTTCCATTAAGAACATCACTAGGCAATTTATTAATCAAATATGCTGCAATAAGAACACACTCCCCCTAGAATTTAATTGGCAAATTGGCTTGAAAACGTAAACCTCGCGCAACTTCGAGAAGATGGCGATGTTTACGCTCAACCACACCATTCTGTTGCGGTGTTCTAACACAACTTCTTTGATGAATAATCCCTTTGTCTAAAAAAAATTTATGTAATTCTTTAACAAGAAATTCAGTCCCATTGTCAAAACGAACAATTTTAATGCTAGCATTAAATTGAGTTTTTACCAATGCATGAAAAGAGCATAAATGCAATTGGGTTTCAGATTTGGTTTTCATTAAATATAACCAAGTGCATCGAGTATAATCATCAACAATGGTTAAAAAATAATAAGCCCCTGAAAAACTTGAAGTTGAAAAAGGACCTCAAACATCACACTGAATTTATTCAAAAGGTACTTTACTTTTAATACTACTAATGGAAAAATGCTTTCTAGTTTTTTTTGCTTTAGGACAAATATCACAAACATATTCTTTATTAAAACTAACCATAGGACAAGTTTTTGAAAAATGCTCTAAACGTCCAAGAGAAGGGTGGCCAAGTCTCCAATGCCAAAGATCAATCTCATGTGTAGAGGTGATTCGGGAGGTGAAAGAAAATGTAGTTGGAAGTTGAATGTAGAAAAGACCTTCACGAAGTCTACCCTTGCCAATCTGCTTCTTCGTGTATAGGTCCTGAAACTCACCAAAATTGGAAGAAAAAATTACCTTATATCTATTTGATTTAGTTAACTGACTAACAGACAGTAAATTAAACTTAAAACTCGGAATGTAAAACACTTTGTCTAATACAAAAATTTTGTGAAAAGGAGACTTTCCCTATGTGAGTAACTTGTGCTACTGTACCATCTGGTAATTGAACGTGAAGAGGAACATGACATGATTCATAGGTATGAAAAAAATCTAGCGAACTACACATATGATTAGTAGCGCCTGTATTTATGATCCAAGTATGTGATAAAGAGGAATTAAGTGCTATACTTGCAAGATTCGCAGTATGTAAACTACCTGAAGAGGACAACATAGCTAGGAGTTTTTGATATTGCTCTTGAGTAAATATTGGTGCTTGGGCATCTTGATTGCTATTCGTTGCCATGACAGCTTTAATCTCATTTTTATTGCCTTGTCCACGTCTTCTCCAATTTGGTGGATATCCATTTAACTCAAAACATTTTTGCTTTGTGTGGCCCAATTTTCCACAATGTTCACACGATGGTTTGCCACCATTTGCATTCAAGTTTCCTGCTTTGTTATCTATTGCAAAATTGTTATTCCAATTTCGATTTCCAAATGAATTACGGCTTTGTGTTGTTAATGCTGCAGCTTCTGGAGATCCCCCTATAGCGTGAAGATCTTGTTTTTTTTCTTCTTGCCTCACAAGGGAATAAATTTTATTTGCATTAGGAAAAGGATCCATCAACAAAATCTGACACCTCATTGCTGCGTATCTATCATGTAAGCCTTGAAGAAACTCCATAGCTCGATCTAGTTGCTGCAATTGATTGATAGTTTTTGCATTCGCACAAGTAAATGGTCCTACTTGTTGTAGAGAATTCAACTCATCCCAAAGAGCCTTTATTTGAGTATAATAAAGTGAAACAAATGCATCTCCTTGTCGTAAATTAGAGATGGCCTGTTTGAGTTCATAGATTTTTGGCGCATTGGTCTGTTGAAAATGCTCTTGGAAATCCTACCATAGTTCTCTAGCAGATTGTGTATACAGTACACTTCCCGCAAGTTCACTTGATATGGAGTTCAACACCCAAGATCCAACAAGATCATTACTACGTTGCCATTGACCACCATCATCTTCATCATGATATGGTTTTGATATAGTTCCATCAACAAAACCGAGCTTGTTTTTTGCTCGTAAAGCCATAGTCATTACCCTTACCCATGTACCATAGTTATCACCAATGAGTAAAGAAGAAACCAATACGGCAGTTGGACTATCTGATGGGTGGACAAGGAAGACATTCTCCTCCTGTTTATTAAGGATGGCAGCTTGTTTTGATGATAGACCGTCTGCCATGAGAGTTCAACAAAATCAAAGAAAATAATGAAGATTATAATCTGATAAGAAAGCTCTGATACCATGTAAAACAAAGAACCGAGTTTATAAATGAAACTCTCATGTATCTTTTCCATTAACATTGCTACATATATATAGATGTACAATCCTAAAGCTTTGATAAGAATAGAATCCTAAGTAGAAAAGCATTACAGATTCATAATATATATACAAATCTAATTGCCTTAAATACAAAACCGAATTCTATACGACTTCTATACGTTAATAATTTCTTATTCTTTGATAATAATTCATATAACATTGAGCCTGATCTCAGATCTTGACTCTCGCATGATTAAGTAAATAAGCAAAATTCATTGGGCACAAATACAGTCACTACAAGAAAACAGGCAATAGATGACAAATATTTTATGACAGATTATAGGTATATCATAAAATTACGACAGAATTAGAATAGAATTTTTAATCTATTATAGATTTATGATGAGCTTCTGATAGAAATATTTACTATCATGAATTTAGGTTGGTTTTATGATAGGATTATTTTTTATCATGAAATTATGATAGAATAGTGATAGAAATTTATTCTATAAAAAAAGTATGATAGAAAAATGATTTTGACCACATTTGACCCGAATTTGATGTATTATTTTAGTTAAAAAAATAAAAGATGTGTTTTAATAATTAAAAAAAATGCCACCAAAACGCGGGTTTTTTATATTTAAATGTACCCCATTTGTCCTTAAATGTCAAATCTATACCCCATTACATACATATACCTCATAAAAGTGTAAAAAGTCAAAAATAATATAAAAAAACCATCTATTTACGTTTACTTCCTCTTTCATAACTTCTACATAATAACACAACCAAAGTCGAGTGTACTAGACTTTTTACCTGACTTAATTAAAAGGAAAATTTTTATTTCAATTTAAGTAGAGTATTCTCAACTAATTACCGAACTTCAATAAAAAGTCAAGAATTTTTGCTGAATGAATATTGGATAAGGTTAAATTAAAGTCGGGTACTCTCGACTCTTTACTCAACTTATTTAAAAAAATTAAAAAAATTTTAGATAATTTTTTATTTCAATTGAAGTAGAGTATTTTCGACTATTTACCTGACTAACATGAAAAAGTTGAGAATTTATGCTGAATTACTGATTGTGTATGGTTTGGTTGAAGTCGAGTATTCTCGACTATTTACCTGACTTCGAAGAATTGGATTTAGTTTTATAAGGATTTAATTATGATTATTTTGGTACTTTCTCTAGTTTTTTTAGAGTATATATATGTAAAATTTAAGATTATTATAATTTTAGGTATATATTGGATATTTTGAAGGAAATGGGTACATCCCACGCAATTCTCCCCCCAAAACGCTACCATTTTAGCAACTTAAAGCTTTCTTTCTTTTTTCTAAGTGTTAAACGTTATAACGCTACTTAGAAATCAAAATCCCTAAACGCTACTTCTCTTCCTCCTTCTCGCCATTCACAAACCCTCTGTCTAAAACCCTTATTCTTGCCGTCCTTCTACCATTCACAACTGTCGTTACCATCATACTTGATTTCTTCTTGCTTAGTTTCACTTTGGCCTCTAATACGATCTGTCTCCTTCACTTTGTTTCACTCTATCTCCTTGGCTTTTGGATCAGAATGGACGTTGACTCCTCCCTCCTCCCTGCCACCACCACTGTCCGTTCCTCCTCCTCCTCCGGTGGTTGCATTGATATTCTTGGCCGGAGTAACACCCCTTCCTTCTCTTATTTCAAAGACTGAAAGTTTAATTACGGAGCCGATCTAAAAGCCAAGGTGAGCCTTTTCCTTGTCATTTTCGTTTGGTTTGATTCATACCCTTTATGGGTTTTTGAAGATTAAATCTTTGATGGGTTTCTTTTTTGTTTTTGTATTTATTATATAGTAGACACATGATTTTGTTTTTTTTTTCCCTTTTGTTTTTCTTTGTCTGACATAAGTTATTTTCCTAAATTTTTGGACGATTGTAATTAGTGGGTCTATTTCAGTTTTTGGATCTTGCTTCTTGAATATTCAAAGTTGCGTTTTCTTTCTTTTTTGTTTTGGTTGAAGAAATTTGATTATGTTTCACTTCTGTGATTAAGTTAAGTTTCGTCTATTAGCTTTATTTACTCCATAATTTCTTTTTTACTAAGTATTTGCAAATGAATATTCCATTTTACTTTCACTATTTTATTTTATTTTTGCTCTTTTTAATGTTTAGTCAATTATTCTCATCGATGGAGTTTTAAACGTTGGTATGTGCTTAAGCATTAAATGCAGATGTGGAATGGAAGTGTGCTGATGTACAACATATTTTAATGATATGCTCATACTTGAAACATAATTTTCTAAGGAAATTCTTAAATTTACTTGTAGAATGAGTTATGATTCATAAATCTGGAGTACGTAGTAATTGATGTCCCTGAATGTAATGGAATTCAATAGAAATTATACTGCAGGCTGAGGAGTTTTTAAATCAGGCTGTGATCAATGACGTTACCCTGTTTTTTTTCCCACTCAATAGAGAAATTTAGAATCTGTTTCTTTTGGATCATTTTAAATTTGCTAAATTTCAGGTATTGGCACCAATTCATGTACTCTTCCTATTGGTTTGACCTTGTCTAGATATGTATTACAACAAGCACTTTTGCTGGCCTTGAATAGACCATATGCAGGATCACAAGGTTATTGGTATTTCTAATTTTTTCCTTTTTGTGGAGGGGAAGGCTACCTCTCCTGCTGTATCCAAAGTCTTTGAGCCAATTTCGGTGAGATCTGCTTCCTCAATTGCTTGTAATAATTAGGACTTTTCACTTTTGTTTTTCAAATATCCATAGCCATGAACTATAACTTATATGTTTGCAGGGGGTAAAGGTTGTTATATACAGAACAAGAGAACTAGAGGAACAACAAGTCAAAAGGTTAGTGTATATTGATATTCGATTTAAATGGTCAATGTTGATAGAGATTATTTATTTTTATTTTTAATTATGCATAGTTTTATCCAATTTCTAATTGTTTCAACTAAGATGCAACACACTTTGTTTTGAGTTTCTTATGTGCATACACAAAGTTTTAAAACTGTGATGTAAATGTGAAGAGTTTATGGCATTGGGTTGGGGGTGAGGGGTTTAAATTTTGTTGCAAGGTCATTCGGTTTTGTTTGTTTATTACCTGAGATAGCTACTGTCAGATGTACCTAGCAATATTGATATGGTAGTCTTCCTTAATTATGTGAGTGGATCAGTACTTATTACACGAATAAAATCCCATTAGAATATTTTGGTGCAAAAAGAATTTGACATTCTTTATTTTGATGGTCCCTTTGCATTGTCACGTTGACATGAACGATAATCATGCAATATAATTTGTTTCAGGAGAGTAGCATTGAGTGAGATGATATCAGGGAGCCTTTCATTGAGGTAGGATCTCTCTTTTGGTTGCTTCCCATGCTTCTGGCTAGGTAAACAGATAAATCAATGTAATATCAGTCATTGTAGGCTTGTTTATTAAAGGCTTCACAAGTTTTTTCTAATATGATTATCATCTGGAACTTTTCTAGACACTCTTGGATGGTTGCATCTTAACACGAGCACACAACATTACTTTGGAAACTATAGGGAAGCAGCCCGCAATAATCTGCAGTTGCAGCATAAAAACAGTACTGGGTATATGGCTGGAATTACAATGCTGTTGGAAGATGGTGGGTTGCTAGGTATGAGTTAGAGTGTTGATGGGTATGTGGTGGTTGGAGTATTGCCACTGGAAGAGGGTAGTATTGCTGCTGGAAGTCTTGCTATTGGAGTATTTCCATTAATCTTTGGGAGTTTTGCTGGGTAACTTGGCTTGGTGGCTGGAATTTGAATTGCTTTTCTTGGAGTTTAATTGGAATTTAACAATTTTTTTTATTTTTGTTGATGGTTCTTTTTAATTTGAGATGTTTTATTATGTATTGGTGGTGATGACATTGGATATATAATAGATGTATTTAATTTGAAATTAATTTGTTGGATTGAATGGATGTTAATTAATATTAATTTTTCTTAGTTTTTTTTACAATATTCATTTTTATTAATTAATTAAATTTGTAAACAAGAATTCATAAATTAATTATAATCATAATATATTTTTTTTAAAAAATATATAGCTTTATGACGGGAAATACCCATCATAAAGACTGTCATAAAAAATGTCGTGCCAAAATTGAATAATAAATTTACAAATGACAATTTAATTTCCCACTAAAATTTAAAAAAAGGGGCAAAAATTAAAAAAAAATTAAATTTTGAATTAATTATTTTTTTACATTAAAATATTATGTGATGGATATATGATTATAAAATGTTAGCATGAATTCATGACGGAAAATATTTTGTCATATATTAATGACAGTGACATAGATGATGGATGAATTATATGTCATACACCATCTTTTATAACAATTATTTTTCGTCATTTATTGCCTGTTTTTTTTATAGTAAGTGCAAGAGAAATCAATTTAGTTTATTAATGCAATGATTTTTTTTTTAAAAAATCCTATTTTTATAGGATCCACTTACTATATAAATTAATTATTACCTAATTTGAAATTAAATATATATGATATATTTATGTGATTTTGGTTAAAGAAAAAAAATTTGCTTAGTTCACCTGTTTCTTTTCGAAATTGGATATGACTTGAATCTTATCTCTAACTTTTAACTATGAGAAATTCTAATTGTTATTGTCATTATACATCAATAAATTATTCAATGTTAGTATTGTTCTGAGTGCGTCTTTATGCAAGATGAGACTCTTTGTAAATGTCATATTTAACATAGAAAAATAAAATATCTATAATAGTCTTATTACTACTAATGTAATGCAATTAACTACTAAAGAATATCTTCATAAATTAAAAATATTTTAATATATCAATTATTTAATATTCACTAAATTATTGGATTTTCTATGTGCCCATGGCTCTTAAATTATTGAAGTTCTAATGTATTACCTAAGCTTGGTCTAACTTTCTTTTGCTGATCATCCGATTTCGAATAAAAAGAAGAAGTAAGGCTTTAATTCATGATTGTAATAAATTAAGATCAAAATAAAGGAAATATTATTGTAAATAATTTAAAAAATAATTGTACCCCAAGGAATTTGTTGGATCAAGGGATTTGTTGCAACTTCCTAGTTAGCATGTCACTCTTCTCCACTTCTATGTACTTAGCTTTAAAAGTAAAGGCCACTATATTGGTGCTCATAGAATGAATATTAAACCATTTAACTTCATCTTCTATTATTCTAAGGGTGTTTACTAGCCCCATGAAGCCAACAATTCTTAAGATGGCTTTTGATGTTAATGAAATAGGATTTAAAAAACATTGTAACTCTTTTGACGGAACTGGTTAATTTAGTCTACACGTCAAATAAGTTCAAAATTAATTCAACCATTTAACATTTTTTAACCTTCAAATTACATGCACCATTTTCGTTAATGGTTGGTTCTTTTCTCTTCAATTTCCAAAGCTCTACATTTTTATTTATAAGAAGTTTGTAATATCACAATCTTCACCTTATAAAATAAAAATCGAATAAATTAAACTCATATTTGTCAGATGAGGTTGTAACTACTAATAAATATTTTCATCCAAAAATAAACCGTTCTTGTTTATTACAAGGTTGTAATAAATATTTTCATTTGAAAAATAAAGATTTTAAATAGGCATCATTTCAAAGATCCACAAAATTAAAAAGTGAAATTACAAATCTATTTACTTATTATACTAATTTCAAGCTTTTCAAATAACACAATTCTGATAAAACTGGAATAACAAGTACAACTCAAACTTTTTGAATAAAAAGTACTTACAATTATACTGAAAAAGAGTATTTTTTTTAAAATTTTTATTACTAATTCACGCACTCTTTGAAGTTCTAATTCAGAACCCGTGCCCTAAAGAGGCTAGTCCTTCCCACTGATGATGTACCCGGCTTCTAAAAAGATTAATTACCAAAGCAAAAAACTCTCCTACCACGGCCGACCCCCCACACCCCCCCCCCCCCCCCACGGAGACGGAATTAGGTTTAGCTCATTAGCGTTAGCAGGAGCCGTTTGAATATTGTTTTGCCGGTTTTGTTGTGATTGAGAGGATTTATACAATTTTTTTCCATGCTCTCTGACTGTTGTTCAAAGGACCTACATGAAAGCTGAAAATTCATGTGATTGGTTGTAATTGTAATTGACATTTGCTATATATGCTACAAAAACCCTCAAAGACTTAACAATGAATGTGGTGGTCAGGTGGTGGAACTTCTTCTCTATTTCCGTGAGACTTCGTTTCCACCGAAATTGAAAGAATTCTGATTTACAATAATGAATTATCAGAACTCAAAAAAATATTTTTGTAGAAGAGAAATGGCCGATTACTACTTAGTTTGACCAAAAAAAAAAAAAGAACAAATTTCCGCTTCATAGTTTTGTGAAATTCCAGTGCCTAGGGCCAATTTATGCAGATTGATTCTACCTCCTTTTTCTTTTTGATGAAATTGAACGTTGACTAATGATCCCAAGAAGTAAATGTTGTTGGCTCTGCTTAATTTATAGAATAATATATCTTTTTGTACTGATAAACACAATTCAAATCACCTCTCCCTTTTTTTCCATTCATTCGCTTATTTCTACTGTTTCTTCAGGAAACAGTTGTTGTTCATGATAATTTAAATGTACTATTTTAATAAAGGAAAAATTGCATCTCTATTCCCTTGATTTAATGAAATGTACACTTAGAACTTAAGTTTTAAAAATGTTCATATAGAGGTCCTTTTACCTTTTTATACTTTATTAACTCAAAAAAATTGACTCTAAATTTTAAAATATATAAAAACATAATATTAAAATACCTATGGTAGATATGTACATTTTAAATTAATTTCATATTAATAATTTGGGATAAGTTTTATTATTAATATGTGTAAAAGCAAGATTTATTTTACATTTTATAATTTGAAAAATATAATACTTAAATAAATATAAATATTTTTTTTATCATTTTGAATATTTTAAAAAATATCTAAATGTTATTAATATGCCAATCAGTTTTTGTTAATAGTAAAATTTATTTAACCCAAGATTTTTTATAAATATATTTATAAAAGATACAAGTGTTATATTAAAAGTAAATATAATAATTTTCATTTCAACAATAATTGAATAATCTCACATACATTAAAATTGCTATTATCCAGTCAATTTTCTTTTACTTGTAGCTGAATTTAGGGGCTAAATTTAACAAATCTAAAAGCTAAATTTAAAAGGATTATTAGTTTTCACTCTTGGAACATAAGTAGTGCAATTGTGCATTATCACCGATAGCTTCTCCATTCAATGAATTTGAAGGGTTAGGGATAAAGGAGAAGTTGAGGAAAAAAAACACTTCAAACCTATTAACCAAATCTAAAAACAAATATAAGAAAAAGGAAAAGAAATTGGTTAGCAAATTCCAACAATTGCAAAATTAATTAACAAGCGATAGAGAGACAATACTTAACAGAAATAAACATATTTTGGTCCAAAATAACATATTCATAAGCTGTTAACAAATAAACTCAATTATTTTAAACAAAAATTAGAGAACAAGAAAGTTTTAGCTCATTTCATTA
This sequence comes from Citrus australasica, assembly GCA_029618585.1. Classification (NCBI taxonomy): domain Eukaryota; kingdom Viridiplantae; phylum Streptophyta; class Magnoliopsida; order Sapindales; family Rutaceae; genus Citrus; species Citrus australasica. Next base: position 9,912,588 of record JARCIV010000009.1, on the reverse strand, counting down.
GAAATAACTAAGGTAGAGTACATTTAACTAGAGATACAAAATAAAATAAAATAAAATAAAAAAGGTGATGATGAATTCATTCTCTTATATATATATGTATATGAATGAGAGAGTGTGAGAGTGCAAATTATAGCATTCAAGTTTTCAATTAACATCTAGTTTCAAGAAAGTGTGTATATTTCTCATTATATAAAAAAAACTTACAAGTCTGTGATCTTCCAGCCACCAAAAACAAAAAAAAAAATATCATAATAAAATTTAATATCTAATACAATATAGTATATTGTTTCAAAAAGGCTTGCAATTAGATGTCTTTTAGCCACCAAGCCTAGGTGTAAGAGTAACACACCGCAACTAAGCCCAAAAGCAATACAAGCATAGAACGTTTAAAATACAAGTCTTCTATTGTCACCCAAAGACACTTGACGCTAGATAATTACACCTTTTATGCATAATACAATTAGTCTTAACTCATTCCAAATTACTCCATTGTATTAATGGATCAAATATAAATCAGTTTCTGTTGGGAAAGGGACTAACGCAAGTATCTGCAAATTAAGCAGAAAAAAAACTCATTCCCTCTTTGTGTGATTACAATAGAATGTGTACCACAAATAAATAGGCAAAAAAATAAACCAATAAATTTAAAGCAAAAACTAACATAAGAGACACAGATTTTTACGTAGAAAATCCAAAGCGGGAAAAACCACGGGACCATAGTCCGATAAAGACTTCTACTATATTAATGGGATTACAACACAAATTATTCTCTAGATAATACTAGAGACTACCAACATCAGAATCTCAATATTCTTAGCTTATAGTAAGAGTCTAATAATTGTCTCTTTAATAAGTATGTATCTCAAATAATAACTAAAGAGAGGATAAAATAAAAATCAAGATAATAAAATTATAAAGGGTGATGCTAGAAACTTATCCTCAAAATTTTTTAAAAAATAAAGTTAATTTTACCTTCTGATCCATCAATTAAAAATTAAAAATCTTGCCCCAAATTGTAATTGTCAGCCACGGTCTTCTTCTCTCTTTTCCCCACTCAGTCTTTTTGCGATGCACAAATTAGGACCCACCGCTTGCTTTTTTAAAGGCAAATTTCATGGCAAATTTCATTGCCCCCTTTAATTTTCATTAATTACTTAATTACCTAAACTTATTAGCCTTTGGGCTCGGGCCACCCAAATGAGATGGACCCAACAGTTTCAAGAGCTACTAATCTAGGATATTCACAGTTGAAACTTCTACTAAGGATTTTTGAATGACGAGTGCTATTGGAAGGTCTAGCACCTAAACCAAAGTAATTAGTAACCAGAAGAAACATGCAGTACAAAATAAATATAGAGTTCAAGGCAATTAAGAGATGTTACCTCTTAAAGCTCTGCATATTCTTAATCTTTTTAAGGCAATCTTTAATTCTGATAATTCTGCCCACCTTTGAATTCACAAACCTAGGCTTCACAAGCAAAGGCCTTATATCACTAATTTTAATACCATTTTACCAAAAATATCACCATATTCATAAATAAAAATCGCAAGTTAATGTTTTAACGTCATGTTGGCCTGTTTTGGCATGCACATGGCATTGGCAGAGGAGTATAAGATAATGTGTAGATTTTCTTGAGACGAAAAAGGAACAGAAGTAGGGAAATGAAGCAAAGACTAAGAAGTAATTATTTAATAAGCTGCGAAATAATCAAATGTCACGCATGTTTTATTTAAATTGATGATCATTTTAGTCATAAAGGGGTAGAGGAATGTAAGATAATGCGTATATTTTGGTGAGAAAAAGAAGGAACAAAAATAGCGAGAGGAAGTCACGTCCACAAAAAAGTAAATGTTAAATAAACTGAGTAATAATCATATATCATGCACGTTTCATTGAAATTGATGAGCATATTGTTCATAAAACGAATTGACCTATATGGGTTACATAAGGATTTTAACGAAGATATTGACTTCTTGTTAATATCGCCTTAGCAATTTAAAGAAGATATTGGTTGAAATGTTTGGTAAATTTTGTAAAATGAGCTTATTTTATAATTTTTTCTATTTTGTCAGCATCTTTTAGAAGTAGGTAGAAGATTATTTTTCATAAGCAACTTATTTAAGAAACTACCACACTTTTTTAAAATTCTGATTATAACCCTATATTTTAATAAAAAGACAATTGTATCTTACTTATTTATAAACCCTAATATATAAATCATTAGATATCATATTATCGCCATTATTTAGTTACCACCATAACCATGTACGTTCTCTCCAGTTTTGATCTTGTAAGTTTATATTCTAATTTCATAACTATGGCTTTTAAAGTTTAATCTATATACATTTATATTTTTATTAATTAATTGTTTCAAATTCGTCGATAATCTATTTTCAAAAGAAAAATTCATTGTATTCTTTTTGTTTGTGCAAAATTTGGAACATGGAAGCTTGCCTGTGTCTCTTGTCAGGGAACTGAATATTCTTTTATTTTTTTCATTCGCATTTTTTTTTTCGTCGTCAATATCAGAATCTTCAAGAAAAATCTGTTGTGCAATTCAGAAGAGGAGAAAAAAATTAATTAAGAGGAAGAAAACAAAGAAAAAGAATGGGTGCATTAATTCACCGTTCCCCAATTTATGCTTGCAAAATAAATCAAGTGCATTAAAAGAATGGGTGAATTAATTCAATGGTCCCCTCGCCCCCTTTCTCTTTCTTCGTTTTACTGTATTCTTCTTTTTCTTGCAAATATTAAAAGAATGGGTGAATTAATTCAGTGGTCCCCTCGCCCCCTCTCTCTTTCTTCGTTTTATGTTGTTCTTTTTCTTCCAAATATGACAATGCATCTGTTCTTATAATTTAATTTAGAAAAAAAAATTGATACACCCTAAACATTTAAGAAAAATGACATAAAAATTTTCAACGTTTTGAAAAAGATATTTATACCTTAAATTATTAACATATACCGTTAATTTTAACAGAAATTTCATTTTCAACTCATAATTACCATTATCTTCCTTTAACATATAAGTCAATATATTGACTTGGACATGTTATCAAAAAATTATTTATTGTCCAATTTACCCATGGATCGTTAATAAAATTACAAACAGACCCTTATTTATAAGTGTTGGAATTTTGACCTAGAGTTCCAATTTAATTTTCTATTTTTCCAATTTAACCATTCACTGCTAATTAAAATTATAAGAATATTGTTATTTTGAAGACCATTTAGAAGGAAATCAACAGCTTCTAGTTACAACAAAATAATTAAATCTTAATACTACAAATTAGCACATCCAACTCACACGAAAAATCACAATTATCTGACTAGTTTTCATAGAAAACCATAATCTTTGAATTGGTACCACCATTCCAATAAACATAACAACAAATCATTATATCATAGTCCTATATCAAATTGGTACCCGTAAACATTACAACAATAACCATAATCTTTTTTTTGAAAAAAAAATATGTTCACAAAAAAAATAATCATAATAATAACTCAAATCCTAAAAAGTTATCATGATTCATACGCAAAAAAAATAGCTCATTGGAAAATAAATCAAAATGAGTTTACTAAAAAGACAAAAAAAAAAAATACCACAATTTATTAAGCATAATTATTTTTAAGGAAAGTTCATCAACAGAATGTCACGAACTTTGCAAGATTTCAGGTGATCTATGATTTAGTAAAAACTCCTAACGAGATGTAACGCCAACAACTGCATAAAAAATGAAAAAAAATTATTAGTATCTCAAAAACATATATAGACAATAAACAAAATAAACCATCTCGCCTGACATATATGTCTTATTCGCATATGTTTATTAAATGTAAATAAGGAAGATTTAGTTTTTACCTTGATCTGATATCAAATTGGAATCACATCCATCTTTAATGACGACTTGAATAGGGCTGTTTTTTACTCATGTTAGGCTGCTGTTGACTTGAAGATGGGTGATATTGTTGCTGACTTGAATGCCAACTTGAGGAGGGGTTGTTGCTGATTTAAAGAAAAGTAATGCTGATGTTGAATTGGAGAAGGTTGATGGTGATGTTGACGTGAAGAAACGTGATACTGAGGTTGAATTAAAGAGGGTTGATGTTGACTTGAAGATAGCATATTACAGTTCGCAATTGATTGTAAGAGTCAAGCATTTCTTTTTGAAATGTTTTTTTGAATTGGCAAATTTGTATGGCAATTTTGGTTACTAGCTTGTTTTTAGCTTCCGCTAATAGCTTGTGTAGTTATTGCTGCATTATCAATCACACATGTTAGTGTATAAAGACAACAACCATAAAGAAGAAAAAGATAGTTTTAGACTTACCTGATGGGTGTTGAAGGTATTCTAGTGTAGTTATGCTTTCTGCTACATTTCAATTTTTTTTCATGGCGACCTATGAGTGCAAAAGATAATGTAAACTATTGAGCAATGGATACTAAGCATTTTAGCTATTAAGTAGTGAATATTAAACATGCTTTTACAAGAAATAAGCAGGCACAAATGTAAATAACTCAGAACCTGTCCAGTGGCATCAAGAGCCGCATTTTTGCATGCTCTTTTGTTATGGCCGAAAATTGTACAATTGTTACATCTTTGCGTGGTCCTTTTTTTCCCTTATTGTTCCCCTGGCTCTCTTCTCCTCACTGTTTTAGGCCTACCGACTCTTGCTTTGACATCTGGTGGTAAGATTTTTAAGTCTTCAACAACAGGCCAAGTAGTTTGATCTGGAACTGGATGTATGATATTTGCGTATGTGGCCAAGTATGCTTCCATTGTTAGTGTTTCTGTCCACATAATCAGCAGCATGATTATGTCTTCGAGTAAGACATGGCATGACATGTTTACATGGTATACCACAAATTTGATAGACACCACAATCACAAGTTTTATGCTGCAGATTAACTATAAATGTTTTGTTATTCTGATCTATTAGCTCACATTCATACTAACTAACCAAAGCACCCTTATGAATCTTCCTTCTTGCCTAGAAACATTCAACTTTCTCCTCACGATTGTAGGTAGCTTCCCAATCCATTTTCTTGCGTTGGAATGCCTTTTGCACAATTTTTTCATAACCAGCTGTTCCATGACTCAGTTAAGTTGTTGGTTACATGATCAACTTTTACATCACGTGCAAATGCATGTCTGGCCTACTATTTCTTGTCAATCTTGATCAAATAATCATAAGCAGTCTGTGTGTCTTTTTTAGTTGTTTTTATCTTCTTCATGTTGTCTTCCCATTTATCTTCACTAGTGGCTCTTGTTGCAGCCCAAAATCGATTCCTATAGATGATATCAGGATGATTACTTCTTAAGTTAGCAAATATATGCTAGGCACAATGCCTTACTGTCGCACCATGCTAATATATATGCTTTTTGCCTATCTGTCATAAATGTTACTTGACTCTGATTTCTTCTATTCAGCCACTCACGCAATATTGCCAGAAACCATTTCCAACTATCAGCACATTCTGATTCACAAATACAAACTATAATTGGAAAAATTCCATTGTTTGCATCTAATGCCACTCTCGCAATAGCACGCCTCTAAAAGACCCTTTTAAATGACAACCGTCTAATCCTATAAACCATCTACATCCATTAATGAATCTATTCTTCAAAGCTGCAAAGCTGAACATAAACCTCTGAAACTTCAAAGCTGGCCTTCTATCTTTATCAAAACCAAACACGAATTTCATCTTTACTAACACATCAAGATTCCTTTGTCTAAGTATTTGGGAATAATCCCTTAGTCTCTAATAATAATTATGAATGATTTTTACAATTGTTTATAACGGCTTTTTATTTTTATTTTTTTTAAATTTTACTACATGTTTAGTGATACTTTTTGAATAGTTGTTTACAGGTTTATTTTAGAAATGAATACATCTGATGATAAGGTGTTCGACCAAATTGTACGTATCTCTGCATTTCTTATAGAAGACTACTATCTCAAATATATTTATAAACAACCATGTAAGAATTCTACACGAACTAGAAATATGTGGTTGAAGGAAGTATTAGAAGGAAATGATAATGGGTGCTACAGGATGTTTAGAATGGAAATGGCTATATTTTTCAAATTTTGTGCTGATCTGGAAACAAATTATGGGCTAAAAGGTTTAAGAAGAATAGCCGCTGCTGAGATTTTAGGAATGTTTTTCCATACTTTGGGACATGGGGTTAGAAACAGATTAGCACAAGAACGATTTTAGCACTCAGGTGAAACTATCAGTAGATATTTTAGCCAAGCATTAGATGTTGTATGTCTAATGGCAATAGATATAATAAAGGTAGAAGATCTTAAGTTTAAGGAAATTCCAAAAGATATACTGAGAGATTCAAGATACATGCCCCCCACTTCAAGGTAATTAAAAAAATTGTATTTAATTTTTGTTTTACAAAGTTACAAATTAGTAATAAATATGTTTTCATGCTATTATCAGGATTGCATTGGTGCTATAGATGGTGTGCCTGGTGCTGCCATAATATCCCCAGAAGATCAAGTACCATATATTGGTAGAAATGGAATAACCACTCAAAATAAATGGCTGCATGTAGTTTTGATATGCAATTTATTTTAGCACTTCGAGGTTGGGAAGGTAGTGCACATGATGCAGGGATTTTTCTAACAACTGTTAGAAATCCTACAATGAATTTTCCAAAGCCTCCCAAAGGTGTTTTGCTTTTTTTTTTTTTAATTTGCCTCCCAAAGGTGTTTTGCTTTTTTTTTTTTAATTTTCTTTCTTAAATATTTAATATTTTCTTTACAAAGTATTTAAGTTGAATTATAATTTAATCTTTTAAAATATTATTATACAAATTCACATGTTTTTTATTCAACAGGAAAATATTACTTAGAGGATGCGGGGTACCCAGGGGCGAAGGTAAGAGTGGGTTGCAGCCCGGGTAAGCTTTTTTTTTTTTTTAAAGTTAAGTATAATTTATAAATTTAACTTTATTAATACTTATAAAAAAAATAAATCTAATAGCCCACCCCATAAAACAATACTAGCTTCACCACTGGGGGTACCCCCAAATTAGTAGTTTTTTAGGTCCATATAAAGGTGAAAGATATCACATTCTAGAGTTTCGTCAAGGTAGTAAACCCACATGTTATCAAGAAATATTTAATCATGCTCACTCATCGCTTAGAAGCATTATTGAATGCACATTTGGAGTATGGAAGAAATGATGGAAGATTTTAAGAGATATGCCCAGCTATCTATTTGTCAAACAAGTGAAAATAGTCATTACAACCATGGCATTGCACAATTATATAAGGAGACATGTGCAACGTAATCTTTATTTTGACAACATTGAAAATTATCCTACTTCAATCTTTGATGAAGGAGTAGAAAGAGACAGTCACACTCAAGAAGAGTATCACAATACTAATGACTCTGGATCTCAAGGAATGGAAAATTTGAGAAACTTTATTGTAAAAAATTTATTATGAATGTAATACATATTACTTTTTATTTTATTTAGATTATGTATAAGTATGGATTTTTATCATATTTTACGTAACAAATTATGAAGTTCTTTAATTTTTTTAATTGAGTTTTTTTAAATGTAATTTCACATATTAAAAAAAAAAAGATATGTCTAAACAATTTATTAAACATACTCTAAAAATAACATGCAATTAAAACTTATGTATATTTTGGTCATTATCTATTAAAACAACACTTTTGTAATAACATTTATCAAACGCATGTACTCTACTTTTCAAACTCACAGCAACTGCAACAATACAGTTTACCAAATACCAAACTATTTTTTTAATCAACAACTTATTTTTCATTAGCCTTCGCAATCCCAAATTGGCCCATTAACTTCTTGTAAATATTGCCTTAGCAATTTAATGTTTTCATATCATAATGCATATCCTACAAAACTAAATTTGATATTTTAAGGTACATTCATTAATTGATAAAATCTCATAGTGGATAAAAAAAATTAAAGATCAGTTTTGTTGGTAATAAACCTTAAGCTCACCATGACAAAAATCATGCTTCCTTCTCCATCATAACTTTCCCAAAATTCATATTGACTCCAAGCACTACTAAAAAATGGCTAAATAATTATGGTTTTTGACCGTCATACACCCTATTAGATGATATTGTCCAATCATGATTGAAGCTTATGTTAAGAAATTTCACATGAAGGTTTATATATGTTATGCATTTTATAATAAATTATCCATCATGAAATTTTCATGCACGTATGATAAATGTCTACCAAAATATTGCCCGCACATCACTAATATCCATCATATATAATTAAATACGTAATTAAAAACAATATTAAAATTAAATATTTAATTATTTAAATAATAAATATTTTTAATTTGGCAGGAATTCAAATAAATTTGGCAGAATTGATATTTATTTTTTAAAAAAAATTGATGGGATTTGAAATAATTATTTTTTTATTTGGTATAATTCAACAATGGAACAATTAATGCTAAAAAAATATGACTTTAATATTAATGAAATAAAAACTTATTGCAATTACTCAAACATTTTCTGATTTATATTATTATACAAACTTTCCTAGCAAGTATTTACACCAATCCCATTTTCATATATTTCCACTTCTTCAAGTTTTCTACAAACTCAAAATCGCAAATTACATAACGGTGAACTACGTTCTCGTGCAATTCCTTCAAACCGGCAAAAATTACCATGTAGCTAGGGCTTCAATCCCATTATAGCTGCTCCTGCAAACCCTAACACTAAATGACCTTATTAAGTTCAGTCGTGCTTTATTAACTGCACCAAAAAATTAACCATTATTGCACCGAAAACAACAAGCAGCCAATAAAAAAAGCCCTCGTTCAAGATCATATTTAACTATGGGATATTAAAACTTTGTGCCGCACCTGTTTAGAATTGTTGCTTATCTAAAAATTTTCTACACTAAATTACATCTTCCAACTCATTTCCTAATAAAATAATCAGAACATGGTAAAAGATTGAGACTAAAATAGTACTCTAAAACCAACAACAGTCTTCGAGGCATATTAAAACTACACTACTAAAAGTCATCAAACTCACCAGTGGAAAAAGCCTTTTTCATTATTTTAGCGAACAGAGTCAACTGGAGAAAAAGAAAGTTCTGGATAGTTTTCTTGCCAAGGCTAACCAAGCTCCTCCTCTATAACAGCCATTGCCACATGCATCATCTGGAAATGAAGGAACCTTCACATCATCAAATACAAATATAAGGTATTTGATTGCTTTATAAGTAATAGCTAAAATTAATGGATGCCAGATCAAGCAAAATCACACACAAATATCAAAGAAAGACTGCTTTACGAAAAAAGAAAAAAAAAAGATAATGGTTTGCAATTGTTTTTTTAATAGTAACATTGTACTACTTAGGGCTTAAAAAATTCCTGGTATCTTTAATATACGAAGGTAAATAGATAAGGACAAAACAATTACAATCTACGGACAATTTTTCACAATCAAATATATGCTACTACTAATAAAAAATCACTACAACAATTACAAACTACGGTAAAACAATATTTCTGTTTCAATTGACCAAGAATAGTAGAAATAGCAAGAATTTATTTGTAACATATTCACTTCAATTTTCTAATTAAGTGTATTATTTAATTTTTCTATCCGACATTAATTGTGGGTGTGGGTGATTAAATTTTGTGTGATTAATAAATGGGTTGTGTTTGAATTTGTTTAAACTCGTCATGACACGAATCAAGAAAACCCGAACACAACCATTAGCTTAATTTTCATTAAGCTTTTTTTTTTAAAAAAAGAGATTGAGTCTATAAATTGAGAAGGAGGGGGGAGGGAGAACTGATTGATCAACCCGAACTTGACCCGTTTGACCCAAAATCGACCTGATTGGATCTCACAATTTCAGCCACCTCACCAGCCAAGCAAGGCATTGATCAGAAGCTTGGAGACCGGCCGTCACTTTCTTGCCATCGTCGCTTAAAACTGACTAGAAAGCTGGTGATTAAACTTAATAGACCGTGGCAAAACTCACCTCTTTTTGCTGTTGTTTTTGCTGGATTTTGGATACACCACCGCTTGGGTTTTGTTCCTTAGGTCACTCTCATCCTTTTCTGACCAGTCCCACCACCTCATCCTTTTCTATCCTTGATCTCTATGTCAAACTCTTATAGTAATAGAATCCACCTAATCAACCATTGTTTGGCACTCTTGTTTGAAATCAAATACTTTATAACTGAGTGATCTGTATAAACAGTCATTTTGGTGCCAACCAAATAAGCTCTGAATTTATCAAATGCAAAAACAACTACTAGTAACTCTTTTTTAGTAGTAGTGTAATTAAGTTGTGCAGCAACTGAGGTCTTGCTGGCATTATAAATGGAGTGAAAAATCTTGCATTTTCTCTGCCCTAGCACTACTCCAACAAAATGGTCGCTAGCATCACACATCAACTTAAAAGGCATACTCCAATTTGGTGCTACAACAACTGGTGCAGTAACAAGAGCTCTCTTTAACTCAACAAAATTCTTTAAGTAATTCTCATCAAAATTAAAGGGTCTATCATGCTCTAGCAACATGAATAAATGTTTGGCTATTTTGGAAAAATATTTAACAAACCTTCTATCGAACCCAGCATGTCCTAAGAATCTCCTTATGCCTTTGACTGAAGTGGGTAGTGGATGTTTATCAATCACCTCTATTTTTACCTTATCCACCTCTATTCCTTTTCTAGAGACCTTCTACCTAGGACTATCTCTTCTTGCACCATGAAATGACACTTTTTCTAATTCAACACTAAATTTGTCTCTTCATATCTCTTAAGCACATTTTCTAGATTATGCAAACAGTCATCATATGATTTCCTAGAAACTGAAAAATCATCTATGAATACCTCAAGTGTTTGCTCGACCATATTTGAAAAAATAGACATCATAAACCTTTGGAAAGTTGCTGGAGCATTTCACAGGCCAAAGGAAATCCTTCTGAAAGCAAAGGTTCCATATGGACAAGTGAATGTTGTCTTCTCCTAATCCTCTGGCGCTATAACAATCTGGTTGTAGTCCGAGTATCCATCCAAGAAACAAGAGTACTATTTTCCAGCAAGTCTGTCTAGCATTTGATCTATGAAATGTAAAGGAAAGTGATCATTCCTTGTGGCTTTGGTTAGCTTTCTATAATCCATACAAACTCTCCATCCAGTTACTGTTCTTGTAGAAATGAGCTCACTCTTTTTATTTGCTACAACTGTTGCTCCACCTTTCTTTGAAACACATTGTACTGGGCTTACCCATGAGCTGTCTAATATTGGGTAAATGATTCTAGTATCAAGCCACTTGATGATCTTTTTTTTTCACAATTTTCTTCATGATGGGATTTAATATTCTCTGTTGCTCTATAGAATTGTTGTAATAATCCTCAAGCAAAATCTTATGCATGCATATGGAGGGGCTAATTCCTTTGATATATGCCATGGTCCATTTGATGGCCTTCTTATATCTCCCCAATACATCCACCAAGCCCTCCTCTTGATCTGCATTCAAAGAAGATGAAATGATTAATGTATTATTGCCACTAATATAAACATACTTCAAATATAAAAGTAAAAATTCTAAAATAGGAGGAGACTCAATAGAGGGAACATAAAGTTTCACTTCCCTGTTTGATAGATGTATAGATTTAAAGTTCTTGTCAATTCTCACAGGTTGCTTCTCTCATAACCATGCTATGTCAGCTATTTCAAGATCTTCATCCTCAAGTTCTTCAAATGTTACCGCCTTGATTTCTTTATCGCTGTAGCAACTATTTAATCTCTTTACTACAATAAGATCCACAATATTGATCAAATTACAGTCTTGAACTTCATCAAGACTCTTTATGATATCTAACACATTGAATGTAACTTGTTGATCATTAACCCATATATTCAATTCTCCTTTTTGCTCATCAATTAAAGTTTTTCCAGTGGCTAAAAAAGGTTTTCCTAAAATGATTGACACTTCTTTATCTGCCTCAAAATCCAGCACTATAAAATCTACTAGAAAAATAAATGTATCCACTATTACCAATACATCTTCAATCTTGCCTTCTAGATAAGTGTTGTGCAAATTTTATTGAACTCGCAAGTGCACGAATCTATTGTAGAATAGATTAATAGTGACGAGTGTTGATCTTAAGATGATGTGGATTTTAATTATATGTAGAATTAATTTTGTATAAGGGTGGTTGGATTTGTGTTGAAAGTGACTTAGATTATCTTAAAATTGGAATTGAAATGGCGCGAATAAATTGAAGAGAATTCTATTGAAATGACGTACTTGGGTATCTGGATCTGTATTAATATGCACCATGGGCTAAATATTCCTTATTAATGCTAATTAAATCATGAGGGGGGAATCCACACCTTATGAACCACACTCTAATCAATATGGTACTAAGGGCTTATCGTGCCAAATAATTATCTTGTACTAGGGAGTTGGTGAAACCAGGGCGGTATCTAGACAAGATTATTATTATTTGTCGACGAGAAGTCAAAACATCCACAAAAACTAGAGGGGAAGAGAAAAAAACTTTACCAAATAAAGCCCATGACACATGTTGAGACTTCACCTTCAACTCAAGCTCGAAAGAAAATTAGCTACTCATAATTGAACTAGGGAAAAGTGAAAATTTATTAAAATACGTAGAAAATACAAGATAGAGAAAGAATTACAAAAAATGAAGCCCAAAAATAGATTTAGACATATCAAATTAGGAGGGGAAAGACCCCCTTTTTATAGATACATTGAGTAAATCATGGCCATCAGATTAAAAATAGTTTGGACACTCAGGATTGCGCCACGTCATCAGTCAACAGTACGCGGTTTGACCACGCAGTTTGAACAGTAACACAGTTTGACCCGGCTTGAACAGTGACACGGTTTGGTTGAAAATAATCCTGTGTAATGCATGTACCATACGCAAGATTTTTGGTCCACTGATATGCTGCCACGTTATCGATTAACAGTACATAAGAATCTTAGTCCAAAAGGATCGTGACACCTCATCATTCAATGCCACATCATCGATCAATGCCACATCATCATTCAGTCTATGTAAACAGTGTCATGAACAGTAACGTAGACAATACCGTACATGTGAATAGTACTATACATGTGAACAATGACATTTTTCCTTTTATGCTCTTCCTAAGGTTTTCGATCGTCTTAAGTTCAAAAGTGATGTCCGTTTTGTCGTCTGATCTCTCGTTCATTGTGAAACGACTATAATGCCCCTACAATACATAAAATACTTAATTAAAATAAAACACACGTAATTAAATCACAAGAAGGTTAAATACATAAAAGTAAGGATGTTAATAAAACTTGAAGTGTAAAATGATGATTTTTTCCTTTATAAATATACATTTTCTAACACTCAACATACCCCCCAACCAGCTTATTGCTAGTCCCTAGCAAATAAAGAGAAAACAAAATTTAAATCCAAAATAATTTTTTTTTAACAATCATGTTTATTCAATTAGACTAATGATAGTAATCAAATAAAAGTATAAGAATTATCTCCAATCTAAAAAAAATCACACCCACATCAACAATCCACATGAATCAGTCCAGTAGACTTTGTCATAACTACTTTCAAGAATGACATGTCAAACCCCAAAATCTCACTACACTCTCATTAAGAAATTAAACCCAATAAAAATAGTTACTCCAATGAATGGTAATTGAGAGAAAATAATAAAGAAGTGATATCATATGCTCCCACCAAGATGAAATAAATATGCCCTCATCTTATAAATAATACGATCTCAAGTCAAATAAAAATGCTAGTCAACCTAATTTATTTATTTATTTATTTTTTTTATGCACCACTACATCTTTTTAGCCCATATAACTAGCTTCTACTTCAGATTATAGTTCCCTAAAATAAAAAAGGACTTTTATTAGGACGTAACGTAGGTTAGAGACATGACTAATAAAAGAGGAGAAATAAGGAAAACAAAGTGTATGTTTGAGAAAAATGCAGAGATTTTTTTTTTATTTTGAAGTTGCAAGGTGGATTTCACCTATTATTGTTATTTTTTTTAAACAACAATTTTTTTTATTTTTGTTTTTTTTAACTTTTGTTTGGCACAACGTCACTGAACAAAATAATTATTTACATTTTTCTCAAACATAAATAGGTGATGGAACTTATAAGACATCAGGTAATACTCCAAATCGGAGTGGGTCAAGATGATAAGTTGACAAAGAAAAGGTTTTTTTTTTTTTTTTTTATTTTTTTAAAGGCTCAAAAGGGTTAACTATGGATATTTCACAAAAGGGATGGCTAGAAAGGCTCAAACGAGTCAAAGATGGCATTTTCATTATTTTTTAGGGCTCTAAATAATCTTCCATATCTACTAGTTAGATGGGCCTCCAGATGTAGTAACACACATTTTTTTTTCTTTTTTTTTAAAATTTTATAACAGCTTTTTTTAAGGGTTAACTAAAAAAAATCTAGAGATCGTGTATAGAATAATAAACTGCTAAGTTGTATAAAGAATGAGCAAAACGTTACTCTCCAAGAAAAATGATAGGCTTGAAAACTCACTTGGTACTTATTATGACATGTTCATTCCTTCAAGCAACTCATATTTGTCTATGACATCATCATGTAGAGTAGCAAACATGGTGTAACATCATTTAAGACCAAAGATAATATAAATACTAAAATTTGAAATTCATCATGTCATCCAATGTTAAAACAAATCACATAATTTTTTTATATATATTTTTTAAACAACATTCTACCCCCAACCTATTCTAAGCATGAAAGGAAAATATGCATGCAGAAATGTGAAAATGATGTAGAAAACTAATTAGAAAAGTTATACTAAAATGATAGAAAAAGAAAATGATTTTTTTTTAACTAAGAAGATGCGTTTCTAGAGGCACTACACTCCATATTCAGCCATCTTCGACTAAAAAATTTGAAAATGTATATTTATAAATGAGAAATTAAAAAGAGGAAGAAAAATGAATATCAAAGCTTAATAAAGAAAAAGAAAATGTCTGAATTTTTTTAATTTTTTTTCAAACGATGAAGATGCGTTTCTAAAGTAACTGCACTCCATATTCAGCCATCTTCAACACAAAAAGTTAACAACAATTAGTTTCTACAACAAAAAATCAGTAAAAACTTAACCAAGATTCCACAATTGTCGACTATTCCCTCCTCCTAACCAGAACGAAACATTGTCCTCAATATTTAAAAGGAAAGAGGTAGAGTTTATAAGACATCACTTGGGTGGTGCAATACAGAAGAAAATATTTACAAGCAGAGAGTTAAATCTAATTTGTACTTCTTACTACGGCTACTGTTACCATCACTATTTGGACACTCCAACACAAAGGTCCAGGGGTCTGGCTTCAGTCTATAAGTTTATAACATATCAAGTAGCTCATTAGCAGTGTGAGCACAAATAAAAAGTTTTTTCGCATTGGAAGGAATGAAATAGTTTTTTATTGTATGGTTAAGAAATGCGATAAAGCCACTATAAAAGTTATTGGCATTTAACAAACTGATGGGTTTCTGGTGAATATGCAGATGGACCCAAGATGCTAGTGTGACAAGTGCCTCTAGAGTTGCAAGATTTCCTGGAAGGAAAATAAAAGCATCAGCATGATTAAGCATTTCAGTTATTCTTTCTTGCATACCTGAGACGACTAACTCTTCTCCAGTTGGTGAGTCAGACAAACTGTCCAAAGGTTTTAGGGCTCTTGGGATGATGCCTAGCACTTGACTTCCTCTGACAAAAGCAGCTTCTGAGACCAATTTTGATGACCCTCGGTTACCTCCTCCATACACCAAGTGTAATTTTCTCTCTGCTATGCTTTGACCAAGATCTATGGCTGCCTCAATGAACTCTTTATGTTTGCCATAGTTGAATCCAGAAAGCACACAAATGTTCTTAATTATCTATTTGGAGTAGCTGCCATTGAGATACTTCTTAAAAATAATTTGTAAGTGCTTGACAAAAAATCATATTTAAGAATCTTGGTGACACTGGGTCACAACTGTGTATGAGGTAACATGTCACTGTCAAATAACGCATAAAGCACATGGCTCGCGAGTAAAAAAGAAAACAGTAAAAAGAAAAAGAAACAATGATAAAATAAAATTATTAAAGACAATAATGCAAATGATAAAACAACAATGAAATAAAATAACAGTGAAGTAAAAGGATATTTACGGGTAGTTGCGACTGTGGCTCACATCTTCCTCTGGTTGTATGTCCATAAACGGCTTGAACGCCCTCCATGGGTCGAGGATAGACTTCCCATCCAGTGTTCTTATAAACTGGCAAATAAGGTCGTTTATAGTCAGATTCCCGAGACTATATCGTGCATGCTTTTTCTGGAATAATGGCCATAACTGGAGAATCGCTCCTTGCACATATCCACTGGGATGCGTTTCAGGAAATAAAAGGATATCATCCAATGACTCCTTATTCAAGCCATCCCTAATGAATTAAATCTTATATTTCCTGTTATCAGGCACCATTCCTAAAGAACATGGTTTTTTTTATCACAACTCATCTGGTACACTTATGACAAGCAACATAAATTCTTTGAGCTCGTCGTTTTCTTGCATAATTTCCTTTACCACAACCAGGCATGTATGCAATAAATTTTGGAGGTAACTCACCTGCCAATCACACTTTAGCCTCGATTAACCAACGGATATCAGCAGGTATCGTTATCCACCACTTCATCGGGGTAACAAACTAAAGCACACAAATAGAAAAACAAATTAAAACACACAAAGAAAATTAAAATCGTCCTCTTATTGAATTTACCTCAAGCTCCAACTGGATGTTGTAGACACCTCTTTCAATATCTCTGAGTTGGCTTTCTAAATCCTCAACATGGGCTACTAACTCTGGTGGTTGTAGAGCCCAAATACAATGTATTTTACAAAATCGAATCTAGCTTTTGAGATGAGATTTTACACGTTGAAGTGGTTTAAGAATGTTCAGGAGGAACTGTTTAGATATGACACTCATGATTAACACTGATAAGAGAAACTTAATGGTTAAACAAACACACTTATGCAAAAATAATTTCAATTAGCAAAAGAATAATAAAAAGAAAGAAAGAAAGAAAAATCAAATCACCGAAAAGAAAGAAAAAAATCAATTCAAATTTGGTGGGTCGCTCAAATTTATTTCGGTGTCTTCTCCATGTGGTTGGTACTCTAGATATGACTTTAATCGTTGACCATTAACTTTAAACATAACACCGTTCTTTGGGTCCTTAATTTTAATTGCCCCATGTGGAAAAATAGTATGAACAATAAAGGGGCCAGACCATCGAGAGCGTAACTTACCTGAGAATAGGTGCAAGCGAGAATTGAATAAAAGTACTTTCTGACCTAGAGTGCAAGATTTTCTCATAATTTGCTTGTCGTTGAAGGCTTTACTTCGTTGCTTCTAAATCTTAGAATTTTTCGTATGCATCATTGCGAATTTCTTCAAGTTCTGCCATTTGTAATCTTCTTTCTGAGCTAGCTTGTTGCATGTCAAAGTTGAATTTCTTGATGGCCCAATATGCATGATGCTCGAGTTCCACAGGTAGGTGGCAAGCTTTTCCATACACTAGCCTATAGGGTGACATCCCAATTGGGGTCTTGAAAGCCGTTCTATATGCCCATAATGCATCATCAACTCTTAATGACCAATCTTTTCTATTTGGCTTCACCGTCTTTTCTAATATGTACTTTATTTCTCGATTGGAGATCTCAACTTGGCCACTGGATTGCGAATGATATGGGGTCGCCACTTTGTGAGTGATTGAATACTTTGTCAAAAGAGTCTTGAATGCTTTGTTATAAAAGTAGACATCACCATCACTGATTATCGCTCGAGGGAATCCAAAGCGTGAAACAATATTGCTTTTCAAAAATCCTATCACTACCTTGTGATCATTGGTTCTACATGGAATTTCTTCTACCCATTTCGATACGTAGTCAACAGCAACCAATATGTATTGATGGCCAAAAGATAAGGGAAAGGGTCCCATGAAGTCAATACCCCATACGTCAAAAATCTCAACCACTAAAATTGGATTTAGTGGCATCATGTTCCTTCGTGTAATGCTCCCCATTCGTTGACACATATCACATGAAGAATAGAAAGTGTAAGCGTCTTGAAATATAGTTGGCCAATAGAAACCACATTGTAAAACTTTAGTTGCCATTTTCTTAACACTAAAATGGCCTCCACAAGCTTGTTCATAGTAGAATGAAAGGATATTCTGAATTTCACTTTCTGGAACACATCGTCTAACAATTTGATTTGCACAATACTTGAACAAATAAGGGTCATCCCATAAGAAATTCTTTATTTTTGTAAAAAATTTGGTTTTATTTTGCTTGCTCTAATGCTTTGGAAGTTGACCTGTAACAAGATAAGTCACGATGTCAGCATACCACGGTAATACTTCCACACTCATTAATTGTTCATTAGGAAATAATTCATTCAATGTTAATGTCTCTGTAATTGTGTCAAAATGGAGATGAGAGAGATGGACAGCAACAACATTCTCTGTGCCTTTCTTATCTTTGAATTCCAAGTCAAATTCCTACAAAAGTAACATCTAACGAATTAGTCTACCTTTTGCATCTTTCTTTGTGAGAAGATATTTAAGAGCAGCATGATCTGTGAACACAATTATTTTATAACCAATAAGATAAGATCAAAATTTTTTCAATGCAAACACTACTGCTAGCGTTTATTTTTCAGTAGTTGAATAGTTCAACTGTGCATCATTCAATGTCATACTAGCATAGTAAATAACATGTGAAATTCGATCAACTCTTTGTCCTAATACTGCTCCTACTGCATAATCAGATGCATCACACATGAGTTCAAATGGTAAGGTCCAGTTTGGGGGTTGAATGATGGGTGATGATGTCAACAACTGCTTTAAATTTTCAAATGCCACAAGACATGAATCATCAAAGATAAAAGATACATCCTTAGCAGGTAGATTGTATAAGGGTCTAGAAACTTTGCTAAAATCTTTAATGAAATGTCTATAAAAAACCAGCATGCTCAAGGAAAGATCTTACTTCTCTGACTGTTTTAGGTGGAGGAAGATTAGAAATGAAATCCACCTTAGCTTTGTCAACCTCAATCCCTTTGCTCGAAATGATGTGACCGAGAACAATACCTCGTTTTACCATAAAATGACACTTCTCCCAATTTAAGACCAAGTTCTTCTCGATACATCTCTGCAGAACTAGTGCCAGATGATGTAAAAATTGATCAAACGAATCACCAAAGACAGAAAAGTCATCCATAAAGACTTCAAGGAATCGCTTAACCATATCAAAAAAAATACTTAACATACATCGTTGAAATGTGGCAGGTGCATTACATAATCCAAATGGCATTCTCCTATATGGAAAAGTGCCAAAAGGGCAAGTGAAAGTCGTTTTCTCTTGATCTTTTGGTGCTATGGGAATATGATTATATCCTGAGTAGCCATCTAGAAAGCAATAAAATTCATGACCTGCTAATCTATCAAGCATTTGATCGATAAATGGTAAAGGAAAATGATCATTACGCGTGACAAAATTCAACTTTCTATAATCAATGCTACATGTCATCCTATAATCAATTCATTACTTCTAACTTTTTAGGGACAACTTGTACAGGACTGACCCATGAACTATCAGAAATTGGGTAAATGATACCCGCGTCTAATAGTTTAAGGACTTCAGTTCTAACAACTTCTTTCATGTTAGGATTTAACCAACATTGCATTTCCCTAGTAGGTTTAGCATTTTTATCAAGGTGAATGTAATACATGCAGTCTACTGGGTTTATACCTTTTATGTCCGCTATGGTCCATCCTAATGCTCCTTTGTGCTCTTTTAAAACATCCAACAACTTACCTTTGTGTTCGTCATTGAGGGATAATGAGATAATTGCCGGTAGAGTACTTTCTTCTCCTAAAAATGCATATTTCAAAGTGTTGGGTAATTGTTTGAGCTTGAGTTTCGGTGGTGATTCTGATGATGGGAAGAGTTTCTTCTTTGATGGTGCTAGTTGTTCAACTCTTGACTTTCATTTATTAGTGTCCATGGATGGTGCTGAGTCAAGTAGGGCGTTGACCTCATCCACTGATTTGTCAATATCAAAATCCAAACCAAAGTGAGTTAAACATGTTTGTAAACGGTCAGCACTAAGGTTTGAAAGAAAAATGTTATCAACTAATTTTTCTATTAAATCCACATCAACAATTCCATCATCTGCATTCTAAGATTGTTTGGCAATATTGAAGATGTTCGGTTTCATTGTCATATTGCCGAAGGACAACTGCATATTTTCAGTCCTGTATTGAATGTGATCATCGGCAGTTGTTAAGAAAGGTCGACCTAGGATAATGGGGATGTGCTTCCTTGAATCTTGTATTGGTTGAGTGTCAATTACAATGAAATCAACAGGAAAATAAAACTTGTCTACCTGGATAAGCACGTCCTCTACAATAGCACGAGGTATTTTCTTGGACCGATCTGCAAGCTGTAACACCACTGGAGTTGGGTGTAATTCTCCCAGTCCAAGTTTCACAAATACTGAATAAGGCAACAGATTTACACTAGTTCCTAAATCCAACAAAGCATTATCAATTATATGGTTCCCTATACTACATGAGATAGTGGGGGAGCTTGGGTCTTTGCATTTTAAAGGAATTTTATTTTGGAGTATAGAACTAACATTTTCTATTTAAAAGACCTTCTTTTGAACATGAATGTTTCTTTTTTTAGTACAAAGGTCTTTAAGAAACTTGGCATAAGATGGAACTTGTTTAATAGCATCAAGTAAAGGGATGTTAATGCTTACCTATTTGAAGATTTCAAGAATCTCACACGTGGACTTTCCTTTCTTTCCTTTAGCTAACCTCTGAGGAAATGGAGCTTTGGGAACGCATTCTCGTGGGTTGGTTTCTTATTTCTCCTCCGGTGATGAGTCATCAACACTCACAGGTACAATTTGATTTTTTTTGTCACCGGCATCTCCACTTTATTGTCGACTTCTTTTCCTTTTTGCAAGGTCATGACTGCTTTGACCTCTCCATGATGCTATGGTGAACTAGTACTTGCTTCATGTACTCCTTTAGGATTAGGCACGGGTTGATTTGGAAATTTACCTTTCTCAACAGTCATTGCCAAGGTCTGAACTGAAGAAGCAAGTTGTCCTACTATCTTCTTGAGGCTTGAAACTGATTGGGCTTTTAAGTTGAAGCCTATTTTCAACTCATTTCATAATCCATTAATGGTGCAGTTTTGTTGCTCAATCGTAGAGTGAGTAACATTCTTGAAATTCTATAATGCATCCTCTCATGGTCTGGGTTTAGAGTAGTTCTGATTCTGATTGTATGGTCTAAATGGTGGCTGAGAAGCTTGAGAAATTTGAGGAATTGGTGTCATTGGTAGAGCTGCTGGTCCATTCTGTTGGAATTCTTGAGACCATGAAAAATTGGGGTGGTCTCTCCATTCAGGGTTATATGTGTTGGAGTATGAGTTGTAATTTGATGGTTTTCTCATTAAACCTATGGCATTGGCTTAATCTGAGTATAAGTCATGGTCATGTGGCTCTGTTGATTTAGTAGTCGATAACGATACTATTTGTCGAGAGAGACCTTCAATTATCGCTTTGACTTCTTTAATTTCTGAACTTGACTCGCCAATATGAACCTCTTTTACTCTCTTATTTCTTCTAGTATTCCTAAGTGATCGACTCCGTTGTTGGGAATTATCTGCTTGTCGTTGGAAGAATTCCTAAATCTCTGATGCACTTTTTGACATTAGCTCTCCTCCACTTGTTGCCATTAGCTATTCTTGCACATTCGGCAATAATCTCTCCAAAAAGTATTGGCATTGGTGCCATTTCTTGTACCCATGACGTGGACACTTCAAGAGTAGCCCATTGAATCGCTCCCAAGTTTCGAAAAACTACTCGTCCTCTCTCTGAGTAAACTCTGAGATTTCCCTGCAAATAGCATTTGTTTTATGCACTGGGAAGTATTTATTCAAAAATTTAGTTACCATTTGTTCCCATGATGTGATGCTATTGGCAGGCAATGTATTAAGCCATGAACGAGCTCTATCTTTTAAAGAAAATGAGAATAATCTAAGTTTAACATTATCATCTGAAAAATTCTTATATTTAAATGTTTGACAAACAACATGAAAATCATTCAAATGATTATATGGGTCGTTATTTTCTAGGCCATAGAGTGTTGGGAGACAATTTAACACACTAGGTTTTATTTCAAAACTCCTAGTAGCTACATTTGGGTATCTTATACATGATGTACTCAAATTAGTTAAGGGACTAAAATAATCCTTAAATGGCCTCTCCTATAGTGCTTGTTGTTGTTGCAAATCCATTTTAAATTTATTTTTAACTTGCTTATGTGTGCGAAGTGTTTTTTCTAGTTCAAAGTCTATAGGTTCAAGATTAGGTAATAATGACCTACGACCATGCATGCAAGGAATACAAAAATAAATGGGAACAAAACAAATAAAAATAAAGAACAAGGAGAAATTACGGTACTAACCTTATCACGTTGTTACAACCTTTCTATAAAAACACATTAAAACAAATACGTGAAATAAATTAATAAAATAAAAAATTACAAAGAAAATAACTTAAAAATTAAATTACAGAATTGTAAAGAATAGAGAAAGAAAAGAAATTATTACCTCTAAATGTAGATTAACTTTTTTTTAAATAAAAAAATACAAAAAAATAAATAAAAGAAATTATTCACAAAAATTAATTCTACGAATTAAAATAACTTACCCCCCGGCAACGGCGCCAAAAACTTGTTGTGCAAATTTTATTGAACTCGCAAGTGCACGAATCTATTGTAGAATAGATTAATGTTGACGAGTGTCAATCCTACGAGGAGGTAGATTTTAATTATATGTAGAATTAATTTTGTATGAGTGTGGTTGGATTTGTGTTGAAAGTGACTTAGATTATCTTAAAATTGCAATTGAAATGGCGAGAATAAATTGAAGAGAATTCTATTGAAATGACATACTTGGGTATTTGGATCCGTATCAGCATGCACCATGGACTAAATATTCCTTATTAATGTCAATTAAATCATGAGAGGGGAATCTACACCTCATGAACCACACTCTAATTAATATGGTGCTAAGGGTTTATCGTGCCAAATAATGATAATCTTATATCAGGGAGCCAGTGAAACCAGGACGATATCTAGACAAGATTATTATTATTTGTTGACGAGAAGTCAAAACATTCACAAAAATTAGAGGGGAAGAGAAAATAAATTTACCAAATAAAGCCCATGACACATATTGAGACTTTAACCCAAGCTTGAAAGAAAATTAGCTACTCATAATTAAACTAGGGGCAAAATGAAAATTTATTAAAATACGTAGAAAATACAAGATAGAGAAGGAATTGCAAAAAATGAAGCCCAAAAATGGATTCAGAGATATCGAATTGGGGGGGGGGGGGAGGCCCCCTTTTTATAGATAAATTGAGTAAATCATGACTATCGAATTAAAAATAGTTTGGACGCTCAGGATTGCGCCACGTCATCAGTCAACAGTATGCGGTTTGACCACACGGTTTGAATAATAACATGGTTTGACCCGGCTTAAACAGTGACGCGGTTTGGTTGAAAATAATCCTGTGTAATGCATGTACCGTACGCAAGATTTTTAGTCAACTGATATGCTGCCACGTCATTGATCAATAGTACATAAGAATTTTAGTCCAACAGGATTGTGACATCTCATCAGTCAATACCACATCATCGGTCAATACTACGTAATCATTCCGTCTATGTGAACAGTGTCGTAAACAGTAACGGAGACAATACCGTACATGTGAACAATGACATTTTTCCTTTTATGCTCTTCTTAAGATTTTCAACCGTCCTGTGATGTCCATTTTGCCGTCTGATCTCTCGTTCATTGTGAAATGACCATAATGCCCCTAAAATATATAAAATACTTAATTAAATAAAACACACGTAATTAAATCACAAGAAGGTTAAATACATAAAAGTAAGGGTGTTAGTAAAACTTGAAGTGTAAAATAACGATTTTCTCCTTTATAAAAATACATTTTCTAACACTCAACAATAAGCAGGAGATTTGTCAGCAAGTTGTAAAGTTACTGTTGTTGGTCAAACTTTTTCCAACTCCTAATTTCTTGAACACTAATAAAAGTATGAGATTGATACTAGCCCCCAGATCACAAAGTGTCTTATCACTGTATTTAGTTCCTATAAAGCATGGGATTGTAAAGCTTCTTAGATCCTTTGGCTTCTGAGGAATTTTGTTCTGAAGCATATAGCTGCATTCTTGTGTTAGAGTAATTACTTCAAACTCTTCAAGTCTTTTTTTCCTTGCTAAAATGTCCTTCAAGAACTTCATAATATTCGATATTTGTTCTAGAGCTTCCACAAAAGGAATATTGATATATAGCTACTTTAGCACTTCTAAGAATTTGCTTAATTGCTTGTCTTGCTTTTACTTCTAGAATTTTTATGGAAAATGTGGTGGGTGCCTAAACTACTGTGCTTTAGCAGGCTATAAAGATTGCTTCTCTTTTTCCACGTTCTGAGCTGATGTGAGTGGTGCTGCATTATCTTTACTAACGGGTGTTGGATCATCATTTTTTGAAGATGTTGTAGCTTGGTTGTTTACAGCAGTGGGCAGGAAAAGTGGAAGGTTATGGCTCCTCTTCAACTTGAATTTCTTCTCGGTTTAAAAAGGGTTCAACTATCCTTTTTGGTACACCAACATGAATATGAACATCTTTTTTCATATATTAAATTAATCATTTTGCAATGCTCTTTTCCCCCCCTTCTTGGATCTTCTGTATTGTTGTGTAAACTTCCCTAAGGTCTATTACTTAATATTATAATAAACTATCAAATCTGGTTCTTTAGGATTCTTAAGGATACAGCCTGACTTTGGACAACCACTTTATTTTTCACAATAGACTCCTTAATCAAAGTTTAAGAGAATTGAGTAAATCATTGCTGGTATTTCTTTGCCCTTGATTTTGCTAGTGAAATTTAGGTGGTTGTGCATGCCTGTTTTGTCTATTGGATGCTACAGCATGTTGATTCTAGTTACTCCATGAGAAATTTGGGTGTTGTCTTTATCCAGGGTTATAAGTGTCTGAGTAAAGATTGTTATAGTTATATCTGTTAAAGTTGCCCACATAGTTGGCCGAAGCTGAATTTCCAAGACAATTATCAAATAGATGCCATTCTCCACAATAAACACAATATACCTCAGCAATTTAATTGACAGTTGCTGGAGTAGTGCCTTCACTATATTTGTTAATGGGGTGACTTGGGTTGATAAAGCTGTCAAGGCATCTACATTATGGATTCTTACTATTCTTTTTACTATAACTTGTCTGGCAGATAGCCACTGATAATTGTTATTGGCTATTCTCTCTAAAATCTCATAAGCTTCATTATAAGACTTAAATAACAAGACTCCATTTGCCAAAGCATCCACCATCAATCTAGTACTTAGATTGAAACTATTGTAGAAAGTTTCTAACTGTATACAACAAGAAATACCACGATGAGGACATCTCTGAAATAACTCCTTAAAATTTTCTCATACATCACATAAGCTTTGATCTTCAAGTTGATGGAAGGATGTGATCTCATTCCTCAATTTTGCATTCTTGGTGGGAAGTACTTCATTAAAAATTTTGTTAGTTAAATCATTTCATATAGTAATGGAGTTAGGTGGTAGAGAGTTCAACCATGCTCTTGCTCGACCCTTTAGGGAAAATAGGAAAAGTCTAAGTCTCAATGCTTCATGTGATGCTCCAGCTATCTTGAAAGCATCACTTACTTCCAGAAACAGCTTAAGGTGCAGATAAGGATTTTATGATGGCAGTCCATTAAATTGCCACATTGTTTGAAGCATCCGAAATATCACTGGTTTGAGCTCAAAATAATTAGCTTGCACTTCAGGTTTAACTATTCCAGGGTTTATGGCTTGAGGAGTCAACATTGCATAATCTCAAATGGCTATGTCTTTATCATCTACCATGTAGATAATATTGTTGTTCCTTGGTTGCCGATGAATAATCTACCCATTCTGACCTTCTTGCCCTCCTTGTGCATTAATCAGTTCTATCACTCCATAAGGTTTCAAATTCCCAATGTCTTGAAAAGCATTCATTTCTACACCAGCTTTAAATTTCTATGCCCTTTCCTCAATCTCCTTGTAGTTCTTTCAATTTCTGGATCAAACTGGAATTCAATAGTTTTGTATTTGCACATGCAAGGGTTGTTAGAGCACTTCGTCAACAAAGTAAACAAATTAAAATAAAACTAAAAATTAGCAACAACTAAAATTGATTTCACAAATCACAATAAACAATCAATAGCCGGCAACAACACCAAAAACTTGGTAGGTGTTTTCTAGTACTATAGATGTCAATGTGCAAGTGTACACAACAAGTAATATATTGATGAGTATTCAGATCATCTCCATAGGGATTGATGTTACCGGATTTGCCACAACAATCTTAACAGTGTAATTTCTAAGTTAAAAGATGAAATAAATGAATTAACTAAAGAACAATAATGCAAATAACAAAATGCAATAAGGAAAATTCTCAAGCCAAACAAAAGGATGTAACCAATAGGAAATGAGTAGTTGAGCGATTATACACACGTAATAGTATTGACTATTTTTCCAATTAAGATTATGTTGTTACAACATCTACTACAGTATTGGACAGAATCCTTCATTCATTCTCAGCTGTCATATGTTGGATGTTTTACTTGTAAATGCAACTTAACAGTGACTAGTTATTACGCTAACATTAGATATAGCATTATAGGTTTTAGGTTCTAATTACCTTACAAAGTGAATTTATGTCTAGTTCTTCACTAATTTTAGATCAAATATGTCCTTATTCAAAATAAGATTAACTTAACATGGGAAACCAAGTGTTGCCTTAACTTATTTCACTAAGTCAAGCCTTTTTTAACCTATTTTTTAACTATTATCCACTAAATGGGTGGTCAGCTGAAATAGAAAATTGCAATAAGTAAAAGCAGGACAAAATGTTGAACAAATTATGCACAACACACATATATCAGTCAAATAACTATCAAGATTGTTTATCACTCAATCACAACAAATTTTAGTTCATGATTTGCGATAAAACAATAAATAGAATTTGTTTAGCCATAAAATACATTCCCATAAAGAAATAACAATAAGAAAACAAGATGAGGAAGTGATCTCTACTTGTTTTTCTCATTGAATCCTCTATTGCAACCCTCAAATCTCTCTTGTTTCTCTGTTTTCTTTTTATTTTCTTTGTTATTTTTCCTTGAGTGATGACTCTTTTTTTTTCTTTCATCTGTACTCTTTTTATATCTTGAAATTAGGGTAACTAGAAGCGTGTGGTCGCGTATCTCCATTTTTAAAAACTTCATATCGCAATCTTTCAATTAACGCACATGAAATCTAGTCTGTCATTGCTACAGAATTGCTGCAGCAGCAGCTACAACATTTTCACTATTCCAGGCTTGTTTTAATTCCTTCGCAGCCAAGTTCTTTTGTCATTTTTGCAAGTTTTGTCATCTTTGCAAGTCTGCTGCAGTAGTATTCCATCCCTAAGACTTTAGCATTTTGGTTCCCTACAATCATGCACGTAATCAGAGCACAAAGCAATCTAAAACAAAATTAATTTATTAAAAATAAACTAAAATAGATGCTCATTGCAAAATGTAACTAGAAATGCAATAAAAACACATCATTTATTCTCTAAGTAATATTGCTTTAAGTCTAAAAATGCTATGATAACTCTCATTTCATAGAGTTATCACTAACACAAATATCAAGTCTCTTTAATCTCCGTTTAGAGATATGACCTAATCACTTATACTATAACACAACCGAATTCTCATCGGTCAAATTTCTTTGTATACCTCGTATACTTAATTGGAGGGATTCATTAAATGAAGCAATCATATCAATCAAATAAATATTATCATAACCTGATAAAATCATGTACTTTATTGGTTTGTTTCCCTTTAATATAGTTAACAAAAATATCAAAATTTGTAAAATCTAAGAGGTCGAGAATTCTCATTTTGATATAGTTAACACTATATCAAAATCTTGATATAGTTAACACAAATATTGAGTCTCTTTAATCTCCATTTGGAGATATGACTTAATCTCTTGTACTATAACGCAACCGAGTTCTCATTGGTTAGTTGTCTCTTTATACCTCGTGTACTTAATTGTAAGTATGCATTAAATAAAGCAATCATGTCAATCAAATAAAGGTTATTTTGAATCATGAAGCAAATTAAATTTTCCATTCCCAAATAAACAAGTAAAACCAAAGTTGTATAAAAGAAGAAATGGAAATCAAATTTCGTTTAAAAGACAGAACAATAAATGTTTCATCAACATCCAAATAAAATTCAGTCTTGAATAAACATCTAAGTTTTCCAATTCCTTGAACTTCAAGCTTCTTAACATCGTCCACATAGATGTATTTTTCACCATCATTGGGCTTTCGGCAATTTAGGCAATTCTGCATAAATAGCTAATGTGAGTGGTTGCATCAGAATCTATCTATTACATGTGTGTTGGTATTAAAGTTAAATTAATCTCAGAATAAACCAAATCATACCCTTCAGCCTCGTAAAAGAAAAAACGAGTACCTTTCGAATCATTCGATTTCTTTTGTTGTTTCTTTCGAGGTGCTGTATCTGCAGCTTCCTTATCATTTTTCTTTTTCTTACCCTTGCCTTTGCTCTTACACCTTACTGAAATTAGATTTTTCAAGAGCATATCACTTTCAGCCTTTTTGTTCTTGACAAACCTTTGTTCAATTTCTGCAAGAAATTCCTTAGTCATAGATACCTTTTCAGACATAGAGCCCCTAAATGCTTCCGAAATGACCCTTTTCATGATCATCATACACATGCGATTGGATTTTTTCCACCTTTCCATATCCCTTTGCCATCAAGGGTACTTGCATCTGTAAGAGGTGGGGGAGAATCAACTTTTAACGTAAGCTCGAGATCTAGGACTGTGAGAACTATTAAGAGGTTCTCTTACCATGACTTGAAGTTAGAGCCATTTAGCATGAATAGAGTTGATGTTGGCAATAATATTAGCAGGGGTCATAACTGAATAGAGAACATATAAGTCTTAAAACAAAAAATAAATTTAAAAAAGGAAACCCTATCTTAAGACATCAGATAGTCCATTAATATTTTATCTTTGGACAAAATATTAATTTGTAAGTAACATCTTGGTGTAGTAACAAAAAATTGATAATAAGAACATGTCAAATAAGAAACCTTCCTTTGGGCTAGGGGTGGGCAATTACGGGTTCGGGTAAACCCGAACGGGTTTCGGGTTATTCAGGTTAGACAAGAACCAACCCGAACACAACCCGAATGTATGACCCGACCCGAACATAATTCGGGTCGGTTCGGGTCGGGTCATACATTCGAGTTGGATCGGGTTCGGGTGAATGATGAAATTGAAAACGAAACACTTAGGCTTAGGTTAACAACCACTTAGGAAACACCGAAACAGAGTCAAGGAAACACCGAAACAGAGTCAAAAAGCTTGAGCCTTGGAGAGTTGGAGGCTTGAAGCTTGAAAATCGGAAGCTTCAAAATCGGGTTCGGGTGGAGAGGATTCGGCCTTCAAGCAGCAGATCGGTGGCCACGGCTCACCGCTGGACGGACGGCTCACTTGGCAGCAGCAGATCACGGCTCACTTGGCACTTTGGCAGCAACAGATCGTGATTTGCGGCTGAGCAGTCGGCAGCGGGGTGAGCACAGATTGCGTCTTGTGGTGGCTGGTTGCAGACGGGGGTTGCGGCTGAGCAGTCGGCAGCAACAGATTGCGTCTTCTGGTGGCTGGTTGCAGACGGGGTTGCGGCTGAGCAGTCGGCAGCAACAGATTGCGTCTTCTGGTGGCTGGTTGCAGAGGGAGGGTTTGCGGCTGCCTTGTTCAATTTTTGTGTACTGTTTGTGTTTGTGAATTGTGATTTGTGAAGTTGTTGCAGCATGTGTGTGTGTTGAGTGCAGTGTGTGTGTTGTGCACTAGATTGTACAGAGGTAGAAGAAAAAAAAAATAGCAGAAATCTTTTTTTTTTTAGAAACCCGATCGGGTAAACCCGAACCGAACACAACCCGATCGGGTTTATACATTTCAATCTGATTGGGTTTCGACCCAACCCGATCCGACCCGAACCCGAAATTTATCGGGTCGGGTCGGGTAAAATGCCCACCCCTACTTTGGGCCGATTGATGTCCACAAAAATTACATACATGTTGTCATTTATATGCCAAAACAAATTAATTTCCACAAGAGAGGTCACTTTGGTGACATATTTGTTCAATTAATTCATCTCAATAGATATATATAAGCATACTAATATTTGAATTTAAAATTTTATCAAAATTACCTTAAACATACAAAAAATAAAAGATTTAGGTCAAAGTTCAGTGAACGAATGGTCAACTATTGACCGGTCATTCGTTGCCCGAGTCAGGCTGGACTAGGTCAACTTGAATATTAAAATCGAATATTTAAAACTGATTTTTTAAAATTTTTTAATTAATAAAAAAATTAATTAAAAAAACCACAAACTTGTTTTCAAACTTAATAATATCAGAATTATTAGATTTAAAAAGCCCAAAAACTTAATGAGTAATTGAAAATAAATTTGATTCTCTATCATTCAACATGAAGAGGCTTTGATACCACTTGTTAGAACAATAAATATTTTAGAACAATAAATATTTGGTAAAAACCATCACTTATAATCCAGGAACATTAATGTTGTATCACAAGAATCAATAGTAAAATATGCGGAAGCGTACCTAAATCCATAATGCAATTGCTTTCTAGAGTCGTGTGGTTTGTCTTCCAAATCAACACGTTCTCATAGAAAATGCTTTAAATTTCTCTGTATTCTCTCTGATGATGGAATGTCAGTAGAGAATAAAATGACACTTGTGACTTGAGGACCATAACCACTTATATAGACAACTTTTCTTGTTGTCTTTAGATATTCCTATTTTAGCCCATCACATAAATAGAAATTATTCTTAAGTCTCTACACATTAAAGGGCTATACCCTATTAGATACATTAAAGTCCAAATTACTGAATGCCTTAATGGACCACTTTTAGTTAGGCTTAACCTTATATGACAGTCCGTAACACATAATTATTCACATATAAGCTAAATTTTAGATTAAGAATTCAAAAATGCTGGATTAAGAATCCAATACAAATGTCATGTGAAATAGCATTTTTCATAATATAATTGTCAAATAAAAGACTTGGAAGTGGAGTGGTTGAAACATTTTTCTATTATGAAGGTTAATATGCTGCAAGAATCTAGGACGGTAAGAATGATATTTGGATGATTGTTGGACGAAAATCTAGACAATCTTAAAGCAAGAATGATATTTTGTTTCATTGAGAAAGCTTGTTTTCAATTGATTTCGATAAGGATGCTAGAATAATGAAAATCCCTACATTGACAATAGATGATGACACCGAATCCTTTTTCCGAAACATCTCTGTTTATGAGAAGTTTTTCTCAATTGGTGCGAATGGTCGTTTCATCAATTATTCGAAATTCATGAACTGTCTCATCAATACTGTAAAGGATGTGGAATTGCTTTGTGAGAAAAAAATTCTTTATAATTGTTTCGGTGATGAAGAAGTGGTTGCCAATATGTTCAATAGGCTGAGAGACTCTATCGCGCTGCCACCTAAATTTTACGGAGACATATTCCACAATGTGAATGAGTACTGGGATAGGCCTCGGAACAAATGGATGACCAACCTCGGGCAAAACTATTTCAACGGCTGCACATTTTCCGCTTATACTTACCCTGCTGACACAAAACGTGTTTTCAGTTCTAGCTTATTTCCAGCAGTCATCATCATAATGGCCTCATAACTTGCTTATTAAGTAGCATCTCTGTCATATCACTGATATGATCATGTCACTGTGACTTTCATGTATTGCACCGCATCAACTCCCTTTTCTAGATGTTGAATTGCTTTACCGCTTTACAAATATCCTATTTCATTTTAGGAAAATTATCATTCGTATACTTTATATTTGTTCTGTTATCAAAAATACTATAACATTTTGAGGGTGTATCAATCGTCCACCCTAAGTTGACGAAATATATCAGCCGACCACCAAACTGTTAATTGTCGTTTGAAAGTTAACGAAATTACAGTAAGTTGATGATTTTACCCTTAAAAATTATCACTTGTATCATATGGAAAGACCAGATTACCCTTCTAACGTTATCATATTTAACGGCAACTAACGATTTAGTGGTCGGCTGATACATTTTATCAACTTGGAGTGGACGATTGATACACCCTCAAAGTATTGTAGTATTTTTGATAATAGAGTAAACTAAGGGTATACAAATGATCATTTCCCTTCATTTTATCTGTACATTTTGTAGAAATTTGTCAAGAGAAGAAAGTAAGCCAATGTTGTAAGGGCTTATTTTTAATTATGTTATTAGAGCCAAAACTTAGGCTCTACGTTACTTTTCACGTTAGAATGATTAGACAAAAGGATTGACCTACATGCGACATCAGCTTAGAGTAGTTCTTGTATTTAGTTTTATTAAGAGCTTGGAGTTCAGTTAATTTTAAGAAGAGTTTGTTTTGAAGTCCCTTGAGCGACTAAGTGCGTAGGCAGAGGATTCACCTCTCTCATCAACGATCCCCACTTTGTTAGAGAATGTGCATCAATCATCAATTGTGGGGAAGTTAAGAAATATCAGGGCCTTGTTCTCTCACGTCTTGTACCCGGGGGCATCAATTTTTTTTTTCCCTGTGGTCACAAAAGATGATGATGATGCTGGGGATTGCATAAAACTACTAGTTAATTAAAACCCTGATATTTCCAGGGAATTTTAACTCTCATACTGTCAGAAACTTCATTGGGTATTTGTAATATATTTGCTTCATTGTTGCTTTGCAGGTGGTGCGGGCGGTGCAGGGGTACGGTCTATGTAGTACGTAAATCATGGATCAAAGTACATGCTCGCAATTCCGCATTTGATAGTGCATAGATATGTCATTATAATGAAAATTACAGTCACTTGTACCTTTTTGGAAAACTAAGAATAGAAAATCGATCAGAGATTTCAACTTGTTGAGAGTCTAGTTTCTCCAGACGGTGGCTACCATTGTAAATTTGTAATGAATAAATTGTTCTTGTTCACCCGATTTGTTCATGCACATTTTGGTTCTGTTTGGGAGAGGTGATTTGTCTAATGCTACAAAATCGACCTTTTGATGAATGTGATGATACAAACTCGTTGATAACATCAAATGCGTTCTTGTTCACTAATTTGTTCTTGGCTTTTGAAAGGCAAGAAGTACAATAGAGTTTAATTGAAGTCAAATTCAATAATCATATCCTTTATATCACTAATATACCATGTCTTAATTTCATGTGTATTTCCCTCCAAACTTGTTGATATAGAGAAAAAATATCGCTACTGAATTATCCTATTTTATTTTTTCTACCTATTCTGCTGAAATTGATCCAATCGATTAATAGATGTTGAAGGGTTTGTTTGTAATCTTGGTACGTGAGTGAGCCAACTTGGCTACACCACGTTTTCACATGGGGATGATCAGGTAGAAAGATTGGCCTATTGTGAGTGTTATAAAATTAAATCTATATTGGCTTAGATTCATTTTGCAATTAAGTATACGAGTTATCTTAACTTTGCACACGAGTAATGACGAATTTACTATTTTTTTACAAGTATCATTATTCTATAAAACATAGACAGCACTGTTGAAACCGGGGAGGTAGATAGTGGACTTGAATGGTTAAATATAAAGTATTTGATCATTAAGAGAGTCTGGCAAAAGCTTTGAAACGTTGTAGGCATGGGTAAGAAATTATAAATTGTGCGTACAATCGTTAGGTAACGTCTCGGTGCCAAGGGATGTAGAAACTACAGGCCCTATGTGTTTAATTGTAGAACATGAAGTCCAAAAGATATATTCAATTAGTAAAATCGATAATACATATCCAGAGGAAATTCAAAACACTTAAGATAAGTTAAAGTCGACTTTAGTTAAAACGATACCTCCATTTTGCTCTTTTTTGTTTTTTTTGGTAGAAAAGTCGAAAAATCTAAAATAATCGTTTAACCCCCTACCTTCTTCAGATTTCGAAGAGAGTCGCAAACCACACGAAGTTATTTGAAAGTCACTCGGTTTGCCTCTAATAAAAAAGAAATTTAAAATTATGGTTTTACATAATATTTAAAATTTACTTTAATAAAATAAAATATTTCTATCAGACTTCAAAATAAGAAAATATTTTTCTAAATATTGAAGTTATCTTTA
Organism: Citrus australasica; assembly: GCA_029618585.1. Lineage (NCBI taxonomy): Eukaryota > Viridiplantae > Streptophyta > Magnoliopsida > Sapindales > Rutaceae > Citrus > Citrus australasica. Next base: position 9,878,105 of record JARCIV010000009.1, on the reverse strand, counting down.
CACTCTATTTTTAATGGATTGTGTCATGTTAGGTAATATGATTACTGATTATTAAATGAGCCATTGAAACGACCCGCCCCGCACCCCCAGGGCGAGTCTGTCTAATCTCGTAAAATCGGAACGATAAATAATAATAATATCTAAGAATCTCCCCTGTAAATACAACATTCCCAAACCTACAGTTTACAAAACAACACTCCCAATAATATCTTAATAATCATCCAGCCTTCATAACCAACTTCTCAAGTTAACATCTCAAATATCACCCAAATCACTCCAATATAAAAACAAATACAATGGTTATCCTTAATTACAAAATATAATCATAAATACAACTCACAACTCACAAATCCCAAATATCAAATTATTAAATCTACGACTACTAGCACCATCACGCGGCCACAATTACAAATCTAACTACCAATACTGGGTCGACTGATGTACCTGCAAATCTCCTGTGGGGGGAAATAATATGATAAAAACGTGGTGAGTATAAAACTCAGTGAGTGGATACTAGTTGCCGAAAAATAAATTTATTTAAAAATGATTTGCTCTTTCTCAAAATCAATTTCATCAAAATCTCATAACAACTTATATAAACATATTTAATTCAAAACAGTCACTGAATTACCACATTACATAAATCTGCATAAAATCATAATACTTGTCATATCAAATACTGCATATCAAAGGCTATCATCAAACAAGTACCCAGGGAAATAATCTCATCATATCCAGACCTCAACGGACAGGCAATGACGTACTATCTGGTAGGAGTGGCAAAAAAGCTCGGGCCGGCCCAAGCCCGCCCGGGCCCGGCCCAGGCCCGCGGGCTTAGGCCTGGACAAGGGCCTAAGAAAAAAAGCCCGGACAAAGCCCAAGCCCACGACTTTTTTAAAAAATAATTTTATAAATTAGAATAATATAGTTAAAATTGAAAAGTAATGTAAAAAGAAAAAAAGAAAACTTAAATTCTTAACTTATAAATCAATTATGATTCAAAAAAACTAAAATTATGATACTAAATTATCTCTTTTATGTCAATTAATTAAGAGAGCGTTTGAATTAGAAAATCCAGTATTAAAGAAAATTAAAATTATGAGTTTTTATTTGCTTTATTTATTATTTTAATTTGAAATATTCATTTTCTTTAATTTATCTATGATTGTAATAACTTGTTGATCATTAATTTATTTCAAATTTATAATAATTTAAAAAATTTAAAATAAATAAATAAAGCCCAAGCCCGGCCCTGCCCGAGCCCACACCCTTAACAGACAGAGGGCCTGGACATGGGCTTGAAAAAGCCCGGCCCAGGCCCGTTGTTTGCCAACCCTACTATCTGGGTACCACCACGCCCCGGAGCTACACGGATAGACAGGGAAATACCATCTCATATCTCATCATATCTGTGCATGCATAATCTAGTCCCCAAAGGACAAAAGCGCCCAAGCACACGGCCCAAAGCCTCTGTGTGTACTCAGACGGGCCCCAAAGGCCTGTATATCATCTGTATCATCTGTATCATTTGTATCTCAACAGCTGTCTGTATCTCATATCAGTATATATGTACTCATCATACTGCATGCATATGCCCCCAAAAGGCAAAAGCGCCCAAACACACGGCCCAAAGCCTCTATGTGTGTTCAGACGGGCCCCAAAGGCCTCTATCTCATCTCATCTGTATCTCTATATTCATCTCATATTATCTGTTTCTCTGTGTCTGGAGGGGAGGGTACTGTTTAATGATTTCTCAAATAACATTTAATACACATGAACATAAACATATAATCTCATCTGAAATCTCATTTCCTTTTTCTTCCACATATCTCAAATCCACTTAATTCTAATATCATGCTTTTACTTAAATGCGACAATAAAATCATTATTCAAACTCATTTTAATAACAATAAATCTCAACACATAGATAAATCTCAATTTCCTAGAAAATCATTAAATTAAAGTATCAAATACTTATTTTTCAAACATACTACACTGTATCATAAAATCGGCATATACTTATAAAAATAAGTTTTGTATATTCCACTCACAGTGACGATGTCCAGACTCGGTATCAACAACGTCCGCGGGTTGATTCTCGTTTGCGGATCCTCCTAATCAAGGAAACGACATAATCATTCTCCGTAAATTTGAAATACAACTAATATAACATAATACTTCTCAAAACAAATATCTATCAACAATAATTATTCCCGCATGTACAAAATTACCAAAATACCCCTATATGCCAAAATTACCAAAATGCCCTCAACATCATTATTTTACCAACATATCCGTAGAATCTTCAATTACCAAATTGTTCTCAATTCGGATCACGGGAATAATCACAATGTCCGAAATTATGAAATTACCCTCGGAGCTTAAAATTATCGAAATGTCCTTAACAACTTAAATTACCAAATTGCCCCTGCCGGTCAACGGTGACCGGACTTCAGTCAACGACGACGAGGAGCTTAGGTCTGATAGTTCCGACCGTCGTGAGTCCAATGGTGGTGGCCGTGACCTCCCACGCGCGGTGATGGCTCCGGATCAAGCTTCCCAAAATCGTGACTTTCCAAGAGCTAATCGGCGGCAATCCGGCCGATTCAGGTGACTTGGTCAGTCGGAAAATGATGCTGGTGAGCTGAGGAACAAGATCCAAGTGGTGACGTGCCAAAAATCCGGCGAAATCGACGGCGACGAAAATGGGTCTTGGCCGCGGGTTTCGAGCTCCAACCGGCGGCGTTCCAGGCGTTTTCCAGCGACAAGGGCGGCAGGGATACGACGGCCGGCTTCCAAGCTTCAGATTGGTACCAAGCACGGCCGGTGAGGTGGCCGGAATTGGGAAAACCGATCGGGTCAATTCCGCGGGTCGGATCCGGGTTCGGGTCAACGGGTCAAACACACTCTCTCTCTTTCTCTCTCTCTCTCTCCCTCTCTCTTCTTTTCAAATAATACCCCCCATGTCCAGAAAATATAAACCGGCTCTTTTTTTTTTTGACTTAAGCTTAATATAGATTAAGCTTATACCAGACCCATAACGAAAAATAAATCCGACCACTCGAGCTTTTAATCGCGCTCAATTTATCTCAATTCGAAGACGAAAAATTAAATCATACACTTAATTAAGAAATCAAAGTGCATATGTTACAGCCATGTGGTGTCACCTATTTATTTTTTGTGTTAGATACGAGTTTCTATAATTTAACGTTATTTTTTGTATCATATTTGTATCAAACATGAGTCGGATTTATATCAATATAAGTTTGATATGACAGGAAGCTACCCGACAATAGCCAGTTGTAAACATGTGTTATGAGAGGGCAAATGCTAAGTTATAATTATTGTAACTTACATCTCTCATGTAAACCACACAAATTGTGGGTTCTACAATTTTATATCATTCACATGAGAGGTGTAAGTTACAATGATTGTAATTTAGAGGCTCCCGAATGAGAGTTGATGGATTGTATTGTGTTAGGTAATACGATAACTGATTATTAAATGAGTCGTATTATATTACCTATTTATTTTTGTGTTAAATCTGAGTTTTTATAATTTAACGTTATTTTTTGTGTCAAATTTGTGTCAGACATGAGTCGGATTTATGTCAATCTAAGATTGATATGAAAAGAAGCTACCGGACAATGGCCAGTTGTAACACTCTGAATGTCGTTGTAATATTTATTGGACCTAGCAACCAATGTTGACTAACGATTTTTAATCGCAATTTATAAATATTGAAATTATCTTTATATATATAATTACGTTTATTTTAATACTATATTTCTTTTTAATTATAAAACATTGGAATTAATTTCTTTGGGTTAATAGAGCTAAGGGTATTATGGTCCAAAGGGCGTTTGGAGTCCGTTGTTAAAAACTTTGGGGTTTTTGTGACCATTTCCCATAATCTTGCAGGTATAGGTGTCATTTTTGCTTTATAAATTATATTTATTTTAATTTTTTATTTGTAGTTATATGATATTTTATTTATTATTTTTTTTATCTTAGTATTGTATTTGTATTTGTCATAAAAAGTTTTGACTATAAATAAAAGGAATAATCGTAAGAACAGGGTTTGTTTGATCATTTATGGAATCATAAGGGTCTATGTGACAATTTAAGGAAATTCTAGGAGTTTAGTGAATTTTTCCAATTTTAACGTTATCTTTTAAGGATAAATTTGTTCTTATTCTAAAAAAATGAAAATCATAAACTTAAAAATATAGGGTGGGGCTATCTGACCCCACTATTTTTCTCTCTACACTCTCTTTTTAATTCAAAATTTTATTATCAAAATAATTTGTGATAAAATTATTTACTTATCCATTTTTGCTTTTCTCCCTTCTCAATTCCTCAATTCTCATCATGTCCTTCAAATATTTTCTTTTTCATGCAAATAATTGCTTTCGTTAGAGACTATTATAAATGAAGAGGATTATAACCCACCATTAAAAAATGAGCATCAACCAGAAAATGAAATAAGAGATACATTCCATTCTTTTAATGGTATGCATTTTATTTATATTTAGTTGAAAGTATAACCAGCTCCTTACCTGAAGGTAGATGAAGAGGAATAATTGTTGCCAATGAAAGTCAACGAATATCAATAAATTAATTTTTACCAACCACAAAAGCTAATGAATATCAAGAAAAAATTTCTTATTTATAGGAATTATAAAATAAGTAATATGATCTACTAAGAAAAGAAAAAAATGAATCCAAAAGGAAGTAAAAGTGATAGTTTAGTTTGTAAAGTACGAGAGTAGAGAGAGAATATACAATTGTGAGGTAGAGAGAGAAAGAGATTAGTGAAGGATACTTATGAGATTTTTAAATTCTACAATTTTGATAATAAATTTATTTTTTAAGTAAATGTAGTGGGGAATTTAGTGGGTTTAATTAGCCCACCTTGAAACATATTGCTGCCATTTTTTTCTTTTTTCAAAAAGGTAATCAAATTGCTGCTAATAACCAAAACGGTATTCCATTTTGTTAAATTATACATTGACTTTAAGTCTTTAAAGGTGTAGACAAGTAATGTTTCCTTAAAAAAATGTAACATTTTAGTAAACACGTATGTTGTATAATATCAATATTTAATATTATTTAGATATATTAAAGAGTGCAATTTATATAAAATGGGTGTAGAATTTTCTGTAAATCATGTTAAATATGCATTATGAGACTTAATGGATTGTGTGCTGTTAGGTAATATGATTACTGATTATTAAATGAGTCATGTGGTGTCACCTATTTATTTTTTTGTTAGATATGAGTTTCTATAATTTAACGTTATTTTTTGTATCATATTTGTGTTAGACATGAGTGGGATTTATGTCCATCTAAGTTTGATATGACAGGAAGCTACTAGGTAATAGCCAGTTTTAAATATGTAGTACAAGAGTTAATGGATTTTGTTGTGTCAAGTAATATGATTACTAACTATTAAATGAGCCATGTGGTGTCATCTATTTATTTTTTGTGTTAGATATGAGTTTTTATAATTTAACGTTATTTTTTGTATCATATTTGTGTCAGACATGAGTCGGATTTATGTCAATCTAAGTTTGATATGACAGGAAGCTACCCGACAATAGCCAGTTTTAAATATGTATTATGAGAGAGCAAATGCTAAGTTATAATTATTGTAACTTACATCTCTCATGTAAACCACATAAATTGTGGGTTCTATAATTTTATGTGGTTCACATAAGAGGTGTAAGTTACAATGATTGTAATTTAGAGGCTCCCGAATGAGAGTTGATGGATTGTGTTGTGTTAGGTAACATGATAACTGATTATTAAATGAGCCGTATTGTACTACCTATTTATTTTTGTGTTCAACCTGAGTTTTTATTATTTAACAATATTTTTGTTTCAAATTTGTGTCAGACTTGAGTCGGATTTATGTCAATCTAAGATTGATATGACAAGAAGCTACCGGACAATGGTAAGTTTTAACACTCTGAATGTCGTTGTAATATTTATTGGACCTAGCAACCAATGTTGACTAACGATTTTTAATCGCAATTTATAAATATTGAAATTATCTTTATATATATAATTACGTTTATTTTAATACTATATTTCTTTTTAATTATAAAACATTGGAATTAATTTCTTTGGGTTAATAGAGCTAAGGGTATTATGGTCCAAAGGGCGTTTGGAGTCCGTTGTTAAAAACTTTGGGGTTTTTGTGACCATTTCCCATAATCTTGCAAGTATAGGTGTCATTTTTGCTTTATAAATTATATTTATTTTAATTTTTTATTTGTGGTTATATGATATTTTATTTATTATTTTTTATCTTAGTATTGTATTTGTATTTGTCATAAAAAGTTTTGACTATAAATAAAAGGAATAATCGTAAGAACAGGGTTTGTTTGATCATTTATGGAATCATAAGGGTCTATGTGACAATTTAAGGAAATTCTAGGAGTTTAATGAATTTTTCCAATTTTAACGTTATCTTCTAAGGATAAATTTGTTCTTATTCTAAAAAAATGAAAATCATAAACTTAAAAATATAGGGTGGGGCTATCTGACCCCACTATTTTTCTCTCTACACTCTCTTTTTAATTCAAAATTTTATTATCAAAATAATTTGTGATAAAATTATTTACTTATCCATTTTTGCTTTTCTCCCTTCATTCTCATCATGTCCTTCAAATATTTTCTTTTTAATGCAAATAGTTGCTTTCGTTAGAGACTATTATAAATGAAGAGGATTATAACCCACCATTAAAAAATGAGCATCAACCAGAAAATGAAATAAGGGATACATTCCATTCTTTTAATGGTATGCATTCTATTTATATTTAGTTGAAAGTATAACCAGCTCCTTACCTGAAGGTAGATGAAGAGGAATAATTGTTGCCAATGAAAGTCAACGAATATCAATAAATTAATTTTTACCAACCACAAAAGCTAATGAATATCAAGAAAAAATTTCTTATTTATAGGAATTATAAAATAAGTAATATGATCTACTAAGAAAAGAAAAAAATAAATCCAAAAGGAAGTAAAATTGATAGTTTAGTTTGTAAAGTACGAGAGTAGAGAGAGAATATACAATTGTGAGGTAGAGAGAGAAAGAGATTAGTGAAGGATACTTATGAGATTTTTAAATTCTACAATTTTGATAATAAATTTATTTTTTAAGTAAATGTAGTGGGGAATTTAGTGGGTTTAATTAGCCCACCTTGAAACATATTGCTGCCATTTTTTTCTTTTTTCAAAAAGGTAATCAAATTGCTGCTAATAACCAAAACGGTATTCCATTTTGTTAAATTATACATTGACTTTAAGTCTTTAAAGGTGTAGACAAGTAATGTTTCCTTAAAAAAATGTAACATTTTAGTAAACACGTATGTTGTATAATATCAATATTTAATATTATTTAGATATATTAAAGAGTGCAATTTATATAAAATGGGTGTAGAAATTTCTGTAAATCATGTTAAATATGTTGGATTATAAACTTGATCCAAGATGAATAAATCAAGCCCAACTCATGGAAGATTCCAAGAGTAGGTATGGTTGGTGAGGTTTGAATTATTTGTGTTAGGTGTGGTTGGTGAAGTAGGTGAGTGGTAGGTTTTAATGGATGGTGAGGATTTGTGTATTAGTTGAATAAATGAGTGGTTGTGATTAGTTTGTTTCATGTATAAATACCCCCTCTCCCCCTTGGTTTAATCATCAAGTGAAGTAGCAAAATCTCTAAGGTGTAGAGAGTGAAAAATAAGAGTTGTAATTGGTGAGGAGTGTTGTTGAAGAAATAAAATAGTGTGTGTTTTGTGTGTTTTATTTGTTAATTCTCCAACAAAGTGGTATCAGAGCTAGTGTTTGATGCTATATATAGTCATATAGCATATCAAATCGAAGATCTCGACGAGAGGAACGTGACGCCGCAAAAATCCTCCCGATCCGAGGCTGGACGCGCCCACACTTGCCACCGGAAGTTTTCTGTCCTGAAGTTGAGTCGACTCACCGAGTTGAACCAAGTTGAGCCGAACTGAACCAAGCCGAGCCGAGATGAACCGAATCAAGTCGAACCGAGCCAACTCGAGCTGAACCAATCCGGACCAAATCAAGACTACCAAGCCGGCGTTGACCGTTGACCGTTGACCAGCGTTGACCGTTGACCGTTGACCGTTGACTCAAGTCCTTCCCAAGGTTTTTCGACGTGCCGGATCCATCTGTGCTTTCAGAATCTCCAAATTCTCACTCAATTTGTGAGTTATGGCAAACAGTGGTATAATGTCATTTCAAGTTCCACAATTAAAGGGAAGTAAGTTTGACAATTGGAGTATTAAACTGAAGGCTCTATTGGGCGCACATGACGTATGGGATGTCGTGGAGAAAGGCTTTATTGTGCCAGAAAATGAAGCCACTTTAACTGCGGCGCAGAAGGAGAATTTAAAAGACTTGAAGAAAAAAGAGAATAAAGCAAAGTATCTCATCTTTCAATCATTAGATGAAGATGCTTTTGAAAAGATTGCTGGTACAACCTCCTCAAAAGAAGCATGGGAGAAACTATAGACCTCTTACAAAGGAGCAGAGCAAGTAAAGAAGGTTCGTCTCCAAACATTACGAGGAGAATTTGAGTCCTTACATATGAAGGTATCAGAGTCAATTTCTGATTACTTTACTCGGGTTGTGACCGTTTCCAATGAGTTAAAAAGAAATGGCGAGGAGTTAAAAGAGGTAAGGATCATTGAAAAGATACTTCGATCAGTAGACTCGAAGTTTGACCATATTGTTGTGACAATTGAAGAAACAAGAGATCTGAAGGATATGACGATCGAGCAACTTCAAGGAAGGTTACAAGCCTATGAAGAAAAACAAAAAAAGAAGCAAGGAATCGAAGAACAACTTCTTAAGATGGAAGTCAATCCAAAGAAAAGAGAAGAAAGCTCCAACAACGAGAGAAGGCATTATGTCCGAGGCAGAGGTCGAGGACGAGGTAGAGGTCGTGGTCATGGACGAGGTTGGAATTTCAACAACAACAACTCCAATTATGCCAAAGGAGAAAACTCAACCAGAGGACGAGGCAGAGGCAATCCAAGATCGAGGTATGACAAATCCCAAGTACAGTGCTATAATTGTCAAAAGTTTGGGCATTATGCTTCAGAATGCAGAGCTCCAAGCACCAGAATTGAGGAAAGAGTGAACTATGCTGAAGAAAAAAAATAGTGAAGATGGCACACTTTTACTGGCACGCAATGACACAAGTGGAGGTCAAGAAAATACATGGTATCTTGACACAGGTGCTAGCAATCATATGAGTGGAAACAGAAGCATGTTCGTGCAACTAAGTGAATCTATGAATGGCAGTGTTGCTTTTGGAGATGATTCAAAAATACCAGTGAAGGGTAGAGGTAACATTCTTTTTCGTGCAAAAGATGGTAGTCACCAAATAATTTCGAATGTTTACTATGTACCCAATATGAAAAGCAACATCCTTAGTTTGGGTCAACTTTTAGAAAAAGGCTATGATATTCACTTAAAAGATTATAGTCTTTTCCTAAGAGATGACAAAGGAAATCTAATTACAAAGGTGAAAATGTCGAAAAATAGAATGTTTCCTTTAAATATTCAAAATGATGTTGCAAAATGTCTCAAAGCCTGTCACAAAGATCCATCCTGGATTTGGCATCTTCGATATGGGCATCTCAACTTTGGAGGATTAGAGCTACTATTCAAGAAGAACATGGTGAAAGGCTTACCATACATCAATCACCCTGATCAACTTTGTGAAGGATATTTACTTGGCAAACAGTTCAGAAAGAGCTTTCCAAAGGAATCAAACTCAAGAGCTCAGAAGCCACTCGAGCTCATTCATACTGATGTGTGCGGTCCATTCAAGCCAAACTCACTTGGTAAAAGTAACTACTTCCTTCTCTTTATAGATGATTTTTCAAGAAAAACTTGGGTGTATTTTTTGAAGCAAAAATCAGAAGTTTTTGAAACTTTCAAGAAGTTTAAAGCTGCAGTGGAAAAAGAAAGTGGATACCAGATTAAAGCCATGAGATCTGATCGAGGTGGAGAGTTCACTTCCAAAGAATTTTTAGAGTTTTGTGAAGAAAATGGAATTCGACGCCCTTTGACAGTTCCAAGATCCCCCCAACAAAATGGTGTTGCAGAAAGGAAGAACAGAACCATCCTCGACATGGCAAGAAGCATGCTTAAGAGTAAGAGGCTACCTAAAGAATTTTGGGCTGAAGCAGTTGCATGTGCAGTCTACTTATCCAATCGATCTCCAACAAGAAGCGTGTGGGGCAAGACGCCACAAGAAGGTTGGAGTGGAAGAAAACCCGGCATCACCCATCTAAGAGTTTTCGGAAGCATTGCCCATGTACATGTACCAGATGAAAGTAGAACCAAGCTGGATGACAAAAGTGAGGAGTTCATCTTCATCGGCTACGACAACAACTCCAAAGGATACAAGCTTTACAATCCAAACAACGGGAAGATCGTGATTAGTCAAGATGTAATTTTTGATGAAGAAGGAGAATGGGATTTTGGCTCTGGTGTGGATGACTTCAACTTCTTTCCCATTGAAGAAGATGATCATACACAGATAAAACAAGTAGACGAACAACAAGAGCCTGCTACTCCACCTATCTCACCAGCACCAACCACATGCGGAGATTCACCGCCGTCTTTCTTGAATGAAAGAACCGAAGAACGTACAAGGAGTCTTCAAGATCTCTATGAGGTAACTGAGAGACATGATAATCTCACTCTCTTTTGCCTCTTTGCTGATTGTGAGCCAGTCAACTTCCAAGAAGCTGCACTAGATGAGAAGTGGAGAATTGCAATGGATGAAGAAATCAAAGCCATTGTGAAGAATGATACTTGGGAGCTTATTACTCTTCCAAAAGGTCACAAGGCGATTGGTGTCAAATGGGTGTATAAAACAAAAAGAAATACGAAGGGAGAAATTGAAAGGCACAAGGCGAGGCTAGTTGCAAAAGGCTATAGTCAAAAGGCTGGCATAGACTATGACGAGGTATTTGCTCCTGTAGCTCGACTTGAAACTATCAGACTTATTATTTCTTTGGCTGCTCAGAACAAATGGAAGATTTTTCAAATGGATGTGAAATCTGCTTTCTTGAATGGATTTCTTGAAGAAGAAGTTTACATCGATCAACCATTAGGCTATGTGGTGAAAGGACATGAAGACAAAGTTTTGAGATTGAAGAAAGCTCTTTACGGGTTAAAGCAAACACCAAGGGCATGGAATAGTAGAATTGACAAGTATTTTCAAGAGAAAGGCTTCACTAAATGTCCATATGAACATGCTCTCTACGTCAAAGAAAAAGATGGAGATATTTTGATTGTGTGCCTGTATGTGGATGATCTCATCTTCACTGGAAGTAATCCAAGCTTGTTTGAAGAGTTCAAGAGAGTGATGATTAAAGAGTTCGAGATGACTGACATCGGACTGATGGCATATTACCTTGGCATTGAAGTCAAGCAAAAGGAAGAAGGCATATTTATCTCCCAAGAAAGCTATGCAAAGGAGATTCTCAAGAAGTTCAAAATGAATGATTGTAAGCCTATAAGCACGCCAGTGGAATGCGGAGTTAAATTATCCAAACATGATGAAGGTGAAGATATAGATCCAACATTCTTTAAAAGTTTGGTTGGAAGCCTACGTTATTTGACATGCACAAGGCCAGATATCCTTTATGCTGTTGGACTTGTGAGTCGATACATGGAGAATCCAATTGCAAAAAGAATCATTCGCTACATCAAAGGTACAATTAATTTCGGCTTGTTTTACTCATTTTCTAATGACTACAAGCTTGTTGGATATAGCGATAGTGATTGGGGTGGAGATGTAGATGATCGGAAAAGCACCACAGGATTTGTGTTCTTCATGGGAGATATTGCTTTCACATGGATGTCAAAGAAGCAACCAATTGTCACGCTATCCACTTGTGAAGCTGAATATGTAGCTGCTACATCAAGTGTTTGTCATGCAATTTGGCTCATAAATTTGCTGAAGGAGTTGAGTTTGGCACAAGAAGAGCCAACCGAGATTTGTGTTGATAACAAATCAGCAATTGCCCTATCCAAGAATCCAGTCTTTCATGATCGAAGTAAACACATAGACACTCGTTATCATTTCATAAGAGAGTGTATTGCAAGAAAAGAAGTGCAAATTAAGTATGTAAAATCACAAGATCAAGCAGCTGATATCTTCACTAAGCCACTCAAGCAAGAAGACTTTGTAAGATTCAGAAGTTTGCTTGGTGTCACAGGATCAAGTTTAAGGGGAGGTGTTGGATTATAAACTTGATCCAAGATGAATAAATCAAGCCCAACTCATGGAAGATTCCAAGAGTAGGTATGGTTGGTGAGGTTTGAATTATTTGTGTTAGGTGTGTTAGGTGTGGTTGGTGAAGTAGGTGAGTGGTAGGTTTTAATGGATGGTGAGGATTTGTGTATTAGTTGAATAAATGAGTGGTTGTGATTAGTTTGTTTCATGTATAAATACCCCCTCTCCCCCTTGGTTTAATCATCAAGTGAAGTAGCAAAATCTCTAAGGTGTAGAGAGTGAAAAATAAGAGTTGTAATTGGTGAGGAGTGTTGTTGAAGAAATAAAATAGTGTGTTTTGTGTGTTTTATTTGTTAATTCTCCAACAAAATATGCATTATGAGACTTAATGGATTGTGTGCTGTTAGGTAATATGATTACTGATTATTAAATGAGTCATGTGGTGTCACCTATTTATTTTTTTGTTAGATATGAGTTTCTATAATTTAACGTTATTTTTTGTATCATATTTGTGTTAGACATGAGTCGGATTTATGTCCATCTAAGTTTGATATGACAGGAAGCTACTAGGTAATAGCCAGTTTTAAATATGTAGTACAAGAGTTAATGGATTTTGTTGTGTCAGGTAATATGATTACTAACTATTAAATGAGCCATGTGGTGTCATCTATTTATTTTTTGTGTTAGATATGAGTTTTTATAATTTAACGTTATTTTTTGTATCATATTTGTGTCAGACATGAGTCGGATTTATGTCAATCTAAGTTTGATATGACAGGAAGCTACCCGACAATAGCCAGTTTTAAATATGTATTATGAGAGAGCAAATGCTAAGTTATAATTATTGTAACTTACATCTCTCATGTAAACCACATAAATTGTGGGTTCTATAATTTTATGTGGTTCACATAAGAGGTGTAAGTTACAATGATTGTAATTTAGAGACTCCCGAATGAGAGTTGATGGATTGTGTTGTGTTAGGTAACATGATAACTGATTATTAAATGAGCCGTATTGTACTACCTATTTATTTTTGTGTTCAACCTGAGTTTTTATTATTTAACAATATTTTTGTGTCAAATTTGTGTCAGACTTGAGTCGGATTTATGTCAATCTAAGATTGATATGACAAGAAGCTACCGGACAATGGTAAGTTTTAACACTCTGAATGTCGTTGTAATATTTATTGGACCTAGCAACCAATGTTGACTAACGATTTTTAATCGCAATTTATAAATATTGAAATTATCTTTATATATATAATTACGTTTATTTTAATACTATATTTCTTTTTAATTATAAAACATTGGAATTAATTTCTTTGGGTTAATAGAGCTAAGGGTATTATGGTCCAAAGGGCGTTTGGAGTCCGTTGTTAAAAACTTTGGGTTTTTGTGACCATTTCCCATAATCTTGCAGGTATAGGTGTCATTTTTCCTTTATAAATTATATTTATTTTAATTTTTTATTTGTAGTTATATGATATTTTATTTATTATTTTTTATCTTAGTATTGTATTTGTATTTGTCATAAAAAGTTTTGACTATAAATAAAAGGAATAATCGTAAGAACAGGGTTTGTTTGATCATTTATGGAATCATAAGGGTCTATGTGATAATTTAAGGAAATTCTAGGAGTTTAGTGAATTTTTCCAATTTTAACGTTATCTTCTAAGGATAAATTTGTTCTTATTCTAAAAAAATGAAAATCATAAACTTAAAAATATAGGGTAGGGCTATCTGACCCCACTATTTTTCTCTCTACACTCTCTTTTTAATTCAAAATTTTATTATCAAAATAATTTGTGATAAAATTATTTACTTATCCATTTTTGTTTTTCTCCCTTCATTCTCATCATGTCCTTCAAATATTTTCTTTTTAATGCAAATAGTTGCTTTCGTTAGAGACTATTATAAATGAAGAGGATTATAACCCACCATTAAAAAATGAGCATCAACCATAATTGTTGCCAATGAAAGTCAACGAATATCAATAAATTAATTTTTACCAACCACAAAAGCTAATGAATATCAAGAAAAAATTTCTTATTTATAGGAATTATAAAATAAGTAATATGATCTACTAAGAAAAGAAAAAAATAAATCCAAAAGGAAGTAAAATTGATAGTTTAGTTTGTAAAGTACGAGAGTAGAGAGAGAATATACAATTGTGAGGTAGAGAGAGAAAGAGATTAGTGAAGGATACTTATGAGATTTTTAAATTCTACAATTTTGATAATAAATTTATTTTTTAAGTAAATGTAGTGGGGAATTTAGTGGGTTTAATTAGCCCACCTTGAAACATATTGCTGCCATTTTTTTCTTTTTTCAAAAAGGTAATCAAATTGCTGCTAATAACCAAAACGGTATTCCATTTTGTTAAATTATACATTGACTTTAAGTCTTTAAAGGTGTAGACAAGTAATGTTTCCTTAAAAAAATGTAACATTTTAGTAAACACGTATGTTGTATAATATCAATATTTAATATTATTTAGATATATTAAAGAGTGCAATTTATATAAAATGGGTGTAGAAATTTCTGTAAATCATGTTAAATATGCATTATGAGACTTAATGGATTGTGTGCTGTTAGGTAATATGATTACTAATTATTAAATGAGTCATGTGGTGTCACCTATTTATTTTTTTGTTAGATATGAGTTTCTATAATTTAACGTTATTTTTTGTATCATATTTGTGTTAGACATGAGTCGGATTTATGTCCATCTAAGTTTGATATGACAGGAAGCTACTAGGTAATAGCCAGTTTTAAATATGTAGTACAAGAGTTAATGGATTTTGTTGTGTCAGGTAATATGATTACTAACTATTAAATGAGCCATGTGGTGTCATCTATTTATTTTTTGTGTTAGATATGAGTTTTTATAATTTAACGTTATTTTTTGTATCATATTTGTGTCAGACATGAGTCGGATTTATGTCAATCTAAGTTTGATATGACAGGAAGCTACCCGACAATAGCCAGTTTTAAATATGTATTATGAGAGGGCAAATGCTAAGTTATAATTATTGTAACTTACATCTCTCATGTAAACCACACAAATTGTGGATTCTACAATTTTATGTGGTTCACATGAGAGGTGTAAGTTACAATGATTGTAATTTAGAGGCTCCCGAATGAGAGTTGATGGATTGGAAATTATGGCAAATGGATGTAAAAAATACTTTTCTACACGAACAACTAGATCGAGATATCAACATGAACCAACCGAGAGGATTTGAGAATAAAGCTTATGTGGAGTGTGTATGCAGGCTGAGAAAGGCACTTCACAGTTTAAAGCAAGCACCAAAGGCATGATATGGTAAGATTGCTTAATTTCGGACTCAGAGTGGTTATTTAATAGCACATGCAGATTCTAGTTTCATCAAAGCTAGTGAAGCAAAGTAAGCAACTATATTGGTGTACGTGGATGATTTGATTCTTACTAGTGATGATGAACAAGAGATTCGTCGAACAAGAAAGGTCTTCAGTTCGCTTTCAAATAAAAGAGCTTGGTTAGCTTAATCACTTCCTTGATTAGAAGTTGATTGAACAAAAGAGGGAATATTTCTTTGCCAACAGAAATATGCCAAAGACTTGCTGAAAAAGTTTGTAATGTTAGAACGAAGCTAATCTTAACTCCAACAGAAGTCAATACAAAAATTAGTAGATATTTTAATCTACCTAATGTTGACTCAACCAAACATTTCATATATAGTGGGTGTAATGAGGCGGTATGTGCAAAATCTGAAAAAACCTCACTTAGAAGTGGTTCGAAGAATACTAAGATATGTGAAAAGTTCAATCAACTATGGTCTATTGTACAAGATAGGTGAAAATTGCAAGTTGATTGGTTATTGTGAAGCCGACTACACCAGATATCATGATACAAGAAGATCAACTTCTAGGGCGTGTTTCCAAAATCTGAAGTAGTATTCTTGGTGTAGTAAGAGACAACCGACTCTATCATTATCAACTATCGAAGCAAAGTATATAGCAACAATAACGATAGCTCAAGAAAGCACTTGGTCGATGTAGTTAATGAAGGATTTACACCAACCAATAGATAACGCAGTACCATTGTATTGCGATAATCAATCGGTGATCAGCTTGGTGGAAAATCTAGTTTTTCATACAAGAACTAAATATATGGAGGTGCCCTATCACTTCATCAGGGAAAAGTTTTTGCAAGATGAAGTTGAAATATAGTATGCCAATATGAACGATTAAGTTGCAGATTTGTTCACAAAAGTCTTAGTACCTCAAAGTTTGAAGAGTTTTGTTAGTACCTCAATACAGATCGAAGGATAAAAGTTTGTGTTGAGGGGGAATGTTAAAAGTCCAACACTGATTTCATGGTTTAATCCAATTGTATTTGTTCAAGCCCAAGTTCGAAGCCCAATCTGTGGAAGATTCAAGATTTGTATAGAGAATGGAAGATGTCTCTAATTTATAAATATCTAATAGTGGGGAAAATATCTAGTGTAGAAATCTCTTGAACATTTAGAGATATTTGTAAATTGTGGTTAATTTTTTCTAATTTAATAATTGTGGTTTGTATTAGTTCTAAATTACTATAAATAGTTCTAAGCTCTTTGTTGTAGGCACCAAGTGAGAAGTGAAGAATTAGAAGGAGAAAGAAGAGTGAGCCATGAGTATTGTAATATCTCTTTTGCAAAATATCAATAAAACCCTTCGTTTTACCAAGATTCTTATATTGTCTAATAGTTTCAATTTTCTGCATTTTAGTCCTCAGTTTTCAACACACACATGTTATAATATCATTTATTTATTGTATGGCTCACATGATGTCTTAGAGTTATTTTAAAATGTTTACACGTGATGAGCTGGAGACAAGTTATGAAATTTCTTTAATGTTGGGCGTACATACTGCTAACTAATTCAATTAATTACAACGTGAGTCACGAACACACCCATAACTAATTAAATCAATTAATTACAACGTGGGCCATGAGACAATCAGTCTTAACTACTGGACATATAACTATATAAGTAGGGGCCATTGGCTCCCGAAATTTTCATTCCATAAAGCAATTAGAAAGCTAGCATTGCAAAGAAGATAAGATTCACGAGTAAACGGACGAGCCTTTATTATTAAGAAGTAAGTTCTACAACTTGTTCATATACTTATATACGTTGCTCTTATTCCAATGATCAATAGTGATACTTCTTCTCTGATTTTTGGGTAAATTTATATCTGAATTTTTGAAATTTTTATTTATTATTTACTGATCCTATGAATGTTCAATTCCTTCAAGGGAAGGAATAAAAAAGGAAAGAGATGTTGATTCCGTTATATATATGTGCTTTTATTGTCGATTATTGGACTATTAAGTAGTTAAGTGATTTTTGTGTCCACATTTTTAGGGCATCAATTATTCTTTAAGCAAAAGTTAATAGAATTGTAAAATGAAAAACTTGAAAGCAGAAGAACCTATTCAAAGCCTTAGCTAAAAGGGATTTAATTTCTTTAATGTAGGTATTAACTAATTCTTTGCTCCTTTTATCTTTCAATAAACTCCTCGCTTGACGAGGCCAATTTAAGTTAAAAAAAATTCAATAATTCAATTACCACGTACCAGAAATGAGACAATTTATACAGTCGTACTAAGTATGGGCCATTGGTTTCCGAAGTTTTCATTCCATAAGAAAATTATTAAGAAGCTAGCTAGCACCCCAAAAGAGATATGCACATAAGATTAAGAAAGCGAGTAAAGGCGCTCTTTAACAAGTAAGTTTCACTATCAATTCATATATACTTTCTTGTTACATATTGCTGAGTAGTGGTGATACTTCATCTCTGATTTGAAATAACTGGATAATCATATGCATTATTGCTCTGAATTACTCTAGTCAAAAGTAATATGAGTCCCCTATATCCCTCATTTTAATAAAATAAAATGATGTTGAAATTAAAAAGATAGAAAGTATAAACTTTCGGAAAATTCATCAATGTCGTGATAAACATAGATTTTGTAAATTACACATAAGACTAATAAATTGATATGAGAGTGGTAAATTGATGTTTTAAAATTGCAAACAAAACAAATATTTATAAAAATAACATAAAACTTGTAAATCAACATTAAACTTTAATTAAAAAAATAGTTTATTCATTTAATTTAATTACGCAAAGAAAAAAACTATTTATCAATTGAAAACAAAAATTTGTATTAAAAACAATTGGAATAAGTTTTATTGAATAGGTTTAACCATTATTCTATATTCATGCTAGTACATTTATAAACTTTTTTTCTTTTATCATAATCTTTGTTTACTGCACATGTTAATTAAGGCAATATATATATATATATATTCTTATATTACTAGACACATGAAATATCAATAAAATTAGACTAACTTATAGTTTTATACATACTTTATGTAGTTTTAAACTTTACTTCTTACTTAACTATCATTTAGGGATGTTGTAGAGAAGATTTGGAAGGATGCAAAATCACTTAATTATCATACAAGCAGTTTTAAAAAATATGAAAATAACATTTTAAAATTCAATCTAAGAATAGGTCTTGTCCTTACTAAAGTTTCACACGTATCCTCACTTGTATTACGTAAACCCAAGAAACTTAGAAACAAGATTAGTAAATATATAAGGTAATCATTATTATAATGAGTTTTTATTTTATATTTATAAGTTTTTTTTTCAACAACTCTTGTAGTAATTTACTTGTTTTACATTCTATTTACAAGTCTTCTATTCATTCACATAATTTATATTTTATTTTATACTGAATGTTGATTTGCCAATTTTATGTTAAATCTATAATTTTTTATTTTGTTTTTCAAAAGAATACATCATTTTTACTACTCTTATGTTAATTTACTTGTTTTACCTTCTATTTATAAGTTTTTATTGTTTATTTACTTAATTTATGTTTTATTTTATATTTAATGTTGATTTAGAAGTTTTATGTTATATTGATAAGTTTTTGTTTTATTTACCAATGATAGATTAATTTTTACTATTCTGAGTGTATTGATTTACTTGTTTTATGTTATATTGATTTACTTGTTTTATCTTCCATTTATAAGTTTTATGTTTCAATTACTCAATCGATGTTTGGTTTTACACTCATTGTTGATTTATAACTTTTATGTCATATTTGTAAATTTTTGTTTTGTTTACCATTGGTACACCAGTTTACTAATCTTATGTTAATTAATTTATTTTACCTTCTATTTACAAGTCTTATGTTCCATTTACATATTTATGTTTTATTTTATACTGAATGTACATTTACAAGTTTTATATTATATCTATAAGTCTTTGTTTTATTAACAAATAATACATTAATTTATCACTTTTATGTTGATTAACTTGTTTTACTTTCCATTTACAAATATTATATTCCATTTAAGTAATTTATGTTTTCTTTTACATTTAATGTTGATTTACAAGTTTTATGATAAATTTACATGTCTTATGTTTCATTTAAACAATTTATATATAATTACGGTAAATTACGTCATAATAGAATGACCCTTAAACTTTATATATATATGTGTGTGTGTGTGTGTGTGTGTGTATAGAGAGAGAGAGAGAGAGAGAGAGAGAGAGAGAGAGAGATGTTTCAGTTCGAAATTTTAAAGTGCGGGAAACCCTTAAAACCGTATGGTTTTAAAGGCTTAAACTGTAAGCCTTTAAAGCCATGCGGTTTTAAAGTTTTCCCGGACTTTCTCGCACTTTAAAATCCCTGACCAGAAAACTACTATATATTTATATATAAATGTTCCAGTCCGGAATTTTAAAGTACGGAAAAGTGTGGGAAATCTTTAAAACCGCATGGTTTTAAAGGCTTAAGACTAGAAGCCTATAAAGCCGTGCGTTTTTAAAGTTTTTCCGGACTTTCCCGCACTTTAAAATCCCTGATGAAAAAACTACTAATATATATATGTGTGTGTGTGTGTGCGTGTGTGTGCGTGTGTGTGCGTGCATGTATGTATGTATGTATGTATGTATGTATGTATGTATGACAAAACGCAACGCATTGGAATGTGTAATATGGGTCCACAAAATGAATCAAAATGAAGCAAAATGAAGCAAAATATTAAAATTCAAATATGTGTGTGTGTCTCTCTCTCTCTATATATATAAATGGAGGCTTCTCTGTCTCTTTAATGTCTTAGCCCACCCTTCCAGAGCTTTCTCGGTCTAAATAGCAAAACCAATATTCAAAATTAATGAAATCCATTATTTAAGCAATAGTTGAACTTTCACATATTAATCCATAAAATCAAATACATGATTACTTTAAATGCAGCAACTTGAGGTCATAGGTTCAAGTCCAATTTTAAGTTGGGACTTTTATTCCCTCCTAATTAAATAGAGATAGATAATTAATTTCTTCCATAAATATTAGTAGAGTAAATATAACTTTCAAATATTGGCGGGTAGATATATTTTAACATAATATCAGAAAATTGATTTGTACCATAATAAAAGGTTAATCTCAATAAGTTTTAAATAAGTATCTGTAGACTAATATAAGTACTAAAAAATAATGATAACAAAAAAGAAAAAAAATTATGGTTATGAACTTTTTTACAAATATTTTGATATCTACTAAAAGATACAACGCATAATTAAATTACAATGGCAATCGGCGACAAACAATAGAAAAAAGCATCGATATTCAGACAGTGAACTCCTGCCAGTTTATTAATTTAATTACAAACACAATAAACAGTCAACATAATTTTATTAGCTCAGTATTTCTAAATAGGGTGTGGGTAAGTTATATTACCTCCAATTTTAGAGTTGTATCCAATAACCTAACACATAAATCAAAAGTGTTGAGTTATTGAATGTGACTCTTAAATTGAATTAGAAATCTCGTAATTACAGCTAAATAGTTCAATTAAAACGTCAGTCACGAACGTGCATACAGCTAACTAATTCAATTGCAACGTGAGTCACGAGACACTTATAGAGTCTTATCTACTGGACGTTTAACTATTTAAGTACGAGTCATTGGTAGCAATTGGTTACCGAAGTTATTCATTCCATAAGGAAATTATTAAGAAGTTAGCTAGCACTGCAAAGAATATAGGAGATTATATGAGCGAGTAAGTTTCACAGGTGTTCATACTTACGCATTGCTCTCATTTTAGTGATCAATAGTGATATACTTCATCTCTGATTAGAAATTAACAAGCTTATTATTGATAAAAGGGATTTAATTTCTTTAATATATGTAGGAATTAACAAAGTTTGGCTACTAGTTCATTTATACTTTGTTTATACACATTGCTCTTATTATAGTGATCTGTAGTGGACTAGTGGTGATACTTCATCTCTGATTTGGAATTTGGATAGACATCTAACTTGCTCTTACTCTAGTGAACAGTGATATGAGTCCCCTAGATCTCTTATTTTAAATAAAATAAAATTCGCTTTAAGTTAAACGATAGAAAATACAAACTCCAATGTATTATAGGACAAAGTACATTATATACGAATTTCTATTTTCTTTCTTGTTTTTTAATTTGGTAAGCGGAGGGTGAGTGAAACGTTAAAAAAAAAAAAATAACAATACAACAATACAGTACTAAAATTGCTAGGATCACATTAATTTATTCGAATAAAACTTATACTTCAACTTATATTTCAACTAGAAAATAGAACCGCGCTTCACGCGGTTTTGAAAAACGAATTTAGTATTATCCATTTTTCTTATTTTACACTTGATGAAACTGATAAAAAAATATGAATTAATTTTTTTAAAAGATGAGGCAGCCTTATAAAAAATAAAAAAAACTATTAGCTAGCAATATAAATAAAGAAGCAATGCAAGATAAAGAATAAAATGTGAGAATATATTATAGAGTGATTTTATTCATTCTAATTGTGTGTGTACAAACAAAAAGATGAGCTCTCCTTTAATAGTTACATAATCACTCCATGAAATTAATGAAAAATTATGAATCATATTTCCTTGTGAGATAGTGGGAATTATAGGGAGGCTAAAGGTTACTAATGAGAGATAGTGGGGAGACTAAAAGATATATGTTATGAACATCTACATTTATTTTAATAAATTCATAACACTCCCCCTTGGTTGTTCATTATAAAGAATACGCCTCATTAAAATCTTTACATAATTGTTATTGTGTAATAACAATTAAATTAATTATGAGAAGATGAAAAGCCAAATCTAAAGAAAATTTCTCTATTTATTAGATAATAGAGAATATACAAATATGAGAAATGGTGATGCCACATCACCTCCTCAAGTCCCAATTTTATATAGATATATAGATACTATTTCGATGGTTTTAAGAACAAAATCTCTAGCGAATAAGTTTCTGTTAGGCAAAAGATAAAAAAAAAAAAAAAGAAGTGAGCCTTAATATAATTAACACCAATTTCTTATTAATGTAAGACTTTTAATTCTATAATACTAATTTAATTACTGTCTTTTTATGACTTTTAATTCTCTAAAAATTCCAACATTAATTATTGATTAACAGTGCCAGACAAGAAGATAGGTCATGAGGTCGATCAATTATCGATTAATATTGATGACTTACTTGAGAACGTACCCGCTATATTATGTCATCCTACAATCCCGAAAGTACCTGAGCATCTACGCAGTGTGAATGTAAAAGCCTATGAACCAGAAATGATAGCAATCGGTCCTTTTACCTACGATCTCCGCTCTAAAAATCACTTAAAAGGGATGGAAGAACACAAAAAGCGATTTCTGAAGGAGCTTCTTAAACAAAAAAGGGAAGAAAAAGGGGAAGAAAGTGCAGAATCCTATGTCATGGCCATGAGAAAATTAGAAAAAAGCGCTCGCAGTTGTTATTCAGAACCAGTAAGTCTTTTTTCAGACCAGTTTGCGGTAATGATGCTCCTTGATGCTTGCTTTATCGTTGAGCTACTTCGCTACAGATCACTGAAGAAATGGCAGGACAATACAGACCCTATTTTATTGGTAAATTGGATCCTTATGAAACTGGGTCGTGATTTGTTGCTAGCTGATAATCAACTTCCCTTCTTCGTTCTTCGGGAATTTTATGACTTGACTAAGACTCCTGACGAAGAAGCAGACAAAAATTTCCATGGTATGATTTCCCATTTTTTTAAGGATCTAGTTGCAAGTGAACCGTCGCGCGACGTACAAATTGACGAAAATGAAATAGAGCATCTACTCGGCTTCATACACAAATGTCTCTCAGGATCTCCTAAGCGCAATAAGGAAGCACAGAAATGGAAGTTCATACGATGTGCCACAGAGCTCCAAGAGGCTGGAATCAAGTTCCAGAAAATGGAGGAAAATGAGACAGCAAACTTCCAGAAAATGGAGGAGAATGAGACAGCAAACTTCTTTGATATAAAATTTGAGAAGGGAATAATGAAAATCCCAGAGTTGACAATTGACGATGACACCGAATCTTTACTCCGAAATCTCATTGTCTATGAGCAGCACCAAATTGCAAAGTGTCGTCCTTTCACTAATTATGTGAACTTGATGGACTGTCTCATCAACACCGCAAAGGATGTAAAAATACTTTGTAAGAGGGGGATTCTTATTAATCTTTTAGGTGACGACGAAGTGGTTGCAAAATTGTTTAGTACGCTTGGGGATTCTGTCGAGCTCCCGAAGGTCAACCCTTACGAGGACAAATTCAATAGAGTGAACGACTACTGTAACAGACGTCGCAACAGATGGATGGCGAACCTATGGCACAACTATTTGTCGCAACAGATGGATGGCGAACCTATGGCACAACTATTTCAACACTCCATGGGCAATCATTTCCTTCTTCGCCGCACTTTTACTGCTTATACTTACCGTGGCAATAACCGTGATTTCAATTCTAGCTTATCTCGGGTAAGCACGCAGGACCGTGTCGGCAAATATGAATGAGCTCGTCTTCCAACAAATGAGACTAGTCTTATTAATGATCTCCGTTGTGTTGTGTTAAAATGTACTGCGAATGATGTATTGTAATGTATTGACACTAATATACTGCTAAATATGTATTTTGTCTTATATTTTTATATTACTATTATTATTCATACTAAAATCATATTATTTTCATTTATCAATAAACTTAGTCATATAAGCTAGTTTTGTTTAGAATCCTCATCTCCAACACTAACCAACAACAGTACCAATATCACTGGAAGTCAAGAGTTATAAAATTACAAAACAAAAATAATAGGGACACTAAGAAGAGAATTCTGACGGTACAAAAATTGGACATAAAAAACTCTAGTTTATTTCTAGTAGTCATAATAGGAATGAGCAAATGTCACGGAGCTTGTCTTCAAATAACTGACAGTGTGGAGTCTTGCAACAAGAGTGAATAGCTTGTTTGCCTAGTGCCGCGGAACTCTTGGAGGTTCAAGACAGGCCCTTCGAGCTAGAGGTTCAAGTTCTCAAACTACTCAAGATATATAATCTCACCCAAACCGAAATAAATCTAAATAAAAAAAAATTCTTATTGTTTATGGTGGGGTGATGGGGAAAATAAGAATCCCCATCCTGGGAATAAAAAAATAGTAAAATAAAAAGAAAGGTGAAACTTTCTAGTTTGTCTTGATTCCGCTTTCAAATTAAAAAAAAAAAGTCCCTTTCTATTTATTTTTATTTTCGAATTCAGAAGACAAATCAATTGGTTCAAAACATTACAAAAGGGAATGTTTACTTACTTTTTCGATTTTTCTAAATTATATCACTAATATGCCAATTTGATGTTCATCTACTGTCCATAACAACTCTTTTGCGGATATTGAATTGCTTTTTCGCTTAAGAAATTCCCATGAAGTTTTATTTTTCTCATTTTTTTAAAAAAGATTTCTTACAAGCCAATCATTTGAATTTTAGTTTTTGCAAATTATTTTATTTTTATAAAAGGGAAAGTAATAGCTATACTCCTAAGGTTTGGGAAAATTGTCATGCAGACCCCCCAAGTTTTTAATAAGGGACACTGAAAATTTGTTTCGACCATAATACCTTTTGACTCTATTAACTCAAAAAAATTAACTCCTATAGTTTATAATAACTAGAAATATAATATTAAAATAAATGTATAATACATACATTTTAAAATAATTTCAATATTTAAAAAAGCATTTAAAATTTTACAATCTATTTGACATGTTTTAGTATATTAAAGTAAATTTTATAACTAATGGAAACATATTATTAAAATAAATATTTAAAATTTAAAATTATTTTTTATTTATGTAAATAATTTCATATTATTACTAAATGATAAATATTTTATTAATTATAAAATCTATTTAACCCAAAGATTTATTTAAAATCTTTATAATAAACACAATTATGTTATTAAATTAAATATTATAATTTACATATTTAAAAGTTATTTTAAATATTAAAATAATTTTAGTATTACTAATCTACTTGACAAATTAAATTATTTACATTATATTTGTATTTATTAGGAATTTTAAAATTAATAATGTTAGTTACTATATTCAAAGAATACTATGGTCAAAAAAAGATTTTAATGTCCCTTATTAAAAAATTGACCATTCCTGTAAATCTTGGGGGTACAGTTGTCCTTTTTCCTTATATAAATTTATTCTTGTCATTTACTTATTATTGGAGTAAAATAAATAAAAGAAATTTAGTTAAGGGTGGCTTATTAAATCAGAAAAGGAGGTTTATAACAAGAGTACGTTGTAAAATTTTTTTAAAAATAAAAAATGATATGTTTAACATGTTTATTTAAGGAGTTTTAGCCCAAAAAAATGAAATTTAACTTGTGAGTTTAATTAAATATATAGTTTCTTTTGAATGTTATTTCAACAAAGAGTTGCTGTAAATTTCCTGAACGGATTTTAAGAGGATTTTGAAGAGATGCAAATAGTCCGATTTCATAATAATCTTTAGTTTGAGATAGTAACTAAAAAAAAAGTGGTAGACATTAGTTTGAGATAGTAACTAAAAAAAAAGTGGTAGATAAACATACGAATTGACAAAATTATTAAAAAAAATGATAGGGAACGGAGAGTTCAGATTGAAGGTGCATGACAACTCCAAAAAAGAATCACCTCGGTGAATGTTGCGAAAGAAAATGATAAGGATATTGTAGTAATTTTAAAATATATAAATTAAAATAATAATTTATAACTTCGAGAAGAGAAAAATTGTGGGTTTAAATAATTCTACCCAAGATTTTATCTTATTGTTCTTTTAACTAATTTTAGCTCTATTTATGAGTCTTGTGCTATGGCAGTAATTTAGGCTCTGTTTAGGGAGAGATTCTAGAGTACATCCGAGGCATTACGCCCAATTAGTACATGTATATCATGTGTGCATTTGTTTGAAAAATCACCATATAATTGGTAGTTACATTTATGTTGTATTTACTTATTGGAAATGGGAATATAAATGAATGATGTGTTTACTTGTTTAAATAAGAAGTAGAATGGAAATCAAAGTGGCAGGTCCCACCTAAAATTGGGAATGATTACTAGAGTTTCCATTCCCATGGAAAGACACAGGAATGAGAATCCCATTCCCTAAAATGACTATATTACCCCTACTTAAATCTTAAAATTCTCATTTTATTCTTCCTTATATAATAGTATTATTATTATTACGATGATGAAAAATTTATTGTTGATAATGATGATGATGATAATTATAATTATTATTAACAATAATTAATATTATTATAATGGTAATTGTTATCATTATTATTATAGTATTTTATTATTAATATTAATTATAATAATTAATAATTAATAATTATAATGGTATTATTATTATAATAAATAATGACAATAATTAACTAAGGTCAGTTTAGTAATTTATAATAATCCATTCTAATTTCAAGATAAAGTAAATACATTAATGGCAATACGGTCATTTCGATTCTGATTCCTACAGTTAAAGTAAAACAATTTATTTAATTCTCATTCTTCATTCTGATTCCAGCACATTTCGATTACTTATTAGTAAACACATCATTAATTGAACCATACATGTCATTAATTGGATATAGTACCTTTGATGTACTATAGAATTTCTTCTGTTTAGGACATTCTACCATACTAAAACACTCCAAAACGCAGATTCAATTTTAAAACAATCTTGTTTTATAGCTACATATGCTTATCTATTTATTTATCACACATGCTTGATGAACTATCTCCAGAATCCTCTAGTTTTAAAAATAAGAAAAGTACCTGAGCATTTGCGTAATGCAAATGAAAAAGCCTATGATCCAGGAATGATTGCAATTGGTCTAATTAACTACTTCCTCCATAGGAAAAGCATTTAACAGAGATGGAATAGTATAAAAACCACTTTATGAAAAGCTTCTCTTGTGAAGTTGCGAAGATCATCATAACATAACAAGATACGTGATATGAGACAATTGGAAAGAAAGTTGATGCAGCAAGGTAGCGAAAGTTAATAAATAGAGAAGATGAACATAAGATATCGTTCTAGTACCAAAATAAGCCAACATGATCAATTTATGCTCTAATCGTAGTCTAATTAGGTCTCGTTC
This sequence comes from Citrus australasica, assembly GCA_029618585.1. NCBI lineage: Eukaryota > Viridiplantae > Streptophyta > Magnoliopsida > Sapindales > Rutaceae > Citrus > Citrus australasica. The sequence goes on along the minus strand of JARCIV010000009.1, from coordinate 9,850,268 downwards.
TAATACAAAAGACTCAATATAATGCTATATAGTAAGATTAGATGACGTTTTAATGCAAATAATTTCACGAGAGATTTTGATAAATAATCCCAAAGAGAATCATAAAAGAAGTTTTTATTTATTTAAAGTTTATACTAAATAAATAAAAATACCTCACCATTTATAATAGGGTAAACTTACTAGTTAACTTGAAAGGGAGATTAAATCACAAATATACTAAAAATAAAAAAACTAAGCACATACCATAATTGATTCCAACTAAAATAGAAAATAACAAAAGACCAAAAATAATTCATATCCTTAATCTTTTGAAATTATCCTACATCCCTTTTAAAAGAAACTCATTCTCGAGTTTAGAGCATCAAATCATCTTATAACTCGAACTTACTCATCAATCTTTCTTGAAATTTTAAGAATCTATACTTCATCAATTGATGATGATACATAATCCTTTTTTCTCAAACATCTCTGTTTTCGTGCAATTTTTCTCAATTGATGTGAATATGAACTGTCTCATCAACACGGAAAAAGATGTGGAATTGCTTTGTGAGAACAAAATTCTCCATAATTGTTTAGGTGATGATAAAGTGGTTGTAACTTGTAAATATGTTCAATAGGCTAAGAGATTCTGTTGCATTGCCCCCTAACAACTTTTACGGAGACAAAATCTACAATGTGAATGAGTACTGTGACAAGCCTTGAAACAGATGGTTGGTCAGCCTTAGGCAAAACTATTTCAACACTACGTGGGTAATCATTTCTGTTTTCGCTGCACTTTTCCTACTTGTACTTATCCTGACACAAACCTTGTTTTTAGTTCTAGCTTATTTTCAGTAGTCATCATAATGGCCTCATAACTTGCTAGTTAAGTAAAATCTCTGCTATATCTCATTTGATCACGCCATTATGATTTTCATGTATTGCTCTTCATCAACTCCCTTTTCTAGATGTTGAATTACCTTTTTGTTTTATAAATATCCTATTTCATTTTATATCCTATTTCATTTTATCTATATATTTTTGCTGAAATTTGAAAAGTTTAATGTATTTTCAAGAGAAGAAAGTAAGCTAATGTTGTAAGGGATTATTTTAAACTATGGTATAAGAGCTAACACACGTTATCTTTTCACGTGAGAATGATTAGACACAATGATTGGCCTACATGCGACATCAGCTTAGAGTAGTTCTACTACTAACTTTTATTAAGAGCTTGGAGTTCACTTGATTTCAAGAAGAGTTTGTTTTGAACATATTACAGCAGCTGCCTATCAAGTCCTTTGAGCGGCTCAAGTTCGTAGCCGTAGCATTCAGTTCTTTCATAAGAATCCCCACTTTGTTAGAAAGCATGCATCATCAAGTGTGGGAAGTAATGAATATCAGGGCCTTGCTCTCTCAAGGCTTAAACTCGGTGGCATCAAGTTTTTATATTTTTCCTATGGCCTAAAAAGAAGATAATGATGATGATGCTGGGAATGTCATAAAACTACTAGTTAATTAAACCCCCGATATTTCTAGGGAATTTTAACTCTCATACCATCAAAAAATCCATTGGGTATTTGTAATGTATTTGCTTGATTGTTGCTTTGCGGGTGTTGCAGGGGTATGGACTATGTAGTGAGTAAATCATGGACGAAAGTGCTCACAATTTCCGCATTTGATAGTGCATAGGTTGTTATCCTGAAAGCTACAGTTACTTATACATTTTTCGAATACTAAGAATAGAAAATTAATCTGAGATTAGATTGGTTGGAAGTCTAAATACTTAGACGGTGGCTACCAAAATGAATGAAGGTAATGAATCTAATTTTCTTGTTCTCCATATGAATCGTCTGAAGTCGGAGATTTGCTAGAGCATTTTTGAAAATAACATCTTTAATTTTCTCATTGTGATCAGCAAGAAATTGTAGAAGCTCAAGATAGTTTCCTCTATTGTTTGAGCTTTGAGATTCATTATTCCCACGAAATGCAAGACCTTGTCTCAAAAGAAATCGAATGCAATCAATTACAGCAGTTAAACAAACTCAATACTCCCTTTTAATTTTTTTAGAATGGTTAGAGAAAAATGTAGCAATATGTGCCTTTTGATTTATCAATGATTCACAACGACGCCTTGTTATGTTATGAGCATTATTTACACCACCAACATGTTGTGTCAACATTTCTTTTTTCTTCCAATTTCTAAAACCTTCACCAGTAAAGCATGGACCACCCCCTTGACTACCACTTTTACATCAATGTGCTTGCTTTGACCATGTAGCACAGGATTTTTTTACAGTTTAATTGTGGAATTATTATCAAAAGGAATTGTAATGCACTTCCTTTCCTCCAGACTCAGCTTCTTAATTATTCTCTTCATCCAAACAGCTTGGATAGCACAAGCAGCAGCCACCACAAACTCTGATTCAGTGGTTGAAAGTGTGACTATAGGTTGTTTTCTTGAAGACTAGGCCACAACCCCAGACCTTAACATGAAGACATATCCTGATGTGCTTTTCCTATCTTCTATATCTCCTGCATAGTCATTGTCTGCATATCCAACACAATTCCCTCCCTTCTTGTAGAAAATTCCAAGTCCAGTAGTTCCTTTCAAATATCTCAATATCCTCTTAGCTGTCGTCAAATGCAACTCGGTTGGTTTGGCCATATACCTACTAATCAAACTTATTGCAAATATCAAACCCGGCCTTGTAGCTGTTAAGTACATGAGGCAACCCACACCTTAGCAATAGGTTTCAAATCTATCCTGTTAACCACACGCCCTTCCTCGTTAACCCATGATGCCCCTTCGATGGTAAGAGTTGTAAAAATGGTAGTCCACTTTTTCGGGGTTAACTTATCACGCAATTTAGCATACTAACAAGTAATCTCAGCAGGTAAGTTATAAAAAACATTGATAACACGGGAGTCCAATGGAACAAGAGTATTTCTTACCCAGATGTTATGCTGATCAGGGCTTACCAAATTAGCATAAAATTCTTTTACCACCGGCAGTACAGGATTGCAAAGGTGTTTGCAAAACTCTAGCCATCCTCGCTTTGCTGCAGCATTATGAATTGTTTTCACAATTCTAGTGAGTTGGTCTGGAAATTGAAACCCTTTTTCTTCAAGAATCCGACACGGCTCTATAAATTCTTCGTATTTTTCCTCAGCGTGGTAACTCTAGAATCGTGATGGATCTTTGAGGCGGTTGGCTGTTTTCTTATATCTCGGCATTGCTGCAGCAATAACAGATTGAAGCTATTATTTCTGAGAGTAAAAAGAGACGAAGAGGTTAAGAATTAGGAGAGTTGGACTTGCGAAAAAGATGAGGAATAGTGGCGTGGACACTAAGCACAGTGACTCCTTTTTATAGTGGACTGTAATGTGAAGATAACTACAGTAATTTGGAGATAATTGAGGGAATAAAATATTTAAATTAAATGTGCATATCTCAAAATTATCGGTTATTGAAATTAAAGCTGTGATTTCGGAGATTTGTTTCCGCAATTTCTATCCATATCCGAGCGTCCATTTGTCACGATTTCATCTCCAACGGTAAGTGAAAGCTCCAGCCTTTAATTTACTGTAACAGGAAAAATTGATGCTGCACCCCCCCTTTGCTAATTCCAATAACGGGTACAGAAAGCGTCTAACACGTGGTTGTTGTCCTCTGAGTTCTGTCACCAAATACTTGCACTTGTCAATATGAAATTCAATTGTCACCTTTATTTCAAACTAAAATTAAGTTTAAAATTATGAAAATAAATAGATTAAATGACATCGAAAATAAGGAATGTAATAATGTAAAATGATAAAAATGGCAAAACACGATTAACGAAAATAGGAAAGAGGAATAGTTGTCGATAAAACCAAAGGATATCAAAATTGGTTTATAGTGGCTGGTTCCTTAATGGGCTTCCTCCCATGAAGCGCTTGATTTAAGGTCCTTCAGCCTGACCTTCTGTCTTTGCTCAATAGTTGGGTTCTTGAAGGAGTAACACCTACTTTGAACCTTCTGCTGCTGGATGTATGTAATGCTTAACCCTGTGCCCATTAACCTTGAATTGGTGGCCTGTTTGTTCATCCAAGAGATCAACAGCTCCATGAGGGTAAGATTTTAATAGCTTAAATGGGCTAGACCATCGTGACTTGAGCTTTCTCGGAAATAATCTTAGTCTTGTATTGTGGAGCAATACTAATTGACTAGGGGTGAACTTCCTGTGTTAAATATGCTTGTCATGCCAGTGTTTTGTTCTCTCTTTATAAATTCTGGCATTTTCATACGAAAATAACCTTAATTCATCAAGCTCACAAAGTTGAACTTTCCTTTGTTCTACTGCATCATGCATGTCCCAATTTAGTTTCTCAAGTGCCCAGTGTGCTTTATGCTCTAGCTCTATGGGCAAATGACAAGCCTTGCCATAAACAATTTGGTAAGGAGACGTGCCGAGTGGGGTTTTGTATGCTGTTCTGTAGGCCCATAAAAAGTCATGCAAATGTAAAGACCAATCCTTCCTTGTTGGGTTTACCACTTTTTCTAAGATCTTCTTAATTTCTCTGTTGGACACTTCAGCCTGACCATTTGATTGTGGGTGATATATTGTTGCTACCTTGTGTTTGACTCCATATTTCATCATTACGGCAGCAAAGATTTTGTTGCAAAAATGTGCACATTCATCACTAATAATTGCTCTAGGAGTGCCAAACCTAGAGAAGACATTTTTTTGAAGAAAAGTTACCACGGTTTTAGCATCATTGGTAGGTAATGTTGTAGCTTCCACCCACTTAGAGACATAATCTACAGCAACCAGGATATATAAGTTCCCAAAGGATGGGGGAAAGGGTCCCATGAAATCTATTCCCCAAACATCAAAAACTTCTACTTCCAGTATGTTAGTCAATGGCATCTCATGTCTGCTAGTTATATTCCATGTTCTTTGACATCTGTCAAAACCTTTAACAAAGTTATAAGCATCTTTAAAAATAGTGGGCCAAAAATAACCTGATTGCATAATTTTGGCAACTGTTCTGTAACCCCAAAAATGTCCTCCATATACTGCAGCATGACATGATTCCAGTATATGAGGTATTTCTTCTACTGTAACACACCTTCTAATTACTTGATCTGAGCATAGCTTATATAGATGTGGGTCATCCCACTGGTAGCTCTTAACATCATGAAGAAACTTATTTTTCTCTTGAAATTTCAGCTCAGGTGGTAGCAACCCACTGACTAGATAATTAGCAAAGTCTACATACGAAGAAGATTCTGACTGCTGCAGCATCTATGCTTGCTGTACTACCAACAGTTGTTCATCAGGAAAAGTTTCAGTAATGCTCTTCCTTGTCAATGTACTAGTGTCTGCTTCCAACTGTGACAAATGATCTGCCACTTGATTCTCAGTCCTCTTTCTATTTTTAATTTTCAGATCAAATTCTTGAAGCAATAAGATCCATCTGATTAGTCTTGGTTTGGCATACTTCTTTGAAATTAAATATTTGATGGCTGCATGGTCTGTGTAAACAATTACTTTAGTACCTATCAAGTAAGCTCTAAATTTGTCAAAGGCAAAAACTACTGCCAACAACTCTTTTTCTGTAGTGGTGTAATTGATCTGTGTGGGAGTGAAAGTTTTGCTTGCATAGTATATGGAATGAAAAACCTTATCCTTCATTTGCCCTAATACTGCTCCCACAGAATGATCACTAGCATCACACATCAATTTAAAGGGTAAATTCTAATATGGAGATATAACTACTGGAGCAGTAATGAGGGCTTTCTTTAATTCTCCAAATGCTTGAAGGCATTCTTTGTCAAAGTAAAATGGTTTGTCATACTCCAGCAATGAACAAAGAGGCTTGGCTACTTTGGAAAAATCCTTAATGAATCTTCTGTAGAATCCAGCATGACCCAGAAAACTTCTAATCCTCTTTACTGAAGTTGGGGGTGGCAGTTTATCGATTACTTCTATCTTGACTTTGTCTACCTCAATACCATCCTTGGATATCTTATGACCCAGCACTATTCCTTCTTGCACCATGAAATGACACTTCTCCTAATTAAGTACTAAGTTGGTCATCTCACATCTTTTAAGAACTTCTTTCAAGTTATGTAAACAGTTGCTGTATGTTTCTCCAAAAACTGAGAAATCATCCATGAAAACTTCCAAAGTCTGCTCTACCATATCAGAAAATATAGACATCATGCATCTCCGAAAAGTTACTGGAGCATTGCATAACCCAAATGGCATTCTTCTGAAGGTAAATGTTCTATAAAGACAGGTTAATGTAGTCTTCTCTTGATCCTCTGGTGCTATAGTAATTTGGTTGTAACCTGAATACCCATCTAAGAAATAGTAGTATTGTTTTCCAGCAAGTCTGTCTAACATCTGATCTATGAATGGAAGTGGGATATGGTCTTTTCTTGTGGCTTTGTTAAGCTTCCTGTAATCCATACACACTCTTCATCCAGTCACTGTCCTTGTAGGAATAAGTTCATTCTTCTCATTAGCCATTGCTGTTATCCCTCATTTCTTTGGAACACACGGAACTGAGCTTACCCATGAACTGTCTGATATTGGGTATATGATTCCAGCATCTAACCATTCGATGATTTCCTTCTTTACCACTTCTTTCATAATAGGATTCAGCCTTCTCTGGTGCCCCACCAAATTGTTGGAACAGTCTTCTAAAAGGATCTTATGCATACATATTGATGGGCTAATACCCTTTATATCTGCCATGGTCCATCCAATTGCTCTTCTGTATTTTCCTAACAAATCCACTAGGCTTTGTTCTTGACCTGCATCCAAAGTAGACGAAATGATTACAGGGAGTGTGTTGTTTTGACCAAGATAAGTATACTTTAAATGTGAAGGTAACAGTTTTAATTTAAGACTAGGGGGTGATTCAATAGATGGTAAAGTTGGTTTTACTTCCTGTCTAAAAGATTCAGGTGTTCAATGACTCTGTTGTGCATATTAGATTGTTGTTTGTCCATCTAATCTATTTGAATTACTGCAATATCTTCCTCTTCAACCTCCTCAAAGGTGGTGACTTTGTTAAGTACATTACTGAAGCATCTATCCATTCTGTCTGCTACAACAAGATCCACTACACTTAAGAAATTGCAATCTTCTATTTCATTAGGGTTTCGCATAGCCTCTAGTACATTAAATATGACTTGCTAATCATTCACTCTCATGGTTAGCTCTCCTTTCTACACATCTATCAGAGTTTTTCCAGTTGCTAGAAAAGGTCTGCCAAGTATAATGGGTACCTCTTTGTCACCTTCAAAGTCCAGCACAATAAAATCCACTGAAAAAATAAATTTGTTAACCTTCACCAGTACATCCTCTATCTTTCCTTCAGGATATGCATGAGATCTGTCAGCCAATTGCAGAGTGACAGTTATTGGTCTACACTCCCCCACTCCAAGTTGCTTAAACACAGATAATGACATCAAGTTAATACTAGCTCCCAGATCACAAAGTGCTATACCAGCATACCTATTCGCTATAGAGCAAGATACTATAAAACTCCCTAGATCTTTCAATTTGGTGGGAATTTTACTCTGAAGCATATGGCTACTTTCCTGTGTTAGAGCAACAGTTTCAAATTCTCTCAGCCTTATCTTTTGTGCCAAAATATCTTTTAGAAATTTCACATAATTTGGCATTTGCTCCAAAGCTTCCACAAAAGGTATGTTTATGTGCAACTGCTTGTCTTGTTTTTGCTTCTGGAACCTTTGAGGGAAGGGTGGTGGATGTCTAAACTTCTGGTTAGATTCAGGAGTTACCAAACTCTATTTGTTTAAGTTGGTGCAGGTTGTGGCTACTGGTGTTGTAACTTTTTTTTCAGCAAGATCTGGTTGAATTTCTTTTACAGTTGCTGTAGCTGGATCCCTGGCATCAGTGTCTTGATGGGGAGTCTGCTGTAACAAGCTTCCTTTTTTAGTTGGTTTTTGAGCTGAATTGCATTCCATCCCATTTCTGGTTACCTCAACTGGGATATCAACATGCTTTCCAGATCTCAAATTAATCACTTTGCAGTGTTCTTTGCTCTCTCTCCTAGGATCTTCTGTGTTATTAGGTAAGCTTCCTTGAGTTTTGCTGCTCATTGTAGTAGCTAATTGTCCCATTTGATTTTCAAGGTTTCTCAAGGACACAGCTTGACTCTGCACAATTGCTTCATTCTTTGTAATGTACTCCGTGATTAATACTTCCAATGAAGTGATTAGATCCTGACTTATATGCTTTTGCCTTTAACTCTGTTGATGAAAACCAAGTGGTTGTGGCTGTGTGTTTCTACTTAGTCCATTCAATGCTGGAGCATTTCGATTATGATTGCTCCATGAGAAATTTGGGTGTTGTTTCCAGCCTGGGTTGTAAGTATTTGAATATGGGTTGTTCTGAGGTTGTCGATTGAAGTTACCCACATAATTTACTGAGGCTGGATTTCCAGAACAATTATCAAAATCATGATCTTCACCACAGTAGACACATGAAAGTTCAGTAACTTGCTTTACTGTTGCTGGAGCAGCTGTCATGGCTTTTACCATGTTAGTCAATGAAGTTACTTGAGCTAATAGGGCTGTAATTGCATCAATGCTGTGTACTCCTGCTGATCCTTTGGCTACTGGTTACCTAGTTGAAGGCCATTGGTAATTATTATTGGCATTTCTCTCCAAAATTTCATAAGCTTCAGTGTAGGATTTGGATAACAGAGTCCCATTTACTGAAACATCTACCATTAACCTTGTACTCGGGTTTAACCCATTGTAGAAAGTTTCCAATTAAATGCAACAGGGAATACCATGATGAGGACACCTTCTGAGCAATTCCTTGAACCTTTCCTAAGCCTCGTACAAACTCTCACCTTCAATTTGATGGAAAAAGGTAATTTCATTTCTTAATTTTGCATTCTTTATTGGTGGGAAATATTTTATTAGGAATTTATCAGCCAATTCATTCCATGTAGTGATGCAATCAGATGGTAATGAATTTAACCATACTCTTGCTCGATCCCTTCAGGAATACGAAAAGAGCCTCAGCCTTAAGGCATCTTGCATTGCTCCAACAATTTTGAAAGCATCACTTACTTCTAAGAAAAATTTAAGATGGAGATGAGGATCTTCATTTGGCAATCCATTTAATTGCCCAACTATTTGCAACATTTGAAACATCACTGGTTTTAACTCAAAGTTGGCAGCATCTACTTCAGGTCTGATGATGCCAAAATGGACAACTTGAGGAGTTAGCACGGCATAATCTCGTATAGATCTGTCCCTGTCATCAGCCATGTAAATAATATTGTTGTTGTCTGGTTGTCTCCTGTTAGCATGTTCATTCTTCTCTTCTTGAATGTTGGCTGGTTGTAAAGGCCCGTTAGGGTTCAAATTTCCCTCAACTTGCAAATTATTCATGTCTGAAACAGTCTTTGAATTTATTTGTTCTCTTTGCAATCTCCTGATAGTCCGTTCAATCTCAGGATCAAATTGGAATATCACAGATCTGTCCTTGTGCATGCACGTACTGATCTGCCAATCAATAAAATGAATCAAGTTTAGTTTAGTGCTATCACGATTTACTTCATACTTTAAAAATAAACAATCAATCCCCGACAACGGCGCCAAAAACTTATTAGGTGATTTATATAATCAATTATTATCAATGCCAAAGTGCAAGTATACACAATAAGTAATAAAGTAATGAGTATTCAAGATCGTCTCCACAGGGATTAATGTTACTCAAAGTGCTAAAGCAATCACAATAATGCAACGAACTAAAGATCGAAACAAACACTTGTCAAATTATTCTTCCGTAACCAATAATTATGAGGGATAGAAATAAACTAATACTTGTACGAAATAAACTAAGTTAATTGTGTTTAAGAGTTAATTGAGAATGTAGTAGTTGAATGATCAAACTCTCCTAATGGGGTGACTGTTGATTACCGAATTAGCACCAGTTGTTATAATAAGTGTTGCAGCACTGGGTAGAACAAATCTGCTTCCGCAGCTATCGCATGTTGGAAATCTTATACTTTTAAATCTACTAACAATGACCAGTTGCTCATAAATTTAATGTATGGCTTTATGACCTTTAATCTCTCTACCCTACAAGGTGAACACCTATGTCTAGGATAACACAAATCTTAATTCAAGTATTTCCCTTATGGGATTTAAGATGACCTAATCTAGGAAACTCAACTTAAGAACAAGTAATACTCCAATAATGTCCACTAAGACATGCCCTTTTGCTACTCTATCTTAACTGAAACCATGAAATGGGTGGTCAATCGAAATAACAATTATGATCATAAAAACTATTAGAGTATAATGCTACAACATTATCATAACAACATATAAGAACAGTAAAAAACCCATTGGATTATTTGTCACTCAACTACACTTAAATTTAGTTCATATTCTGAATGAGAAAAGTAAACATGAATATACTGATCACAGATACATCCAATCAATCAAAAGAAGAAAGATAATATGAATTGAGCACGATGAAAGTCTAAGGATCCTCCTCGGTTCTTCAATGATGCCAAACAACACTCCTTAATCTTTTTCTTCTTCTCGCCTTTGTAATTATTTTTAGACGATAACAATTCTCTACCGCTTGTTATGTGGTGCATGCCTCCTTTATATATTGCAAATTAGATTAAAGCCGAAACCCATGAGCGTGCATATGTTTAAATTAGGAAACATGCAGATCGTGATTTAATTGTTGATCGCTCCTATATTTTCTCCCGCGTTACTCCCAAATTGCTGCAACACTGGTTGCTCTAACATCCACAACAGCACTTGTATTATTTCCGATTGTGCTTTCTTTCTTTTGTGACCATCTTCTTTCCTCCTCTTTCCCATTTACTGTCTCCGCATCCTTTCATGAATTTAAAACCTACAAATTAAAACCTGTTTTTAGCACAAATTACTATGATTCAAGCAAAATTTGTTAACACTCAACTAAAATGAATGATTATGCAAAAGGTTACCAAAATGTAATCAAAACACATTATTTGCTCTCTAAATGACCTTTATTCAAATCTAGAACAGATGTAATAACTCTCATTTCTTAAAGTTATCAGTACCCTGGTCAAATATTTCTTCTGTGACAGGAATATAAGACCAGCAACCCATTTTCTTTCAATTTCCACCCTCAAAATTTTCTTTGCAATCCTTAAATTCTTCATATCAAACTTAGAGCTTAAGATTATATTCAAATCTTCTATTTCTTCCATTACGTTACAGGCTATCAACGTGTCATTTACATATATAAGGAGATATATGTAGAGATCATCCTTCAACAACTTGTAATACACACAACAATCGTAATTGCATCTCATAAATCCATGTGTCATAATGAATTCATCAAATTTGAGATACTATTGCCTAGGGGACTATTTTAATCCATAAAAGGATTTCTTAAGCAAACACACATGTCTAGGCTTACTAGGATCTTCATACCCTTCAGGTTGAGTCATGAATATCTCTTCTTAAAGTCTTCCATGTAGAAAAGTAGTATTGACATCGAGTTGATCAAGCTCCATGTCTTGGACTACTATAAGTGACAGAATCACTCTTATTGATGCTTGCCTGGCTACAGGTGAGAATACTTCTTTAAAGTCAACTTATTCTTTCTGTGTATACCCCTTTGCCACAAGCCTTGCTTTAAATCTCTTTGGTTTTGAGTTTGTCAAGCCTTCCTTGATTTTGAAAATCCACTTGCAGCCCACTATTCTTTTTTTTTTTCTGGTCTTTCTACCAGTTCCCTAGTCTCATTGTTGTGCAGGGATAAGATTTCATCATCCATAGCCTCTTTCCATTTTGTTTTGAACTTGCTCTGGATTGCTTCATTGAAGGTCTTTGGTTCCTAATCATCAATTTTATGTGCAGCTTCCAAGGCATATGTGATAAAATCAGCATATCCATATCTTCTAGGTGGTCTGATTTGCCTTTTTGCTCTATCTCTAGCTAGCTGGTAACCATGTGCTTGTGATTCTGGTTGAGTTAAATCCTGAGCTTCTGTCTTATTATTGATATCACCTGAATCTACAGTTTCATGTATATCATAATAATTAGGTAGCTCCATCTCAATCTAATGTATATCTGACTCTTTTGTATTTTTCTCAGACTTCCTTTGAACATACTTCTTGCTTATCAGTTCTTCTTTATTGAATATCACATCCCTGCTAATTATGCATTTCGGAGGATTAACATATGTGCACTAGATTTTATAGCCCTTAACCCCTTCTGGATAGCCTATAAAGATGCCTTTTAAAACTCTAGGAGCTAGCTTTCCTTGGCTTATATAAGCATAAGCTGTGTGTTGTGCAAATTTTATTGAACTCGCAAGCGCACGAATCTGATGTAGTATAGATCTATGGTGACGAGTGTCGATCCCACGAGGAGGTGGATTTTAATTATATATAGAATTAATTCTTTAAATGGGTGATTGGATTTATGGTGGAAATGATTTGAAATATGCTAAAACTTAAATTAAAATGGTGAGAATAAATTCTGAAATTGGAATTGAAATGACAATAATAAATTGAAGTGTAAATCTATTAAATGACGTACTTGGGTATCTGGATCCGTATCAACATGCATCATGGGCTAAATATTCCATATTAATACCAATTAAATCATGAGAGGGGAATCCACACCTCATGAACCACGCTCTAATAAATATGGTGCTAAGGGCTTACCGTGCCAAATAATAATAACCTTATACTAGGGAGCCGGTGAAACCAGGGCAGTACTAGACAAGATTAGTATTATTTGTCGACGAGAAGTCAAAACATCCACAAAAACTAGAGGGGAAGAGAAAGTAAATTTACCAAATCAAGCCCATGACACATGTTGAGACTTCACCTTCAACCCAAGCTTGAAAGAAAATTAGCCACTCATAGTTAAACTAGGGGCAAAATGGAAATTTATTAAAATACGTAGAAAATACAAGATAGAGAGAAAATTACAGAAAATGAATCCCAAAAATGGATTCAGAGGTGCCTAATTAGGGGGGGGGAGGCCCCCTTTTTATAGTTACATCGAGTAAATCATGGCCATCGGATTAAAAACAGTTTGGACGCTCAGGATTTCGCCACGTCATCAGCCACTATTTGCACAGTACAGTCAACAGCCACTATTTACACAGTACAGTCAACAGCCACTATTTGCACAGTACAGTCAACAGCCACTATTTGCACAGTACAGTCAACAGCCACTATTTGCACAGTAACTCCAACAGTACCCGTACATGTGAATAGTATCGTACATGTGAACAGTGTCATTTTTCCTTTTATACTCCTCCTAAGGTTTTCGACCGTCCTGAGTTCAAAAATGATGTCCGTTTTGCCATTTGATCTCTCGTTTATTGTGAAATGACTATGATGCCCCTAAAATACATAAAATACTCAATTAGAATAAAATACACATAATTAAAGTACAATAAACTTAAACACATAAAAGTAAGGGTTGTTAGTAATACTTGATATGTAAAATAACGATTTTCTCCTTTATAAATATGCACTTTCTAACACACAACACACCCCCCAACCAGCTTATTGCTAGTCCCTAGCAAATAAAGCGAAAACAAAATTCAAAAATGATTTTATTTTTTTATTTATATTTTTAAACACTCTTGTTTATTCAATCAGATTAATGATAACAATCAAATAAAAGTATAAGCATTATCTCAGGTCTAAAGAAACATCACACCCACATCAACCATCCACATGAATTAGCCCAGTAGACTTTGTCGTAGCTACCTTCAAGAATGACATGTCAAACCCCAAAATCTCACTGGAAGTAGTGACACTCTCACAAAGAAATTGAACCCAAAAATAGTCACTCCAATGAATGGTAATTGAGAGAAAATAATAAAGAAATTATCTCACATGCTCTTACCAAAAAGAAATATGCCCTTAACTTAGAAATAATATGATCTCAAGTCAAATAAAAAAACTAGTTAACCCAATTTATTTATTTATTTTATTATTATTATTATTATTATTTTATGCATCATTACATCTTTTTGGCCCATATAACTAGCTTCTACTTCAGATTATAGTTCCCTAAAATCAAGAAGGACTTTTATTAGGACGTAACGTAGGCTAGGGACATGGCTAAGAAAGAAGGGAAATAAGGAAGACAAAATGTATGTTTGAGAAAAATGCATAGAAGTTTTTTTTTTTTTTTTTTTTTTTTAAAGTTGCAAGGTGGATTTCACCTATTATTGTTTTTTTTTAACAACAATTGTTTTTTTTTTTTTGAAGCAACAATTTTTGTTTCTTTTTTTTTTTTTTTTTAACTAGACATAACTTCACTATACAAAATATTTATTTACATTTTTCTCAAACATAAATAGGTGATGGATCTTGTAAGACATTGGGTAATACTCCAAAATCGGAGTGGGTCAAGATGATAAGTTGACAAAGAATTTTTTTTTTTTTTTTTTTTTTTTTTTTTTAAGGCTCAAAAGGGCTAACTATGGGTATTTATAAAAGGGATGGCTAGAAAGGCTCAAACGGATCAAAGACGGCCTTTCCATCATCTTTTAGGACTCTAAATAATCTTCCATATCTACTAATTAAATGGGCTTCCAAATGTAGCAACACACATTTTTTTCTTTTTTTTCTTTTTTTTTTTTTTTTGTTTGTTTGTTTTTTTTTTTTTTTTTTTAATCAATTTTTTTTTTTTAGGGTTAACTCAAAAGAAATCTAGAGATCGTATATACAATAATAAACTGCTAAGCTGTATAGAAAATGGGCAAAAGGGGTTACTCTCCAAGAAAAATGATAGGCTCAAAAACTCACTTGGTATTTATTATGACATGTTCATTCCTTTAAGCAACTCATATTTGTCTCCGACATCAACATGTAGAGTAGCAAACATAGTGTAACATCACTTCATACTAAAGATAATACAAATACTAAAATTTGAAATCATCATGTCATCTAATCTTAAAACAAATCACAAATTTTTTTTTTTTTTTAAACAACAGTCTACCCCCCAACCTATTCTAAACGTGAAAGGAAAATATGCATGCAGAAATGTAAAAATGATGCAGAAAAACTAATTAGAAAATGATAGAAAATAATTTTTTTTTTTTTAACTTAAGACGATGCGTTTCTAGAGGCACTACCCTCTATATTCAGCCATCTTTGACTCAAAAATTTTTGTTTGAAAATGTATATTTATAAAGGAGAAATTAAAAAGGAAAAAGAAAAATAAACATCAAAACATAATAAAGAAAAAGATTTTTTTTATTTTTTTATTTTTATTTTTTATCAATGAAGATGCGTTTCTAGAGTCACTACACTCCATATTCAGCCATCTTCAA
The DNA here is from genome assembly GCA_029618585.1 of Citrus australasica. NCBI lineage: Eukaryota > Viridiplantae > Streptophyta > Magnoliopsida > Sapindales > Rutaceae > Citrus > Citrus australasica. The sequence continues at coordinate 9,834,936 of JARCIV010000009.1, read as the reverse complement.
CACAAAAAGTTAGCAACAGTTAGTTTCTACAACAAAAAATTAGTAAAAACTTAACCAATATTCCACAATTGTCGACTATTCCCTCCCCCCAACCAGAACGAAACATTGTCCTCAATGTTTTAAAGGAAAGAAGTAGAGTTTAGAAGACATCACCTGGGTGGTGCAACACAGAAGAAAATATTTACAGGCGGAGAGTTAAATCTAATTTATACTTCTTACTGCGGCTACTGTTACCGTCATCATTTGAACGCTCCAACAGAAAGTTCCAGGGGTCTGGCTCCGGTTTATAAGCTTGTAACATATCAAGTAGCTCATTAGCAGTGTGAGCACAAATAAAAAGTTTTTTCGCACTGGAAGGAATAAAGTAGCTTTTTATTGCATGGTTAAGAAATGCGATAAAGCCATCATAAAAATTATTGACATTTAACAAACCGATGGGTTTCTGGTGAAGGTGCAGATGGGCCCAAGATGCTAGTGTGATAAGTGCCTCTAGTGTTGCAAGATCTCCTGGAAGGAAAATAAAAGCATCAGCATGATTAAGCATTTCAGTTATTCGTTCTTGCATACCTGAGACGACTAACTCTTCGCCAGTCGTTGAGTCAGACACACTGCCCAAAGGTTTTAGGACTCTAGGGATGATGCCTAACACTTGGCTTCCTCTGATAAAAGCAGCTTCTGAGACCAATTTTGATAACCCTCGGTTACCTCCTCCATACACCAAGTGTAATTTTCTCTCTGCTATGTTTCGACCAAGATCTATGGCTGCATCAACGAACTCTTTATGTTTGCCATAGGTAAATCCAGAAAGCACACAAATGTTCTTGAATTGCCTATCGGAAGTAGCTGCCATTGGAATATTTCTCAAAAATAATTTGTGAGTGCTTAACAAAAAGTCATATTTAAGAATCTTGGTGATAGTGGATCACAACTGTGTATGAGGTGGCATGTCAGTGTCAAATAATGCGTAAAGCACATGGCTCGATAGTCAAAAAGCAAACAGTAAAAACAAATAGTAATAAAATTATTAAAGACAATAATGCAAATGATAAAACAACAGTGAAATGAAATAAAATAACAGTAAAGTAAAAGGATATTTATAGGTAGTTGCGACTGTGGCTCACATCTTCCTCTGGTTTTACGTCCAGAAACGGCTTGAACGCCCTCTATGGGTCGAGGATAGGCTTCCCATCCAGTTTTCTTATAAACTGGCAAACAGGGTCTTTTATAGTCAGATTCCCGAGACTATATCGTGCATGCTCTTTCTGGAATAATGACCATAACTGGAGAATCGCTCCTTGCACATATCCACTGGGATGCGTTTCAAGAGACAGAAGGATATCATCCAATGACTCCTTATTCAAGCCATCCCTAATGAATTGAATCTTATCTTCTCTGTTATCAGACACCATTCCTAAAGAACATCGGTTTTTATTGCAACTCATTCTGGCACACTTATGACAAGCAACAGAAATTCTTCGAGCTCGTCGTTTTCTTGCATAATTTCCTTTACCACAACCAGGCATGTATGCAATAAATTTTGGAGGTAACTCACCCGCCAATCGTACTTTCGCCTCGATTAACCAACGAATGTCAGCAGGTATGTTATTCATCATGAGTAATCGCATGCGTTCGGACCGAGCTTTATAGATCGTAAAGAGGGCATTCTGAGGGAGTGAAGGGAATCGCTTGTGAAGTTTTGCTAGAATCTCGGATCTGTCCATACCTTCGCCTCAGAATATCAGTTATTATGGGAAACTGAAGTAACCGACTTAATTGTCACGGAGTACCGTTATCCGCCACTTCACCGGGGTAACAAACTAAAGCACACAAACAGAAAAACAAATTAAAACACACAAAGAAAATCAAAATCGTCCTCTTATTGAATTTACCTCAAGCTCCAACTGGATGTCGAAAACACTTTTCTCAATATCTCTGAGTTGGCGTTCTAAACCTTCAACATAGGCTACTAACTCTGGTGGTTGTAGAGCCCAAATGCGATTTGTTTTACAAAATTGAATCTGCCTTTTGAGATGATTTTTGACACGTTGAAGTGGTTTAAGAATGTTCAGGAGGAACGGTCTAAGTAAGAGACTCATGATTAACAATGATAAGAGAAAACTTAATGATAAAACAAACACACTTATGCAAAAATAAATTTCAATTAGCAAAAGAATAATAAAAAGAGAAAAAGAAGGAAAAATCAAACCACCGAAAAGAAAAAATCAATTCAAATCTGGTGGGTCACTCAAATTTATTTCGATGTCTTCTCCATGTGGTTGGTATTCTAGATATGGCTTTAATCTTTGACCATTAACTTTAAACGTGACACCGTTCTTTGGGTCCTTAATTTCAATTGCCCCATGTGGAAAAACAGTATGCACAATAAATGGACCAGACCATCGAGAGCGTAACTTACCTGGGAATAGGTGCAAGCGAGAGTTGAATAAAAGCACTTTCTGACCTGGAGTGAAAGATTTTCTCATAATATGCTTGTCATGGAAGACTTTCATTCGTTGCTTGTAAATCTTGGCATTTTCGTATGCATCATTGCGAATTTCTTCAAGTTCTGCCAGTTGTAATCGTCTTTCTGAGCTGGCTTGCTGCATGTCAAAATTGAATTTCTTGATGGCCCAATATGCACGATGCTCGAGTTCCACAGGTAGGTGGCAAGCTTTTCCATACACTAGCCTGTAGGGTGACATCCCAATCGGTGTCTTGAAAGCCGTTCGATATGCCCATAATGCATCATCAAGTCTTAATGACCAATTTTTTCTGTCCGGCCTCACCGTCTTTTCTAATATGTGCTTTATTTCTCGATTGGAGATCTCCACTTGGCCACTGGTTTGCGGATGATATGGGGTCGCCACTTTATGAGTGATTGAATATTTCGTCAAAAGAGCTTTGAATGCTTTATTACAAAAGTGGGCACCACCATCACTGATTATTGCTCGAGGGAATCCAAAGCGCGAAACAATGTTGCTTTTCAAAAACCCTATCACCACCTTGTGATCATTGGTTCTGCATGGAATTGCTTCTACCCATTTCGATACGTAGTCAACAGCAACCAGTATGAATTGATGGCCAAAAGAAGTGGGAAATGGTCCCATGAAGTCGATACCCCATACGTCAAAAATCTCAACCACTAAAATTGGATTTAGTGGCATCATGTTCCTTCGTGTAATGCTCCCCATTCGTTGACACCTATCACATGAAGAACAAAAAGTGTAAGCATCTCGAAATATAGTTGGCCAATAGAAACCACATTGTAAAACTTTAGTTGCTGTTTTCTTAGCACTAAAATGGCCTCCACAAGCTTGTTCATGGCAGAATGAAAGGATATTCTGAATTTCATTTTCTGGGACACATCGTCTGACAATTTGGTCTGCACAATACTTGAACAAATACGGGTCATCCCAAAAGAAATTCTTTATTTCTGCAAAGAATTTGGCCTTGTCTTGCTTGGTCCAATGCTCTGGAAGTTTACCTGTAACAAGATAATTAACTATATCAGCATACCAAGGTAATACTTCCACATTCATTAATTGTTCATCTGGAAATGACTCATTTAATGTTAAAGGCTCTGTAGTTGTGTCAAAATGAAGACGAGAGAGATGGTCTGCCACAACATTTTCTGTGCCTTTCTTATCTTTGAATTCCAAGTCAAATTCCTGCAAAAGTAACACCCAACGAATTAGTCTAGCTTTTGCATCTTTCTTTGTAAAAAGGTATTTAAGAGCAGCATGATCAGTGAACACAATTATTTTACAACCAATAAGATAAGATCGAAATTTTTCCAATGCAAACACTACTGCTAGCATTTCTTTTTCAGTAGTTGAATAGTTCAACTGTGCATCATTCAATGTCATACTAGCATAGTAAATAACATGGGGAATCCGATCAACTCTTTGTCCTAATACTGCTCCTACTGCATAATCAGATGCATCACACATGAACTCAAATGGTAAATTCCAATTTGGGGGCTGAATGATGGGTGATGTTGTCAACAATTGCTTTAATTTTTCAAAAGCCATAAGACATGAATCATTAAAGATAAAAGGTGCATCCTTAGCAAGTAAATTGCATAAGGGTCTAGAAACTTTGCTAAAATCTTTAATGAAACGTCTATAAAAACCAGCATGCCCAAGGAAAGATCTTACTTCTCTGACTGTTTTGGGTGGAGGAAGATTGGAAATGAGATCCACCTTGGCTTTGTCAACCTCAATACCTTTGCTCGAAATGATGTGACCGAGAACAATACCTTGTGTTACCATAAAATGGCACTTCTCCCAATTTAAGACCAAGTTCTTTTCGATACATCTCTGCAGAACTAGTGTTAGATGGTGTAAACATTGATCAAATGAATCTCCAAAGACAGAAAAATCATCCATAAAGACCTCAAGGAATCGTTCAACCATATCAGAAAAAATGCTCAACATGCAGCGTTGAAATGTAGCAGGTGCATTACATAATCCAAATGGCATCCTCCTATATGCAAAAGTGCCAAAAGGGCAAGTGAAAGTGGTTTTCTCTTGATCTTTTGGTGCAATGGGAATCTGATTATATCCTGAGTAGCCATCTAGAAAGCAATAAAATTCATGGCCTGCTAATCTATCAAGCATTTGATCGATAAATGGTAAAGGAAAATGATCTTTACGTGTGACAGAATTCAACTTCCTATAATCAATGCATACACGCCATCCTGTAGTTACTCTAGTTGGTATCAATTCATTATCAGCATTTGCAACTACAGTGACTCCTGACTTTTTGGGGACAACTTGTACAGGACTGACCCATGAACTATCAGAAATGGGGTAAATGATACCTGCATCTAATAGCTTAAGGACTTCTGTTCTAACAACTTCTTTCATATTAGGATTTAACCGACGTTGCATTTCCCTAGTAGATTTAGCATTTTCATCAAGGTGAATGTAATGCATGCAGTCTACTGGATTTATACCTTTTATATCCGCTATGGTCCATCCTAATGCTTCTTTGTGCTCTTTTAAAACATCCAACAACTTACCTTTTTGTTCGTCATTGAGGGATGATGAGATGATTACCGGTAAAGTACTTTCTTCCCCTAAAAATGCATATTCCAGAGTGTTGGGCAATGGTTTGAGCTCAAGTTTTGGTGGTGATTCTGATGATGGGATGAGTTTCTTCTCTGATGGTGCTAGTTGTTCAACTCTTGGCTTCCATTTATTAATGTCCATAGATGGTGCTGAGTCAAGTAGGGCGTTGACTTCATCGACTGATCTGTCAATATCAAAATTCAAACCAAAGTGAGTTAAACATGTTTGCAAAGGATCATCACTAAGGTTTGAAACAAATGTATCATCAACTAGTGCTTCAATTAAATCCACATCAACAATTCCATCATCTGCATTGTGAGGTTGTTTGGCAATGTTGAAGATGTTCAGTTCCATGGTCATATTGCCGAAGGACAACTGCATATTTCCAGTCCTACATTGAATGTGAGCATCCGCAGTTGCCAAGAAAGGTCGGCCTAAAATAATGGGGATGTGCTTCCTTGACTCCTGTATTGGTTGAGTGTCAATTACAATGAAATCAACAGGAAAATAAAACTTGTCTACCTGGATAAGCACGTCCTCCACAATACCACGAGGTATTTTTGTGGACCGATCTGCAAGCTGTAACACCACTGGAGTTGGGTGTAATTCTCCAAGTCCAAGTTTCACGAAAACAGAATAAGGCAACAGATTTACACTAGCTCCTAAATCCAACAAAGCATTTTCAATTGTGTGGTTCCCTATGCTACATGAGATAGTGGGGGAACCTGGATCTTTGCATTTTAAAGGAATTTTATGTTGGAGAATAGAACTAACGTTTTCTGTTAAAAATGCCTTCTTTTGAACATGCATGTTTCTCTTTTTAGTACACAGATCTTTAAGAAACTTGGCATAAGATGGAACTTGTTTAATAGCATCAAGCAATGGAATGTTAACACTTACCTGTTTGAAGATTTCGAGAATCTCACCTGTGGATTTTCCCTTCTTTCCTTTAGCTAACCTCTGAGGAAATGGAGCTTTGGGAACATACTCTCGTGGGTTGGTTTCTTCTTTCTCCTCCGGTGATGATTCCTCAACATTTACAGGTACAATTTGATTTTCTTTTGGCATCTCCACTTTATTGTCGACTTCTTTTCCTTTTCGCAAGGTCATGATGGCTTTGACCTCTCCATGCTGCTGTGGTGAACTGGTACTTGCTTCATGCACTCCTTTAGGGTTAGGCACTGGTTGACTTGGAAATTTACCTTTTTCAACAGTCATTGCCAAGGTCTGAACTGAGGAAGCAAGTTGTCCCACCATCTTCTCTAGGCTTGAAACTGATTGGGCTTGTGAGTTAAAGCCCGTTCTCAATTCATTTCGTAGTCCATCAATGGTGCGGTTCTGTTGCTCAATCGTGGAGTGAGTAACATTCCTGAAATTCTGGAATGCATCCTCCCATGGTCTGGGTTGAGAGTAGTTCTGGTTCTGATTGAATGGTCTAAATGGGGGCTGAGAGGCTTGAGGATTTTGAATTGGTTGCATTGGTGGAGCTGGAGCTGCTGGTCCATTATGTTGGAATCCTTGAGACCATGAAAAATTGGGGTGGTCTCTCCATCCAGGGTTATATGTGTTGGAGTATGGGTTGTAATTCGATGGTTTTCTCATTACACCTATGGCATTGGCTTGATCTGGATATGAGTCAAGGTCATGTGGCTCTGTTGATTTAGCAGTCGATAACGATGCTATTTGTCGAGAGAGACCTTCAATTATCGCTTTGACTTCTTTGATTTCTGAATTTGATTCGCCAATGTGAACCTCATTTACTCCCTTTACCCTTCTAGTATTTCTGAGTGATCGACTCCGTTGTTGGGAATTATCTGCTTGTCGCTGGAAGAATTCCCAAATCTCTGATGCACTTTTGGACATTAGCTCTCCTCCACTTGTTGCCATTAGCCATTCTTGCATGTTTGGCAATAATCCCTCCAAAAAGTATTGGCATTGATGCCATTTCTCGTACCCATGATGTGGACACTTCAAGAGTAGCCCATTGAATCGCTCCCATGTTTCGAAAAATTGCTCGTCATCTCTCTGGGTAAACTCCGAGATTTCCCTGCGAATAGCATTGGTTTTATGCACTGGGAAATATTTATTCAAAAATTTTGTAACCATTTGTTCCCATGATGAAATGCTATTAGCAGGCAATGTATTAAGCCACGAACGAGCTCTATCCTTCAAAGAAAATGGGAATAGTCTAAGTTTTACATCATCATCTGAAAAATTCTCATATTTAAATGTTTGACAAATTGCGTGAAAATCATTCAAATGATTGTATGGGTCCTCATTTTCTAAGCCATAGAACGTGGGGAGACAATTTAGCACACTAGGTTTTAGTTCAAAACTCCTAGCAGCTACATTTGGGTACCTGATACATGATGTGCTCAAATTGGCTAAAGGACTAAAGTAATCCTTAAATGGCCTCTCCTGTGGTTCTTGTAAATCCATTTTGTTTTTAATGTGCTTGTGTATGCGAAGTGTTTTCTCTAGTTCAAGGTCTATAGGTTCAAGATTGGGTAATAATGACCTACGACCATGCATGCAAAATAAAATAAAATAAAAATAAAGATGGGAACAAAACAAATAAAATAAAAAATAAAAATAAAGATAGGAACAAAACAAATAAAAATAAAGAAGAAGGAGAAATTATGATACTAACCTTATTGCGTTATTACAACCTTACTATAACAATACACACACAAAAAATACGTGAAATAAATTAATTAAAAATAAACTAATAAGATAAATAAAAATTACAAAGAAGAAAGAAAAAAAAATAACTTGAAAATTAAATTACAAAATTTAAAGAAGAGAAAAAGAAAAGAAATACTAACCTTTAGATGTAGATTCACTTTTTTTTTTCTTTTTTTTTTTATAATAAAAAAAATGCAAGAAAACAATTAAATGAAAATATTCACAAAAATTAATTCTAAGAATTAAAATTACTTACCTCCCCGGCAACGGCGCCAAAAACTTGTTGTGCAAATTTTATTGAACTCGCAAGCGCACGAATCTGATGTAGTATAGATCTATGGTGACGAGTGTCGATCCCACGAGGAGGTGGATTTTAATTATATATAGAATTAATTCTTTAAATGGGTGATTGGATTTATGGTGGAAATGATTTGAAATATGCTAAAACTTAAATTAAAATGGTGAGAATAAATTCTGAAATTGGAATTGAAATGACAATAATAAATTGAAGTGTAAATCTATTAAATGACGTACTTGGGTATCTGGATCCGTATCAACATGCATCATGGGCTAAATATTCCATATTAATACCAATTAAATCATGAGAGGGGAATCCACACCTCATGAACCACGCTCTAATAAATATGGTGCTAAGGGCTTACCGTGCCAAATAATAATAACCTTATACTAGGGAGCCGGTGAAACCAGGGCAGTACTAGACAAGATTAGTATTATTTGTCGACGAGAAGTCAAAACATCCACAAAAACTAGAGGGGAAGAGAAAGTAAATTTACCAAATCAAGCCCATGACACATGTTGAGACTTCACCTTCAACCCAAGCTTGAAAGAAAATTAGCCACTCATAGTTAAACTAGGGGCAAAATGGAAATTTATTAAAATACGTAGAAAATACAAGATAGAGAGAAAATTACAGAAAATGAATCCCAAAAATGGATTCAGAGGTGCCTAATTAGGGGGGGGAGGCCCCCTTTTTATAGTTACATCGAGTAAATCATGGCCATCGGATTAAAAACAGTTTGGACGCTCAGGATTTCGCCACGTCATCAGCCACTATTTGCACAGTACAGTCAACAGCCACTATTTACACAGTACAGTCAACAGCCACTATTTGCACAGTACAGTCAACAGCCACTATTTGCACAGTACAGTCAACAGCCACTATTTGCACAGTAACTCCAACAGTACCCGTACATGTGAATAGTATCGTACATGTGAACAGTGTCATTTTTCCTTTTATACTCCTCCTAAGGTTTTCGACCGTCCTGAGTTCAAAAATGATGTCCGTTTTGCCATTTGATCTCTCGTTTATTGTGAAATGACTATGATGCCCCTAAAATACATAAAATACTCAATTAGAATAAAATACACATAATTAAAGTACAATAAACTTAAACACATAAAAGTAAGGGTTGTTAGTAATACTTGATATGTAAAATAACGATTTTCTCCTTTATAAATATGCACTTTCTAACACACTAGAGATTATAACTCAATAAATAATAAAATTATACTTATTTTAAATTCAATTGATGATTTGCGAGATTAGACTATTTTTAATACTATCATTATAATTTAGCATTCTAATTACAGACATATTTTTAAAAAATGCATTTGATGGTTGTGGAATTAATTTCTTTATTAACCGATGGGGAGAATATTTAGATTTAATTGGATTATTTTTGGTAATTTTTAGGGTGAAATTGTTATTTTCGTTTTGGGGGTAAAATGGTCATTTTTTAAAGTTTCCGTTAGTTTTTTTAACGGATTCCAAACGGAAGTGGAAAAGTGAAACAAAATATAACTTTAGGTGGATTCCAGTGAAAAAAAAAAAGAATTGTGTACTTTTGAAAAAATTAGAAAAAACAAGTGGACGGTGGATATTTTCCCTTAAGAATAATATATGTTTTTGTGCTGATAAGCACAATTCAAATCACCTCTCCCTTTTGCCATTGCCATTGGCATCGGATTCTATCCATACTCTTTTTGCATTCATTTGCTTATTTCTAATGTTTCTTTAGGAAACATTTGTAATTCATGATCATTTAAATGTATTATTTTACTAAAGGAAAAATTGCATTTACATTCCCTTGATTTAATGAAATGTACATTTAGAGCTTAAGTTTTAAAAATGGTTATATAGACGTCCTTTGACCTTTTTACCCTATTAACTTAAAAAAATTTAGAGTCAGTTTTATAATATATAAAAACATAATATTAAAATACCTATGGTAGATGTCTGCATTTTAAATTAATTTCGTATTAATAATTTGAGATAAGTTTTAGCATTAATATTTGTAAAAGCAAGAGTTATTTTAAATTTTATAATTAAAATATAATATTCAAATAAATATAAATATATTTTTATTTTTTTTAGTATTTTGAATATTTTAAAAAAATCTAAATGTTATTAATATGCAAATCAATTTTTAGTAATAGTAAAATTCATTTAACCCAAGATTTTTTATAAATATATTTATAATAGATACAAGTGTAATATTAAAAGTAAATATAATAATTTTAATTTTAAAAATATTTGAAATATTAAAACACTTATTTTAATATTATAGGTATGTTAGAAAGATTTTATTATTAATGGTATATTTTTATTTATTAAAAGACTTTAAAGTCAATTTTCTTAATTACTATATTAAAAGGGTATAATGGTCAAAAGGGGGTATGCAACCTTAGAGATCTACATGTACATTTAAACAAACCATGCATTACTAAAAAAATGGTCTTTACTGACTTTTTTTAATACTAATTACACATCAGATTACTGTATTACACAGATATTTACAATTGCTATTATAGCATTTTTTACACTGATATTTACAATCAGATATATATAACTGGAACTTATATTGTTATATTAAATCTATGAAGTACATGCCCAAACAAGTAAACCATCACAGTCGAGAGATGTTTCTACTCCACTCGCATTTCGCAAAGGAGAAAGACTTGCAAGTAAACTCCACAATCATGTATAATGCTTAATTGAGAGAGTTTTGAGTCTACAAGGACTCAAACCCCTACTCTCACAATCCTTCTTAACTGTGAGAATAGAAGTTCACTGTCAGGCCAAAGGCCCATTGGTGTCTTTATTGACATTAGAATAGTGTCAATGATTACTTTCAATGATACTTGTTAATTGTGTCAATAACTTAGCAGTCATAACACAATGATACTTATTTGTAGTGTCAACATAATGGTGTCGGTAGTTATTATTACTATAATATTACTAATATTATGACACCATAGCATCAAAATGTCGCAATATTATATTAGTGCCATTGATTACTATTACTATAGTGTCAATTTTTGATTTATTATTTTTAAAAAAATTATAAGATGGCATATTGACTATTGATTTGTTGATTAAATTAAAATGTACAACCAAATAACTACAAAAATCAATTTATATTGCAAAACCTTTCATGACATCTAAATATTATTAGTACATATTACACAATCCAATACTTTAATACACAAGACATCTTATTCTTATAATTGAATAATCTCAAATACATTAAAATTGCTATTATCCAATCAAATTTCTTTCACTTGTAGCTGAATTTAGGGAATAAATTTAACAAATCTAAAAGCTAAATTTAGAAGGATTATTATTTTTCACTCTTGGAACGTAAGTAGTGTGATGCGTAAATTAGCAAGTGTACTAGTCGGCACAAGTAATATAATAAAGAGTAGAGTATCGTCCCACAAAGATTGTATATCCTATTAGTTACCGAAATTATTCTAAACCTAATTTATTTGAATAACCAAATAAGTGAATTTAGATTAAAAAATAAATAAAATAAAATAACTAAAAACTAAATAAATATGTAGGCAGTAATAGAAATCACCAAGCGATTAAGACATTAGGACATCTGATTTCACCAATTAAATCCTCCATCTATGTTATTAAAGTTTGTTACCCATGTTGACAGTGAATTTCCTTAATCTATTTAATATCTTCTCTGGAGTTATAAAAAAAATGATTTCACATATTAACCCACTATATCTTTATGTGAATTTAAATATGCAAAAATTCATTAAACTCTATGGAAATTCTTAGAAAAACCATATGAATCATGTTGACCCATCTCAATCTTTCGTTCAATTCATGGCATCCCTTACACAGAGCAAAAATACATAAATCTCATCTCGATCTCATTATGTATTCTCAAATCATTTAAATATTGATCAGATATTTAAAAGTATTAAGCACAATAATGAACACTCAACCATGGAATAATAAACTAAAAATAACACAAATTTATAGAATTAAATTTTTATAGTTAGGCTACATCGTAGCCCTAGCAAAATAAATTAGTTCATGAAAATATAAAGAGAATCCATGAATTTAATTAGAAATATTCAAACAAAATAATAAAAAAAGAGAAGAGAATGAATAAACTCAAGAAGATGTCTCTCTCGAATCTCAACAATCGACTTCTCCAAATTGTTGTTTCCGGATTTGCAGGCGGCTTCTCTTCTTTTTTTTCTTGCTCTCGGTTTTTTTCTCCCCAATTTTCGCGGCTGCTTTCCCTCTTAATAATGCTGACCGACTCTTTTATATACTAATGCTTGGCCTCAAATCCTTAACTCAAAAGGATTTAAAACAAATCAAGCCAAGCCGCCAATGTTAGGCCCATCACGTGCTTTCCATTTAAATTGTCAATTAATTCTTTAATGTTCCCCACGTGCATGCATGCTTAATGGTTAATTAAATCTTCCTTAATTTATTTTTTATTTCTTTCCCTTTCTTCTTCCATAACTAGTGATTATTTCTATTATACTCTAATTTGTTTCCTCTTTAAACTTCCTTTCACTTGAATATTCCCAATATTCCTACAATAACAAAATATGGAAATTAAGATAAAATTTAATATAATAAAAAATAATTTAACATAAAATTAAGTTATGGAAACATTAAAATAATATAAAAATTATTAGCACATCATAGTGCAATCGTTCATTATCACCGACAACTTCTCCATTCAATGAATTTGATGGGTTAGGGATAGAAGAAAAGTTGAGGAAAAAAACACTTCAAACATATTAACTAAATCTGCAAACAAACATAAGAAAAAGGAAAAGAAATTGGTTAGCAAATTCCAACAGTTGCAAAATTATTTAACAAGAAATAGAGAGCAATACTTAATAGAAATAAACATAATTGGTCCAAAGTAAAAATATTCATAAGCTATTAATAAATAAACTCAATTATTTTAAACAAAAATTAGAGAACAAGAAAGTTGTAGCTCATTTCATTAGAAATATCTAAGGTAGAGTACATTTAACTATAGATATAAATAAAAAAAAGGGTGATGTTGAATTCAATCTCTTATGTACATGAATGAGAGAGAGTGAGAGTGAGAGTGCAAATTATAGCATTCAAGTTTTCAATTAACATCTTGTTTCAAGGAATGGTGTATATTTCTCATTTTGTAAAAAAACTCACAACTTAGTGATCTTCCAGCAAAAAAAAAAAATCTTAATATCTAATATGTTATAGTATAATGTTTCAAAAAAGGCTTGCAATTATATGTCTTTTAGCCACCAAGCCTACGTGTAAGAGTGACACACTGCAACTAAACCCAAAAGCAATACAAGTATACCAAGTTGAAAATACCGTGTCTACAACTCTGCCTCCTTCCTTTAACGGTTATTCTATTGTCACCCAAAAGACACTTGACTCTTATAGTTACACATTTTGTGCATAATACAATTAGTCTTAACTCCTTCCAAATTACTCCATTGTATTGATGGATCAAACACAGATCAGTTCCAAGAGCTACTAATCTAGGATATTCACAATTGAAACTTCTACCAAGTATTTCCAAATGACAAGTATTATTGGAAGGTCTAGCACCTAAACCAAAGTAATTAGTAGCTAGAAGAAATAGGCGGTACCAAATAAATATAGAGTTCAAGGCAATTAAGAGATGTTACCTCTTAAAGCTCTTCATATTCTCAATCTTTTTAAGGCAATCTTTAATTCTGATAATTCTGCCCACCTTTGAATTCACAAACCTAGGCTTCACAAGCAAAGACCTTATATCACTAATCTTAATACCATTTTCCCAAATTATCACTATGTTCATAAACAAAAATCGCAAGTTAATGCTTTAACGTCATGTTGGGCTGTTTTGGTCTGCACATGGCAGAGGAATCTAAGATAATGTGTATATTTTCCTGAGAAGAAAAAGGAACAGAAATAGGGAAAGGAAGCAAAGACTAAGAATTAATTATTTAATAAGCTGAGAAATAATCATATATCATGCATGTTTTATTTAAATTGATGATCATATTATTCATTAAGTGGTAGAGGAATCTAAGATAATGTGTATATTTTGGTGAGAAAAAGAAGGAATAAAAATAGGGAAAGGAAGTCAAGTTGACGAAGAAGTAAGAGTTAGATAAGCTGAGAAATAATCATATATCATGCACGTTATTGAAATTGATGAGCATATAATTCATAAAACGAATCGAACAATATGGATTACATAAGGATTTTAAACAAGATATTGACTTCTTGTAAATATGGCCTTAGCAATGTAATGTTTTCATATCATAATGGATATCCTACAAAACTAAATTTGATATTTTAAGGTACGTTCATTAATTGATGAAATCTCATAGTGGATAAAAAAAATTAAAGATCAGTTCTGGTGGTACTGAACCTTAAGTTCACCATGACAAAACCGATGCTTCCTTCTCCATCATAACTTTCCAAAAATTCATGCTGACTCTAGGCACTTCTAAAAAGACGATAAATAATGATGGTTTTTGACCGTCGTGCGCTCTATTAGATGACAATTGCCCAATCGTCATTGAAGACTTTGTCAAAAAATTTCGCATGAAGGTTTATATATGTTATGGATTTTATAATATATTATCCATCACGAAATTGTCATGCACGTATGATAAATGTCTACTAAAATATTATCCGTACATCACTAATATCTATCATATATAATTAAATACGTAATTAAAAACAATATTAAAATTAAATATTAAATTATTAAATAATAAAATTTTTTAATTTGGTAGGAATTCAAATAAATTTGGCAGAATTGATGTATATATTTTTAAAAATTGATGGGATTTAAAATAATTATTTTTTTATTTGGTATATTCAACAATGGAACAATTAATGCTAAAAAAATGACTTTAATATTAATGAAATAAAAACTTATTGCAACTACACAAACATTTTCTGATTTATATTGTTATACAAACTTTCCTAGCAAGTATTTACACCAATCCCATTTTCTATATTTCCACTTCTTCAAGTGTTCTACAAACTCAAAATCGCACATTACATAACGGTGAACTACGTTCTCGTGCAATTCCTTCAAACCGGCAAAAATTACCAGGTAGTTGGGGCTTCAATCCTATTATAGCCGCTCCTGCAAACCCTAACACTAAATGACCTTATTAAGTTCAGTCGTGCTTTATTAACTGCACCAAAAAATTAACCATTAGTGCACCGAAAACAACAAGCAGTCAATAAAAAAAACCCTCATTCAAGATCATATTTAACTATGGGATATTAAAACTTTGTGCCACACCTGTTTAGGATTGTTGCTTATCTAAAACTTTTCTACACTAAATTACATCTTCCAAATCATTTCCTAATAAAATAATCAGAACTTGGTTAAAGATTGAAACCAAACTAGTACTCTAAAACCAACAACAGTCTTCGAGACTTCTTAAAACTACACTACTAAAAGTCATCAAACTCACCACTAGAAAATCCTTTTTCATTATTTTAGCAAACAGAGTCAACTGGAGAAAAAGAAAGTTATGAATAGATTTCTTGCCAAGGCTAACCAAGCTCCTCCTCATCTGGAAATGAAGGAACCTTCACATCATCAAATACAAATATAAGGTATTTGATTGCTTTACAAATAGTAGCTAAAATTAATGGATGCTTACCAGATCAAGCAAAATCACACACAATTATCAAAGAAAGACACTTTTACTATTTAATTTTCCGTCTTTCCAGCAATTGTTTGCTTTGTTGGAAAAAAAAAAGAAGATAATGGTTTGCAATTGTTTTTTGAATAGTAACATTGTGCTATATAGGGGTTAAAAAATTCCTAGTATCTTTAATATATTAAGGTAAGTAGATAAGGACAAAACAATTACAATCTACGGACACTTTTTTCACAATCAAGTGTTTGCTACTATTAATAAAAAAATCACTACAACAATTACAAACTACGGTAAAACAATATTTCTATTTCAATTGACCAAGAATATTAGAAATAGTAAGAATTTATTTGTCATATGCAATTTAACTTTTTAATTATGTGTATTATTTAATTTTCTTATCCGATATTAATTGTGGGTGTGGGTGATTAAATTTTGTGTGATTAATAAATGGGTGGTGTTTGAATTTGTTTAAAATCCGTCATGTTACGAATCAAGAAAGCCCGAACAACACAACCTTTAGCTTTATTTGCATTAAGCTTTAAAAACAAAAAGAAAAAAAAAAGAGTTCGGTTCTACAAATTGAGAAGGAGGGGGAGAGAGATGACCAGGTCGATCTGAACCCGATCCGTTTCACCCAAAACCGACCCGATAAGATCTCGCGATTCCGGCCACCTCACTGCCCGAGAAAGGTACCGATACGCAGCTTTGATACTGCTATCACTTCCCTCCCGTCATAGCCGCCGAAAACCGACCAGAATGCTGGAGATCAAGATTGAAAGCCCACGGCAAAACTCACCTCTTTTCGCCGTCGTTTTTGCCGGAATTTTTGGTGCACCACCGCTTGGGTTTTGTTCCTCAGGTCACCCTCATCCTTTTCCGACGGGTCCCATCACCTGAAAAGGCCAGGTTGCCGTCGATCGGCCGTTGGAGGAATCACGGATTTGGGAGCTCAATCCGCCGTCGTCGCGTGGTAGGTCACTGTCGGCACCATTGAATTCAGCTCGACTAGAAGTGTGTAACCTGAGCTTCCCGACCACCATTGACTGAAATCAGGTCACCGTTGACCGACAAGGGCAATCCGATAATTTCACACTCCAAGGGTAATTTCGTGAATTTAAATCTTGGTCGACAATTTGGTAATTTCAGGTTGAGGCAAGTTTAGTAATTTGCCATTTCGGGGGTCGTTTGGTAATTTAAGTTTCGGGGGTGTTTTGGTAATTTTAAGAAATAGGGTATTTTAGTAATTTCATAAAATCGGTTCGAGCTTAATTACATAATGTTGATTTCATTTCACATTTACGGATAGCAATTATGTCGTTTCCTTGAATTAAGAGGACCCGTGAACGAGAATAAACTTGAAGACATGGATGATAGCCAAGTTTGAGCGTCCTCACTATGAGTGAAATATTCAAAACTTATTTTATAATTTATTATAGTAGTAAAGTATATTTGTAAAATAAGTATTTTAAATACTCGGATTTAATGATTTTCTCGAAATGAATTTTATATGATGTATTGATATGTTATTAAAAAGTGTTTAGTTAATATTTTTCCATATCGACTTTGAATAAAGCATGATAGTATTTTTATAGGCAAGAAAAGTGGATTCGGATGTGTTAATAAAAAGAAAAGTATGATTTAAGATATGGTTAAAAGGTATATGAATACGAGTATAAAGATTGTTTTTTAAAATCATTGGACGGTACCATTCCCCTTCAGATGCAGTGATACAAATAATATGAGCGACTTTTGGGGCCCGTCTGAATACACATAAAGGTTTTGAGCCGTCTGTTTGTGCGCTTTACTTTTTTGGGGTATATGCATACAGTATAATGATTACAAAAATACATATATTGAGATACAGATGATACAGATAATACAGATGATACATATAAGATATATGCCTTTGTGGCTTTGGGCCGTGTGCTTAGTCACCTTTATCCTTTGGGGACTAGTTTATACAAGCACAGATGTGATAAGATATGAGATGACATTTCCCTGTTTACCCATTGTAGCTCCGAGGCATGATGGTTCCTAATTGCCTGTTCGTCGAGGTTCGGGTATGAAGAGATTATTTCCTTAGATACTTATTTAGTAACAGTTTTCAAAATTCAATATTTAAGATTATAGTGTGTTATGATTTTCTTGATTTTTATGTAATATTATATATTATATTTATAATATTAAGTTATTTATGTTTCTGATGGTAAATTTGGTAAAACTATTTATTGAAATGATATAATTATTTTGAAGTAATTTATTTTCAAAAATTACTATTTACTTACTGAGCTCGCTGAGTTTTATACTCCGTTTTTATTATATTTTTCTCCCCCACAGGAGATACAGTCGATTCATCAACGATAGTTTATGGCCATGTGATGGTGTTAGGAGTCGTAAATGTTTTTGTTGTGATATTTTTGGATTGTATAATTTTGTTGTAATTTGTTATTAAGGATAACCTATTGTTTTTTGACATTAGACGTTTTGATTGTTGAAAAAATAGCATACTAATATGTTATTTTGATGGCACATTTTGAATGAGACCCACCTAACCAAAGTGAAAAATCTCGAGATGTTCAGATTCTACTCCGCGAACACTACAAAATGGTATATTTATTCACTCAAAATGATGTTTTAGTGAATGAGAAATTGACTTTCAAAGTGCACCCTTGAAGTTAGAAATTTAAAAGGAGATAAAATTTGTCTCACAAGGAAAAAATAAGATAAGAGATTTGTGTTTATATATATATATATACTTATCTATGCATGAGCAAGAATTTTAAGGAAAAAGACCTTTTCCACACGCGTGTGCGCAAGGGGGGGGGGGTGCAAATCCAAGACCGATTTGGTTGAACTCGTGCGCGTCCTGCATACACGAATGTTGGCCTAAAATCACCATTCACCTAGGCCCGCATGGCCATTTTTTAATTTTCTTTTAAATTTTTTGTAACAGTTTTTTCACAATTAAAATCAAAATCAGTTTTGATTTGTGGATAATTATTGAGAAGTTACAAAATTGAATCCTTTAAATTCAATAGGCTGTTACAGAATTGAATTTTTCAATTCAATGGGCTGTTACACAAACAAAATTAGTTCATGTTTTGAATTCGAAAATTAAATTTACACATCCCTTCATGTGTATAAAAAGGCAGTCTGCCTCATCTGTTTTATACAAAAAAAATACACACAGAGTAGTTAAATTTTTTTTTCTTACTTTACCGTCCTGTTTTGATCAACAATCTACGCTGCTACTGATCCCCGAAATTATTTGTTTGTGCTTGACAAATAATTTGTTTCCATTGTATCCTGAGAAACAGATACCAACAAACTTAAAAGCACTATAGTAGGTAGTAATATGTTTTAAGAAAACTGTTTTAACAGGCCTCGGGTTTTTTTGTTTCATTATTTTTTTTCCTTCTTCAGTTTGTTAGTTGTTGTTTCCGTGATTTTCAGCAAGTGCTTTATTAAGTTTTGATGTTGTTTCAATTCTGTTATTTATAAAATTCGCGTTTATTTGCTGCTGCTTTTAATTGTTCACTCATTGCAATTTTTTCCAATATTGATGATATTTGATATTTTGATTAAGGAAGTTAGTTATGGATGATGGTTGAATATCAAACTATTTTAGGAGTGTTTATTTTATAATTTACACGTGCAGGAATGTCTTAATTATAAGAGAAATTCTAACTAATTTTCGGCAGAATCATTAGATATTAGATTTATTATCAATTTGGTTAGACGAATTTAGATAGACTAACCCTGGGTTCGGGGCGGTCGTTTCATTATTATAATTATTAGCTATCTAAATGCAGTTAATACAAGTAGTCACTGCCACAAATATTGTCATATCTTCTAACAAAGCCTCTCCCAACACGATCTACCATCACATCCTCAACTGAAGTTGAATTACCAATAGAAGATGACACCACATAAAGAATAATTCTGAGATAAACAGTATTATGATTAGTGATAGTGCACTATGTAGAAAGAAGTAGATCACTTAACTTGAAATTTTACAGAAATAGACAATGCAAATAACATTAGCAGCTCACCTCAATACATCATATGTTTCAGAATCATCAGCCTTACTATAATTGAAAGAAGTTTACTCCAATTTCTATATTTCTATATTTCTTAAAGAAAAAATAAATAGCTAAATAATAGTTACAATTACGTCAGTGTCTGTGAAGCCAAGTAGTTCAGATTTTTCTCCCTTTCCGTAGAATATCCCAAACTTACTAGTACCCTGTAAATAACGCAAAATTCTGTTGGCAGCCAGAAGGTGCAATTATGTTGGATGTTCCATATATCTACTAAGAGTAATGATACAGCCACAAACTCTTGTACACACTTATTTTGTACAAACAGACGTGGCATTAATTCATTGGTTGAATGAAAATATAAAATAAATAAAAAAATCATGTGGGCCAAATGATATTTAATTCAACCAATCTTATCATGCCAAATGATACAGCCACAAACTCTTGTACACACTTATTTTATACAAACAAATGTGACATTAATTCATTGGTTGAATGAAAATATAAAATAATAAAAACAAATCATGTGGACCAAATGATATTTAATTCAACCAATCTTATCATGCTCCATCAGTTTGTACAAAATAAATTTGTACAAGAGTTTGTGGTTATATCATTATTCATATACTAATAAGACTAACAACAAACATTATTTCTTGCTGTTAAATACATTAAACATCCTACAATTTGCTTAAAGAAAGTGTTGTCTATCTTCTTTCCTTTAAGATCCTTTGTAAACTTTAGGCCACTTTCTGTAGGTGTACTTGCTGAATTGCAATTTGTCATTTGACACCTATGTAGAATATCTCAAATATATTTCTTCTGAGATGAAGACGCCTGCAGTTGATTGTATAACCTCAATGCAAAGAAAATAATGCATTATTCCCAAATCAGACATGTCAAACTCACTCATCATGGATTGTTTAAACTTCTCGATTATGCTCATGTCATTTTTAGTATAAATCAAGTCATCCACATAAAGAAATACAATAAGAATTTTCTTTCCATCTTCATCTTTTATGAAAAGTGCATGCTCACATGGACATTTTTTAAAGCCTTCTTTTTCAAAGTAGGCATCTATACGGCTGTACCAGGCTTTGGGTGCCTGTTTCATTCCGTATAATGCCTTCTTTAATTTGTAGAATTTATTCTCATTCCCATGCTTCACATAACCAGAGGGTTGATCAATATATACCTGCTTCTATAGATCACCATGCAAGAATGCCGATTTCACGTCTAATTGGTAGATTGGCCATGAATGTTGTGCATCCACTGCAATTATCAGCCTGATGGTATCATGTCTTGCTACTAGCGCAAATATTTCTTTGTAATCAATTTCATACTCTTGCTTGTAAACTTTAGCTACTAACCGGGCTTTATATCAGTCAATGTTACCGTTCTCTTTCAACTTTGTCTTATACACCCAATTGACACTAATTGTCTTGTGTCTTTGTGGAAGGTCAGTTAACTCTCATGTGTTGTTCCTTTCAATGATTGCAATTTCATCATCTATTGCCTTTCGCCATTTTGATTCTTTGACAACCACTTCGAAACTGGTAGGACCACCATCTACAAACAAAGCAAAATGAGTTAAGGTATCATATTCTTCACACCCGCATATCTCATAATCATCCATCCATATAGGCCTCTTTCATCTGCTAAATCAGAATGTTCCAAAGGTTCATTAGGTACTGCCATTTGGATGGATGTCATGTTGTTGTTCATTTTCTAATGCTTCAGGATTTTTCTCATCATCTATGTTGTCAAAGTCTACAGGAATTTGTTGTTGTGAGGTGTTGTCAGTCCATGCCCATATATTTTCTTTATCGGATGTGACATCTTGACTAACAATGATTTTCTTGGTGTTAAGATTGTACAACTTGTAGGCTTTTGATTGGTCACTAACACTAAGAAACACATATTTTTCTCCTTTATCATCAAGCTTTTTTTCTCTTCTGATCTGGAACATGGGCATAGGCAACGCACCCAAATATTCTGAAGTGGTTAACTGTTGGTCTTCGTCCAATCCAAGCTTCCTCTGGTGTCATATTTTGAATAGCAAGTGTTGGGCTTCTATTCAGTATATGGATGCTCCAATTTACTATTTCAGGCCAGAAATTCTTCAAACACTGCTCCACTTTAACATGCTTCAAACCATGCTCAGAATAGTGTGATTTTTCCTCTTTGAAACACCATTTTGTTGTGGTGTATAGGTTATTGTCAGTTGCTTCTTAATCTCATGCATCTTACAAAAATTGACAAACTCTTGCGAATTGTATTCACCACCGTAGTCAGTACGGAGAATTTTAATAGCACAATTTACTTCTTTTTTGACAAGAGCTTTATAGCTTTTGAATGTTGTAAAAGCTTCAGATTTCTCCTGCAAGAAATACACCCAAGTCTTTCGGCTAAAGTCATCAATAAATGTCATAAAGTATTGTTTACCTCCATTAGAGATAGGATTTAGGCCCGCAAATGTCTGAGTGCACTAGCTCTAACGACCTTTTACTCGCCATGTTTTCACCTTTGAAATTGATCACGATGTTGTTTGCCAATAACACATTCTTCACACACTTCCTCTGGATGCTCAAGCTTAGGAAGCCCAAACACCAAGTTTTTCTGCTGTAAGGTTCTCAAACCACCGAAGTTCAAATGCCCATATTGAACATGCCATAACCATGGTGCATCCTTTAGTTTACAGACCCTTTCTTTAAAATTATTTCGTAGCCCTTTTCAAGAAGTTGTCCCAGGCTAAGTTCTTTTTTAAGTTAGGAACAAATAAAACATTAGAAGTACTCTAACTCTTATTTTCTTTAGGACAAATCCCAACATTTCCTTTTCCCATGACAGAAATTGTAGAGTCATTTCTAAATGTAACTGTATCTTTAAAAGATTCATCTAAATCAGTAAACACAGATTTATCACCACAAATATGATTGCTACAGCCTGTGTCTAGATACCACATATAATTACTGGTTCTTTCTTTAACATAGCATGCCATCAAGAATGAGACTACTTCATCTTTATTAGCATAATTAAATTTTTCACCATGTTCTTTTTTTAAGTTTGTACGACATTTAGAACGAAAGTGACCATACCTGTGGCATCTAAAACATTCAATATTAGATTTGACTACTGATCTAGACTTGTGATCATGTGTACTTTTACCTTTTCCATTGAAATCAGCAACATAATTCTCTTCTTGCTTATTTTGTGATGGCCCAAAATCTCCGACCTCTTGATGCTGAAGAGTTATTATTAATTGCAGCTTGCATTGCTCGCTCTGCTCCAATTTGCTTATTCATTCTTTGTTCATGTACCTTTAATGAACTTTCCATATCATCAAGAGAAAGTTCATCAAGATCATTTGACTCCATAATTGAACAAACAACATACTCGTACCTTGGGTTTAATGATATAAGAACTTTTCCAACTATGACAGAATCATCAATTTGCTCTCCATAAATTCGTAATTTATTTGCAATAGCCATAGTTCTTGAAAGATAATCAGAAACCGACTCACTCGATTTCATCTGAAGTGTCTCAAAATCTGAACGAAGACCTCGTAGTTGTGTCTCTTTGTCCTTGCTGAGCTTTGAAACTTCTTCTTCATAGGGTCCCAAATATCTTTAGAAGTTCTTTTTCAGAGAATAGTTTCCAAAATTAAACGATCAATTGCCTCGAAAAGGTAATTTTTTGCCTTAAGATCTTTCAACCGAGACTCTTCTAACTGCTTACTTCTTGCTGCATCTAACTCCACTCCTTTTACAGGTTCTACTACTCTAGATTCCACCACCTGCTAGTACTCCTTTAACCTAAAATTTTTTTTCCATAAGCATGCTCCAATGATCATAGTGACCGTCGAAGCGTGGTATGGTTGGTTGAACAAAGTTTTCAGATGCCATTAGTAAATGCTATAGCAGTACAAGTTAAAACAAATAGTAACCTGGCTCTGATACCATATTGATAACTAGCAGAGGAATAATTTTTAAAGAGATAATATGATGAATAGAAAAGAATTACAAAAGCTTTTATTTATATCACTTTATATAGACAATACAATGAACAATTTTTCCTACAATCAAGTAATAAACTAAAAAATCTGCACCAGCCCACAAAAACCTTAACAAACAGATACACTCCAAAAGACTAGGAAATACATAGACTTATTCTCAGCATAGACTTCTTCTCAACGTCCTTAACTTCCGAGGGTGGAGGAGAACAAATAGGAAAATGGGGCAACAAATCAGAGAAGACTCTTCCATGATTGAGATCCTGTTGGGGTTTCCATCTTCTGATCACAAAGAGATTAGGGGGGAAAAACTTAAAGGACCTTGATAAAAAATCCCTAGGGGGATGAATAAGGGGGTTCACACTAGAAAAAACTTCCAGCGCCTCTTACCGTCCTTCGTGATTTCAGGTGTTTGCGGATTATTCACTGGCGGTCATAGGGCATCCTTGATGATTGACAAGTCGCTTCTCACCAAATAAATTTAATGCTGACACGGGAATCTAGTATCAAGCCACTAACCGACGTGACCGGATTTTGGCATCAACACTTCTTTACATGAGATGAGGCTCTATGTATATGTCATTTTTAACATAGAAAAATAAAATATCTATAATAGTCTTATTACTACTAATGTGATGCAATTAGTTATCAATTTAACCAGGTTCTAATGCATTGCCTAAGCTAATGATTTTCAAAGCTTTCTTTTGCTGATCATCCAAATTCAAATAAAAAAAAGGTACTTTTCAAAAAAAAAAAAAGAAGTAAGGCTTAATTTGATGATTGAAATAAATAAAGATCAAAATAAAGGAAATCTTGTGGCAAAATATGTAAAAAAATAATTGTACCCACTTTTTTTTGCATCAAGGCATTTGTTGCAACTTCGTAGCATGTCACTCTTCTCTAGCTTTAACATACTTAACTATAAAGTTTTGAAGTAAAAGCTACTATATTGGCGCTCAAAGAATGAAAATTAAACCATTTAATTTCACCCTTTGTCTTAAGGGCAGTTACAGGCCCCATAAAGCCAACAATTCTTAGAATGACTTTTGATGCTAACGAAATAAGATTTTAGAAACGTTATAATTCTCTTAATGTAACTATTTGATTTAGTCCACACGTCAAATAAGTTCAAAATTAATTCAACCATTTAATATTTTTTAACCTTCGAATTACATGCACTGTTTTCATTAATGGTTGGTCCCTTTCTCTTCGATTTCCAAAGTTCTCCATTCTTATTAATTTATAACAAGTTTGTAATATCACAATCTTTATAACAATGGAATAGTAGATTGAAGCAAAAGAAAAACATCTTAAATGAAAGTCGAATAAATTGAAAGCATATTTGTCAGACGAAGTTGTGAGTTGTAATCGAAAAATAAACCATTCTGATTCATTACAAGATTGTAATAATATTTTCATTGAAAAATAAAGATTTTAAAGAGGCATCATTCAAAGATTCATAAAATTAAAAAGTAAAATTACAAATCTATTTACTTATTAAACTAATTCCAAGCTTCTCAAATAACACAATTCTGGTCAAACTAGAAACAAATACAACTCAGAAACTTTATGAATAAAAAGTACTTACAATTATAGAGAAAAAGCGTAATATTAAAAAATAAATAAATTTATCACTAATTCACGCACTCTTTAAAGTTCGAATTCAAACCCGTGCCCTAAAAAGGCTACTCCTTCCCACTGATGCTGTACCTGGCTTCTAAGAAGCTTAATTACCAAAGCGACAAAACTTTCTTGCCTCGGCGGCCCAGCAGAGAAGGAGGTTTCCGTTACAGTACGGATCCGGGCTGATTTGCATTTGGCCCATTAGCATTAGTAGGAGCCGTTTGAATGTTGTTTTGCTGGTTTTGTTATGATTGTGAGGATTTATACACTTTTCTGCGCTTTCTGACTTTTGTTCAAAGGATCAACACGAACAGTTTTGTTCAAAGGACCAACACGAACAGGGATGGAAAAATCCGCGTATTAATATTTTCATATCCAAGTCCTCATCTGAATCCGTAAAAAATATATGCACGATGTGGGTTATTTGCACGGATTGCAGGTGGATATTCTGGATATTCGAACCTACATAAATTAAAATATAACAATTTAAAATTCAATAATTTATCTAATAATATCAAATAAAATCTAAGTATAATTCAACAATTAACAATTCAATACCTAGAGTAACATACAACACTATAAATTCAACAATTAACAATTCGATACCTAGAGTAACATACAACACTATAAATTCACAAATGAAAATACAACAACATAAATTAAATATAAAAAATAATATAAATTCAAGTCTAACACAACCAAAAATCCACAAATAAACTTATAAAAATACCACAAATCCACCTAAAATAATAAAAATTCAGATATTTAGTTTTCTGAATGCATTTGCATCTGGATTCGAATCCGGATCCATACGGATCCTAACTTTAAGCATCCCGATCCCTATTTTTTTAATGTGCAGATCTGAAATTTTCCAGATCCAAATCTTCTAAATCTTCTAAATCCCTAACACGGAAGCTCAATATCCATGTGATTGGTTGTAATTTACGTTTGCTATATACGCTACAGAAACGCTCAAAGACGTGATACAGAAGCAAACATATTCACAACGAAACCTCTCAGGAATCACAATGAAGGTGGTGTTGGAACTTCTTCTCTATTTCCGTGAGACTTCTTTTCCACCGAAATGCAAAGAATTCTGATTTGCAATAATGAATGATCAGAAATCAAAAAATTCTTTTTACAGAAGAGGAATTATTGGTTACTAATTAGTCTGATTAAAGAACAAAAATGCTTCATAATTTTGTAAAAATTCGAATTCCTAGAGCCAATTTATGCAGATTGATTCTACCTCCTCTTTCTTTTTGATGAAATTGTTGACTAATGATACAAGAAGTAAAGGTTGTCGGCTCCGCTTAATTTAGAATAATATGTCTTCTTGTGGTGATAAACGCAATTCATATCACCTTTCCCTTTTGCCATTGCCATGGGCATCCGATTCCAACCACACTCTTTCTGCATTTATTCGCTTATTTCTACTGTTTCTTCAGGAAATAGTTGTTGTTCATTATCATGTAAATGTTTTGTTTTAATAATGGGAAAATTGCACCTATATCCCCTTGATTTGATGAAATGTACACTTAGAACTTAAGCTTTTAAAAATTGTCATATAAAGATCCTTTTACCTTTTTACTTTAACTTAAAAAAATTGACTATAAATTTTATAGTATATAAAAGTATAATATTAAAATACCTATAGTAGATATATACATTTTAAAATAATTTAATATTAATAACCCGAAACAAGGTTTATTATAAATATTTGTAAAAGAAAGATTTATTTTAAATTTTATAATAAATAAAAATATAAATTTGAAATAAATATAAATTTTTATTATAAAAGATATCTAAAAATTACTAATATGACAATCAGGTTTTAATAAATTTTATTTATAATAGATCCAAGTTTAATAATAAAAGTAAATATAATAATTTTCATTTTGAAAATATTTGAAAATAAAATTTATTTTACCCAAAGATTATTTATAATAGATCTGAGTTTAATAATAAAAGTAAATATAATAATTTTCATTTTGAAAATATTTGAAATATTAAAACTCTTTTTTAATAGTATAGGTACGTTAGAAAGATTTTATTAATTGTGTATTTCCATTCATTAAAAGACTTTAAAGTTAATTTCTTAATTACTATATTGTAAGAGTATAACAGTTAAAAAGGGGTATGCATGACAACGTTAGTATTTATGAAACTTTAGATATTTACATATACATTTATGCGAGCCATGGAGGTGTAGGTGTCATTTTTTCTATTACAAACTATTAAAATTTAACTATAATATTATATGTATATCACAATATAATATTACTATATTTAAATAAACTAAAATGAATAAACCAATCGAATCTCTATCGTGTGGTTAGTATTGACTATCTACACAAGTTGGAAGATTAGATAAAGAATATTATTATCACTCTTTCGGTTAAAACTTTTTCATAGGATGTGAAAAAGCTTAATAATAATGGCAAACAAACATTTTGATTTGCGGCCACCAACGAGTGAAAGGGAACCTGTCATCCAGACTGATGCGGTTGGGAGGATTTAAACTTACTTTCGAACTTCATTGAACGTTCCTCAAAAAAAAAAAAAAAAATCTTGCATACATTTTTTCTTCATCTTTTTTTTGATTAATTGGGAGGACATTTTGGCAATGATTTTGATGGCTTTCTTCAATAGATTAATTCGTTATTCAATTTGCTCTTCAGATTCAGTACTTTTATGTCTTTGCAGCTAATTGACGTTCGCTATGTAATTAGCAGTAAATTAAAACTACTTAGCAGAGAAGCATATAGTGTTCACATCTTCCTCAGAAATCAGAATCAATAAATTATGGTGTAAAACTTCTACATAATTTCCATCCATCTTTTTCCTAATCAATAATCACAATCGACCATGCAAAGATTGAAAAGAAGCAACTTGCTTCAAGAATCTAGTACAAAAACTTGGGACAAAACATAATAATTACAAGCATAAAATTCTACATCCTTACTTATATAATAAGCTTTTAATATTGAATAACAATCTTTATAACAAAAGCACTTTATTAAATGAAAGTGGAATAACTTATAACTATAAGCATCAAACGATCGAAATTATAAATTGCAATAATAAAATAAACAGGAGTTCATACGAAGATTTATAAAATTAAACATCCATTTTCTTGGGACTCTCGGGATCTTCTAAACAGTTTTTCAGTCTCGTCTGACTTTCTCTGGAAGTCGCGGGAGCACACTTCCGTTGACCCGCTGAGGCTTTTTTGTGTTGATTCATCAAGCTTCTGCTTAGGAGAAGGGTCTTTCTGGGGACTAGTACTACTCATGATGTGCTCTTTTTGAGTATACTAAGTATTTGCTCCTCAGAAACTACCTAGCTCAGTGTAAATGAGGCTAGCTATATAAGCTACAAAAAGACTCAAAACTTAACATAGAAGCAAAACCCTATTCATGAAACCTCTTATAAATCAGAATCAGAATAAACAAAGGAATTGCCTCCCATCTTTCTCATAATAAAATGATGCCAATAAAGGTAAATTTGCGAATCGAATAATTCAATAATCAGTCAAGAATAATTGGATGATCAGAATAACAGCGGATTGACGCGAAACTCAAACAAAGTGGCGGCGGTTTTGTGGCGTTCGTGTGGTTGTTCTGGGCGGTGATTGACGTCGACGACGCTGATGTGTGGTCGCCAGTGTCTGATGAATGTGAAGGTGGGTCTTATTGACAGTGAGGCAGCGGATATGGTATGGAGCAGATAGTGGAACTTGCGGATTTGGTGGTGTCGTCGGTGTTTCCGGCTGTTCAGCGCCGGAGGTTGTTCGTATTTTGGTCATTGGAGGCCGGGGAGTTTGGTAGTTGTTGCCTCTTGCGGCGATGACTGCTGGATTGTATTTTTTTTTCCCTCCTTGCAATTGGCACAGAACTTCTCTGACGCAACTGAGGGAGTCGAAGCGAATTGATGGTATAGGCAATGCTAATTGATTATATTCTAATTAAAGCGTATTAGATCTTGTTAAAAAATCTAATTTTACATTATATTTTATAATCTAAATGACTCTATATAAGAGATATTGTGATAGTTAATTTCGAAGAGAATTGTAAAAAATTTATTAATCAAAATCTTCAAACTAAAATAATTACAAGACATTCTTATATATAATAGAGTAGGCCTATTCTCCATATCAACTCAAAGGGAAAATGACACAGAGACCCCCAACGTTTAGATAAGGGAATGTTTTGAAAAAGACATTCAAACTCTTATTTCTTAACAGAAACCGTTTCGTTAAATCATTACAAGGTTAATATCGTAATTGCATATTAATAACAAAGGAATTGACTAAAAAGCCACACACACAAACAGAACACACGCATGCACACTTAACACACACGAACAAAACACACACATACCCTTAACACACACGAACAAACCACACACACACACTTCCAGACAAATCCTTAACACACACACTCACTGTTTTCCGGAAACTGCTGGGGCTGTCGGAAGTTTCTGGAACTGCTCGCACTGTTGGAAGCTGTTGGAACTTCTGCTCATGCGTCGATCGAGATAGCATCTGGTTTTCGGAACTTCTCGCAATCGAGGAAGTTGCTGGAACTTCTGCTCGTGCGTCGATCGAGACTGCGTTTGGTTGCCGGAACTGCTCGATCAAGGAAGCTGCCGGAACTTCTGCTCGTGCGTCAATCGAAACCGCGTCTGGTTGCCGGAACTACTTGCAATTGAGGAAGTTGCTGGAACTTCTTCTCGTGCGTCAATCGAGACCGCGTCTGCTTGCCGGAACTGCTCACGATCGAGGAAGCTACTGGAACTGCTCGTGTTTGGCTGCTGCTCGTACGATCGAGGAACCCGCGTTTGGTTGCTGCTTTTGCTTGTGGAATCCAGGGTTAAAACTTAAAACCTATTTTTCTCTCTTTAGTTTTCATTTTTTTTTACTAAATTAACTTTATTTCTTTTTATTATCATTCAAAATTTATTCTTTTGAGATTTGAGAAAAAAATTCTAACATATTTAAAGTGGTTTAAAAAATTTCTATCCTATTTGATGAATATGTGATGTATGTGCGAGAATATAAATAAATGATTACGAGAAATTTTTTTTTAATGGTTGTTTGATGAACAGAGTTCTTAATTTGTTCGGTTTATTGGAGATTTCTTGTTAATTACTTTTGTTATTTCTTTTTTTTTTTTATCAATTTTTAGATGTGCATGAAATAAATGAATCAATTTTATTTTGATGCTACTTAGGTGAGATATTATGCATTTTTTTTTTAATGGTTATGGAGCCTGTGAATTTTGTGCTTAATTTATTAATGAAAAGAATGTATTGGTTTGCAGATAGTATACTAATATTTATACACTAATGGTGTAGGAACAACCACACAAGCTATGAGAGGAAGCTCACAAGCTAGTAGTCAGAGTTGTCATACCAATTTGTGAACAGATTATGTTTTTTTTTCAAAAAATATTATGGTTATTGTTGTAATGTTTGTCAGTACCAATTTAATACAATATTATGATAACATGATTTTTTATTATTTTTACTGGACTGATGGTTTTTATGTCTATTGGATATGTTATTTAGTACAATTAAGATTTTGTAATTATTGTTATAACCAATTTTTCTTTTATTTTGTTGATTATACCAGTTTAAATGATTGATATATGGAGAATTTTTATTCTTATGGCATTAATAACCAATTTTATTTATTTTTATTCTTGAGTAATGGATTAAATTTATTTAGTTTGAAGAGAAAAATTGAAAAAAAATTAAATGGAGAAATTGGGTAATGAGGGTATATTCGTAATTTTAATAATAATATAGGGATAAATTGGACAATAAATAATTATTTTTTAATGTACTAGAAGGGTATAATGGTAATTGCATTTTAAAATTATAATTTATGTTAAAAGAAACAATTTCTGTTAACAAATAGAGGTTTGAATGTCTTTTTTAAAATATTAGGGGGTTTTGTTTTTCCGGCAGCAAGGACGGCATGGATATGTTGCTCGTCTCTCAAGCTTCAAAACGGTACCAAGCTCGACCGGAACGGTGGCCGGAAATGGGAGAACCGGCCGGGTCGAGTCCGCGGGTCGGGTTGGATCCGGTTCAGGTTCTCCTCTCTCTCTCTTAGTTCTCTACTCTCTCTTTCCTTCTCTCTCTCTCTCTCAATATATATATGTGTGGTCAAATGGGTCAAAAGCCGGGTGTGGGGTGTTACATTTGTGTCATTTGTCCAAACGTTAGGGGTCTCTGTGTCATTTTTCCTAACTCAAATAAAAAACTAAATTATAATAATAATAGATAAAATTTCGGCCTACCCCTCTCATGAAGTGACAATCTTCAAATTCCCCCCCCCCTTACTATTGAAAATATCAAGTTACCATTAAAATTCATTATTTCTCTATTATTTTTAACGGTTAAAAGGATAAAATAGTATTTGCACATTTTCCTAACAGTCAATTAATAGAAAAATGTCAAACCTAGTTAGACTAATTTTTATGGGTCCAAATCTTTCTAAGTTTTTCAAAACACACATAAATATTTCAAACATTTATAATATGCTTCCTAATACTTTAAAATATTTTTTATTTTGTGCCTATGTGACTAATTTTTTTGAACGGATTAAATTTTACTTTTTTTATTTAAAATATTTATTTTAAAAAATAAATATAGAAATTAATTAAAAGCTACAAATGGAAAAAGAATAATACTTTTTTCATATTTTTTATTATTATCATTATCATTCTTTTTTCATTTTGTAAAAGGTACTAAAAGAAAATATAAATATAAAGAAGGAAAATCAAAGAACAAATGAAAGGAATAAGTAGGGCTGAGCAAATAACTCGACTCGACTCGATCTGATCTAATCCGACTCCAAAAAAGAGACTAGGGTCGGATCAGATTGCTTGCGAAACTTGGTCGGGTGGTATATAACTAATCTGATCGGATCGAATTAAACCCGATCTGATCCGAAAATCCAATCAAGTTGGTCACGGAAAAGAAAAATGAAACAAATGGACACCACAACTCCCAACTCACTCTTTGTGTTCCAAGCAAAAACGATAGCTCCACTTCAGAAAAAAAAAAGCCAAAAAAAGTTACAAAAACAAACTTTACTAGTCACAATTCACTGTTCACTCTCTTTCTTCTCTTTTTTCTCACTCTCTTCTTTTTTCTACAAACAACTAACAAGCAACAACAATAGATTTAGCACAACAATGGGCCAATGGTAGCACGCCACTTTGACTTGATCTGCTACACTGACAACCGGATCTGCTTGGCTACTGCATCGACGGTGGCTTTACTTACTTCGACCAGATCTACTCTTCCAACAGTCATCGACGAAACCTGTAAAGCCATTGACGAAACCCGTTGCTACTTAATCGGCCACCGCTTGGTCCGTGCGAAGCCATCCAAGGTCGTTCCAATGAGACTGAGATCGACAGCCACTATCACCAAGTCCTCCAAAGTCCAAGCTCCTGAATTTTTCAATTAATATTTTTTTATGACAATTAGTGGAAATGGACTAAAATGAAATAATTTCATAAAAGTAATCTTGTAATAACTAAATAATTATAAAAAACCCTAAATTAACAAAAACAACTCAAAATTGTCCTTGATCCGAATTGACCCGAAGTTAACCCAAATTTTAGACCCGATCTGATTCGAAAATAATTTGATCCAATCTGATCCAAGATATTTTGTTAAAGTAGGGATACTTTCACACTTTTATACGTTAACAATGGTCAATGGTTAAAGATAATTAGTTTTGGAAGGTGACTTGATATTTTCAATAGTAAGGGAGTGATTTGAAAATAATCACTTCACGAGGAGGTAGGTTGAAATTTTCCCATAATAATATAAATAAAAGACTAAACACAAATAAAAACTAAATTATAATAATAATATATATAAAGATTAAATACACACACGAATTAAATGGAAAGTATCAAATGGTCTAAAATAAACAAAATCCAATCTTCTAAATATGTCCTGCATCAACTATTCAATCGAGTGAAAAACTTAAAATTAAGGCCCCTTTGAGTGTTCTTTTATATAGGCCATTACATAATGGAGATGTTTTAGCCACGTAAAGATATATATGTTCCAGAAATAGTAAAATATTTAGTACCAAATGCACAAAAGACAAAAAGATCCTTGTCTTGTAGTGAACTTTTTTTCCCCTAGTGGTGACATCTATATTTTGTAATTCTTTTTGTACACATTATTGTTTTTTTTTGCAAGAATTAATATTTATAATTTATAAATTTCAATTTTCTTTAGGTTGGAAATGACATAATTGATATTATGTACTGGATTAATTAGATTATAAAAGTAATTTATGAGAAGATACAGTAATGAATAGATTAATTTATGTTTGAATAGCACTAGTAATCAAAATGAATTTGTGAGATTTTTAATCTGATTAATAATTAATGCAAAATTGTTCAAGGGGCCAGCTAATTAAAGAGAAATTAGATGAAAATTAGATTCATGATCGATGATGCTTCATTGAACTGACATATTTTAGGGCAGTCTTCGCTTGCTTGTGAATTCTTGATTTTTTGGTGTGCAGATTGATTCCATCTCCCTTTCTTCTTTTTGTTGAAACATAATGTTTGCCAATGATGCAAGGAGATCTCATGATCTTCAAGTCTTTGATGACACACTGCTTTAGGCTCCAATAGATTACACAGTGTCCATGGGTTGACAAGACAACTTCATATTTTGTACGTGGCTAATAAAAGATTGTATTGATTGCGGAAGTTTTGCTATCTTGTTTTAATTTTCGAGGGAATGAGTTTTTATATTAGTTTCCTAAGTATTGCTATTAGTATATACGACTCAACCTCCATGTGAAACATGATTACTAATTATTCTGAGCTAGCAACAATCAACTCAAGTTGTGTATGACACAGTAAACATGGCAACCACAGCTCTGAAATTGACATTTCTATCATTATTACTACCACAAGAATGCCTCCTCATTGAAGAAGAACTTATCATTTTTCAAAAAATGGAAGGTAATGCCTCACGCAAACCAGAAGGCATTCATTAGTTCAGCAAGGGTATGACCTTCGATTTCCTCAGTATCCGTCTTTTAGACCATTCTGGCAGTGGAACTTGAACTCTGGCAAGGAAGAGATATAGGGATAACACACAAAGAGTTGGGAAATGGCGAGCAGGTCTAGTGAGTAATATTAGTTGGAAGATGGTGTGTGATTTCTAGGGGTGTTCGCAGATCGAATTTTACGGATTGGACATCAATCCATATCCGATCCATGATTTTGCGGATTATAATTTTTCAATCCAATCCAATCCATAGATTGATAAAATTCAATCCAAATCCAATCCATACATCTGCGGATCGGATGCAGATTTGACTCAATCCATATGCAATTCACCGTTTTGCGCATTAGTTTTTGAATTAAAATTTTTTAGTTCTCTCCAAATAATGAAATAAAAAAATCTAATATAAAAATAATTTTGCTACCAATTAAATTTAAAATTAAATAAAATTTAAATAAATTAATTGTTTAAATAAAACTAAAATAATACATTTAAAGTTTCAAAATAGAACACGTCAAGACTAATTATTCAAATAAATCCTTCCTTAGTAAGCGTCTCGCCTCAATGGCCGAGATGACACATGAGGGTAAAACTTTACGCTCACCACAAAATTTCACCCCAATTTCTCCTGGCTTATTAAACACAACTTCTTTTTTTAAACAATCCACAGTAGCATGGTAAGATGTAAGCCAATCCATGCCCAAAATGGCATCGAAATCTTGAATGTCTAAAATAATCAAATTCGCCTTAAATTCATGCTCACCCAATCGAATCATACAATCTCGATACACTCTCTCTGCAAGTAGTGACCCTCCAGTAGGTGTACTAACAACCAAACCATAATCTAGCAATTCAGGCTCCCTCTCTATATGCATAACAAATGCACAAGAAATAAAAGAATGTGTGGATCCAGGATCAATAAGAACATGAGCATCATGACTAAAAATAGATAATATACCCATAATAACTTTTGGTGCAGCATGAGCTTCCTGCTGAGTCAAGGCAAAAACTCGAGCCTGAGTACGAGGTCGACCAGGTTGACCTCTCTGACTTGGAATGGCGGCCTGACTTCTAGATATAGAACCCCCTGTCTGCATACCCCTTTGACTCTGAACTGGTCCAGCATGAGATTGATACTGTGGGGCTGTCACTCGGGCAGAACTGTCACCCTGAGATAAAATGGGGCAGAACCTCTTAATATGTCCAGGTTGTCCACATAAATAGCATACGTTGTCTCCCATACGGCATTGGCCCTGATGGTTCCTACCACACGAAGGGCAAGAGGTCTGCTGTATACTCCTACGGTATCCTCCGCTATTCCTGTCATACTGCCCCTGAGTTCTAACATTACTCCCCATTGATGGCTGTGCCGAACTGTAACTGGCGACCTGTCTCTGATCTCCTCTATTACTAATACTCTGATTCCTTTGCGCACCAGCAAAGTAATTTATATGAGAGCCTCTCTTCGGCGGTCTGCTGCTCGAGCCACCTTCTGCCCAACTCTGGCTACGTTTTTGTTTCAGAGCCTGAACTCTACGTTCCTCAGAGATACTGTGCTCTACTCTCTTAGATGCCTCAACTACCTCAGCAAACTCAGTGTACCGTGATGCTGTCACCGTTGTGCGAATCTCAAATCGGAGACCCTCCTCAAAACGCCTGCATCTCTCTCTCTCCTCACCAACTGCTGAAGTAGCAAATCTAGAAAGATCCAAAAATTTCTTCTCATACTCTTTTACTGTCATGGATCCTTGAACCAGCCGAAGGAATTCACTCCGCTTAATATCCTGATAGACCGCTGGAAAATAATGATCGTAGAACTCCTTACGGAAAATAGCCCATGTAAGTGCAGCATGCCCTTGGTATCTACACTCTACTGTTTGCCACCAATGATAAGCTCTATCCTCAAGTAGGAAAGTGGCAAATGTAAGTCCATCTTCCTCTGAGCATCTCATCACATAAAAAATACGTTCTATCATAAAAACTTATATAAACATATTTAATTCAAATCAGTCACTGAAATACTATTTTACATAAATCTGTATAAAATCGATGGAATCATTATACTCGTCATATCAAATACTGTATATCAAAAGCTATCATCAAACAAGTACCCAGGGGAATAATCTCATCATATCCGGGCTTCAATGGACAGGCAATGACGTACTATCTGGGTACCGCCACGCCCCGGAGCTACACGGATAGACAGGAAAAATCTCATCTCATACTCATATATCTCATTCTCTGTATCTCTGTAATTATCATACTGCATGCATAAGCCCCCAAAAGGCAAAAGCGCCCAACACACGGCCCAAAGCCTCTATGTGTGTCAGACGGTCCCCAAAGGCCTCTATCTCATCTCATCTGTATCTTTGTATTCATCTCATATTATCTGTTTCTCTGTATCTGGAGGGAAGGGTACTGTTTAATGATTTCTCAAATAACATTTATACACATGTACATAAAACATATAATCTCATCTGAAATCTCATTTCCTTTTTCTTCAACATATCTCAAATCCACTCAAATCTAATATCATGCATTTACTTAAATGCGACAATAAAATCATTATTCAAACTCATTTTAATAACAATAAATCTCAACACATAGATAAATCTCAATTTTCTAGAAAATCATTAAATTTAAGCATCAAATACTTATTTTTCAAACATACTGCACTGTATCATAAAATCGGCATATACTTATAAAAATAAGTTTTGTATATTCCACTCACAGTGACGATGACCAGACTCGGTATCAACCACGTCCGCGGGTTGATTCTCGTTCGCGGATCCTCATAATCAAAGAAACGACATAATCATTCTCCGTACAACTAATATTACATAATAATTCTCGAAACGATTATCTATCAACAATAATTATTCCCGAATGTACAAAATTACCAAACTACCCCTACATGCCAAAATTACCAAAATGCCCTCAGCATCATTATGTTACCAAAATATCCGTAGAATCTTCAATTAC